>JANUYF010000002.1:252022546-253272546 GCA_026167975.1 Phrynosoma blainvillii | reverse complement strand
ACAATTATAGTCAAGAACAATTTTTTCAAATCAAGTACCCATACAACAAATTCCATTTTAATTTCCAAGATACTACTGGTTGTCTAATAGCAGAAGTGAGTGCTACATTTTTATAGTGTGTACTTTATATAGTTTATCTCACATCTTTTACTGCTCTCCTTGGCATATATAGAAATATATAAAGAAAGTGTGAATCATGCTTTACTTTGATGTTATGATTTCAAGAACAATCAAGCTACATGGAGAAGCAAGATTGCTGGTGGGCAGATCTAACACAAATCACATGATGCTAGCTTTAAAGTAATCACACTAGCTGCCAGCATGCTTCTTGCCTGAGTTCAAAGATACTGGTGATATTTAAAGCCCTAAACAACCCAAGATCTTGATAACAGAAGGAAGGCTGCTCCCCTTGCATGCCTACTCTAGGACTGACATCAGTTGGAAGGGCTCTCCTTTGTATTCCACTAACAGGAAGAACATAGGGGACACTGAGGAAGGCTTTCTGTATTGTAGCACAGTGGTTGTGGAATACCCTATCCTTGGAGGTCTAATAATAATAATAAAAATAATAATAATAATAAATTTATTTATAACCCGCCCCTCTGCTCAGCAATCGGGGCGGCATACAACAGAATTAAAAATACAACAAATAAAACAATTTCTACCTCCCACCATTTACCCACCCACCCCTTGAAATTGAATTAATCCATCATAAGTTAAAAACAGCCAAGATAAAATAGAGTACAGCAGGTCACCTTCACAATATCACAATATCAACATTACAATATTTCAACATATCAATATTCAATATATCAATATATCAATATTTCAAGCCGGGCGGTTATTCCAGGAAGGCCTGCCGGAAGAGATCCGTCTTTACTGCCTTTTTAAAGGCAGTAAGAGTGGTAATAAGACGGATCTTGTCCGGCAGGCCATTCCACAGTCTGGGGGCAGTTGCAGAAAAGGCCCTCTGGGAGGTCTGCGAAAACCTGGTCTTTATTGGCTGCAGCAAATTCCTCCCAGAGGACCGTAGTGCGCGGGGGGATCATATGGGGAGAGGCGGTCCCTAAGATAAGATGGACCCAAGCCATGTAGGGCTTTAAAGGTTAAAACCAACACCTTGTACTGTGCCTGGAAACTAATCGGCAGCCAGTGGAAGGACTTTAGCACTGGTGTTATGTGCTCCCTCCTCGATGTTCCAGTAATTAACTTGCTGCCATATTTTGTACTAATTGCAGTTTCTGGGTTAAGCACAAGGGTAGCCCCATGTAGAGTGTGTTACAGAAATCCAGACATGAGGTTACCAGAGCATGTACCACAGTTTCCAGGTCCCTCATGTTCAGATAAGGGCGCAGTTGGCATATCAGCCGAAGCTGATAACAGTCGCTCCTGACCACCGCATTCACCTGACTAGTCATGTGAAGCGATGAATCTAGGAGAACCCCCAAGCTGCAAACACAGTCCTTAGAGGAGAGTGTGACTCCATCCAGGACTGGAGACTGTATTCCCAAATCTGGTTTTTGGCCCGTGACTGTCAGTACCTCCGTTTTGTCTGGATTCAGCTTCAATCTGTTTTTCTTCATCCAATCCATTACCGCTCTGAGACAGTCATTAAGAGGAGAGATGCCATCTGAAGTCTGAGCTGATGATCTGGTCATGGAGAAATATATCTGGGTGTCATCAGCGTACTGATGGCACCGAGCTCCATGCCTCCGGATGATCTCACCCAGCGGCTTCATATAAATGTTAAATAGCATCGGGGACAGGATAGCGCCCTGAGGAATGCCACAATTAAGCTCAATTTTGGAAGAGCAACTGTCCCCGAGCCTCACCCTCTGGGATCAGCCCGAGAGGAAGGAACAGAAACACTGAAGAGCAGTGCCTCCAATTCCTAACTCCCTCAGCCGACCCAAGAGGATGGAGTGATCTATAGCAGGGGTAGGCAACCTTTCCCCTTTAAGGGCCGAGGGACTTCAGCTCCCAGAATCCCAGGAGCTATTGGCCAACATGGGACTATTGGCCAACATGGCTGAGGCTTCTGGGAGCTGAAGTCCCTCGGCCCTTAAAGGGGAAAGGTTGCCTACCCCTGATCTATAGTGTCAAAGGCCGCTGAGAGGTCCAACAGCACCAGCAGGGCCACACTACCCCTGTCGATGCCCAAGCGGAGGTCATCAGTCAGAGCAACCATGGCAGTCTCCACTCCATAACCTGTCCTGAAGCCGGTTTGAAATGGATCAGTTATATGATTTTCATTCCAGTGCCAGGTTTCTTATTGAGTGCCCTCAAGTCATTTCTGGCTTATAGCAACCCTAAGGCAAAGCTATCACAAGGTTTTCTGGGGATGAGAGTATGTGCCTTGCCCAAGGTCAATCAGTGGGTTTCCATGGCTAAGTGTGCAATCTAACACTGATCTCCAGAGTCGTAGTCCAATGCTCAAACCACTACACTATACCGGCTCTTGGTGCCAAGTTAAAACCTGATACCAAGGAGGCTACATATTTTGCCTAAATCTGCTTAGGCACATAGTCTTAAACTGTTTCATTTTGTTTTAATTGTTAAATGATTTAACATTATTTTTATTATTCTTTACAGTTTTTTAAATATAAAAAGTACAGCTGTTTTTATGTGTTGTTTACTTGTTGAAAAAAGTTGTAGCACAAGCTTGCGTAGATGGGAGCTGCTGTCACACTGCAGAATTAATGCAGTTTGACACTGCTTGAATTGCCATGGCTTAATGTGGGATTTGTTGTTTTGTGAGATATTTAGTCTTCTCTGTCAGAGAAGGTGCCACAACAAACTACACATCTCAGGATCCCATAGTATGGACCCATGGCAGTTAAAGCAGTATCAAGCTGCATTATTTCTGCAGTGCAGATTGGGAGTTACACACAACAAACTACACATCCCAGGGTCCCATAGCATTGAGCTATGGCAGTTAAAGTAGTATCAAGTCCTCAAATGTCCATAGCACATTTGTATTTTCATAACCATATCATTTCCCGTGATTTTATTAAGTTATAGAATCAAGTATCCTACACTATAGTACTAATAATGAACAAAATACAAGTGTAAAACGAGATACTTTACTCTCAAAGAATATAAACAGAAACATATTATTAAAGCTGAAGAACAAACCATATGTTTTTGTTACTTACAGGCTGAAAATTGTCATTGGCAATTTGATAGAAAAAAAACAGTGACAGACACACACAGTGGTATTGATTTCCTTCCCGTTGTCAGGCCTTCTTCTGCCTGCATCTTTTCTTCCACAGCTGAGGGGGATTGGAAGTGGGGAGTGCAGAAGAAGGTCTTTTTGCTTTTCCATAACCTTTCCCTTCTGTTCCATTGCATCCATACATCTGGGCAGATCCTGATCTGCAAAATTAAAGAGTTGGAAGAAGGATGAATGATTTTGGCTTTTCCATGAGAAAAATTCCTCCCTTGCTCAGATCTGTAATTATATGTTCCCATGATATGTCCAAAATTGAGTCTCAGTTTAGTTATCTTGGCTTCTAGAAAGAGTTTGGGCTTGATTTCCTCTAGGACCCATTTACTTGTCTTTTTAGCAGTCCATGGTATATGTATCTGTAGAACTCTTCTCCAGTACCACATTTCAAATGAGTTGTTTTTCTTCCTGTCAGCTTTCTTCACAGTCCAGCTTTCCTAACCATGCATAGATACTGCAAACTGGAAATACAATGACATGGACCATCCTAATTACTAATCCCAGAATTTCAAAGTCATGTCAAACTGTTTTATTTCTACAGCATAGCAGCGGCCCAAATTGACCACCACCACCCAACTCGAGCCCTCTATGTTTCATTTGTTTTTTCAGTCTGTTCATTCTGATTTACCCTTTTCTGCACCTTTATTTTATTTTATTAAAATATTTATAGCCCATCCTATAGCTACAGATCTCAGGCAGCATTAAAAACATCAATTGAAATAATATGAAAGAGCAAATAATAATAATTTGTACAGACTAAAAACATATTGAACAATTTTATAAGTTAAAATAAGACAGTGTAAAATCAATTAAAATAGCTCAAGGTCATTTAAAACCATGTATACGTGCAGATTTTCTGTTGTTGATTTCCTAGCTCTCTACAGTATTGTTTTGAGGTACGGTGACCCAAATTATAAATAATATTCCAAGTTTGGTCACCTAGTTGATTTTTAAAAGCACATTAGGATTCTGGCAGCTTTATTTATTTTTTAAAAAGCCTTTCCTAATTATTTTTCCCACAGAACTTGGCCTTTTGCACAGTCATGGCACACTGGTTCAACATTTCCATTATGCCATCTGTGAAGTGCACTTTTCTTTCATTTGTGGCCACACCATGGACCCAAAAGGCTGCATCGGAAGGACGTCCTGATGCTGTGTGCTGTGTGTAATGGCATACGGCGTCAGGACGTCTTTGGGGAGGGGTTGAGGCAGCCGGCATGCGGGTGCCCCTCCCCATCCCTGCCTCCAGGACAGCCCAAAGGGCCAGTCTGTAAAGGCCCAAAGTGGGTGGAAACTACAAGGTCAGGTAGGCCATGGTAAGTCCTGGACTTAATATAGTTTGTCTGGACTGTCCGGAAGGCCAGTATACTAAAATATAAAAACAGACAAAGCTCCTTTGCAATGAATCAGATTGTTAATCCATTTAGTCCAGTTTGTCAACTCTGACTGGCAGCTTCTCTTCTGGGGTTCTGGCCAGATTCTTTCCTACCCTTATTTGGAGATTGCTGGTAGTGCTGGTGGTCTTCCATCTGAACATTCACTTAGGGCCTTTGCAGACCGGCCCAAAGGTATTTGGATGGGAGAATGCCAACTAATACAGGTTCTTCAGAGGAAGTGAACTGACAAAAACACTTATGAGTATTCCTTGACTAAGAAAACCTTATGAAATTCATGGGGTTGTCATAAGTCAATAAGTGACTTGAAGGTACTCATGAATCTGTTTCGATTCTGGGGGAAATTAATGGAGATAGGCTTCTTGTCATCGATCACACTCCCCTTCTTCACAAAGCCCAGCTTGCAAAGAGTCAAATAAACAGCATGGTTCCACCCCAACCAGAACTGCACCATAGAATTGCTGCAATTCTTTCCATACATACACACACACACACACACAAAGTTTGGGTTGCTTCCTATAGGCTCAATGGATCTCCACATTGCTGAGATTGCAATTTGGGATCTGCACAGAAAGAGCAAAAGCAGTAGCATATGCCTGTGATAATGCCCACAAACATCTATGCATTGTGTGCAGAGAGTGCCTTTTCAACTATCCTTTTGAAAGACTCTCCAGAGGACCTGGGATAGAAAGATCCTGGTCACCAGTATATGTGCTCTACCGAATTCAAATAGATCTTTACATTCTGCCAGTGTCTAGTGCAAGCATCTGTTGAAGAGCTTCCAAGTACTTGTGTTAAAGTAGTCTTTGTTCATGCTTGCGGGAAGAGTTTGCAACAAAGTTTGAGAAATCCCTCTTGTGCAGAATTATCCCTATGTGGACACTGAAGCAATGTCTTATAAAAGTGTGTTAACCAAAGCAACAGCATATGAAACTGATCCAGCTATGGTGCAATATTCTACCCAACCGGTTAGTCTTGAAATTGTCAAGAAGAGTCTCTTTGTTGCTTTTACTCCATCAAAGATTCAAACTAGCTGAAGAAAGTGGAAACGTTTTTCTTCTTCAAGCACAGTACTTCATTGTGTCGATTGTTGGCTAACTGTCCAATTTATCAGAATCATTTGACATTCTAATCCTAGCTTTTAAAGTGTTTACAAGCACTCATCATAGATTTGTTTCCCCAACAAATATATTCTTTGTTCTCTACTCATGTCCTTGATGAAAATATTGATTCTGCACAATGTATCACCTTTCAGTAGATATGAGAGTGATAGCCACCATGTCTAACATCACCAACTTTAATTTATTTCCTGTTATAAATTCCAGTCTTGGAGACAGAGAATGTAAATACTCTGAGAACAGAGAAATAAAACATGACAAAAGGGGCCAGGTAGGGGGGTGGGGGGATGTTGTTTGTTGTTAACTACTCCCAACTCGACCCCAATTCATGGCAATCCCATGGATGAAACACCTCCAAAATCCCTTATCCTCCTATATTCTGATTAGGTCCTGTAAATTCAGACTCATGACCTCCCTAACTGAAGGCCTAAGCAGACTGCCAGAAATAGTGCACATTAAATTGAGGCACTGCCCTGGCTCAGTGCTAGGGAATCATGGGAACTGTATTTTTTTCTGGGACATTGAGCCTTCTCTGTCAAAGAGCTCTGGTGCCACAATAAATTACAGTTCCCATGATTCCCTAGCACTGAGCCAGGGCAGTGCCTCAATTTAATGTGCACTATTTCTGGCAGTCTGCTTAGGCCCTGAGTCTATCCATCTGGCATAAGGTATTTCTACTATCCTCTACCTTTCTTAGCATTATTGTCTTTTCTAATGAGTCATGCCTTCTCATGATCTGGCCAAAGTATTATGACCTCAATTTGATCATTTTGGCTTCCAAGGAGATTTCAAGCTTGACCTGTTCAAGGACCCATTTGTGTGCTTGTTCACAGTATCCTCAGCACTCAGCTCCAGCACCACATCTCAAATGAATTAATTTTCTTCCTATTAGTCTTTTTTCACTGTCCAGCTCTCACATCTGTATATGATAGAGGGAATACAATGGCCTGAATAATTCTAACTTTTGTGCTCAATTGTATATCTTTATTCTTTAGGATCATGTCTAGTTCTTTCATAGCTGTGCTTCCCATCACTAGTCTTCATCTGCTTTCTTGACTGCAGTCTTGATTCTGATCAATGTTTCATTTGATCCAAGGTACAGTCAATCTTTATTTCAATTTCCTCATTAACTAGGTTGAAATTATATAACTCCTCCTTGGTCATTATTTTTGTTTTCTTTATGTTTAGCAGTGAGCCCGTCTTTGCACTTTGTTCTTTGGCCTTCCTTAATAATGGTTCTGTGATGTTTTGTGCTAGTAGTATGTTGTCATCTCCATATTTTAGATTGTTGATATTCCTCCCTCCTATTTTCACTCCTCCTCCTTCTAAGTCTAAAAACCAATCATTGTGTGATATTTTTTGCATACAAGTTTAACTGATAGGGTGATAACATGCAGCCATGCCTGAGCCGTTTGCTGACTGGGAGCCATTCTGTTTCTCCATATTCTGTTTTAATAGTAGCCTCTTGACCTAAGTACAGATTTCTCATCAGGATTCTCAGATGTAGTGGCATTTCTGTGTCTTTAAGAGTATCCATTGCTCTTCATGATCTATGGAGTCAAATGCTCTTCTATAGTTATAAATCAGTGCTGATTTTTTGCTGAAATTCCTTGGTATGCTCATTAGCCATCATAAGTTTGCAATGTGGTGCCTAATGCCTTTTCCTTACCTGAACCCTCCTTTCATTTCTGGGATTTCTCTCTCCATGTATGATTGGAGACTATGGGGCAAAGCAGATGGGTGACTAGGATTGGCCTCCGGCCACTCCAGCTGCGATCACCCCACAATCGGCCAGGGACCACAGAGGCTAGATGGCCGGCTCTGAAAGTGGGCTTCCACCATGGTCTCAACCATGCTGCTGAAAAGAAGCAGACTTCACCACTTTTGCCAGCAGCTTCAGGCCACCTTAGGTGGCTTCAGAACAGTGTCTGGCAATTACAAGGGGGTGTCATCTGCACACCACACCCCTGAAGAGGCCAGAAGCTGTACCTTTTAGCCCCCCTGTTTCAGGCCTGTTGCAGATTTTTTTTCTGTTATTATTTTTTATTTAGGTTTTAGTACAACATAAAAAACAAACAATACACACATTTTTACTATACATTCAGCATCACATTTTCTTTTCAATACTTTAGTCAAGACACAAATAAGTATTTCCTGCTTTCTCCATTTTATCTATTAGTTACATTCTTACAGATTTATTACATATTTCATATTCTTTTAAAATTAATTAATCCTTTTTATCCTTTCTCCATAGTTTTGACACTTCTCTCCATTTCTCTTCATATTGCTGTTGCAGAATTTTGAGCATAATTTTGCTTGCATGGGAAATTAATGCCATGGTCCCATAGTTGCTGCAGTCTTTTGTGTCTTCTTTTGTGTGGATGGGGATATGTAATGATTATTTCCAGTCTGTTGGTCCCCATTTTGTTTTCCATATTTGTTGACATACATTAGTTAACACAAGAGTTGATTCTCTCTGTGTGGATTGTAGCAGTTCAATTGGAATATCATCTGTTCCTAGTGATTTATTTTTCCCATTTTCTCTTATTGCTGCTTCCACTTTGCTTTTTAGAATTTCGGGTTCATGTTCATATGGTTCTTCATTCTGGGTGTCATTCATTTTTTCATCTGTTTTGTATAACTCTTCTGTGTATTGCAGAGGTATTTTTCTGAAGAAAGTGAGGTCAATCAAGATGGCAAACAGTTTTTAAAAAAGGCACCACCACAAGAACGGCTATTCTTCCTGGAATGGCTAGGCTTAAATTTAGCAATATCCTATTATCATCTGGTTGTTGTTGTTCTAAGCTTTTAAGTCCAACTTATGGAGACCCAAAGGTGAATCTATCATGGGGTTTTCTTGGCAAGTTTCTTCGGGGGGGGTTAACATTGCCATCCTCTGAGGCTGGGAGAGTGTGACTTGTCCAATGTTATCCAGTGGCTTTACATGGCCAAGCTGGGGTTTAAACCCTGGTCTCCAGAGTCCTAGTCCAACACTTGGACCACTGCACCAAACTTTCTTATTATCTGGACCTTAGCATAATCAAGTGAAATAAATATTGACAGTTTGGGTTAGTTTTTAAAAGATATTCTATTGAATTTTAAAAATACAAATACAAAGGGAGATAAAAAAAAACTGAAGGGAAAGGGGAGGAGAAATATATAGGACATCAACTTGATCATATGTCCAAAAAGATATTTACTTATAATAGATGTCTATTAAATACACGTTCATCCATTGCTAAAGCAATAAGCACCTCTCACCACTAAACAATGGATGGTGAATGTCTTTGCAACCTTGGAGTATGAGACTCTTACCTGTGGTTAAGTGCACACAGACTCCAACAGTGTTGACCTTCAGTTCAAGTCACAGGAATGTACTTTAAAAAAAACTTACACAACTGCAAATACAGGTGTGTTTTGATTTATGCCAACGTTGCATTCCTGGACTCATGGACTCCATCGGGAACTGGAGAGCAGTGGGATGCATTAAGACAGACCTGAAGTAGTCACAAAGTTAGGAAGCAAAGAAACCCCTTCTAACCACATCAAAACTCCACAATCAAAGTGTCTTCATACACGCACACTTCAAAGCAGGCCAAAAAAAAACCCTTTCTTCCAACAACAGAAAGATTCCAGTTTCTTTTTTTCCCCACTCTCCTTCTAAGCAGGCAAAGGACACCCCTTCCTCCAAATTATGGCAAGGTTTGGGTTTATTTCTCCCCCTCATGCTCCTTCCTTCCATCAACACCAAGACTTCAGTTGCTTTCTCCATCTGTGCATGATCAGGAAATATTTATTTACTAATTTTTATTTATTTATTTATTTCTGGTGAAACGTTAATTTGAAATGTTGTAAACTGGGGCAAGGCAAATTAAGAGTTCCCTGTGCCAATGATTTTTCTAACATAAAATTAATACACTGGAATACATCCAGCTGGAAAGGAGAGACCACTTGGTGTGGCCACATCATATGCAATGAAGAGGTATTATCTGTATCACATTGCCAACATGTAGCTGAAGTAGCCTGTTTCTCTCTTTAAAAATACAATTGTGTCCAGTACACTCAAAACATTTTTTCTGAACCAAAATTAGTTAAGTTAATGGATTTATAGATATTGAGGATAGGGCAATTTTTCCATTGATTGATCTGTGTAGGAGAAATCTTTTTTCCACTCATTTCTAACTTCATCAAATTTACTACTTTCCAGGAGTGACTGATGCATTCAGAAATGATGGCCCATATATGGACATAAAAATATATTGAAGATATAAGTATCATCATACTGTGCCAGAGGGTAAATGTAGATTACAATATTGAAAATGGCAAAAATTCTTCATTTGGCTAGTCCACTTCTGCCATTAAAAGAGTTTTCAAATTGAAGTATACTCCTTAGAGTTAATTTACCATGTGCAAACAAATCAAGTTGTAGATGACAAGAGATCAAATTCTAGACCACTATTGATGCAAAAATTGAAAGGGTCAAAAGATATTCCATCTGGTACAAACTCAAGTCTGCAAAATTAAATTGACCTTTGGGAAATGACAGTTGCACCTTTGTAAGTGAAAAAAAGGGTGATGAAGGCAAGCATGCGAGAACAGCAAAACAGAAAAAGAAGGGGAAAGAAATAACCCTGCTTTATCAGTTACCCTCAATATGTTTTTTAAAAGCATAGATCTCGCAGTTTGGCTACCAAAGTGCAAATCATAAGTGGACGTTGGTGGGGAAAAGACCATACCTAAATACATTTTGGGGGAAAGTTCTTCAAGTTTACATTTGTCAAGAGATCCATGACTTAAATCTTGGGAACCAGGTTGAGAGCATCTGGGTAAAAATTAAGAGGAAGAGGAACAACAGGGATATCATTGTGGGGTTCCACTGCAGACCCTCAAGCCAGATTGGATGATGTCTTCCTAAAAGAGATGACCAAACATTCAGAAAGGGGAGATGTACTAGTAATGGGTGATTTCAACTATTCTGATACTTGCTGGAAGTCAAACTCTGCCAAAAATGCAAGGACTAACAAATTCCTTACTTGCTTTGCAGACAATTTCATTGTCCGGTAGGTGAAAGAGCCAGCAAGGGGATCTGCTATTTTACAAGGGGGTATCTTAAAATTTTAATTATCACCTTTTTAAAAAATTGACAGAAAGTTTGTTTTGATTTGTAGTTGTTAACTTATTACTTTGTAGTCACTATCCAATGCAAAGGGCCATCTGTAGAGGCCCAAAGTATTCTTGAGAACTCCACAGTTGGCTTACTATTTTATAACATTTTAGTGGTCTTAAACATAAGAAAATGTGTCTCTGTTTCTGCCATAGGCCTAAAATAATGAACTGTAGATACTTGAAACTTGGCATACTTATTAAGAAAACCCTAGGGATTGTTTTAAATTGGATAAATGGATTAATTAAAATCTGTCTGTAAGCTGCAATATCAGCTTTAGTTACTAGGCAGTGGCAGGTTTCCTTAACTTTTCCTAACCATAACAAAAGAAGATCAAGATAGGTCAGGGATATTAATTTTTCCACAGGGCCTAAAGGCAGCTCCCTGTCTTGAGTTCTTCTGCAGGGTCCCTGAACTCTTCAACACTAGGGGGGGTTATCATGGGCAGGGAGAGATGGGAAGAGTGAATGAGCCCTGCTAAATGAAGAGGAAAAAGAAGACAAGCAAGAAAGAAAAGAAGAGAGGAGAGGAGAGGAGAAGAGAAGAGAAAGAACAGAGGGAAAGCTATCAGAACACTGCAGAGGAATGAATTTCTAAGGAGATTATTGCACGCCCAAATAAAGCATCCTACCCTCGGCGGGATGCTTCCGTATTTGAAAATCGGCTGGCTCAGCATGGCTGGGAGACAGATTGTAGTCATCTAGTGACAGAGTCGGTGTTTTAGCTTGGATAATATCCAATAGCAACCTGTAACATGACCTTTTCCCCTCAGGGAAAGGACGCTTTATTTGGGCATGTGATAATCTCTGAAATCTCAGAGAGATGTTACTTTGGCTAGTTCTGTATTCATTACTGTGGTTTTTGCTAAATTACTTTCTGAGAGTACATTTATGGAAATGATACAATGACAAAGAGGAATTAAAGACAGGAATACTCCATATCATGGCAAAAGGCAGAGGTGGCCATACCTATTTGTGTATTTAATCAATGGGATGCATGCGCTCTGCTGTCCATTTATGCCTCTCTCTCTCTCTCTCTCTCTCTCTCTCTCTCTCTCTCTCACACACACACACACACACACACACACACAGAGGGATGTTGATCAACATAATCACAGCCATTACCTCCCAAAAATGTACCTTTTAAATCAAGGGGAACAGGGAAGTAGACCTTTGTTCTTAGAAATCTGTGTGTTTCATGGTTCTAGGTATGCAAACGTAAAGGTTAGCCAAAGCCCATGTGCGGGAAGCAGAGCTAAGATCCAAAACAAACAGATTCCTATCAGTGACTAAGGTAAACCAGGTAAACAGGATCCAAAGCCAAAACAACTAACAGCCCAAGGTTAACTAAGGAGCTTATCGCATGGGGCTAAAAAGGAAACTTACCTCTTCCAGCTTGAATCTTCTCCCAGGATACATCTGGGTGTTATCATACGTAAGTCACCGTCGATTCTGCTGCAATGCCACTGGCCAAATCCAGCCCAAGTAAGACACGGGTCCAAGCCACATTCAGCCAGCCAATTTTCGAAGTTGGGAGCTTCTATTTTCAAAAAAGAGCTGGCTTTGTAGCAGTTATTCCTTCCCAGATGTAATCATATCTGAAAGACTCAGGGTTATATCCTTTTTCTTTTCTTTTCTTTTTTCCCTTTTTCCCCCTGCTTCAAATGCAGTGTGAGTAAGATTTCCCCCCAGAAATGTAATGATGTATTGGAAAATCCTGGCAGAGAACAAAAGCCCATCTCTTGCCCTAGGTTTAAAAAGTCACAGCACACCCTGGAAATTCACAAGAAATAGATAGTAGACAATAGGAAATTCACAACAGGAAGTATATTGTTTGGTTATTGAAGGGGGAAATCCTAAAACCCACCAGTACAACTCCTGCCAAATCCCAACACTTTCCCCCATCAAGATTATCACTCAGAAAAGAGAGCATTTTATTTTCTGAGGTCCCTAAATTCCTTCCTCTGTCATGTCTATATAAATGACAACTTTTGACTTTAGGGCTATGCTTTGAGGAATCCTGGGGAGCACCTAGACTCTGGGTCCTAGACTTTACACTTTAGGAATATTCATTCCTAATAAATCTCTCTTGCATCTTAGGCCTTTGATGATGAGACTGTCACTTGGTATATGTTCATCCTGCACCACAGTGGCCCTGCTCATAGCAAGGGGAAAAGCAAAGAATGGCAGGGATACAGAAGAGTATGTCGGCTGGTTAGAACTTCAAACGTACATCTACTGAAATTGTAGCAATTTGATTCCACTTTAGTACAGGTTTTCTTTTTTTGCCTGCTGTTTTGTTGGTAGTTCAGATTCACTTCAGAAGGAGCTAAATAACATTAAAATTACTCACAGCCAGACCTGATATATTAGGCTTTTTTTATGTTCACACATAAAGTATGCTAGTCGATTCTCATTAAGCCTTTTTGCTGCTGTGAAATAGTCAAATGCACTTAGAAATCACTCAGCCATCTAATTAGATTCAAATGCATTTAAATATTCAAACTTTTCTGACTCAAGTAGAGGATCACAAGGTATTTGTGTTTCCACTGTTTGAGATGTAGAAACAAAGGCCCTGGCTTTCCTTACACAAGTGAGTGCCATCAGGTAACAGTAGCTCAAATGAAATAGCCTTTCATAGAAATATCCTACACTAAATTGACAAGGGTCATAACAAGCATCACAGGTTTACTGCTACACACACACATACATCATTGTCCTCAAATAATACTGCCAAGAACTGAGCTATAGGAAAATCTAATACAGTTATGAAAATGTGTTTTTCCAAGTAACACACTTAGAGGAACACATAGAGAGCTGCTTCATACTGAGTCAAATCATTAGACTACCGTTGGGCTCTGTGTGAACTTCCAGATTGTGTTCTGGTGTCAGGAGCACTCTGCTGACTTTCATGATAAATTGTTCAACAATGTTGCTCCTAAAATTTCTTTTTGGTTTCCCTTATTGTGTGTTTGCATGTGGCTTAATAAGTCTAGTTACTGTATTTGAAATATGTTTATCCTTTTTTTTTTTTGTAACAGCCACCTAGGTGGTAAACAAAAAATAAAAAATTCTAATAAAAACAATTTAAAAATTAAAACATAAAATTATTACATAGAATTATTGATCTAAAAACCAGAAAAGTAAAATAAGTAATCAAACAATTTAAAAGCAGAAAGAAAAAAGAACCATCCATAGTTCAAAGGGGAGCACATACCATACATAACTTGAAAGCAAAAATAATCTGAGAGCAATAAGCTCTTTGTATTTCATTTGAGCTTTGAGTTTGCATTTTCATTGCTGAAAATTTGTATTTTCAATTGAACAGGAATTGCATATTTTAGAACCACTGTCATGTCTTTTATAGTTCTCTGCATTTTTCCCATCCATCCATCCATCATTTATTTATATCCATTCTCCCAGGCTGGGACTCAGGGTGGCTTACAAAAAGACAGATTAAAACATTATTAAATAACAACAGAATTAAAACAAATTACAATCTTATTTTAAAAACAGATTTAAAATAGTACAACACCATAAAAGCTATTTTTGTTAAAATCAGTTTCCAAGTGCTTGCTGGAAAAGAAAGGTCTGAATCCTGCACAGAAAGGAAAACAACGGAACTACCCTAACTTGCCTAAGGAAGGAGTTCCCAAGTGTGGGAGCAATCACAAAGAAGGCCTTCTCCTGTGTTCTCACCAAATGTGCCTGTGATGATGGTGGAATAGAGAGTAGTGGCTGCCCTGCAGATCTTAGAACTTGGCAAGGTCATACAGGAAGATACAGTCCTTCAAACAACCTCAGAACCATATTGGGCTTTATAGGTTATAAGCAGTACTTTGAATTGCACCTGGAAACAGTCAGGCTGCCAGTGGAGCTGTTGCAACAAGGAAGTTTCCAAAAGAGATCCAATTTTTATAGAAAATATACTTCCTTCCAATATTTAAACACTATCTTCTTGTTGTGTGCCTTCAAGTGGTTTCCAACTTATGGCAACCCCAAGGTGAACCTATCATGGAGTGTACTTGGCAAGTTTCTTCAAAGGGAGCTTGCCATTGCCCTCCTCTGAGGCTGAGAGAGTGTGACTTGCCCAGTAGGTTTACATGGCTGAACCAGAATTCAGACTCTAGTCTCCAGAGTCCTAGTCCAACACTCAAACCACTACACCATTCTGGCTCTCTAAACACTATCCAGCATTAGACTTCCTTATTTTTTTTATGGCATCAAATCTTTCATAGTGCTTTAAAGAACAGGAATGGTCAAAATTTTGATTTCTAAACACTATGTACAACATTAGAAATCAAATTCTTGGACCATTCCTGTTCTTTAACGCACTATGAAATATTCGATGCCATAAAGAAAATAAGGAAGTCTATATACTTATGGAGATCCTAACAAATATACCTGTAGTTTAGTTTCTAGAAATTTCTGGTCATGAGATATACATCTGTTTCTTTCTTTTGTGTTTTGCGTATGTGTTCAAAGGCCATGGAACCAAAGCAAAGCTGAATAACAGAGGCCCTTGCCATGAACACATTAAAATAAAGCAACACATGGAAGTGAATATATTCTTTTGGGTGGGATTGCTTTTCCTCATATGCCTCACTGGAATGCTAGTTATGAAATGGTGAAAACCTTAATTTCAATTTCAAAAGCCATTTGTATCATGATGCATTTTTAACCAATTTTCCTGGGCTTTCCTCTTGTTATTTTAAATGTAAACATTATCAGACCATTGACCTTTGTTCCATGGGAAAGATTTCTTAAAAATAATAAGAAAGCAAACTGTTTGCCTTCCTTGTGTGTGCTCTATGTAATTTAACTGGATTTTATGGCTGAGATCCAAGTTGCTTTGTCTTTTTCTTTGAATGACTGGCCCACACATTCCACACACCAGAAACTGTTTCAAAACTCCCCCTGTTTCCAGAACATGTTTGTGATCCACTGTAAAGGGAGGGAAAGCTGCTACCTGAGAAAAGCCGATCTATAAGGCCTCTTTTGGTTTATTCAGCTGAATCTGAACAGCTGAGAGGCTCTTTAATAGGGAGGTCAGTTCAGAAAAACATCATATTGTCATAGTCCTAAAAAGTAGGTATTCAAACTTTTCACATTGGCTTGTCTAAGTGCCATATCACATTACCCTCTTCTTCCATTAAAAGCGTTGTTTTCAAATGTGCAATGTAATTGGGGCTGTTCTCTTCCCTACCACACCTTTGGTATCTTTCAGTACCTTGTTGGCATTGCACCCTTCATTCATACTAAAAACCTTATCACACACAGCATTTGGCACTGCCCACCAAGCAGTTTGGCACAAATGCACAGAGATCCTCCCCCCAGAAATATAAATCAAAAGTAGTTTTATGTTTTAAAAGATCTTTATTTTTCCCCTTGTATTTCCAGACATGTGTGTGTGTCTGGGCCCCCACCACAGATCATGACAGATCTGACTTCTCAGCCATCTAAACTAATCAATATCAGTCAGCAGCTATGGATCTATCTATTTGATCTATCCCCATGCAGTGATTACTATGGGTGAAGGAAGAAACAGCCAGAAACAGACATAGGAAATGGATTATTTTATTCAATTAAATTTATTAAATTAAATAAACAGTCTTTATTTATAAGATGTGTGAGAGAGAGAGAGAGAAAGAGAGAGAGAATGAGGACACTATGAGTGCTCCATAGCATTAAAGTGTTGTAGAGATGGAACATGGTTGGAAAAGAAGGTATGGGAGATAGTGACTTTTCTGACAAGTCCCCAGGGAGAAGCAGTCATTTGGCAAAGGATTTTTTTTCTATAGACCAAAAAAGCAGTTTAAAAGTTTTGTGCACTTACTTTGCCAATTGAAATGTCCAGCCCCTTCTCCCCTAATCAAATTTCCCCACCCACAACATAGCCATTAACCACCCCTGACCACCAAAATCACCATTAAAGTGGAATTTAACTTTTGCACTGCAAATCATAGGAGAGCAATGGCAGCATGCAGTAAGCCCCAACTATTGGTGCTTGTGTGACCTGAAGTGGACACCGCTGAAGCTTTGCGCCTGGAATACATGTCACCAAAGTCTCTGCTGTAACTTTCAGTGCAAGCTGGAGAATGCCTTCTCCCACACAGAGAAGCTGCAGACACATCAACAGGCTGAGTACTCTCAAGGCAGCTTTTAATCTTCGTTCCACTATGTACAATATCTCAAACCAACTGACAGAATGACATGCCAAAACTATATACATCAACAACACCACACCAGGTATTGGAGCTCTTCCCTTATATACATGACAGACAGTGTTCCATCCTGACATTCCCCTCCAAATGTCCAGATACTCTGCAATATGTCTACTCTGAGTGTAGTGTTTTTTATTTGTGACCCATCCTGACACATCTTCTCATGTCTCTCTACAGGGAGTGCCTTTGTGAGTATGTCTGCCACATTGTCTTCCAAGCTAATGTACAGCATACTCAGAACCCTATTCTGCACCATCTCACACACATTCTGGTACCTTACACCTATATACTTGGTCCTACACTTTCGATTTTTGGCTTCTATACATGCCTGTGAGTCCTCATGTATAGCTGTTGGTGTATTGCATTGCTCTCCTAGATCCACCAACAACTGCCTTACCCACTGAACTTAGCTAGCTATCTCAAATAACGTTGCAAATTCTGCTTCTGTGATGCTCAAGGTGTCACAGTTCTGCTTCCTAGACCTCAGGATCACTGGACTGTCAGCATACTTGATCATCAGTCCTGACTGTCATTTCTGAAATGAAAGAACTTTCAACATAACATTCCCAGCTGTGACATGTTCCCATGTATCACCAGCTGCCTGTCTCTGCTTCCCTTCAAATATCTCACTACACATTTCAGTGCAGTCCAATCCTCTACACTGGGCTTGGAAGCTTTCCTACTTAGCAATCCTACAACATAGGATATGTCTGGCCTTGTGTTGTTAGCGATGAACAACAAGCTGCCTATGATGGAATGGTACAAATCAGTGTGATCAAAGGACTTACTTGACTCACCCTTGTCATATCCAGGAGTCATTGGACTTTGTACCACCTTGGCACTTTCCAAACCACACTTTTCCACCAGCTTATCTATCTTCTTTTTCTGACATAGCAAAAACTTCCCATTCTGTGCCCAGGTAATTCCTCAGATAGCTAAGATTTTTTAGCACAAACCTCCTTGCTAACTCCTCCTGCACTTTCTTTACATCTTTCTCACTCTTTGTTGTTACGCAAAGGTCATCCAAATATATTACCAGAGTGATGTCACCTTTTGTGTAAACACATGCATTAAGTATGCTTCACTTATAGCTGAGGTTCACCATTTCATCATGAATGCACTTGTTCCAACTTCTGGCACTCTGTTTAAGACCATACAGTGTCTTTCTCAACCTATACACCTTGTTCTGCTTGTCACTGTCGTAGGACGTTATCACACGGGGGAAATCTATAGTTTATCCCACACAAATCCCCAAAAAAAGTGCACTTATGCCTCATGATTTGACACGACGTCGCACAGAAACTGACATTAAAGTGGTCAGAAAGTGGTGTTATCCGAGATCTTTTTAATTTCAGGAGTTTAGAGGAAATATATTTGCAATATTACAGTAATTTCGCATCTACCTCAGTGTGAAATTCAAATTTGCACAAACAAATCTCCTTTAAAGCTTCTTCCCATTTCCCATGGTTCTGTGGGGCAGCTTTTACTTCCTGGTTTGCTTGGCTGTCAAACATTCTCTGCTTTCTCCTTCATCAAAGGATGAAGAAAACCATCATCCTTTGGCTTCCTCTGCCTCTAGCCCCAGGAAGCCTCTTTCCTGCTCCCCAGACCCCCAATATTTTGCCAGTTTCCCCACCTGCTCTGTGGTTTCTTTACACAGCCCTCATCCCTTCCTTCCTTCCTTCCTCCCTCTCTCCTTCTTCTTCTTTCCCCACTTTCGCGCTCCTGCTTTTCCCAGCCATCCAGTGCCCTCTTGCCTTCTTCTTCTTCTTCTTCTTCTTCTTCTTCTTCTTCACTTTCCTTCAGCCCTTCTGGAGATCTTTCTCCTCTTTGCTACATCCCTTTGCCTTATCTCCCTCCCTCCTGCTTTCTCTCTGCACCTTTTCCTCTTACATCCTTCTTTCTTGGGGGCTGCATCCACACTGCAGAAATGATTCAGTTTGGCACCACTTGGGCTGCCATGGCTCCATGCTCTGGAATTCTGGGAATGGTTGTTTGTGGTGGCCCCTTTGGGAATTCCAGAGCATGAAGCCATGGCTGTCCAAGCGGTGCCAAACTGGATTATTTCTGCAGTGAGGATGCTCTCTCTCCTGTTGAACTGTCCCTGTGTGTGTGTGTTGCCAGGATCCGCCTGCGATGCAGCCACTGGCGGCTGCCAACCCCTCCTCCCCTCCCTCCTTCCCTTTCGGATGCAGCTCCCACACACGCATCCCTGCACACAACACACACCGCACACAAGTACACATGGCACCAGCAGGCAAGGCAAGGCAAGGCAAGGCAGATAGATGGGCAAAGCAAGGGGAGCCACGAGGAGCAGAGCCCCACTGCCAAGGCCGACCCTCCTCCGCAGACCCCTCCAGACCCCCACGCCAAGGGCTGACCCTCTCACCCTGCTCCATCCCCCGGGGAAGGAAGGAAGGAAGGAAGGAAGGAAGGAAGGGACTCCACGATCACTCCCTCCTCCTCCTCCTCTGCAAGGCAAAAGATCAGCAACCCAAGTCCCCGGGGGGCATTTGCTTCTCCTCCTACTCCTACTCCTCCCTCACCCCTTTCCTAATTCGCCTCTCCTTCCCCTCAAAACACCAGGCGTCCTCCTTTTCCAGGATGCATCCTCCTTTTCAACCTGTCCAGGAGGAATTTCCCAAATGTCCTCTGTTTTGAACGTTATTGAAAAGCAAAGTGAGTGGCAACCAGGGAGACCAGGTGTCCTCCTTTTTCGAAGATACTTACTGCATTTCAACCTTCTGTCCAGGAGGAATTTCCAAAATGTCCCCCAGAAATCATGCTTCTTACTCCTGCTCCAAATGGAGGACAGTTTGACATTTCGTCCTGGAGAGGGGAGAAGGTTGAATGAAATGCAGGACCCGCCCTGGAAAAGGAGGAGTCTGGTCACAAAACATGGCCATTTCTAGTACATTTATGGGGGTTTTTTTTCATTTGTGTATGAAAGTTAAAATGTCTTTTTTTGCTTTTCACTTAATTCTGTTTTTATTCTAATTACGTGTGAAAAGCTTTTGCGCAATTTAGCGCTATTTTCACTTTATTTTCAGGATGCTTTATTTCCACTTTATTATCTCTTTAACGACGAAACTGGCCCCCGTGTGATAACGTCCATAGCCAGGTACCTGTTCCATAAATACAGTTTCCTCCAGCTGTGCATTCAGGTACTCAGTCTCAAAGTCAAAGTGTTTCACTACTAGCCTTTTTCTATCTGCCAATGCCAAAACCATTCTGAGACTTTCTGGGTTTGCTGTGGGTGAGAAAGTCTTATCAAAACTTTCGAATCTTTGCTGGAAGTACCCTTTTGCCACAAGCCTGACTTTATATTTCCGGGTACCATCTGGCATGTTCTTTCTCTTGTACACCCACCTACAGCCAACTACCTTCTGGTCTGTTGGCCTATCAACTACCTCAAATACCTTCCTGCCAACCAGAGACTCAAACTCTGCTTCCATTGCTGTATCCAATCTTTCCTGCTCTTCTTTAGACTAGGTTAACATCTCCTGATAGCTTTCAGGCTCTTCTGCAACCATTGTGCAGACTCTGGCTCCCTGAACAATAAATCTGGGGATTATAACCTTGGTCCTTCCAGCCTCATCCTCACTGTCACTGCTTGTTTGAACCCCTGTCTCTACTGCAGTATCCTGCTTTTGTTCAAACATCTTTGTGGTGATGTTTTTCATGTGAGTGTCTATGGAATCATGTGAAATTCCTGTCCTTTTCTCAGGTGTAGCCACAGGCAAATCCACCCCTCCATTTTCAGTTTCTTTTGTCAACTTCCCCAATGGCAGGAATACCTCATAATTATTGTGGATTTTCTCCCACCCTGAGTGCCTTTCAAAATTAGCACTTCTGAACAGCACTACCCTTCCATGTCCTAGGGAGAAGCAGTAACTGTTGCCTTCATACCCCACAAATTGCAGCCTTTTCCATTTGGGCTCATACTTTTTCCAGAAGTTGGCTGGGATCAGCATATTTGCTAACTGCCCAAACACCTACAGGTATTTCAAATTTGGTGTCCTTCCATATAACATGAAATATGGGGTTTGCTGGATTGAACATTCTGCCTTATCAACTATGTGGTAGAGCTTGTTCTTTTGAATAGCTCTAGCACATACACTCCTGTTCTTATAAATTATATGATCATCCCCTTTAAAATGCAATTCATACCCATCAGAGCTCAGGGATGACACACTGACCAAGCAATTTTGCAATTTTGTGACACACAGAACATTCTCAAATGCCTTATCAAAGCTAGGAAAATATTGGAAAGGCTATTTCTATGAGTCATAGATGAATAAGTGTTATATATCTGTATAGTTTGTATAGCTTGTCAACAATGGAGACCTGCTGTATCGAAAATATGATATATGTTTGACATTCCAGGAGATGAAGCAATCTTTTTGAACAATCCAAGAACAGAGATTAGGAGTAGGAAGTCATGTGTTTGTCATATAGAAGTATGTCTATTTGTATGTTTTGTTGATTATCTGTGTCTTTTTAGATGTTTTATGTGTTTTATGTGTTTTAACCAATAAAATTTTAAAAAGCTAGGAAAATAAACAGTCCCTATGTTTTGTATCTCACTGGAACTACCATCAGGTAGACCTACAGTTGCTGATGTCACAGTGTCGAGATGCTGCATATCATTTACCAGATGATGCATTGCACCACTGTCCAATAACCAAATGTCCCATTTGGTGTCAGAGAAGCAACCCTCCTGTCCTGAGGTTTTCTCTGTTGCTTCCTGTAGACAGATGCTCCCTCTTTCACTGCTGAAGGCCACATGCAGTCCATCCAGAAATGCCCAGCCTTTCCACAATCGAAACATCATTTCACTTTGCAGACTGCAGCACTCTCTGTCTGTAGAGATGGAGGAGTTGCCTGGGTGATGTGTGTTGGGTTGGCTTTATCTTTCTTCTGCAACCCTTGTTAGGTTTAAATGGGATATAGAGTCAATGTTAAAATGTTGAAATGTAAAAGATGTGTATTTGTATTTTTCCATGCTGCGAAAAGTTGTTTTTCTGAGAGCTAGATTCATAGCTATCAGCCCCAGGTGTGATTTAGCCAAAACAAGAAGCTAACAAGACTCCATTCTATGGGAAAGAGATATTGTTTATATTATGGTTTTTGTAAACATCGTTAGCTTGGGAAAGTTACTCACGTGGTGGATGATGGACAGCAAGAGGCTGGGTTAGCATACATCATACAGACATTATCCAATTAACGTAAAGTTAACACCTAGAAGGTGGAGTATGGGATGAGCCCAGAGAGTCCTTTGTCTAGAATTGTTTATTGTTCAAGATGTGAGCATGTGTGGATGCAGTGGTTTTAACTGCAACAAGTTGGATCCTAATGTTTTTGGGATTGTTAAAGATATAATCTTGTATGGCTGAACTGGACAAGTTCATCACAATGGATTTTACTTAGTTATCTTATTTTTACTTTTTATATGCATTAATAAAGCTATGCTTTTGGACTTTACAATGTGTCTTCTTGACTGAGGAAGACAGGATTGCCTGGAGAAGAGAAGCTGAGCCAGTTGATGGCAAATCTACACAGTGGCTGTGGATCACAGCAGCCAGCTTGTCCTGCAGACTCTGCTGGGTGCCAAAGGGCATCACTACAACACTCATTATCCACACACCAACAACCCTGTCTTGTAGCCCCATCACTGGATCTCATCCAAAAGTTATGCCGATACTATACAAACATCTAGGGCTTCCTCAGGTATGCCTTGCAGGCTGTATATTATAAAGTCCCAGTCCTTTGTTAAACTGCCTAGCAAGATACAGGCTTGTTGGCACTTTGGGATTTCTACACCTCTAGCCTCTGTCTGTGCAAAGAAATCTTGCATCATGGCCAGATACTGTGTTACAGAGTCACCTTCCTTCATTTTGCAACCATACAGTCTCTTGCACCAAAGCATTCAAGATAATGAGCTGCTGGACTGGTGCACCTCTCGCAGAGCATGCCATGCTTCAAAGGCAGTGCATTGGCTTCTCACATGGTTGAGCTGACTGGTTTCTCGGGTCAAAAACAGGGTTGCCCTAGCCTTTCTGTCCTCCTCTGCTTGGGATACTTTTGGGGGTGATTCTACCATGTCCCACAAACCTTCCCTTACCAACAGAGATTCTACATACACACTCCACATGGCATAGTGTGGGGGGGGGGTCATTTAATTTTGCAAAGTGAGCGGCTTGCTCCATGATTCTGCTTTCTTAATAGCTCTTTGCCAAGAACACACTGTGTCTTGGCAGACCTTCAACCCAGCTAGCTCACAGATAAAGGCTTGCAGGCAGCCAGCACTTTTGACTATTTTCCTTCTGGAATCACTGACAGTCTGAAGAAACTTCTGATACAACTTGCACATTCAGAAACTTACACAGACCTCTGAATGTTGTCCTTAGCACAGACTGAGCTCATAACTCTTGTTGGCGCTTGTGCAATCCGAAGTGGACACCACTCAAGCTTTGCTCCTGGAACACACTCTCCCACACATGGAAGCTGCAAACATGGCAACACGCTGAGTGCTCTCAAGGAGGCTTTTAATCTTCATTCTGCTATGTACAATATCTCAAACCAACAGACAGAATGACACACCAAAACTATATACATCAACAACACCACATCGGGTATTGGAGCTCCTCCCTTATATACATGTTCAGTCCTGGAGCTTTTAGCCCAACCCTTTACTGATGTGTAACACATATTTCCTGTCTCCCATGTGGCATGACTTTGCAACTTTGCCACCTGGTGACCTCATGCCCTGCCTGTGCGACATCAGCTTCCTATGACACAGCAGTCTTCAAATCCTGATTCATCATGGTTCCTCTCACCTTTGCCCCATATTGCTACGTCTGAGACATTTTCTCTGGATGCTTCCATCCTGACACCAACAGAAGGCATGACTATCCTGCTCTTGTCCTAATTTACCTGCCTTGTGTGATAAGGCTCTAAATGGAAAAGTCCTGCATGTCTATTACAGGATAGCTTGTTTTTTAAAGGATCCTGGAGCATAGACTAGGGCAGTGATGCCCAAACTCTGGCTTTCCAGGTGTTTTGGACTTCAGCTTCCAGAATCCCAGGCCATTGGTCAAGATGGCTGAGGCTTCTGGGAGCTGAAGTCCAAAACACCTGGAAGCCTAGAGTTTGAGCATCACTGTTCTAAGGCATACACCATTGTCCTTGCTTTTGTCCTTCTATTCTAGAGCGCGCACCATTGTATCCAGCTGAAAGTTTCATGGAAAGAGCAGCAGTCTTGTGGGGAAATTTGTCTCTTATCACTTCATTGAGCAACCACAGTTAAGTTCCTAAGGGCTGATGGGCAGGAAAAGGTGGCCTGAAGCTGCCTTTTCTCTAAGCTGCAGCAACCGCACCGATGATGCCCTAAATAGGGATGGAGCAACCGCACTGGGGGGCAGTCAATGTAGCTTTTCTGAAGCCATATTGAAGCTCCACCAACAGCACCGCCAGCCCCAAGCACTCCACAAAGGGAGACAAAGCAACCGCACGGGGCCAGCAGCAACTGCTTTAATTTTTTTTTCATTCTCTCAGACGCATGTGCACGTGCACAGAAATACATCCCTGCACACCTGTGCAGAACACACCATAGGCTGGCATACAATTTGTCACTGTGTACAAAGTTGACTGAAGTTCAGCATCCTGCATACATGCACAGAACATGTCATAGGGTGGCATACAGTCTGTCATTTTGTCTGTACAAAGGTGACTCATGTTCAGCATTCCTGCACACCTGTGCAGGACCTGTCATACACCTACATATCATGCAAGGATTTGCTGACCTCAGCTTCCTCCAAGTAGTGGGTGCCATAGACAGGTGCCACTGTCTGATTGTGCCACCCTTGGGGTGGAGGAACAAGTTTGTCACCCAAAAAGACACCTATTCCGTCATCCCCCACAAAACATGTCTCACACAGAGCAGGGGAGAGGGGAGAAGTTCATGCAAGGGAGGTATGTGTGGACACACTTGATACATGTAGCTGGTGGTCATGCAAGGGACATGATCAACAGGACACACAGACAAACATTACTCCAGGAGCCCCCCCAATCATGCCAGGAAGTGGTTTGCAGGTCTTAGGGCCTCTGCAGATTGGGGGCACAGAGCCACCCCGGGAAGTAGTGGATCGGGGCCGTGGCAACCCCACGCCACATTCCCGATCCTCCCTTTTGCCACCCCGAAAAGAGCAGCAAAATGCTGCTCCTTTTAGGGATGGCAAAAGGCCACCCTAAGAGCTGGTACCATGGCTCTTCAGCACCCTTTCAGCACAGCATGTTTGAACGCTGCACCAGAAGGGCATCCTGATGCTGCGTGCCATGTGTAACGATGTGCAGTGTCAGGACACCATCAGCATGGGGTTGGGGCAGCCAGCGTATGGCTGCCCCGCCCACACTGTACCTCCAGGATGGTCCTTTGGGCCAGTCTGCAGAGGCCCTCATGCACACCTGCACACCTGCAAAGAAGAGGTCACAAAAGCCTCTTTCATGCAAACTATTGTGCATGCTGACAGCAAGTGTACATGCAATGGAATGCATTTATTGTCATTATAGAGAAAAGCTGCTAGGGTGCATGCGTAGGGTTACAGTTAGGGTTAAGGTTAGGGTTACAATTAGGGTTAGGGTTCTAATATTAAAGTACACCTGCATCAGTGCATCCACACCTGGAAGCATAGCACACTTTAAATTAAATCCTGCATCATAGGGCACATGCTCTGGATCACCGACCCAATTTCTGCCGCACATGCGGTGGTGAATTTATATGACCATTTTAGATCTCCAGTGCCCTTTTTCGCTGCATACAGATGCACGTGTGAAGGTGCGCAACTTTGTGGAAGAAGCGGAAAAAGTGGCTCCTTTTTGGAGCGGCTTTTTCCGGCATATGGCGCCTACAGGGCACTTTCCTGCCGACTTTTAGATGTGCGTCTTCTAAACACAATGCCTTCAAGTCAGCGTGAAAGCACCTCTTTTTGTCCATCTGTATAGCCCCTAAGGAACCCCATGGTTTTCTAGAAGATGGAAAACTACTGGCCTAAAAAAAAAACCTCAGACATTTCAATCCAGACACAACCTTCACTACTAAAAATTCATAATTCATTTTTGAGGGGCTCCTTGTATTGCCATTAAGAACAACAATCATTTTTACTAGGTACCAAGGGAAAGAATACTACTTTCTTATCTAAAATGTCAGACTTTAATGACTGCAAGCCCACTGAGTGCTCCACAAATAAAAATTTGGCAGAAAAAGCAATGGTTCCTATAATTGTGTGCTGATTTCTAAGTGGCCGCACACAAGTGAGTTACAAAACTCTACACTGAAAGGTTTCATATTGAATTTTCTTTTCCTAGCCGAGTAAGCCCTAGAGAAATGTGGCATAACATGGCAGTAAGCCATTAAATTAGCCAGACGAGAAATATCAGCGGACCCAGGAATGAAGAGTCCTCTTCAGGTAAACAAACAACAGCTCGGATTTAATTATTTCTAACCCTCATATGACTGGTAATGTGAAATTACAAGTAAAATGTACTAAACATTTATTCCATCTTGCCCTAAATCTTGACCACTTGTCCCATCCTTGCCAAGGAAGAACAACTGTACAACATTATGCTGCACAATGATTCACCGTGTGAATGGTATTATCAGGGCACTGAACATTATTTACACTACACATAGGTTTTTGTGGCAAAGCTTAAAAGTTTTTGTCTGATCAGACCTGAGACCTTTTCCACTTTTGCTGCCTTCATGACTTTGTCAAAACTCTAAACAGATTTTGATGTGAGCTTGTTTCATCAATGGCTTTCTTCTCATCACTCTTCCATAAAGACCAGCTTTGTGGGAAATCTAGGTGATAGTTTTCCTATGAACAATTTCTCCCACTTCAGCTGTGGATCTCTCCAACTCCTTCTGACTTACCACTGGCTTCTTGGCCACTTCTCTGATGCCTTCCTTACTAGGTCACCAAGTTGGGTAGACAGCCTTCTTTGTAGAATTGCCATTGGGCCATACTCTTTCAAAATTTGTAAGAATGGATTTAACGGTTATCCACAGGATGCTCATAGCGATGATGATGATTATTATTATTATTATTATTATTATTATTATTATTATTCCTTGATGGATACTTCTACAAACTTTATCTTCAACTTATACAGATAGTTCCTTGGACTTCATGATACAATCATAGAATCATAGAGTTGGAAGAGACCACAAGGGCCATTCAATCCAACCCTCTGCCAAGCAGGAACTCAAAATCAACCCATCCCCGACAGATGACCATCCAGCCTCTGTTTAAAGACCTCCAAAGGAGGAGACTCCACCACACTCCGAGGGAGTGTGTTCCACTGTCGAACAGCTCTCACTGTCATGAAGTTCCTGCTAATGTTAAGGTGGAATCTCTTTTCCTACAACTTGCATCCATTGTTCCAGGTCCTGTTCTCTGGGGCAGCAGAAAACAAGTTTGCTCCCCCCCCCCCCCAATATGACATCCCTTCAAATATTTAAAGAGGGCTATCATATCATCTCTTAACTGTCTCTTCTCTAGGATAAACATACCCAGTTCCCTAAGTCGTTCCTCATAGGGCATGGTTTCCAGACCCTTCACCATTTTAGTCGCCCTCCTCTGCACATGCTCCAGTTCTTCAACATCCTTGTTGAATTGTGGTGCCCAGAACTGGACATAGTATTCCAGGTGGGGCCTGACCAAAGTGGTATACAGTCACACTATTACTTCCCTTGATCTAGACACTTTACTTCTACTAATGCAGCCTAAAATTGCTTTGGCCTTTTTAGCTGCAGCATCACACTGTTGACTCATGTTCAACTTGTGGTCTACTAGGACTCCTAGATCCCTTTCACACGTAGTCTCGTTAAGCCAGGTGTCCCCCATCTTATATATATGCATTTCATTTTTTTGCCCAAAGAGCAGTACCTTACATTTCTCCATGTTGAAATTCATTTTGTTCGCTTTGGCCCAGCTTTCTAATCTATTAAGGTCATTTTGAATTTTCATCCTGTCTTCTGGGATATTAGCTATTCCTTCTAATTTGGTGTCATCTGCAAATTTGGTAAGCATGCCCCTTATTCTTTCATCCAAGTCGTTGGTAAAGATATTGAATAGCACTGGGCCCAGGACAGAACCCTGTGGCACCCCACTGGTCACTTCTCTCCAGGATGAAGAGAAGCCATTGCTGAGCACCCTTTGGGTTTGGTCAGTCAACCAATTACTAATCCACCTAACAGTTGTATTGTCTAGCCCACATTTTATTATCTTATTTGCAAGAATATCATGGAGGACCTTGTCAAAAGCCTTACTAAAATCAAGATATGCTATGTCAACCACATGCCTTTCATCTACCAAGCTGATAATTTTATCAAAAAAAGAGATCAGATTAGTCTTGCATGACTTGTTTTTGAGAAACCCATGTTGACTTTAGTGATTATGGCATTCCCTTCTAAATGTTCATAGACTCTCTGTTTAATGATCTGCTCTAGAATCTTCCCCAGTATTGATGTCAGACTAACTGGGCGATAGTTGTTGGGATCCTCTTTTTTCCCCTTTTTGAAGATGGGGACAATGTTCACCCTCCTCCAGTTTGCTGGGGCTTCTCCTGTTCTCCAGGAGTTCTCAAAGATTATTGCTAGAGGCTCTGAGATTACATTTGCCAGTTCTTTTAGTATCCTTGGATGTAGTTCATCTGGTCCTGGAGACTTATATTTATTTAGATTAACCAGGTATTCCTGTACTTTCTCTTTACTTATCCTGTGCTGCATTTCCCCTATTATGTCCTCTGCTCCATTTTCCTCACATTGAGCACCCTTTTCCTTTTGTGAGAAGACTGAGGCAAAGAAGGTGTTGAGTAGTTCTGCCTTTTCTCTGTCCCCAGTTAAAATTTCTCCATCTTCTCTGAGCAGTGGCCCTACTATTTCCTTCTTTTTTCTTATGCTACAGATATACCCCAAAGAAGCCCTTTTTATTGTTCTTAACCTCTCTAGCAAGCCTGAGCTCATTCTGCACTTTAGCTTTCCTGACTTTGCCCCTATATGTGCTAGCTATTTGTTTGAATTCCTCTTTAGTGATTTCACCCCTTTTCCGTTTCTTATACATCTCCCATTTAAAACTTAAGGGGGAAGCAGACAGGCGGCCATGGGCCACCCCAGGAAGGTGCGCCGCCCCTGGAAGGAAATTAGCACTCCTTCCACAAGTCGGCAAAGGTGCGCCACAAAAGGCTGCTGGCACACCTTCGGCGACTCTTCCGCTGCAGTGTGTGCGAACACTGCAGTGGGAGATCCTCCTCAGAGCGCCGGCCGTGCGGAGGGCCAGCTGCTCCGAGGACGACCTGGGGAAGGGGTTGGGGTGCCCATCGTGCGGCTGCCCCTCCCCTTCCCTGCCCCCAAAACGGCTCTTTAAGCCATCTGCTTCCCCCCTTAGTAAAGTTGAAAGATCTTTAGTTATCCAGCCTGGTTTCCTGAGACACCTCCCATTTTGACTCCTCACTGGAACATTTTGAGATGGTGCCTTCAGTATTTATCTTTACTCTTCAACAAACCCAGGGTTTTTCCATAATCAGAGATCATGTAGCACTGGATTTATACCCAGGTGGGCTACATTCAACAACTTATATGGTCTCTGGAGGCAGTTGGTTACACCAGAGCATATTTAGGCATGTCACAACAAAGGCATGTCACAGCAAAGGGGATGACCAATTAGTCAATGTCACCAGCATGCCCTCCAGCATTTCACAGATGAAAACCAGGAATCATGTAGCCAAGTAACAGAATGTGGCCAAGGTGGCAAAAGTTATTTATGAGAAAGTACACGCAAATTAGGAGGGCCTACAACAGTTTGCTTTTGCCTGAGCCTACTTGGAAGGGCAGAATTCCAACCCTTTCTTCCCCTTCCCAGTCCCCAGCTGAGTTATTTGAGAGCAAATTAGTTTTGTGCTATGAACTCAGTTTGTACCAATGGAGGTAAGCTGAGGACACAGGGGGAAAGTGGGAGGAAGAGAGGGAAACTGACATTTTAAAAGCAGGTTTTAAAAAGTGCAATGAAAGAGGATTAATCAAAACTGTCATTTTGGTCACAGAGCACATGAATGAATCCATACATGTTTTCAGTGCATGCCTACAAGGGATCTTGCTACCTTGGCAATAGCACATCTTAGGTAAACTGGAATCAATAAGCAACATTGACACAGAACTGTCTAAAGGGGGGATTTTATTAAGTGTGCAACAATCAAGATATATGCAATATAGGTATGCCTCGGTTAACAAAGTCAGTGTGTTCCTGGACATTACTTCTTTTAACAGAAGTAATGCCCAAGAATCAGGAACATTTGGTACCAGAAGCAGAAATATCATGAAAAGAAAAGAGATAAATCCCTACACCCCAGAAAAGGAGAAGAGCAGTTTACCCTGCTTCAGCAATTTTTTTATTCAAAACAATCATTATGTACATGAGAAATGAAATGAAATGGAAAAAAACAGGTTAGACAAGTCTTGTATAAGTGAAGAAAAACATTTCCAGTCTTCAATTGAAAGTTTTTTCCAAGATGCATTTTTTTCAACAGCCTCCACTGTTTTTATTACCTATTTTGGTGGCTATGCTTTTTCAACATGCCAGGGTAGCTAATGAGGCAGGCTAATTTTGCTTTTCATGCATGCTCAGTAAATGATTCTGGAGGAAGCTGTTTACATTGCCTATTGTATGTATGTATGTATATTTTGTTTGTTTTTGATGTATGTAAGTACACAAAGCTACAGTAGGATCACCTAGAATAGAACCTCACCCTTCCCTTGTCAAGCTTTATTGTATTGTTTACTGCAGACACACTGCTGCAGTCCAACACTGAAAGTCTGTTTTCTCCACTGTCCTTCCAGTGCCAATGCTGCAAGAAACCTTCCAGCTAGACAGAAGGCAAGGAAAGGGAGAGCTGGGCTAGGCTCCTGAAAAAAGACTTTGTAAAAAGGAGCTTCTTTGTCAACTGCCTACAACTGTACTGAGAAATAACAGATATTATGGTAGAGCTCCATAAATGGCTGACACTGACAGTACCTGCAAACTACAAATCAATACCTAAAAAAGTACAGTTTCTTTAATATAGTGAAATACTAACATAAAATGAGTTAACTTGCAAGGCTCAGAGGGTTTTTGCAGTTAACCATTGTGAAGCTTTAGGACTTGTTAAGCAGAAGGAGAGATGTGAAAAAGAAAGATGTTGAAAAGTAAGGACAATATAACACATTCCCTAATACATACACATATACACACACCAGAGAAAGAGGGGGATGGTTTTGGGGAGCTCCAATGTTCAGGGAAAGTACTCCCTGAAAGATGTATTTTAGAGATGATACAAATTACCTCTCCTTGCACCTGTTTGAGTGGTAAATTGATCACCCTATACCCGAAAGGTGATCTTTCCTTTCCATAAATGTATTGTTTGCCAACTACAAGATTTCACAATATGGTGTTCCAATAGTTTAAGCAGTAACTTTAACCCTCTGATGATGTTAGATCAGTGCTTCTTGGGCTATCTGATATAAGGGACTGGCATTTTTTTTTATTTGCAGCTGGCGTGGGGTAGCGATTTGAGTGCTGGACTATGACTGGAGATCAGGGTTTGATTCCCTGCTTGGGCATAAAAATCCACTGGGTGACCTTGGCAAGTCACACTCTCTCAGCCTCATAGGATGGCAATGCCAAAGCCCCTTTGAAGATACTTGCCAAGAAAACCCTGTGGTAGGTTTTGCTTTAGGGTCATCATAAATCAAAAATTACTTGGAGGCACACAACAAGGGCAAGCCAAGGACCACCACTAAATTTGTGCCCATTGGCTACCATTGTTTCTTTCTTTCTTGGAAACTTGCTGGAGACCAGCAGCCAATGGCTCAGGGACTAGCACTAGTCCAGAGACTACCACTTGAAGTAGCACTGTGTTAGATAAAGGAGTTCAGAGTATGGATGGTAGCTTCCAGGCTACAGGCCTTTTCAGCTAACCCTTCCTGTCCTCAGCCAGGCATCTAAAGAGGTTCCATTTAAGAACATACACACGTACATCTTGGCCCACAACAACAATCAACAAGTACCAGTTTGTTTTTATGCCAAGGGATCTCATAGCATTTTTGAAACTAACTGTGCAAAAGAAGTTGTAGCATAAGCTTTCATGTACTTGGTCTACTTCCTCAGATGCAGCTTTCTTTTGTTTACTTAGCATAAAATAGTTCAGCTCTGGTAAAATGCAAATTGGAGTGGTAGTTATCTTAATTCTGTTACCATGTGTAAGAGTTTGAGACAGATAGAAAATCTCTTCCAAGACAGAGCTATAAAAAGGAATAGTATAGTTTAAGTTCTGGCTAAAAATCAGCAAATCCAAACTAAAAATCTTAAAAAATGAGAGGCAGCATGATGTAGTGGTTTGAATGTTGGATGAGGCTCTGGGGACGTTTTCACACGGGGCTTTAAACGGAGGCAAACCTACCTCCGTCCGGCCCCACTCCGGCTCCAGAACCTAAAAGTTCAGACGACGTCGCAGCAAGCCCCTCCCCATCCTGCGCCATCCCTGCACCATCCCTGCCTCACTCCGGGGTCTTGCTCGTCGTGTTCAAACGACGTCGCAGCAAGCCCCGCCCCATCTTGCGCAATCCCTGCGCCATCCCTGCGCCATCCCTGCACCCTCCCGGCTTTAGCCCCATATTTCTAATTCCTTTTCTAAAAAGGAATTAGAGGGGCTGCTGCCAGAGGCAATCAGGAGCCCTTCCGGCGGCGGCTGTTTTCGCCGCCGGAACAGCTCTTGATTGCTTCCAGGGGGCTTCCAGGCGGCTTTAGAGCCGCCTGTGTGAAAACGCCCTGGGAAACCATGGTTTAAATCCCTGTTTAGCCATAGAAAGCTACTGGTGACTTGCGCAAGTCACACTCTCTTAGCCTCAGAGGAAAGCAAAGGCAAACCTTCTCTGAAGAAATCTTGCCAAGAAAATCCTGCCTTAGGGTGGCCATAAATTGGAAAATTGAAGGCACATAACAACAATAACAACAACTGGATTGAACTGGAACAGATAAATTAATGAATGGGTTGATTACAGAAATTTAAAATTAAAATTCTTTGATGAACTAGTTACTTGTTTTTTAGACACACACAAGTAAAAATACATTTCTCTATCATGAGTGCTATTATTGTAGCAGCTATAATGCTATAATTTAGTGTACATACACAGTGTACCTTAAAACTCTAAAACACATAGCGGAAGGTGTTATTTTTCACACAATCCTGAGAACAGGGAGGATTTTTTTTTAAATTATCAAATAACATGTCTTCCAGGAAAAGGACGTGATCTCAAATAATAGGCTGTTGATGAAAATGAGAAATGAATCATGCAACCTAGAGTTTTTGACATCCTTTAAGTCTGCAAAGCCTACTTCTTCAACCACAGATTTTTCCTCATGCTCTGACCATCTGCGACACTGTTGTGGACTCTACAGCAAATGACCCAAGATAAAGAGTAGGCACTCACTTTAACCTCTCTGTTAGAAAAGATATTCTGTGTGTGACAGATGAGTTTTATCAAGGAGATAAGAATAGAATCCACATTGACAGAGTCAACTCTAGTGCTAACCAACACACATCAACAGATATGGAAAACAAAACAATGGACAACAGATTGGAAAAGATCAATATACATTACCATCCACAAAAAAGGAGACACAAGAGACCGCAGCAACTATAGAACCACAGCACTAATCTCCCATGCAAGCAAAATCATGCTCAAAATTCTGCAACATAGGCTCCAACCATACATGGAGAGAGAAATGCCAAAGGTCCAAGCAGGGTTCAAGAAAGGAAGAGGCACCAGGAATCACATTGCAAATATACGATGGCTAATGGAGCATAGCAGGGAGTTCCAAAAGAAAATCAGCATGTGCTTTATAGACTACAGCAAAGCCTTTGACTGCCTAGATCATGAAAGGCTATGGAATGCCCTTTGGGACATGGGAGTGCCAACACATCTGATAGTCCTAATGAGGAATCTGTACTCAGGACAAGAGGCTCCTGTCAGGACAGAACACAGAGAAATAGAATGGTTCCCAATTGGCAAAGGAGTCAGACAAAGCTGCATCCTATCACCCTATCTATTCAACTTATACACAGAATATATTGTAAGGAAAGTAGGCTTGGACATGGAAGAGGAAGGAGTGAAAATAAGAGGAAGAAATATCAACAATCTGAGATATGCTGATGACACCAGAGAACCTCACAGACTTGGAACACCTGCTGAGGAAGATGAAAGAGGAAAGTGCAAAGGCAGGTAAAGAAAACAAAAATAATGACCACAGAGAACTTACACACATTCAAACTAAACAATAAGAAAATGGAAATAGTAAAAGAGTTCTCATATCTGGGATCAAACATTGATCAGAATGGGGACTGCAGCCAGGAAATCAGAAGAAGATTAAGAATGGGAAGGGCGGCTATGAAAGAACTAGAAAAGATCCTAAAATGCAAAGACATACAACTCAGCACAAAAGTCAAAATCATACAAGCCATCGCATTTCCTATTACCATATATGGATATGAGAGCTGGACAGTCAAGAAGGAAGATAGGAGGGAAATCAATTCATTTGAGATAATGTGATGCTGGAGAAGAGTGCGGAGGATCCCATGGACAGCCAAAAGGACAAACAAATGGGTCCTAGAGCAGATCAAGCCAGAAATATCCCTAGAGGCCAAGATGACAAGATGTAGACTGTCATACTTTGGACACAGCATGAGAAGGCATAAATCGTTGGAAAAGCCAATAATGTTAAGAAAGGTGGAGGGAAGGAGAAAGAGAGGAAGGCCACATGCTAGATGGATGGACTTTATTAAAGAGACCACGAATATGAGTTTGCAGGAGCTGAGCAGAGCAGTAGAGGACAGAGGGGCCTGGAGATGTCTCATCCATAGGATCACCATGGGTCAAGATTGATGCGAAGGCAGTTAACAACAAACAAAATAGAATTACACACATGAATGATTGAAAATTTGGTTCAGGTCACACTTGGAAGTGAACCAACACGACCTCATCTCATGAATGGACCAGAATGAAAATATTATCATGATTTTGCACTTCTCTAAATTTTATGATACTATCTTCTGCTCTAAAATGTATATAAAAATGCATATTTTACAATAAAATGCATATAAATGTTTGTGATTCTAAATGAATCTATATGAAACTGACATGAAGTCAAAACAGACTGAATCATCCCTACTAATTGGTCCTTCCTGGTTAGACACAGCATGGAATTTATTTTCTTTTTCTAATTCTGCATTGCCACATCATTTAAGAAAAAAATTCTCCATTTAGGATCACCAGACAAAACATTTTTAATATCTGCAAGACATAATTGGTTAATTATTTGAGTGATCAATTAAAATACACACACAAAATATCAGCCTAAAACATTTTGGTAGATAATATCCAACAGGATTACCTAAATAGATATTTCTTTTGGAGTATCTTAATGACTTTGCAGATTCTAAGGCAGTGATGATGAACCTATGGCACACATGCCAGAGGTGGCACTCAGAGCCCTCTCTGTGGGCATGCATGCCATCGTCCTAGCACAGAGTTTGACAGAGTTTGTTACTAGAAAGCCAAAAGGATGTGGCACTTCGAGTTAAATATGTGGGTTTTAGGTTGTAGTTTGGGTATTCAATCTCTAAAAGCTTCGCCATCACTGTTCTAAGGCATTTCCATCTTTGTCTGCTTGTATAATACAAGGGGGTATCATAAAGTTTTAATTATCACCTTTAAAAAAATTGTCAGAAAGTTTGCTTTGATTTGTAGTTGTTAACTTATCTCTACACAGTCACCATCCAGATTTACACATTTTTCCCAGCATTTCTTGACCCTCTGAATACCGTTACTGTAGAAATCTGCAGACTGCACCTTAAACCACTCTTCCACTTCATGAATGATGTCATCTATGTTGTCAAATTGGTGACCTCACAACGGATTTTTCATTTTTGGGAAAAGAAAAAGTCCCTTGGTGACACTGACAAAATTTGCAAACCACAGTAACACAGATCAGCAGAGAAGTATTTGTTTAATCAGAAAGTGCTTAGAATACAGAGAAGCCCAATTAGGATTTGCAGGAAGCCTAAATTAATTAGCTTCATGAGCTCTAGTGTAACAACATGCGAATCATGTATATTGTAATATGCAGTCTAACAGGAAAAAGGGACATACACTAATACACAGTGCTGTGCTGCTTACTGTAGTGGTCACAATCTAGGGAAAATCAAGTGCTGTCAAATTCTTTTGCAGCTAATTGTTAAAATCTGGTTGGTTTCAAAGGGACTTAAGCCTGCATAATATTGGGTGTAAAACAGCTATCAGTCCTGCTAGAAGTGAATGCACTGCTGACAGGACCAAAGTCATAGAATCATAGAATCATAGAATCATAGAGTTGGAAGAGACCACAAGGGCCATCCAGTCCAACCCCCTGCCATGCAGGAACTCCCAATCAAAGCATCCCTGATAGATGGCCATCCAGCCTCTGCTTAAAGACCTCTAAGGAAGGAGACTCCACTACTGTCCGAGGGAGTGTGTTCCACTGTCGAACCGCCCTTACTGTCAGGAAGTTCCTCCTAATGTTGAGGTGGAATCTCTTTTCTTGCAGCTTGCATCCATTGTTTTGGGTCCTAGTCTCTGGAGCAGCAGAAAACAAGCTTGATCCCTCCTCGATATGACATCCCTTCAAATATTTAAACATGGCTATCATATCACCTCTCAGCCTTCTCTTCTCCAGGCTAAACATCCCCAGCTCCCTAAGTCGTTCCTCATAGGGCTTGGTTTCCAGACCCTTCACCATTTTAGGGGGGTTGCAGACTGCCAGAAATAGTGTGAATTCAGTTCACTTTTAGGGTTAGGGTTAGAGTTAGGGAACCATGGGAACTGTATTTTATTGTGGCATCAGAGTTGTCTGACAGAGAAGGCTCAATGTCTCAGAAAAATAACAGTTCCCATGATTCCCTAGCACTAACCCTAACCCTAAAAGTGGACTGAATTCACACTATTTCTGGCAGTCTGCAACCCCCCTTAGTTGCCCTCCTTTGGACACACTCCAGTTTCTCCACATCTTTTTTGAATTGTGGTGCCCAGAACTGGACACAGTATTCCAGGTGAGGCCTGACCAAAGCAGAATAGAGTGGCACTATTACTTCTCTTGATCTAGACACTATACTTCTACTAATGCAGCCTAAAATTGCATTGGCCTTTTTAGCTGCTGCATCGCACTGTTGACTCATGTTCAACTTGTGGTCCACCTGGATTCCTAGATCCCTTTCACACGTAGTCTCATTCAGCCAGGTGTCCCCCATCGTATATCTGTACTTTTCGTTTTTCCGCCCTAAGTGCAGTACCCTACATTTCTCCGTGTTGAATTTCATTTTGTTAGCTTTGGCCCAACTTTCTAGTCTGTTCAAGTCATTTTGAATTTTGATCCTGTCCTCTGGGGTATTAGCTACTCCTCCTAATTTGGTGTCGTCTGCAAATTTGATAACTATGCCCCCAATATCGTCATCCAAGTCATTAATAAAGATATTGAATAGCACTGGGCCCAGGACAGAGCCCTGTGGCACCCCACTGGTCACTTCTTTCCAGGTTGAAAAGGAGCCATTGTTGAGCACCCTTTGGGTTCGACCAACCAACCAATTACAAATCTATGTAACAGTTACTTTGTCTAGCCCACATTTTACCAACTTGCTTGCAAGAATGTCATGGGGAACCTTGTCAAAGGCCTTACTGAAATCAAGATATACTATATCCACAGCATTCCCTTCATCTACCAAGCTGGTAATTTTATCAAAAAAAGAGATCAGATTTTTCTGGCATGACCTGTTTCTCTGAAACCCATGTTGACTTTTTGGGATTATGAAATTACCTTCCAGATGTTCACAGACTCTCTGTTTAATGATCTGCTCCAGAATCTTTCCTGGTATTGATGTCAGACTAACTGGATGATAATTGTTGGGATCCTCTTTTTCCCCCTTTTTGAAGATGGGGACAACATTTGCCCTCCTCCAGTCCGCTGGGACCAAGTCAAAATGGGGCTACCAAGAAATGAGAGAGGTATCCACATGCTTAGAGGAACTATCAGCCATGCTCCTCCTCCATATTCTCCATGCTTCTTTTTTCTGAAAGTACTATATCTTGTATTTACCTGCTTTTCCATGCATTCACTTTTTTATTAATTGAAACAACAAAGAAAACATTTTAACCACTCCAAGAACTATGGCAATTTCCTTCTATTCACCAGAGAGTGAAACTCCTCTGCAAAGCTATGAATGTAAGAAACAGTTCTTTTTCAAAAACATTTGGCCTGCTTATGTGGATGTTTGAGGGAGTTCCCTATCTCCTGTTCTTCTCGCATCATCTCTGAGAAGCCCTGGATGCCCTCTGAAACAGTAGTTTCTGAAGGAAAAATAGCACTTTTACAGCTAAGATGTAATGTTAAGCCACAGGTAGGAATCTTGAGGCCCTTAGGACCATCAAGATGCTTCCAAACTCTATCCAATTTTTTTCAGCAAAAAAAAAAAAAACTTTGTGCTAAAATAGGCCCTTCCAAATTGTTTCAGTCACCACCCCATCCTGAAATAGCCTAATTTTTGCTTTCAAAAGTGGCCCAAAGTAACTAAATACCACTTCTTGTCCTCCAAAACAGTGCCTGATGGATTCCTGATGTCCTTTGGAGTCCCAAAAATGGTAGCTCTGAAGCCTGTCAATTCCTGTTGTATACTATAGTTTGCTCCAAATGAAATTGGTGAATCAGATTCAAAGCATGATTTTAGATGTTTTGTCAGCCATTTCCAAGTACAGCCTGTCTTTTAGTTCCTGAGAACATGGGTACTCTGCTAATGATGCTGTAATTGAAAATTTGTTCACTGGGACACAAAGGTACAAAACCTTTACAGCAGTGGTTCTCAACCTTTGATCTTCCACACGTTTTTGGACTTGGCCTTGCAGAATCTCTGCTCATTAGCTAAGCTGGCTTGGGCTTTTGGGAGCTGCAGTCCAAAACATCAACCAAAGATTGAGAAACACTGCTTTAGAGAATGCTTACTAGAGCAAAGCTCATGCTCACTTACTTGGTGATAAACCCCATGGATCTCTGTGGAATAAACTTCAAAATAAACATACATATACCAGGTTGTAACTAGTAGTCTGTGCTCAGTGGTAAAAGCATTATGAATTTGTACCAGTGCCTACCTGGAGTTCTGAAGTAACATTCCATCAAAATTCACATGTTATTGTGATTTCTGCTCTTACATTACAGTTGGCATAACCAATTCCATACATTTAGGCCTGATGATTCAGTCACAGGCCATGTAAGCCCAATTGAAATGCTGCAGTGTGCTTCAGGAATCCAGCATATTCATAGACTGAGATTCTGAGTATTTGTTGTGGCACATTTTAAGCAAAGATGACATTCAGAAATAGGCCACTTCTGTGAAGCAACATCTACTAGTGGCAACGAAGATGAGTTGTTAACTAAAACATTGCAAGAAATTCGTGAGACGAAACTCATCTTACTAGTTATCTTGTAAGATTATTTAATAAATCTTACAGTGTTATAGCATTGGCTATAACATTGGCTATAACATTGGCTACTAGAAGAAATTAATGACCTGTACCCAGTTATAAGATATATTTCAGAGGGAAGAACTGGCAAAACCATGAATTACACATAAAGGTAGAGGCATTCCCCATTGACAAGGTTGTCAAGTCGTGTCCGACCATAGGGGGCAGTGCTCATCTTTGGGCCTTTGCAGACTGCCAGAAACAGTGCAAATTGAGTCCACTTTAACTGCCCTGACTCAGTGCTAGGGAATCATGGGAACTGTAGTTTATTGTAGCACCAGAGCTCTTTGACAGAGAAGGCTCAATGTCTCAGAAAAAGATACAGTTCCCATGATTCCCTAGCACTGAGCCAGTTCAGTTAAAGTGTACTCAATTTGCACTAATTCTAGCAGACTGCAAAGGCCCTTTGATACTAAGCCAAAGAGCCAGCATTGTCAGAGACTACTCTGTGATCATGTGGCCAGCATGACTACACTGAACGCTGTTACCTTCCCACCGAAGTGGTACCTGTTTATCTACTTGCATTTGCATGCTTTCAAACTGCTAGGTTGGCAGAAGCTGGACTAGTGACAGGAGCTCACCTCATCATGCAGCATAGGATCACCATAAGATCACACACACTCCTTAACACATTTACTTGAATTTTTTATTTTAAAACAATGCTATTTTAAAACAATGTTATTAGTCTCTATGATTAATTATCTTCACTGTTCACTCAGCCTTCTTAACTTTTAGCTATCTCAAACAAGAAAATAAAATATAAAAGGGAGTTTGTCTTTGTTAAACATGACGAGGAGAACCACTGAATAAATGGAATTGGTGTAAGTGCTGACTTACCAAGTCCCCCTGTTTCAATGGATCTGCTTTGGTCAGGATTTGCTATTGTACTTAGGCTGATAGTCTGAATAGGTCAACTATTCAGAGGGCTTCTCCTACATTTTCACTACTTACTTTGTCAGAGTCCTTTCACCATACTCCTCCCCTACCTTTTTTTAAAAAAAAATTAAATTTGTTGGAAAGGAGCATGATAAAGTGCTGTGAGGAAGTAAATAGTTAAACTGTAGAAAAAGCCATCTATCTTCCAGAAGCAGAATGGAAAAATCAAAGCCTTGTTATTGCTATAAGATTATTGTTCTTCCAAAAAAAACCTCCTGGAATCCTTTTGATGTTGCTGAGCTGGGTCCAACTTCATAGATGTGCAAGCCAAATGTCCCCAAGTTTTACAACTGTTGCCAACAAAGTTCAAAATTTGCCATGACACTGATTGATGTTTGCCCAAATAATGTAAACACTGGGCAGTCTTCTCGTTCACTGATGGCTGTAGCTGGCCAGTCTTTTTGCCATAATGTTCTTTGTCTTTCATGCGACTTGCTGTATCCATGAAGCAGACAACCCTGATGTTGCTGTTGTTGTATGCATTAGAGTTATTTCGGACTTATGGCAACCCTAAGGTGAACCTATCACAGGGTTTTCTGGGGCTGAGAGTGTGTGACTTACCCAAGGTCACCCAATGGGTTTCCATGGCTGAGTGAGGAATCAAACCTTGATCTCCAGAGTCATAGTCCAACACTCAAACCACAATACCATGCTGTTTCTCTTACCTTGGAATAATTTTCTCCATCTTCAGAACTTGTTCTGTACCAGCAAAAACCTGTAGACTTGACTGGTAGCCTCAAATAGTTCTACTACCTACATGACTTTGGACAAGAAAATCCAGCAGTACAGCTGGCTGAAAATAGCTTTTTAGCAAATTCTCAGTGCCAGTTCTCTGGCCACGTGACATGTAGGTCACAGCAGAACTAGTGCTATCAGTGGTTCTGGGACTGAGCCCCAGAATCAAAGCTCTTTCCTTGTACTGGATCTCTCTACCACCTACTGATCAAAGGCTCCAATGTAGAAACTGAGCCGTGAAATCATGACCCAACATTTAAATTAAGCAGAACTGTACTGCTGTTCAGGTGTGTGCAGTACTATCAATTTGAGTAAATTTACAGTTGTTCCTCCCCATTTGTGGACTTTGAGTCCACAGTCTCGCTCTTCACTGCAGGGACAAGCTGCTATAGAGAAAATGACGGTGTGCACCTGCGCACACCATTATCTTCAATGGGGCTCGAATATTTGTGAGCTGCCATTTTTGCAGGGGGGAGGGGTCAGAAGAGATTCCCCCGTGAATTGGAAGGGGCAACTGTATTGTCAATTTGTTGCAATAACTCCTATATATCCACTGAGGGTAATATGCTGTAAAACAGCTTTCCCCAACCTGGTACCCTCCAGGTGGTGATGGGGGAGAAATTACAGTTTGCCTTAGTAATACTATTACAATTCAAAAATTCCCTATTGTGTCTGATTAATGTTTACATTCCGCCTTTACAAGGGCATGCAAAGATAAAAGATGTTTGGGACAAATTGAACTGTTATGATAAAAATTTAATGGTTACATCTCAGGCAGCATACCTTATACTGGCGGGAGATCTCAATGCAAGAATTGGAACAAATGACGTTTCACTCTTCTAAATTTAATTGTCAACTATTACCTTCTTTCCCTTTAGATCCAATGTTACTCCACCAGTCTAAAGATACTTTTTGTGATTATAGAGGCTTGTGTATGTTAAAAACCTTTTTGGAGCTAAATTTGGTCATTTTGAATGGCTCTGTAAATGATTACTATCCAGCTGAATATACTCACTGGATGGGTGCCAGACCCTCAGACTAGATTATGTAGGGATTACACAGGATCTAGTCCCATATGTGCATAAATTTACTGTTGTTGCTCACCCTGAAAGTGATAATTTCCCAGTGTTGTTATGTTTGAAGCCTTTTGATAGCATATCCCTGCCAGTTTGTCAGAATGTGGCCCTGCCTGATGACTTATGTCCCACCCTTGCTAAATGGTCACCGCAATTAGCGGAGGCGCTCACTAAGTTTCTAGGCAGTGATGAAATTAAAAGCCTCCACAATACAATAACAGATGGTAAGTCAGATATTTATATATTGACCAGCTTTAACAACCTAAAAAGTATAATTCGACCCTTATTAATTGCTCCAAAAAATAACAACAACAGATACAAACTTAAAAATCAACAAAGTTGGTTTGATTTAGAATGTAGAGAGGCATGGATTTTACTAAAAGGTTATTTTAAACAATATAAATTGAATCCCTCACAATGCTCTGTGCTAGACCTCTTGAAACAAAAGAAACAATATAAACAATTGATCAGAAAAAAAAAAAGGAAAGCTATACAAGCATCCTGGGAAAAACTAATAACAGCAGCTAGTGCAAACAATCCCACTCTTTTTTGGAAGGAGGTAGCCCCATCCTTCCCCAAAAACATTTACAATCCCTTGTTTCAGATCCCAGCTAACATATGGGAAGACCATTTTGCAAGTCTGTACAAACATACTGAGAAAACACAAATAGATTTAAGGTTGGATGCTACAACTCTCCCTTTTTGGCCCCCAGTCTCATATTCAGAAATTAAGAACTTAATCAGTCAACTTTGGGGCTAAGCAGACAGCTTATTGGGCCGTCTTGGGGGCAGGGAAGGGGAGGGGCAGCACCCCAACCCCTTCCCGAGGTCGTCCTCGGAGCAGCCGGCCTTCTGCACGGCTGGCACTCCGAGGAGGACCTCCCGCCACAGCGTTCGCACACGCTGCGGCGGAAGAGTCGACGAAGGTGCGCCGCAGCCTTTTGTGGCACACTTTCGGCACACTTTCGGCGACTTGTGAAAGGAGCGCTGATTTAGCGCTCCTTTCAGGGGCAGCGAAGCTGCGCCGCGGGACCGAGGCATGGGGATGCCTTGGTCCCGTGGCGCAGCTTCCTGGGGCGGCCCATGGCTGCTCATCTGCTTAGCCCCTTAAACCAGCAAAGGCCCTGGGTGTGGACCTTATTACTTGCGAGGTATTAAAAAACGATTTGAATTGGTGGATACCTGTGTTATCCACACTTTTCACAGTAATAGACCGATCAGCAATAATACCAACTGACTGGGGTCTTGCAACTATAATCCCAATATATAAAAAAGGCAAAAGAGATGATCCAACAAATTTTAGACCTATTAGTCTCTTAAGTCAGATTAGCAAACTGTATGCCAAGCACCTACAAGCCAAACTAGTGGATTGGCTGGAAACTGAGGAGATATTGAAGGATGAGCAGGCAGGCTTTAGTGTGGGAAGATCAAGTACTGACCATGCGTTGGTACTATATCATCTGGTAGAAAAATACTCTCACTCAGGCCAACCACTTTGTGCAGCATTTATAGATTTTAAATCTGCATTTGACACTGTTTTCAGACCCAAACTGTGGGAAAAACTTATGAATAGCATGATTGACAAATGCCTTCTCCTATTGCTTGTTAAAATACATGAAAACAACCGCTTGAAGGTGAGATGTAGCTTACAAGGACATGTCTCTAAAGAAGTACAAGTCAAGAACGGAGTTAGACAGGGGTGTCTATTCCTGTCTATTCAATTATCAAGAATGGAGTTAGACAAGGGTGTCTATTCCTGTCTATTCAATTATTTAGTTAGACAGGGGTGTCTATTCCTGTCTATTCAATTATTGAATCCTATTCAATTATTTTATAAACTCATTAATTTCCTTCTTGAGCAATTCTTCTTACCATCCCCCCAAATTAGCAAATAGACACATCAACTTGCTACTATACACTGAGGACGCAGCTATCTTAACTTTGACACCCCCCCATCGGTCTCAAAAGAGCCCTAAAGTCTCTCGCTCATTACTGTGTTGAGGAAAAATTAACAATAAATTACTCTAAAACTAAAATTCTTACTTTTTCTAAACGTCCAAAAATGAGAAACTGGATGATGGAAAGGCAACCTATTGAACAGGTTAAAATCTTTAAATATTTGGGAATTGTATTCCAATCCACAGGGAGCAGAAATGCTCATTTGCACTATGTCACCCAGAATGCCCAAAGATCGGCCAATGCTATTCAAAAGTACTTTTTTACTAAGGCAGCCCAATTTATCCCAGCCGCAATTAAACTCTTTTCAGCCAAAGTTAAATCACAATTGCTATATGGTGCACAAATAGGACCCTATAATGACCCAACACTTTTAGAACGAGTACAAACAAATTTTCTAAGGAAGATATTCCAGGTAACTCATTGTGTGCCAAACGCCGTAATAAGAAGGGAAGCAGGAGTTAGCAAAATCGAGACAAGTATGTGGATTAACATCTTCACTTACTGGCTCAAATTAAATAAAAATCCTAGTGGGCTAACTAAATTTGTCCTGGCAGACTCACATAAATCTTCCTGGGAAACAGCAATAAATAAGAAATTGAATACACTGGGACTTCCTAGGGATATCATCCTAAAACTGCATCTAGATCAAGCAAAATTGGCTATTAAACAAAGAATCCTAGATATTGAAGACCAGTTAGAAATTGCTGCTTTCCCCAGACATATTCTGGCCAACAAGCAAATTATGGTTTCTTAACCTGCTTCATATTTATTTCAAATCACAATTCCTAAATTCAGGAGAGCCTTTTCCTTAGCTCGATTCAATGCCCTCCCTACAGCAGTCTTGGAAGGAAGATTTAAGAAAGTGCCCTATGAATCCCGACTCTGTCACTGCGATGACGGTGCTATTGAAACTATAGAGCATGTTTTTCTGTATTGTCAATTTTATAAAGACATCCGCCATCCGTTGATTACTCCCCTTCTGGGAAAATACCCCGGTCAATCTGATACCTTTTATGTTTGTAATCTTTTGAACAACCAGGAATCTGATGTTGTACATAAGGTAGCAAAATTTTGCTATATTGTATGCAAACTGCGCCCCCAAATGGTTAATGGAAAATAACATATCTATAGGCAAAGGCAGAGGTAGAGAACAATGGATTCACGGGATGAACGGCATTAGGCCACGTACACGCTCAAATTACTGTCTCGTGACTTTAATGATTTTGAACTCACGATTTTATTGTTCTAGAATTTGTTTGGAAATTGTTTGAAGCTTGTATTGTGGTTTTATATATATATATATATATATATATATATATATATTATATGGAAATTGTTTAAGTATTTTTAAGTCTTTCTTAAATCCAATCTAACTGCAAAGATGGAAGTGTCAGGAGGTATGGCCGTAGTCTATTTGTCAACCTATTGATAAGTGTTAATTGGGGAGTCAGTCATAGTATAGGTGTGGTTAACATTGTTAGCCTAATTAAAAGTATCCACGCAAATGAGTAGTACCCCATAGATATTATTGTTCTGCCACACTACGTTGTTGGTAGAATAACCCTTCTGTTTTATAATTTAAATAATTTTTATTCAATTATATTTTATAAATACCATTATTTGATATGATAAAAGCATTTTAAAATGTTTTCTGTATATAATGCTGTGAAGTGCATGGTAACTAACTAGTAATACTGTTTAGTCTTTTCTTTCTCCCAGTTAAAGGGAATGACTGTAGCTATTGAACCAAAGTGTCCTAGGGATAGTACCATACGCTTAGAGTAATGTATGAGGTCATACCATTTCATCTTATTGAAGTTATTAGAATTTCCAGCTATCATGGGGTTTTGATAATTATACTATCCTATTTTTGTCTTTGTATAAATTACAAATTAGGATTTGTCTGTAGTTATTGGTATGTTCTCACAAGAAGCTATTGTATACAATTAAGAAGTGTTGTATTGTAACTTGTGCTGGCTGAATGGCCATAATAAAGAAATTTAATTACAGTTTGCATTTCTCTAAAAATAATGTTAATACTTTTCTACCTCCTAAATTTCAGAAAACTGTCGATTTCTCAGACTCGCATGACATTTGACCCGAAAAGTCAATAAAGCCATGTATATGTTTAGTAAATGCACATAAACACAAAATTTACTAAAATACATATATTAGGAAAAAGTCAAATTTTATATGAATTTCAGTGTGGCTACTAAAAATTCACACAGTCTGATTCTGAACAAGTATGGCAACAGAATGTTGGTGGGATTCTGAGAAATGGAACAAAATAGAACTGACAGTTTTTCACCTCCTGCCTTCAAATATGTTGGATTATAAATCCCATGCTTCCCTAGAGAATGTGGGCAGAGGCCATGCTGACTGGAGACTGTGATTCCTGTAGTCTGTCACACACAGAGTCCACCAACTAGATAGAAATTATGAATATGTTTATAAAGTAGGCATTGCTTGGATAAGATAACAAGATTTAAAAAGGTATATAGTTAATATTAATACTTAATGTTTGCTCATGTAACTTGCTGGAAGATTCCCATAAATTGACAATTGAGATTCTCCAGTCTTTGTGACAGACAAACAAAATAGAAGATGTAGGGCTCATTAAAATGCAATCACAAAACTACTAAATAATGGAATAACTCCTGTTTACATGTTTATAGTTCAATGTAGAGTAAAAGCTTCTTACAGTTATATTTTCAATGGACACATATGAATCACTGCTGGATACCACATTGGAAGAAGTGAAGAAAGCTCATGTTGTTCCAAGAATGACATGAAATGCTGTTGTAGTTAAGTGGCCATTTTGTTCGTCAACTACAATAACAACAGATTCTACTTTTGGTCTTGTAGTTAATGGAACAACTCTGAATACCATTTTCCAAGAACAACTTCAACACAAATTTCTGGAACTAACCAAGTATAGCTACTCAGTATTGTTCAGCCAGTGTACTTCCTGATAGAATCAAACTTGTATGACATTAGCTGAAAGTTATGACACATAACTGAAAGTTATGACAAAAATACAAAAAAGTATTTTGGCACTTGAGCAGCCCGATCCTATGATTTGGCATTGACTATTTAGCTTGAACTATGAAAGCTAAAGTCATCTTTTAAAGCTAAAGCAAAGCTTCCTCAATTGGATTATGTCAATTGAAAATTACATGTGGAAGCATAACACAGAAGAAATGTAATCCAGCACAACACCTCCTTGTCCCATCCTGGAAAAATATACCCATGGGTTAGAGTGTCACAACAAATATTGGCTGCTCAAGAAGATATGATATAAAGTTCTGACAGGCAGAACTACACCACATCTCTTCCCTCATCTCCTCCCAAAACCTGGAGAAGATAAGGAGAGTGGTAGAGAAGTGTCCAGCTATGCCCCTATAGTAAGGCATCCTCCACAACTTCCCAGGCGTCCTTCAGAGATCCCAGAGGATGACATTTCTTCTGTGTCCAATTATAGTGGGCCCATGGTATCTGCTGAGGTCTGATTGCAGGACCCTGTTATCCTATAAGGTAGAGGGATATTAGGGGTTCCCACCAGCACTGCCAACATCTCTTTGAAATTGTGGGGAAATTATAGCTCAAAAAGATGCCTGTGAGAGGAGGGTAACTTCAGCAATCCTTTCACTTGTGTATACCAGTATTAACTGTAGAGAGACTCCGGTTTCAATTAATAGAAGTGTTTTGTTTTGAAATTTGCAAAGATATACACAAACATATAAAAACCAATGCAACCTTAAGAATCATACAAGGCTATCAGAAAGAAAGCATGGGAGGTAGGATAGACAATAATCGGGAAGTAAAGAGGTCAATAATTATCAGTCCTGAAGAGAAATCCATAGAAAATAGAGCAGGGGTAGGCAACCTTTCCCCTTTAAGGGCCGAGGGACTTCAGCTCCCACAATCCCAGGAACTATTGGCCAACATGGGACTATTGGCCAACATGGCTGAGGCTTCTGGGAGCTGAAGTCCCTCAGCCCTTAAAGGGGAAAGGTTGCCTACCCCTGAAATAGAGGGTGGTTCAGATAGCATCTGGGGGTTACACAGAGAATGGAGCCATGGTCTGTGAACAGAACCCATCTGTGAACAAAGTAGTTAAGGCTGTGACAAATATTTTCTATCCTATTTCATGCCCTCAAGGAGTGTTTGGTTTACCAAATGGTGTAACAAGACTTTGTGGGTGTGCAGACGGGCAGCTCTGGGGGAAGCAGCAGATCGGGACCATGGCTATCCCACACCATGGTTCTGATACTCCCTTTTGCTGCCCTAAGAACTAGTGCATGGCTCTTCAGCGCCCTTTCCAGTGCAGCATGTCAGAATGCTGCGCCAGAAGGGCATCCTGATGCCATGCACCATGTGTAATGGCGTGCAGCGTCAGGACAGCATTGACATGGGGTTGGGGCTGCCCCACCCCAACCGTGCCTCCAGGTCGGCCCTTTGGACCGGTCTGCAGAGGCCCTTTGATGGTTTTCCCATTGAATTGACAAAGAGATCTGGAACAAATTATGGCTATAGCTCCAGAGTGACAAAACAATTATTAGATTTGAGACAATCCCTGATGGTCAGACAGGAAGGCTGAATATAGAGAGGAACACAGCCTAAGATGAGGTGAAGGGTATGGTCTCTGATTGCTTTATGATGGGATTCCCTTTGTCTCCATTGCAAGAGAAAATGCAAAGAGCCTTGGGCTGATGGAGTGATTAGCAAACCCATCTAGCATTTCTTTTAGTACTGTCTAGATCTCTGCATGTACTCAGGTCTGTGTGACTCTTTACATGTGTAACTTTCTAGCTTCCACAAGTCATCATAACCTCTCAAAACATGCCCAATGCTAGATATTAATTATGAAACCCCATATCCAGCAAGAGGGGTATAGTACAGAGGTAGGCAACCTTTCCCCTTTAAGGGCCGAGGGACTTCAGCTCCCAGAAGCTTCATCCATGTTGGCCAATAGTCCCATGTTGGCCAATAGCTCCTGGGATTCTGGGAACTGAAGTCCCTCGGCCCTTAAAGGGGAAAGGTTGCCTACCCCTGGTATAGGATATGCTAACCTTTGGACCTGGTTGAGGTTCACTGTATCTTCCTTAACATGCCCACAAATGAGCACAGTATTCCAAATGAGGTCTAATGGGTAAGAAGTAAAATGGAAAAGTTATTTCTTATGAGATGAAATTGTCACCTCCTCATTACTTGGAAAAACTAGTCAAGATTAGAAAAGTGATTATCCTGACCTCCTCCCAGAAACCCCTAGCCAGCTCAGCCACTGAGAGAGCTGGCTGAGGTCTACTGTCAGAAGAACCAAAAGGGTTGTGATTAAGGGGTAGGAAAAGGCAGGAGCAAAGTTATGCTAGATCCAAACTTCTCCAGCCCAGGGACATAGTCTTATTGCCAGCACAAACTTAGGTCAGGGCAAGGGTAATTCACATGAGTAATTTGTAACATGCATCAGCTGGGAGGGCTTTCTATCAAAATAGCTTCAGCTGTCATAGCATCAGTTTAGCTTCAACATTTTGGCCAACTTGGACCAAGCTGTTAGACTATAGAGCCAGCCAAGATGCCTGCTTTGAGAGGAACCACACATTGATAAATAGCTATGACAGTAAACAGCTTTAGCTATATTAAGAGAAGCTCAACTGCACATCTCTATTCTCAAGTAATTTACTTCCGTGATGGAAGTAACATGAAACATTGTACCTTTTAGAGATTTAGAGCTAAAGTTCTGTAAAGCCAGAAACAGAAGCAAATTTTCACTGGGAACCATATCAACTGTATCTTCTTAATTTGTAATTTCCACCCACTTGTCCCTTTACTTCAGTGGTTCCCAACCTTTGGGAATCCAGCTGTTTTGGACTTCAGTTCCCAGAATACTTGACTGTTGGCTAAGCTGGCTGGGGCTTCTGGAAGTTGAGGTCCAAAAGACCTGAAGGACCAAAGGTTGGATACCACTGCTTTACTTCATTTTTGAAAGCACAGTCATGCTTCTTCCTCCATGGGCATTTCCCCACATTCTATTTGAATTGTTTGCTTGCTTGCTTCTGCTCCCCTGTGAATATGACAGAAGTTGGGTTTAATGCATGACAAAGGCTCAAATGTCTATGGCTGTACTGTTGCCTGTTAACTGATGCCACTGTTACTGACAAAGGGCCTAAGCAGACTGCCAGAAATAGTGCACATTAAATTGAGGCACTGCCCTGGCTCAGTGCTAGGGAATCATGGGAACTGTATTTTATTGTGGCACCAGAGCTCTCTGACAGAGAAGGCTCAATGTCCCAGAAAATAATACAATTCCCATGACTCCCTAGCACTGAGCCAGGGCAGTGCCTCAATTTAATGTGCACTATTTCTGGTAGTCTGCTTAGGCCCAAAGAGATGTATGTTTGTCCCTTTCACCTTTGAGATCTGAGCTATCAGCCATTAATAAGGGTACTACAAAGCAGGCAGACTCAAATCCATTCAAAACTATATAAACAACACACATTTAAGATAAGTGAAGCCAGATTATTAAATTATTAAGGAATATCAATATCCTATAGTGGAGGTGAAAATCAGGTCACATGTTGGATGGCAAATCCTAGCAGTTCTTACCATTGACTATGCTGGCTAGGGCTGCTGGGATTTGCCATCCAACAACATCTGGAGAGCAGCATAATTCTCACCCCTTCCTTAGAGTAAGGGTGAGGAACTGTTGGGGTTGGGTGCCACACTGCCCTCCCAGAAAACCTAGAAAAACCAGAAAACCTTTCTCTATGTTTTGGCTCTCCTTTGTGTACTAAGATTTACTACCTGCCCTGCAAGAAAATACAGCATTTAATTGTGCTATAGCTCTAAGTGACAGATCTTAGATATGCAATGAGTAAGACAATACTACAATAGTAGCAAGACTATGCAGGCCTTCCTTGTCATTCTGCCCCTTATCGCTTTGATCCAGTGTCATATCATCAAAAGTCTGTGACTTATATTACACTCATACCCCACATAATACAAAAGTACATTTGACTCGGTACTTCATCTGACTGAACAGAAGCCCAGAGGTCAGAATCTGTGTAGGTTAGAGAAAAGTGTATCATCCTATACCATCCTACTGAGTATTGTCAACTTTGAGTTAAGCATCCCATCACCTGTGCTCTGTTTCTTTCAACTGAAAATGGATCCTGGCTGTTCTGATTCTGTTTCACCAAACTTTAGAATTTCCAGCCTGGATATGTATATAACCTCTTCAGTAGCTATCAGAGTTCATTCATTTTGGTTTTTTTAGAAGTGGTAGTTATTACATGAGTGTTTATGAAATGACAGTTTGCTCTTTTGACATATGGCATGTGTGTGTTTTTTAGAAATTTTTCTGTTCTGTATATCATCTAATGTATTAATGCCCAGCTTAATCCTCTTTGATTTGCTGAGCAATTACTATAATAAAGCAAAATTAAAACACTGAAATTCCAACATTTGGAGACAGCATAATACATACACATTAAAATTGAAATAAGCCTATGCTTCTGAAGCTGCACCAATAATACTGTTTTCATTAACAGTTTATGTAGAACTTTAAATACACATGGCTTCAAGACTTTATTGTCTCAAAAAAAGGCAAATTCCACCAGAAATGTACTTGCCATTATTGTTTGGTTTGCTGCAATACTATTGCTCTCTTGCAAGCCACTTTGGGACAGGTCATACTTCTAGTCAACAAATGCTATCACTGCTGGAAGCTGCTGCAATTTTCAAAGACCTCAGAGAAAAGTGAAGCAAACTCTTGTGGCTGGCTGGGCACTTAAGGGTTTTGACAGATATTGGAGATAACATTGGAACTCAGTTTAATGGGATGACATTCACACAACAAACAGTTCAGAATTCATAAAAAAAAAAGCTTCTGTAAGCAGTAACCTGGCAACATGACTCAAAATCCAGTGTTTGGCTTAGAGTCCACCCTGAAGTACAGGATAAAGAGAGGTCATTGTGTTTCTGTACACTCTTTGACTCCCAGAGACTGTCATAGTCTCAGGTTGGAGAGCCATAGGTTGAAGGCCAATAGGCCTAGGATAGCTATAGAGAAGCCACTAGCCCCACTTTCACTTTTCTCCTTTCTCCCCCCCCCCCCCCCCCATGATGCCACTGTTTTTCCCACTGATCTTTGTCTCCCTTCACTCCTCTATTCATTCAGTCACAATCAGATCTGCCTGGCACAGAAACCACTTTGTACCCTCCCGTGCCAACCCTACTTTTTTAAAAAACTTTTGATGGTCTTTCTGTACCACTGTTCTGGTGCTTGTTCATCCTTTCCTACATAGTAGGATATTTCTCTCCCTCTTTCTTAGGGGTGCCATATTCTGTTTTATGAAATCCATGAAGCAATATTTACTTACTGTACTGTGCAAAACCTGTTGGGTGTTATGAAAAAGATTGATCAGCATCCGCTCCCTGCCAGTTTTCCCACTCAGAATCACTTTTTTTCAAAATGGCATTATACAAAGAAAACAGAAAGGTTTTCTTAGACCCAAAGAAGGTTCTAGAGCTCTCTGGCAGAAAACTCTAAATAGTTCATAAAACTACAGATCTCAGGATTCCATTGTGTGTGTGTGAGAGAGAGAGAGAGTGTGTGTGACCTCATTAAATTTATAGAGTTTTCTTAACCAAGGATTACTCAGAGGTAGTTTTGACAGCTCCTTCCTCTGAAATATAGCCATGGTAATTAAAGTAGTATCAAAGTGCTATAATTCTATGTAGTATGAAAGAGACCTTAGATTCTTTGCTTGGGATGCAGGGGTAAGTAAAGGGCATTAAATATTCTCCCACAGAATATTTTAATCTAAACGGACAAGCCTGCATCAAAACTGGGAACCATTTTATGAACTGTTTTTTACACATATCACCAGCCTCGTCAGTGTCACATTGCAAAAGGGATTTAACTGTACCTACAGGCTTGGTCAATCTGTGTTGAAATATAGTTCTTAAGACTGTTTGCAATATGCCCTAGAGATGAGGTTTAAAGAAGACTAATCATTGCCACTTTCTGCTTAGCCTTGGCTGTTTTCATTTCCACTGCTGACCCAAGGTGCTAAAACAAGATCCAACCTTTCACTGATACTCATCCCTGAACCCCCACCACAAACATACATTTTCTGCTGATAGCCTTCATTTCCCCACTAATGACTCTCTGAAATCGATCACCAACTAGGTTTGCCCACGTGATTTTCACCCAGCAGCTTTAGAGAAGTGCATTAGGTCTATTAACCATACACCCTGCTGCACAGCCTTTCTCCATTAGATATACAGAGCTATGCTGATCAGCTCAGCTAGTAGTCAATGGGTATGCCCAAAATATCCTTGTTCCTGCCTGTGTCTTGCAAATCTCTCCTTCTCCAAGACAACCTACCAAAACAACAAAGAATAGGTATTCCTTCTCTGAATATTCTATGCCAAAGTGGGGCCTAAATACTCTAAGGGCACCAGATCCTGACTACTCTTGGAAGCTAAGCAGGATAGTACTGCTTAGTACAGTGGTATCCCCTTGGTATCCACTGGGATTTGATTCCAGGATCTACTCAGCCCGTGGATACTCAAGTCCATAAAATACAATGGCATAGTAAAATGGTGTCCCTTATATAAAATGATAAAATCAAGGTTTGCTTTTCAGAATATATATATATATATTCAAGCTGTGGATGCTTGAATCTGTGGATAAAGAATCTAAGGATACAGAGGGCCAACTGTGGGCCTCGGCAGACGACTAATAAGGTCATCTCCGAGGCAAGGAAGAGGAGGGGCAGCCGCACAAGTGGTGCCCCTTCCTCCTCCCGAGGTTGCCCTCGGAGCTGCCGGCCCTCCGCACAGCCGACGCTCCAGGGGCAACCTCCTGCCGCAGCGTCCTCACACGCTACAGCGGAAAAGCCAGGGAAAGTGCGCCCACGGTGCACCATCCCAAGGCGTCCCGGACGCCCTGGTCTGCTTCCCCCCTGTATTTAGTTGGAAAACCACAAATGAATACCAGGTACTGTTGGCTATCTTTCAGAAGAAGGAACTGGCAATACCACCTGTGAATATTCCTTCCCTAAGAAAATCTTATGAAATTGATGGGGTTGCCATAAATCAACAGGCAACTTGCAGGCAATATATACACACTTTTGCAAAAGGAAACTTAAAATATAATTTAATCTAACCTACTGGGATGGTGTGTTTCCCCAGTACATCATGATATACTTCCGGCATATCATCTTAATCATTTGTTTCCTGTCATTCCATTTGAAACCTGTTTCTCCTGTACTCGAAATGGCAATGGAATGCCAATGCACTCTTTTTTTACCATCACTGATTTTGTGCTTCAATTCCCACATTTATGTTCTCACACTTGAAATATGACAATATCATTTACACTGCCCATTTTGCTCTGCCTCCTGCTCCATAGTGGCTGTTTTTAAAAAGAGAACAGGAAGCCCTAATTGTGCAATTAGAAAGTGTGCTTAAGATAAGGAAATAAAGTTGCAACCCTCAAACAATTATACCAGAATACTTAGCTGTAAACCTACTTATCTCCAGAAATGAGTTGAAATAGCCTAAACCCAACTTTCAACATAATTCAACAGTGCCTATCTAGATATCACTTTGCCTAAGCCAAATGAATGAGGGAACAAATGACAGAAAAGTAGGGAAAGAGAATGGAGGCAACATTCTCGTTTTAAAATGTTCAGTGGGAGGAGAAAGGAGAAGTGGAGAATTTTTTTTAAATTCAAATTTCAAATTTCATTTTTTTAAAAAAAATTACAAAACTTAAAATTAAAACGTTTCTTTAAAAAATGTTTCTTTAAAAACATCACATTTAACCCAATCTTCACTATGTATATGTAAATACATTTAGGTTGTGCATATGATATTGTAATTTGAAGGCATAATTTTAATTGTGCTAGTTGTTTATGTCACAACTATTAGCATTACATAAAGTGGTATAGGGAAATTATGATTTATGAGTCACATTAGTGGGGAAAAGGCATTACTAAGGATTCTGTATGGTGTGAAATGGCAGGAGGTCAATGGTGGGGGTGACACCAACCCTAGGGACACCACTGAAAGCAGCTATTGTTGCTCCAGCAGGACTTCCAGCAAGATGTTTCTCATCACAAACAGAAGTCCAGAGGTCCAGTTGGAAGAAAGGCAGATGATTTTCAGGGGGACGGTTGTTGTTTTTTCTCCTTTTCCTTTGCAAATCACCTCTCTCATTACTACTTTATAGAGAAGAAGAAGATGGAGGTGGAGTCCCGTAAGCAGACATCAGCATCAGGTCCCCACTAAAAAAATAACCAAAGTATTACAGAAAAAGACTGGTAATGCACCCTTTGCTCTAAAATTAAAATTAAAAAAAACACTTTTTTAATAAAAGTCAATCAAATCCAAGTTTCTGTATTCCTCTAACATTTTTCATGTTATCAACATCAGCATCAACCATGTTGATTCATAGGACAGGCCCAAGTAAAAGATTGGTGTGTGCGTGCGTGTGTTTCAATGGGAAATGTAAAAGCAACATGCATCTGGAGCCTTTAGGTGCCCACATTGTTGTTTGTGTCAGATTTGTTTAATTCAGGCATGAGCTATTCAGTTAATGGGCATCCCAGTGAAACTGCTACTCTTCTTTCACTTAGTGACATTTTATCACAGCAAGAAACCTCCAAAATTAACACTGCTACAAAATTAACAGCACTCTGAGCCAGAGAGTTGGAACTAGAGGATTTGATAAGCCTGGAAACACAAGGCAACATCTCCTGTGGAAGAGAAGAGCTCCAGATTTTGTTAATTTTCAGCTCATAGGAAGGGCACCTTGAATTCAGAGAAAACAGGCAACCAGAAGTTTTTTACCTGGAGAAAGGGCAACAATATTCTGATTTTCCACTTAGGCCATTAGTACCCCTCTCATACTGTTCCGGGGGATCATATACCTCTGTGGCAAATATAGGAGGCAGGCAGCACAGATGAGAAAATCTGAGAAAATCTATTAGAGGGGCAGCTGCTTCTATTCTCTTTTGCATCTAACCACCTAGAGTTATAAGGACAGTATAAGGGACACAGGGTGATTGTTTAGACACAAGTTGTGAAAGTGATTTTCAGTTATCAGAAATGAATAGCTTAATCATAAGGGCTGTGACCAGGTTGTAGCTAGCTTCCAGTGACAAGACATTTGTAGCTCTTTATAAGACTCTGCAGCCAATATCTTGTCCCAGATAAGTCTTAAACAGGAAACACATTTTCTTTGAACTTGGGCCTGCAAAGGGTCTGTGATTAAGTTGTTTGTGACACTGTGTGCTAAAATTAAAGGTTACATAGAAAATCTTGTTACTATGGGGGAAATGTCAAAAGGGCATTTCTGGGCAGATCATTATTTCCTTGGTAAATGTGATTGGTCAAAAAGGATTTGAAGAAATTCTAGAAGCTTCACTGTTAAGATTATAAAAGCAATTTTATTTATTTATTTGTTAGAACTCCTTTTGCTGTTGCTACCAATGTATCTGTATTTAATAAAGGTGAACACTCACTTCAAAGGCTGTTTTCTTTTCAGTGTAAACTCTGACAAAGTGTTGATAATTATTTAAAATTTAGATACTAACACCTAGAATTTTTGTTATGTTACTATACAGTCCTACACATTTCAACTCCGACGTCCTAATGGGTTTAACAGAATTTACTCCCAGGTATATGTGAATAAGGTTTTAGCCTTATTATATTTATATCCCAGCTTGTCTCCAAGAGCCTAAAGTGATATAAATTGCCCTTTTATCTGCACAATAATTCCATAATGCAGATAAGGCTGAGAGACAGTAAGTGGACCAAAAAGTAACTTACTGCAACTAACTTAGTAAACTTCATAGTTGTGTTGACATTTGAATTTGGGTCTCCCAGTCCTAGTCCAACACTATAACCAATACACTGTACTGGCTTCTGGATAATTAGTCCAGTTGCATTAAATGTGTACTTTTAGATTGCTACTTCCTTTCTGAAATGAATTGTTCCTTTCTGAAATGAAATAAATTAGTTAATTAATTAGCATTTTCTCCCTAAGCATGTGCAGTACAGCCATGAATAGTCCCAGATACTTGTCCACTAGACAAAATCTAACATTAGCAGTGAACAACTGAGCTGTTTTGTAAGTCCTATACATTACTATGGAGACCAATGTGGTAGCTCAGCCATGGAAACCCCCTGGATGATCTTGGGCAAGTCTTCAATGCTCCAAATTCATTTGAAATAGAACCATTTGAAGACAAACCTTCCGCTTTTAAAAATGAAGTGGAACTCACAATCAGAGCATCTAGGAGAAACAAATCACTAGGAACAATGACATATCAATAGAGCTGCTTAAGTCTTCAGAGACAGAATCTACTCTAGTTCTATCCGAAATATGTCAATAAATATGAAGAAACAAAACAATGGCCCACAAAGTAGAAATGCTCAATGAACATCCCAATCCCCAAGAAAGAAGACACCAGGGATTTCAGTTATCATAGGTCTATTGCATTAATTTCCCATGCAAGCAAAGCGATGCTCAAAATTCTACAACACTTTACCATATATGAAGCAAGAGACGCAAGATGTCCAAGCTGGATTCAGAAAAGCAAGAGACCCTAGGGTTTGTATTGTAAACATGCATTTGATAATGGAGTGCACCAAAGATTTCAAAAGAAAATAAGTCTGTTGGATCACTCTTAAAGAAATGGGTTATGCCACAATGTATGATTTTCTTGATGCATTGCATCAAGAGAAACAGAATGATTTCCAACTGGCAAGGGAGTCAGGCAAGTCTGCATCTTATCATCCTGTTTGCATGACAAAAATATATATAAATCAGGATTAGACTCAGAGGAAGGAGGAATGAAAATTGTAGGAACATAAACAATTTAAGATATGCAGATGATACCATACTACTGGTAGAAAATAGCAGACATGAAACAATTACAAATGTCTGTGATGGAAAAATCTTGTAGGTGTTTTTAATGTATTTTGGAGTGCTGAATTTGAAAAATACAATAAAAACCTCATATTCAATAGTTTTTATCAATTCATTTGCAACTCAGCTTTGATTAAATGCAGATGCTGATATTCCAGCATGATTTGTTTTAGTGTCTTTGAACAGAAGCTTGTGTTTCATATCAGCAAATTAAAGTAATTTGAACATTTATTAGAAGACTCAGGCTACTGCCACAATGCATAATAAATGCAGTTTGGCACTGATTTAACTGCAGTAGCTCAATGCTATGAGATCCTGAGATTTGTAGTTTGTTGTGGCATCAAAGTTCTCTGACAGAGAAGGCTAAATATTTCACAAAACTACAAGTCCCAGAATTCCATAGCACTGAGTCATGGCAATTAAAGCTGTGTCAAACTGCATTAATTCTGCAATGTAGATGCTATCTTTAACCCCTTTCTTACTCTTTGAATGATAATTCATAGTAAGATTAGTTCATTCAGTCACATATTACAACATTTTAAAAGGAAGTTGTAAAAAAAACCAGTATATTCTGGAGGAAATCTGAGGTCATTTTGGATTAAGAATGCCAAATTCCTATAAAATCAGCATACATTTTTTTAAAAGGTTTTATGACTTTTCCCTCCACACTTTTATGGGATCAATTTTGCAGGCCTGTGTTATTGAAAAAAGTAAAGGGCGGGGGTGGGGGGAGAATGCAAAGGTAGGTTTACAGTTTAACTTTTTTTAAAAAAGTAAAGACCACAGATGATTTAAATAACTTTAAAGTCAAGAGTGAAGACACTGAAATAGTATTGTACAAGAATTTCCATACCTTGGCTCAATCATTAATCAGAATGGAGATTGCTGTCAAGAAATAAGAAAAAGATTAGGACTTGGAAGAGCAGCTATGAAGGAACTAGACAAGATCCTAAAGTGTAAAGATATATGATTGAACACTTAATGTAGGATTGTCCATGACATTGTAGTTCTCATTTTCATGTACGGCCGTGAAAACTGGACAGTGAAGAAGATAGATAGGGAATGAATCAACTTATTTGTGATGAAGTGCTGAAGAAGAGTTCTGTGGATGCCATGGACTGCTAAAAAGGAAAATAAATGGATCCTAGAGCAAATAAGAACTCTCTCTAGAAGACATGATGACTAAACTGAGGCACTGATACTTTGGCCATATCATGAAAATACATGACTCACTAGAAAAGACAATAATGCTTGGTAAGGTAGAAGACCATGAAAAGATGACATTCCAGATAGATGGACTCAAAGAAGCCACAGTTCTTGAGTATGCAAGACCTGAGCAGGATTGCTGATGATAGAGGGACTTGGTGGACTCTCATTCATAGAGTTGCCATAAATCAAAGTCAATTTGACAGCAGTTAACAACAACAACAACAACAACAACAACACAGTACTGCTTCAAAACAAAGAACCAAAAATCATGGCTACACACTATTCTGGGAGTAATCCTCACTCAACTCAACACAAGTTCCTTTTGAGTAGTGTAATTCCCCCCCCCCCAATTATTTGTTAAACTTAAAAGATTCAGGGAAGAGACCAGAGGATTTTCTGCAGTAGTAAAAACTGGGGCATGCTTACTTTTATAGAAATACTCCCTGTGGTGCTAAATAAACTTAAAAGGAAGATGTTCAGTGCTGTCGATGTGCAGCTGTTGTTTTCAGGTCCTCTATTTGTTATGAACCCATACACCCACCATATCCATCCTTCTCTGTTTCTGGAAAAGGCAAAAAAAGCCTACCAGTTTCATTTGTCAGTCATGTTTATTGAGTTACCTGAAACAATTGTCTTCTTTGTCAAGTTTGCAAATACAAAGAATAATGCAATAGCCAGTTTGGCTTCTCAAGGACCATTTCTTGATGTTACAAATGTTACAAAAAGACAAATGTTAACCATATATTTTTCAGTGATCAGAAGATCTTGACTGTTTTAGCAACACATGAATATGTACTGTATACACATCAACTTCAAGGAAATCTATTTTTGGAAATATGGTCAACTTGTAACAATATATATGCTTGGCCTATGCTCATAGCCCATGTATCTCTCCTTTCCTTTGTTCTTTCTTTTTTCTCTCTCACACACACATATTTTGGAATTCCTCCTGGACAGAAGGTTGAAATGTAGGACACATCCTGGAAAAGGAGGGTGTATCATCATTATCATCATCATGGCTTAGATAGTTCTGCTTCAGCCCTTCTCACTAAACAATCCCTACATAAGCCAAATAGCAAACACTGCTCACCCACTGGAAGCTACTCCTATCTCCCAGTTTGAGGAAAAGACACTCAAGCCAGCTGGGAGACTCTGCCCTACTTTCTGGACCCTTCGAATGAGACCCTGACTACTCTTTTGCACAACCCTCTGCCTATGTTGGTTTTCCCAGCAGTTGATGCTGCTGCCACACTGCAGGATTAATGCAGTTTGACACCGCTTTAACTGCCATGGTTCAATGCTATGGGATCCTAGGATTTGTAGTTTGCTGGGGCACCAGAGCTCTCTGATAGAAAAGGCTAAATATCCACAAAACTACAAATCCCAGAATTGCATAGCATTGAGCCATGACAGTTAAAATGGTGTCAAACTGCATTAGCTCTGCAATATAGATGCTGTTTCTGTGGTTCCTCAGCTTCTTGACCTCTGAACTGCTAATTGCCATACAGCTTCTCTTCTTTCCCAATGAATTGCCTTCATCTGAGGCTGAGAGAGTGTGAGTTGCCCAAGATCACCATCGATGAGTGGGGATTTGAGCACTGGTTTCTCAAATCACTACACCAGTCCAGGTGTAGTGAAACCATTAGGTCTAAAGTTCCTGGGCTCTTCCCTCACGGATCTCACTAGGCCTACACCACAAGTGGCTAAATCATGTTCCAACCCAATAATCTGAATTTGAGGAACAAATTTTGAAAATCTCAGTCCAACATAATATAGCTCTTTCTCAAGAGTTGCCTACAAAGAGAGTCAATAATAATTTATATTCTGCCACATCATTCCTTTTCTTTATCTACTGAAGGGGAGGAGAGTATGCACACCAATGCCACCTAAAAACCACAAAGCTTATAAAATCGACTTGGTCAAAATACTTGTCAGCCACTCTGGTCCAGCAAAATAAAAATTCCAGAGCAAAATGAATATGATTTTTCATTCAGCATGCAAGCTATGTCATTACAGTATACTATTCCTTGGAGTGATTTCCTCAATAATGAATAATAGATATTTCTATCCATTAGTCAGCAGACTTGTAAAACATTGAGATTGAATACTCAGAAACTTTAGGTGTTTTCATACATATGTGCTTGAAGTGGTTCTTTCCTCAGCTTGGTTTATGACACAGCTATAGAATCTACATTGCCCATAATAGTTATTTCAATTTCAAATGGTGCATCAGCTTTCTTTCCATGTTAACATAAAATAAAATTTCACATACTTCACCCCATGTCCCTCAGGTCATTCTCAAAATCCCTCTTGAATGCTAAGGAATCACCTTTACACTTCAAGAAAGAATGATTTGTCCTTTTCCTGGAATTTATATTCTGTATATTTTTGAATATTTTCAAGCAGTAGAGACTTGAATCCGTGGCTAAAGAATCTGGGGATACTGACAGCCAGTTGTATAATGTCTTTCCCAATTGTGTGTCTGGAACTGGAAGGCATCTGACTGATCATGGCAGTGCCTTTGAACCAGGCCAGTTTACATAGTATAACCAAGGAAATGAGCAACCTTTCCCTCCAGTCACACTGCCAGAGTTTTATACACCACCAGCTCTTTAATAGAATCTTGACCGCAGTAGACAACAAGTGAGGTATATGCAAGGCGACTGAAGACTGCCATGCTAAACACATGCAGCAGGAAGCAAGAGTTCCACTGAATCAACTTCCAAGAAAATATACTTAGGAACAGGTTGGTATAATTATCACCAAGCTAAATGCTAAGGGTTGCAAGTGAGTGAAAACACAAAATGAAACCCTGGCCCAAAACTGTTGTAGAGAACTTGTTTCTTTTGAAAACTCAAAAAAAAAAAAACAGCAACAAAATGTGCCTAGAATATCCCATTTGTGGTTTTGTTATGTTTGCCTTATGCTGGTACATTATGCTTTTTCAAGAAAACGATTTGAAATGAAGGCATTGGCACTTTTTAATCCAATTAATAGAAACATGCTGCTCTTTGGGAAATGACATGGCTGTTGACCTCAACAGTTCTGTTCCCACTAATAGTCTTCCACAGCTGCTTGCATCTTACATAGTTATCATAGCCTTTCTTTTTGAGCATCAGTGTGATGTGGTCGTTTCTAAACCAGAACTGACAGCTGCCGGTGCCAGCCCTCTTGCAAGTGCTCAATCCAAGGCTATAATCAAGATTATCTTTTGCTAAGAGTTGCTTAAAGATGTTTATCATTGTTCTAAAGGGCATTAAGACAATAAACCAGTCAATTCAAAGACTAATGGGCAGGTGTAATCTAGGCATTCAAAGGCTCATAAATATTGATTTGTAAATCCAAGTGTCATGGCTGCCATCTTTACAATTGAAGCATTGTAAATATTTATGTTTCAGATTTTCCCTCTTTTAGTGACTTTGGATAAATAGTAATGTGAATAATTCTGTGTTCAGATATAAATGCTTTGTAACCTATTGATCTAGAAGTCTGGAGATGATGAGCACTGAGAAGAGAAAAGCTCATTCATGCTTGAAAAGATTCCAGCTTGCGCATAGGTTTCTAGGGGCCAACAGAGGCACCCACACACACAATTCCAAATCTCCTTCACATCCAGCCATCACACAAGCAAAATATCAAATCTGCCACCATATTCTGTTCTAGAAAGACTCTAGCAGAAGCTTTTATGATGATTAATAGACGATTGTTCCCAAATTGCCCACAGGCGAACCCTAACGCAGAACTATCAATCAATTACTGACACCATAGCAGAGTTCTGGGAGCCATATCTAACCCATGGGTCATCTGCTGAACACCTGGTCAGACACATGCACAATCAAAGGCCATGAAAGATACACTTGTCTGCTATTTAGTATTCAGAGTAGAGGGTCTTTGGGCTTTCTCCACAGCGCAATCTGTTTCTTATTTCTTGCCTATAAATATCCCCAAGCTGATAAGCAATGGATCTGTTCTTAGAGTCCCTGTTGAAAAGTGACTCTGGAATGGTTAATACCTAAACATTTCCACAGATGATTATATAATTTTATGCTACAGAATGTGATGAAATTGCAGTAAAAAAAAATTCTCCTATATACCTCTAGGCCACAGCCAGATGTCCAGCACAAATGATCCCTTACTGACTCCACACATGCTCAAATGTCTTTGCATCACATTAAACATCAGCACTTATTACCTTTCAATTGACTATACATGTGTATACACATACATACATACATACATACATACACACACACACACACACACACAATCAATGCAAATGTGATGGAGCTGAATGGAGAGTATTAGTTATTTCTTAATTTTTTGATTTATTTCCACTTTTCTCCCAAAAATTAAACTCAAGGAAGCTTGCACTCATATGGAAAGGTAGAATTTAAAATATCTAAGATAATCTAAAAGTACATAATTAAGGGAAATGCAGTACCCAGCTGCTAACAAGAGCCTTCCTCAGCAATTGATCATTACCAAAAATAGTCTCCAAGACTACCAGGAAGGAGTCAATTTAGGGTGTATCTGCACTCTAGAAATAATGCAGTTTGACACCACTTTAACTGCCACAGCTCCATCCTACAGAATCCTGGGAACTGTCATTTTATGAGGCACCAGCACAGTATAGATGCACCCTTAGCCCCCCTCTGTTCCCTTGGGGCAGATCTGGTAAAAGCAGCAACATCCTTGCTCCATGATCCCAAGAGGATGAATACTGAGCAGATATGGGATAATCTGTTTACTTCTAATCCATGCCCCTCTTGCTTATTTTTACTACAAATTCTGTTTTGTTCTATTTCCATACTGAGCTGCCAAAAATTAATATGTTAAAGCACAATTTAAATGCTTCTTTCAGTAGTATTTGGATGCATGTTTTCTATCCAAGTTCATAATTAAAAATGTAATTGGATATACCGTATTTAAAGTGTTCACAACTGTGTTGTAAAAAAGAATTGCAAAATCTGATGGCTAGCCATGTTAGATTGAATAATTTCATTGCATAATTCACAAAGACCAGATTTCTCAAGCATCCCTGTTGCTCAGCCTGCAGAGGTAGCATTGGTGCCTAGTGGATGAAGCCATCTAGTTGTAAGACAAGGCTGGGTGGTGTATCTTGAAAATTTCATACCTCCACAACCAGGGTATATACATACTGGCTGCAGCTTATGAGACTGGCAAGTTGCTATGATATGCCTTCAAGTTCAGTTCAATTTATGACAATCTTCCCACAGGGAATTCTTGGCAAGATTTATTCAGAGGAGGTTTGCCATTCTCTTTCTCCTGAGCTGAGTGTAACTGTCACTGAGTGGAAATTCATGGCTGAGTGAAGATTCAAACTCCAGTTTCCTAGACCCCTTGTCCAACATTCAAACCACTACACCACACTGGCTTTTGACAAGAAACTTGTGTCAAGACATCAGCCTTTGAACCTTTTACTTTGGCAAAGCATCTATCACAAAAATCCCTATATAGAGAGGAATACACATAGGCTAAATCAGTGCATCTCACACTATTGGATGGGGAGACAATTGTTTTTCTAATGTGCCAGGAACAGGTACCATATTTGTCCCCATTGACTACAACTGCTTATTTCTTTCCTGGAAATTCAGCGGTCAATTATTCATAGACTAAAACTGGTCCAGAGATCACACTTTAAATAGTACTACTCTAGAATATGATTCTTGATGGCAATGTGAGCATCACATAAATGTTCCCCCAGATCAGAAAGCCTGAGAAGTAATATGCTAGCTATAGAACAATGATGGGGGGTGGTGGGGTGGAGGAGACAGTGGACGTTACCACACTGGCCCTAAAGCAGCGTCATTTCAGCCTCGTTTCAGCCTCGTTTCAGCCTCGTTTCAGACTTTTTTTCCGTGTGTTCACACGACGTCGCAGCAAACCCTGCCCTTCCCTACCTCATTTCGGCGTCATTTCAGCCTCATTTCAGTCCTTTTGAATTCCGAGAGTTTTAAGGAATACACTCGAGCGGTCGGCACTATGCCGGAATGACGCTGATCTCGGCATAGGTATGAACACGAGATCCTTGTCATGCCGCATTTCCTCGTTTTATGGCTCATGGTTCCTCGCGGTATTCCCCAAGGATTTGAGGAAGCATCTTATGACGTGTACTTCCTGGAGCGGGCAACAAACGGAACGGGTAAACAATGTTCCTCTCTTCAGGGGTTGGGGGGGGAAATCATTATTAGGGATGGCTTTGTAGCCCAGAATTCGGGGGGTTGCGGTAGGGATCTTTCAACTTGTGTGTGGACAGGAGATCCGGGCCCCCGGAGCGGAACCATTCCGGCATCTCACATTCCTCACTGATTCCATTCTAGTGTGGTAATGTTTTCCGCTTGCCGGGCACATTCCGGCATGAGCCCAAAATGGTTCCCAAATGATTCCGACCAGCTTTCTCGCCCCTCTCTTGCTGCAAGTGTGGTAACGTCCAGTGTTTTCCTGCAGTATCAATATATTAATGTTTAAAATGCTGAGAAAATATAATGGCCTGAATCAAAACTGTTTGACAAAGGTGAAGAGAATGGATCCTGCACTATTAACAAGCAACAGCTTCATATATGTTGTACAGTGGGCCCTTGTTACCTGCTGAGGTTTGGTTCCAGGACCCCCGCATGGATAACAAAATCCATGGATGCTCAAGTCCTATTAAATACAATGGCATAGCAAAATGGTGTCCCTTATATAAAATGGCAAAATCAAGATTTTACTTGATTTATACTTTTCTTGAACATTTTCAAAGCATGGATGCTTGAATCTGTGGATAAGAAAGGCCAACTGTACTATAAATTTATCATCTTGGGATGACTCATAACATGAAGCCTCTATTTCCCTTTAAAAAAAGATCAGAAGTTATTACTGTTGTATGCCTTCAGGTCAACCTATGGTGACCCTATAATGCAGTTTTCTTGGCAAGATTTGTTCAACGGTGGTTTACCACTGTCTTCCTCTGAGGCTGAGTGAGTGTGACTCACCCAAGGTCATCCAGTGGTTTCCATGATCGAGAAAGGAGTTGAAACCTGGTCTCCACAGTTGTAGGGTGTATTTACACTAGAAATAATGCAGTTTGACCCCACGTTAAGTGCTGTAGCACCATTCTGTGGAATCCTGGGATTTGTAGTTTTATAAGGTCTTTAGCCCTCTCCGCCAAAGAGTGCTGGTGCCTCACAAAACTACAAATCATAGGATTCTGTAAGATGGAGCAATGGCCATTAAAGTGGTGTCAAACTGCATTATGTCTACTGCAGTGTAGATGCACCCATAATCCAGCGCTCAAACCACTAAACTATTCTGCCTTTCATTAGAACTAATACACATAGAAAATCTTTGTGTGGATTTTTTAGGCCAACCATGGACCTACTTTATCTATTATAAACCAGTGTTTCTTAAGTTATCTGATATGGGGGATCAGCAATATGCCAGGGACTAGCAACATATTTATGCCCATTGGCTACCATTGTTTCTTTCTTTCCTGGAAACTCTTCAGGGACTGGCACCAGTCCATGGACCAGCATTTTGACTGGCATTGGCTTCACTCCCCTTCCCCAGTGGATGAAGATTCTCTGGTCTGACTGGATAATTAGAGACCATCCATTTAAAGTAATTAGTTGTGGGCCCTTTTACAAATTTTGTATTTATTTATGACAATAGACAATAACAAATCAATACATCTAGAAAAGAAAAAAGGAAACAGAAGGAAAGACAAAGAGAAAACAAGAACACAGTAAATCAAGCATCACAGACATTGATTTTAAATTTAGCTGTATCCAAAAATGATTACACAATATTCCTTTAATAGCATAATTGTATTAAAGAGATGACTCCAACTGCTCATTGATGTGATGGTGGACCACACAAAGAATTTTCCTGAGTTATTGATGTAATAAAAGGAGACCAAATATAATAATTGTGTCCTTTTTCAGTTTCCCTCTAGCCATCTGGATTCTACAAGTGAATTTTACAGTAAGAGTGACTCCTTGCACATGGTCCAGCCAGTGTCAAAATGACAGCTCCTTCATTGTTTCCATATTCTTGGGATTTTTAATCATGCAGATCCCAGCAATAAATCAATAGGCTCCTTTATGTGAAATATCTGCATTTCCCCCTTACAATTTTTGTATTTCTAACAAGCTCAAAATCTATACTCTACCATCCTGTACTGCAAGTCTCCATCTTCCACCACCACCTCTGTAATAACATTGTCCCACCTCCCACAATATATTGTTTTATAGGTACCCGAGGTACTAAAGGGCTTTATCATCAAGATACCTGATATTTAACATGGTTCAGATGCCTACCTAGCAAATTTCCTTGCTCTGTACCCTGCAGTAGAAGTAGCTATCTCTCTATTACCAAATTTGCTGTTGTTGTTTTTTTTAAATGCAGTCAGTTTCACAGAGAAAATTAGCTCCATAAAAGCCATTGCTTTACAAGCATTGGATCTTTTCCTATTTACTCTTAAAATTCTGAAAATGTAATTTCTACCTTCTAACTGTAATACAAACTATCTCATCATCCCCGACTGGCTTAATATTGCCTCTCCCTCCTTTCTTTCACAATAAACCTATTTCTTCCCTCATCTGCACTCTCATATGAATCCACCTCTATCCAGACTGCAGATTCAAGCTGACAGTCAAAGATGTTTCATTTTTTATGAGAAGGAACCCAATACAATTTATTTCAATTCACTCTATAGATATATTTTAAGGGGTTTGAAATGGGGGGGGGGGACATGCATTTCCATCTTTGGGGTCTTTTTCTTCATGTAGTTCTATTATTTGATTTTTGTGTCCTGCATTGTTTGGAAAATCAAATGTGGAAAAACAGACTAAAAGGAGAAGGAAATGTATTTGCATGAATACATTTTACTAATTGCTAAACCAAGGAGAACAAAAAGGGTACATGAAAATTTCCCACAAGAGTTGGAGAGTAATCTCTTTTCTTTTCTACCTTATTACTCTGAAAGATTGGACTCTAAAGGGAATCTCTCTAAATCTGAAGTTATATTAAATCATTATGCAGAGTTGTTGAACTATGTGTGATTTTTAAAGCTGTATTTCTGATTCCAAGTGGATGAAACCCTATGTACTTCACTATACGATCAATGCACTACAAAGGTTGTGGCTATCGGATCAGCAATAATCATAAAAGTCTTTCTAGTTTATGAGGTCTGTTGGACTAGTGAGAGGTGATGTAACTGTTTCAGGAAGGAACTGTTCTCAGAGGGGCAGGGTATAAATTATTATTATTATTATTATTATTATTATTATTATTATTATTATTATATCAACAACTGAAAAGAAATGGCCCTCAAAAAATCATTATAGCTGCAATCCTATGCCTAATTCTCTGGGAGTAAGTTCTATTGGGAATTATTTTGACTAAAGAAATGTGTATAGGTCTGTGTGATAAGAAATGTTCTGAGCCACATATGATTGAAAAGGATTGCTATGTCTTTTGTAAATACCACTATTATAAGGGGCATTTATTTATTATAAATAAAACAATAATAATTAATATTTATACGTAATTTTATAGATCAATGATTTTAAAGATTTATTTCAAAGAATATCTAATTTATTTACTGGTTGATCATTATCATCACTTCCTTGGACTGACAAAGTATATGATGCATTGCCGAGTATAAGAACAATAAAACAGGTCGCACCCTGCCTACTGGAGTTTATAATCTGAATTTTGGCAAAGTAGAAAATGACAGAAATAGATGGAAAGGAAAAGTTAGGACAGGAACAGCAAGGTAATAAGAGAAAAAATCTCCAGATGTACAGTTGCCCATCCGTTTTTGCGTACTTTATAATAATAATAATAATAATAAAATTTATTTGTATACCGCCCAATGGTTTCCCAATCCGGGCGGTTAACAGCATAAAATACAATACAAAATATATCCCTCCCACCCTTAAAACAGTATTAAACAATTACAGAATAAAATCAATATATCAATTACAATTAAAATCAATTCAATTATAATAACCCAATGCGGTGTTTTGATTTTACACGGTGAAGGAGCCAGGTACCGCATAATGTCCGAGACATAGGGACAACCCGAGACCAACTATCTAATCTGGAAAGGCCTGCCGGAAGAGATCTGTCTTGACAGCTTTTTTAAAACTGTCCAAAGATGTTAACTGATGGATCTCGTCCGGCAGGTTGTTCCAGAGTCTGGGGGCGAATACAGTAAATGCCCTCTGGGAGGTTGCAGATAACCTTGCCCTTTTTGGCTCTAAAAATTTCCTCCCAGAGGAACGGAGTGCGCGGGGGGGATTATACGGGAGGAGGCGGTCTCTGATATAACTTGGACCCAAGCCATTTAGGGCTTTAAAGGTAATAACCAACACCTTGTACTGGGCCCAGAAGCGAATAGGCAGCCAATGGAGGGACCTCAAAACCGGAGTGATGTGGTCCCTCCTAGATGTTCCAGAAACAAGCCTGGCTGCCATATTTTGAACTAATTGTAGCTTCCGAACCTGGCACAAGGGTAGCCCCATGTAGAGCGTGTTACAGAAGTCAAGGCGGGAGGTTACCAGTGCGTGCACAACAGTCTCGAGATCCCTTACTTCCAGAAAAGGGCGCAGCTGGCGTATCAGCCGAAGCTGATAATAGGCGCTCTTGACCGTCGCATTAACCTGATTTGTCATCAGGAGCGACGAGTCAAGAAGCACCCCCAGACTGCGAACACAGTCACTGGAGGAGAGTGTGACCCCATCCTGGACTGGAGGTTGCAACCCAATTCTTGGTTTCGTGGCCGCTACCGTGAGCACCTCCGTCTTGTCTGGATTCAACTTCAATTTGTTTTTCCTCATCCAGCCCATTACTGCCTGAAGACATTCATTGAGAGAGGAGATGCCATTGGAATTCGTGGCCGACGAACGAAACACGGAGAAATAGATTTGAGTGTCATCAGCATATTGATAACACCCAGCACCATAACTCCGTATAATCTCACCCAGCGGCTTCATACAGATGTTAAATAATGTCAAGGACAAAATAGCACCCTGAGGGATCCCACAAGTGAGTTCCCTCTTACTGGAGCTACAGTCCCCAAGCAGCACCCTCTGGAACCTACCCAAGAGGAAGGACCGGAACCACTGCAAAGCAGTGCCTCCGATACCTTTGAGTCTGCAGTCTCAGTCCTTCATGGACCGGCAAGCCCCATTGCCTAAAATAGTGTGCACGCATGCACACAGCCATGCACAGGAGCATGCAGCCATTCAAGCCAATGGGGTTTGAATATCTGAGATTTTCCATTTTCATGGGAAGGGGGGGGTTCCGGAACGAATCCCCTGTAAAAACAGAGGGGTGACTGTAGTTATAGGTACATGGATTTTTCTCTCAGTTGGGGGTAAAAATAAAACTGTTAAGCCAGCTTTTCAGAATTTGCACTACTGATTCATGAATAATCCATCCAAATCCAAAATGTCTTCTAAGGGTCCTCTTAAAGATCTTTTAGATGTTTTTGTCTTCAGCTCCTGATTATTGGGCATGTTGGCTGAAACATCCAGGAGTGGAAGTCCCAAACATCTGAAAACCTGAAGACTGAGAACTACTACTCTGCTTCAACACATCTGAAGCTACCTGATGACTAGCAATTTTTTACCCAATATGCTAGGGGCCAGTACCATATCGTACTCTAACTGCTTCTTTCTTTCTTTCTTTCTTTCTTTCTTTCTTTCTTTCTTTCTTTTTCCTTCCTTCCCTCCTTCCTTCCTGGAAATTTGCCAGGGGACGTTATCACACCAGCGGCAAGAAAAGCGGCAAGGAATCAATCCAGAACCATACCGGAATGATTCTGGTCGCGCAGCCGTAATTCCTCTTTGAAAGAGGAATTCAAAAGAGCTGGAATGATGCAGCGATGGCGCGAGGATGATGCAGGGATGGGCGGGGTTTGCCGTGACGTCGTCTGATCACGGGGCAAAGGATCCAGAATGATGCAGCAATGGCGCAAGGATGATGCAGGGATAGGTGGGGTTTGCCGCAACGTCGTCTGATCACGGGGCAAAGGAACCGGAATGATGCAGCGATGGCGAAGGGATGGGGCTGCTTTAGACCCCGTGTGATAACGTCCAGGGACTGGCACCAGTCCATGGTCCACCACTTCAAGTAGCACTACTCTAGGATATGTCAAGCCAGCCAATCTGTCAGTATCAGCAGTGACAAAGAAGAGACCAAAAACAAAGCTACGCCAGTTGTGGCTGCAGATTTTGCATTTGCATTGTGATTTCTTGTTCCACTATTATCAGTCCATATGGACCAGGATTTAAAAGTAACTAGTTACAAATAAATAATTGCTGGTAATTAATTTATTTCCTGATAATTAAGAGGTTACGCTATGATTATGACTTAATGATGTTTATGATTACAAGTGTGTCATCACACACAATGGATGGGAAATATCACATTGTTCAAGCACTGGTTTGTATTGCTGGATGAAAAACATTCAGACTTTTTCAGTGTAACTACACAGTAGCTATTTTATTTACTTTTAGGAAAGGAGAATAAATAGCTACTTTCAAAATTTGTAGCTACAACAAACTACTTGGGGGATCTTGGAAATCTCATTGTAGCTAACTGTTTTAAATAGTAGCTTTCCACAGACTGATTCAGACTTGTAGCAGTCAGCATGAGGACACACTTTGCTCTCATGGGAACTGCAGGTGCCATGTGCTGATTCATCAGAAACTGACATTCCCAATTACCTTTCTTCTGATAGCTCTCAAATGAAAATCCATGGGACATTGCACCTAGTATCCTCACACATTTCCAAGCAAATGCCATGGCTCCTGATGACTGTGTAAATAGTTCAGCTTTTCATTCAGCTTTGGGCCTTTCCTTCCTTTGTACCTTAGAGCAATGTAAAGTGTACCAAAAGTATTTGTCCATTTCACTCATCAATGCACTCAACTGTTTTAAATTGCAGTTGTGCATGTAATGGTTTAAACAATCCCTTCCTAGCTCCTAATTGCCATCTCCTCTACCTTCTTATCTTCCTTTCCCTATCATGCAATCAAGTCTCACAATTCCAAGTCCTCACCCTCCAATTTCCCCAGTTTGGAAGGAACTGTCTCAATTAATCCTGTGTTGTCCTACTTTTTCAGCTGCTTTTAAAATGTCCCAGATTCTCTTGCTTTTCTCCCTTACCCCCCTTTATTCTCAGCTTACTTCAGTTGATGCAAAGTGAGCTCAAAGAGCAAAAGTAGTTTGCACTCAATTAACTCAACAAAAAGGAGGTGAGAGGAGGGGGCAGAATCTTGCCCTTCCCAGTAGGCTAAGGCAAAAGCAAACTGCTGCAGCCTCTCCTAGCTTGTCTAGCAAATGGCGGCCGCCATTTTGTTCTCCAAAACGGCGGCCGTGACTCGTTTGTGCATGTGCAGTACTCCTGCGCATGCACAAACGCGCCACGGCCACCGTTTTGAAAATCAAAATGGTGGCCGCGACATGCGTGGCAGCAGCGCGCGTGGGGGGGTCGTGTGTGGCGGGGGGTGTGCACACACACGCACACGCACGCCACCATCCCCCCCCAGCCCAGTGGAAAGGAGGACTTCAGGGGACTGGCCCAGACCTTTAAAAGGTTGCCTACCCTTGCATTAAACCATATCAAGCCCTCAACCCTCTTCCCAACTCCCCAAAGCCATCTTGCTGAATTTATGCTGTTGTCCTTGATGCACAAGCCTGCACTGAGGAAACTGGGTGGATATGATTTCTTTTTTTGTGTGTGGCTGCCTTCCCAACCTGGCATGGCCAAACATGGCATGATAAGAGGGCACCTGACCTCTGTAGGGACTGGGCATATGGAAGGTGGAGAGCAGGGATAAAGGACAGTTGGAGGAGAGGTTTATTTCTAAAATTATCAGCTTGCCTCAAATGAGCCATTCCACAGGTAATTCTTTCTACCGAGAGGAAGAAATAACCTTAGCTACAATGTACCTTTGCTAGGGGGCAAGGGGAGAGGAGTACTACCTTTTCCTCCACCTCAGGCTGTGAAAAGCTGAACTGGAACATGTTTACAACTGGTGCATGTGTAAGAGAGAGGGCAAGACTACATTTTACTTTCAAGCTATAGCTATCAACTTCATACATTTGTCCTTCATTTTCTTCTTCTCCTTACTCAAAGGTAAGTGCAGAACCCTCAATTTTGATCAAGAACCTTGGGGTTGGGAGGGCTTTTGTGGGGCCACCTAAAGCATGGAACAAATGGCTGAAACAAGATCCTATTTGCTGTTATGCATATCCATCACTTCAGCTGTAAAGTTGGGAGAAAACTGGGTTCACACCACAGCAGAGGGACTGCTACAAGCCTGATTTTTATATTACATTTTGTTTTCAACCATTCAGATATATACATTCCATTAAGACAGGTCTTTTTATATTACATTCTTCTTCTTCTTTTTTCAGCCATAAAGGAATATATATCTTCCGTCAAGATAGTTTTCTTTTCTTTCCCTCCCATTGCTGCGGCAATAGTTAAGTGACAACTGGATAAACAGAAACCATCTCCAGGACCCAGAGAGATTAGGTTACATAACCTTTTTATTTATTTAGAATGATATCAAAGTTGTTTCTTATCATTCCTCAGGTACACTGTGCTCAGGAATAAATTAAACTGACAATTCAACAAGGAAAAAGAGTCTTTCTCTCCCTACCACCACCACCTCTTCCCCCCGGCTAATTTTCTCCCTATACATTCCCACTCTATTATTAGGAGAATAACAAGCTTAAAGAAATTGGGATAATTCTGCATTCCGCAGCCCCTGCTGCTAGGATGTGCAGTCAAAGTGGTCCATCTATCGGTCTCTCTGAGCTATGACAAGACAAAGTTGAAAGTACAATGAGACCTTCTTTACATAATCACTTGCTGATGTTGACAAATACAGTGACAGCTGTGCCCTTTTAGGGTAAGATCTGTGCAGAAATCAAAGTCATGTAAGTAATTTTTTTCCTTCCCCCTTGCCCACTTCTGTTTGTCTTCCACTCCATCCCAGGCAGGAAACCCGATGAGTCCATGGCAGTTTTTAGGCCTGGACCATTAGTATATTCTAGGACTAAATGGTTAGCCACTCTTGAGATTACAATTGCGGAGACCCACACCTGCCTAGATGAACATGGTCATCACATTTGCCCTCCTTAGCCCTTTCTCTAGGGATTCAAAAACATATACATCTGGGATCAATCACTTTTGCTCTGTCTCCAGTTAAACACTATGCCTAGCAAAAACTTAGTAAGAGAAATAGCCATAAATAGGGTATGTGTGTCTATGCTTGACACAGAAATAATGCAACAAAACACATTTTGGAAATTCCTCCATTAAGAGCCAAACCCTTTCACTTCAACGCATTATAGATTGTTTGGCATGCTCTAGGAGCATGCCAAACAATCTGTAATGCATTGAAGTGAAAGGGTTTGGCCCTTAATGGAGGAATTTCCAAAATGTGTTTTGTTATTAGGCTCTAGAGCCAGCATCTCCAAGCTGGTGCCCACTAGATGTGTTGGGCTACAACTCCCAGTATCCTCAGCTATCCAAGTTGGCAGGGATATGATGGGAGTTGTAGTTCAATAATCTGGAGCGCACTACGTTGGGGACAGTAGATCTAGAGTGCTCACTCATTTCATACAGAACACTGGCCACATCTGTCAGGTCTCACCACGGCCTTACTATCCTGAAACATACCCAGCACTTTGCTTGTGGTTTAGCATTAAAAGGGAGGATAGTAATCCTGGGCTTTCAAGGAAATTTACCTACAATTAGTAAACATTTTACCAAGGAATATCAGAGATACTGTTGAGGAACCACTAAACAAACATGAAAGGCCAGCAAACAAGAGAAATTAAATGCCCAATAAGCATATATTAGTTCCTGTTCAAAACTCACTATTGATAGAGGTTTCCCACAGCTGACTACAGCAAAACGAAAAAGATCTCAAGGAAGACACAGGATTAGCTGCTACACACAGAACTATGCATGTGAAAATGGGCTCAGTGATGCAGACTCGGATATAAGGTGTCTAATGTGCTTGTCCTTTAAACTGCAAAAAATAGACGAAGGCATGAAAGACACTTTTCCATCTCCCCCTCTGCACACCTCTAGTGTTGCACTTGTGTTTTCAGTACTACACAAAGAGCTCTAATCTCACAGAGAGCCAAAAAGTCAACCTTCAGGTATGAGAAGATGAAAATACTGTTGATGTGTTATCTGTTTGTTTAGGAAAGTGGTTGTCACCTGCTGTGCATGGGGCTGCACAGCCTGGGAATGCTTTAAAGTCCAACTTTGCCTATACAACAGTAGTGACCCATCAGATATTAGCACATGCAGGACAGCCAATGGGGGACATTATGGGAGTTCTAACAATATCAGTAGGGCCATTCCTATCCCTTCTTCCCAGCTCTGGAAGCCCTACTGAACACTAGCTTGGGCCAGGGGAAAAGGTGTGCCTGTTGCAACCCATTTTAGATAGCCTGGTCATGGTTACTGTGCTCTGATAACTTCTGAACTTGGCTACAGTGATGCATTGCTCTTGGGGCTTTGGAAAGTAAAAGGCATCAAAGCACATATATAATGTATTCAACAGGTGGCAGGTAGTCCCTGGTGTTTTCCCCATTGTTTTTCCATATATCTGTGCATATATGGAAAAGTATTACTCTAGATTAGCATGTAAAGTAGTAAGTAAGTAGTGGAAGGGAGGAATGAATGAAGGAAAAAAGTAAGAAAGTACTGTAGCTAAGGATAACTTTACTTTGATGTAAAGTAAGGACAGGAAACAAAACAAGTAAACTAGACTCCAAGCAGAATGGCAAATCTACAGGAGCCCAGAGTCTGAAGGGCTAAGACTCCCATGTTGGCAAAGCTCCTGTTCAACTAGAACAGCTGTGGGAGGACATAAGTTCAAGAGTGGATTTGCCTCTATCCTGATGCCAGATCTGCTGGCTCTCCATATATGGAGTGATGGGGGATGTGGAAAGGTCACAGAGTGACCATAAGGCCAAAGGAAGGTTGAGCCCTACTAAAGAAAAAAGGATTTTCAACTAGGAAGCTTCAAAGGAGCCCTGGTGGCGCAGTGGTTAAATGCCTGTCCTGCAGCCACTCACTCATAGACCACTAGGTTGTGAGTTCAATACTAGCCAGGGCTCAGGCTAGACTCAGGCCTGCATCCTTCTGAGGTCACTAAAATGAGTACCCAACTGTTGGGGGGCAATGAGCTTACAGTTGTAAACCGCTTAGACACCCCATAGTGCGGTATGAAGCATTATATAAATGAAGCTGCTTTGCTTTGGTTTGCAAAGTTATTAAGCTCTCAGGAATCTCAAGGAAAAGCAGAGTGAACATTTCCAGAGCACTTTGACTCTTTGATTATTTAGCTGGCACTTTCTACTGATAACAATAACAATCTGTAATGTAAGGGATAGGGTAAACATGAATAGTGTTTTGCTTTGTGCTTGCTGAGTAATTTTCTGTTATGGCTTAATAACTGCAGTTTAATAATTGGTGATATATCTAGAATACTCTGGTGATTTGCTGTATGTTGATCAATGCTGTTGTTGGGTAGATTGTCCAGAATTGCTCTAAAACCAGGTGTATGCATGTTTGCTTTGGTGCCAGCTTGATCAGATTAAATGCTGGCCATCAGGACTGGGATGTTATTAAACAAACTGCTGTCTTGAACCCAAACAGGGAGGAGGTAGGGACAAGTGTCCCCTGGGGCTGCAGTAGGTAGCAGGGAATGTTGATTCTAGTGGAAGGAGTGGGATCCAGCAGAAATATATCAGAAAAATATGACCATTAATAGCCATGGGACATCTAGGGCTAAAGATACTGTAGGTCAAGGATCATTGCCACAAGAAGCAGTGATAAAAGTTGGTAGAGCAGGCCCATGAGGGAGGGGAATCTTGACAGTTTGAAGAGGAAATGTATGATGAAATAATGAGGAAAGACTGTAGGGTGGAATATCTCATAGATGAAGGGTGCAAGTACCTCAAACCTACAATGCAATATATGGAAGTAAGCATGCCACCACTGACTGAACTGGGTAAGCCAAAGAGAAATCAATTGAACATTTCAGGCCTCTGAATTCTTTCAGCCCATCTCTCTATAAAAAAACATTAAGGGGTAGCTGTGTTGGCCATTTAGCAAATTCAAACAAAAATCCATCAGTGATACCTTTATTGGCCAACCAAAATGCACAAAAGACTTGTTGCAAGCTTTCAAAGCTCCATGGACTTCTTCTTCATCAGGCAAGATGTTACAAACCAAACAGGAGAAAAACAATTGGAAATGTTAGTCAGATGCCTACATGTTGTTTCAGTGATCGTATATAGTGGGGAGGATATCTTTTGCAGGCAGGCTCCTCTTCCTCCTGGCCATGTGGCTATAGAGAGATTTGCAAAATCCAGGAAATTTAAAATCTATTTGCATCTCAACAGGGACCCCTCTTTTGCAGCCCAATATGTCTCTATTCTAGTGAGGCCACAAGCCTCTTTGTGGCAAAAAAAACAATGGATTACAAACTTTGTGTAAAATTCTTAATTGCCAATACAATGGAGCTGGTCTTAGTGCCAAGATTGTACTTTTCTGGGGAGGGAAAAAGTCTATTTAAAACAGCAATTTCCTATATTGCTTTTACATTAGCATTGTCTTAATGATTCATTTATCTTATTCCTAGATTTTAACACCAGCAGAACAAACACTGACACTCTTTTAAATGTTTTATTAGGCAATTAATGTGTAATGAATGGGAAATTCATAATACTAAACGTTAAATGTTGAGACAGCCTTAGTGCCTCTTGGTTGCCATGAGAATTAGCTCTTGCAGCTTTCTGTGTCCTTGACTCCAGTCTTAAACTCACTTGGAAATAAGTATTACTGATATTGGTGGAGATTTCTTCCAGATTATGGCCCAGTGCCTGGGAAGGATAGAAAAGCCAAGAGATTCCGATCCTGATGGATCTTCAGCAGGGAAACGTCCTAGTAACACTGTCATGAGTACAGGGACTATATACAGCAGGGTTGAGCAAAGTGCTGCATGTGGTACCCATGGTTGGGGGGGGCTTGGCCTTTGTGATGCTCCATACTTTCTTTTTCCAGCCAAAAACAGAGGATTAATTCCCTCTCTTGGAAGCCCCCAGATGTAGTAATTCATCTTTTAAACAGGTCACAGGCCCCTCTTTGCACTGTTTAACACTTTAAAAAAAGATTATGGTTGCCAGAGTAAAACTGGAGAAGGTGTCGTGCTTGGTAGCAAAAACCTTGAAGAACCAGGAAAAAATTTTAAGTGTAAATTCACTATAGCTTTAGTCCAGAATCAAGACACTTCGCCACAGAAATCCTTTTAGAAACAACTCTGAGTATTTCCCACCAAACCAGTACTTTAAAGCCCTCTAACCAGTCCCCTTTTCCCTCTCCCCAGTGGTCCGATTGTCCATATAAAAAGATCTTTGAAGTTTGTTCTTCCAGGTCCATCTCCTTTATCTTCTGGTATCGGAAGGCAAACTCTCATTCCAGTCATAAACCTGTTCCAATGTTCCATCTATTATTTACAATGCCCATCTGCCATTCCCTTTGATTTCCCCCCACTATATGCATCAACCCTTGGTGGTCAGATTCCTATGAGAAGCATAGAATCCTGACACAAGGCTCCTGTACCTTTAATGATTGTGTAGAAAAGGGAATTTCAGCAAGTGTTGCTTTTCCCCTGGTTGCATGATAAGCAACACCTGCTGAAATTCCCTCTTCTATGTCATCATTAAAGATACAGGAGCCATCTCCAGTTTTTACTCTGGCAACCTTAAAATCAGATGTGGATCTCTGGCTACTTCCAGTTGTTTGTTGTGTAGCACAGAAAGAGTCCCAGGACCGAAAACATTGTACATGAAATCCTTCCCTTGAGTCACATAGGAAAAAAGTAATTGCGACATTTCGGCAAGGAATGTTTGTTAACAAAATGTTTTTCTTAGCTGAATAAACAAAACATATTATTTCAAAAATAAAATAGCACAGTTTCCTTAACAATTCTTAAAAGTGAAGAGCCCCAGAAATATTAAACTTGTGTTTCTCTGAAGAAAGGTCAGGCAAACAGTCTGATCCTGTGCAACAGCACTTTGTTAGTGGAGGTTGTTTAAGCTGCAAATAAAACCACAGCAGCAAGAGCGAGACCTTCAGCAAGGCTTTACTAAGAATGAAAATGGAAGCTATTCCAACAGTGAGCCTGGAGGTGTACTCTTGAGGCTCATTTCCACTATAATTTACATCGATTTGCTGATCGTTTTAAATGTGCCTCGTCCCCATTGGAAATGGTTTCAGATGCAACTGCAATCATTCTGACTTGCTTTGAAGCGAGACAAATGCAAAAAAAAGTGCTCTTTTCGAAGACTAGTTTTTTGGCGGTTCTTTTGAAAAGAATCAGTTCAGATGCATGTTCAACAAATGTGAATGACAAATCTGATCCACATCGCATTGGAGTCATCACTCAGCTGCTTGGCCTCCATTGCCTGTGTACCTCTTCTTGGAAGGCAGGGAAATCGTGGGACTAAGTGGAGCTAATGTGAAGTCGTAGGCTTTCATGGCCGGCATCCATAGTTTTTTGTGGGTTTTTCGGGCTGTGTGGCCATGTTCTAGAAGAGTTTCTTTCTGACGTTTCAGAAGTGGAGCTTCTGAAGTGGAGCTAAGTTCATCCCCTCCTTCTCATTGCCCACCTCTTCTCCGGGCCCCTTATTTTGCCAACCTCTCTGCTCTGGCTGCTGCTTCTTGTGCTGCCGAGCCTTCCCTGGCCACCTTTTTTTCTTCAGCTATTGGCCTCAACTGATTTACCTTCAGCCTTGCCTCTTTGGGCTCCTACAAGCTCTTTGGCCTGCCTGTGCTCCAAGGCTCCTGGTGGGCATGTCAGGAAGCCATGCCGAGTAGCCTGGCCTCTCCTGGCCCCAGCCACTCTCCTGGCAGCACGTGTGTGCACCACGTTGCCCTTACATCCCACCAGTTCTTCGTGCTGTCAGCGGGCGCGCCGGGCCTCCCTTGGCAACAGCCAGTCTCCCAGCAGTGCACAGGTTATTTAGGCCCCAATTCTTTGCCTGGCACAGGAGGTTGTGCTGGTCCTCACCCCAGTCCCTGGCTGTTACAAAGGTGCCATTTTAAGGACCTCAGGTGCCTCCTCCTCCTCCTCCTCCTGCATAAAGCTGGGATGCAAAGGGACTAGTGGGAACGACATGGAATAAGGGAATAATTTGCTTCTACAGTGGGAACTACGCATCGGCCACAATTGATTCCATGACTCGGTGTCAATACAATTTGCAAACCGGTGTAAATACAAGTGGAAATGAACCTTTGGAGACAGTTTTTCTCAAAAGGGAGCCTGCTCTCCTTTACTTCAATTCCACTGATCAAAGCAGAGGGCTGTTGAACATGTGACTATCTGGGGTGGGGGGTATCCACATTGCACAAATATAGCAGATTGATACTACTTTAACAGCCATGGCTCCATCCTAAGAAATCCTTGATTTATAATTAGGTAAGGTACTTAGAATTGTCTGCTCCATTGTACTGTCATAAACTATATCACTAGAGCTGCATCTAAACTGCAGAAATAATGCAGTTTGACACAACTCAGTGCTACGGATTCTGGGATTTGTAGTTTGTTATGTCACCAAAGCTCTCTGACAAGGAAGGCTAAATACCTCACAAAACTACAAATCCCAAAATTCCATAGCATTGAGCCATGGTTGATAATGCAATGTCAAACAGCATTGTTTCTGCAGTGCAGATTAAACCTAGAATTCCATAAAGGAAGAATGTGAGTAAATCCTGTATTAGTCCTTTCAGCCGACATCAAAATCACAAATACAAAGAATCAATTTTGGACCCATATTGTATTAATATATACCAGGGGTAGGCAACCTTTTTGAGCCGGGGGCCGGGTTGCTGTCCCTCAGACAATTGAGGGACCAAAGCACCAAATATAAATAAATAAATAAATAAATAAATAAATATTTTTTTAAAAAAAACAATTTAAAAATTTAAAAAATATGCATGCACACCCTCTCAGCCCCAGAAAAGCCATGGCAAAACCCCTGTGGAGATTTTGCCAAGAAAACCCCAAGAACAAGTAATAACAACAATAATCAATATCATCATGGCAGGCAGCGGCGGCAGGACCGGCCTAGGGCCAGTCCAAAGGCCTCGGGGGGCCGCATTCGGCCGCCGGGCCTTAGCTTGCCTACCCCTGATACATACAGTCATAAAACAAATATATTTCACTGCTCGATATTGTACTTTGTGACAAAGTTGAGTTTCGCTTACTAAATAGCTACCAACTGTACTTCTGTATCAAATGCATATAATCTGAAAGTTTTTCTTGACATAGTAAGCCCAAAGAAAGACTAGGCTAAACCCAGTGTTCTCAGGCAGAATATCTGGGACCTTCTTACCATTCTTTCCTCCTAGCAGCCCTCTTCCCGAACCAGTTTTGTGGGAACCCAGAGACAAACACAATCACTACCTCCCCAGTTCCACTGAAACCATACCACCAGCAGAAATCCACTACTGGATCTAGCCCTGTGGATGCACCAAAAATTTCCTTTAAATTCTATCCCTTCAGAAAACCATACTATTAAACTTAAATTATTCCCATATATTTAGTTTCTTAAAAATGAAACAGACACAAACCAACAAACAGAATTTCTCATTCAAAACCACAAAGGGTGACTGTGCAATGCTGAAATCCAAAACATTTCCCCATTTCCCATTCTTTCCCACTGAGAAAGAGAAAGAGATGCCTCTTGATCTTTTGAGCTAATTTGTTCATTTGTCATAAACTTTCTGTCATTTACTAGGTGATTCTGTTCTAAAATATGTCAAGTCAATGTGTTCTCAACAGTTTTTGTTCTAATATTCTGTTCACTAATATATAATTTTAAAACTCTGCTAGTTTGTTCTACATAAGCAAACAGACAAGGACACAAAATTACATAGATTACCTTTGTTGAATGACATGTGGTGAAATCTCTCACACTTAATCGTTACCTTCCTTAGGATTTTTGAATTATTTTGACTCTCAAGACTGTGCACAATACAACTTTTTACAGACTGGGAATCTCTATTTGTAACAGGAGATCTTGTTGGATTTTGTTGTTGTTGCTAACTGCCTTCGCGTCAGTGTTGATCCATGGTGACCCTATGAATGAGACATCTCCAGGGCCCCCCTGTCCTCCACTGCTCTGCCCAGCTCCTGCAAACTCATATTCATGGTCTCTTTAATAAAGTCCATCCATCTAGCATGTGGCCTTCCTCTCTTTCTACTTCCCTCCACCTTTCCTAACATTATTGTCTTTTCCAACGATTCATGCCTTCTCGTGATGTGTCCAAAGTACGACAGTCTAAGTGTTATTATCTTGGCTTCTAGGGATATCTCTGGCTTGATCTGTTCTAGGACCCATTTCTTTGTCCTTTTGGCTGTCCATGGGATCCTCAGCACTCTTCTCCAGCACCACATCTCAAATGCGTTGATCTTCCTTATATCATCTTTCTTAACTGTCCAGCTCTCACATCCATACATGGTAATAGGGAATACAAAGGCTTGTGTGTGTGTGTGTGTGTATATATATATATCCACTATAACTAGTGGTCATCAATACAGATATGCTCTATGAATTTCTCTAATTCCCTTTTAAAATATCAAGCCTAGCAGCCATCCTAGCAGGTTCATCTATGCACAGTGTGAAGGACTACTTCCTTTGTCTGAATAAGAGGGAAAGAAAACCCCATCTCTGTTCCTTCATATAATGCCTAGTTTTATAAAGTGTATCACATATTTTCTGCATGTGTGCTGTGTGCCTTCAAGTCATTTACGACTTATGTTAACCCTAAGACAAACTCATCACAGGGTTTACTTGGCATGTTTCTTCAGAGGGGGGTTGCCATTGCCATCCTCTGAAGCTGAGAGTGTGTGACTTGCTCAAGGCCACCCAGTGGGTTTCCATGGCTAAGCCAGGATTCAAACGCTGCTCTCCTGAGTCATAATCTAATGTTCAAACCACTACACCATGCTGGATCTCTATACTCTCCTCCCTACTCTTATTTTAAGTCACAATGGAAAAAATCATGAACATTGAATATTCTAAAACACAGAATATGTTTTCCAGAATATGTTTTCTAGAAATGTAGGAAGAGCACGCACCTGAAAATCTTTCAGATTCAACACTCTTCTCTCCTGAACCATGTGCTACAATAGGATCTGCTACCTCCTATCAGGCATGCCAAACTGTCCCATAATCAAAGACAAGAAGAAAGGAAGAACATACGTCTATCAGATATGATAAGTATATGGATTGTTCTCATACAGATGAAGTATGCTTTTCATTTCCAGATGCTAGAGGGAAAGACTGTGGCTATTACAGTTACACCCTAACTAATATCCTTCACATTAATAAATATGAAAGAAACATCCCTGAGTTACATGGGCAACCCCTCTAACAGAGAGAGATGGAGACAGACACTAAACCAGGTCTACTTCACATCACAAAATTAAAATACAATCTCTTTGACAGATCATAATGCCTATGTATGACACCTTATTTCCTACAACAAAATGTCATCCATGTATGAATGCAATAACAAATGGAAGGACCCTACTACAGGTTCTATATATAGCTAGGCAATCATAAACCTGATCAGAGGGCTTTAAACTGAATTGTGTGAAGCAGGGAGACAGTATTTTTGAGGGCAGGAGTTCATCAAGTGCTGAAGATAATAGCCCAAATATTATAGAGAGAACTCAGTGAATTGTACAAGAACACAACAATGGGAAGGGGGAAAACCTTAAATAAGCAGATAGGAGAAATGACCCTGTGGTTTTAAATGTCTCTAGACTAATGCACAGAGCATGGGAAATAAATAAGATGAACTTTAACTCTTAATACAGCAAAGCAAATATGATATAATAAATGTCACTGAGACCTGGTGGGGCAGGTCTCATAATTGGAATGTGTTACAGTTTCAAATTTTGTAGTATTTCAGATTTCAGAACTCCAGATCAGGGACGCTCAACCTGTAATGATGGATATAGCCTATTTCAGAGAAATACACCAAACAGGATAGGAAGGAGGAGTAACATTATATGTCAAGGGTGCTTATACCTGTGAAGAGATCCATGACTTAAACCCTGGAAGCCAGGTTGAGAGCACCTGGGTAAAAATTAAGGGGGAGAAAAACAACAGTGATTTCATTGTGGGGGTCTACTGCAGACCCCTAGGCCACACTGAGGAGTTGGATGATGCCTTCCTGGAATTGATGATCAATCATTCAGAAAGGAGAAATGTACAAGTAATGGGAGATTTCAACTATCCTGATATCTCTTGGAAGTCAAACTCTGCCAAGAATATAAGAACCAACAAATACCTCATTTGCCGTACAGACAATTTCATTGTTCAGAAGGTGGACAAAGCAGATCAGTTATTTTAGATCTGATCCTAACCAACAGTGATGACCTATAATTAACCCTACCTTTATGGCATGTTGATCCACTCCAGATCCATTAATTGATTATTTGCAACAGGCAAAAATGCAGATTTGCCACAACGGTATGACGCCAGGACACATACAATATCATGCAGTACAGCAGGCTTGCTGCTGGTGCTATTGCGCCAGCATGCCTTTATACTGTTGTAATGCTATAAAGCTCCTAGTTAATGGGGTGAATATGGCAGGATCCCTAGTAACCATGTTCTCCTTGAATTTGTTCTATACTAGAAAGGGGAAACAAGTGTAGTCAGTCACATATTCTAGATTTTAAGAAAATTGATTTTAGTAAACTTAGGGAAATACTAGGTGTGATACCACAGTCAGGAACTCTAAAAGGGAAGAGAGTGCATGATGGATGGGAATTTCTTAAAAGTGAGATAGTGAAGACACAATTTCAAACATTTCCAATGAGAAGGGAAAATGGGAGGTGTGTAAAGAAATATCTTTATAAATGACCTGAGTGATACAATACAGTGCATTTGTATATTACACCAAACTAGGATGTATAGCCAATTCCCCAGAGGACAGGATCAGAATTCAAAATGGCTGTAACAGATTAGAAAGCTGAGCCAAAACTAACAAAATGAATTTCTACAGGGAGAAATGTAAGTTAGGCAGGAAAAAAAATGAAATGCACATATTTTGGATCGATGATACCTAGCTTGACAACAATATATATGAAAAGGATCTAAGTGCCTTAATAAACCACATGCTGAACGTGAGCTAACAGTGTGATGAGGCAGCTGAAAATGCCAATGCAATTCTAGACTGTATAATAGGATTATCATGTCTAGATTGAGGGAAGTAATAGTACCACTCTATTCTGTTTTGATCAGACCTCACCTGGAATACTGTGTCCAATTCTGGGCACCACAATTCAATAATAATAATAATAATAATAATAATAATAATTTTTATTTATATCCCGCCCCTCTACCAGGCAATCGGGGCGGCGTACAACACTTCAAAACATCAAAACAAACATCAGAAGAAATAAATCAATTCGAATCCCATCCCTCCTTCCCACACCCACCCATCCCCCAAAACAAATCAAACTAAACATGTTAAATAACAATAATAAGAAGGATATTGACAAGCTGGAGCATATCCAAAGGAGGGCAACCAAAATGGTGAAAAGTCTGGAAACCATGCCCTGTGAGGGTGCACCTTATGGAATTTGGTATGCTTAGCATGGAGAAAAGTAGGTTAAGAGGTGACATAATAGCCATGTTGAAATATTTGAAAGGGTGTCGTATTAAAGATGGAGCAATGGAGTCAGACTGGGGGAAATCTAATTTTAAAAATGCAGATGTTTCAAGCAAGAATATTTTTCATGTTCTACAAATATATAAGATTACATATGTTAGCAACAGCCAGAAAATTGCTTCCTAGAGTATATGTATAATGCTCAGTTAAGTCCTTATAATCACAACTGAAACCAGGAAAGGAGCTCCATAGTCAAACTCTATTGCTGTTCAGAAACTATGCACATAGACGAATATAAATAGGGCCATTAAAAGGCAATTTGCTGCTGGAGGGTGAGCAGCAAATGGTACCCTTCACTCATGCCCTGGTCATACGGTATAGTACCTAAAAGCAGAGAGGTTACGGTATTTGGGCAGAAAATCCTAAAAGTAATTCTCTCAATCCCTGACAATATGGAACAATTAACCATTTGATACCCTTTCATGGCATCCTAAATCTACTAGCTGATAAAGCCACATCACTGTTCCTAATGATAGGGCCAGCCCTACACATTACAACTGCCTTTCAGGTACAAGGTATATAATGCAACAAACATATGTACCATACATATGGGTGATATTTGGAATCCTCTATGGCAGTTACAAATGTGTACCCTAAAGTTACACAATCATGACTATTAGTATTCATGGTCCCTACATAGCTCATAGTGTGGGGCAATGTAGGGACCGTGAAAGTCCCCTAGTCTCCATTTACCAGGAAGCAGCCACTGTGATTGAGAGGGGATTGGTCCCCTGTCAGTTGGGAACTGCTGTTCCCACCCACCTTTGGCTGAACAGTTTCTGGTGCAAGGGGGAACTGTATCATATTGCACCAGAGATTGCTCATGAGAGAGGATGGAAACAGCAGTCAGTTGCTTCTTGGGCAACAGAGGAACAGAACTCCAGTCGACCACAGCAGCTGCTGCCCAGTAAGTGGGGACTGGGGTTTTTGGCCAAGCATAGTATAGTAACTAGTGTGCTTATGCATATGCAAGTCCCCATATAGGATTCCGGCTGATGTTCTACAATTCCATGTAACATTACAGTACAAAGAGGAATGCACATTTCCAGTTACCACCTCACAAGCTACACTCACATGCAACTGTACCTGGATAGAGTCCTTAAAGTATAAGCCAGGGGTAGGCAACCTTTCCCCTTTAAGGGCCGAGGGACTTCAGTTCCCAGAAGCCTCAGCCATGTTGGCCAATAGTCCCATGTTGGCCAATAGCTCCTGGGATTCTGGGAGCTGAAGTCCCTTGGCCCTTAAAGGGGAAAGGTTGCCTACCCCTGCTTTAGCAAATATCCATACAGTCCAGTAGCACATTTCCCAAGTGTTATCCCTGGTGAGGTTTTAGAACAAGAGTGAGAATCACATGCCCCCCCTCCATATTGTTGAACTGCAGCTCATCTCATTCTTCACCACTGCCTAGCACTGCTGGGATCTGTAGTCCAACAACATCTGGAGCGCCATATAATTCCAATCCATGTTTTAGATCAGGGGTAGGCAACCTTTCCCCTTTAAGGGCCGAGGGACTTCAGCTCCCAGAAGCCTCAGCCATGTTGGCCAATAGTCCCATGTTGGCCAATAGCTCCTGGGATTCTGGGAGCTGAAGTCCTTCGGCCCTTAAAGGGAAAAGGTTCCCTACCCCTGCTTTAGAGACAAATACAAATTCTCCTTCTATCAGAGAAGGGCTAGGAAAGCTTTCAGACCCTTTTGGATTATTATTGCAAAATGAGAGTAAAACTCATTTATATATTATCCTTCATAAAATGTAATCAGACGGGTTATAAAATTAATTATATTAGATTTCCTCTGGTGATTGGTATCACTTTGGTGAGAAGGTAAATAGTGTTCTTTGTAATCATGCTGGCCACATGACCACAGTCTCTGACAACACTGGCTCTTCAGCTTAGTAATGGAGATGAGCACTGCCCCTTATGGTTGGCCACAACCTGACAACCTTGTCAACGGGGAATACCTTTACCTTTAATACTATACTAATTCAAAAGAAGATATATTAAGGAGAAAACGTGGTGCAGTCATCCTAGGATTATTTTGATTTACATAAATTCCTATCAAATATTAGTTTCCAGACTGCTAAATGCCAATGTATAAATTAAATACTCTGTATATAGAAGAGGTCTCTCAAACCAGACTTCTGACCTTCACTGCATTGCCATAGTAGGATTCTCTCTCCCTGCATTGCCCTGGTTACCTTTTTCTTGATCTTATGGATTCTTTTTCATCTTCTAGGCAAAGAACCCATAAGGACATCTTCACAGACCCCAAACTTCTCCTAGACAACTTAGAAACTCCTCAGGTAACAATTAAATGAAAGTGCTGACACAGGCCAAGTCACAGCATTACAGCATAGATTGTTCTGCAAGGGTAAAGTGAAGGGCCTTCAGAAAGTCCAGCTCTGCATGACTGATCAGTCTCTTTAGGGACTACCTGCCCACCTATCTGACATTACTCATCCAGAAAAGCGCTAGGCTTGCCTTGGTGCTATGCATGTCAATGAAGTCAGGAGTAAACAAATCGGTACTTCAAAGTAGCATCCTATTATGCATTGGCACATCATTTTGCATTGGAACTGGCCCTGCATTTTATAAGAAGTATCACTATTGCCTTTGGGCTTCCACTGAAAGGAAAAGCTTAGGCAACATTAAACAAATAAAAATAAGAGCAAAAACCAAAACAAAAGGCTTTCTCTAATATATTTTGCTACCGGGAACATTCTGCTGCTAAAGTTAAATTATTATTTTTAAAAACAAAATGGTGGAGAGGGGAAACTGAACAAATATTAAGCATTTAGTCAGCACATTTGCCATAAAGTATATCATTTTGCTTTTTAATTTTAGAAGACATTTCTTATCCAAATTTCTTTAGTTTTACAACATAGTACAATATATTACATAGATTTACAGACAGACTGAAAATCATGCAACTGTTCAGAAGTTGTCAGACTGCAATTCCAGGTAGCCCAACTAGTAAGCCTAGGCAATGGTGAGCTGTAAGCTGCCGCTCCTCTCCATGTAGAGGCCCGCCTGATTTCTGCTCCCACCTCAGAGCATTGCCAGCATGCCTTTGAAATCACTTTGCTGCTGTTAACTACCCTTGAATCAACTCCAACTCATGATGATCCTATGGATCAGATGTCTCCAAGACCCCTGTCCTCAACTGCTCTGCTCAGGTCCTGCAGGCTCTAACCTATGGCCTCCCTTATTGAGTCTAACCATCTGACATATGGTCTTTGTCTCCTTCTACTGCCCTCCATCTTTCTCAGCATTATTGTTATTTCTAACAAATCATGCCTTCTCATGATATGGCCACAAGTATGACAGTCTCACTTTGATCATCTTGGCTTCCAGGGAGATAACAGGCTTGATCTGTTCAAGGACCCATTTGCTTGTCTTTTTGGCCATCCATGGTATCCTCAGCACTCTTCTCCAGCACCACATCTCAAATCAGTTGATTTTCTTCCTATCCACTTTCTTTACTGTCCAACTGTCACACCCCTACATAGTAATGGGGAATACCATGGCTTTGACAAGCCTAACTTTAGTGCTCAGTTGTATGTCTTTGCACTTTAGGATCCTGTCTTGTTCTTTCATAGCTGGCTTTCCCAGTCCTAGTCTTCTTCTGATTTCTTAACTGCAGTCTCCATCCTGATCAATATTTGACCCAAGGCATGAGAACTCTTTGACTATTTCTAGTTTATTATTATCTAGGATAAAATCACTGCCACCTAGCAAAATAACAGGAGCTAATGATAAGTAGAGACGAGAATAAGTTGATAGATACAAAAGTGGATTCCATCACCTCCGACAATACAGTAGACAGGAATAACATTTTAGTGCTCTTTCTCTTTCAAAATACAGTACACACACACACATGCAGTACAAAACCAGAAGAACAGACAAAAGACTAGGGCCAGAACCTCTTCCTGATGTGTGCTGCTTTTCTATTTTCAGGTGATTTGGAGTTGTTTTTAACTGTGGGAGCAGTCAAAGTAAAATCCCTCACCTACCATCTGAAGCGATACAAGAGCCAATTACAGACATTTTGCTGTCACTCTGTTGTCTGAGGCATGAGAGCAAATGCTCTTCTACTCACCAAAAAAGAATGCAAACTAGCCAAAGCCAAGCAAAGCATCTTGAAACATAAGGCAGAATATCCCACAAGCCTTTCCCCATTCCTTTCAATAAAATGCAATAGTGACATAAGAATTTTAAGACCTCTTCTAGTTCCCAAAATCCATTGTCTGAGATACCATATTGCAGTGCGTAGTGGTAACTGAGGCCCTGAGTTCTACCATCTCTTTCTGCATGGGTAGACAATGTCACTAGATAATGGACTGTTATGAAATATTGATAAGCAAATTATTTTAACAGAACATCATCCAGATTCAGGATCTCTACAATTCCAGGTGTTTTACTGTTATTCACACCAATCTTTATTCATATTTGTACCTTTTATTCACACTGATGAAGACAGAGAAGTGCCATTCTCTTTGCCTAAACAAGACCAAGAGCTGATTCTGGCACAGACCATGAAATATTAATAATAAAAATTAGAATAAAGCTAAAGATGATCACTAAACTAACCCCCATGCTGAAATGCAACCTGAAGAACATCCCCATAGAATTTAAAGATACACTAGGCCCTCCGTATCTGCTGTCTTGTCATTGACAAGCCCATGGGGGGGGGTGGCAAAGAGAGGGAGGAGGAAGGAGAAGGCAGGAGTGAATAGGAGGAAGAGGAGGGAAGAGAAAGGAGGTGGCAGCAGGGGGGAAGACAAGGAAGAGGAGGAGGAAGAGGAGGCAGCCTTCTGCTGCCCATAGCAGTGAGAGCAGCAAGGTGGACTTCAGGCAGCCAAAGTGGCAAATTCCCATTGAGGACTATGGGACTTCAGCATCCATGGACTTTGGTATCCACGTGGGGATCTGGAACAGATCCCACACGGATACTGAGGGCCGACTGTAATGTGAAAATAGATTTGCACTATTAATTGGCTGAGAGCCAAAAGAACTCTGGACTGAAGGGATGTTTTCAGAGAGGAATGCAAAAAGACACTATCTGCTGCCAAAAAGAAAAAGAAGCCTCAATGGATAACAGATGAACCACTTCAAGCTGTTAGACAGATGAGGAACAGAAGCAAAAGGTGACAGAAATGGAATCAGAACCCTGAATGCAACTGTTTAGCAACTTATGCAAAAGGACAAAGAGAACTACTTTTATAATCAGTGTAGAGAAACAGATGGTGAGAACAACAAAGGATTAACAAGAGACCTCTTCCACAAGATTTGATAAATCAAAGAGAAATTAAACCAAGTAGGGATGCACTACAATGAGCAGAGAGACACATTGCATGACCAAGTAGAAATAAAAAGACAATAAAAGCAATATAGAGAGAACTACACAGAAAAAGTGAAAGGATGACAGAATAATTCAGGAAGATTTGTTTGAAGATGAACCTACAATTTTAGAAACTGAAGTGGAAGCTGCATTCAGAACACTTGAGTGAAATAAATCACCAGGAACAGATAGCATTCCAATACAGCTGCTTCTAACCGCAAGAGACAGAATATACTCTAGTTCTAACTAAAATCTATCAACAAATATGGAAAACAAAACAATGGCCCACAGATTGTAAACACTGCAATCTTCAACAAATGGGACACTGTGGATTGCAGTAACCACAAGACCACTGCATTAATCTCCCCTGCACGCAAAGTGATGCTCAAAATTCTATAACCAACACTTTTACCATATATGAAGAAAGATACCCATGCTGGGCTCAGGAAAGGCATTAGGAATCATGTTGCAAACATATGTTGGATAATGGAGCACACCAAATAATTTCAAAAGAAAATCAGCCTGTGCTTTCTAGATGATAGCAAAGCCTTTAATTGTATAGATCATGAAAAACTATGGCTTGCTCTTAAAGAAAAGGGTGTGCTACAACATTTGATTGTCTTGATGCGTGTAACCTGTACTTGGAATAAGAGGCTACAATCAGGACAGCATGGAGAAACAGAATGGTTTCCAATGGAAACAGAATGGTTTCCAATTGGAAAAGGGATCAGGCAAGGCTGTATTTTATCCCCCCATATGTTTAACTTGTATGCTGATCATATCCTACATAAAGCAGGATTAGGCTCAGAGGAAGAAGAAATGGAAACTGAAGGAAAGAATATCACCAAGATATGCAGATGACACAATACTACCAGCAGAAAATAACAAAGACTTGGAACAATTACTGAAGAAAGTAAAGGAAGAAAGTGCAAAAGTAGGTTTACAGGTGAACATTAAGAAAACAAAATTAATGACCACAGATTATGTACACAACTTTAAAGGAGATGATGAAGGCACTGAAATAGATCAAGATTTCTAATACTTGGCTAAGTCATTAACTGGAGTGGAGACAAATCAGAAGAAGACTAGGACTAGGCACATATGAATGAGCTAGACAAGCTCCTGAAGTGTAAAGATATATTAATGAATGCTAAAGTTAGGATTGTTCATGCCACTGTATTTCCTATTTCTATGTATAGTTGAGAAAGCTGGACTGTGAAGAAAGCTGACTGGAAGAAAATGAACTCATTTGAAATGTGATGCTGAAGAAGAGTTCTATGAATAACATGGACTGCTAAAAAAGACAAATAAATGGGTCCTAGAACAAATCAACCCTGAACTCTCCCTAGAAGCCAAGATAACTATACTGAGACTGCTGTACTTTGGCCACATCATGAGAAGACATGACTCACTAGAAAATACAATAATGCTTGGTAAAGTAGAAAGCAATAGGAAAAGAGGAAGGCTGCATTCCAGATGGATAGACTCAATCAAGGAAGCCACAGCCTTTACTCTGCAAGGCCTGAGCAAGGCTGTTGATAACAAGGTGACCTGGAGGTCTCTCATTCATGGGGGTCACCATACGTCAAAGTCAACTTGACAACAATAACAACAACACTGATGTTGCCCTAATTACACTGGAAAGCTGGAGCAGATTTAGGAAGACTCCTGTTCCCTGTGTTTGTAGGCTGGATCTTTTGGCTTTGTCACGTAAACACCAACTACCTCCACATGCTTTGCAATGGAGTGAATGTGTCTTACTGGCAGCATGCCGTTGTGCAGCTGAAGTACAAAGCTGAAATTAAATCCTGAACTCAATGTATCCTGAGAGATTTTGTCAGACTCATACAGATTGAACAGGCAAGCTGCAACCAGAAATGAAGGGCAATAGGACAACTCCAAAACATATGGAAGGCAGTAGTTGCTGCCATTTTTAAAAAGGCAAACATCTTGTAACTGGATTAATTGAGTCATGTATTTTGGAGCCAAAGGGGACAAATTGCATTATTTGACCTACTGCAAAACATAGGCCAAATAATTTAATCCTATACCAAGCAATATGTTCCTGTCCCTCAGGTGAATCATTTCCATTCCATTGCCAATTTAGGTGGGCCTGAACTTACACTTCTACAACCATTCTTTCCCCCACAATATGTGCTGCTATAGCACACAGATATTTACAAAGGGAACTTGGGAGGGAAAGGAAAAATGAATACCGAATTTCTTCCAGCTCTTAATTAAAATGAGACGCTAGGAAACAGACTACAAAAATTGGGGTCAGAGGAGATAGCACAGATTTAAGGTGCAAGCTGAATGCAAGAGAGGAGATGAGCAGAATATTGGAGGAAATCAGTTGAGGCCACACAACTGGTGACAAAAAAAGATCCGTCTCAAAATAAACACACTGTTAAAACACATGTTTTAACTGCTTGATGAAAAGTTCTTTGGTTTTTATGTTGACAGAACTAGGAACTGCAACACATTTAATAAATTAATTATATTATTTATTTAAGAGGGAGGGGGTGTTTCAAATGTCAACCTACTAATTCTGTGTTTTATTTTAATTTACTGTTGAGCTGCATTCTTAATTTATATTTAAGTCCAGTTTTCTTTTTCCATCCTTTCTCCCTTCTAGCAAAATATATGGATTACTAATTGTTTTTACCATAGTTCTAATACTGTAGGCCCACTTGTGTTCTAGTTAAGGGTCTACATGAGCAAACACAACAGCAATTACTAGGGAACTAGATAAATGCCTATAAAGGGGTGATTATGAACACCATACTATCCTGGTGATCACCCTGTTTTCTAGGGTTAGCCCCAATGTGTTTGTTCTAAGCAAGACTTGAATACAGCTTTTGTGGGTGGCCTTCCATGTGCAGTTCAGGACAGAAATATGTCCATTTTAAAGTGTTGCATGTGAGATGATACGAAGAACTTCCAACTGTGGCATTTCACACAAGCCATTACTTGACTTCACTTGATGTTGTAGTCATCAAAGGACTACTATGCATGAATAGGATCACTTTAAGATGTAAAAGAATTAATGATTCCTTCAATTTAGATTCAAAAGAACCTCCACTTTCATCAATTCCCATTCCAACCTTTTCCTTGGTCAGCCCACAAAACATGGCAAAAGACAGCTCTGAAGCCAGGAGATTTGGGGGGGGCACAGTATTCTTCCATTTTCAGTCGGCTCCAGATAAAAAATAATACTTTGGCACTGATTTATCAAACCACTCATTGCTCTCCTGAATTTGAGCAACATCTAAAAAGTCTCCTCTGTGAGACATCATGGCTATCTGTTTGCTTGTCCCCTTTTTCAATTACCATCACTATATAATACTTTCTGTCAGTTTTTATTATTGAAATCTATATTAAAGGAAAAACCATTTCCATGGAGCAGGTTTAAATTTAAGCATAATTTTATGCTCATACATTGCTTCAATTTAGCTCTAACATAAAAAGACTCCCTAGTTTTTGAACTTTGCAGGGAACAAGCAGCTAAAAAGAAGAAGAAATGAACACTCTGGAAAGAAAAATGTAAAGAAGTTATGAAATCTGAAAGGAGTAGTTGCCAGATTGGGACAATCTTTTAATCAAGAATAATTAAACATTTAGCAATTGGCCTCTTTCCATAATTCTATAGGGCTATACAGAGAGCTGTGCTTGTGTAGCTGTGTAAAGCAAAAGGCAAAAATACAAGGTAGTAGGAGCACACCAGCATCTATCAGTTTCTATTATCAAAACTACTGGGGAACATTCTGTATATAGGAGCCTACTTGCCCTTTCTGCCCACCATGGGAAGGCTGTCCAAAGAAGTAATTATGGGGCAATGGTTTGGTGATTCTGCTTCAGGTCTTAGGTCAAACTTTTATACTCATAGAATCATGTTGCTCAAAGAGAACACAAGGGCCATCCAGTCCAACCCCCTGCCATGCAGGAATACACATCAAAGCATCCCTGACAGATGGCCATCCAGCCTCTGTTTAAAGTCCTCCAAAGAAGGAGACTCCACAACTCTCCGAGGGAGTGTGTCCCACTGTCGAACAGCGCTTACTGTCAGGAAGTTCATCCTAATGTTGAGGTGAAATCTCTTTTCCTATAGTTTGCATCCATTGTTCCGGATCCTATTCTCTGTAGCTGCAGAAAACAAGCTTGTTTTCCATCCTCAATATGAGACCCCTCCAAATACTTAAACAGGCCTATCCTATCACCTTTTAACCTTCTCTTCCCCAGGCTAAGGCCTGCAGCCTTCCAAGTTCACTAAAATGAATACCCAGCTGTTGGAGGCAATGAGGTTACAGTTTTAAACCGCTTAGACCAGGGGTAGGCAACCTTTCCCCTTTAAGGGCCGAGGGACTTCAGCTCCCAGAAGCCTCAGCCATGTTGGCCAATAGTCCCATGTTGGCCAATAGTTCCTGGGATTCTGGGAGCTGAAGTCCCTCGGCCCTTAAAGGGGAAAGGTTGCCTACCCCTGGCTTAGACACTGCATAGCGTGGTATGAAGCGGTATATAAATGAAGCTGCTTTGCTTTGAATGGTTTCCAGAAGGTTTACCATTTGGGTTACCCTCCTCTGGATACATTGCAGCTTATCAATGGGCCTCGGCAGACGACTAATTGAGTCGTCTGCGAGACCCGGAAGAGGAGGAGCAAACGCACGCGTGGGGCTCCTTCCTCTTCCTGAGGTTGCCCTGGGAGCTGCCGGCCCTCCGCACGGCCGGCGCTTCCGGGGCAACCTCCCACCGCAGCGACCGGACGCGCTGCGGCGGAAAAGGCAGGGAAAGTGCGCCCTACGCTTTTAGGGCGCACTTTCCCTGTCTTGTGGAAAGAGAGCTGATTTAGCACTCCTTCCAGGGACGCCGCAGGAGCGCCGGGGTGCGGAGGCTGCGTTCCCACGGCGCTCCGTCTGGCGGCGTCTCCGGCGCCTCCGTCTGCTTCCCCCCATAATCTCTTTTGAATTGTAGTACCCAGAACCATACATTCTTCCAAGTGGGGTGTGACCAAAACAGAACAGAGTGGTACTATTACTTCCCTTGATCTAGACACAACTCCTACAGATGCAGCCCATTATCAAATTGGCTTTTTAGCTGCTGCATCACACTGTTGGCTCTTGTTCAGCTCGTGGTCTACTAAGGGGTAAAACAGACTGCCCAAAAATTACAGATTGGGGCTGTCATGGAACTGAACAGCCCCAATCTGGCTATTTGCTGGCACAAAAAGAAGCAGCAGAAGCCTTTTGAACAGACAAAAAGCCGGCTTTTCCACCGCCACTGTCACAGCTTTGCAGCACTACTGTAGCATGCAGCATCTAAACACCAGACCACCAAAGTACCATAAAGTGGCCACCATTTTTAAATGGGTGGGCAGCAAGATGCCAGTTCCTGTCAGCTTGGGGGCATGTGTCATGCATACGCCATGCCACCAAGCCACCAGGAAGCCAGCTTTTTTTGCCAATCTGTTCCGACCCTAAGACTCCCAGATCCTTTTGGTATGTTCTCAAGTCATGTGTCACTCATCCTTTATCTGAGTCTTTCTAAAAAAAATTCTGCCTAAGTGTAGAACCTTACATTTCTTCCTACTGAAATTATTTTCTGCTTGTTGAAAGAACTGGGGAAGCAGATAGTGTTTTAGGACAAACTAGGCTATTAGGCTAACATAGGCAACCATTAAAACTTATCCCTGGCTGTGACTAGTTGAACTGCCTTGATATCACACAAGAGCCAGTCAGGCAAAGTATCTCTGGTGACCTTAGTTGAACTGCTGTGATCCCAAGAGCACAGGCCTTCCCAGTGAGTTGCTGAAATCCTACAGATTGAGTGAAGCACCTAAGAACAGACTGTTCTAACTAGAAATGAGCAGGTTGTATGTACGAATAGGAATAAAAATGCAAACCTTGTGGGTATGGTGATGAAGTGACAAGTTCGATTTTAACAATTGTTGCTGAGTGACAAAGTATAGGTAAGGAAATGAAAGCTCGTAGCCAAGCAGCAAACAGAGATGAGACAAGCTCCACGCGCTCTAAGATGGTCAACTGTTTATTCAGTGTTTTAAAAGTCCAACACATTTTGGCCACACTGGCCTTCTTCAGGGGCTAAATATACATATATATATATATATATATATACACTTAAAATATAATATTTAAAAAGATAGGACAACACTCACCAAACTATAATATACTATGATATATAATTTTGAGAATGGTTACAATTCCAGTGATTTCTCTCAAAGGGTATGTATAACTTTGATAGGTTCTATAAGGATATTTGTATATCATAGTTTGCTGAGTGTTGTCCTATCTTTTTAAATACTGTATTTTAAGTGTATTTGTATTTGTTTTCAGCCCCTGAAGAAGGCCTAGTGTGGTTGAAATGCGTTGGGCTTTTTAAACACTGAATAAACAGTTGGCCATCTTAGAGCATGTGGAGCTTGTCTCCTCTCTGTTTGCTGCTGGGTGACAAAGGACATAAATCAGACATAAGGAATGGAAATACACAAATACCAGTTGCAGATCACTTCAGTCTTCCTAAACATTCCATCTCAGACCTCAGAAAAACAGTCCTTGAACAACAACAAAAACTACAAAGAAAGACTGGAAAGAGAAACAGGAGAACTGGAATATATCCACAAACTCCAGTCCATCAATTGTGAGTTGAACAAAGATACAGGTTTCCTGGCACACTACACATATTATAACACTAGTTAACAACCAAGCCTTATGAGGGCTCTCTTGCTGATTTTATCATATCTCCTTTCTGGTTTCCAGCCAGCATCAAATTACATCCCAATACAGTCAGCCCTCCATATCCACAAGTTTCTTATCCACATATTCAACCACCCACTGTTTGAAAATTTTCAAAAAATAGATACATTCTAAAAAGTAGCCTTGATTTTGACATTTTATATATACATTTTACTACACCATTGTATTTAATGGGACTTGAGCATCCATTTATTTTTACATCCACAGGGGTCCTGGAACACAACCATAGTGGATTCCAGAGCTGACTGTAATTCCTTCCTTCCACCATTTTTGTGGTTATCTACTCAACTTGGCTTTAGGCAACATCTTTCCTCCTGCCTTTGTCCCCCAATGACCATAGTTAAAACTGAACTTGTCACCTCATCAACATACCTGTAAGTTTTGCATTTTTATTGATAGTCACACATACTTGCTCAGTCATAGCTATAAAGGTCTGTTGCTAGGCACTTGCATCTGACGAAGTAGACTTATGTCTATATTTATGCTACCAATTTCTTTTTGTCAGTCTCAAAGATCCTTTTGCATACTGATCCAGACTAACACTAATTAAACCCAACAGAGAGTTTAATTAGGAAAAAGACCTAAGAACTGGGTAGACAGGGCAAAGAAGATGAGTTCAATTTCCATTAATGTGAATGGAAAGCTCATTTGAAAAACATTGTTTTAATGGAGGAAGAGTAATTAATTAGCATAGCTGATCTCAAGTCTATTTTCACAGAAAGATCTGTAATTTAAAAGTGGCAATTAATTCTGCTCTGTTTTCATGTTCCTCCTTTGTTGTTTGTATTCACTTATTCAACTGCAGATGGCTCAAACTGTTGATCAAAAAAATAACTACTCATAAGATACCACTATGCAGACAATGCCCAGAAGGAAAACCAACAGCAAACGTGGCTATTTAATTTGAAATTCAACAAACAAATAGACAGGCCATGGACACAGATGGATCCTTCTGTACTATATGTGTCTGAAGCAGCAGAGGACAGCATTATTAAGAGAAAGCAAAGTATGATGAGAGAGGCATTGTTTTCCACAGTAAACCATCTTAGTTTATTGTATCTCAGTGTTGCTTCTAGTCAAACAAGATTTATATATCATTGGACGTTACCACACTGGCCCTAAAGCAGCCTCGTTTCAGCCTCACTTCAGCCTCGTTTCAGCCTCGTTTCAGACTTTTTTTCCGTGTGTTCTCACGACGTCGCAGCAAACCCCGCCCTTCCCTACCTCGTCTCGGCGTCATTTCAGCCTCGTTTCAGTCTTTTTGACTTCCGAGAATTTTAAGGAATACACCCGAGCGGTCGGCACTATACCGGAATGACGCTGATCTCGGCATAGGTATAAACACGAGATCCTTGTCATTCCGCATTGCCTTGTTTTACGGCCCATGGTTCCTTGCGGTATTCCCCAAGTGGGAGCAGAGGCGGAGGTGCTGGGGCTGCCGGGGGACCAACACCTTCCCCACCAGCACACCTGGAGCTGGAGCGCAGCCGGGAACTTGTGGTAACGTCCATTGCCTTGCCTTGCCTTGCTTTGCCAGCACCAGAGAGGGACCTCCCTCCTGGACCCCTTGCCTTGCCTTGCTTTGCTAGCGCCAGAGAGGGATCTCCCTCCTGGACCCCTTGCCTTGCCCTTCTTTGCCAGCACCAGAGAGGGATCTCCCTCCTGGACCCCTTGCCTTGCCCTTCTTTGCCAGCACCAGAGAGGGATCTCCCTCCTGGACCCCTTGCCTTGCCCTTCTTTGCCAGCACCAGAGAGGGATCTCCCTCCTGGACCCCTTGCCTTGCCTTGCTTTGCCAGCGCCAGAGAGGGATCCCCTCCTGGACCCCTTGCCTTGCCCTTCTTTGCCAGCACCAGAGAGGGATCTCCCTCCTGGACCCCTTGCCTTGCCTTGCTTTGCCAGCGCCAGAGAGGGATCCCCTCCTGGACCCCCAGCACCAGAGAGGGATCTCCCTCCTGGACCCCTTGCCTTGCTTTGCTTTGCCAGCGCCAGAGAGGGATCCCCTCCTGGACCCCTTGCCTTGCCCTTCTTTGCCAGCACCAGAGAGGGACCTCCCTCCTGGACTCCTTACCTTGCCTTGCTTTGCCAGTGCCAGGGAGGGATCCCCTCCTGGACCCCTTGCCTTGCTTTGCTTTGCCAGCGCCAGAGAGGGATCCCCTCCTGGACCCCTTGCCTTGCCCTGTCTGCGCATGTGCATGAACATCCTTGCCGGATCGAGGTAGGGATCTTTCAACTTGTGTGGGAACAGGAGTTCCAAGCCCCCGGAGCGGAACCATTCCGGAATCTCACATTCCTCACTGATTCCATTCTAGTGTGGCAATGTGTTCCGCTTGCCGGGCACATTCCGGAATGAGCCCAAAATGGTTCCGAAATGATTCCGACCAGCTTTCTCGCCGCTCTCTTACTGCAAGTGTGGTAACGTCCATTGTAGTGTTTGGAAGCACATCAGATGCATAAAGCACCTGTAAACTGATGATAATGGTTCCTCACTTTAAGGTTAAAGTGGGAAACAGCAACAGCTAGTGGTCAAGTGGATAAATTACAGCAAAAGAACATTGTTTAAATGTACATTTTGCCAGCTGTCAAAATGGCTTTCGTTTACTCTGACTTAGCAATTGACATGACAGATGAAAAAACAGATGAACTTGTTTGAGATTAAACAGATAAAGATGCAGATGATGGAGACTTTGGGGGGTTGCAGACTGCCAGAAATAGTGCAAATTGAGTCCACTTTTAGGGTTAGGGTTAGGGTTAGGGAATCATGGGAACCGTAGTTTATTGTGGCACCAGAGCTCTCTGACAGAGAAGGATCAATGTCTCAGAAAAAAAACAATTCCCATAATTCCCTAGCACTAACCCTAACCCTAAAAGTGGACTCAATTTGCACTATTTCTGGCAGTCTGCAACCCCCCTTAGTGTACAATAATGTTTAGAAAGATGAAAACGGACATTAAATTAGAGACTGGAAGACTTGCTAAAGATGCTCATCTGGAAGGTGGTATGAAGAAATTTGGAAGCACAGGAAAAACTGCTGGATGGGAAAGGGAGAAGGATCATTCATGACATCTTGATGAGTGACAGACAAAAAGACAACAACACTACAGGAATAGGTTGATGTGAGATGAGCCTGAAAAGGAGCTTCAGAAGGAGGTTGTCACACAAGAAGAACAAGGCTGAAGGGACACTTATAAGACTAATGTGATGTAGCTTTGAATTTGTTCGTCTAGGGGTTATTCTCTCCCTCTCTCTCTCTCTCTCTCTATCTTTCTCTCTCTCTCTCCCTCTCTCTCTCTCTCTCTCTCTTGTTTTTTGTTTTTGTTTTTTGTTTTTGTTTGTTTTGGTAAAATGGAGGGAATTCTGGAAGAGACCTTATGTTACATATAAGAAAATAGCTGTTTAAGTTGTTCTGTTGAATTTGGTTCAGGAAAATGATTGTGAGGATAGGATCTTGGAACAGAATATATAAATAAGAAAATGAATTTTGTGGAGTCATGAAACATAATAAAAAGAAAAATATGTGGCAAGAAAGAAGCTACAGAGAGACCCAGCTGAGCTTTAATTTTTAATAGAAAGTAGAGATAAAGTATAGAGGTAAATTAGCATATGATCATAGGTTTTGCAAGTTTTTTTTTTCCTTTTTTGGTTAGAAGAAGATTGGCTGGGTAAAACCAAATATTATCAGGTTGTTAAAATTAATGTAATATTGATTAGATAGTTGCACAAAATGAAATTTAGTAAATGATAATAGAAGTAAGATCAGGACAACTATGTGATTATTTGATGAACAGATGCTTCTGTAATAATAGAAGGGATTCATAGGTAGAAGTCGGTAAGGTATTACAATAGAGATGGCTGGCAAATGGGAAGTCAGTTTGTAAACCATCGTTTGTGTGTGTTTTGTTTTAATGTACATAAGTTATATTGTTCTTGTATATTTAAGTTTATAACATATAATTTGTGTGTTTAATGAAGTTTTTAAAAAAAACAGATGATAATGGTATCCATGTGGGGGACTATCATCTCACCTCATATTCTCTGGGTGGGGGGGGATCTGTCTCTCACTGTCTTCATTCTGTACTTCACAGCCAAGAGAAATGTCTCAAAAGCAGTGTTCTGCAATTGTGCATCTGCATTTGTAGTTTGTTATTATGTGCCTTCAAGCTGACTCTGACTTACAGTGACCCTAGAGTTTTCTTGGCAAGATTTATTCAGGGGAGATTTGCCATTGTCCTCTTCTGAGTCTGAGAGAATTTGACTTCCCCAAAGTCACCTAATAGGTTTCAATGGCCTAGCAGGGATTGTAACCCTGGTCTCCTAAAGTCCTAGTCCTAAACTCAATTTACTACAACACTCTGGCTCTTTTCTGTGCCTCTTATGGACACAAGACAAATGGGATAGATCAAAGTGAGAAATTCATGGCCTTCCATGTATTGTTGGATTGCAATTTCCATCATCATTGGCTATGCTGACTAAGGCTGATATGACTTGCAACCAAATAATATCTGGAGGGCCGCATGATTCGTCATCCCTGTGGTAGACTAAATTTACTTCAAGTCATCTAAGCTTATAGATCACCAAAACTATATACATTGTAGTGGTAAATTATGTGTGGACTTTAAAAGCATATTGTTTTGTAGAAGAGCTGAGCTGTAGGTACCTATCTTCCTTCTCCTGATTTTCAATGCACAATTTTTTGAATGTTTACAAAACTAAAAAACTTACAAAATTATGAAAATTTACAAAAAAAATCCCCTGTGTAGTTTCCATTACAAGTATACACTGTATGGCAGAGATAGCAACACTGCTGCATATAAAGATCACACATCTCTTTTTCTGGTTGAACATATGTTGGCAAACTGCTAACAGAAGCAGATTCCTAACATCCCTTCTCAAAAGGCATGGACATATCTCTTTGTTTACAAATGAAAGTGCACAACAGTATGTGCAGCTTTTAATTCAACCAATGTGTATACCCATTTCAAAAAAATGTTGTGTTGAATAATCATGAGAGAATTTTGCTCCTAGATTGACTTTTTCATTTCCTTCTGTCTCTGTCCTGACCTCCAGGATTTTCTCATCAGACAAACCAACCGGAAAACTTCCTTTGTTGTTGGAAATGTTAACCATGCACTTATTCAGTAGTTCAAACTATGTTACAAAAGCCCATAAAAAGTCAGGCAAGGAAAACAGAACTGTGGGGCATTAAATACTTGGTCTGTCTTAAAATATGTGGTGCTATTGGACAGAAGCTAATCCTTCAGTCTTTTTTACTGAAGAATTGCAACTGGATTGAGCTGAAGAATTTGCTGTTACCAATATTTTATTACATGGCTGAATTTACTGGCATATGTGCCAAATAAGTTTAAAATATAGTGGGCACTCAACATCTGTGGCCTTGCCATCTGCAGATTTAAACATCCATGGATAGCAAGTCCTGTTGCTTTCAATGGCCACACGTGTATTGAGCATGCTGTACATTTTTTCTTATCCACAGGGGGGTCTGGAACAGATCCCCTGCAAATACGAAGGGTGGACTGTATCATTAACTTTGGGATTTCCCAAACTGAGAGACACCAGTGTTGATTAAAATGTGGTTTTCCAAACTCGGAGGCACCAGTATTGATTACAGACTAAAAACAGAACATATACAAAGACTCGAAAATCTATCCCAAGTTAATTGTAACTATGGCCACAGAGAATCATTGGGATTCACTGCTAACATGTTCCATTGTATTAGCAGAATTTAACTTATTGAATCACAGCAAGAGATTAGAATGGATGTCCATTCTAAAAGTCTTACAAGTAAGTGGGATGAAAACAAAACAAATATATCTTAGAAACTGAACAAGTAGCTAAAGCACAAAGCCCAGGTATGTAGCTATGTTCAGTATCATGAATTCATAATAAAATGTATTTCTATAGACAGAAGAACTTATCCCAAAGCTTCTGTGCTATTATGTCTCCTTTCACCAAATGCATTCATCTGGACTTTCTTTATAAAGCTATATAAAGTTATGAAATTGTTCACATTACATTTTCCAAGTGAGCCAGTTTGTCTGAACACACATAAAGGTGTTTTAAGGACATATTTTGTCCTTAAGGGGGTAAAGGTGTTTTAAGGACATATTTTGACATATCCTTTGTAAGCTTTGTAGTTTTTGTACTAACATGCCTGATACTAACTGACGTAAAAAGGTCACAAACAATGTTTGCAGGTGACTTTCCCATTAAACTCTTTAGCCAAGCCAATTATCATAAACACAGCTTGAAAGAAAGAAGTTCCAAGGAGCATAGTTAGCTGTAACAAGTTAAATTTTTGTTGATAATAAGAGAATTTAAAAGTTACATTTCAAAAACAACACAATAAGTAAGAGCAATGTTGGGATATTCTTCCTTCCTGGTGTAACAGGTAATATTTTGAAGTTACCTTTACAGTTACTTTTAAAGAGCATCTTTAAAGACACCAGGAGTGGAATTTTGCAAGTTTTATGCTATACCCTTAAAAGCCCTAAGTTTTAATAAAAGTAACTGGGCAGAAATGCTTCATCTAACAAGTAATGCAAGAAACTAGTTTTCTTTACATCATAATGAATACCAACAATTAGTTGCTTGTTGAAAACAGGTAATGGGTAATCAGAATGAATGGTTTTTAGTAAGTAACTTTCCATGCTCTGGTTATATAAAGCCAAAATCTCTTCCCTCTGCAAAACATAATTGGCAAAAAAATTAGGCTGAATTCAGAGTTGCTCCAACAGAAGCAGAAAGGTTCCCTTCAGAGAAACAGAAACAGAAAGGTTCCCTTCAGAGAAAATAGAAATACCAAGTGGAGCTTCCATGCCATATTACCTCCCATGCCACAGTGTTTCCGCAAGCATCCAGAACATTACATGAGTCAGTACTTATGGCTGATGGGGACGGCATGAGTAGGAGAAATCATGTCACCCACCATTGATTGCCAGTATGTTATGTGATGTTGTTGTTGTTTTTGAGGGCCAGAAAAATATGTCCTTTAAAGGACTGGCAGGTGTCCCTTATTATATGGGATGTCCATTATTAGGGGGCTGGAAAGCTTTTCCATTTATATAGACTGAACATGATGTCAAAAAATGTCAGAGGGAGAGAGGCAGGCCAGCTCCATTGGGCCTAGCCCAGATTAAGAAAGAGAGCCCTCCTTCCAGTCCATCTGCCATTGTCCAGGCCTCAGAGGGAGAGAAGATCCACTGGACTTATTCCCCTTCCCCACTGCCATTCCCTTCTCCTTTTGTGTCATGACTTTTTAGACTGTAAGCCTGAGGGCAGGGAAATGTCTAATTAACCATTTGTAAGCCACTCTGAGAGCCTTTGTGGCTGAAGAGCAGGGAATAAATAGTCCAAATAAATAAATAAATACATCCCATATTCAGGGGAGTGGGCTTTCATGAAGACGTAAATGTCTGCTTCATGTAATTTATGACTATGGACAGTGTGTTAATTTTAGAGAAATACATGGCTAAGTTAACAGAAATCTTTATTTATTCAGGTAGCTCACATACTTGTTAACAACTGCTTCCTGATTGTCAACCTTCATGTCATGATTTTCAACTCTCCCTTATTGCTATTTTAAAAACCAGGCAATACTACCTGGTTTTTAAGGTTTTAAGGGATGTGGGGACGAAAGGCCTAAGCAGACTGCCATAAATAGTGCACATTAAATTGAGGCACTGCCCTGACTCAGTGCTAGGGAATCACATTATTGTATTTTTTGTCTGAGACATTGAGCCTTCTCTGTCAGAGAGCTCTGGTGACACAATAAATTACAGTTCCCATGATTCCCTAGCACTGAGCCAGGGCAGTGCCTCAATTTAATGTGCACTATTTCTGGCAGTCTGCTTAGGCCCATAGTGGTTAAGATGCCAGTTCTGATGATCTGATGATTAAAGAGACTCAAGTGCTGCAGGATGGGGTGAGCTCCTGTCACAAGTCCCAGCTTCTGCCAGCCTAGCAGTTCAAAAGCATGCAAATGCAAGTAGATAGATAGGTACCACTTCTCAGTGGGAAGGTAACAGTGTTTGGTGCAGTCATGCTGCCACATGACCACCAGAGCAGTCCTCGGACAACGCTGGCTCTTTGACTTAGAAACAGAAATGAGCAGCACCCCCTTACAGTTGGTTACAACTAGACATTCATGTCAAGGGGCTACCTTTACTTTACCATTAATACTACCCCTACAAAACATAGGTACTCCACAGGATCAGACCAAAATCCTATCTAGTCCATCATTCTGTTTCCACAGTAGCCAGCTAGATAGATGCCTGGGGAAAGCCCACAAGCAGAATATGAAGCACAATAATACTTTGTGTTGCCCAGCAACAGATGTTCAGAAAATCATATGAATAAAGTGGTCAAGGTAGGTAACAATAGGTTAATATAAAAGAGCTCCACTTCAAAATAAATGGATAGTCTTATTGAGATCAAGTTGTGGCACAATTAGATGCTCTTCTAAGCTCAAGGAGAAAAGGCCTTTTTTTTCCTTAGGCAAATGTCTTGATGCACCGAAGAAGAATCAAGCAAAAGCTTTAGCGCATTGCCTGTCACTTCAACTTTGTAAAAAGCTTCAAAGACAAATAAATGGATCAACTGGGCCTTGTGGAATTCAAAAAGGTAAATAGACCACTTTAGAATGCTCTCAGATAAATCACCAATTAAATTGAATCAGTTGAAACTTGGTGCACATCTGTCAAGATTTAAAATGTGTTGGCAAAGGAAAGAAGAAACTCATTCATTCATGGGAAGGATATTACCTGCAGTGCAATTCAGAAACAAAAACATAGCATCATGTGATTTTATTGTATGTGCTTTTTTTTTTCCTTTGCAGAGAGCCTGCTTGACTGAGTACAAATATTGAAGTTTCATGTTAGAAAAAGTTATACATAAATCTGGGGAATTAAAGGTGAAGGATTTACAGGTTATTTGTATTGTCCTGAAATGCTTTGTTTGAAAGGGGATATGATACAGCTTAATGCAAATAAAAAAACAGAGAAGCACCAGATTTTGAGAGAAAAGATATTATATTTTGGACCATAGAATAAAGATTACACTCACTGAGTAAGTACAGCTACGTATAGATGTGTCCCTGTAGCTAAAGTAGGAGTGGGTAAAATGCAGTAACATATAGCTTGTGTCCCCATGGTCCCTGGAACTCCCCAGACATTTTAATTTTAAAAAATAGCATTGCAGTTTGCTGCCAATTTTTTTAATTAATTGCTGATATTTGTTAAAATTAAATTAAATTAAATTTAAATATTTTTTTTAAATTAAATGCTGAAAACACCAAAGGGGCAGGCCATATCGTAGCCCCAGAGCTCAAAAGTAACACATTGCAAGTGATGTGTTGTTAGTTTTCCAGTAGGAATGTCAATAATGAAGGGGAAACCACTGTATATGACATTGCACATGCAAGGTAATGAGAGATAGTTCACTCCTCTCACATAACGTATGTATTTTGTTACCTTTGTTCCTGTGGGGGAGGTGGTCTCTTTAAATGATGGGGGAGATGGCACATGGTTTGTGTTGGCCCATTGTTGTAGCCTGTGAATCATAGTGCTGTGATGGTGTACACAGATTCTTTATCCATGGATTCAACTATCCACAGCTTGAGAATATTCCGAAAATATATAATTCCAAAAGCAAAACTTGATTTTGCTATTTTATATAAGGGACACCATTTTACTATGCCACTGTGTATACAGTGGGACTTGAGCATCCACAGATTTGGGTATCCACAGGAGATCATGGAACCAAACCCCAGGAGATACCAAGGGCCCACTATAGTTTGAAAGGGCCATGTGTGTCATATGCAGTGTTTTCTGAAGCACCAACAGACTTGCTTTGAAGAATCACAGCAAAAGGCCTAGTCAGTGGTAGTGATAAGAATAATGACTATGAAAAGACCTTCCTTCCCAAACAAGTTCTTTCAGTAATTGGTTCTTCATAGGCACAACAAAGCCATCACCATTTTAAGTTTAATAATAAAGTTAAAGATTAAAAACAACATTTTAAGTTAATTTTAAAGAGTTAAACTATTTCTGTGCATTGTTTTGGGCCACTGCAGCTGGGTGGGGAGATCTAGGGGCTATGTGGATGGGCGGCTCTGGGCTGTCCCTGCTAGTGACAGATCAGGGCCGCGGCAACCGCATGCCTCCCTTTTGCTGCCCCTAAAAGAGTGGCAAAAGGCCGTTCCTTTTAGGGGTGGCAAAAGGCCACCCTAAGAGCCAGCACCACAGCTCTTCCGTGTCCTTTCGGCACAGCGTGTCTACACGCTGTTCTGGGAGGGCGTTCTGACGCTGCACGGCGTACGTATGGCCATGCGGCGTGAGGATGGCATTGGGCTGGGGTTGGGGCGGCCAGCGTGCAGCTGCCCTGCCCCAACTCCACCCCCAGGCCAGCCCTTTAGGCCAGTCTGCAATGCCTCCTAGTCATACTGTTATTGGTACTTAACTGCCCTTGAGTCGATCTCAACTCATGGCAACCTTGTGGATGAGACATCTCCAAGAACTTCTGTCCACTGCTCTGCTTAATTCCTGCAACCCCTTAATACCCATAGCCTCCTTAATAGAGTCCATCCAACTGGCATGTGGCCTTCCTCTCTTCCTGCTTCCCTCCACCTTTCCCAGCATTATTGTCTTTTTCAAAGAATCCCCTCTTCTCATGAAGTTTCCAAAGTACAACAGTCTCAGTTTGGTCATCTTAGCTTCCAGGGAGATTTCTGGTTTGATCTGTTCTAGGACCCATTTTTTTTTTTTTTGGTCCTTTTGGCCATCCATGGGATCCTCAGCACTCTTCTCCAGCACCACACCTCAAATGCATTTATTTTCTTCCTATCTTCTTTCTTGACTGTCCAGCTCTCACATCCATACATGGTAATAGGGAATACAATGGCTTGTATGCTTCTAACTTTTGTGCTCAGTTGTATCTCTTTGCATTTTAGAATCTTTTCTAGTTCTTTCACAGCCACCCTCCCCATTCTTAGTCTTCTTCTGATTTTCTAACTGCTGTCCCCATTTCTATCAATGTTTGATCCCAGGTATGGGAATTCTTTTATTATTTCTATTTCTTCATTGTCTAGGTTGAAGTTGTGAAGGTCCTCAGTGGTCATTACTTTTGTTTTCTTTATGTTCAACATTAAGCCTGCCTTAGCACTTTCTTCTTTGATCTTCTTTAGTAGGTGTTCCAGGTCTGTGAGGTTTTCTGCTAGTATTGTGGTGTCATCTGCATACCTTAGATTGTTGATATTCCTTCCCCCTATTTTCACTCCTCCTTCTTCTGTGTCCAAGCCTGCTTTTCTTACAATATGTTCTGCATACAAGTTGAAGAGATAAGGAGAAAGGATGCAGCCTTGTCTGACTCCTTTGCCAATTGGAAACCATTCTGTTTCTCTGTGTTCTTTTATTCCATTATTTTATTCTTTTATACTATTTTACTCTTTTATACCATTCTTTTATTCATCCTATTGATTTCTAATCTTATATCCTCAGTTGTTCATTTATTTCTAATGCTGTTTTAGGCTGCTTAGGTGTGTTTTGTACTACACACCAACAATGTGTAACATTCAGAACCAAAAGTAACAAATTTAGTTACAACTCAGTAACAAAAAGGAAACAATTACTTTGAAACTGTTAACTAATTGATTGTTGGAACTATAATTGTGACTCATCACTGTTTTTTAAAGTAACCATTCCTGATTCCTCAGGAGCATCTATATCTCTGGCTTAACCAAGGGTGCATCTACACTGCAGAAATAGTTTAACACCACTTTAACTGTCATGACTCAGTGCTCTAGAATTCTCAGATTTGTAGTTTTGTGAGATATTTAGCCTTCCTATCAGACAGCTGGGGTTTCCACCAAACTACATATCCCAAGATTCCACAGCATTGAGCCCAGGAAATTAAAGTGGAGTCAAACTGCTTTATTTATGCAATGTGGCACCAGCCCAAGTCACCAGAATCACAAATACTATACTCTTAAAAAGTATTGTGATATATATATATATATATATATATATGGATGAGAGCATTTCTGAAGAGCAAGTATGTATACAAATAAATAAATAAATATGGAATGTGTCATAGAGTTGGCTTTTGCTGTGAGTTTTTCTATTCTCCCCACTCCTCCATCTGAAATGATATTGCTAAGAGAATTTGCATCATAGTGCAGCTGTCTAGAGACTCAGACTGCAGGTAAATGAATATGCCTTTGAATATTCTCCCATGTAACAAACAAGTGAAATGAATCCATTACAAAACAAGGTGACAGGCATGCTACTTCTTATCATGCATGGCCAAGTACCAGTTCCCATACTGTACTTGTATGCAGTACAATGTACTTGTATACAGTAGTGGCCCCAAAATCAGGAATTGGGATGCAACCTCCAGTCCTGGATGGGGTCACACTCTCCATCAGGGACTGTGTTCGCAGTCTGGGAGTGCTCCTTGATTCGTCGCTCCTGATGGCTAATCAGGTAAATGCAACGGTCGGCAGTGCCTGTTATCAGTTTCGGCTGATACGCCAGCTGTACCCTTTCCTGGATGTAAGGGACCTTGAGACTGTTGTGCACTCACTGGTAATCTCCCATCTCGATTTCTGTAATGCACTCTACATGGGGCTACCCTCGTGCTTGGTCCGGAAACTTCAGTTAGTACAAAATATGGCAGCCAGAGTGGTTTCGGGAACATCTAGGAGAGACCACATAACTCCGGTATTAAAGTCCCTCCACTGGCTGCCTATCAGTTGCTGGGCCCAGTATAAGGTGTTGGTTATTACCTTTAAAGCCCTAAATGGCTTGGGTCCAACCTATCTTCAGGACTGCCTCCTCCCATACAATCCTCCCCGCACAGTCCGGTCCTCTGGGAGGAATTTGCTTAAGCCATTAAAATCTAGGCTGCCTGCAACCTCCCAGAGGGCTTTTTCAGTAATCGCCCCCAGATTATGGAACGGCCTGCCGGACGAGATCCGTCAGATTACGAGCCTAAACAGCTTTAAAAAGGCTGTGAAGATGGATCTCTTCTGGCAGGCCTTTCCTGATTAGATTTCCGGCCTCAGGAGTTGCGCCGCCCTACCTCTTTCAGTTTTTGCCCTCAGCTTTTGTTTGCTTGGAATTAAACTGTTTTAATTTTCTTTGTGATTTTATGTTGGTTTTATGATGTACTGTTTAATACTTTTTTAAAGGGGGGGGGGTTGGGGGCTTTTATACTGTATTCTTGATGTAATTTTTAATCCTTTGTAAGCCGCCCTTATTGTTTTTAACAGAGGGGTGGGCTATAAATAAATGTTGTTGTTGTTGTTGTTGTTACCTATTATCAGTGAAAGGATGAGGATAAAAGTAAGCCATATGTTTTGTATGTTCATGTACCTTCAAGTTGCCTGTCGACTTATGGCAACCCCATGAATTTCATACAGAGTTGCCATAATTCTCTTCCACAAAACTGGAACAAAAGTATATGAGACTGGATTGGCCAGATTATCAACAAAACACACACACACATTTTGACATTTAACATTGTTTTATACCATATTTCAGTTGTATTATTATTATGATCATCATCATCATCATCATCATCAAATGAGCACATAGAAATCAATCAGAAATTATTCTGAATCAAGACATTAACTATTTAATTAAAATTCATGTAACCTTCCCCCCCCCCCAGGACTTACAGGCAAACTCAAACAAAAATCAAGAGGTGGGATTTTTCCTTGTACTGAAATGGGGAGAGCTAGCTCTGCTGGTTGAATTTCTGCCATAGGGCCCTAACAGGAATAGAAAATAAGGCAGATATTATTATTATTATTATTATTATTATTATTATTATTATTATTATTATTATTATTTGCAATGCATATACCAAGTCACTTCTACCTGATGGGTTTCCCCCTTTCTGGTTTATGTTTTGGACACTTTGGCTCTAGTATTCCAATCTGGGTGCAAGTTCAGATAGACAAATGCAACAATACTGCCCTTCCACTGCTAGCAAAAAAGAACAGCCTATGGCTACTGGAGGACAAGAAGAAAGGATGTATCAAGGTTTCCTTTTCACAGTAGGACTCTTCCACTTTGTAGGTGAGGAGTAGGTGAGAGAGAGAGCCACTTGTGGAAGGGTGCCCCTGTGTTATACTTTCACCTCCTCCATCGCTTTATGCAGCAGAAAGTGTCAAGTGTCCCAGGATTGTGGCAAGGCAAAGCCAAGCACGGAAAGGCTGCATTCATGCTTGCCTAGCCCTCAGCTTGTAGACAAGTTTAGCTTCCCTCCCACCCTTGTTCTACAGTGAAGGAGGAATCCAGGATATGATGCTTCAAGCAGGCCAGCTGGCCAGGACATTTTTTAAGCCCTTTAATCGGTGATCTTCCCGGTTTTCCGGGACAAATGGTAAGCCTAATTTCATACGTTTTAAAAGCTCAAAAACACTCCAGACGCCTGGAACATGGGGAGGATTGTTTGTAATGTCACATGCTCTCAAACAAGTAGTTTCTGCTGCTGGGTAATGGGGTCAATCCTGTTCTCTCTTTCCCATTCAACCTGGGAGAAAAGACTGTTTGTCTGACAGCAACCTAGTGAGAGTGTTTACCTAATGCAGTGACTACAATTTTTAAGTCTATTTGTACTCTCCCCCCTTTGATCTTCCTTTTGCACTTGTCAAATTTTTACAGTTTAGGCACTTTAAATTTAATCTTCAGAGCCATAGAATCTGTGGGGAGGGAATCCTCTGTGAGGAAACAGTTGTACATCCCATACAAAACTGTGTGCTTAACCTGTCTTACTACTCCATTGCTTTAGGAACTGGAGAGTTTTGTCTGTAATTATGCAACAGTATTTCCCTAACTCTATAAAGGAATTTCATCCCATTTTATTACCATTTCATTCAAACTGCACAAAGACTGCTCATACCTTTCCTAAACAGGTGTGCACCGGTATAGTATTTTTTTTTAAAGTATACACAATGTACATATGCTGGCTAAGAATCCCCTGCCCATTGTAGCTTCTCAGACCATGCATGTAGATATACTAAAACAGATATTGACTTTACTTTGGTGTGAAATTGCTTTTCCTATTGCTAGATGCAAGAAATTCACTGCATTCTACATTAATTCTACTCCTCAGCAGTCAATAATTTCCATGGTAGATTCTATGATTCATTAATAAGTCTCTTAATAGAGTCAAAACTACATGCATTTCAGTCCTCTCAGCCTCTTCTATTATTCTCTTTTTGCTGAAATTCAAGTTAAAGAAACTGAATACTAAAGTGCTCTAATTATCTCCTGGCAGCAGGATGAGGGGGGGGAATAACTGTGCTACATCTCTTCCATTTTCCTTCCAGAAAGAATCCTCCAGCACTACCAGTTTTCTTTCTGTCTGTCCAGTATTACAGTTAAGATTAGTGCCAAAAAACAAAGTGACTGAATGTGTGTGTTTTGCTTTGTTTCTTTAAGGTCAGTATCTAATCTCTGCAGGCTCTGCTGCAAGCACCCAAGCCACCAAATTATAATTAATTCCTGCTAATCCATCTCACAAGGGCTGAACTGGCACCAGTACGCTTGAGGCAACTGGTCATGCATCTTATTACTCAGCTTTTTTGTTAAAAAAATCCCCTTTGTCTAAATTATTGCTGTTGGGTGTAGGAGGGGTCTCCCAGTCTACTGCATCATGTTTTCATTCTTCCCTGGTAAACTGAAGCCACAGTCGTGGAGAGGGGTAGGGTGTGTTCTTCTGTGTCTGTATTTGAGAAGGGAAGAAGGAAGATGCATTCCTTCGGCATTTGCCCTGTTATGCCTGAATATCAGCAGTACAACAAGAGAGGGAGGTTATGAATTTCAATTATCTCAAACTCCTGTGCCGGCTTCCCAAGTCATTTTAACATTCAGCAGCAAAGAAGCACATTCTCAGCCCTTAACAACAGTGCTTCTATTCACAGCTCCTTCTGAAAGAGAAACCCCTGTTGTGAATTTCAGTTTGCAGAGTTCACAGAAAGGAGAAACTACACAATAGGAAAGGCTGTTCTCCCCCACTGCAAGCGTACAGTTTATATTAAAGGACAGGTTTTAAGGCTGGCCATCAGTTCGCAACCAGAGCACTTTATTGCTATATTTCAGAGAAGCAATGGCAAAGCTACCTTTGGATTGGAGGGTCATCAGCCTGGGCCAGCAGACCCACCTCTGCCCTCCCACATTGTCTGCTAGGTTGAAAGGTAAGAACCTGCATGGAGAGTACAAGCAGCTCAGCCACCATTTGATCTCCCCTCATTACCTTTGCAAAGCAGCCCCATCTTGGTACTGTAACTTACTCAAACTAGATTTATTCTGCTGGATGGGATCATTTGTATTTCTTACCCATGGGCACTCAGCTATGTGGGGGCAGGCAATTTGTCATCTTCCAGATTTTTGCCTGCAATTCCCAGCAGCCTCAGCCAGCATACCCTATGTTGACAGTGGAAGCTGCAGCCCAACAACAGCGAAAGAGATATTTTCAGTATTCTATGACTCAGCCATCCCCACAAGGTTTAGACCAACAGTCTGTCAGACTTTCAATTCCCATGCATTGAACAATACATTGCCTGCTGAGATGGGTCACAGAGACCATACGCTGACCTGGCCCTGACCTGTGGGCCACTTTCACCTTGTTTTGCTGAGACCCACCTCTAACCAGCTATAAATAGTAAATTTCACTGAAAAGTCACCCAGCCACACTCTCCCCTAGATGCATTATGTGGATATGGGATAGCAGTATCAGAGTGATATTTCTTCTTGTTATTATCACCATCATCATAAATTCATATGAAATAAGAAAATGCTGCTACTTCCTTGGCAGAGGTTGCTGGCATACTGATGTTCTCATTCTTAAGCAATGCTAAAATCCTGGATTTTTTTCTTTGTTCTCTATGGACAGCTCTTATGTCTATAAACAAAAACAGAGAAGGATCAGTAACAGGCACAGAAAAAAAACAAGAATGATAGTTCTTGGATTCTTCAATATTCACTTCAATCCCTGCAGAGACCCCAAAAAAAGTACTGAGCATGAATTCAAAAATTCCCTCTATAACAATAAGAAAATATTCTTTTTAAAAATTATTCAATATGCCATTAAAAACTTTGTACCTTGTCTGGGGGTACCCCTGTATTGCTTCCACACTGACCAGCTCCTGATCACCAGTTAGAAAGAATGGTGCAAATTGAGTCCACTTTAAGGGTTAGGGTTAGGGAATCATGGGAATTGTATTTTATTGTGGCACCAGAGCTCTCTGACAGCGAAGGCTCAATGTCTCAGGGGGAAAAAACAATTCCCATGATTCCCTAGCACTAACCCTAACCCCTAAAGTGGACTCAATTTGCACTATTTCTGGCAGTCTGCAAAGGCCTAAACTTGTAGGATCCAAAAATAGAAATCTAATTGTTCAGTCTAGCACAACTGTGATTAAAACATTGCTTTGCGTCAAACTGCAAATAGCCTCAACAAAGCTTGTCACCTTCAGACTAGGCCCACACCAAAAACTTGGTGTTTTGGAGGCTGATCCAAAGAACACTTATTGATTACCCTGTTGAAAAGCATCCCACTGCCTTGAAAATAAAACCAGCAGGCTGCCAATCTTCACAAGGTCACTCTCAAAACAGAGCTGCCTCCCCATTGAGAAAATAAGACTGCACATCTGGGTCACTAGAGAGCAGCCCAGTCTGCATTTTAGAAGATGCGGGCTTTCATTTTCCCACTTAGATGCTGTGAGTATGCCACATCTGCAGCCTGTATAGGCCCCTCTGCAGCTTCATAGACAAATCAAATACTGGGCAACAGCCATAGCATTAAGAATGGAAGCACTCCCCTGTATATGCTGCGCCCTTTTTCACCTTCTGAACTGTGGCTTAGCAAAAGCACAGTAAGATTTTTAATAGAGTTCCCATCCACTTTCCCCACAGCTGTTCTATCCATTTGTATAAAGCTGCTACAGGGAGGTACTGTCGCACTGAGGCTCCCATCAGTCCTAGCCACCATAGCCTATGGAGAAAGATCATGGGAGATGTAGTCTAACCTCCAGAAAGCCAAGATCCTTCCAGTTTTTAAAATTCTGTTTGTAATCAGTATAAAAATTACTGACATGGTTGGATTCGTGTTATATGTTATTGTCCAAAGTCATTCCTCCTGTGAAATGCCTACAGGAAATGGGAAATTCAACACAATTTAATTACAGACAGTGTGTTCAATACAGGTAGGTCTCAACCTATGTTGGGGTTGCATTCCTAGACTCACAATGTACACTGAGACTGACATAAATGTGAAGGGGCAATTCCATAGGGAATAATTCAAGAGCAGAGGGGTCCATTCCAACTGAACGAAAGTGGCCACAAAGTCTGAAGCAGGGGTAGGCAACCTTTTTGAGCCGGGGGCCGGGTTGCTGTCCCTCAGACAATTGGGGGGGGCGAAGCACCAAAAATAAATAAATAAATAAATAAATAAATAAAAATATATATTTTTAAAAAAATTAAAAAATTAAAAAATATGCATGCACACTCTCTCAGCCCCAGAAAAGCCATGGCAAAACCCCTGTGGAGATTTTGCCAAGAAAACTGCAAGAACAAGTAATAACAACAATAAACAATATCATCATGGCGGGCGGCGGAGGTGGCGGCGGCAGGACCGCCCTGGGGCCGGTCCAAAGGCCTTGGGGGCCGCATCTGGCCCCCGGGCCTTAGGTTGCCTACCCCTGGTCTGAAGTCTCACTCAAACAACTACTAACTTTAAAGAGGGTTAGAACATATGAGAGCTTACTTTTTCCAGTCTAAAGAAATCTGCATATGCTCTCCAGAGGGATCAGAGAAAGCAGCAACTGCTTATCCCAAAAGATATTTGACTGGAGTAAACCGGCTTGCCATTAGGCCACAGTTCCTCTTCAGAGGAACACACTGACAGAGAGCAACTGGTAAGAACTGTGTTCTTCTGTTGTATATCCTCCTTGCTGAAGCACATCAGAAGGAGAGAGAGACAGAAAGACTCTCCTGTTGTGTCTTCTGCAGCAGGTGCACAGGGGTCAATAGGAGGAGAGGCAATATAATCTCCTGATATGTCCTCTTCAGTAGGCTTACCAAATGAAGAAAGAAAATTCCAGTTGATCATCCTCAAAACCTAAGCAAACAGAGCAACACCATTCCAGCCATACCCAAACTCCAAGATTCCAGTTTCCTCTTCCCCTTCTCCATTTTAAATAAGTAAAGAAAACTCCTTCATTCTAGCAACACTAAAACTGCAGTTGCTTTCCTTTCCTCCACACTCCACCAAACTAGGCAAGTAAAAGAAAGCCAGTCCAGTCACCTTTTCTTACTACTCAAAAGTTCTTACCAAAATCACAAACCACCTCACTCTCCCCTTGGTCTTCCATCTCAATCAACTGCAAAAGCACATGGGAAGAATAATGCATTGTGGATAAGACTTCCAATTATTTATTTCCGGAGAATGCTATAAATTGGAGCAACACAAATTGAGACTCACCTGTATATCCTCTTCATAAAAGTGCATTACTGAACAGGTTTCCAGCCCCACATAATTGAAAAGATCCACCTAAATTCCAACAGTCACAACAGTCCCATTGAAATCCTGTTGTTTTGCAAGGAATCATGCTCATAATAAACCAGATCAAAATGGCAGAAATCCTATTTTCCCCCATTTATTTAGACAATAATCCACAGGTTAATAGATGAATCTTGAATCTTCTCATCTCTAGTTCATCCACTTTAAAATGCTGTCTAAGAGATGAAGGCATTAAAAGGGACAGGGTGAAATTATCTCTCTCTGCATGTCTTCAGAACCAAATGTTTTGGCCCAGTTGCCTGTAAACATCCTGAAATCGTATTTCTGAAACTAGTATTTCCAAAGAGATCCATTAGTGCATCCTAGGATCTCAGTCCCAAAATCTTCAACTATAATTTTGTTCAGGAAAGCATATCTGTATACCTACAATCAGATTTTCCTAGTCATTAAGTTTAACCCATTCCTCTTAATTCACTTTAGGCTTTTTGCTTCACACTCCACAAACCTTTGTAAGAACCTTATTTTTAAAACAAGTGCCTGGAATAGGGGTTGTATCTAAACAGTTTATGATTTTGAAGCACTGGCCTGTGTGATCTATTCTGAAAAGGCTGCTGTCATGCTATCTGCCTATCCTTCATTACTTGTCTCAAACTTACATTATTTGAAGTGGATTCTGGTAACAATTTGCAAGCTGTTTGCTGTTATGCTTCTGCCATCTACAGGATAAAAATCTCACTGCCTTTGCTTTAGTAGACAGACTAAAATGAAAAGAGGGAGGAAATAAATGAAAAATGTTAGTCAGGTTCTAAATTCAATACTGGGCCTTTGCTGCTTCAGAGAATTCAGAAAGTTGACAAGGTCCTCTACTAAATCAAAATAATCCTGGAAGGTCTACCAAATTAACAAAGGAGTGCAGCAGTTTAGAAAAGATTAATCAACTTCAGTATTAGGCCAACTTCCCAAAAAATTAGCACTACTTTTGAACTAAGCAAGTATTTCTCAGTTCAAAAAAAAAAATCTAAAAAAACTAGCTGATCTGGAATTTTTAAGATAAATACTGTTGCACAGTTCATTCCATCTTGATAGCCCCATCTTAAATTCAGTTACTAAAGTAAATCCCCATTAAATTTAGGTGGACTCACTTCTGACTAAATGTGTAACAGTGTAAGCTAGTCAGTCTATAAATCAAAGTTGTTTTTGAAATGCTTCTTGTGTTCTCTAAGGCCTTTAACAACGGCACACGAGCTACAGAAAAGAATGCAGAATTGAAATGGAGGTTGTGGGAGAGCAAAGCATAGTAGTTTGGGGGTTTAAGCAATGGTTATGCTTAACTTTAAAGCATCAGAACATATATCCACAAGTCTTTTGGCAGCTGTTTGCAGCATGTATTGCTGGATGAGGGATCCACAATATGAAAAGATATTAAAGTAAAATTTTCACCTGACTCCATGCACACAAAGCCACAGGCCTAATTATTAGAAATCCACTAGTAGAAAAATGGACTTTCTTTCCCTAGTTGCTGAAGTTCTCCATGTCACCCAAAAATGCTCTGCAGGGTTCCCCAGCCTTTCTGGACAGGTCTTGATGGCACATGGACAAGCTGCAAGAAGGAGAGAAGGGAACAGACCTCCACCCCAGGGTTCATTCACACTCCTGAAATACAACAGTTCGATACTATTTTAGCAGCCAATAGACCAGGGGTAGGCAACCTTTCCCCTTTAAGGGCCAAGGGACTTCAGCTCCCAGAAGCCTCAGCCATGTTGGCCAATAGTCCCATGTTGGCCAATAGCTCCTAGGATTCTGGGAGCTGAAGTCCCTCGGCCCTTAAAGGGGAAAGGTTGCCTACCCCTGCAATAGACTTTAAGCCTGAGTGAAGGTGGGGAGCATAAAAATTACATTTCTTTGTCTTGTTTTGTTTAATCAATGTGTTACTCATCTTAGGACATGATCTGAAAAAAATTGGGCTACTTCAGAAAATACAAGCATCCACATGGTAGTACCTTCATACATAATTTCCATGCAGAGACCTGCTGAGTGAACACCACAGGGAGCTTCAGATTGAAGATGGTCTGTGATAGGTGCCTAGTGAAGAGAACCATTGTGCTGTTTCTTTAAAATTTCTTGTTGAAACACAGCAGTGATCATGTGTGGTACTCAGATTCACCCAAATAGCATCAGGAGTACAAAGAACTCGCAAAACAGATTGGGAGAAAGTTGGAACTTTTCAATCAAGTGATGGAGAACTAATTTCAGAGGACCACAAATGCATTTTTGAGAAAATAACAGTTTCCACTACTGAGCAATGACCCAGAATATGCTCTCATTGCACACCGACTAAGCAAAAAGAAAGCATTTCGTATTCATGTGACAGAAGGCAAAACTTCTCTCTGCAGCAACTTGTGAAAGCTTCACTCTAAAATACGTACGTTTCAGTATATAAGGGCATTTGGTGTCCTTGGCTCTCTCTTACTTAGGAATCTCATCAAAATAAGTTGCCTGTGTTTGATCCCAAAATAATGCAATCTTTGTAAATGTTCTCAAGAACATCCTCCTCCTCGTGCTAAAAAACTAAAAACTGCAACAACCAATTTTATTTGCAGTGTTCTCTGTTATTTTCATTTTTTGCCAGATACTGTAGCTAAGATTGCATAACCAGAATCCCACACTACATTAAATGCATAGCACACAATTAAAGAGCCTTTCCTTCTATGGCAGGATCTGCTAGGATACACTGGTCCATTAAAGAGTATACAGAAAGCAATGATATTATATTTGACCTATGATGTGCAGTTTATCCTATGTTCATTGCTGATTTATATTTTTTTTCTAATTGATATTAAAGTGTTTTTTAACTTTCTTTTTTACTTTCAGAAAAGAAAATATAGTCTCAATCAACATCAGAACTGGCACATGATGATGGAAGAGGCTTTAGACTCCCCCCCGCCCATATTTTTTAATTCAAAAGTTCTGAAGAGGAAGAAGGTAAAGGAGGGCAAAATTTTCCAGTTATTTCTGCTAAGCAGAGCTTCAATTTCACTTTTTAAAGGATACAATTACTATACTCATTAGTACTCTGACCAACCTAAGGGTCATTACTACTTTTTGTACTGCACTAACAAATTATTGCTGATACTATTTTTTACTGCACTAACCTCTTATTGCTGATAGTATTATAACTTCTGAAAATAAAGGAAAATAATCTGACATAATGGTTTGAGTATTGGACAACAACTCTGGAGAACAGGGTTCAATTCCCAGCTCAGCCATGAAATGCACTGGGTGACCTTGGGCAAGTCACACTGTCTCAGCCTCAAGGGATGGTATTGGCAAACCTCCTCTAAACAATTCTTGCCAAGAAAACCCCAAGATAGGTTCACCCTTAGGGACGCCATTAGTCAGAAACAACTTGAAGGCACATAACACACACACACACACAATCTTTGATTCCACCAGGTGGATAATTCAGATATTCTACCTTAAAAATTCTAAGAAAAAGACAGAAGACAAAGCAATCATTTTGTTTGTTTCTCTGTGTGAGTGTGTGTGAGTGCATGTGCGTGCACACACACCATTAAGTCATTTCCAACTTATGGTGACCCTAAGGCCTTTCATGGGGTTTTCTTGGCAAGATTTGTTCAGAGGATTTTACCATTGCTTTCACTTGAGGCTGAGAGTATGTGAATTGCCCAAGGTCACCCAGTGGGTTTCGTGGCCAAGCTGGGACTTGAACCCTGATCTCCAGAGTCACAGTCGAACACTCAAACCACTATGCCACATTGGCTCCAAAACTACCAGATTCAAAATGACAATTGAGGCACTGTCCTGGCTCAGTGCTAGGGAATCATGGGAACTGTAGTTTATTGTGGCACCAGAGCTCTCTGACAGAGAAGGCTCAATGTCCCAGAAAAAAATACAATTCCCATGACTCCCTACCACTGAGCCAGGGCAATGCCTCAGTTTAATGTGCACTATTTCTGGCAGTCTGCAAAGGCCCTCAGTCAACTCTTATTATGAACCTAGCTCTATTAGATATAGTGTAACTTATTTAATAGTAGACAAACAGATGATTTCACTGTCACAATTTGTTTTGGTGCAAAGCACAGGAATGCAAGATGAATATCCAGAATGATTAAGCTACACTTTCAGATTCATCTTAAGAGCAGAGAGAACAAGCAACTAATGTATTATGTTTGCAATTATTTCAAAAAATTATTTTCATTTTTCATAACCCAGTCAAGCTACCACAAGCAGCCTCACTTCTTCCAGCCAAAGTGAGCCTAAAAATCTGTGCTAGATTGAAGGAAGTAATACTTTCACTTTATTCTGCTTTGGTCAGATTTTGTCTGAACTACTATGCTCAGTTCTTAACACCAGAATTCAGTGCTAGAGCATGTCCAGAGGAGGGCAACCAACATGGTGAAAGATCTGGGTATGTTTAGCCTGGGGAAGAGAAGGTTAAGGATATGATGACCATGTTTAAATATTTGAAGGGATGTCATACTGAGAATGGAGCAAGCTTGTTTTCTGCTACTCCAGAAACTAGGATAAGGAGCAATGGATTCAAACTAGAGAAAAAGAGATTCCACCTAAACATTAGGAAGACCTTCCAGTGGTTTGACTGGAATACACTACCTTGGAGTGTGGTAGTTTCCTTTTTAATTTTAAATTAAATTTAAAATTAGATTTTAAAATAGAGGCTGAATGGTCCATCTGTCAGGAATGCTTAGTGTTTTTCTGCATGGCAGGGGGTTGGACTGGATGACCCTTCAAGTCTCTTCCAACTGTTATGTGTCTATATACATAGTTGTAAAAGTTAAATCTGCAATTTTTCTAAGACAGATCAAGCCCCTACTTCCCTGTCACCATTTTTCTAAGAGCATTTTTGTCCTCCAAAAGGCAGAAAATTCAAGCCTTTTGGGGGTGCTGTTTGCCATTTTGCCACACTTGTGGGACATTTTGTTTTCCATTTTTATTATGCCTATATAGGGCTTTTCCCCACAATGCAGGAAGTGAAAGTCTAGCCCTCCACATTGCAATGAAGAGTGTAACTAAAAACAAAAACAAAAATCTTATAAGCTTTCCTCTTCTTGAATAACCTCAAAGAACTAACATTTTCTTCTATTTTCCAGTGCCACCTGCTGGTTACAGAAATGAAGTATCATATGCTAGCTTCCTTCTAAATCCAGGATCAAACTGTATGACTCTTCAGATGAAGGTAGATTCCAACTCCCATGAACTCCAGCCAATACTGATAGTACCCAGAGATGCTGGAAGCAGTAGTCCAACTTCTGGAGATTCCTTTTGCCTTCAAGTCGACCCCAACTCATGGCAACCCTATGAATGAGATATCTCTAAGCCTCCTGTCCTCCACTGTTCTGCTTAGGTCCTGTAAATTCATGCTTATTACCTCCCTAATAGAGTTTAACTTGCAATCTTCCTCTCTTTCTACTTCCCTCCTCCTTTCCTGACATTATTGTCTTTTCTAATTAATCATGCCTTCACATAATGTGGCCAAAGTATGGCAGCCTCAATTTGATCAACTTGGCTTCTAGGGGTATTTCAGGCTTGATCTGTTCAAAGACATATTTGTTTGTCTTTTTTGGCTGTTCACGGTATCCTTAGCACTCTTTTCTAGCACCATATCGCAAAAGAGTTGATTTTCTTCTTATCCACTTTCTTCACTGTCCAACTGTCACATCTGTACATGATGATTGGGAATACGATGGCTTGGATTATGGGGAATACAGTGACTTAGCACAGATTCCCTACACCTGTGATAATTCTGTTCTTAGTATACAGTAACATCAAATAATTGACATTTTGCTCTACGACTTCAAACATGTTAAGCTTGTTTAACCAGAACCTGTGTAGAACACTCACACTTCTGATCATCAGGTTCTGCGATCTAAAGCAAAAGCATCAGTACTGGAGTAGCAAAGGAGGATAATTTGAAGAGTTTCTTGGCATTGTGTCCCTGTATCTTCACTCATATACATGCCTTAGGTATTTGGACCTGAATTAAAGTGGCTTGTTACCCTACCACCACCCTGTTTTTAATTAGCCTGTCTGATTAGTTTTTGGCTTTTTTTCACCCAATGCATACATGAAAAATCATAGATCATGAAAGGCTGTGGAACCCCCACAAAGACATGGGAGTGCCAACACATCTGATAGTCCTAATGAGGAATCTTTACTCAGGACAAGAGGCTACTGTCAGGACAGAACATGGAGAAACAGAATGGTTCCCAATTGGCAAAGGGGTCAGACAAGGCTGCATCTTATCACCTGACCTGTTCAACTTATATGCAGAACAATACTGTAAGAAAAGCAGAATTGGACACAGAAGATGGAGAAATGAAGATAGGAGGAAAGAATATCAACAATAAGATATTCAGATAACACCATAATACTAGCAGAAAACCTCAGAGACATGGAGCAACTACTAAGAAAGATCAAGGAAGAAAGTGCAAAGGCAGGCTTACTGTTGAACATAAAGAAAACAAAAATAATGACCATATAGAATCTAAACAAATTCGACCTAGACAATGAGGAAACAGAAATAGTAAAACAGCTCTCATACCTGGGACCAAACATTGATAGAAATGGGGATTGCAGCCAGGAAATCAGAAGATGGTTAAGAATGGGGAGGGTGGCTATGAAAAAAATAGACAATATTCTAAAATGCAAAGATATACAACTGAGTTAAAATGTTAGAATCCGCAAGCCATTGTATTCCCTAATACCATCTATGGATGTGAGATCTGGACAGTTAAGAAAGCAGATAGGAAAGAAATCAATTCATTTGAGATGTGATGCTGGAGAAGAGGGTTGAGGATTCCATGGACAGCCAAGAAGTCAAACAAATAGTTCTTAGAGTAGATCAAGCCAGAAATCTCCCTGGAAGCCAAGATGACCAAACTGAGGCTGTCATACTTTGGACACATCATGAGAAGGCACGACTCACTTGGGGGGGAAAAACAATGCTAGGAAAGGTGGAGGGAAGTAGAAAGAGAGGAAGGCCACGTCCTAGATGGAAGGACTCTATAAAAAACGTCATGGTGTTAGGAAGGATCTAATTAGGGGGATTTATAATTAGCTCAAATATGCAAGAGTGGGATCCTAACAAAGCCCCACGGGACCAGATACCGATATGTATACCAGAAGACTAAGGAATCCCACAATGGATGACGCTGAGACAAGCTTCTTCAATTAAAGTCTAAATATTTATTTAAAAGGGAAAAACTTGACACATACAAATATGACACACACACACAATGCACACTTAGGAATAAAGGAGTCAAATTGGGAATGGCTTGAGATGGGCCAGACTGAGGGAGTTACTCACTTCCAAAGGCTTCTCCGGGATCTGCTGTGGATGTTGATGATAATGGTGATGATGATACAAGGCCGCCAAAACGGGGGAAGGGATGGCCGAGTAAGCTATGATCAGAGCACAGACTGACATGGAGCCAAGCTGCACTCCAAAGATAGCACGTGGAGCCTAAAAATCTCAGGGTTTAAATAGGAAATTTCTACGTACTGGCTATTGACTAAACGGCTTGTCTGAAGCCTGGACAAAGGCACTGATTGTCTTATCTTTGTTAAACCTAGGTGTGAGACCAGTCTAAATAATGCATTTGGTTTCGATTCAATCAAGGAAGGAAGGCTGGAGAAAGAGGGTGCAGTTAAATCTGATCACTGCCCCATCAAGAGTGAGACTTTGGACAATGTGTCCCTTTTTGGTATAATGGTTTTCTTCTCTTGAGCAACTCCCAAACCTGTCTAGTAAGGAATTTTCCAGTTGTTTGGACAGGCCCTCCCGATGCCTACCTGACCTGCCATCTAGAGGATTATGGCTGACATCCCACAGAGGTCAGTTCAGGGACATAGAGGGAACTCTACATGTGTCCCAAAATTTTATTAATTCCATATCTGCTAACAATGGGTATGACTTTGCAGGACCTGGGCAGAACAGGGAGGACAGGGAGTCTTGAAGATGTCTCATCACAGGGTCACCATGGGTCAAATCGACTTGGGGGCAGTTAACAACAAATACATGAATCGAATGTTTAAAGGGGGCCTCAGAAGCCCCTTTAACCCATCCACCTCAATCCTGGCCTCATTCATGTAATTTTGTGCCTGGTGCAAGTGGACAGGCAAATACTGATTTCTCTTCCATCTCTAAATATATTCCATTATCTTCTATTTTATAAATTCTTTATTGAACAATTGTTAAGCCACATTTGCAAGAGCCAGATGAAAACAACAGCTCACTCAAATAAGGCATGGTATTATAATCAATCTATGTTCTTAAGGACATTTCCCTGCCTATGTATCCTAATTTGTAACAGTTACTTAACACTTAACAGTTTAAAGATCTGGTTATATAGGAATATGTGGTAATCCTGCCAACAGCTGTATTCATAAGCAAATCAGCAGATAAAATGCAATAGCTTTACATACCAATACACTACAAGACAGTCCTTCCAGACGAGGTCAGTCAAGATGCTAGAGACTTCATTCATCCTTAAGTATTTTTGATTAACTAAATTCAGTATAATAAAGTCTCCCAAAGCTAATGTTAAATTTTCAGCACTTTGTCATTACACATCTAACAGGGTTATCAATGCCTTGATTTCTGAATATAATTTCTAAGGTGTGTGCTTTTGCTATAAGCACAGCATATGGGATATTTTCAATGAAATTATTTCTAACTAATCAGCATATAGATTGCTTTTTTATGACAATATAAAATCCAGACACTATTCAATGAATTCATCATGGGTAGTAATTAGTTAGAAATTATAGTACCTTGAAATAATGTGGTTTTCTTCATGTGGAGCAGAGGCAGATTTTTGTTATCAGGTTACCTTTTTTTAATACAGGTCTATGGAGAAAAAAAGATTGTAAAGGACAATTACATCTACAGTGGGCCCTTGGTATCTGCCAGGATTTGGTTCCAAGACCCACTGTGGATATCAAAATCCATGGATGCTCAAGTCCCATTCAAAATAATAGCATAAAATGGTTTTTCAAATATAAAATGGCAAAATCAAGATTTGCTTTTTGGGATTTATACATTTTTTTTAATATTTTCAAAGCATGAATGCTTGAATCTGTGGAAACAAAGAGCCTAATGTAATTGGAACCATATCAATAACTAACTAGATATTCTTCACATTTAAAGTAGAAACAGATGTCTTAAATACATCAGGTAAAAGTAGGGTAATGGCCCTTAAAGCAGGATTTTCCATAGATCATATAGGGATGAGGGCTTCTCAGTGTAGACAAATCGCTTACCCCTTTGTAGGCTTTATTTCTGGTCCATGAGAGATTTTGATTCATATTTAGTTAAACCATCTATATTCCACCTTCAACAGAGAGCAGAGTGGCAATGAGCAAGACAAACTTACACATTCCCCCACAAGTACAAAATGAAAGAAAAGAGAAATGGATGGAAAAGCAGACTGTGAACTGTTTAAATTTTTCTTATTGGTCATGCACAGTAGAGCAAACTGGTGGAGCGGCAATCTTTTCTGGGTGTCTCAAAGAAAACACATTCTGTGAACAGACCAGCAATAAATTGAACACAAACTGTGTATTCTTTTCTTAAGTGACAGCTGATACTTTTTTTTATTTAAAAGCTTCACTGTTACTACAAATTATAGATATAATTCATCTGAAGTAGACGTGTTCCTGACCATTGCTTCAACAGAAAATTTGGTCCCAGAAGCAGAAGGAGAGGTTGCTTGCCTGTAACAGTATTTCTTTGAGTGGTCCTCTGCAAATTCACATAAATGGGTTACATCTGTGCATGTGCAGCAACTTTGGAAACTTTTGGAATCGCTAGGCAGAACTTTAGTTGCAACTTTTTGGCGGTAGCTCTGCCCATCCCTATAAAGTCCCCTAGCAATCCTGCTCTTTCCCAGTTCTGAAACATATGCCGCAAGCTGCGACATCAGGAGTTTTGTAATGAGCAAGACACAACTGAGGGGAGGATGGGCAGGATTTGTGTGAATTCACAGAAGACCACTCGAAGAAATACTGTTACAGGTAAGCAACCCGTCCTTCTTCATGGTCTCTGCGAATCACACAAATGGGTTAGACTGACAAGCTTGAGTCAGTGGAGGAGGGAGTGTCCTGACAACAATTTTACTATGAAACAAGTTGTATTTATTAACAATAAACTTTAAATTCAAGGTGCATTATCTTAATTATTTTTGGTTAGATGCATAGAATAAACCACAATCACCTTGGTGTAAACCAGCAAACAACACTGCCCTTCCAAAGGCTGCATCTCGTCTGGCTCTCGAGTCCAGTCTATAATGTTTATAAAGGTCAAAGGCTGAGGCCAGACAGCAGCCTTGCACATATCCTCCAAAGGCAACCCGCTCAAAAAAGCGGAGGATGCAGCTACTGCCCTGGTTGAGTGTGCAAGCACCCTGGCTGGAGGGTCCTTTCCTGCAAGTTCATAACAGAGGTAAATGGTGTTGGCCACACATTTGTAAAACCTCTCAGTTGACACTGGAAGCCCCTTCTTATCCTCTGAGTAGCAGACAAACAAGCATTCAGAATGTCTCGAGCCTGACGTTCTGTCCAAGTAGAAAGCAAGCGCTCGACGAACATCAAGTGTATGTAATTGGCGCTCAGTTTCAGTGGTCGGTTTCGGGGCTAGGGTGGGCAGCAAGATGTCCTGGTTCATGTGAAAGGCCAACACCACCTTGGGCAGAAAGGTAATGTTGGGGTGGAGGACAACCTTGTCTCTGTGAAAACGAAGGAAGGGTTGATCCACCCACAGAGCACACAACTCTTACAAGCTGAAGTGATGGCCACCAAGAAAGCCATTTTCCAGGACAGCAATCTTAAGTCCGTAGTGGCCATTGGCTCAAAGGGTTTGGATGAAAAACCTGAAAGAACCAGATCAAGACTCCAAGCTGGTGTCAGTACCTAAGCAGGAGGGTGGAGGTTAGCTAGGCCCTTGAGGAAACTCTATACCAAGGGTTCCTTGAAGAAAGAGCGTCTGTTTTGGAATTGGTAATGGGAGCAGATGGCTGACAGGTAGCATTTGACAGATGTCAGCCCCAGCCCAGAGTCAACCAAGGTCATCAAAAATTCCAGGACTGTCAGTACCGAGACATGGGATGGATAGAGGTCCTTGCTATCGAGGAAGTTTGAAAACTTGGCCCACTTAGGGGCCTAAGACTTCCATGTGGATGGTTTGAGAGAGGCTCAAATTACAGTACTCACCGATTCCGGAAGGTTGTCTAGAGCTGAATTCTCCAGGCCACCGACGGTAGATTGTTGATGTCTGGGTGATGGACTTGTCCTTTGTGGAGAGAGAGAAGGTCACGGCGGGGTTCAAGATAGAGAAATCTCTTCCTGGATAGGTTCAAGAGCAAGGTGAACCAAGGTTGCCTCGGCCAACAAGGAGTGATAAAAATGGCGTTGGAAAGATCTGTCTTGATTTTGGCTACTACCCTCATGATGAGAGGGAATGGTGGGAAGATGTAGACCAGTTTCTTTGACCATTGGAACAGGAACGCGTCCTCTCGAGATCCTGGGGCCTTTAACCTAGAACACAATTGGTGGCACTACTTGTTCAGATGAGAGGCAAAGAGGTTGATCCCCACACCCGAAAGAGGTCGGTGACCGTCTCGGGATGGAGATGCCACTTGTGGCACGAGCCTGAGGACCTGCTAAATTGGTCCGCCAGCTTGTTCTCCTCTCCGGAAAGATGGATTGTTTGAAGGGTAATGCCCCTCGGAATGCACCAGTTCCAAATTCACAGGGTGATCTCGAGGAGCGTTGTCGACCTTGTACCTCCCTGCTTGTTGATGTAATACATGACTGTGGTGTTGTCCATTGACAGGACTACTTTGGTCCGGAGCAGGGGTTCAGAGGCACAAAGGGCCTTCTCCATAGCTAACATCTCAAGTTCGTTGATATGAAGCTGCCATTCTTGTGGGAACCAATGGTCCTTGGTGATGAGGTCGAGGATGTGAGCACCCCATCCCTCCATTGATGTGTCCGTCATCAGAGAGATTTGCGGTTGTGGAGGTAGAAACGGCATTCCTATACAAACGTTCTCAGGATCGAGCCACCAGTGCAGGGACCGGAAAACTGCTCTCAGTACCTTGAGCCACTGTGAAGGAAGCTAGGAAGCGGTCCATGGGGAGGTAAGCCATCAAGCTCTCCAAGTCCAGGATGGATCCGATGAACCTGATTCTTTTCGCCAGAACAAGGTTGGATTTCTCGAAGTTGATCATGAGGTCCCGCGACTGGAGAAGTGACAAGGTAAAGTCAATGTCTGTGAGAAGACGATCCCGGGACGGGGTGACTAGAAACCAGTCGTCGAGGTACGGGAAGACTGATATCGCCTGTTGGTGGAGGTAGGCTATAATAGGTGCCATGCATTTTGTGAACACCCTTGGAGCCATTGAAAGACCGAAGGGGAGAACCCTGTTCTGGAACATCTGATGACCTACGGCAAAGGCTAGGAACCTTCTGTGGTCCTCTCGAATCCCAATGTGAAAATAGTCATCTTTGAGATCAAGGGTCACCATCCATTGGCCCTCCTGCAACAATGGTAAAATAGATGCAAGAGTTACCATGCGGGAGCACTGGTAGGCCATACATTCATTTAAGTGACGCAAATCTAGGATGGGCCGGAGCCCTGGGTCCTTCTTTGGTACCATGAAGTAGCAGGAAAAGAAACAGAAGCAAAGGTTAGCAGGATCTACAGGCCCTTGGCCAAAAGAGTGCGCACTTCATCAAGTAGGGTGTTGGAGGGGGAAGTGGAGACAAAAGCCCCAGTGACAGGAAACTCAGTGAACTCAAGGGCATAGCCATTGGCAATTATATTAAGAACCCACTGTGTTATCTGAGCCCAGATGTTAAGGAATGGTCTCAGTCTATCTCCAAAGGGGCGGGTAACGAAGTCCGATTTGGACGTCTTTTTCCTGGGGCTGGCCTTGGATTTTTCAGAGGCCTCCACAGCCATAGAGGGTCCAGGTGCTGGAGTTGAAGCAGGTCTAAGGGCCTGTTCATAGAGGGCCGCTTTAAGCCTCTTGTCCCTGTTCCTCAGGGCCTGCGAGGTCATGGACCTGCATAAGGCACAAGACTGGGAATTATGGCCCTCACCCAAACACAAGGGGCAGGAGGAATGGGGGTCTGAGCCAGGAATCTTATCCCCACATTTCACACATTGTTTGAATGTGGGAGAAGCCATCTTCAAATCCAAATTGAAATCCAAGAGTTGAGGTCAGACAGTCCAAAATCAGTCGATCGGCTAACAGATGTTGAGAGGTTGATCCAAAAGAGTAGTCGTTAACAAGTGGAGGTCAAAACACAGACAGAAGACAGAAGTCAATAGCGAAACCAACACAGAAGCTCCTTCGAAGCTGCTAGTGCGGCAAACGAAAGGAACTGGAAAAGAGCGGGACCACTAGGGGACTTTGTAGGGATGGGCGGAGCTACTGCCAAAAAGTTGCAACTAAAGTTCTGCCTAGCGATTCCAGAAGTTTCCGGAGTTGCTGCGCATGCGCAGATGTAACCCATTTGTGTGATTCGCAGAGACCACAAAGAAGAAATAACCATGGAAAGAATAAGGATAGATTCCTACATGACAAAAAAAATCAGTTCAATATCTTTTAGAAAAGCTTTGTCAAAACAACATACATACACGCATATCGAATAAAACTACCAGGCCAAATATGCCTTTTAAGAGATCACTTGATGGCGTCTTCCAAAATGCATCCAGGAATGACTTTTTCTTTCACTAGCTTCCACTTTTCTTAGGATTTCCACTTTTGTGGCCAACCATATAGATACACTTATATATTTAACACTGTGGGTAAGTCAGGCTTATCTGCTCACACCTTTTCTGTTTTGCTGTTCACACATGCTAAGTAAGGGATCCTGGAAGCAGCTGTTTACCTTGCTACAGGAGGATCATTTAGAGTAGACTCCCATTGTTTCCAGGTTCAAGCTTATTATATTGTTAAATACAGATACACTGCTGCAACTTCATCTTTGGTTCTCCATCCTCTATCATTGTAATGCTGATGCTTCTAAAAAAACATCAGCTAGAGAGAAGATGAGGAAGAAAAGGGGGGGGGCTGGAGAGGTGTGAAAAGACAATAAAGAGCTTTACTGTCAGAGGGCTTGTCAACTGAGTTAAACATGTAAATATTTTAAGATCTGATTAATCTAGATGTTAAGCCCATTTGTATATCTTCAAGTTGCCTGTCAACTCGAAAGTACTTAAGGTGACCCCATGAATTTCATAGGGCTTTCTTAGCCAAGGGCCATACCCTACTACAAATTAAATTCTTACAAAATAAACATGCTGAATAAGTTTGATATCCCCTAGATATCTTTGTTTTACTGCTGACTTATATTATACCTGTACAGTGTACATCAACATTAGGAAGAACTTCCTGACAGTAAGAGCTATTTGAGAGTGGAATATGCTGCCTCAGAGCCTAGTAGAATCTTCCTCTTTGGAGGTTTTTAAACAGAAGCAACAATAACACCCAGAATCCACAGAACAGTGATAATTTTGATTGTGTCTTCTTGCATGGCAGGGGGTTGGACTGGATGGTCCTTGGGGTCTCTTCCAGTTCAATGATTCTAGGTATAAACATCTGAGCCAGCAGTGTCCCATGACCTTTCTTGTTCACTTTTACACACTGAGGGTAATAGCTCATGCTGCACTTGTGTGCACACTTCCTAGGTATAAATCCCACTAGACGGAGCAGAACTTCATTTTTTTCAGTGTCTATCCATACAACTGCCTGTTTACTACCATATAAACCCTCCCCCAAAAACATGGTTCATGATTCTGTTAAAAACTGCAACACAAAAATGATATGCAGCTCTCTTCTCAAACCTGGAATGGAGGCCCATAGAACAGGAAATCTGTGGTTTAAATTATTCCACATAGCTAACTTCTTTGATTAAAGAGCTTCAAGTATTCTCAGTGGAGACAGAGGTATACCTTAAGAAAAGCAGGGGCGTTCAAGAAGAAAAGAGTGGGCTCTCTCTTTAAGTAGCATATTATTACCAGCTGGCTGCACCACATAAAAGTTTATTACCTATATCATGTTAAGTACATTCAATTATGGTGCTCATCTCCAAATAATGAAAATCATAGAGTATGTGACCTTGGCCATTGGGGACATAATACGCTCTGTAGAAGATTTGGGTAGTTTTGTATTCACCTGTTGGGTATATGCTTCCTATGAGCATGATTCAGCCCATAAATACTGCATACACACATAGGTCTGTCACAGATTATAGGCCTGTACAGACTGTCAGAAATAATCCATCTTGAAACCACTTTAACTGTCCTGGCTCAATGCTAGGGAATCATGGGAATTGTATTTTTTTTCTGAGACATTGAGCCTTCTCTGTCAGAGAGCTCTGGTGCCACAATAAACTACAGTTCCCATGATTCCCTAGCACTGAGTCAGGACAGTTAAAGTGGCCTCAAGCCGGATTATTTCTGGCAGTCTATCCAGCTCCTATGACAATATGTCGTAGAAATACCTAGCCCTTCATTAAAGTCATTTACCCTAAGAAAACTCTCCTTAGCACAAGGTGTTGTATTTTTATTAAAATACATTTGTTTTTTTCCAAGAGACATGATTCCTTTGCCAGCAAAGCACTGCAGCCATTTCACAATTGCTACCATTCTGAAAACATCTCAGCCTCCCCCCCCACATTTTATTCCTCCCATCCCAAAGAATCCATGCGCACCCTGGCTGTAACCCTATAGCTCAGGGATGGGCAACTAGACAAAGATAGGAGGCACATGAGCCTCCCCCAGGAGAACATGAAGCCTACACACTCACCTCCAAGAAGCTGGGGCATTTTGCCATTTTTTAAGCTCAGGAGAGGCTTTAAAAAAACAGAATGCAAGAAAAAGTCACTTTATCTTTTTTTTAAAGGCATCTGCTAGATCTAAATTGGCAGGGAACATGGCAAAAATGCCCCCATGCCAAGCTCAGAGGATGTATGTAGGCCCCCAAGGCTGCGCCTGGCCCATCAGTCAAACTTTGCCCACCTGTGGTATAGGCAAATGCTTAACTGGATGTTAAACCTCTTCTTGCTGTCTGCCACTCCTTCCGTTACTCCATTTACCTGCTTCAGGCACAAGGTAGAGACAATATGAACTCCCCTTCTCAAGGGCTCCAGCACTTCCCACAGGAGTCACAAATGTTTATATGTAGCTAGAAATACTTTGAAAAAAAGTCTTCATTAAGAGCTGCTTTAGGACATACATATGTAGGCCGTTTAGGCTGCTACTTTCTTAAAGATTCTTGTATATCAGCCTTGCTTGCAAATGAAGACATAGCACAAGCCATTTCTTGCCCTGTTCCAGGCTAATTTTTTTGTATCATTACTAGAAAAGCAGCTCCAGTTTGACACCACATTAACAGCCCTCACTCAGTGCTATGGAATTCTGGGAAATGTAGTTTAGCCTTGTCAGAGGTGTAGTGCCACAACAAACTACAGTTCCCCTGACTCCACAGCATTGAGCCATGGCAATTAAACCAGTGTCAAACTGGATTATTTCTGCAGTGCAGATGCAGCTTTAGTGGTTTCAGTAATGCTGAAAACAATAGCTGTTCTTTTACTGTCCAGTACAGTCAAGGAAAATACCAGCTATCTCAGTCAACCCAATTAAAATTATGTAGAGAGAACTTGTAGCACCTTTGTCTGTTTTGCCCCTTATCTTTGATTTCTACCAATTAAAATTAGTCTCATCCATGATCTCAACCTCAGGGGAAAGCAAACCTTTTTTGAACCAATCTTGCCAAGAAACGCCCATGATAGGTTTGCCTTAGGGTCACCATAAAGCAGTAACAACGTGAAGGCACACAACAACAACAAAGCTATCCTAATAAATTGCATATACAAGTCCTATCTACACAGTGATGTACCACATCAAGATGGCCACATGATTGTAGCATGCAGCCATCTGAGAAGCTGTCTGTATCATTTCTGAAGCTAACAGCAATTTGATATAAAAATATTAAAGCTCTAGCTTCATTTATCATTATTGGGGAAACCTGGCTAAGCAAGTATTTATTTCAACCATGTGAAGAAATGTGAAATATGCAAAGTGATTATCAACCATTACCATCCTCCCAGATGGACTGTCACCGGGGGGGGGGGGGCATTGGGAACCTGCAGATTCATGTTAGCCAAAACACTTTTATTTACAGGTGTTTTTTTTATTAACATACATAAATGAAATAACCCACAGCTTCACATAAAAGAAAAGAGGTCTCAATTGCCACTGACAGATGGCATGATAACATAACTATGTACTAACATTTAGAGATGCAAAGTACCCCTTTAGTAAAAATTTCAAAGATTGTACTTCCCAACAAAGAACCAGATAGAAACTGAGATGTGTTTTATACCCAGAAGCCTTTTTCCTTCCACACACTCTGTCCTGAAGTTTGGAAGTTGAAAAGAAACAGAATTTTGGGGCAATTATATCTGGTGTTCCTTATGGGATTCTGCCAGTCTCTTGTAGAATTCTAAATCAAAAGCAACAGACAATCTGAATACTAAGAACTATGGAACTTCAATGGCTGTGTAATTCTAGCCTCTTCAACAGAACAGAGTCCTTAACATTATTGTGAAACTGATAAAGCTTTGAATTCAGTTAAAAATATCATTTCTTTATGTATTACAAGGGTGGGGGAAGATCAATTATTATATCATCCAAGGTAGCCAGGAAATCTTTAGTTGATTGCAGAGTATTTGTCAGATTATCTGAAACAGTACCAAAAAAATACAATCAGCATTTCAAGTTAGTTACTTTCTGGTGGTTTTTATTGTTCTGTCACCTAACATCACTCCAGGTCCCCATTATATTCACTTGCTTAGTAATCCACATTTTGACAGCTCTTACTGGGAAGCCATCAAACTCCATTTGCAGTTTTTGCTCAATTCAATCTCATTCTGCACCTTTTCAGTAGAACATTACAAACCTAAACTTGGTCTGAAAAAAAAAGATAAATGCACAACTTACCATACCCACATGAAATCAAAGGTTGATCAACGGGTGCAAAGACTGTGCTTGTAAATTGGTCAGATGTTTTTTCAAATGTCATGAGAGGAACACCAGTCAGTGACAGGTGGCTCAGTCTGTGCTCCTCAGGAACCTCAAAACTCTCAAAGTCTGTCCAAATAAAACATTACTTGAATGTAACTTTCCATTCCATCATGAAATAGGACACTGATAAATTTAACCCAGTAGCAAAGCTGCCTCAGTGTTTCACCAACTGAATCTGTTCACATTATCTGCATTGGTCTAGCATAGAAATTCCATTTACCACAGTATCTTTGACACTTCAGCAATATCATATCTTGTTGTCTGTATACTTAGGTGATTTAAAATAATCACACTCTCACCCTCATTTTGCCAAGGTGAAGATTACAATTAGTAATTACCTAGAGGATTATAGGGAAAGAGATTCTCCTTTTCTGGACAGTCTTCAGGAACCATGCTGCAGCCTTCAACTCTATTTGTATTCTCAGTAGCCTTGTGAAAGTAAATAGGAAATAGTTTTAAAAAATAGAAGTTGCAAAAAGCAGTGTCTTCATCTGGTACATTTTCCTGGGCCTTTTATAAATGTTATTCTTCTCCCTAGGTCAAAGCTGCTAGAAAAACAGCTCCATGTGGCTCATCCCCTCTCTGAAACATTCCAGGTCTTTAAGCAACTAAGAAATGGAGCTCATTGCTTGCTTCCTCTACTTTTTTTGTGTTCTGTTTTTTTATACTGTAAGCCTGTGCCAAGAGATTGCTGAAGAAACATCATCTCATGTAAGTTGCTCTGGCAGGCTTTTCAGCAGAAGAAAAAGGGTAAAAATACATTAAATGGAGGTCTCAAAGATACACCATGCTTCTGTGTATCCGGTAAAACAGGGGTAGGCAACCTTTCCCCTCTAAGGGCCGAGGGACTTCAGCTCCCAGAATCCCAGGAGCTATTGGCCAACATGGGACTATTGGCCAACATGGCTGAGACTTCTGGGAGCTGAAGTCCCTTGGCCCTTAAAGGGGAAAGGTTGCCTACCCCTGCGGTAAAACATGACAGTTTCTGGCAAGCTCTGCTGGAAGAACCCCAAGGGACTACAGCCAGAATTACAAAGGAATTCCCTAGCACCAAAGCAATTTCCCATCATTTATGTTCCTGAACATGTGTTCCTCCCCACCCCCTGCCCCGTTGCCCCTAAATACAGAAAAACAGTTTTCTTTCTGAAAAAGCTACACAGAGTTTCCCATGCCATCAAAAGCAAGAGAAAACTGCACTGCCGCCCGTGCTTTTCCTTCTAACTGGTCCATAGCCAATCAGCAACTCCCCCCCCCCCCATATTCCACCAACATGTAGGTTTCTGCAGTTTGAACAGAAAGTTTTCTATGACTTCTTCCTGTCCAACGTTTTTTCTTCCATTTTGCTTTTTTATTAGGCTATCAAGCCCCATTTGGGATCAAGACTTTTCTACTGCTCTTTTCCTTTTTAAAAACATTTCTGTCTACTCTCCTCCAGGGACCCCAAAATTTGCTCTACAGAATCTGTTTTCTTTTCTGTTGAAATGGTCATAAGATCCAAAGTCACAACTTCCTTCTCTTCTTTGTTCCTTCTCTTCTTCTTGCCCTCACTAATTAACACCTATATACCATGAGAAAACATGATCCACTAGAAAAATAATAATGCTTGGAAAAGTAGAAGGCAGTAGGGAAAGAGGAAGGCTGCATACCAGATGGACTCAATGAAAGAAGCCACAGACCTGAATCTACAGGACCTATGCAGGGCTATTGATGATAGGAATTGAAGATCTCTCATTCATTGAGTCATCATAAGTTGAAGTTGACTTGAATGGCAATTAACAACAAACATGGTATTTGAGAGAAATGTGTACCTCCCTTCAAGGCCCATGCTATGCATCTTTGTATTCGGCAGTGCCCTGATCATAAAGATCTCACTATTAGTATATTTTGGAGATGATTCCAATTTCCTCAGCGTACTTGGAGTTAGTTCTAATTCTTCATGGCCCTATCTATGGTCTGACTTCCATGGCTGGTGACAGTCTGAGGGGCTCCACACCCAGACTGGAATCTTGCAGTTTGCTTGCATATGTGTGATCAGAATGTGTTTTTAACTCCTAAATAGCATACATACTACCACTATTACAGATGCCCATTAGTTATTTCACTATGGGGGGTTGCAGATTGCCAGAAATAGTGCAAATTGAGTCCACTTTTAGGGTTAGGGTTAGTGCTAGGGAATCATGGGAATTGGGGTTTTTCTGAGACATTGAGCCTTCTCTGTCAGAGAGCTTTGGTGCCACAATAAAATACAGTTCCCATGATTCCCTAACCCTAAAAGTGGACTCAATTTGTACTATTTCTGGCAGTCTGCAACCCCCCTGAGATAACTACCCTATTTACAAGAATACCACAGTAAAGCATAAGCTGAAAACTACTTAACGGATTTAGCATGGGGTAGGGATGTGGTGGCTTAGTGTTTTAAGATGCCAGTTCTGATGATCAGAAGATCAGAAGGTTGGCAGTTTGAGTCCCAGGTGCTGCAAGATGGGGTGAGCTCCTATTACTAGTCCCAGCTTCTGCCAACCTAGCAGATCTAAAGCATGCAAATGCAAGTAGGTGGGAAGGTAACATTTAGCGCAGTTATGCTGGCCACATGAACCACCAGATTCGTCTTTGGACAATGCTGGCTCTTCAGCTTAGTAACGTAGTTGAGCATTGCTCCCTATAGTTGGTTATGACTAGACATTCATGTCAAGGGGACTACCTTTACCTTTTAGGCAAAGTGCAGCCCATGGGCTGCATTCAGTCCCCGATGGCTCACAAGGAGCGAAAAATATTTTTTACAAAACACATTTTGCTCCTAAATGTCCCTAAATACACTTTAGGCATGGAGGGCATTTCCACCATGACACCAAAAACAGTTTTTGGAAAACTTTTGAAGCTTTGCCCCAAATTTCTCCAAAATGTCCACTGGTGTGTGGGGGACAGTTCTACCCCATTTAAAAAAAAACCTGGGCTAATTTATGCCCAGATGAGATCTGTTTTGAAAGCCAAGACAAGGTGAATCTGCTCCCATATTCACTCAAGGAGTTTAGAGGCATATATGTTTTTATATATTTATTTTATTTTTATTTATGCAGGAACAGGTGCAGGTCTCCAAGGTCCCCTAACCTTCCACAATGACCCATCCTCAGTTTAGCAGTATTTCTTCCTAGCATTGTGAGCTAACTAACACTTTTTCTTTCAAGTCTAATTTTATTATGGGATAGGGAAACAGACAATGTAGCTGTATGATTCTGAAGTTAGAAAGAAGATCCAACACTCGTTGGAAGGATCAATAAATGAATGAACTACCTGTCTTATTCAAGTTGTTCTTCTATTCCTAGCTAAGAAGTCCTAGTTATTTTAAGAAATACAAATCAGGTGGTGGGGCTAAATAACTCACCTATGCATGTCCTTCAGATGTCAGGGAACATGATGATGCATCCTGATACCCCTGGACCCAAGAATTTCATGTGAACTTACCCCAGTCAAAAAGAACCCTCACACTGTGACACTAGCTCCAAGACCCAGAGGCAGACTGGAGAGTATTTCTACAAGGAAGCACCTGAGTCTTGAAGGTTTCATCCATTCTGTCCCCCCACACCACCCCTTTTGCAAAGAGTACAGGGCAAAAGATGTTTGTAATGCTACAAAATTTCTATTGTGCTTTGCATTGTAACATTTTAGATGGTAAGCCAGCTCCCTATTTTCATCTCTAATTGGGGAAAATAGGGGGATTCCCCAACTTATTCACATTTCCAATTAAGAGGATGAACAAGGCAAACTGGGCCACAGGTTCTCCTCCATTGGGTTTAATACAAACTAAGGAGTCCTTATATTTTGTTGAAGCACTGCTAGGCCAATAAAATATAGACAAAACAGAATATTAATTCAACTCACCTTTTTTGTAGATAACTTCTTTCCTTTAGGAAACTGAGTCTTTGTTGCTGACAAAGGCCTATTCAAGTTTCCAAGAGCCTTCCTGACCGATTGAGAGGTTACGTTAGCTAAATTTACATTAGCTGTCCTTCCAACAAGTGGAGTCTTAGGATGAGATCTTTCAACAGAAGTCTTTGCTGTGAAAGAAGTAGTTATCCAACAAGCTTTAGACCCAGTGTACCAAAACCTCTTCATTATTTATATGTAGTTTTGCACTGGACAGAACTTGTATCCTCAGGTGAACCTGAGGATTACTATTGCTATTAACTTTGCCAGTAATCAATTAATACTGATTACTATTGCTATTAACTTTACCAGCAATTCAAGGAAGATGACAGTTGTTGCAAGTGCCGTTTCCATTTGCTACTCTGAAGTGAGGCTATAGAGAAATTAATACAAGCACAGTAGACTTCATCACTTGGCCAAATGAAAGTCTAGTGGGGAAGAAATCAGCATTAAGACAGTATCTTCCAACCCTGTACAGCCTTCGTAACTTGCAAGGTGAGGAAGGGAGAGTTTTCAGTGTTGAAAGTATTACTATGACGGAAATAGAAAGGAAGACAATACATATTGCCTGTTCCTTCTACCTTCTGTTTTTCATCTAAAAGATATTTGTGATACAGTAAAAAAAAAAAAAAAAAAAAAAAAACACTGTCCTCTGCTCATTGCTGCTTTTTACACAGAGGGCTTATTAAGTGCCTCTTCTTAAAGCATACATTTATATTCTAGCCATCGTGGAACTCAAATGTGGTACAGACAGGTTTCCCAGAAAGTCTCCCATTCAAGCACTTATCAAACTCATCTGTTGAGATTCAGTAAATTAGCTGCCTATTAAACGTAACCTGGGATGCTATCAGCAACTATGTTCAAGATGTGTAAAATACACAGCTGACTACTACACAGCCTAAGAGTTGTTACAAAGCTACTAGGTACTCAATTATTAAATTGATTAGTACTTTTAATCAAGGAGACATTCGTTCTTTTACACAGTTTTAAGTTTGCATTAATGCACACTCACAAGGTGCTGTCAGGAGTCTCAGTCGATCCTTAGAAGCAGTAACCACCCCAGTGTCGCCATTTTCTTTATCTATAAATATACGTGTTGCCATTCCTTTTGCATCAGATGGCCCTAAAAGAGATACCACAGCTGTAATAGTACATCCTGTTATTTCTTACTTAACAATGTCTCAGAAATATGAGCAACACTGTGTGTATGCACGCACATGCGCATACATCTTCAAGTTGCCTGTCAACTTATGGTGACCCCCCCATGAATTTCATAGGGATTCTTGGGCAAGGAATAATCAAAGATAGTTTGCCAGTCACTTCTTCTGAAATATAGCCTACACCACCTGGTATTCATTAGCAGTCTCCCATCCAAGCACTAAACAGGGATGACCCTGCTTAGCTTCCAAAATCAGACAGGATCTGATGCCTTTAGGATATTTCGGCCCCATGAGAGACAGTACCAGGAAGAATTATGTCTCACTGTAAGTGAGAGTTATCTCTAGAACTTCCTACAGAATTCCTTAGACCAAGGCAACTAGTAGTTTCACACACTGTTTAACATGACAGTTCCCACAGCAGAGCTAGGGCAAACAGTACAACATTTTGTATAAAGAATTTTAGACTGCATTCACTAGCTCCCAATAGTTTCTATCAGAAAATGAAATCTGACAGGTCATTTGTACCACTACAATCCTTAAAATACTTGGTAGGAGTCAGTTTGCAAATAAAGCAAAAGTTCTTTAAAAGTAAATAAATAAAAAATTAGTCCCTTTGGCATATGTGAACATTTTCCATGAACCCTTTGTTTCACAGTCACAAGGATTTGAGATACGTTTGTATAAAAAAATCAACATCTAGCAGTGCACAGATATTTCTGGCTTAATTTTACATTACTACTCACCCAAACTACGGTCTCTAGAAGGGAACCAAGTGAAGTTGTTGTAAAGTTGAAGATTTGGACTGGAATAGCAAAGTGACACTGCCAAGCCAATGCACCAGTATGGTTTTGCAACACAAGACTATCGCAGTTGAGGTCTTTAGAAAAGCAGTTTCAACCAAATGGAAGAAGCTACAAAGGAAAGAAAAAACACAAAAACTGAAACACATACATTATTATTATTAGTTGTTGTTGTTGCTGTGTGTCTTCTAGTAATTTCCAATTCATAGTGACCCTAAGGCAAACATGGGAGCCAGCATGGTGCAGGGGTTTGAGCGTTTGACGACAGTTCTGGAGACCAGGGTTCAATTCCCAGCTCAGCCATTGAAACCTACAGGACAAGTCACACTCTCTCAGCCTCAAAGGATGGCAATGGCAAACCCCCTCTGAAAAAAGTTGTCAAGAAAACCCCAACCTTTGGGGGGGGGGGTTGCCACAACATGAACCCACACAACAACAACAAAGGCATACCTATGACAAGATTACCTTGGCAAGATTTGTTCTGAGCCTTCCCTTGAGGCTGAGAGAGTGTCACCCATGCTCCCCCAGTGGGTTTCATGGCAGAGCTGGGAATTGAAGCCTGGTCTCCAGAGTCATAGTCCAGCACTCAAACCACTATACCACGCTGGCTCTCATAATTAATAATAATAATAATAATAATAATGATTTGGGAATGCTTGCTTCAGACTAAAAACAAACAAACATAAAGCAGTAACCTAGGAGGGACAAGGAATAATAATAATAATAATAATAATATTCCTTGTCCCTCCTAGGTTACTGCTTTATGTTTGTTTTTAGTCTGAAGCAAGCATCCCTAAATCTTAAAACATCAAGCAACTCTTAATTTTAAAGAAAATATTCCAGATCAAAACAGAAGCCAAAAATAAACACATAAAAACAACCTACTCGCTTGTTAATTGCAGCCCACTCACCGTGCCTTCAAAGCAAGATAATGGAGTAGTGGAAGTCGGTTTGATGCAGGAACTGTTTTTAAATCGTTAAACGCATCCCTCATTGGCTGTCTCTCCCTCCGCATAGGACTCTAACGATCCTGATTGGCTGTTTCGCTAAACCAATAGTGGGGGGGGGGGAAATGGGCTTCTGTAGTCAGGCCTGGGCTGGTTGCTGTTGTTGTTGTGTATGTTGTGTGCCTTCTAGTAGTTTTTGACTTATGGCGACCCTAAGGTGACCCTATTATGGGGTTTTCTTGGCAAGTTTCTTCAGAAGGGTTTTGCCCAGGGGTAGGCAACCTTTCCCCTTTAAGGGCCGAGGGACTTCAGCTCCCAGAATCCCAGGAGCTATTGGCCAACATGATAATATTGGCCAACATGGCTGAGGCTTCTGGGAGCTGAAGTCCCTTGGCCCTTAAAGGGGAAAGGTTGCCTACCCCTGCATTGCAATCCTCTGAGGCTGAGAGAGTGTGACTTGCCCAAGGCCACCCATTGGGCATCCATGGCCAAGCAGGGATTCGAAGCCTGGTCTCCAGAGTCATAATCCAACAACGCTCAAGCCACTACGCCACACTGGAGTAGGACCAGCTATTAAACGAGTAATGCTGACCTAAACTGTACTAAGGGCCTGAACAGACTGCCAGAACTAATGCAGCTTGAGGCCACTTTAACTGTCCTGGCTCAGTGCTAGGGAATTCTGGGAATTGTAGTTTTTTCTGGGACATTGAGCCTTCTGTGTCAGAGAGCTCTGGTGCCACAATAAACTACAGTTCCCATGATTCCTTAGCACTGAGCCAGGGCAGTTAAAGTCGACACAAGCTGCATTATTTCTGGCAGTCTGTACAGGCATAGCCTTCTCTGCCCAAAAGAACGCTGCTAAGCTGCTGCCTTAGCCAGGGCACTTAAAGCGGTCTCACACTGCATTATTTGTCAAGTCAAGAGGCAGGCAAACTCGGCCCTCTTAGGGATTTTGGACTTCAGCTCCCAGAAGCCTCAGCCATGTTGGCCAATAGTCTGGGATTCTGGGAGCTGAAGTCCCTCGGCCCTTAAAGGGGACAGTTTGCCTGCCCCTGAATTGTAGTTGCTCCCTGAAGAAGCCTCAAGGGAAACAGAACCCTGCCCCTTTAAGGGGAGAAAAAAGGAGGCCGCGGGTGGGGTGGCGCGCTGCATTGTGGGAACCGGAAGTGAGGCCTGGTTAGGGCTGGAGCCTTACTCGAGTTTAAGGAACAGAGGCGGTGGGCCTTTGGGTGAGTCTTTGGGGGGGGGGTTCTTGTTATACCGGAAGTAGGGTGTGTGTTTGTTGTCGCGGTTTCTTTTTTCCTGAAGTCTCAAGTCCTCCCTGAAACTTCCCGCGGTTGCTCTTGTTTAGGCAATGGGCGCAGTCCCTGACCGTCCCACTCTGTGGCGGCTGGGTCCCTTCCTTGTAGGTCTCGTTTGGGATTTTGTTGTTCACGGGAGTCGGTCCCATCACCTTCCAGTTGTGAAACACGCCGGGTTTTCTTTTCCTAAACTGACAGCTGCGATTCCCTTCTCGTTGTTGTTGGACACCGATACCCATCAGCCTCAGACAGCCTGCTTAGCGATGAGGGATGATGGGAGTCATAGGGCCTTCGTAGACTGCCAGAAATAGTGCAAATTGAGTCCACTTTAAGGGTTAGGGTTAGTGCTAGGGAATCATGGGAATTGTTTTTTTTTTCCTGAGACATTGAGCCTTCTCTGTCAGAGAGCTCTGGTGCCACAATAAAATACAGTTCCCATCATTCCCTAACCCTAACCCTTAAAGTGGACTCAATTTGCTGCAAAGGCCCATAGTTATTCGACATTTGGGGTCCCCCCAACCCTGATCTAGAGCCTTACTCAATGTATAGGTTTTATAGTCTACTGTTTGTTTCTGTTTCTGAGAGACTTCAAAATGGGTTAAGCAGATCCAGGGGTAGCCCTGATGGCCATATAACAAAGTACAGCATCATCCAAAATCCACAAAACAGTGATAACTATATTGAGTGGCCCAATAAAGGTATCACTGTTTTGCGGGTTTTGGATGATGTTATTGCTAAACAGTTGTTATCGTGTACCTTCAAGTCATTTCCACCAAAGGCATTGCTTATCATGGGGTTTTCTGAGGCTGAGAGAGTGTGACTTGCCCAAAGCCACCCCCAGTGGGTTTCCATAGCCGAGCTGGGATTTGAACACTGGTCTCCAGAGCTGCAGTCTCACACCCAAACCACATGTGTTGTGCCTTCGAGTCATTTCCAACTTATGACTTAAGACAACTCATGGGTTTTTCTTGGCAAGTTTCTTCAGAGGGAATATGCCATTGCCATCCTCTGTGGCCGAGAGAGTGTGACTTGCAGCCCAGCAGTGATTTGAACCCTGTTCATAATCATAGTCTGACACTTAAACCACTGTACCACACTGGCTGTCCATTAAGCACATACATATTGACAAGCCAAGTGCAAAAATGCACAATAGCTGTATTTGCTAACTACCAAAGCAAGTTGTGACTGTTGTGGATTCATGGAAAGCATTCACAGACAAAAGAAGTTTCTGATCCTAGCTATATACAATATGGCATTTACTGCAGGGGTGGCATCTGAAGTTCCCTGAATTTATAAAAGCACTGGGTGACTTTGGGGAAGTCACACTCTCTCAGCCTCACGGGGAAGGCAATGGCAAAACCCTTCTGAACAAATCGTGACATGAAAACACCATGATACCTTAGGATCACCAATGATTTCACATTATTTGTTTATTAATTTTATTGTTTTTATGTGCTACCTTTCTCCTAGAAAGGGACCCAAGGCAGCTCACAAATAAAATCAGTTAAAAACTTTACAATAGAAATTGAAAGGTAGCACATCTTTCTGAAACAATGTTAAAAACACAAATAGAACACACACCCTGTATAAAAGTCTCCCTGCCAATGATTATATATTAAAAGCCTGCTTGTATAAAAATATCTTTGCCTGCTGGTGAAAGGAAAGCAGGGAGGGAGCCAACATGGACTCCCATGGAAGGGAATTTCAAATTGCAGGAGCAGCCACCAAGAAGGGTCTCTCGCTCTCATGTCCTCACCAAGCGAGTCTGTGATGGTGCTGGGACTGAGCAAAAGTCTTCCCTTGAAGATCTTCTTACAAACTTGTATGGGGATATAAGCATAACTGCAAATGGTACCTAAGTTCTCATTTCCTGAGCCAACAAGGAAACTTGCTTGGAAGTGTTCAGAACCTTCTCAAATGAAGAAATACAAACATGAATTCAAACACTATCTATCTTAAGTAGGAAAAAACTCATTCATTCCAGTAATAACAATTAATCTTATTGGAAAGTAAAACTCCATGCCCTAACTTGGGTAGGTTCCAGTTAGGATAATGATGAACATAGTGGGATTATGATGTCCTGCTATCTCAGTGAGTTAGGATTTCGGTGCCTTTATACTGGTGCCTTTATACTGGAATCATTGTGGCATGTCATGACCCTGATTTCACTCATCCAAGACAACTTTGTGCCACTGCTTCTGTCCTGTCTCAGCTGTCTCACTCTCAAGAGCAGGAGAATTCAGTTACATTTCATGTAATGACTCCCTGCTGCAACATGCAGTAGTCTGATGCTATCTAATAATAATAATAATAATAATAATAATAATAATAATTTTTTATTTATAGCCCGCCCCTTGCACGGCAATCGGGGCAGGTTACAGCATTTACAACAATCAGAATTAAAACATTCCCTCATCCCACACCCTAACCCTCCCATCCCCTTAAAACAAGATTAAACCAAGAAAGAATTAAAAACAACAATACAATAAAACAATACAACAAGGAGTCAGCAATAATAAAAACAAGAGAAAGACTCATCTCCCATCTAGCACCAATCACAGGCAGACTGATTATGTGGCAATAGAAAAGCAATACGTACAAAATGCTGAATGTGTGGTTAGCTATAAATATTTTGTAGGTGGTCCATAAGGCATTTAGACATTTCTTAACCTGTATAATAATATGTTTGTGTTGTTGGTTTATCTGAATAGGTTACTATGGAAAATACTATGGAATCTGGGAGTATGGAAACAATAGCTGCTAACCCTCCAGGTGGAGGATCAAATGGTTTAGAAGAGCCTAAGAAGATGACAAGGGAGGACTGGAGAAAGAAGAAGGAATTGGAAGAACAGCGAAAACTGGGCAATGCACCAGCTGAAGTGGATGAAGAGGGAAAGTAAGGCTTGTGTAAAGCTCTTGATGCAGTTTTTGCTCCATCTCTGCCAACAGATCCCTGTTTCCTTCAAAAATTATGCATAATTTTATAACTCACTGCTGTGCTGTTTTGGGGCTATATCTAAAAGAGTCTTGCATCACTGATTGTTTATAACATTTGGCTGAAGCCAGTGACTAAAGAAACAAATGAAATGAAATGCCTGTTTTCAGCCTGTGTGATCCCTTCCTAACCTTTATAGAGTGGGTGAGCAGTTAGGAGACAGAAAAAGATCTTAAAATATAAGTGTTAGGTTGCACCACACTGCAGAGATAATCTGGTTTGACACTATTTTAACTGCCAGGGCTCAAGGCTATGGAATTCTGGAAATGGTAGTTTGTTGTGGCCCCAGAGCAGAGCTCTAATCCCTGACAGTTAAAGTGGTGGTAAACCAGATTATTTCTGCAGTGTGTATGCTGCTCTTGAAACCCTGGGTGAGGATTATATTGTTGTCTTTTCTATTGGTGCTCACTGAGTTCAGTGGAACTTAATTTCTAGTATGTCTGTGTAGAGTTGGAGCCTTGTCAAGCAATATAACAGAGTGAAGCGATCAGTGAGAAGGCAGACCTGTTGAGGTTACACCAGTGGAAAATCCTCTTATGTCCACTCTGGCTTGGGAAGTAGGAAGGGAAAAGGAAAAGGAAGATAATACTGAAAGGGAAAAAAACAGCCATGGCTGCAGTATCAATGGAAAATACACAACCAGCAACCAGTCAGGAGTCCCTGTCCAATAACATGACCAGCCAGTCTAGCCTCAGGAACAATTGTCAATATTAACATTCACACATGGTGCAGAATAAGCAGACAGAGAGCCTGAAACATTGCTACTAGCCCAGAATATAGCCATGAGACATCTCCTGGTGCAAACCACAAAAATCCACCATTGATGGAGAACAAGAAGGTGCAACAGAACAATGTCCAGTTGTTGTCCTTTAGGTGAATGTAGAATAATAACATCATCCTTGGGGACCTTTCAGGGACCGCTGGGAGGTCCCTGAGAATGCTTGTTACAGTGCATGCAGCCAAAGGAGAATAGCTGGACATTTCTGTGCCACTCATCCTACTCTCCACCAACATAGAAGTGACTTTGTTGCAGGGCTGCCTCTCTGAAAAGGTGGAATGGGGGGATTTTGGTCATTGTGCAGTTAGAACAGAATATCAACCTCAACAATCAAAAAATGGGTTGTGGTGGCATAAGTTGGACTCCATAGGGTCACCATGGGTCAAGAGTGACGTGAAGGCAGTTAACAACAAAAACTCACTAAAAGGATTTCAGCCTAATGTTTTCTTCAATACCTTTACAAAGAATTGGAACTCCTAATGATTTTTAGGTCACTGTTCTATTTAATAAGGAGTTTTCAACACTTTCTTTTAAAAGCAGCTTCTCTGACCTTACATAGCAGGAGGATGTGTTAGCAGCAATACTCCCTTGCTTGTTATCTCAGAAGTAAGTTCTGCCATCTTGAGTGAGCCTACTCACAGATAAGTGTATATATTGACTGTTCTGTTTTCTGTTTATTACAGGGACATCAACCCTCATATTCCTCAGTACATTTCTTCAGTGCCCTGGTATATTGATCCTTCAAAAAGACCTACACTAAAGCATCAGCGACCTCAGCCAGAGAAGCAACGTGAATTTACATCACTGGGGGAATGGTATAAGCGAGGAGTCAAAGAAGTAGGTAACAATGTGTAATAAGGGAATAGTAGTACACTAAAAATTTGTTCTAACTAGTTCGCTGTGTGTATATATGCATTTGTGTGTGTGTGTTTTCTCATTTCTGTCATTCAAAAGATTGACAGTTTGTCATGCTTTCCAAGTACAAAGTGTTGTAGAACAGTTTTATACCAGATGGTTTGTTGGGTTATACTTCTAGCTAAGAATATAACTGCCTCCAATTAGCATTTCAAAACAATTGAATTTGGCTAGCCAAGCTGTTTCATGTGAAATCAAATTGGTGCTGTCATATTTTCAATAATAGAAAGGAAAAAGTAAATGTGCTGTTGCTATGAAATATTCATTTCTGTTTGTGTTTTTTTAGAATGCTGTTGCAACTAAATACCGCAAAGGAGCATGTGAGAACTGTGGTGCATTAACACACAAGAAAAAGGATTGTTTAGAGGTAAACATTAGAAGTTGTTACTTATTTAAATTGGATTACTTATTTAAATTGGACCAGTTGGAAGAAACGTTTTTGCCAACAGTCTGAAGAATTTGATCAGGAGGGCTTTAAACTGAGTTATGTGGGGAAGGGAGACAGCACCCTGGAAGACAAAAGGACTGGAAAAAATAGTCAAACTGTCATAGAGGAAACAAAGCAAACAGTAGAGGGACCCAACAGTGGGAGGCAAAAAAACGTGCTAAGGCAGCAAGTAAAGGAGACATATGGTCTTAGATGTCTCTACACTAATGCACAGAGCATGGGAAATAAGCAAGATGAACTTGAACTCCTAGCGCAACAAAGCAAATATGATATAATAGGCATCACTGAAACCTGGTGGGATGAGTCTCATGATTGGAATGTAAAAATACAGGGGTATAACCTCTTCAAGAGAAACAGGCCAAACAGGAGAGGAGGAGGAATAGCATTATATGTCAGGGATATTTACACCAGTGAAGAAATCCAGGACAACAATCCTGGAAGCCAGGTGGAGAGCATTTGGATAAAAATTAAAGGGGAAAGAAACAACAGGGATGTTATTGTGGGAGTCTACTACAGACCCCCGACTCAGGCAGAAGAACTGGATGATGCCTTTCTAGAACAGATGACCACACACTCAGAAAGGAGAAATATAGTAGTGATGGGTGACTTCAACTATCCGGATATTTGCTGGAAGTCAAACTCGGCAAAATCCTTGAGGTCTAGCAAATTCCTCACTTGCCTCGAAGACAATTTCATTGTTCAAAAGGTGGAAGAGGCAACGAGGGAGTCAGCTATTTTGGATCTGATCCTAACTAACAGGGAAGACCTAGTTAATGGGGTGCAAGTGGTTGGATCCTTAGGCGGGAGTGATCATGTCCTCCTGGAGTTTATTATACAGTGGAAAGGAGAAGCCAGGCATAGTCAGACACGCATTCTAGACTTTAGGAAAGCTGATTTTACTAAACTTAGAGAAATACTGAGGGTGATCCCATGGACAGGAATACTAAAAGAGAAGGGAGTTCAAGACGGATGGGAATTTCTCAAAAGGGAGATACTGAAGGCACAATTTCAAACCGTGCCAATGAGGAGGAAGAATGGGAGGTGTCTCAAGAAACCAGGATGGATGACTAAGGAACTTGCAACTGAACTATGTTTTAAACGGAACATGTATAAGAAATGGAAAAATGGGGAAATCACCAAAGAGGAATTCAAACAAATAGCTAGCACGTGTAGGGTTAAAGTCAGAAAAGCTAAAGCGCAGAATGAAATCAGGCTTGCTGGAGCGGTTAAGAACAATAAAAAGGGCTTTTGGGGGTATGTCAGTAGCAAAAGGAAAAAGAAGGAAATGGTAGGGCCACTGTGTGGAGAAGATGGCAAAAAGTTAACAGGGGACAGAGAAAAGGCAGAATTACTCAACACCTTCTTTGCTTCAGTCTTCTCAGAAAAGGCAAAGGGTGCTCAACTTGAGGATAATGGAGCAGAGGACAGAATAGGAGAATTTCATCACAGAATAAGTAAAGAGATAGTACAGAAACATCTGGTTAATCTAGATGAATATAAGTCTCCAGGACCAGATGAATTACATCCAAGGGTATTAAAAGAACTGGCAAATGTAATATCAGAACCATTGGCAATAATCTTTGAGAATTCCTGGAAAACAGGAGAGGTCCCAGCGGACTGGAGGAGGGCAAATGTTGTCCCCATCTTCAAAAAGGGGAAAAAAGAGGATCCCAACAATTATCGTCCAGTTAGTCTGACATCAATACCCGGAAAGATTCTGGAGCAGATCATTAAACAGAGAGTCTGTGAACATCTGGAAGATAATTTCATAATCACAAAAAGTCAACATGGGTTTCAGAGAAACAGGTCATGGCAGACAAATCTGATCTCTTTTTTTGATAAAATTACCAGCTTGGTAGATGAAGGGAATGCTGTGGATATAGTATATCTTGATTTCAGTAAGGCCTTTGACAAGGTTCCCCATGACATTCTTGCAAGCAAGTTGGTAAAATGTGGGCTAGACAAAGTAACTGTTACATGGATTTGTAATTGGTTATCTGGTCGAACACAAAGGGTGCTCAACAATGGCTCCTTTTCAACCTGGAAAGAAGTGACCAGTGGGGTGCCACAGGGCTCTGTCCTGGGCCCAGTGCTATTCAATATCTTTATTAATGACTTGGATAACGGTATTGGGGGCATAGTTATCAAATTTGCAGATGACACCAAATTAGGAGGAGTAGCTAATACCCCAGAGGACAGGATCAAAATTCAAAATGACTTGAGCAGACTAGAAAGTTGGGCCAAAGCTAACAAAATGAAATTCAACACAGAGAAATGTAAGGTACTGCACTTAGGGCGGAAAAACGAAAAGTACAGATATAAGATGGGGGACACTTGGCTGAATGAGACTACGTGTGAAAGGGATCTAGGAATCCAGGTGGACCACAAGTTGAACATGAGTCAACAGTGCGATGCAGCAGCTAAAAAGGCCAATGCAATTTTAGGCTGCATCAGTAGAAGTATAGTGTCTAGATCAAGAGAAGTAATAGTGCCACTATATTCTGCTTTGGTCCGGCCTCACCTGGAATACTGTGTCCAGTTCTGGGCACCACAATTCAAAAAGGATGTGGAGAAATTGGAGCGTGTCCAAAGGAGGGCAACTAAAATGGTGAAGGGTCTGGAAACCAAGCCCTATGAGGAACGACTTAGGGAGCTGGGGATGTTTAGCCTGGAGAAGAGAAGGCTGAGAGGTGATATGATAGCCGTGTTTAAATATTTGAAGGGATGTCATATCGAGGAGGGAACAAGCTTGTTTTCTGCTGCTCCAGAGACTAGGACCCGAAACAATGGATGCAAGCTGCAAGAAAAGAGATTCCACCTCAACATTAGGAGGAACTTCCTGACAGTGACGGCGGTTCGACAGTGGAACACACTCCCTCGGAGAGTAGTGGAGTCTTCTTCCTTGGAGGTCTTTAAGCAGCGGCTGGATGGTCATCTGTCAGGGATGCTTTGATTGGGAGTTCCTGCATGGCAGGGGGTTGGACTGGATGGCCCTTGTGGTCTCTTCCAACTCTATGATTCTATGATTCTATGATTCTATGATTTGAGCACTTTGCAGATGTCAGTATGGGGTACTACTGTATCATTTTATTACAGGCCTTGTATGAATTTAAAATAGTTGTTAAAATAGTCTTATGTTTTTGTATGCTGTTCTTTCTTAGGCTTCAGATTTACCATAGTTTTAAAAATAGTTTCTTGAAACATAAAAGGGCTTATACAGATTGCCAGAAATTATCCAGTTTTGAGGCCACCTTAACTGTCCTGGCTCTGTGCTAGGGAATCATGGGAACTATTTTTTTTTTTTTTCTGAGACATTGAGCCTTCTCTGTCAGAGAGCTCTGGTGCCACAATAAACTACAGTTCCCATGATTCCTTAGCACTGAGCCAGGATTATTTCTGGCAGTCTGTATAGGCCCTTAATTCACCAGCTAACAATATGGAATGGGAAGATCAACAAATACATTCCTGTTGTTAGCTGGGTAGGAATCTGGTAGAAGCAGAAAGCATGTCTTGATTCAGATATACAGTTCTTCACATTAAAAAATAATTAAAGTCCAGTTGCTACCCTAACTGGAGTAAACCCATTGACTTAATGGGGTTCAGATCAGTGTTGTCTTATTCAATAATTGATTGGTTGTGATAAGGATTAGGTTCTACTCAAAATGGACTAGCAATTAGATGAAGAGTTTCCCCCATGGCAGTGTCTCTTTCAACTAGATGTGGAAGTAACTTATATCCAAGGGTGAACTAGCATGAGTACTCCTTCATGCTAACAGGCAGCAGAAAGCACTTTCTTTTTGGAAGGGAACCTGAGCACCAAATGTTTTGTTACATGATGGATGAAATAGTGCCCTATGAGATGGTCCAGTGCTGAGGTATACTGGTTGTGTCCTCAGTACCATGGGTCTTTATGGTCCTGTGATAGAAATTTTTTCCTGGAAGAACTGAAGCTTTTGTCCTCTGATGGTGGTGAATAAAGCCTATTATATGCCTTTCCAGTGTGATACCGCTTCCATGCACAAAGGATTACATTTGACTGACAGATCACATAGTTCCCTTTTCATGCCAGAGTTGGCGTTGCCTTGTAGCCAGTGATGATTTGCTTTGGAAGGAACCATATTTTTTCATTTGTCCCATGTTGTTTACTTGTTTATAATGTTAGCCATGCACCATGGGTCCTGATCACATGGAAACTGCAAATATATCGCTTCAATTACCTTAATTCTTCCTGAGATTTTATGTTATGATTTTTAAGGATGTCCAGTTTAATACTTTTTTAATGAGGAAGGGTGGGGTTTTGGGGTTATTTAGTCTGTATTCTTGGTGTAATTTTAACTATTGTAAGCCTCCCCGATTGTTCTTAACAGAGGGGCAGGGTAATAATAATAATAGTAATAATAGTAATAATAATAAATATACAAGCAGGAAAGTATGTGCAAGAGGGGAAAAGTCAGAAAAATAATATTTTATATTGTGTGGCATTTTGAGCAGGATTTTTGTTGTTTCCCTAAGATCCACTGTCAGACATCAGTAATAATGTGTCCAGTTCCATTCCAAGGAGCAAGGATATAATGCAGAATTTATGTTATATACTCCCTGCAGAGACCCAGAAGAGTTGGAGCAAAATACACAGGAACTAACATTGCCCCGGATGAGCACATGCAGCCTCAACTGATGTTTGATTATGATGGGAAGCGAGACCGTTGGAATGGCTACAATCCAGAAGAGCACATGAAAATTGTAGAAGAATATGCCAAAGTTGATCTAGTAAGTAGGCGTTACTTTTATAGAGATTACTAACTGATACATCCATTGAACAGGTGTAGTATGAATTGATGTGAAGAGACCTTGATCCATCTAGCTCAGTGTTGTCTCCACTGGCAGGCAGCTTTCCAGGGTTTCAGACAGGAGTCTTTCCTACTTACCTGTTGATTTCACAAATTTCATTTGTGATCAGTTGCTGAGCTACCCACCCATCCTACAATTAGTAAGGCAGTTAATTTTGCATTTTAGGTATGTTAGACTGTAGTGGAAAATATTATTCTTAAGATGATTTTTGGTTGACCTGGTACAAATGTAATGTTAACTGTATAAAGATTTATCTCTGCTGTATTTACTTTTTAAATCATGGTTTAACCTTAGTTATGAGGTTAATTATAACCATAGTTCCCTTGAAATCCACAAGTTGGTACTATACTTTAGTCCCTTCAAATTACACTTAAGTCTCAACTTTGTGGAACAATGTATAAGGACTGAGAAGTTGCAGTGCAATAAGGAAATCTTTTCCATTTGCACAAACATCTCTGGGTTCAATACTCAGTTTTAGAGATAATCTAGTTAGTTTAACCACAGAATGCATACCATTGTTTCAGCCAATGTCTTGGTAAAATCAGTTAGTAAAATGAGTAGATTTCAGACCATATCCAATGAAGGATACACTCTAAAGACAAACTACCACCAAATGAAAGATGTTTTTCCACCTCCACTAATGGTTGATAGTTCTGGGTAATCTGGATAATCTAAACTTTAATCTCATAGCAAAAGTAGACAAAACTAGTGGTTGTTTGATGAATTAAATTGCTGTGGAGCATCGAAATACAATGTGGATAGTAATCCTGCTTTCCTTTTAATAGGCTAAACGTACTTTGAAAGCACAGAAGCTGCAGGAGGAGCTTGCTTCAGGGAAACTGACAGAACAGGTGGTGAGTGAATTTAACCAAAGATGGTGTGAATTTTCTTCTTTCTCGCAATATTTTTCACATTTATCATAGGACAATGATAGCAAAAGGCTAATATTTATCTTAAGATAAAGTTTTCTCTGTAAACCAGCCTATAAAAATGCTTAGGCTTCCCCTCCCCTCATTTTGCAGGAAATTCTGCATTTCTTCACTAGGGGGCAGTATGAACCTGGCTTGTAATGCTGGAGCTTCTGAAGTGAAGAGCCAGAACTATTTTTGTGTGGGATAATATTGTCATTATTTAGATTTTATCTTGTGTATTTGGGAGTGTCTGTCATAGGCTTTCTTAAAACAGCTATTTTGAAATTTAGTAAAACAAAAACACAAAATAGAGCTGATAATAACTGTATTGTAGCCACCCAGGCCTCAGGTGTCTTGAGTAGCCTAAACAAGACTAAGCCAGTGGCATCCGTAAGTGGACAAACATCAGTGGACAACTTCATATATAACCATGTTTGAACAAGCATGGTTATATATGAAGTGAGAATTTGGAGATAAAGACTTGACTTATTAATTATTCTGTTCCATAATGTCCCTAACAACAACAGCAGTTCTGAATATACTTTTTGACTCCTTGAGAAAAGGACATGGAATATAATTTAAGACCATCTGTAGTTAGGTATTTTCTGTTGCAGTGCAGGAGCATCTTCTTTCAAAAACCTTTACTTTCTTTAAACTGTGACACCACTTTAAATGCCATGGTTCAGTCCTGGGAATTGTAGTTCATTGTGATACCAGAACTCTCCAACAAAGAAGGCTAAATGTCTCACAAAACTGCAGTTCCCAGAATTCCCTAGCATTGAGCCAGGGCAGTTGAAGCGGTCTCAAACTGGATTATTTCTGCAGTGGGTTTGGACCTATCAGGAGGAAATGTGACCTGGGGGGGGGGGGCTGATTTTGAAAAAGTGCTGCTATCTAGACAGAATGGAAAAACTGCCCATGTTTGGGCTCCAGCCCAGAGGTTCCTCAGCCCTGCATTAAGTGTTTGTTTTCATTTCCTATGTTTGAATTATCCTTTTGTTCTATGCACTAATTTGAGTGAAACATCTGTTCTCCGTTTGGGAACATTCCCTTTTCTTATTCAATCCAGTCCATATTGGATTCTGTGTACAATTAGGATTAGTTTACACGTGTAAAGGCCAGCGGTTTGATCTCTCCTGATCATTCTTAGATAAAATTATAACATGGCAAAATATATTTTACGATTGGGAACTGCATTTCCATGACTGTGCTACCTTCAAAAATTCTACTAAAATCTCAAACTGAGGAAACTGTGAGCAAAGGAATGTGCTTTTTAAGGAGTAACCTACTAATAAATAGTACTTTTTGAGCCATTTGGTCCAAAAGACACTGCAGAAATAATCCAGTTTGAGATTGCCTTAACGGCCCTGGCTCTAGGGAATACTAGGAACTGTAGATTTGTGAGACATTTAGAGCTCTGGTGCCACAATAAACTACAGTTCCCAGGATTTCTTAGCACTGAGCCAGGGCCGTTAAAGCAGTCTCAAACTGGATTATTTCTGTAGTGTGTTTTGGACTATTTGTCTGTCTATCTTAGTAGTATCGAATTTGACAGCTCTCCTGGTGCTGTATTGTTAGAGCATTGTGGTGCCTCTCCCCAAATAAAGTGATGCTCAGTAATTTTGTTGTCTATTACACAGTGGATGCAGTTGTACATCCAGTCTGCATTGGAAACCTATTGTGATTTAACTGTAGCTTTCCACCCTCAAAGATAATAACCTGAATATAAAGTAGCATTCATAGTGAATTAACATTAATTGTCCATCATTTAAGAACATTAATTTCTCATTTCAGTTGTGTCTGTGTTCAAAAAGGTGTGTGTCTGTGTTCAAAAATTTTATTCAACTATTTTGTTTGTAGCAACTTGAAACAAATCCCGTTTATCACAAGTTAGCAGCCTATTTTCTTCTGGCTTTTAAATTCCAGTAGATATATTTTCTTTAAAATGTATCTGTACTTCATCTTAGGAAAGACATTCTTCTTCATTACTCCCACAACTTTGCTATCTAGTCTTGTGCATCTACTGATACATTTTTGTTTGTTTGTTGCAGAACTCCCCACGACATCGATGGGATGAAGAAGAACCAAATTCACAAACAGTAAGTAACCTTTTTTTTTAAAAAGGCACAACACTTTGGGGAGGATTTGCCCACAAAAAGGGCTTAGGATATTGTGTTCTGGGAGTTTTTTTCTTTCTGGGTTTTTACACAGATCTGACAAGAAAGTATCTGTTGCCCTTTTAGTTGGGTAGTGTGAACCAGCTTGAAAAAAAGTTTAGTATCCAGTTGCAGTAGTCCTGTCCTGATGGCACACACTGCTGTGGTGGAAATCTAAACTTGTCTTAAGCAAATCAGATCCTACTCAGATTATAGCACACTTTTAAAACCCTGGATTTGATATTTGTATCCCACAGGTGTAAGGGCTCTTTTGTGTGTGGAAGCTTTGTAATCCAGTGCTGCATTTCTTCTGGTGATCAGTATACATTGCTTTAAAAAAAAAACCCTTTGTCCCCTGTGTTCCCTGAAAATCTCTTTTGGAAGTTTAGGGGATCCCTGCAGAGCAGTGGAAGATGGTCCAACAGTTTACATAGTGAGGGTATATCAGCTAAAACTGCCTCTTTTCTTCTGGCTCTACCCTGGATGTTCCTACCAACAAATAATATATCTAACTTAATTTTTATAGTGTATGTATGCTAACTTGTATACAAGTGTGTTTTTATTGGCAGAGTACTTGGACAACTATGTTTACACTTCCATTAATACAACCATGAGGATATTATATTTTTCTGTATGTAACCAAAGGCCATCATATATGAGGTTAGTTGGATGTGTATTCTCTCTTGCTACTCTTTTTCTTAATATGTCTCACTGCATTTTCAGGAAAGAGATCATAACAGTGAAGGAGAAGATGAAGACAAATATGCAGATGATATTGATATGCCTGGACAAAATTTTGACTCCAAAAGGCGTATTACAGTCCGAAATCTGCGTATTCGAGAAGATACTGCTAAAGTAAGCAGATGCACATGAACTATTGTCCTTATATAGTTATTGTCCTCCATATCATTCTCCTCCTTGTCTTAATTTCTTATTATTTCTATTCCAAGCTATAACTACTATTGCTGTACAGGTATCAATGGAAACAGGGATTTCTCATTTGGGCTGGCTCTCAAGGGGTTCCTTAAGTACAGAGTGCTGCTACCACTAATACATAATCATAATATGGAGAAAAAGTACTGGTCCAGCTTCTGATATGTTTCTTCTTCATCTTGCCCAGAAGCAATGTGGTTGGAAGAGGAAGAGTATCATAGTAAAGTTATTGCCTGAATCAAAGTTAGAGCTGTCAGTTGGAAAACAAAAAAAATCAGTTGCCTTCTAAGCATTTCCCTTATATGGAGAACACATAAGAGGAAATGTATCCATTTTTGAATACATACTGTCTGTATTTCTTGTAAAGCTGTGAACTGATCCCTGAGCTTTGACAGGAGCCCAGTTCATTTCAGTCTTCTGTTGAGGGCATGAGCCTCACTTTGAACAAATTCCAAAACTCTCCAAAGGGGGCCAATGATTTATGGATTCAAAAGTGAGAATGCACACTTCTAGTAAAAATGGCATAATTCAAAATAGAGAAAATGGAATTTGCTTTATCTTCACTTGAAAGAAAGTGATAAGCAGGAATGTTAAATCCATTTCTCTTAATGGGCTTTATTAGAGATATGCCTGATGCAAATTAAAATTGCCTCCAGGTGAGTACAGATAATACTGTGTACTCATTCACAGTTGATCTTAACCTGCTTCTATATGGGATTGTTCTAGGAGGATTTTATGGTAGATAAACAGCAGCTGTCAGAAATTGCATTGCCTTTTTTACAGAAATGTAGCTTTCCCCTTCTCTTTTGTAACACAGCATTTCTTCCTAAAAATATCTGAATAGGAGCTGGTTGATAGCATAATGATGAGTGACAGAATGTGGAGTGTATCCCAGTTCAAACAGACTGGGTCACTTTAAGCTATTGGGATGACTATGACCTATATAGGAAACTTAGGTGTGTCTTCTAAGTTCAGGATGTTGAACAACTGGAGCGTGTCCAGAGGAGGGCGACTAAAATGGTGAAGGGTCTGGAAACCATGCCCTATGAGGAACAACTTAGGAAACTGGGTATGTTTAGCCTAGAGAAGAGACGGTTAAGAGATGATATGATAGCCCTGTTTAAATATTTGAAGGGATGTCATATTGAGGAGGGCGCTAGCTTGTTTTCTGCTGCTCCAGAGAACAGGACCCGGAACAATGGATGCAAGCTACAGGAAAAGAGATTCCACCTCTAACACTAGGAAGAACTTCTTGACAGTGAGAGCTGTTCGAAAGTGGAACGCACTCTCTCAGAAAGTGGTGGAGTCTCTTTCTTTGGAGGTCTTTAAACAGAGGCTGGATGGCCATCTGTCAGGGATGGTTTGATTTTGAGTTCCTGCATGGCATGGGGGTTGGACTGGATGGCCCTTGTGATCTCTTCCAATTGTATGATTCTATGATTCTGAAGAGAAACTTAGCAAGATTTGGAGGGAACCCTTGCTTTAAGTAAGTTGTGCTATCTGAATAGATTTGTTGTGCTGAGGTGTGTCATCAAGGTGGCTCTCTTATTAACTGACCCAGAGTTTCAGGTCAGCATTCTTATGTTTTTCCAGTACTTGAGGAATCTAGACCCCAACTCTGCATACTATGACCCCAAAACCAGAGCAATGAGAGAGAATCCGTACGCCAACGCAGGAAAGAATCCAGATGAGTAAGTCTGTAATTAACTTGCTTCAATAATTTAACAAAGTGACTAAGTCCTGGGCTGGACTGTCCCTTCTGTACACATACATACGTGGCCATTGCCACCAGCTGCACTGTGGGAAGGATGTGGGAGGGGGGCAGCAAGAGAGAAAAAGAAAGACAGACCACATCAGGCTCCTACTTCTGATGAACTGTCCCCAGAGCCTACTTCCATCAGTTGTCCTGTGGGACAGATTCTTACAGGCTATGGTTTCAAATAATGCTTATAGTGCCTTTTATTAATGTATGTTTATGTTACTTGTAAGCTGCCTTGACAGGGTTTTTATTTTCAATAAATAAATTGTAACAAATTTAAATTAATTAAATTGTGCATCTTTGCAAACATAAATATTTCCCTGCCAAAGAAGCAGTATATAGCAGTGGAAATTATGAGAGGTGCTGGTGCCAGTACTGATTTGATATTATGAACTTCATTGAATTTGATTTCATGGCTGGACCAGACCACTCCCTTTGGGAGCTAATTATTATTATATGGAGGTATAATTTTGTGTCTGTGAACTAGGATAAACTATAAAATAAAGAATATGGTACACAGGCATCCACATCCCAACTTATCAGGGAAAAGGTCACGAGACCTCCAGTTGAGCATTATATCTAGCAACTTGTATTTCCTTCCTTTAGGGACTTTGTGCATCCAAGTAAGGAAGGAGAAAGAAATGGCAGGAGTCTGTCATTCTTGCCTCCTTTGTCAGGACCTCTTCATATAGCACAGAACTAAGGGCAAGGCAGAGGCTTTCTTTGTTTCAGCTTGGATAATATAGGAGGCAATGATTCTTCTCTGCAAGTATTTATCTGCTTAGAGCTGGTAAGATAAATCCCCACCTCTAAAGTCAGGGTGGACAAAATGGCCGCAGCCCATCAAAGCTGTTTTTGCAGCCCTTGGCCCTTCTTCAAACTCTATGGGCCACCCTTTTGATGGCAGTTCATCTCTTTTAAAGGTGCAGGACACCCCTGTACAGTGGGCCCTTTGTATCCACTGGGCTTTGGTTCCAGGAGCCCTCATGGATACAAAAATCTGTGGGTACTCAAATCCCATTAAATACAATGGCATAGTGAAATGATGTCCCTTATTTAAAATGTCAAAACCAGAGTTTGCCTTTTTAGAATTTATATATTTTTAAAATATTTTCAAGTTGTGGATGGTTGAATCCATGGATAAGAAATAAGAAATCCATGGATAGGGAGGGCTAACTGTACCTTTTAACGTTAAAAACCCATTATTTGCTTTTGGATTTTGGTATTTTGGAGAGTTTGCCCAGTCCAAGGCAAAAAAAAAAAGGCCTCTGGATGCACAACTGTTCTCACCTCTTCTAAGTACTCAGGCACATGCAGAGGGCTTGGAGATGGTGGCCTAGTGAGCCCTGTGGGAGACTGGCTAGGTAATAAAATGGCTTATGTCAACATTTTTTTTCATTTTCTTATAGTAGTTCAGATAGGAAGCTTGTTGAAGGAAAATAGCAAGCAATTTCTTTTTCATTTAAGATCTTATCAAAAGGTGGTTTTTCAGTTTTGTAGTGTTTTGGCAGTTACTGATTGTGTACATTACTCCTGTGTACAGACATGAACATGTTGATAAGTAGAGTAATTTCTCCCAGAGATAGACTGTCGTTCACAGGATGTTGGGTCACTTATGTCTCATTAAGTCTTATTAAGTTATTTTCACATTTCTGCCTTCAAGGAAGTAGCTCCTTCTAGTTGAAATGCAGCATGAGAAGTACAGTGAATTCCAGTGCCACATCATGAACAAGGAAGCTGTCTAATAATAATAATAATAATAATAATAATAATAATAATAATAATAAAGTTTATTTGTATCCCGCTTATTGCCAGACAATCCAAGCGGCTTACAATAATAATATTGTAAAGTCATAAATGGATAAGACAATTATTATACTTTCTGTGCATATGGATGTTTGAAACAATAGGAACATGTTCACTTACAAGGTCAAATCTGTTCCTTTCTTCCAGAGTTAGTTACGCAGGAGATAACTTTGTTCGTTACACTGGAGCTACCATTTCTATGGCACAAACTCAGCGTAAGTACTATATTTAACAGGCTAACAACTCTCCAAGTAATGCTACACATTTTTCCTTAATAAAGTACACTTTAAATGAAATATTTTATGTTTTGGGGGAAAAATCATACCCACTTAACTGTTAGGAAGGGTAGGGTTTTTGCATGTGTAGCTGTGTATACGGGGAAGGGATATCACAGGAATCAGTCACTATTGGTGGCATCTTCCAAAATACTCAGAAAAATCCTGAATTTATAAAAGGGTATCACTTGCACACTTCCCTCCCCTTAAAAGCTTGACCACCTTTCAGATATGAAAGCATGAGTGTACACACTCCCATCCACAGCCAAAAAAAAAATTTTTGACTGAAGATGAAAGCATGTAGTCATGTGATTGATCAATCATTTAGAGAGAGACTTAACAAACAGTTTACTTCCTTTCAGCATAAAGTGGGTTTCCAATACCCACATATCCTCCAAGCTCAGTTTTCCCTTTTTCCCTCAGCTCCTTATATGGAGTGGGAAAGACCTTGGAAAACGCATATTCTCTAAGCTAATGCACTTTCCCCTGACCCCTAGTGACCATCAGAGTAGAAGGGCACTGGACCAGCAGTGGCTCTCCTTGGAGATGGCTCCAAGAGACCCATGGTAAGTATCCTGGAACCAGGAAGCATTTCAGGAAGGAGAAAGTGAATAAAGAGAAAACCATCTTCTCTTTGCCCAGCTGTCCTTCACTTCCTCCCACTTTGCCACAACATTTTATACTGAAGGGATCCCATTGAGATAAACCTGAGTAATAGCTTAAAATTCATGTATATCAAAACAACTGATGATCTTCCCTTCTCTTGATCTCCAAAGTATTTGCCTGGGAGGCCTATGAAAAAGGCTCTGAAGTTCACCTTCAGGCAGACCCTACAAAGCTTGAACTCTTGTATAAATCCTTCAAAGTGAAAAAAGAAGACTTTAAGGAACAGCAGAAAGAAAGCATCCTAGAGAAGGTAGGTACCTGATGTTCTTGAAGATGTCTTTTAAAAAAAAATTTTGTGTGGCGTTTGCATGTGCATATTTTAGGATTATAGTTCTCAAAAAGTCAGATGACAGAAACATTTGCTAAAACTATTGATTTCCTTTAAAGGCCAGTATGCTTTTGGGAAGGAAATTGATGTATAATTCTAAACTTGAGGTGCATTTACTTAAAAGAACCCAATACTGCAAATTACTGCTTTATTGTAGTGATTTATACTGAATGAGTACAATTTAGAAGAATCATCAATAGACATGTGATCTCTTTAATGATGTACAGAACAGGGAGATATAAATAACAGTATTTTAGGGGCCTGTAAAATATTATATAGTTACATGTTAATTAGGACCTCACTAAAGATTTTTCAAAACTTTTTTTTTCTAGTATGGTGGACAAGAACATCTGGATGCCCCACCACCTGAATTACTACTTGCTCAGACAGAAGATTATGTGGAATATTCTAGACATGGAACAGTTATTAAAGGCCAGGAGAAAGCCGTTGCTCGTTCTAAATATGAGGAAGATGTAATGATCAACAATCACACGGTTAGCACCTAGAAAAAGAGATTTTAATAAAAATAAGGCTGTTCAAGTGCGGTACATTTGATCATGTTCTATCAGGGTTCTTATATTCAAGTATATTTACATTATACATTTCAGTTTATTTATTCTCTTAAGAGCTGAGGCAAGTGTACACATTATATTGTTGGTCTTACACCCTCCCCAACATCCTCTTTATCTTCACAACAAAGGTGTGAATGAAGTCAGGTTGAAACAGAAAGTGTGGCCTAGCATCACCCTTTGAGATTCATGACTAAGTGAAGATGCAACTTGACAGAGTGATTTTGGTTGAGTCACTGAATACACTCAGCCTGGCAACATTATAATGAAGCGAGAAACTGAGGCAGAATGTCTTTCTGTTCTAAGCATATTCAAAGTAAACAGTTTCTGAAAGAAAGGCCCTAATTTAAGAGATGTCATTTATGATTAAGCTCTTTAAAAAGAAGTGTGACTGATTGACCATGATAACTGTTCCACTCGTTTCAATTGGGCTTAATCTTGACTAATTTGGGAGCAGCTGAAGGTCCTCTAAATACATCTTTTCTTGATTTTTATTTCTGCTAATGATTTATTCAGAATTTTGCATAAGGTAAATGTATAAAATCAAAAGCTTACAGAGAAAATAAGAGTAAAGTAATAGAAAAGACTGGTTCAGTTAATTACAACAATTTTCATTTCCTGATGGGACAGTGGGGGTATAAAATGTTAAGTGTTAGCAACCATTAAGAAAATATTTTTTTTACATATATAAATGAAATGGTGTATACAAGAAATGCTGTAAATTGCCATGATTGTAAATGCATTAAGCACATAATCCCACTAAAATGAACCACTTTCATTCCCCATCATTTCATTAGTAGAATTAAGCACATTGTTAACTTGCTCATTCAGATATGTCAGTAGGACTTAAAGGAACATTTATTGACATTTTTCCTGTCACTGCTGACTTGTACATAAAACTTTGCAGAATAACAATACAAAACAGGTAGAAGTGTTTATTGCCAATCAGAGACTTTGCATTTTTTTGGGTGGGCACATTCTATATTCTGGATGAACTGCTTTTTGTTTCAGCCTAGAAATGTTCAGTAAAGCCTTTTTTCATATGCAGAGGAGTGATGGCTTCATGCTGTGATCCCCCAGGCTGAAAATGTGACTGCATTTTAGAAATCATCTGATGAGATTGATACTCTGTTTCTAGAAAATGTTACATTTGTTGGGGTTTTATTGGAAAATGTTTATAAAATTATATATAATTTACCATTAGGTCATTGCTATCATTAATTTTTTTTTCTTCTTTTCTGCCTGCAGTGTATCTGGGGTTCCTATTGGAAAGAAGGCAAATGGGGGTATAAATGCTGCTACTCATTTGTCAAGTATTCTTACTGCACAGGAGAAGCTGGAAAAGAACTCACTGTAAGAACTGGCTTATCTACTAAAGCTGTAGACTTTTGCTTTATATTTTTTAAACCAGCCTAATAATATTGCCTTTTCTTGTGAAATCTAATTTCACTATTCTATTTTTTCTTCTTCAGAATGCTGATGAAGAATTGCCAAGTGACCTGCATGAAGAAGAGTATATGACCAAACCCAAAACTCTTGTAGAGGTAGGTTGCTTTTTTCTCCTGCCTGCTTCCCTTTCTATAGAAGTCTAATGATGTGAAGCAAAGTGTAAGACAAAAAGAGATTGCTCTAGGATGTAAACTCTAGCTGTTGATCAGTCTAATCATTAACATTTCATCTCTATGAATACTATATATTCTTCCTATTACTACTTAGAACAGGGGTAGGCAACCTTTTTGAGCCGGGGGCCGGTCCCCCGAAGTCGTCCCTTCTGGCGAGCTGGGGGGGGAATGGCGGCGCACGCGCTCATGCGCGCGCTGCCGCAGCACACACTGCCGCAGCCGCCTCCACGCATGTCGCGGCTGCCATTTTGTTCTCCAAAATGGCAGCCGCGACACGTTTGCGCATGTGCAGTACTCCTGCGCATGTGCAAACGCGTCGCGGCCACCATTTTGGAAAACAAAATGGCCCACGCGGTGGCAAGCGGCAGCGGCGGCAGGGGTCTGCCTGGGCCAGTAAGCATGGAGCCCTGGGCCGGAACCAGCCCGCGGGCCGTAGGTTGCCGGCCCCTGACTTAGAAGGTACTGAATGTAAAATTCAGCTTCTACTAGCTTTGCAACATAGGTGGTTCCTTGCCTTCCTTATAGTGCTTCTCTGTTTTATTTGGCTCATTATGTTCTTCTGCAGAGCTCTACAAAAATGTGCTGGCACTAACTACAGCACTTTCAGCCAGCCAGAGACTCAGCCATGCTGGGGAGAGTCCATGTGCATATTATAAAGGTGCAGATGTCCTACACATGGCATAGCAAATAAGAAAATCTCTGGGCACTTGGAAGTTTTGTATGCACATCTTAGCAATTATCCATGCAAATTAATGTTTTATTTTTTTGTTGAAATGATTTTAATGATGTTGTGTTTTTAACTGTTTTAATACTAGTATTATTTTTAATATTATATGTTGCAGTTGTATCTTTTTAAAATTAATGTAAGCTGCCTTAAATCCCATTTTGGAAGAAAAGCAGGTTATAAATCCAATAAATAAATAAATTCCATGCAGCTTGCAATACCTATCTTCGCACTGTCTTCTGAAGTATTTACTTTATATTGTTGCCTTTTCTACATTAAACAGATACATCAAGAAAAACAAAAAGAGGAAAAGAAGAAGAAAAAGAAAAAGCATAAGAAGTGCACAAGTTCTGATAGTGAGGGAGAAGAGAGAAAGAAACAGGAAAAACTGAAAAAGGTATGCTTTGGATAGCCAGCTGTTGCCATAGTGAGCAACCTGATCTTCGTAATGCTAATCACAACTCCCTGCCATTTTTCCATCTTCTTTCTGTTCTTCTCTTTCAGTGAACAGTCACTTTCTGCATTGGTTCTTCACATTTCCTTGGTAGTTTCTGTTGTTAACACTCTCTCTCCTTCCCCTAGCCACTATTGTGTTGTTGTTGTTGTTTTGTTTGTTTGTTTTTATTCTATGATTTTATTATTGATGCTGTTTTTAATATTATTCTAGTTTAATCTAATTTTAAGAGGTGGGAGGGTTAGGGAAGTATTGGGTAATGTATTTTATTCTTGCATTATTTTAATCTGTTGTACGCCGCCCCGGTTGCCTCGCAGAGGGGTGGGTTAGAAATAAAAATTATTATTATATATTATTATAACACAATTTTGGATTATGTTACAGGCATTAAATGCAGAAGAAGCTCGTCTCCTTCATGTGAAAGAAATCATGCAGTTAGATGAGAGAAAGAGGCCATACAACAGCATGTATGAAAGCCGGGAGCCAACAGAGGAGGAGATGGAGGCTTACAGAATGAAGCGGCAGCGACCAGATGATCCTATGGCTTCATTCCTGGGACAGTAATTTTGGAGAAAGAAATTGAAAGTCCATAGGACCTTTGCCAGTTTCCTCAGCCATGTGACTGAGAGAAAAAATGCATGGTTGGGACTGGAAACACCTGTAGAGTGTACAGCATTGTTCTTTGTAAATATCTGAATCCTTTGATATCCAGTCAAATTGAGTATGGCACACCTGCTCTTCAAAACCATTGTGCCAAGTCAGTCTAAGAATTATTAAAAGCTACTACCAATCTAAGGTGTCATATGTTAAAAAGAGCAAAGGAGAAGGAAATTTGTCACCTCTGCTCGGTAAATGTCTGTGTGTTTAACCCACTCCTGAGTAGAGATTATACTGAGTTAATGCAAAACCTGTAAAACCTGAATAATGAAAATAATTGTTTTTAATCAGAAACCATAAGAGCCACTTTTCTGAAATCCATCTTACAATTATAAGCTTAGCTGTTGACAACTTCTCATCAGACTTCAGTTTAATACACCAAACATCTTGAGTGGTTCAAAGGGCTCTGACTTAAGGGGGATTGTATATTCTGTCACATTTTTATTCCTCTCTCAAAACATTTTATAATTGGGGAATTTTCTTCTTCTTGCCTGTATCTGTCTCCTGCTATACACAGCACATGTGAAATGGCTACTAAACGACCAAGGTCTTCTGTATCCATTGAAAACTGCACATACACACTGAAGGCAAACTGGATTGTGCTGTATAGAGATAGCTTTGAAATGTACTACTTGATACCCTATTTTGCTATGGATAAGCTAGTTTCGCTGGACACTTTTAACAAGTCTTGTGTTTGCTTATGAGAGCTATACCATTTCTTTCCCTGTGTTCTTTGGGGGGGAATCCTGGGTTCGCATAGATTTCCATATAGCTGCTGGGCATAGGCATTCCTCTTGTTGTCAGTCATCAAGAATGATTTCAGGAAGCTCCATCTAATACTTAATGGGTCTGGATAAGCTTGAAAGTGAAACTACATGACTTCAACAACAACAGAAATAGGTTTGTGAAATACATTAAGTAGATTCCACCTCAAAAGATTTGTGAAGTGATACCTCAGTTGGAAGATATGGAGAGACAGTGGCAAAGAGGGGATGAGGAACATAGACCATGGTGAACATTAAATGCAACAGGTATGCAAAATCAGGTGTATTCAAAGGTAGTCTTTAGATTCATGGTGTAATAACCAACAATAATGCAGTTGTTGTGGCTATTGTAATTTAATAGTGGGAGACAAATCTCTCACTTAAATCATAAATGAGAATTAAATGCACTATACTGATAGTAGTCTCACCTTGAAGTCTCCCTTTTAAGTTTCCCTTGGTTGCTGTTCAGTGGTAGTGATTTTTCAGGTCAGTAGCCATGTGTTCTGAAGAAACTGATGTTTCCTACCAGCTTGCCATTGTTTGTTTCATAGTGGTGTCCATACATTATTTTGGATAGATACTGACGTATTTCTCATGATGACAACAGAAAGACATTGTTGACAGGTGATAGGATTGAAAGTGAGCCCTGTGGGTTGTGGCTAATGGCTGGGTCCTAAGGCATTTGCAGAAGTTTAGCTTCAAAAAGAACATTTGTTTTCAATCATTATTTTGAAGGGCAGCTTTGCCTCTTTTTATTCTGAACCAGCTCCTCTTAGACTTGACTGCCATCAAGGACTGGAACTATAGAACAGGATACAATCCCCACCTCCTAAGAGGCTGTTCATTTGTTTTTGTGGAAATGGTACCTGAAGTAGCTTGCAATTAAAATTTGAAGGAATATTTTCAATTACAAGAAGATAAACTGCACTCTTGCGAGAGGCAAGAGGAAGCCAATTTTGTTCTTCTAGTATATGCTTTATATCCTCAAATAACAGCTGTTACAAAGTGAAAAGCAAACTGGCGTGAGTAATAACTGTTTCATTGGTGCATTTCTGCATCTGCTGATCCTAGTAGAACTTGCCTGTGTGCATTAACTATGTAAAAATACAGAAAAGTCCCCCACTGTCCCTACACTGCCAGTCTGTTTTCAAGTCCCTTGTCCTACACAGAATCCCATCAACTGATACATCTGATGTTTCTTTTCAGTGGCCTAGAACTTCCAGAAAGAATCCTTTTCCATCTCTCCTGAAGTTGGTTTGGGTTAGTCCAGCCTGTTCTGGATAGCATCTTAGTGTTTTTTTCTTTTGCCTCCAAATTCAGCATCTTATCAAATTACTCCATTCTCACTTAGTCATAATACTGCTGCTCTTGTCAAAACATTGGATCAAACAATGTCATTTGTCTTCTGTACCCCAATGCCTTCAGCCCTCTTCCCTTTAATCTGGTCCAGTATGGGGATTAGCTTGTGTTTGATTAACTGGTTTAGTGCAACATTTTTTAAAAAGAGCAGAAGAGCTCAAGCAGAAAAAAAGAGGAAAAAGTATTAGCCTGCATGCGGTCCCCCAGGCTGATTTTAGTGGCCTTTTACACCTCAAGACTTGCCAGACAGAGATCTATTTGGCCAAATATTTGGGTTGCTTCTCTATGAAGCCTCCAGGACCTGCAATTCACTTTTTCAACATGTTTCAAGATCCCCCTGCACTGATTTGTTTTAAAGTACTTATTTTTCAGATCTAAAAATGGGATTCTGACCCCTTTTGATTGTTTGTCCTTTTTCGCAATCTGGGCAGCTCCCCAACAGTCCCTGAGGACAGTAAACGGGCACCCAGACCCACACACAGGTGTTGCCTGTATACATCAACAGTATACATCAACATCCACTCATCCCTTTTCCTCCTTCAGACAGAATTGTTTCCAATCTAACAGACTAGTTTGTTTAGTCAAATTATTTAAAACAAACAGCAGGCACTACTAATGAACAAGTTAAAAGTGAGATTACAAGCCGAGAGAAACAGCCTAAATCTGTTTTTCTTTTTCCTTCTACAAATCAGGTGCGAGTGGAAGGCTCAGAGCCCCAGAAGTGCCTAATCTCCTAATATATTCTAAATAGGTTTCAAGGCAGTTTGATACTACACAACATTCTGGTACATTGCTCTGGAAGAAAGCTAGTTCAAACTAGAAAAGATGAGCCCTATTTTCAGCCTACTCTCATTTACTCACATGGACCATCTAAAATCCCTTTTTATAGGCTCAGCGTTGCTGGGAAAGACGTATTGCTGTTCTTGGTCTGCTTAAAGCCTGAGAAAAATCTTGAAAAGACTTTTGGCTATAGTACTAACCTAAGAGCAGCTGAGATCTGTCCAACTTCACAAAACCATATGTAATCTATGCCTATCGTTTTGTTTTGCTAAGAGAAATTATTTAGAATATGTTCTCTCTAGGGAAGCTGTACAAACACTCCCAGGCTGCAGAAAAAGATCTGCCTAGTACAAAGAATACATGGTATTCTTTTCTGAAAACCCAAAGCCTATCATCCTCAAAACCTGTGAACTTCAAAAGCTAGTGTGGTATGTTTTGTTTGTTTGGCCTAAAAAAGGTTTATTTGTATTTTTAAAAATTTATTCAGTTTATACCTTACTTTTGTCCCCGTGTGAGGCCCAAATCAACTTACAATAATTTAAAATAAATGTTTAACTAGTATTTTATTTTACAAAAGTTAGCAAAAAAAAAAAAAGAGTTAAACAACAGTTCTGTTAAAAAGTAGTCCTGGTTCAAAACAGTTTTGAAGGCATTTAAAATATAATTTATTAAAAGATATATGACAGAAACATATAGCACGCCACTTTGAAACATTCTTCTGCCTTGTGATTGAAACTCAAAAGATGTCTAAATAGAAAGGTCTTTGCTGGCCAGTAGAAAGAGAGCAGAGCAGAGCAGAGAGGGGACTAACTGGACGTCCCATGGAAGGGAGTTCAACAGCCCTAGGAGCAGATATCAAGGCGGCCCTCTCCTGTATGCAATCTCCTCTATGCATTTTCCCTTTCCCTCACCCTGAAGGTGTGTGGGGGGGTGCCTAAGACACCTCCGTCCATCTTGTAGCACCTTTGAGACATCTGAAGACGTAGGCTCAGATCTACGAAAGCTCATGGTACCAGCTTCTTTCTTTTGAGTCTGCATCTACAAGGTAGATCTCAATGCTTGCCCCTCAAGGCGCCTTTGCTGCCCAGCTTTCTCCCAGAAAAAGAGCTGGGCAGCAGCGCAGAGAAAGAGCAAATGCTTACCCCGCAAGTGAAAAGTTGGAAAGAGCCACTAAAAACCTATCTGCAGCCCAAAGAAGATCAGCCTTTTTTGATTGTGGCCCTTATCTACTGCCAAGTTGTGCAGGCCTGCCCTAGTATAAATACTGAAAGGCGGGATGTTACATATATCCAAGGTTCAATCCCACATTAGTCTTATCTAAAACCTAAGGAAAAGATGTCAACAATTCTGACTGACAGACAGGCCTTTTGTTTATCTGTTTATTCCCATCCATATGACCAGGGGTAGGCAACCTAAGGCCCAGGGGCCGAATGCGGCCCCCCGAGGCCTTTGGACCGGCCCCAGGCTGGTCCTGCCACCGCCCACCACCGCCGCCATGATGATATTGTTTATTGTTGTTATTACTTGTTCTTGGAGTTTTCTTGGCAAAATCTCCACAGGGGTTTTGTTATGGCTTTTCTGGGGCTGAGAGAGTGCGCATGCATATATTTTTTTAAAAAAATATTTTTTAAAAAATATATATATATTTATTTATTTATTTATTTATTTATTTTTGGTGCTTTGGCCCCCCAATTGTCTGAGGGACAGCAACCCGGCCCCCGGCTCAAAAAGGTTGCCTACCCCTGCATATGACTATGGCTTCTTGGAAGTCTCTGTTTGGATGCTGCTCCAGTATGTGCTTGCACTTTAGAAAATACAATTATGCTGCTGACTTAAAAATACATGTGGAAGTGTAAGCAAAACTTTCTGCCACACCCTGGTTGAAATTTGGCATCACTGTCAAGACTTATCAGATACACTTGCTTTTACAAGAATGATCCAGGACTCAACAGAAATGCTCATTTTTATTGGAATGGTCTTACTTGCGGGTCACCTGTTGGCTGTCCCTGCCCCAGAAAATCTCACAGCAGCTTTCCTTTGCTCTTAACATGCTCCGCTTTGTTTGCAAGAGTCAGAGAACAACCAAATCCTTATCCCTTTTAAGTCTCTGAGCTGCAACAGAATCAGGAGAGGAAATTCTTCCAAGTATCCGGAGCCTTCCAAACATTTCGGGCACATGTGTGCAAAGTTTTCTTCCCATCTCACGTGACACGAGGCAGAAGCTCAAACACATTACACAATAATCAAAATATGCCTCTGGCAAAGTGGAGCCAAGAAAAGTGAAGCTGCTGCAAGCAAGCGAGTGGGGAGAGAAAGAGAATGCAACTGAAAGGCATCCACTTTGACAAACTTCAAGGGAGACATTTGAGAATGCAGTATTTCAAGTCCTTCCTCTAGAAGAAGCCCACTTTAGAGCAAGAACAAGGAATCCCAGGAAACTGGACAACAATGTGCCACAGAGCAACATCTGTTTAAAATTCAGCAGATTTTCCTGTCCTATGTCAAGTATCGGCGTTTACGCTCGTAAGTAGTATTTTAATTAAAGCTTTTTGAAATATTTTCTAAACAAAGCTATGCTGTCTGCTTGGGCACAAATCTCCTTTCAATGTACCTTACTCCCAAATGAGTGTGCCTAGACACAATAATAAAAAGCCCTAAAATGGTTAATTCCTTGAAGTCTGTATGAATTCTTCCCAAGACCCTAGCTCAGTGCATTAACTGAAGACACTGGTTGCCTATACAGCTAATGCAAAACTAACTTTTAAGTAGGAAAAGTTCCCCTCTCCCAAAACAATGTGTGTGTCTTCAAGAGAGAGACACCATGGTGCTGAGGTGACCTTGGGCAAGTCACACTCTCTCAGCCTCTGAGGAAGGCAAAGGCAACTGCCCCTCTGAGCAAATCTTGCCAATAAAACCTAATGATAGGATCACTATAGGTCAGAAATTATTTGAAGACACACAACAACAACAGCATGCCTTCAAGTCACCTGTTGGTTTATGGCAATCCCATACATTCCATACACAAAAATGCTGCAGACTTCATATCAGAGGACTGTCTGCTGCTGAGCTCCAAGTGTTGAAACTGGAAAAAAGATAGGCCATGTTCTCCTTCTAGCTTCTTGCTGAACTCCAGTAGATAAATTATTTCCTTTTTAGACTCTGGATTTAGACTCCACACAATTTAGAGAATTCGCTTTGTATACAGTACTCACTTTGAAACCACACCATCAAGTCTTCACAGTTTCCACATGGCAGATCGATAGATTTAGCCCAGAAAGCAATTCATTGTTTTAGGAGAGGTGCACAAATACTCTATGGGAGGCTGCCATCACCATTCAATTACCATAAAAATCAAGAAAAGGTGTGACTTTTAGCCTTTCGGGTTCCGTTTAAAAGAAAACGTTTCATGAGGGGGGGGGTGGAATTAATATGTTTCACTTATCTACCAAGAAAAACTTGGTGGAGAGGGAATGCAGGTAAATTCTTTGAATTTAAACAAACCAAACAGTCCTTTCGCTCAAAGGAATGCAGGTGTGTGGGGTTTTTTATATTTTTCTTTGCTTCTGAGGAAATGACAATCTACGAAAGCTTATGCTACAACTTCTTTCACAAAGTTTAAAGGTGTTACAAGATCCCTTTCCAGATTAATTTCTCTTTGTTACATAGCTTAATTTGCCTGCTATGGAAGAGTAAGAAATCAACAGAGTCTTTATGAACTGGCACATTAATTTAAAATTAACTTTTTGGCTCCCCTCCCCCCCAAATAGCAAGTGGGGAATCTCTAGTCCTCCACACATTTGTTGTTGTGTGCCTTCAGCTCCTTTCTGATTTATGACATCAAGATTTGGCAAGATTTGTTCAGAGGGGGTTTGCCTTTGTCTTCCTCTGAGGCTGAGAGAGTGTGACTTGCCCAAGGTCACCCAGTGGGTTTCCATGGCTGAGCAAGGATTCAAACTCTGATCTTCAGAGTCATAGTTTAACACTCAAACCATACACCATGCTGGCTCAACAATAATGGACTGTTCCAATTCGAATCCAGTTCTTTAGTGGCTGTAGCATTCCTTGTTTTCGTGTTGTTGTTGTTGTTGTGTGCCTTCAAATCGTTTCTGGTTAATAACAACCCTAAGGTAACCCTAACATTGTTTTTTTGGCAAGTTTCTCAAGTGGGGGTTTGTCATTGCCATCCTCTGAGGCTGAGAGTATGTGACTCAAGTGGGGTTTATATGGCTGAGCCAGAATCATTTGAAGGCACCCTTAATCTCTTTTGGAGAAGTGGCAATATTTTGATTAGGTTAGGTAATGGGTATTCCCATTTACATGTTACATCACCATTAAATCACCTGCTAATTCTTCACTATCTAACATAATCATTGCTGGAACCTGCCCTAAGGTTTCATGCCTTAGAAGTTCAAAACACTTGATGGCCCATCAGTCCCTCCCTCTGATTACAGAAACTATATAGATCCCACAAAAGAGATGACAAAATGAAGGACACATGGAACAAAGAACCATATGAAGATGAACCCCACATTCTAAAAAGTGAGGTGGAAACTGCAATAAGAGAAATAGCAAAAAAACAAATACCAGGAACAGATTATAATCAAATTGAACTGCTGCAATCCACACTAACAGAGTCAACTCTAATGCTAACCAACATACGTCAACAGATACGGAAAACAAAATGATGGCCAACAGACTGGAAGCAATCAATATACATCCCCATCCACAAAAAGGGAGACACAAGAGACTGCAGCAACTATAGGACCACAGCACTAATCTCCCATGCAAGCAAAATCATGCTCAAAATTCTGCAACATAGGCTCCAACCACACATGGAGAGAGAAATCCCAGAGGTCCAAGTGGGGACCACATTGCAAACATACGATGATGGCTAATGGAGCATAGTAGGGAGTGTGATGAACAGAGAGACAGCAAGGAACTGGCTGTGAAGACCAGAAGACAGCTGACCAATCCTGAGACAGCTGGAATCATCCAATGAGAGAGCAGCTGGAAGGAGATAAATAGCTCAGGCAGTGAGGGATATGGGGCCTTTGCAGACTGCCAGAAATAGTGCAAATTGAGTCCATATTAGGGTTAGGGTTAGGGTTAGGGACTCATGGGAACTGTATTTTATTGTGGCACCAGAGCTCTCTGACAGAGAAGGCTCAATGTCTCAGGAAAAAAAACAATTCCCATGATTCCCTAGCACTAACCCTAACCCTTAAAGTGGACTCAACTTGCACTATTTCTGGCAGTCTGCAACCCCCCATAGTCAGTTAGGCAGTTAGGAATTGTGGAACAGAAGGCAGAACAAAGATAAGAGTCAAAAGGAAAAGGAAAAGGTGGTTCAACAGAGCTCTAGTGCAGAGAGGGTCTGTGTGGTTAGGTTGTAATCGTAGAAACAGCTGAAGGATTGTATTTGAAATAGCTACACTACACTTGAAACGGTAACCAAGTTATATTATTACCAAGTTTGAAAACCAAGAAAGATTGCCTGTATGTTTGAAACACAATAAATAAAACCATCTGATATTTTATAAAAACCTATTTTGGCCTCTGTGTGAGAATTTTGAACAAACGCTACCAGTGTGGTGTTAATAGTTCTGGGACCGGTATCTGATGAGGGCTATGAAGCAAGTCACATAAAATTCTAAAAGAGAGAATAAGGGCCTTTGCAGACTGCCAGAAATAGTGCACATTAAATTGAGGCACTGCCCTGGCTCAGTGCTAGGGAATCATGGGAACTGTATTTTTTTCTGGGACATTGAGCCTTCTCCATCAGAGAGCTCTGGTGCCACAATAAAATCCAGTTCCCATGATTCCCCAGCACTGAGCCAGAGCAGTGCCTCAATTTAATGTGCACTATTTCTGGCAGTCTGCAAAGGCCCTTAGTCAAGGTGGCAGGAGTGGTTCATCACAGGGAGTTCCAAAAGAAAATCATCATGTGCTTTATAGACTATACCAAAGCCTTTGACTGCATAGATCATGAAAGGCTATAGAATGCCCTTAAGGACATGGGAGTCTCAACACATCTGATAGTCCTGATGATGAATCTGTACTCAGGACAAGAGGCTACTGTAAGAACAGAATGCGGAGAGACAGAATGGTTCCCAATAGGTAAAGGGGTCAGGCAAGGCTGTATCCTATCACCCTATGTGTTCAACTTGTATGCAGAACATATTATAAGAAAAGCAGGCTTGGACACAGAAGAAGGAGGAGGGAAAATAGGAGGAAGGAATATCAACAATCTAAGATATGCAGATGACACCATAATACTAGCAGAAAACCTAACAAAATATGAAACAACTACTAAAAAAAGATGAAGGAAGAAAGTGCAAAGAAAGCAAAAATAATGACTACTGAGGACCTTCACAATTTCAACCTACACAATGAAGAAATAGAAATAGTAAAAGAATTCCCATACCTGGGAACAAACATGGATAGAAATTGGGACCGCAGCCAGGAAATCAGGAGAAGATTGAGGATGGGGAGTGTGGCTATGAAAGAACTAGAAAAGATTCTAAAATGCAAAGATATACAACTCAGCACAAAAGTTAGAACCATACAAGCCATTGTATTCCCTATTACCATGTATGGATGTGAGAGATGGACAGTCAAGAAAGAAGATAGGAAGAGAGTCAATTCCTTTGAGATGTGGTGCTGGAGAAGAGTGCTGAGGATCCCATGGACAGCCAAATAGGTCCTAGAGCAGATCAAACTGGAAACCTCCCTGGAAGCCAAGATGACCAAACTGAGGCTGTCATATTTGGAAACATCATCAGAAGAGAGGACTCTTTGGAAAAACCAATAATGCTGGGAAAGGTGGAGGGACGTAGGAAGAGAGGAAGGCCACATGCCAGATGGATGGACTCTATTAAGGAGGTCACTTTGGGTTTTAAGGGGTTGCAGGAATTAAGCAGAGCAGTGGAGGACAGAGATGGGTCTTGGAGATGCCTCATCCATAGGGTCGCCATGAGTCGAGACTGATTTGAGGACAGTTAACAACAACAATAGATCCCACTTAGCAGATCCTGAAATTAAACCTAGGATATTATCCAAAGAGTTGTGTATTTCCACACAGGGCTTTTTGGAATGGGTATCTTCCGATATGGGAGATTCATACCTCCTGGTGCTGTATGGCATCTATTTTAGGGTCTACTGATTCCTCCTGATCCCAGCAGTGCTATGCAGACCAAAGGGAATTACAGCCAGAGCAGAGAAAAAGAAGTTCACCCTGTGGAATTTAAAAAAAAAACATCCCAGTTCTTCCCTTTCTGATATGGCTCATTCCCACTCAACAAATTCCTTTCTGCAGGGAGTCAGCTCTGTGTTGAAGTCTTGGACTGTGACTCCGGAGACCAGGGTTCAAATGCCTGCTCAGACATAGAAACTCGTGTGATTTGGGCAACTCTCAGCCTCAGAAGAAGGCAAAGGCAAAGACCAAACTCTGCTGACCATATTTTTCCAAGAAAATCCTGTCTCCTTAGGATCACCATAAATCAGAAGCAACTTGAAGGCACACAACAACTATATCCTAGTGATGTGTTTGAGGCATCCTGTGAAGACACACTTGTTCCCTTTGGAAGAAGTGGCAGTATTTTGATTCAGTCTTGAGCAGCCTCAAAAATCTTCTTCCAGTTTTGACCAAAACAGTTGTAATTCTACATTTACAGAACACTGTGTTCTGGTTCTTCCTATAGATTAAAATCCAATTATTCTGAGTATGCATTCTGAAAATCCAGTTATTTCAAATGGTAAGCATGATACTTATTAACTCCAGGGGAAAGCTGTACTGATTAAAATGTATTCATATTTTGAATATATTTCATATTATGAAAGGGGCTGGTGTCCACAAATGTTTACACTAAACAAAACCGGTTAGTCCTTAAGATGCCACTAGAATAAGAGCCACCATGGTGTAGTGGTTTGAGTGTTGGACTAGGACTTGGAGACCAGGGTTCAAATCCCAGCTTGGATATGTCAACCCACTGGGTGACCTTGGGCAAATCACACTCTCTCAGCCTCAGCAGATGGCAATGGCAAATCTCCTCTGAAGAAACCTGCCAAGAATACGTCACTATAGTTTCGCCTTAGAGATCCCATAAGTCAGAAGTAACTTGATGGCAGACAACAACAACAAAGTATGTATCTCCTGAAATGGGGCTATAGCCCTAACCAGAGATGGGACAGAAAAGCAAAGAATTGAACACCCAGCAAGTTGCCATCAAACTGCCAACAAACACAACAGCAGCTCTGCGTAATGGCTTGTTTCACAGGGTCTCATGCCTCTGCTGTAATTTTTTACCTACCATTGCTGTCGCTGCTCAGCCTGCAATATCATGAAGGTGGGAGGTGCGATGGCAGATGGTGCCTGTTCCTTCATTGACTGTGAAAAGAGAAAACATGGAGCATGTTGTTTTTTCTCCCACAGCCTCTACTGTGCTTTCCTTCTGGCGCATGCACTTTTCACCTTATTCCAGCTATGATGGTCTTAGCTTGATTAAACCCCTCTTGCTTTGGGTCTAATCTGCTGCACTGCAGAAGTAATGCAGTTTGACACCTCTTTAATTGCCATGGCTCCATGGTATGGAACTGTGGGATTTGTAGCTTGTTGTAGCACCAGAGAGTGAGACAGTGTGGTGTGGTTTGAGCATTGGATTACAACTCTGGAGACCAGAGTTTGATTCCTCGCTCAGCCATGGAACCCACTGGGTGACTTGGAGTGAGTCACACATTCTCAGCCCAAAAAGCCCTGTGACAGGTTTGCCTTAAGATCACCATAAGTCAGAGTCAACTTGAAGGCACATATTAACAACAACATGGCACCAGAGCTCTCTGACAGGATAGGGTAAATATCTCACAAAATGACAAATCCCAGGATACAGTAGGATGGAGCCATGACAGTTAAAGCAGTGTCAAGCTGCATTACTTTGGCAGTGCAGATTAGACCCCAGTCTCCAAAGCAAGAAAGGTTTGATCAAGTTAAGTCTATCATCTATTGTCTGCCTTGAAGTCGTTTCCGACTCACAGCAACCCTAAGGTGAACTCATCCTAGGGTTTTCTGGGCAAGATTTGTTCAGAAGAGGTTTGCCACTGCTTTCCTGTGAGGCTGAGAGAGTGTGACTTGCCCAAGGTTATCCAGTGGATTTCATGGCTGAGCCTGGAATCAAACCCTGTCTCCAGAGTCTTAGAATGGAGGAGATTTTGACATTTTTCCTGGACAGGAGGTTGAAATGTAGGGCATGTCCTGGAAAAAGAGGATGCCTGGTCACCCTGACTCAAGGTGCCTTACAGAAGAAATCAGTTAAAACCTGACACAGTTAAAATCATCACATTCAAAACAGTATACAATTATTTTTTAAACATACAAAAGGTAAAAGATGAACAAACAAAGCATATAGCCCAATACGAAGCCTCCCTGAGAGCAATTACATATTGAAAGCTTGTTTAAACAGAAAAGTTTTTTCCTCCTGGCAAAAGGAAAGCCTGAAAAGGACCAGCCTAGAACCAGTGGGAGCAGTCACTGAGAAGGCTCTGTCTCATGTCTTCACCAACCAAGCCTCTGATGGTGATGGTGATGGTACAAAAGGAAAGCCTTCCTCTAATGATCTTCGAGATCTGGCAGGTTCATATGGGAAGATACAGCCTTTCAGATAGTTTGGACCTACGTCCTATAGGTCTTGATCAGCACTTTGAATTGTGCCCAGAAATTATATAAGGCTATACTTTAAACAGAGCCAGCATGGCATAATGGTTTGAGTGCTGGCATAGGACACTGGGAGATCAGGGTTTCATTCCTGGCTCAGCCATGGAAAACCATGGCCTTGGGCAAGTCACACTCTCTCAGCCTTAGAGGATGGCAATGCCAAACCTCCTCTGAACAAATCTTACCAAGAAAACCCCATGATAGATTTGTCTTAGGATCACCATAAGTTGGAAATGACTTGAAGGCACACAACAACAAACAGCAATACCTTCAATGGAGAGCCATTGTGGTACAGTGGTTTGAGCACCCTGGAGAGCACGATTCAAATTCCTGGTCAACCATAGAAACTCCTTGGGTGATTTTGGGCAAGTCACACTCTCTCAGCCTCAGGATGTGTCAATGCCAAACCTTCTCTGAAGAAACATGCCAAGAAAAACCCATGATTAGACTCACCATAAGTGGAAACAACTTGAAGGCACACAACAACAACAATACCTGAAATGAAAGAAGTGGGGAGAAGAAATCTTCAGTCTGGAAATTGGAAAGTATCCACAATCCACTTCTCATACTTAATTTCTCCCTGAACGTTCTGTATATTTAGGAGTTGTTGCTTTTGTGTGTGTCTGTATGTGTAGGCATAGTGCTAAATGTCTATGATGAAGATCACATTCTCATTTAAAATATCCTTGGGGGACCACCCAAAATACAGTGGGAGTAACTGAGAGAGTGGATGGAGATGTGTTACATTTCCTCAGCCTGTATCAGAAAGTCACAGGGCAAGGAGGAAAAACACCCCATGCAGTAGTTACAAGAGATTGCAGCTAGTACCAACATTTTAGGAGAAAGAAAATAGAACAGGGAAAACATCAGAAGGTATTTTTTTATTTAAAAAATCATCAAGTTCAGCTTCAACCCGCACCAAATCTTGAGCCTTCTGGCTGGTCTGGAGGAGTCTTTAGTAGTTGTTCATGAATAAAGTCCAAAACACACGGCAGAAATAATCCAGTTCAAACTGCCTCGGCTCAGTGCCAGGGAATCATGGGAAGTGTAGTTTTGCAAGACAGTTAGCCTTCTCTGTCAGAGAGCTCTGGTGCCCCAACAAACTACAAATCTCAAGATTCCCAAACACTGAGCCAGGGTAGTTAAAGTAGTCTCAAACTGGATTATTTCTGCAATGTGTTTTGGACCTGACCTTGTTTTGCATAATACAGAGGGGCCTTGGTGCTGGGGTTTAATTCTAGCATCCCCCGTGGTTACCAAAATCCATGGATGCTCAAGTACCGTTATGTACAATGGCACCAAAGCTCTCTGATAGGGAAGGCTAAAGGTCTCACAAAATTACAATCCCCAGAATTCCCTAGCATTGAGCCAGGGGAGTTAAAAACAATCTCAAACTGGACTATTTCTGCAGTGTGTTTTGGATCTAAAAGTTACGGTACTTTGACTTTCAGTCCTGCTCATCCTAAATAGTTCAAATTAGGAGTCCAATATCTCTCAGACCATTCTCATCAATGAACTCTAAATATGCTTTGTTTGAAGCTAGACTCCACAGAAGGACACCGGTAGCATGATTCCTGCTAGTTTTGACTGCTGGTTACATGTTTGCAAAATTAGTTGTCTTACATTTGGGGGATACCATAAATTGGATACCAGGCCCTCATTCTCCATCTCTAACAAGAAGTCTATCTGGACACAATAACATTTGCTCTAGAAATTCTGACACTTAAATGCAAACCCATGTGCACTAGGCTGTCCTTGTTTGGCAGCGATGATGAAATACTTTGCACATGTCCAGTGGCATTTTTTTTATTATTTCCTACTCTTGTCTCCTTATGCCTAGCAAAATATACATGAGAATTTGCTGAAGTTTATCTGAACCTTTTGTGTGTGGTTTGAAGCCACATAAAGGGGATGCTATTTATTTTTAAAAAGTTACAAGTCTGGGAGATCTGGTACCTTATTTTATCACAGAGACCCAGTGTGGCACAGTGGTTTGAGTGTTCAGCTACAACTCTGAAGACCAGGGTTGGATTCCCAGCTCAGCCATGAAACCCACTGGTTGAACGTGGGCAAGTCACACACTCTCAGCCTCAGGGGAAGGCAATGGCAAACCTCCTCTGAACAACTCTTGCCAAGAAAACTCCATGACAGAGTCACAGAAATGACTTGAGCACAGACGACAACAGCAAATTATTCATTATGTAGAAAAGAAGGTGAAATAGAAAAAAATTAATAATGGTTCCCACATATTTTACCTATCTGTCTTTCCGTTTTTCACCCATTGGGTTTAATGGCTGAGTTGGGTTGATATCTTTAAACAACTATTCTGTAACACATTTCTCCAGTGAGAAGTTTGGGATGGGGAAAAATGCCAGAAATATACAACATGTGTTTTATCTTTATCTCATTCCTGCCCATATTCTGGTTCCTCCGTTCATTCCCTTCCTAGATCTGAAGAAATGCTTGGGAAGCAATGGGTCTGGCGTCATGTTATATTACTTGTTCATACACTTCTCCCAAATACTCAGGTCTCTGAGCAGAAAATGACACCCATGTGTATTTTGCTTTAAGGGAGGGAAGAATACGGCCACACATTTTTCAGAACTCTCTCAAATTCTGACATTTCTCCTCATGAATTGTACTAGCATAGGAACTCTTTCTTTGCATTTGTGAAATTGGTGAAGAAAGGAATTCAAAGATGGGGAGCAAAAGAGAGACTGTAGCAGTATAATTCCACGTTAAATGCATCCTGGGATTTGTAGTTTTACATGGTCCTCAGCCTTCTCTGCCAAAGAGCACTGACGCCTCACTTAAAAATGACAAATCTCAGGATTCTGTAGGATGGAGCCATGGCAGTTAAAGTGGTGCCAAACTGCATTATTTCATCAGTGTAGATGCACCCCTACAGATGTGAAGGCCTGTAAAAGGACCAGAAAAATGAAGGAAAAGGCAGTTTTTCCCAAAATGTCTTTTTTTTTCTTTCTTTTTTTGGAAAAAAATGAAATGGGGGGGAGGTGGAATATTTTCTTTCAGAATGAGGACTGAAATGTTTAAGGCAAGGTCTTAATATATTTACTGCTCCAAAATTATTTATAAAAATCATGTAGACATTTATGCAAGACAATGTACAGCATCTGATCATTGCAATTCCTGATCTATTTGCAGATGACACCAGATTAGGAGAAGAAGCTAATACCCCAGAGGACAGGATCAAAATTCAAGAAGACCTGGATAGATTAGAAAGCTGGGCCAAAGCTAACAAAATGAATTTCAGCATGGAGAAATGTAAGATACTACACTTAGGGCAGAAAAATTAAATGCATAGATATAGGATGGGGGACCTGGCTTAATGAGACTACTTGTGAAAGGGATCTAGGAATCCTAGTAGACCACAAGTTGAACATGAGTCGACAGTGTGATGCCGCAGCTAAAAAGGCCAATGCAATTTTAGACTGTATCAACAGAAGTATAGTGTCTAGATCAGGGGTAGGCAACCTTTCCCCTTTAAGGGCCTAGGGACTTCAGGTCCCAGAAGCCTCAGCCATGTTGGCCAATAGTCCCATGCTGGCCAATAGCTCCTGGGATTCTGGGAGCTGAAGTCCCTCGGCCCTCAAAGGGGAAAGGTTGCCTACCCCTGATCTAGATCAAGGGAAGTAATAATGCCACTCCATTCTACTTTGGTCAGGCCTCACCTGGAATACTGTGTCCAGTTCTGGGCACCACAATTCAAAAAGGATGTGGAGAAACTGGAGAGTGTCCAAAGGAGGGCAACTAAAATGGTGAAGGGTCTGGAAACCATGCCCTATAAGGAACAACTGTTTAGCCTGGAGAAGAGAAGGTTAAAGGATGATATGATAGCCCTGTTTAAGTATTTGTAGGGATGTCATATTGAGGAGGGCATTAGCTTGTTTTCTGCTGCTCCAGAGACTAGGACCCAGAACAACGGATGCAAGCTCCAGGAAAAGAGATTCCACCTCAACATTAGGAAGAACTTCCTGACAGTGAGAGCTGTTTGATGGAGTCTCCTTCATTGGAGGTCTTTAAACAGAGGCTGGATGGCCATCTGACAGAGGTGCTTTGATTGAATCATACTCATAGAGCTGGAAGAGACCACCAGGGCTATCCAGTCCACACCCCTGCCATGCAGGAATACCCATTCCTGCATGGCAGGGAGTTGGGCTGGGTGGCCCTGGTGGTTTCTTTCAGCTCTATGATTGTATGATTCTACTCCTTCCACTTCACTATGAAATGTTTTTTTTTTTGATGCAGGAGTTAATGGCTGGAGGCTGGATACCAAAGATACTTTGGCTATGCATCTGCAATTGTTAAGGCATTAACAAAACAATCCCATGCTTTTTTCAGTTGTTGTTGTTGTTGTGTCTTCAAGTTGTTTCAGATTTATGGCAACCCTAAGGCAAACCTATCATGGGATTTTCTTGGCAAAATTTCGGAAGAGGTTTTCTACTTGGAATGAAGCCTTACTGAGTTCATGGAACATACTTCAAATAAAGTGTATTTTGCATGGCTGGGAAAATATTTGGCCCCTGAAAATCCTGGGTGAAGCTGATAGGATTTCTAAACTGAAACATCTGGAGGGCCCTAAATTCCCTAATTCTGGCATACTATATAGCATTGCAGCCTAATGTTCTATGGTTTAATTTGTATTGCAGAAATAATGCAGTTTGACACCACTTTACCTGCTATGGCTAGGGGATTCTGGGAACTGTAGTTTGTTGTAGCACCAAAGCTCTGTGACAGAAGGCTAAATATCTCACAAAACTACAAATCCCAGAATTCCATAGCACTGAGACATAGCAGGTAAAATGGTGTCAAACTGCATTATTACTGGAGTACAGATTCAACCTGGATTAATAAAATGTTCTCTTTATATAATTTTGATAGCATATGTAATCCTCCTAAGGTGGGTGTCTTCTCTTTTGCCTACCCAGTGAAAACCTCATTCTTTCCAAAGATCAAGCACAGACAAAGATTTCTGTTTAAAATTTCAAGCAGCTGATCTCCTTTCAAGCTGTTTGCAATATTAAAAATGAAGTGTATGTCAGCTTGTTGAAGGATACAGTATTTTTAATGTTTTTGCATATAAACTTTCTAAATACAAGCTCCTTTTTCAATAATCCTAGGATCATAGAATCATAAGAGTTGGAGGGACTCCCAGGGGTCATCTAATCCAGCCCCCAAATTTGGAAAGTAAGGCACTATATTTTCCTTTTTACAGTTTGTAGCCTCATTTTACTGAAACTGATTATTAGATCTTGATTATGTTGTTAAGTAATAATGTTTAACTTTAAAATGGCAACTACAGAGCCTGAAAATACTTCATATCAATGAGCATTCCTCAACCTGATGCATTCCAGCTGTTAGACTACAATTCCATCTCTCCTAACCAGCAGGGGATAATGGGAGTTTTATTCCAGCATCTAGAGAGCATGAGGTTGAAGAAGGCTGACATAAGAAGCCCCAGAGTTTCAAAGGGAATTAGGACAATGTGTGGAGTTCATGACTGAAGAAAGACTTTTATAGTTTGGTCAGTGAGTAATATGACAAAAGGACCAGGTATGAAAAAGCCAGTGTGGCAAAGTGGTTTGAGTGCTGGACTAGGACTGTAGAGACCAGGATTCAGTTCCCAGCTCAGCCATGAAGCCCACTGAATGACCTTGGACAAGTCACATACTCTCAGCCTCTGGGGAAGGCACTGGCAAGCCTCTTCTGAACAAATCTTGTCAAGAAAGACCTTAGAGTCCCCATAAATTGGAAATTACTTGAAGACACAGAACAACAAACAACATCTGGAAGTGAAGAAAAGGAGAGATAAAGATTTGACCATGCCCTTGCTGACTGAGCCACACCTTCTGGGACTTTCCCAGGGCCAAAGTGTCTGGGTTTTTGTTTTGTTTTTTCATGTAAATAGAGGACATCAATTGATATCTTACCTGTAGTTTACACATCACCACTGTTTAAAGTTATCTTGCTTGTGCTCTAAACCTCCAGCTGAGGTTAGGAAAGATACTGGCAAAGAAAAACACACAGCACAGGAAAAATGTAAAAGTCACAGACCAACTATAATGCCACAATTTCTTGTTGTTGTGTGCCTCCAAGTTGTTTTTTACATATGGCGACTCTAAGATGAACCTATTGTGGACCTATCGTAAGGTTTTATTGGCAAGTTTCTTCAGAGGGGTTTTTCTATTGCCATCCTCTGAGACTGAGAGAGTGTGACTCACCCAAGGTTACCCAGCGGATTTTTGTGCTCAAGTGGGAAATCAAACCCTGATCTCCAGACCTGTAGTCCAACGCTCAAACCACTGCACCACTTTGTTCAAGATTTTGAGGTCCCCAGAACTTTTCATCAGGATACCTGGTAAAAAATTGATCTTGTGTATGAAAGAAAAACCTGGAAGCCCACAATTGTGGCTAAATTTTTAAGGAATTATATCTATAATTAGATAACATTAGATAGAGATTAAAAAATTAATGCATACAGAATTAAGAATCACACGAAGATGAACTCCAAATTCTAGAAAGCAAGTTAGAAACTGCAATACAAAAAATGGAGTGTGATAAAATCCATTTTCCCTTGGTCACGCACATTCATGCGCGTCCCCAGCCCGTTCCCAGATTGTTAACAAAAGTAAGTGTGATAAACTCCTTAGACTAAACTGCGTGGTTCAGAATTGGTTTTAAATATGAGAATGAAATAAACCTCACTGTCCTACCAAACAAAAGGCTATCCTAGTTAAACCCAAACTTTTCCCATTTCAACAGTATAATTTAGGGCAGGAAGGGAGTTATTTTCATTACTGCTGTTAAGGAGAAGAAAGTAAAAAAATCTTTGCTTATTTACAGTACACCACCCAGAGATCTACTAGTTGATCAAGATGAACTTTCTGCCCACTCTTGTCCTAATAAAACTGTGCCAGCTAGGCAGCTCCATAATCTAACTGTTCAAGAAAGCCAGCCCTATTCAATTAAGAGTAGTTTGAGCTTTCACCAAGGACTTATGGATTTAATCCGATAATTCTTCTGTTCTCTAAGATGAACGCATCCATTGGAGCCTGCTGCAATACATGTTGCTATAACAGCTTCTCTTTAATTTCTTACAGGTGTCACCATGATCTTCCTTGTTCTATTTGTCTGGATTGTACCCTGTGTTGCCAATCAGCTTCTCAGTAGCTTTCTAAAAGCAGAAATCCAGAAAGGGTCCAAGCAACTCATATGCAGTTTGCCTGGCCCACAAGGCCCTCCAGGTATACCTGGACCTCGAGGTGCACCTGGGAATATGGGAAGGATGGGTTTGCCAGGGAAAGATGGACAAGATGGAAAGGATGGGGAGAAAGGAGAGAGGGGAGAAGAAGGTAAGAGACAATGTCCCTTTACAGCTCTCTGCATCTCAGTAGGAATGCAACCCTCTGTAAAGCCAGTGTGCTGTAATTTAGGTTTAGGTTTAGGTGTTGGACTAGGACACTGGGAGACCAGGGTTTGAATCCCCACTCGGCATGTAACCCACTGGCTGACCTTAAGGAAGTCACCCTCTCTCAGCCTCAGAGGGGAGAAATGGCAAACTCATTCTGAATAAATTCTGCCAAGAAAACCTCATAATAGGGTTGTCTTAGAGTTGCCTAAACTCAGAAATTACTTGAAGGTACACAACAACAAATTTTCTCTCTAAATCTGCTACAGGCTTCAGAGGGAAATTACAATTGCTGGAAATTGTACTCCCCCAATACACAGCCCTTCTACCATCAAGAGTGTTTTGAGTGGGTACATGAGGATGTTTCTGCAAGCAGAAACACAGAGTGTCCTACATCTAATTACTTTTGTTGCTGTTAACTGCCCTCAAGTGAATCTCGACTCATGGCGACCCTATGGATGAGACATCTCCAAGACCCTCCGTCCTCCACTGCTCTACTTAATTCCTGCAACCCCTTAATACCTGTGGCCTCCTTAATAGAGTCCATCCATCTGGCATGTGGCCTTCCTCTGTTCCTTCTTCCCTCCACCTTCCCCAGCATTATTGTTTTTTCCAAAGAGTCCTCTCTTCTCATGATGTGTCCGAAGTATGACATCCTCAATTTGTCATCTTGGCTTCCAGGGAGGTCTCTGGCTTGATCTGCTCTAGGACCCACTTGTTTGCCCTTTTGGCTGTCCATGGGATCCTCAGCACTCTTCTCCAGAAATACATCTCAAATTAGTTTTGCTTGATTTTTTTCCTATCATCTTCCTTAACTGTCCAGCTCTCACAATTAATTACTAGCCTCTCTCTCATTACTAGCCTCAATGAATGTAAATTCATTCAATCAACTGATGAATGTGAAGTTAAAATTTTGGTAGCTCTCACTGGTTCTATGGGTTTATTTTAGTTGGGACTAGCAACTGGGTTTGGACATTACGAGACTAATGGTGCATCTACACTGTAGAAATAATGCAGTTCAATCCCACTTTAAGTGCTGCAGCTCATGTGTGGCCTAAAACCAAACCCCTCCAAATGGGAAGGGACCACTGTACATTTTTATCATTGTTATTTAGTGTTAAGTTGTCTTTGACTTGTGATGGCCCTACAAAAGAGAGGCCTCCAAGACCTCCCATCAACAGCTCTGCTTGAGACTAGAAAACCAAGGCCATGGCTTCTTTGAAGGCAAACAACAGCAACAACAAGAAGGGCATATGCAATATAGCTGTAAATAAGCCATATGAAATGAATTTATACTTCTAGTTGTACTTTTAGCTTTCATTTGGCAATGTCCTAAGTTTTTTCTTGAATGTCCTACATTTTGCAGTGCCTTGCCCTCCTTTGTGGTCACCCTGAACATATACTAATTTTAGAGCACAATCAAACTGCACAGATAAGATTAAAACAGCACTTTTAAGATTGTGACAGTGGCTCAAACCACCACAATGGGGAGGACCTGTTAGTGAACGTCTTTCCTGTTATACTTCACTTGTCTGAACTCTCACTGAAATTAATTTGTGTCTTAGGTCTGCAAGGCAGAACCGGAAATCCAGGCAAGCCAGGACCAAAAGGGAAAGCAGGAACAATTGGCAAAGCTGGCCCTCGCGGTTCAAGGGGCCTGAAAGGAAACCCTGGAAAAAGTGGAGGACTAGGAAAGAAAGGGCCCAAAGGAGGACAGGGGGATCCAGGGATGCCGGGCCCCTGCAGCTGTGGAGCCAACAAAGCCAAATCAGCTTTTTCAGTTGCTGTGACCAAAAGCTACCCAAGAGAGCGCCTACCCATCAAATTTGACCGGATCCTCATGAACGAAGGTGGGAATTACAACACTTCAAGTGGAAAATTTATATGCAGTATCCCTGGCATCTACTACTTCACCTATGATATCACTTTGGCCAATAAACACTTGGCAATTGGGCTGGTGCACAACGGGCAGTACAGGATAAAAACATTTGATGCCAACACTGGTAACCATGATGTAGCTTCTGGATCAACTATCCTCCCTCTGAAGCGGAACGATGAGGTCTGGCTCCAGATATTCTACTCAGAACAAAATGGACTCTTTTACGATCCCTACTGGACCGACAGCCTTTTCACTGGGTTTCTGATATATGCTGACCAGGATTATCTCAATGAAATATAGGGCCAGACTGACAACATCAGCCTATGGTAGCAGAAAAAAGAGTATGAAGTGTTATAGTCATAATGTACAGGCCTCTCTGAAACATTCTATGAAATTCAGGCTAATTGGACTGCAGCCTACCTATTTATAGGTAGTCAACCTGTTTGCCTTAGTCTGTGCAAACTTTTTCAAGAATAAACTGAATATTCATATGATGTACGAAAGGGAGGACAGAAAAAGAAAAGTAAAGTGTTTTATCAAGATTCATATTCCAAAATGGAGTCTTTGTCTGGCACCCAGCATAGGACAGCCAAAATTGGTGGCATGCTTAATATCTTTATACCCCTTATTGCACAACACAAAACAAGCACTACACAGATACAACACTTGCTGTCCCTTTCTTTGCAGACAAAATAAGGTGCTCATGCAGATCAGAGAGGAGTAACCATAGGAAGCTGCTTTATACCAAATCAGAATACATGGTGACATGCCACAATTTCAGGAAGATGTTTTTCCAGCATTGCTATCTTTAACTGGAGAACGTAGAGATTTTACCAGGACTTTCTGCATTCAAAGTATGTGTTCTATCCCTGATGTTCCATGCAACCACAACTCCTGCTGCTTAAAAAAAAGTTTCTCAAGCAATGTCCTTTTTATTATTATTATTCTGTTAGTTGTGCTGCATGTTTTAACTGCATGTGGAGTTGCTGTAAGATACGATCAAGGGTTCCCATACACAGCCCACTTTCCTCTTGCACATTCCTCACAGCGCATTTCACATTGTTTGTTTGTATTTACCCAGGCAGGGCAAGTGAAGGGGTCCTTTTCATTTTGTCGTCCAAATCAAATGTATCTGGAAACTCAGATCTGGCTTTTTAAACCCCATTTTTAAAAGCATATTGGTTAATATTGGTTCAGCAAACAAGCATCCAATAAACCTCTCTTCACACAGTCATGTTTCCATTCAATCCAACAAATATTGAAATATTGACCACCCAAGTATAACTGGAGTGATTTTGATCATGGGAGCCCCACGTAAGTGTTACCTTCACTCATACATCTTTCCCTTCTAGCTGAGGATGGAGATTTCTTCCAGACTTCCCACATCTACATAGCCAAATTTTGTGTGCTGCTGTCCATATGTAAAAATAACAGCTGTTTACTATTAGTACTAGTTTATGGAGGTAATGATGTGGCGGTGCTTGTACACATGGAAATCATTCCTAGTTTAACACTAAATTAGGGGGAGCAAAATAGTGAAACAATAAAACCTAAATCCAGTTGTTAGTCCAACTAAAGCAAACCCTTTGCAGCAACAGAACTCCTTAAGGGTTGAATTGCCATGTTCCCGACAATTCAGGGCCCTTTCGCACAGCACTATTATAGCAGTATGGTTCTATTTAAACTACCATGGCCTATCCTATGGAATCCTAGGGTTTATAGTTTGGTCAGAGGTGCCACAGGAGTTCCCAGGATGAGGATTTTAAAAGCCCCTCTTCCGCTGCCAGCCCCAGGATTCCATACTGATTTAGAAACATAAACTGGATTTAGCCTGAAAATGTCAGGTTAGGATGTATCTACACTGTAGAAATGATATAGTTTGATACCACTTTAACTGCCATGGCTCTATCCTACACAGTCCTGGGATTTGTAGTTTTGTGAGGCACCAGCACTCTTTGGCAAAGAAGGCAAAAGACATTGTAAAACTGCAGGATTCTTAAGGATGGAGCTACAGCCCTTAAAGCGCCATCAAACTGCATTATTTCTACAGTGCAGGTCCACCTAATAATGTCCATTGCATTTTATGCCCATTCATCTCACGTTTATGATCCTTTGGTAGGGTTGCCAGTACTTATCCAGAGACAGGGCTTGTTTCCTGAACAGCTCAGGACCACTGAAGAATTATTTGGGAAGGTACAACAGGCCACTTTCCATTAAAGATTTAAAAAGTCCAACAATACCTTCTGTGAAGATAAGGCAAATTGACAAAGCACTGTGGGCAAAAGTTCAGGCTCTCCAGCACTCTGCACCAAATTAGATGATAAGTGAAGCAAAAGTAAGGATTAGAAAAAGTCAGAACAAGAACCTTACAACTGAAGGAAAATGATTTTCTGTCACCTAAATATGGGATTCTACTTGAGTTATGGAGTACGTTGGGGGAGGGTTGCTTACTTTCCTACTGCTCCATTGGTTGCAAGACACTGGTCCAAAACACACTGCAGAAATAATTCAGTTTGAGACCACTTTACCTGCCCTGGCTCAGTGCTAGGGAATTCTGGGAATTATAGTTTATTGTGGCACCAGAGGTTTCTGACAGAGAAGGCTGTGTCTCACAAAACTACAGTTCCCCAAATTCCTTAGCATTGAGCCAGGGCAGTTAAAGTGGTCTCAAACTGGATTATTTCTGCAATGTGTTTTGGACAGCTCTTGCTGGAGGGATGAGGTAGACAAAAATGAACTGGTGCATGTCGATTAATTTTTGTTATGTGTCCCAACACTTTTTTGTTAATTTAGACTGATTCCTTCTTCACCGTGCTCCAGAGGATTAATGGAAGTAGCACTGAAGACTACAGAGGGAATGTCTGATAGATTTCTCAAGTCCTCCTGTTCAGGGAAGGGACCTTCTAGGATTCAGCCTTTTATATTTTCAGACAGAATAAAACAGTAAATTACACTTATCCCTTGATGCACAGAGAATATCAAGTGAGACAAATCTCATCATATCCCCCTCAGTCCAGCTGCACTCCATCTAAAGACTTATAAAATACAGACTTGAGCAAATAACACCATGTCCAGCTTTTTCTACACCCCATACTACCTTTATTGGACTCATGTTTCCATCTGATCAAAATTTCTAGATGAGAGAATTCAAAAGCTTACCCCTGTTTTGTAATAGTTTGGTCAATCCTAGATAAATGTATTAGTCTCAAATTTTCCTACTGAAATTTCGCCCGAAGATAAACTTTATTGTTGTGTGTCTTTGGTCCAAAACACACTGCAGAAATAATCCAGTTTCAGACCGCTTTAACTGCCCTGGCTCAGTGTTAGGGAATCCTGGGAATGGTAGTTTATTGTGGCACCAGAGCTCTCTGGCAGTGAAGATTACATGTCTCACAAAACTACAGTTTCCAGAATTCCCTAGCATTGAGCCAGGACAGTTAAAATGGTCTCAAACTGGATCATTTCTATAGTGTGCTTTGGACCTTAGAGTCTTTTCTGACTTATGGTGACCAAGGTGAACCTATCATGGAATTTGTTCAGAGGGCATTTGCCCTTGCCTTCCTCTGTGGCTGAGAGAGTGTAAATACACAAGGGGAAAGGGGGCAGCTTGCCGGTGTTGGCTAGATTATTTAACAATGGGTGGGATTATGAGTTCATGATCTGGATATCAAACCAAGTGTCTTATCAAAGAGGCACGGATTGAGACGCAGAATCAAACTTTTTTCATAATTTTGTTTCTGCGTTTATTTCAGACGTCAACTGAAATGAGTTATTTGCTAAGTTTAAAAAAGATTAATGGAAACCAGTTAGTCCTAAATACACTGAAGGCACCAGATCCTGTCTGATCTTGGAACCTAAGCAGGGTCAGGCTTGATCAGTACTTGGATGGGGAGTGCTAAGGAACACCAGGTGTTTTAGTCTACTTTTCAGAGGAAGGAATTGGCAAAACCACCTCTAAGTATTTCTGGCCTAAGAAAACCCTGTAGAATTCATGGGGTTGCCATAAATCCACAGGCAACATGAAGCCATGCATGCATAAACACATATCAAGAGCCAGCATGGTGTAGTGTAGTCAATTCCCAGCATGGCCATGAAACTCATTGGGTGTCCTTGAGCAAGTCACGAGTTCTCAGCCTCTGGAAAAAAGAAGAAATGAAAATTGGCTTACAAATGGTTAATTGGACATTCCCCTGCCCTCAGGCTTTCAATCTAAAAAGACATGACACAAAAGAGAAGGGAGTGGCAGTGGGGAAGGAGATTAAGTCCAGCAGATCTTTTCTCCCTCTTAAGCCCTGGACCATATAACAGTAAATACATTTAAAAACCTTCCATCTTCACTTCCATCTTAGCATCGTTGAGATTTTTCTTCATAGACCAGTGTAATTGTATTCTGAATAAACATACATTTTCTGTTTCATATTTTCTATCTTATATATTTTGCTTCAAGAGTACTTTTTAATCTAGTTTCTTCCTAAGCCTTGTTCCATGTCCCCTCCCTCTTGGCACAAATTTTGACAAGGAACCCCTTGATAAGGTTCGCCTTGGGGTCCCCATAAACTGGAAACAGGCAGACACAGAAGCCACTTTGCAATCAAGAACAAAATATCAGCCACTTCCCTACAGTATTGTATCCATGCCACCACCGAATAATTAAACATTTCTTGTCTCCTCAACTCTTTCTTATTCAGAATGCAGCCTCAGCACTATTATTTTAGGAACAGCTTGGGAAGTTTCAATACGTGCAAAGAAAAGTACCCCTGCTTAGTATGTTCTTTACATTTGCAGAAAAGACTTTAATGTGAATGCAAGTGTTAAAGATATCAATAAAATTTTAAGTAGAGAGATCTTGTAGCTGTAGCACCTTTGAGAAAGAAAGAAAGAAAGAAAGAAAGAAAGAAAGAAAGAAAGAAAGAAGTTGGCAGCATGAGCTTTCCTAGACTTAACTCTTTAGTTTTTCTAGACTCTAGAAAAGATCTCTCTACATCCTGATTCTACAGACCAACATGGCTATATCTTTGAATAAAAAGTTAAGTGAGTTGTGTATGGATGGCTTTCCATTGGGCTTTCAACGTTTACTAGGTTTTCCTTGTCTTCTGAGCAAGGGGAATTACATTTTTGCTTTTGCTTCTGCATCCACACTGCAGAAATAATCCGCTCTGGTGCCACAACAAACTACCATTCCCAGAATTCCATAGCACAGAGCCATGGCAGTTAAAGTGGTGTCAAGCCAGATTATTTCTGCAGTGTGGATGCAGCCTTTTGAGTTTATTGCATGGCATTTTCAGGAATGGGAACTGAACAGAACGGAACCGAATGGGGCGAGAATGCAAGTTACAGCGCAGGAGAAAACCGCCGATGCCGCCAGGAGTCCCCAAACCATTCCCCAGCCATTCCTGGCAGCCGATTTTGAAGAACGGTAGAAGTCTGCAAATTGCACCTTACGATGATTTTACACTTTAGTCACTTCTGGCACAACCTGTCACAACAAAAAAGGACACAATGTACCGATTTTCTCAACATCGTGCACTTAGGGACCAATGATGACACTGACAAAATTTCAGCAATATACCAGAATAACTTCTGGGTGATAATTATTACTTTATGATGCCCTCTCATAAGCCTGAGGACAGGGAACTGTCCAAGTAGCAATTGTAGGGGGGTTGCAAACTGACAGAAATAGTGCAAATTGAGTCCACTTTTAGGGTTAGGGTTAGGGTTAGGGAATCATGGGAACTTTATTTTATTGTGGCACCAGAGCTCTCTGACAGAGAAGGCTCAATGTCTCAGAAAAAAACCAATTCCCATGATTCCCTAGCACTAACCCTAACCCTAAAAGTGGACTCAATTTGCACTATTTCTGGCAGTCTGCAACCCCTATAAGCTATTCTGAGAGCCTTTGTGGCTGACAAGCAAGGTATAACTAACTAACAAAATAAATAAATAAATAGTATGGGATATAAAATATTAATTAGCATCGATAAAAACAGCCAGGGTATTAAAAGCCATTGAGTAGAGCTAATAGTTACACAAGCGTTGATGTTATAGTCTTACACTTTTTGACAGCAAAGAAGAACTTAGCCACTGCCTCTGTTACACTTTTCTCAGAATCTTTTTTAAGTGTTCTGATGAGAAATTACATCATGACTGAAACATATAATGCAAAATATAAAGCCACATGATTATATGCATTTCTTTAAAAACCAACATTCTGGAGAATTCATAAGAAAAATGTAGATGTTGATCTGCCGTACTGGTGTTTACAACCTTGAGAGTACAGGTGACCAAAATAATAAACTTTTTAAAAAGACAGCACCCTCTACCTAGGTACGTATTGAGAAATGTAAAACAAAGAACCATTAATCCCTCAGCTAAGAGGCAAGGGTGAGAGGACCATGCTTGTTTCAATGTAAAAAAGTGAGAATCAGATGGAGCAGCATGATATTATCATGCGCGTAGGAGTGATAACATGAGCAAAGTCATTTTAAGACCTTCCATGTTTTTCAAGGTAGTAAATGTTTATTGCTGAGAGCCAGCGTAGTGTAGTGGTTTGAGTGTTGGACTAGGACTCTGGAGATCAGGGTTTAAATCCCACCTCAGCCATGTAAACCCATTGGGTGGCTTTGGGCAAGTCACACTCTCTCAGCCTCAGAGGAAGGCAAGGGCAAACCTCCTCTGAAGGAACTTGCCAAGAAAACCCTATGACAGGTTTGCCTTAGGATCACCATAAGTCCAATATGACTTGAAGGCACACAACAACTCTTCAGCATACCCCTGCTTCCATTTTGGGACTACAGAAATTCTCAAAGAGGGACTTAATTCCAAAGTGAGGAACTCATTTTCACTATTGACATTCCCAGCAGGTAAGATTATTTTTATCCCGTTTTGTCTTGTGGGCTCCTTCAATTACATTGGGAAGCAGGACATAACCTGCTCATGGGCCAAAGCATAGTCAAACCGAAAGCCAGAAATCCTGCCATAGCCATCTGGTTTGATGATGCCCCTTCAAAGAATGGGGAAGACTTGTACTGGGCATCCCAAGAGTCTGTTCTTTTGACAATGGGGCAGTTTTTAGGAGTTCAGAAGTCCACTCAGAAGTTTTTACACATCTTAAATATTTGTTAACTATTTCACTCATCCTCATTATTTAAATTCTTCACTTATGTGAGGTGTTTTTCTTAGAAGATTATTATACGTTTTGATGCTGATGAATCCACTAAGAAGGATTATTTTTCAAAATAGTTTTGATACTGGTAAGGTCTCTGCTTGACCATGAAAACCCACTGGGTGACCTTGGGCAAGTCACATGCTCTCAGCCTCAGGGGAAGAAAACAGCAAACCTCTTCTGAACCAGTCTTGTCAAGCAAACCCCATGATAGGGTCACCTTAAGCTGGAAACAACTTGAAGGCACACAACAACAATAACAACAATGGTCTCCAATTTAGACTGTTACCATAATTGGTAAGTCTTGCAGAGAATGGCAGCTCAACTGAAATGGCTCAGATGAAGAGCTGGCAGCCTTCCAGAACTTGTCAATCAGCAACCATAGACAATGGTGAAGGATGCTGGGAGTTACTGTTCAATGACGTCTAAAGAGCCACATGATTCCTCCACTATTCTAGGGGATGGAGAAAACATGACCCAAGGCCAACTTGACAGATCTTGGAGCACTAGCCTTTTGTGTCTCGAGGATCTTTTTATTTCCATCTTCTGCTTGGAAAAGCTTTGAGAAATATATATTAATGAAGAAAATCTTAACACAAGTGGGCACCATTTCTTTACAGGCAGTGATCCATGTCACAAATGATAAGGAGACCTGGTCTCTTGCAGTAAGGCCTATCTGTGTGCCCTGGATCACAGGGGTTGAGTGTTTGGTAGGAAACTAAAATCCCAAAGGAGATGTCATTGCAGTGTGTTCAGCTATAGAAACACAGCTGCATGCTTCTCTGTCCCCTCCTCCAGCCAGTAAATGGCTGTGTTGGTGTAGTAGGCTGTGAAAGGTAAAAAGATGGATGGGGTGTGAGTGGGTGCCTTGTTAGGGGAGAGGGTCATAGATCCAGAAACCAACAAGCATTGCATGGTGTTCCTTCCATCCCCAGTTTTTAGGACTCTGTGCTGGAATGGCTAACCTTAGGTGTGAGCATGAATAATAAACATTCTTATGGCATTTCTGTACTTGTCTGCTCCTGCAGTTTGTAAATCAAATGTTATGCCCTGCAATACATGTGCTCTGGCGTGTCCTAGGAAGATGGGGACCTTTGACTCTCCCATCCTATCAGACACAGGACATGAAATCATGGGAGACAGGTGTAAAAATGGGCCCCTGGTGAGTGGTGACAGTGGTATGTGCATAGCCAGATATAGTGGTGGGAATTTTGTGGAACTCTGGATATTGTTGAACTCTTAACTTTTCTCAACTACCTAGCATAGGGAATGGACAGGAATGATGGGAGCTGCAGCTGAGCAACAGCTGGAAAGCCACAGGGTCTCCATCCCTGCTCATCTATCTCAGTTATTTCCATGAATATGTGAGTGCATCAAATGGATGCTTCACTTTACATACATCCCAGTTCAAATTCATATCTCCATCAGGTATTGCCTTCACAAGTAAGTGAATTCTGGACTCATTTACTAAAATGGGCACTAAACTGGGGCAGATCCATAGACTGGGCTGGGGGGAAAAAGTTTCTTTTGGTCACACTAAGCATCCTTTCAGCACTTCTGCAATCATCATCATCATCATCTCTAGTATTTCATCTTGCCCATTAGTAAAATTAGGCTATTTAGGTGTTATTTATCATAACCTCCTAGGGTATAGGCCATATTCCCTTTCCTCTGAGAAGCATAAAACCATGAAAGGGCTAGGCACATCCCTTAGAGAACTACCATCTAACTACAATTAAGACCCATTGCAAAAAGCCATTAGATTAACAAATAACATGTATGGGGTAGATGTATTGACTTGCAGTAGATAAAAAACTGACAAAATCTGGTAATGATTCTGCTTTTCATGAAGCCTGTGGTGTTTGTCTGTAGCTTTTCATGGCAAAATACATGAGTTAGATGGTGATATGGCTTGTGGTACCTTGTAAAGGGCTTATTTTAGATCAAATGTTTGTTCCCATTTGGTAATCAAGTCCTCAGGTTTGAAAAATGTCACACAGCCTTGTTCATCTCTGTGCAGCAGGCAGGATTAAATATGGAGCAAACATAAGAAATGCCCTTGAGACAATGTATTTTTATTTTATTTGTTTGTTTGTTTGTTTGTTTCATTTTTATGCCACCTTTCTCCCAGAAGGGGACCCAAGGTGGCTCACAAGATAAAAACATGTTAAAAACTTTACAATAAGAATTTAAAAACAGCTAAAAATACATTTGAACAGAAAAACTGCCAGTGCTACATCAAACTTTGCTGAGTATGGAGAGAAAAGCAGTTACATTGTGGTGGTGTTGTTGTTGTGTGCCTTCAAGCCATTTCCAAGGTATGGCGACCTTATCATGGGATTTTCTTGGCAAGATTTGGTCAGAGGAGCTTTGCCATTGCCTTCCCCTGAGGCTGAGAGCATGTGACTTGCCCAAGGCAATGGGTTTCATGGGCCTGGGAATCAAATCCTGATCTGTAAAGTCATAGTTCAACACTCAAACCATTACACCACCCTTGCACCTCCATTTCATCTTTAAATTAGTTTACAAAGTGCAATTAGACTCAGATTATTCAATGTTATCTCTGCCCTGCCGATGTATTTACCAGCTATGTAAGAAGAAATAATTCAGCAGGGGGAGGTTTTCTTATGCTGTCTTCATTGTGACAAAAAGCTTTATTAATGTTCTGCAATTATTTTTGCTTCTAACAATAGTAAATGTAGCCCTGCTACTAAAAAAAACAAAACCAGAAACAGAGGCAAGTCCCACGAATGGATGGATGGACAAGTACTTTTGGGGTTATCTTTCTGTCATTAAATATAAAATTAACCATCATCTGACTCTGGGCAAATTATTCCTGTTTCTTTACCCAGTTCTAACCTCTGTAAAAAAAAAGGAAAAAAAAGATGATGATGATGATGATGAACTAGAGTACTGTATTTTGCTGCACAAACATCATATGACATCAAACACAATAAATAACTTTGCCAAAGTTAGAAGTCCTTTATAAACAAGTGGTGTCTGTGCAAAAGGATCCCTGTGAGCGCTCTAAATTTCTGTGAGATTAAAAAGAACATTTCAGTTCTGGCTTATAATTCATTTAATAATTCCCCAGGTTCAACAACATCACTGCTGTGTGAAGACTATAAATTTTGTCTTCTTGTTGGCTGTGTCCAGTAGTTCTTGAATTGTGGCTGGCTCTTTTTCTGTGCTTTATTAAATACAAGGAAAAAATATCTTGTAACATCTTCAGGTAAGTATATTCCATGGGAGCAAAGCAAATCCAGCAATATTTTTATTGTCTGGTTTAAACTAAATGTTTAAAACAACAACACTACATTCTTTTAAAAAATTGATTATTTGTTTTTCAAGAAGTTTAGCTATCATTACTATTTTCCAGACTTCTTATTGGAACAACAACTGTTTGAATTTAATTGTTTTTTTAACATTAATAGTTTGTTGGCAGCTGTCCATTGAGAGACCAATATCCAGTGCCAGTTGCCTCCTTTAATCCCTTTCTTTTATGAAAAATGCCATTCAGAAACAAATTTTCAATTAATATAAATTCAACCAAAACAACTTGCTTTAAAAGAGCTCTTTTAAAAGAACACTTGTTATTTAAGCTTTCTTCTTATTGCTGTGTAGCAATGGGGACCCTAAAGCTAGTAAGAACCAAAATCCACAAAACGGTGATACCTTTATTGGACCAACTAAAATGCACAATATAGAAACTGCAAGCTTTCTAAGCTCCACTTGCAACATGTATTTTGTGCATTTTGGTATCACTGTTTTGTGGATTTTGGGCGTTATTGTACTTTGCTATATGGCCAATATGGTTACCCCTAGATATATTTAAGCTAGGGGCTATAACATCTGAACTGCATTTTGCTACTTAATTTTCTAATCTTATATTGATATAGTCTTATATATATATAGAGAGAGAGAGAGAGAGAGAGAGAGAGAGAGAGAGAGAGAGAGAGAGTATATATATATATATATATATATTGCAAAGCTTTATTGAAAGCTATAAATCACATAAAAGCCTAATAACTTTGGCTTGTTAATGTTAGAAAGCATTATAACATAGTTGATCAAACTTTCTAATACATGAAATAATATTTCACAGTATTACTATAATAAGCAGGATTTATTTTTAAAAAATTGAAACAGTAGTGCAAAACAACAACGACAAACAACCCAAACGATTTAAACAACAACAAAAGCCCTGGGATTTTTGGTGTGTGCTTTTAAAAACCTAGGTTTCCCCCCCCCCCCCAAAAAAAAACAACCTTGATCTTTATTTGAGTCAGTTAAAACTCCAAAATAGTTTACAAGGCTCTGAGACCTTCAAAACTCCTCTAATCAATCATGATTCATATTTTTGGTTCAATTTTAATTAGACCTGGAAGAATAATGCTTTGTTGTTGTTGCTGTTGTTCTTGTGTGCCTTCCAGTCATTGACCTAGCACAGACTTTCATGGGCAAGTTTCATCAGAGAAGGCTTGCCACTGCCATCCTCTGAGGGTGAGAGAGTGTGACTTGCCCAAGGTCACCTGGTGAGTTTCCATGGCTAAGTCAGGATTTGAACTCTGGTCTCCAAAATGGCTCAAACCACTACACCACACTGGCTCACTGAATAATGTTTACTTGGGACTTTTTCAAGAGGCAGCATGGTGAAGTGGTTTGAATCCCTGCTCAGCAATGGAACCCCAGAGTCACACTCTCTCAGCTTCAGATGAGGGCAGTGGCAAACCCTCTCTGAAGAAATTTGTCTAGAAATCCTCATGATAGGGTCGCCTTAAGGTTGCCATTAAGTCAGAAATGACTTGAAGGCACACAAGATATGTGTGTGTGTGTGTGTGTGTGTGTGTGTTCGACAATAACTTTTTTTCAAAATGCGTTTATTCATATTTATTTCATTTTTTCTACTACTAGTACTACAAAAAAAGACTTTTTACAATATACATATAGTAAATGATGATCAACTAAATGGTGATGATGATGCTAATGTTAATACAGTCACGCCAAGGTTAAGCTCCTTAACACTTGGAAGGAACAAAAGGGCGAAAAAGTCCGTTATCTGTCCGTAGACCCCCTCAGGCGGCCATGATCACCATGAAAATGGCTGGGTACTTAAAAACCCATTCTCACGCCATTAGGGATTTCCCAAGCCCCCCTATTGAAGGAAAAGGGTGTGAAAGAGCGAAGCACGTCTCATTGTCAAGGAAGAATGTCAGGTACCACACCTGGACCCTATAAAAGACCCTTCACCCTCAGCACCCCTTCCCCAAAGCATTCATTTCTTGGGAGCAAGTGCTGAGGAAAGAACTACGAGCCCCAGCAGGCGCCGCGAAGAGAGAACCTGCCCGCGCCTGCGCACTGCGAAGCCGGTAAGACCGAGAACGAGAGCGCCTGAGTGCCTCTTTCCCCAGGCATTTGGAAACTTTTGCAAGGAGAAGGAGGACTTAGTCCTCCTTTTCCCGGGCACGTCCTCCATCCCAGCCTTCTGTCCTGGAGGAATTCCGAAATGTCCTCCATTTGGCTCAGGACCAGGCTGACCAGATTTGGTCCTCCTTTTTCCCCAGGACCTGTCCTCCATTTCAGTCCTCTTCTGTCCGGGGAGGGATCCAAAATGCCCTCCATTTTAAGTAAGACTAAGAACGGAGGTGATCAGACTTGGTCCTCCTTTTCCAGGACCCGTCCTCCATTTTAATTTCTCTTCTGCCCGGGAGGGATTCCGAAATGTCCTCCATTTGAAGAAGGACTAGAGCGAAATGTAGGGCATGTCCTACATTTCAGCCTTCTTCAGTTCAGGAGGGGTTCCCAAACGTCCTCCGTTTTGAGCAAGGTGACCAGACTAGAGTGACTAGACTTGGTCTTTCATTTCCAGGACCTGTCCTCCATTTTCCAGTCCTGGTATGTCCGGGAGGGATCCCAAATGTCCTCCATTTTGAGTAAGACTAAGAACGGCGGCGATCAGACTTGGTCCTCCTTTTCCAGGACCTGTCCTCCATTTCGGTCTTCCTCGTCTGTCCAGGAGGGATTCCGAAATGTCCTCCATTTGGAGCAAGACTCAGAAGTTTTTATTTATACACGTGTGTTTCTTTCTCTCTTTTTTTAAAAAATTGGCCCCATCTCTCCATTTTTCTCGAACGTCCTCCATTTTGCAGTGTCCTGTCCTCCTTGGCGGTGGGAGGACCTGGGGGGATTTGTGTATGTGCATTTGTTCTTTTAAATGACCATTTTGACTCTAAGGCGACTCTGTCGGGGGCTTTCTTGGCAAGATTTGTTCAGCGGATGTTTGCCATGGCCATCCTCTGAGGCTGAGAGAGCGTGACTTGCCCAAATGGTCTCCAGCGTCACAGTCCAACACTCAAACTGCTGCACCACACTGGTTCCCTAGTAATATATTGGCTGTCTGTGTGTATGGAAAGTGACCTTGGGCGAGTCACACTCTCTCAGCCTCAGAGGATGGCACTGGCAAACCTCCCTCTGAACAAATCTTCCCAAAAAAAAAAAAAAAGTCTCATTGGAAAAGGCGAGGGAAAGGAAGGTCTCCCTCCTCCCCGGACCCAAGCCACGAAAAGAGAGGGTTGAGCGGAGGAGGACGCGGCCCGGAAAATGGAGGACGGCCGAGATAAATGGGGAGGGGGCGCATGGCCAAATACAAGCTCAAAAGACTGGGTATAAATGTAAATTCATGATTCATAGCAGTGCTCAGAATGGAGGACGTTTTGGAATTCCCTCCCGGCCAGAAGGTTCAAATGGAGGGCGTGTCCTGAAAAAGGAGGACGTGCTTGATCCCCCGTTCCATGCTCACAATGGAGGACGTTTTGGAATTCCCTCCCGGCCAGAAGGCTCAAATGGAGGGCGTGTCCTGGAAAAGGAGGACGTGCCTGGTCCCACTGTTCTATGCTCAAAATGCAGGACATTTTGGAATTCCCTCCTGGACATAAGACTGAAATGCATGACATGTCCTGGAAAAGGAGGACATCTAGTTGCCCTGACTACATTATTATTATTATTATTATTATTATTATTATTATTATTATTATTGTTGTTGTTGTTGTTGTTGTTGTTGTTGTTTTTAATATTTTTATATATAAAAATACTTTATATATTATTCATATTTATATAAAACTGGGGCTCAGGGCGGCTTGCAATACAGTCCAATTGAAAGCAGACTAAAAACAGGGTCTGAAAGCAGACTAAAAGCAGACTAAAAACAGTGTGTGTTTTCCTGGGCAGAGACATGAAAGATGCCCCCCAAAACAAGGGGTTGTGGTTGTGGTTGTGGTTGTGGTTGTGGCTGCTGTGCCTTCCAGTCATTTTTGACTCATGGTGACCCTGAGGCAAAGCTATCATGGGGCTGAACATTCAACCCACTGCCTCCCACTGGCTCCTTTATTATACTGGATGCCTAGTCAGGACTGTGGCAAGGTTAGCTGCACCAGGGTGACCAGGCGTCCTCCTTTCCCAGGACATGCCCTCCATTTCAGCCCTTCTGTCCAGGAGGAATTCCAAAATGCCCTCCGTTCTGAGCATGACCGAAAAGTATGGCTTTACATTTAATATTGGTGTTCACAGCTTTTCATTTTGGAATGTCCTCCATTTTTCCCTCGAGTGTCCTCCATTCCTGATCATGTCTCAGAAGCATGGCTTTACATTTAATATTGGTGTTCACAGCTTTTCATTCTGGAATGTCCTCCATTTCCCTCAAGTGTCCTCCATTTCCCTCAAGTGTCCTCCATTTCTGATCATGTCTTAGAAGCATGGCGTCACATTTATGTCAGTGTTCACAGCTTTCATTTTTTGGGGTATGTCCTCCATTTTCCTCAAGTGTCCTCCATTTCTGATCATGTCTTAGAAGCATGGCGTCACATTTATGTCAGTATTCACAGCTTTCATTTTTGAATGTCCTCCATTTTTCCTTGAGTGCCCTCCATTCTGATCATGTCTTAGAAGCATGGCTTTACATTTATCTTAATGTTCACAACTTTCATTTTTGGGGGGATGTCCTCCATTTTCCCTCCAGGGTCCTCCACTGGAATTGATTTTACTGTGTCTAATTGCCTAATTTCGATTTGCATTTTATGGAGTGAGTTAGAAGCTTGATTGTTTTAAGTTCAGTTTGTTCACCTGCAGAATCGTACATGGTTCAACTTCTGGCCCAAAAATGAGAAATGTGGACTTCTTCATCTCCAAATGTGATATTTGGGGTTATATGTCTACTATAATTGTATGGGATTGTATTTTAATTGTAAGCCGCCTTGATAGCCTCAGCTAAAGGCGGGATATAAATAAATTATTATTATTATTATTATTATTATTATTATTATTATTATTATATTGCTTTTCTGTCTTCAAACATTTCCTAGGAGTGTGGGGCACAGAAAAAGTTGGGAACCACGGTGTTGGACTAAACCCTTTGATTCCACTGCTAGCGTTAGGTGTGTTTAATCCAATGTAAGATTTATTTATATTTATTTATAAACTATTAAATTATATATATTCCGCCAATCTCGGCCTCTGTCAGGCATTTTGGCAAGCTTTGTGGCACAATTATAGACATATTTACTAGAAAGCAAGTGTGGCGTAGTGCTTTAAGCATTGGTCTGCGATTCTGGAGACCAGGATTCAAATCCCTGCTCGGTCATGGTTAAGACCTTGGGCAAGTCACACTCTCTCAGCCTCAAAGAAAAAAAATCCCTTTGAACAAATCTTGCCAAGAAAACCCTATGATTGGATGACTTGTGGGGGGGGGTCATTGGCACTATAGAAATAATGCGGTTTGACGTCACTTTAAGTGCTGTAGCCTCATCCTGTGGAATTCTGGGATTTGTAGTCTTACAAGGTCTTTTGCCTTCCTTTCTGCCAAAGAGTGCTGGTGCTTCACAAATGGACAAATCCCAGGATTTTGTAGGATGGAGCCATGGCAGTTGAAAGTGGTGCCAAGCTGCATTATTTCTACAGTGCCTTGGAGGCACAGAGGTGACATTTTGTAGGAAAAAAGCCTCCACGTTAATGTAATTATTATTTTTATTTATGGGATTTGCATCCCATCTTTCTCCCAAAATGGGATTCAAGAGCTGATTTATTAATTCTCTTTTTTTTTTCCTCCTCCTGCCTCTTTTTCCTCCCTAGTGCTGCCAACTTACCAAGACTCTTGGGTTTTGATTGAAAGTCAAGGATGCAACACCTGTGGTGGCAAGATAACCTTGCAGCCGACATCCATCAAACTTTGAGGGAGAAGGTAAGAGTTCAATTTCCTCCACTTTTACCTGTTCTGCTTTTCCTTTCCCATGGTTGTTGTAGGCTGCATCCACACTGCAGAAATAGTCTAGTTTCAGACCAGTTTACCTGCCATGGCTCAGTGCTATAGAATTCTGGGAACTGCAGTTTTGCTCTGGTGCCACAACACTTCCCAGAATTCCATAGCACTGAACCATGACAGGTAAAGTGGTACCAAACCAGATTATTTCTGCAGTGTGGACGCAGTCTGCAAGCAGGGGTAGGCAACCTTTCCCCTTTAAGGGCCGAGGGACTTCAGCTCCCAGAATCCCAGGAGCTATTGGCCAACATGGGACTATTGGCCTACATGGCTGAGGCTTCTGGGAGCTGAAGTCCCTCGGCCCTTAAAGGGAAAAGGTTGCCTACCCTTGGTCAAGAGTTTTTACGATGGCAGTCTCTTAGGGCCGTTGCAGACTGCCAGAAATAGTGCAAATTGAGTCCACTTTAACTGCCCTGGCTCAGTGCTAGGGAATCATGGGAACTGTAGTTTATTGTGGCACTAGAGCTCTCTGACAGAGAAGGCTCAATGTCTTAGAAAAAAATATAATTCCCATGATTCCCTAGCACTGAGCCAGGGCAGCTAAAGTGGGTTTTCTTGGCAAGAGTTGTCCAGAGGAGATTTGCCATTGCCTCCCTCTGAGGCCGAGAGAATGTGACAGTGGTTTTCAGAAGAAATGTGTATGTAATTACCTTCCGGAACTGGTTAAATATTCTATCCAGTCATTTTTACCTTAACAGTACTGTATTAGAAAGCATTGGTACAAAAACATTTGATGCAGAGTGTGAAGGTGGTTCTCAGATCCTACAGTCAGCATTTGTAGAGTTTGTTCCTAGTGGGATGATATGACGTCTAGCATTTAGTCAATTTATGTGTAAATGTAAGACCCTTCAAATGTAATTCCAATTTTTTTATAAAACCCAATCAAATATTGTGAAGTGTCCCATCCTTAAGTGGAATGCATGGGCTTTAAAAACCTCCATCAGGAGACAGCTGAGGTCAAATGAATGTTTTTGACGCTTAAACCAAGACTGGATGGTGCCATCTAATTGATATGTTTTGCTGTGAGTGCGCCTGCTGTCCAGATAAGTGTGTCCTCTTCACCATTGCATAAGTATTTATTCAGCAGACTTATATTCAAGAGGTCTTATATTGCCATTTTTTAGGAGGTACTTCATGAACTGCTTGGCTTCTGCCTTATTCAGGACCTTAATCCCTTTAAAAAAAGAAACCAAAACTGTTGGATCTGTGGATGGGCCTTAAATTTCAAGAGTGGACAGCAGATGCATCTTGGTGCCAGTATGCTATATAACATGTTGTTGTTGTTGTTGTTGTTGTTGTGTCTTCAGATTGTTTCTGACTTGTGGCGATCCTATCACAGGGTTTTCTTGGCAAGATTTGTTCAGAGGAGGTTTGCCATTGCCTTCCCTTGAGGCTGAGAGTGTGTGACTTGCCCAAGGTCACCCAGTGGGTTTCATAGCCAAGCTGGGAATTGAACTCTGGTCTCTTAGTCCGACACTCAAACCACTATGCCATGCTCCATATCCAAAAGCCACTGGATTGTTCTGAACCTTTAAATTGGTGGCTCCTATGTTTTGTAGGTAGCCAGCAGTTCAGGCATTCAAAGTGAGACTAATCAGAGCATGTTTTACAGTCATTTAAACTAGAGAGTCTTTCCAATGAGAGCCTGATCAAGTTTTATTGGTCCGGTTGCTAAGGAGCCAGCATGGACTGTATTCAGTGATTTGAGCACTGGGCTATGATTCTGGAGGTCAGGGTTCAAATCCAGGCTCAACCATGGAACTCCACTGGCTGAGCTTGGGCAAGTCACCCTCTCTCAGCCTCAGGATGGCAATGGCAAACTCCCCTCTGAAAAAATCTGCCAAGAAAATCCTGTGTTAGTTACCGCAAGCCAAACACAACTTGAAGGCAGACAATAACAATAGATGCTAAGTATTAGCCAGAGGGGGGTGCAGACTGCCAGAAATAGTGCAAATTGAGTCCACTTTTAGGGTTAGGGTTAGTGCTAGGGAATCATGGGAATTGGTGTGGTTTTTTTCTGGGACATTGAGCCTTCTCTGTCAGAGAGCTCTGGTGCCACAATAAAATACAGTTCCCATGATTCCCTAACCCTAAAAGTGGACTCAATTTGCACTATTTCTGGCAGTCTGTAACCCCCCTTAAATGCTGGTCTGGATCTTCTATGATTTCTGCTTTGGATGACACATCTTCTCTGTCCTTCCTTTGTGTCGCCATAGGAGCTGATGCTGCCCCCATACAGGGCCTATTCGCCACTAATTGGGATGCGGCGCTATTTTGCTGACCTCTTGACTGTCCTCAGCAGGCACTACAAACTCTGTCACATAACCCGGCACCTTGCTGTTTACTTGCTAGACCTCATGATGGACTACTATGATGTTGGTCTCACAGAACTATACACCATCTCAATTGTTTGCCTCCTCCTTGCAAGTAAGTAAGCATAAATGTTGCAGTTGTTTTGCATTTTTTTTTAAATTGGAAGAGGTTGTCTGCCTATTGTATGCATTCAGTTAGGCAACAACAACTTTGCATATTATCTATAATACAAATTACTGATTTCAATGCTTTATCTTTTAATATACTGGACCACTGCTTTCAAATGTCAACAACCTCGACTTATAATGATGTGTTCAGCTCCTTCTTGTACATTTAGGAAAAGTGCCTAAGGGCCTTTACAGACTGCCAGAAATAATGCAGCTTGAGGCCACTTTAACTGCCCTGGCTCAGTGCTAGAGAATCATGGGAACTGTAGTTTATTGTGGCACCAGAGCTCTCTGACAGAGAAGGCTCAATGTCCCAGAAAAAAATACAATTCCCATGATTCCCTAGCACTGAGCCAGGACAGTTAAGGTGGCCTCAAGCTGCATTATTTCTGGCAGTCTGTAAAGGCCCTAAATTTACAGTGTTCCAATTTAAGGGGTTGTTCAGTGCTACTGTTAAAGTATTGTAGGTTCAGTGTCGTGTCCTTTAACCTTTCAGATGTTGATGCATTGCAAGTCCCATCAGTCCTGGCCAGCATAGCCAATGGCGAGGAATTCTGGGAGCTGCCCCACAATCCCTACTCTAGTCTTAAAATGTTACACCAGGGATGGGAAAAATGTGACCATCAGGCTGCAATCTTTGCTTTCCTTCCCCATCCTGTCCAATCAACTCAATTCCCCCCCCCCCAAAAAAAACCCTGAGGACTGTGGACAGAGTCCTGTTGGTATAGCCTTGAGGATATTGTGGAAGAGGGTATTCAATACCCAGCAGCAGAATGTGCCCTCACCAGCTGGGACACTATATACACAGTCGGTGTCTGGTTGTACTTGTACTCTCAGGAGAATTAAATAGGCATCATAATAGTCCTGTATCTCCAGCATCTGCTAGTGTGCTGACTAGAAATTCAGGAGAAGAATGTCTATTCTCTTCTTCTGGCTGTGGAATTACAGCCATACATTATAGCATCCTCTTTTGGGTGCTAAGCGGCCACAAAGAGCACTCCAGGACTGAGTTCTACACATTGGTCCATATTTGGGAGAGTCCTCTGGCATAACTGTTGTGTGGATCACCTGCCAAATCCCTGAGAGTTACCCTTAAGACTGGTGATTTTAGTAACATTATGAATTCTTCCTACATCTCTTATTTACAGAAACCTCCAAGTTTCATAATTCAGGGCCTTTACAGACTGCCAGAAATAATGCAGCTTGAGGCCACTTTAACTGCCCTGATTCAGTGCTAAGAAATCATGGGAACTGTAGTTTATTGTGGCGTCAGAACTCTCTGACAGAGAAGGCTCAATGTCCCAGGAAAAACTACAGTTCCCATGATTCCCTAGCACTGAGCCAGGACAGTTAAAGTGGCCTCAAACTTCATTATTTCCGGCAGTCTGTAAAGGCCCTATGTCTCTCAAGACTTTTTTTTAAGGACTTGTTTTCTGTCAGGTTTCAGTTAATTCTTCTGTTCTGAGTGCTTAGATAAAATAAACATTTACTAATCTTAAGAAGAGCTCAGCCTCTTTCTCTCTCTGAATTTCTTATACTGATTTTTTTTTTTGTTTAAATCAACATATGTTTACAGCAGGATGTGTTGTTGAAAGTTGTTTATATGAGTGAAAATGCTAATATGTTCCACCATACACTTCTGTGTCCTACAACAAGTATCAATAGATGGTCTGTAGTCAAACAAATGCTCCATTTGTAATTCAAGATCATGGCAAACAGATAATTTTAACATTCTCAGTCTTTGGTGAATATAGATGGTGATAGTGCTAAGCAAATAAAGTGTTTGCATGCACCTATGTTGGTGTGTCATGATTTTTAAGAAGGAATTATTCCTGGAGTTTGAGGGGGGATGATGATGTTTCAAACCCAAAATAATAATAATAATAATAATAATAATACTTTGCCCTTTCAACAGGCAAATTTGAACAGAGGGAACGCAAAGTGCCTACGTTAGCAGAGGTGAACAACTTTTCTTGCATGTACGGCCCTAATGTGACAATAACGAAGAAAAAGCGGCTGCAAACGGAACTGTTGGTCCTGAAAAGAGTCAACTGGAATCTGTGTCTGCCAACGCCAGCGCACTACATCGATTACTACCTCTGTGCCTCTGTTACTGCTACTGACTTCCACAATGGCTGGCCGATCACATTCCAGGATGAAGCCAGAGGTTCCATAGAAAAATACTCTCATTATTTTTTGGAAGTCTCACTGCAAGGTAATGTACTCTTGTCAAGTTGGCAGCATTTATTGGCAATCGGGAAGTAAGAGGAGGACATTATTCCTAATGAAAATACCACTATAGAGTCTATTGCACTTTAGAAATGTCATCAGGTCTCAAGAGATAGTGTGCAAGGGGAACTTGTAGCACCTTTGAGACTAGCCTCGACTATGCTACAAGGCCTCTTTGTATACTGATATTACAGACTAATAGTGATGCCTCAGAAATACAGCAAAGACATCATTAAGCAAAATTGAGGATAAAGTCCTTGCTCTCCAAAGTCTTCTCTTAAGACTAGATGTACCCTAGACCAAGCTAGCCGGGTTCCCGGCGTTAGAATTTGACCTACAGGAGATAGATCCAGTGAAACCCTGTGAACTTAAGTAGCCATGACTAGGGCTGCATTTACACTGCAGATTTAATGCAGTTCAACACCACTTTAACTGCCATGGCTCAATGCTATGGAATTCTGGAATTTGTAATTTTGACAGTCTTCTCTGTCAGACAGCTCTGGTGCTATAACAAACTACAAATCCAAGGATTCCATAGGATGGAGCCATGACAGTTAAAGCGGTGTCAAATTGCATTAATTCTGCAGTGTGGCAGCGGCCTAACTCGAGTCCCATAGGTATCAACGGGCCTGTCCAAAGTATGACTGAAATCTCATTCCAACTTGTTTTGTCACCTCTTGAAGTTGAAGCAATTTTGGGAGACACTAAAAGATGCCTTTGTTTTTCTGAGCCTTTGCAACACATAAAACCAGAATATGTGGTAGCTTGTTTGTAAAATGGAGCAGTACTGCAGACATGAGTATGTGTGTGTGTGTGTGAGAGAGAGAGAGAGAGAGAGAAAGGGAAGTCAAGCTGATTTTGTTTGGACTTTCCTGGTAAATGTGTTTGACTGTTTCCTTAAACCTTCTAAGGTCTTGTATCCAACAACAGTAGCATATAGAGCTCCTTTCTGAGCCTATATTATTGTCCAATAGGTTTGCATTTTGTGACTGCAGTTGTGGTAATGCTTGCAGGAAATACTGACCTGAAGTTAATTTAATTCTCTCCGAGGTGATACCTTTTATTTTGACATCCTAATTTACAGCTAGAAATTTGGGCTCTCTCTCAAGGGATTGCCGTTCCTTGCTTCTAATCTCATGATTTTTTTCTCTTCCAGACCATGCTTTCCTCTATTTCCGGCCTTCTCTGGTTGCTGCTGCTTGTATGGCTGCCTCACGCATCTGCCTCGCAATCACTCCCAGTTGGTCCATAATGCTTCGCATGATCACACAATATTCCTGGGATCATATTGCTCCGTGTGTTGACCTCATGCTTGTGTAAGTGTTCTGAACAAAAGCAGAGCATTTGACATACTCGGTTGCTTCCAGTGTGACCTGTTTTATTTAAAGCCCTTCCTCCCTTGACTGGAATAGGACATTTTAAAAACCCACAACCCCAAAGTGTGTGTGTGTGTGTGTTTAACATGCTGTGGGGCATTGTGATATATTGTTGAATCTTTTTAATGCAACACTTCTTTAAGCCTGGTGTGGAGAACATATGGCCCTTCAGATGTTGGACTGCAGTTCTTATGATCCTTCACCATTGGCTTTGCTGAAGGGATTGCCGTGCTCCCAACATCTGCAGAGCCACACATTCCCCACCTGTTTTAAAAGATGTGGGCTGTCATTCCATTAGGCCTGGAAACAGACATGGAAGCCAAGACATTTGGTGGAAGAACAGGGTGTGGACTGTGTTTCTGTGCTTCTCCCTGTACATTATGGTTTCATCTCTATGAACAGTGCAGACTTAAACAAGCAAACACATTCAAAAGTTTAGCTCAGGGTAGACAACCAACTCCCATGAGTCCCAGCTTGTATCTTATATGCATCCTCTAGTGTTTTACATGCATGTCCTAACCCATCTCCAGTGTCATACCCCTATTGTAGTAGTAAAGCATGCATGCAAAAGTTCAGAAAACATGATGCACTATGGCAGTTGTGTGATGCCCATCTGCCTGTTCCACACATAAACAACCATGCACATGGCACACCTGAACTGTTCAGCCCCCCCCACCCCTGCTTTTCTTCCATAGAGCTGACATACTAGTGTCTCACTTCTGCACTTGGGACACAAGAATGCAAATTCTGTCTGGCTATACCCAAAATTACAGCAGCCAAGAGGATTTTTGTAAGTTCTGTGATATTCTAGCCCTCACCTGCAGCGTTGCTATGGGAAATGGTGCTTAGATTTTCCATGTCTCTCAAAAGACATGCAGTGGGCTTTGAAAATAGGTTTGGAGGCTGACTTAATGCATTTTGTAAATGCTGTTCCCTCTGTTTTCACATTTTACTGTTCCCATGCCACACCTTGGCTTTAGCATCCTCTTGCTTTATTTTTCTTGAACAGAGCCTATCATAAGGACATGAGAGCAGCCATGAGGGAAAAAGAACAAGCGATGCTACTGCAGCGGCAGCAACGTATGGAAAGCCTGACCTTCCAGCTCCCAGCTCAGGTTCTGTTTCCACCTTCACCCTGCTATTATCCTCAGGCTCAGCACCAAGATGTCCCTTCTCAGTCCCAGCCTCCAATGCGGGATCTGTTTTCGGCTTTCCGGGCATCTTTACAAGCTCCTCAATCAAGGAGCCTTGCCTCAGGAAATAGCAGTTTGCTGCCTTCTGTCTCCACTGCACAGGCCAGTTCTGAGGTGGCTCCTCGCCAAACCATATCCATTCAAGGGTCTACAGGCACTATGCAGGTGGACATCTTGGAGGATCCAGGGCGCTGCCTGTCTTTGGTCCTTGGCAGTAGCTATTTCAGCACTTATGATTCAGGCACAGCAGGCTGTCTTGAAAATGAGCAAAGTGAGTGAGCAAAAGCCAAAGGAAAGCAATGGGGGTTGCAGACTGCCAGAAATAGTGCAAATTGAGTCCACTTTTAGGGTTAGGGTTAGGGTTAGGGAATCATGGGAACTATAGTTTATTGTGGCACCAGAACTCTCTGACAGAGAATGCTCAATGTCTCAGGAAAAAAAACAATTCCCATGATTCCCTAGCACTAACCCTAACCCTAAAAGTGGACTCAATTTGCACTATTTCTGGCAGTCTGCAACCCCCCAATGTCTGGCATAATGTTGGTGGTACACAAAATGGAATTGCTCTTGCCCCCAGAAGAAAGAGAAACTGAACCAGATGAATCCATTTATAGAAAGCGCTTTTAAAACAAAGGCCCCTTTTAAACTTTTTTTTTACCTTTTTGGGCAAGATTTAACAGAAAGATTGATAAAAGAAATGTGCAGAAATATATACCTCACAATTCAAGATGCTGCTTTTACAGATAAAACTGAAATGGATTCCTTTTCCCTTTGCCCCTTGTCCCTTATAACACCATAGAAGTGGTACCAAAATCTCTCATGAAATTTGGTGAACCATCAATAGACAAAATGCCACTAGGATCTATGTTCATAGTGTTTTTCTTAAAATGCAATTAGAAGTTACCAGATGCCTTAAGTAATTATTTGCTGGAAAAATGTGGTTTACAAGTTGTATCAGGGATCAATGTTTACTTGAACACAAGTCGTTTTTTAAAATATAGATATAATTGAAGGAATTGCTGTCTTTAGGTGTAACATGTTAGATCTTGTAGTTTGAATTAGTGATCCTAACCAAATATGGATAAAAATTAAAGTATTTTAAAAGGGAGGGAGCTTTAAAAATATGTGGATGAAGATGTGAAGTCTTTGAATCACTAATTCTGCAGTAATTTTGTTGATACTCAGGATGGATGACACTGGAATGTAACTATGCTGCAGATGGTTTTGGTATAGTTTTCGTTTTAGCACCAGCATGCAAAGGAAAGACCTGTTGAAAAGTTTTTAAATATCTTGGTCCAGGGGTAGGCAACCTTTCCTCTTTAAGGGCTGAGGGACTTCAGCTCCCAGAAGCCTCAGCCATGTTGGCCAATAGTCCCATGTTGGCCAATAGCTCCTAGGATTCTGGGAGCTGAAGTCCCTCGGCCCTTAAAGGGGAAAGGTTGCCTACCCCTGTCTTGGTCCCTTAAGGGACAAATTATGATTTTCGGATTTCCCCCTCTCCCGTGATTTTCCACATCTAAAAGTTTTGATCTATCCCCTGCCCCAGTGCAGCTTCCTGTTCTAAGCACATCCTTAAGAGTAAGAGCTTTTGCACACTGCTAGAAATAGTGCAAATTGAGGGCCTTTGCAGACTGCCAGAAATAGTGCACATTAAATTGAGGCACTGCCCTGGCTCCGTGCTAGGGAGTCATGGGAATTGTATTTTTTTCTGGGACATTGAGCCTTCTCTGTCAGAGAGCTCTGGTGCCACAATAAATTACAGTTCCCATGATTCCCTAGCACTGAGCCAGGGCAGTGCCTCAATTTAATGTGCACTATTTCTGGCAGTCTGCAAAGGCTCTGAGTCCACTTTAAGGGTTAGGGTTAGTGCTAGGGAATCATGGGAACTGTATTTTATTGTGGCACCAGAGCTCTCTGACAGAGAAGGCTCAATGTCTCAGAAAAAAACACACAATTCCCATGATTCCCTAGCACTAACCCTAACCTTTAAAGTGGACTCAATTTGCACTATTTCTGGCAGTCTGCAAAGGCCCTACGCTGCAAAAGGTGGGTTCCCCTTGTTTCCTTGTCAAATAAGCCCTGAGAGAGGAGCTCACTTGCAGGAGATATTTGGGCAGTGATGGGCTTCTCAAATTTACCTCCCTTGCCACACAAATTACCTCTTGCAAATGCCTCCCCCAGGACATTAATATTTCCATCCCTCCTTGTCTTGACTGCAGGGGGGGGGGAGAATTGGTGGTTTGGGGTTGAGGAGGGCATTTGAAGAGATGCACTGTGAAAGGAGAAGAGTAGCTTACCCAACCAGTAAATTTTCTTTAGCACACACAGATTTGGAGGCCTGCCATTTTGCCTTGGGTCCTCCTGGTTTGGTGGAGCTCAATTCTGTGTTTTGGATGCTGTGATTAAGCTTCCCATAAAATGTGTGTGGTTTACTTAACAAGACTTATTGAAGACTTCTGCTAGAATGTGAAGCACTAACTTGATGTACCAACACTGCACTGTTCTTGAGTCCCTGAATGTCAGCACTGTTTTGTTTGTGAAACAGGTTCTCAGGATTGCAATAAAGATAATGTGCAATATGTTTTTATACTACTTAGTTTGATGTACGTGCAAGTGTGGGGTGGTAATGGTAGAACCTCACCCCTTTTGCTTTTAACTTATTCGTTTTCTTTTAGAGACAGCATTGTTGAAAAAAGGAGTGTTAGGTTGATTTTTAGAACGGAAGCAACCTTCCCTTTTTCATAGGCTGTCGGCTGATTGTGAGTTGATGGTGCCTATAAAGTGTTTTTCCAGCTCGCGGCCCCCCAGATGCATTGGCCTACAAGTACCATCATCTCTAGTATCACCTAAAAGAATGCTGAAATAGACACTTTATTTTGAGACTTTAACCATGTATGTAACAATCAGTAGGAGGAACTCTTTTAAAGTTTCTTTGCAGACTGCCAGAAACAGTGCAAATTGAGTCCACTTTAACTGCCCTGGCTCAGTGCTAGGGAATCATGGGAACTGTAGTTTATTGTGGCACCAGAGCTCTCTGACAGAGAAGGCTCAATGTCCCAGAAAAAGATACAATTCCCATGATTCCCTAGCACTGAGCCAGGGCAGTTAAAGTGGACTCAGTTTGCACTATTTCTAGCAGTCTGCAAAGGCCCTTTGTTGCTGTTGTTACAGATTTAGGAATAGACACTTTATTTTGGGACTTTAACCATGTATGTAACAAACAGTAGGAGGAGCTCTTTTAAAGTTTCTTTGTTGCTGTTGTTACAGATTTAGGAATAGACACTTTATTTTGGGACTTTAACTATGTATGTAACAAACAGTAGGAGGAGCTCTTTTAAAGTTTCTTTTGTTGCTGTTGTTACAGATTTAGGAATAGACACTTTATTTTGGGACTTTAACCATGTATGTAACAAACAGTAGGAGGAGCTCTTTTAAAGTTTCTTTGTTGCTGTTGTTACAGATTTAGGAATAGACTATTTTGGGACTTTAACTATGTATGTAACAAACAGTAGGAGGAGCTCTTTTAAAGTTTCTTTTGTTGCTGTTGTTACAGATTTTTAATATAACCTTTTTGTGTCAAAAAGAATGTCTGGAGTTGCATTTTACACTCTTTTTAATACTTGTAATAAAATACTTTTAATAAAATCTGATATGTATCACTGTTTTGAAGTGGGCTTTAATCATCCAAATGTGTAAATTTTCACTAGGGAAGCTCTGGCCTCCTGTATGTTCATGTTGCAAAACCCTGTAAAGAAGCCTTTTTTAATTCAACATTTTGAAGTGTCAAGGAAGATTATTCAATAAACAACACAAAACACTACTTTCGTGTCTGTCTGTGCACTCGCTTTAAGGGGGGGGGGGGGAATCTTATTGAATTTAATGCAAAACTTGCCTTTTAATCAAGTTCCACCATTCCATCAGCAGTCATTGTGGTGCTTCCCAGTATCTGCAGCAAAGTTGTTGACTGGTAAGGCTGACATTTTGTGGGCACTCAATATTCTTTGGTTTACAATTCTAGATGGAATACAGCTTGTACAAAGAACTAACTTAGGCTGGGCCCTCCTTGACTCATTTCATCCTCTTACTTCACTTTTGCAAAACGGATCTGCAACTGCAGGACTTCATTTATTTGAAGCCTCAAATGAGTGAGAATTGTGTGGACCCTCCCGATAGTGATGGATTACAACTCCCAGCATTACTCACCATTATGCTGGCCAGGGCTGCTGGGAGCTGGAGTCCCACATCTGGATGGCTACACAGTTTCTGCACCAACCTAGTTGTGTTCTTTATATACTTTCCTGCACAAAATTACCACTTTTATTTAAAAAATTAAATGCTGGTATTTCTGACGATGCCTCTACATTCAGAGCAAGTTACATGCTCCAAAGTCAATTGAAACATTGATTAGTAATGTTTAAACTGAACCAATTATAATTAATTTACTTTTTTTCTCAAACATGACAATGTGTATATAGGTATTTGCTAGGGATCTTTGGAGACCCTTGTCCTTCATGGCTTATCAAACAGGCCAGAGGAGGTGAAAAGGGTAGCATTTCAGCTTCCCTAAAGGAGGTAGTTGTGAGGTCTTTGTTGAGAAAAACCACCCTTGAATCCCACTATAATGAATAATTGTCATCCAGTGTCCAACCTACCATTTATAAGCAAGGTATTAGAGCATGTTTAATACTTTCTTAAGGGGGGGAGGGATTATACTGTTTTAATGTTATATTTTAATCTTGTTATATTTACTGTTGTCAACCGCCCGGATTGGTTCGCCACAGGGCGGTTGACAAATTATTATTATTATTATTATTATTATTATTATTATTATTATTATGTGGTCCAGGCTATGGCACAGAGACTGCTTTGGTTGCCTTGATGGATGCCCTACGCAGGGAACTAGACAGGGTGTGTGTGTCTCTATTGGTTCTGCTGAATCTCTCAGCGGCTTTTGATAACCATCAACCATGGTATCCTGGGCTGGCTTGCTGGAATGGGAGTAAGAGGTATTGTTTTACAATGGCTCTGTTCCTTCCTGGAGAAGCAAAGCCAAGAGGTGGTGCTTCTGGGGAACTCCTGTTTGACCCCCAGCCATTGGCCTTTGGGGTCCTCCAGGGGACTTTATCACATAGAACAGATCCCATGCAGAAACTGAATTTAAAGTTTAAAAAAAAACCTGCACAAGCAGGTAGATTTTCAGGCGACGTCAGGAGTTAATCCAGAAAGAAAGTAGACAAAACCCGCAAAACCCTGCAAATGGGTTGATTTTCACATGACATTAGCGTTAATGAGCATTAACCCGAATGGAACATAAACAAAATCTTCTCTGTTTTACTTTCAGAAAGTAAAAAGGAGCAGGTTTTGTCTAGTTTCTGTTTGGGCTAATGTCACATTAGCCTTGTCATGTCTGAAAAACAAACCATTTGCAGGGTTTTTCCGGCTTTTAAATCCTGTTTCTGCACAGGATTTCTGTAGTTTGCCCCTGTGTGATAAAATCCAGGGTTCCCCCCATGCTATTTAGCATATAAATGAAACCACTGGGAGAGGTCTTCTGACATTTTGGGGTGTGGTGTCATTGATATGTGGATGACACCCAACTCTACTGTTCCTTTTCACTCCAATCCAAGGAAGCTGCCCTGGACCTAAACCAGTGTCTGTCATCAGTAATGGACTGAATGAGGACAAACAAACTGAAACTTAATCCAGAGAAGAGGTGTTTTTGATCATCTGGAAGGCAGATCAGAGAAGAGGGATTCAGCTTGTGTTACATTGGGTCAACCTCTCCCTGAAGACATAGGTGTGTAGTTTGGGAGTATACTCCTGGACTCAGCCTTGAATCTAGAAGCCCAGGTTTTTGCAGTGGCCATGAGTACTTTTGCACATTTCAAGCTTGTGTGCCAACTGCACCTGTTCCTTGAGATGCTGGATCTGGCCAGAATGCTTTAGGTACATCCTCTTTGGACAACTGTAACACTATTTGGGGCTGTCTTTGTAGAGTGTTTTAAAAACTCAGCTGGTCCAAAGAGCTGTAGCCAGACTGTTAACTGGGGCAGGTTACAGAGACTACACAATGCCTCTGTTGAAACAGCTCCTCTGGCTCCAGTTTATTTCTAGGCACAATTCAAAGTAGTGGTTATTACCAATAAAGGCTTTAAAAATATAGCTTAGGTCCTGGCTATTTGGCAGATTGTGAGCCTCTGCAGACCGGCCCAAAGGACTGGCCTGGAGGCAGAGTTGGGGCAGAGCAGTCCCACGCCAACCACCCCAACCCCACACCAACGCCATCGTGATGTCGGGTGCTGTTACACATGGCACGCGGCATCAGGATGCCTTCCTGGCACAGCGTTTTGACATGCTGCTCCAGAAAGAGCACTGAAGAGCTGTGTGCTGGCTTTTAGGGCAGCCTTTTGCCATCTCTAAAAGGAGTGTCACTTTGCTGCTCTTTTCGGGGCAGCAAAAGGGAGGATTGGGCCACGGTGTGTGGCAGCTCCAGCCTCAATCCGCTGCTTCCCGGGGCGGCTCTGTGCTGCCCATCTGTAGTCCCCACATGTCTCTCTGTAGGAGCCAGCCTGGGGTTTGACATTATCAGGAGAGACCCTCCATTGCAAGCACAGTTGATGGGAACAAGAGAGAGGGTCTTCTTGGTGGCTGCCCGGGATGCTGGAACCAGAATGGCCCCTTCTTTGTCCATCCAGCAGCAGGCTAAAATCATTTTATTCAGATCGTCTTTTAAAACAGTAAGTAAAACAAGTAAATGTGTGTTTGACATGTTAAGGTCATAGTGCACAAATCCCTTCTGGCTCCCACGCAATGAACAGAGGCTGCCACGTTTCCATTCAAAATGGAGGATTTTATTTAATCTAAAAAAAAAAATTAGCAGATCTATCTGTCCCGTAACATTTCCAAATTCTGTTGCCCATTTGTAAGCATAAATGGTCACATGCATAACATCCTCACAAAAATAAAAAGTGGCATTTCTTAACCCGATTCAGAAACTGTGCTTCTTTGAGCTGTACTGAAGGTACAGCCACACATAGCAACATCTTGTCCTGATGTCTTTTTGCGTTCTCACATTTATTTTGAAATTACAATTTTTTTAACATAAAAAAGATGGGAGTTACCTTCCAATAGCTCTGCTGACTTTTTCTGGGTGAGAAGTTTTCTGCACAAAGGCTAAATTTCTTTTGACTTTCTCGTTATTAATGTCAAAGCTGTGAAGCACTTGACCTCAGGCTGGGGAAAGGAGTTTTACTAATATTTTTATCCTTAGTTTGCCTCATCAGGCTGAGAAGCGAAAAATATGGGTCCAAATTATATGCAGTGGTCTCAAGCCACATTTTTTGGTTTTGTCCAAACAGAAATCATGATAATAAAAACAGTTTGCAGGAGGGGATAATCAAAACAAATTTATTCAAAACTGAGAACAATGTGGATATAAATCAAAACAATATATTAGTTGGGCTTATAAATGTTGAACAAATTAGTCTCGCTGCTGTTCTGCCATGGACTGTTTTTGTGCTGGGATGGATTGTGACACTTCACTTTGGCCAGACTGTGTCTAGACAGTAAGGGAGCCAGATAAAAGTACTGTATTTACTTCTCATCCCATCTGAATTTCAGTGCCATTTCCAATGGAGGGGAACAGCAGCTGTGTAAAGGTGCAACAAAGCAAATAGCTCTGTTTTTCTTTTTGTGGGGCAGAAGTTGACACCCTGATTTCAGATAGAAATGTGGGATCCTTCCTGATGGTTTGCAAGTGGGAGTTGTAACAGATTTGGGCTTTGTGAGCAAGTGGTAGATAGAAACACATGCTCAGATGATGTTGCTAAGTGAGAGGGCAAGATTAAGCCCCTGACACATGGCTTCCCTGTGATAGAAAGACCAGCATTTGAACATGTCTCTCTTGCTTTCCTCCCAAAAGCTTAAAAGAACAGAAGAATACTGTTGCTTGATCCTTCTGAGTAATAAGCTTATCTAAGGAATTGTGTTTGCAACTGGCATGGGAACCATGTTTGTACGAAATAATTCAGCTCATGCCAAATGTAAGCACGCTTGTGAGGAATTTTGTGCTCTTCTGCTTAAGGGGAGCCCAGTGGCTAAACTACACGGAAGGGAGCAATCCTAAAATCCTTCTCCCTGCAGCCCTGTGGAGGGAGGCTTTGCTTTTCCTTCCTCAGAAGACTGAAACACTGGTCATCCACAGACTGCTTCCTTTTCTGCACTGGGCAATTCAAACAGTGCATTGGAATTGGCTGCAATACTTAATAATGTCAGCACCAACTTAGAATAATACACTGTGCGGGGAAATTAAAAGAGTGCAGATTGCAATGTGGAATGGCAAAATTCCATTTAAGACTATCAGCCAAATTAGCACACACACACACATACACCTATATTCTGAAATTGTAATTCTGACAGCCCAAACCCTCTCCACTCTCCAGTTAGCCATTCAGCCTTTTCCACATGTGCCACATTCATACCCAAATGACATGCAACACAATGCAATGCAATGACTGGCCCAGACTGCACAATTGTTCCACATGCACCAAGCTTTCTGTCCTATGCCTAAGGTAGTTACTAGATTGTGGCAGGTGAAGCATGGTTGTAGGGTGTATCTATACTGTAGAAATAGTGTCATTTGACACCACTTGAACTGCCATGGCTCCATCCTACAGCGTCCTGAGACTTTTAGTTTTGTAAAGTACCAGTATTCTTTGACAGAGAAGGCTAAAAAGCTTGTAAAACTACAAATCCCAGGATTCCATAGGATGGATCTACAGCACTTAAAGTGGTGTCAAATTGCATTATTTCTACAGTGTAAATGCACCCTTAGACAGCAGGGACTTGTAGTAACAATTCTTCAGCTTTTAACATGTTGAGTTTTAGTTTATATGTGGCAGAATCTGGAGAAACACCATCTGTAACACATGAAGGTATTGTCTGGATTTAAAAGGTGAGATTCAAAATTGGTCCTCCTGTACTGACAGGCAGTTTGATAATTTAATATCTCCACACTTTGTATCATGTATGCCATAACTAAGTAGTAACGTGTTATGGCACACTGAACTCAAACTAGTCTTTCTTTCACAAGCTAAGTGGAGTCAGTCCTGGTTACTACTAGATGGAAACCACTAGGGATCTCCCAACAAGGTTTCTTGGAACATCCTGCCTGAAACCCTGCAGATCAGAGTTGACAATAATGGGCTAAATGGGCCAATGCCTGATTCAGTATAAGGCAGATCCCTATGTTATAGCTCTTTCCTTCTATATTTAACCCCATAGTATTACCCCTCAGGTACAGTTGGACCTCCTTAGCCAAGGATTCGTTATGCACAGATTCAAACATCTATGGGTTGAAAATATTAAAAAATATATATAAATTCCAAAAAGCAAACTGATTTTACCATTTTATATATGGGATACCATTTTGCTATGCCATTGTATCTAAAGGCATTTGAGCACCTACTGATTTTGGTATCCACGGTGGCTCCTGGAACCAAACCCCAGCAAATACCAAGGGCCCACTGTATGTTTTATTCTGCTGTCACTGACTGAAGAGCTAAGGACTCCAGCAAGGTGAAACAGGATTAGTTGAAGCTGAGAAATGCTACGTAGGAGGTAAACCTTTTACTTCATTTGATTGCACAGGAAATACAAAACTAGACAAAGTTCTTTAATGTGTTACTTTATGTCATTTTATTTTTATTTCTCATATCCCTGCAAGCCTAAGGAATGGAATATCCCTTCACCAGTATCTTCTTATGCCACCTTCTTGCTGATTCTCTTGAAAGTTACATCGCCAACTGTAGAAATCTGCAACAAAGAGCACTGAAGACATTATTGTTGAAACTGGAAATCAAACATATACTGATTCATATCTGAATTCTCCCCTCTTCTCTACATCGGTTAGACTCAGAGGCAACAAAAGCTCTGTCGTATGCCTCTAAACTGGAGGTAGGAATCCTTCAGCCCACCACTACCACCTCTAGGCCTTTTTTCACCCGTAGCCATCAAAACCCTTCCAGCCCTCCTTTGGGGGAAAAGGGGGCAAAGTTGTTGTTGTTGCCTTTACCACCAAAGGGTAGAACATCAAACATACAAAATCAAAGACAGATAATAAAACATAACACTATAAATATACATAAAATTCCCAAGACCCCACCAGCCACTACCCATCCCAGCAACCTCAGGCACAACTCTGCACCTTAATAGAGCTCAAAGAGGAAGGTCTTCAACTCCTTCTCAAAATGGGTGAGACCCTCCTCCAGCTAGAGGTCCAAAGAAAGACTGTTCCACAGATGCAGAACCAGATATTGAAAGGCTTGTGGCCTTGATAGAGCCATGCATGTGGGTGGAATGGACAATCATCTTTTGCTTGTAGACTATAAATTTCTAGATGGTGTATATCATGCTAACTACCAGGTACTGCAGGAGGTCAGAGCGCAGAGGCCTAAATTCTGTTGTTCATTTATTACTGTTTTAATCTCAGCTTTTGTTTCTAACCATATATGTTTTTATCTAATTTTATTTCTTTTGCAAGTCACCTTGAGTACCAGTCTGGAGAAAGGACAGGGTATAAATAAAGTGATGGGTGGATGGGTCTGAAATAGGGATAGTGAGGGGAGTAGAAACATTCCTCTCCCAAGGAAGGTTTTAATGGAATTACCTCTACAAGTTTGCCCCCACTGATCTCTGCAGTATGATGATAATTAGGGAAGTCAGCAACCACTTTTCCACCTTCCATTTTAACTGTTGCCTGCAACAGAATGACATGTGTTAGTTAGTTGTATTGGCTGGGACAAAATAAGGATATCATTTCCATATAGTGCTGTCATCATGCCAGATCAGTATTCTTCGATTTAAAAAAACCTGGGTTCAAAATCTTCAGCTAGACCAAATTCTGATCTTTTTAAGCAACATATAACACAGCGAAGAAAAAATTCAGCAGAGTGTTTGTTGGAACTCCCAGTGGCTGCTGGCTGTTGGTTCTGGAAGCTGTCATCCAAAATAAGCCATGGGGTTTTCTTGCCAAGATTTTTTCAGAGGGCTGCCGTTGCTTTCCCCTGAGGCTGACAGCATATGACACCCAGTGGGTTTCATGGCCGAACTGGGAATTGAACCCTGGTCAGTCATAGTCCAACTTCTAAATAAATTATTATTTACAAATTAAAAAATGCACTCCCTCTTTTATAAAACAGGTGGTATGCAAGCCAGAAGACATACTGAGACTTAAACCTGTCTTCAGTTTAAGAGGACCAAAGGAAAGGAAAGGAAAGGAAACATATTTGCCTTCTTATTCTGAAGATAGCTTAGGGAATCAACATGTCTTCTGGCTTGCCCCTGTCATTATGTAACAGATATAACCTCCTTTAACAAAATAATTGGCATGAGCATTCTTAACAAACCCAAAAACCAGTATTTTCACTCTCATGAAAGATCCCTTTTCTTTCCTTCACTTCATATTGGGGAGATCCATATGCAGATTAATTACAATGGGTTGGTTCCAGACTTAGTTGTACTTAGATCAGACCCACTGAACCTAAAGGGACTTGAGTTGGCCGTCAGTTTCAAAGGATCTTTTTTTTATGCAGAATTAGATCCAGCCTGGAGTCATAATATTACAGGCTGAGTCTCCCTTATCCAGAATTCCAAAATCCCAAATACTCCAAAATCCAAAATTGTTCACATGGATGGCTGAGATAATGACACTTTTGCTTTCTGATGGTTCAGTATACATAAAATGTGTTTAATGCACAAAATTATTAAAAACATTATGTACAAAACTACCTACAAGCTATGTGCATAAGGTGTGTATGAAACATAAATGAATTTCATCTTTAGATTTGGGTCCCATCTCCAAGATACATCATTATGTATATGCAAATATTCCAAAATTTAAAAAATACTAATTCCAAAATAACACTTCTGGTCCTAAGCATTTTGGATAAATGCTCAACCTGTATTGTATCTGTATAGTTTCCCAAAAACTCACCATGGACCATCAGCCAATGGACCAACATCAGCCTATAGAACACCACTTTGAGTAGCACTGTTCTTCACTACTAGTATAAATCTTTAGTACCGTGAGTAGTATTAAGCATCAGTCTACAGATTATCAGGCTTGCTGATGAAACAGGAATGAAAATGAACGCAAGAAATCATTATTCACTCAGTGAACTGCATATGCTATAACAATGGGATATATAGGATAGGAAAGGTAAGCACAATCTTATAAAACAGAGACCACAGCTAGGATCCTTCAAACTCTTTCATATGCTGAGCAGCCTTTGTACTCATGTTTTTTGAATAAGAAGACTCACTCATCCATCCATATTACGCACTGCAAACTGCTTTTGAAAATGAGTTCCACAAGTAGTTTGTGACATAGCATGGGAGAGAGCAATGTTCAAAGCGGAGGATGGTGGTGAAAAATCTCACTGGGCATGCCTTTGATAACACCTAAAATTATGATTTCAATCCTGGCCCAGTCTTGAATGCAATACAGGCGTTCCTCCCAATTCGCGGGGGATTTGTTCCAGACACACACACCCCACGAGTCCAGAGAAATGCAAATATTGAAGTCCCCATTGGTTAAAATGGGTGTGTGCTTCCACATGCAGAGTGGCATGTGTGCCATTTTGTCCTCCCTGCTTGCCGTCCACGAATGAGCGAGACCACAGACTTCAAGTCCACGAATGGGGACGAGCACCTGTATTTACATATAGCCATCCATTTACCTTGAATTTTTTTCCAGACAGTGTCTCCATTTCTGACTCCTTGCCAATGACAAATTTGTTATTCATAGACTTCCCTCCTGGGTAAATTTGAGACCAGGTGAATTCATCTCCATTCTGCATGATCTCAGTAACAATCTTGAAATTTCTTCCTTTTTCAATTACATCAGCAGGAAGACCTAGATCAGTGGAAATACAATTTCCTTTTAATCCATGGTTCTTGTGTTGGGTTGCTTCTCAAATGTCATTGAAAGTTGTTGTGTTGTATAACTGCCCCTTTCCCCGCAAGGATATAACAAGGATATAGCTGAGGGGGGGAGGATGTGGCCTCCAATCTCAAATAAGAATTTTGACCCCAATTGAAATATTCTGTCAGTCCTCAAATGTCTAGCATTGCAGTAACTAAAACCTTCCATTGAGCATTTAGAAATATAGTTTAAGCATCCGAAGAAAAGGGGCAGGCAAGTGACCAAGGGAATGTGAACACAGAGTTTTGAATGTGAATGATTTTTGGTGTCTCACTCTGCAATGCCAGAAATTTTGGAACTGAAGAAAAAATTAATTGGGAGGCAGAATTCTTATTTGGGGGCAATGCCTGTACCACCACCCCATAGCTACACCCCTGCAATGCGAGTAAAAGAAAAACTCCCTCCCTTATATTCAATTTCAAGTTGGGTTGCAACAAATGATTTCAAAATTGTTTTAATAATGTTGGGATGATTTTTAGAGCAATACATTCATTACGAGTCTTACCTATATGGATGGTAGCTGTCTTGTGATTGTATTTTAACAAATGATCAGAGATAAAAGAGAAGATGACTCTGAGAAAGTAGGCAAGCTTTTGGTTCACAAAGGAACTTTGCCAAACAGAATTCTACATCTGCGTAGATGAATTAACTCTTACACTATCTGCCAAAGATTGCTAGATCCTAGTTAAAAATATCACAACCCCCATTTTTAATTTCTCTTTCCTGAAACCACAACAGGGCAATTTCTCTCATTATCAATCCAAGGAATCGTTTAAATGATGGAGAACAATCTCATCTATACGTACCAATGCGCTTCATAAAACTATCATAGTTTTCCTCGCTTTCCACTTCATATTTGCCAGAGAAGGCCATACTGTCTTCTTTGTTGAGGAGAGTAGCTGTGATTATGGAAGCAGACTGAACTCAGCTTGGTCCAGGGGCTTGACTCTCCTGCTTTATAAAGCTTTCTTAGTTCAGGTTATCCACACAAAATACATTGTCCTCCTCCGCCCCGCTATGTAATGAGGAAGTTAATTTTTACAACACAAGAGCAATTTTGCATGAATCACTAACACCAGTGTTATTGACCCCTGGCAAAAGGCTCCATTAACACTCTGATGTGTACCGGTAAGTTTTTCAGAAATTCCTAGGTATTTTCTCCAGATACATTCCAGGTGGGATTTGGTTTTATTAAGATTAAATATGTTGAAAGATCAGAAATTTTTGCCTCACTTGAAAAGCAGATAACATCTATTGTTGTCTGGTCTTGGTCATATGACAATCTGAAACTGACCATAACTATATATGGTATTGCAGAAGATACTACAGTAAATAATTATATAATGGCTTTATGATGCTTGCTATTTATTTCCAATCCCTTTCCAAGGCTAGTTTTACTTCCTGAAGATGAAGTGAGAGGGAGTAAGGTGTGATGTTTTGCAGGCATTCACTAAACTTTGAGATCAGGGAGTACCCACCACCATCATCACTGTTCACAGTGTGCTTTGCTTGAGATCAGCTAAGCACTATATTGCATGCTAAAGTGTTGTTGCATGGACAGATTGTCCATGCAACATTCCAGTTACCTGCTTAGACAGCAGTATCTGATCCATCCTTGTCAATTTCCAGACCCCTCCACAAAAGACACCAAGCCAATGTGGTGTAGTTGTTTGAGTGCTGGACTCTGGATTCAAATCCCTGCTTAGCCATGGAAACCCATGAGGTAACCTTGGGCAAACCATACTGTCTCAACTTAGAGGAAGGTAAATCTCTCCTGAATAAATCTTGCAAAAAAAAAAAAAACCCACACACACAAAAAACCCATGATAAGGTCACTATATGTCAGAAATCACTCAGTGACAGCCACAAAAGCCCACTGAAGTCTGTGGGGTTTAATTCTGAGTAAATTTCTTCAAGACTCAGGCTGCCTCAGAAGGAAGAGAAGAGTTTATGGGTCCCAGTGCACCTAAAAGATCTTCAAGGCCACAGGGTGAGCTACATTCATTCCTCCACATTTGCGGCTTTGACTTTTGCAGCTTTGATTATTCACAGATTTTATTAACATGTTATCTCTAGGAATATCTATGTCCTCCAGTGCAACTCTATGGTCAACTTTAATCAAAAGTTGTACTGGAGGACCTAGAGATTCCTAGAGAGAGCGCTCCACTAGACATTTGTAGCTCCTCCAGCATAATTCTATGGTCAATGTCTGGCAGATGTTGACCACAGAGTTGCACTGGAGGACCTAGAGATTCCCAAAGAGGTGTTCTCTCAGGTAAAACCATAGTGTTTTTGTTATTTGCATTTTTTCCACATTCACAGGGGTCCTATGCCTCTAACCCCAGTGAGTGTGGAGGGACGAGTGTACTTAATCTCTCCATACTCAGCATGGAAAGGGAAACTCAGAGAGTGTTTGGAATTGGAGATGACTTGAAAGCACAAAACACAACAAATCAGATACACATTCCTTAAAAATCATGGAATACTTGTATGCTGTCATATTACATATTTTATTACATGTGTCATATTTTAGATCTATCAGAATTAGCATAATCTATCAGTATTTTTAATTTTTTAATTAATTAATTAATTAATTTTTAATCTAATTGCATTAGATCAATGGGAGAGAGCATGGGATAGAACAATTAGACATACAGTATGTTTTGACCTAAGGGAAAATGTATATAAAATGCATTTTAGATGGTACACAACACCAATCCAACTTGCAAAAATATATAAAGGTTTATCTAATAAGTGCTGGAAGTGTAAGCATGAAGTAGGTACACTAATCCATGTATGGTGGCAATGTAAGAAAGCCAGGAAATATTGGTCAAGTGTACATAAATGTATTGAAGAAATATTACAAACTGGAGTGGAAAAAGATCCTAAACTATATATGTTGAATATATGTGATGATAAGCAGTTAGAATCAAAACATGGCAAACTTCTCTTTTATATGATTGTAAGTGCTAGAATTACTTATGCTAGTAAATGGAAAAGTGAGACCATTCCAAATAAGCAAGAATGGCTAGCTAAATTAATTAGTACTGTAGAATTAGACAGATTTACAGTTTTTTTTAAGAGGACAAGACTGGGAGGCATGTGAAAAAATATGGAATCCTTTATTTAAATATGTTAATGAGAAGCAATTGAATATAGATAAGGAAAGCAGATAGATGAGTAAAGACAAATAAGCAGTTTAATTTGGGATTATTAAGAAGAAAGACTTGGTATGTCTTTCTCAGTTAAGGAAAAAGAAGAGAGGTAGTTATGTTTAAGTTGGAAACTAGGCTTTGGTTTAGGGTTTAGGAAGTCATTGGTATGTATGATTGAGAGTAAATAGTATTGGTTTGTTAATTTTGTTTAGTTTTTGTTTTTGTTAATGTACATGATATGTAATGTTGAATGTTAGGTCATGTAAGTATGTTTATGTATTTTAAAGTATTCATAATAAAATTATAAAAAAAAAAAGAATTAGCATAATCTATCAGTCTTAGATGAGCTATTCCTAGGAGATATGTTTGACATTTAAGCCACTCTCTTGCTACCCACATTCTCAATACCTCTTTAATTATTAGGGATCCATCCTATCGTATCCTGGGATTTGTAGATGGGTCAAGGCCTTAGAATTATCTACTAGTCAGTGGGTGCTAGTGTCTGTTCCCTCAAACTATATAACTAGAACTCTCTAGCAGAGAATTCTGGGTATCTCACCAACCTATACATTTCTAGGATTTCATACAATGAAGCCATGGTAGTAACATCAAATGCTGTCCTGGGCCCAGCGCTATTCAACATCTTTATCCATGACTTGGCTATCAAATTGCTTATCAAATTTTCAGATTACACCAAATTTTGGGTGGGGGTAGGTAACGCCACAGAGGACAGGATCATAATTAAAAATGACCTTAATAGATTAGAAACCTGAGACAAAGCTAACAAAATAAATTTCAACAGGGAGAAATGTAAGGTACTACACTTAGGCAGAACAAAATTGAATGCAGGGATATAGGATGCGGGACACCTGGCTTGAGACAATACATGTGAAAGGGGCTAGGAGTCCTACTAGACAACAAGTTGAAAATGAGTCAACAGTGTAATACAGCAGCTATAAAAGTCCATTCAATTCTAGGCTGCATCAATAGAAGTATAGTGTCTAGAGCAATTGAAGTAATAGTACCACTCTATTCTGCTTTGGTCAGACCTCACCTAGAATACTCTGTCCAGTCCTGGGCAACAAAATTCAACAAGGGTGTTGAGAAGCTGGGGCGTGTCCAGAGGAGGGTGACCAAAATTATGAAAATCTGGAAGCCATGCCCTATGAGGAGTGACTTAGGTGGCTGTGTATGTTTAGCCTGGAGAAGTTAAGGTTAAGAGGTGATATAATAGCCCTGTTTAAATATTTGAAAGGATGTCATATTGAGGATGGAGCAAGCTTGTTTTCTGTGGCTCCAGAGAATAGGACCCAGAGCATATATTCAAACTATAGGGAAAGGGCTTTTAGGAAGACCTTCCTGGCAGTAAGAGGTGTTCAACAGTGGAATATGCTGCCACATTGGACTGGATGGCCCATGAGGTCTTTTGCAACTCTATCATTCTACTATTCATCTTTATGATTCACGCTGTTGCACCCCCTAAAATTCCATCTTGCATCCCCTTGGGGTGTAGCCACCCCAGGTAGTCTAGCTGAATTTCCTGCATTGAGCAGAGGGTTGGATTCAATGACTTATGGGGCTCCTTTAAATTCCATGATTTTATGATTCTCAGTCTTTAGTCCTGGAAGACTTCAGCTCCCCAAGGCCTCAGCCAGCTTGACCAATGGCCAGGATTTCTGTGAGTGGGAATACAAAACATCTGGAAAATGAAAGGTGAAAAATCATTGGTCTAAGAGATTTTCAGCAATGTAACTGGCTATTACATTTATAAAACCCACTTTAAAACCTCTTACAAATTATTCTGAGAGAGAAATTATGGCATACATATAACGGCTAAGTGTTTGACTTTTAAAAACTCCCTGTTTTTCCAGTGAAAAAATGAATGCTGCTACCATAGCGCAGAATTAATGCAGTTTGATACCGCTTTTAACTGTCATGGCTCAATGCTATGGAATCATGAGGTTTGCAGTTTTCTGTTGCACTAGGGCTCTCTGACAGAGAAGGCTAAAAATCTCACAAAACTATAAATCCCAGAATTCCACTGCATTGAGTCATGACAAATAAAGTGGTGTCAAACTGCATTAATTCTACAGTGTAGATGCAACCCGAGAGTGGTTAATCTTATTTTTTTACCCTCCAAATGTAGAAGGGAAAAATTGTCTTCATCACTACCCCTTGATTCCTGGTTTGGATGGAAATTTAATTTCTATGAACTGAGAAAGGAAGAGGTGAATGAACTCGAACCACAGATCTTTTCGAATTTGTGCTGAACTTCTAATTTGTGCTGAACCTTGCTCTTCTAGCAATAATGCCAACAACCTTGAAAGTCTTCCTCCCATCTAGCAGATGCAGCAAAGCTACAAAGGTGCCAGAATGAGATGAAATTTTTATGTGTGAGTCACTTTTCAGAAAATTGAATCATTTAATTCATTTCCTCCAACTATCAAGACATAAATGCACATTTGACAGGGGTGGTGTTTGTGTGCCTTCAAGTAATCTCCAACTTCCCTAAGGCGAATGTATCACAAAGATTTCTTGGCAAGATTTGTTCCTGAGGAGGTTTACCTTTGCCTTCCTCTGAGGCTGAGAGTGTGTGACTTGCCCAAGGTCACCCAGGGGGTTTCCATGGCCAAGCAAGGATCTGAATCTTGGTGTCTCACAGTCCTAGTCCAACAGTCAAGCTACTACACTCAAAATCATGCATTACTGGGTTCTAGTACATAACTGCTTCAATCCATCAAATTGAGCAACAGGTAGAAGTTTGAATAAGTGTGTTTGCCTTCTGTTTGGGCTTGTACATTTCACTAGTTCATGCAATTCAAACCAGTATCCCAGTCCAGTACAATAAAGGGCTTGTACATGCTATCAGGATCTTATCTTCCCTCTTCAAAAACTCCCAAAATAGTAGCAGACCTAATGAGGTCTAAGGGCCCAACAACACACACACACACACACAATACAAATATAAAGTGTTCCACAGAACAGAATAGTTACTCTGCTGTGATTGCATATGTCATGAAGGAATTTTAGCAATAGTGAACCAGTTGTCTTTCAGAAAAACATGTTTGCCATTATTGGGCTTTGCACTGAAGAACTTCAACTACCCCAGAAACATCAGGAAAACAGTCGGAAAGTCATTGTCAAGCCATTTGCCAGACCTCTACATTTCTGTTAAGATGTGTGAAAGGCTGGTGCAACCGGGAGGTCAAAATCCCCGCGAAGAGTTGTGTACAGAGGTAGTTTTTATATTTAACTATATGAAAACTATATGTCTTGGGTTTCTTAACAGCTTCCTTAATCAGAAAATGGAATGTTTCACATCAGGGTTAAATGATTAATAGCAGTGGGAAAGAAAGTTGACTACACTCCTTTTTTATAACAAGAGTATAAATTCTCCACCTGCCATAAATAAGAAATTACACTTTCTCCTTTTCATTATCAACGTTATTTTATGACTTGGTCATCTCTTCACAACTCTACTTTCTAAGTCATATAAATGGGAACTGGATCCCCACAGTCATCTTATCTATATTCATCTAGTTTTGAGATAAGACTTTGGGACTCAAAAGAGTTTTCACCATCTTTATAAGGACAGAGAACGTATAGCAGTAAAATAATCTGTTCATTTAATAGATAGCAGGGCAAGAACTTCCTATAAAAGTTGTTGGAAAAAGAGAAGCATGTAGGACTAACTATAAGTGAAACCTGACAGTCTTTTATTTACATTCAAAAAGGATCTCAGTTACATACAATAATATTCCTGTAGAACAAAAACATTAAAATAAAAACACAAAAAGAGGAAAAATAACCACATTAGACATAAGTTTCTATAAAACTTGACCAAATGTCCAAATATAAGTCCATATGTAGATTTTGTCTATACGTAATTCCTTCAAGTGTCGCGAGTGTTGTTAGATCTTCCATCCATTGGCTCACAGGTAGAGAAAAATTATCTTTCCTGAATGAAGTATCAATCTTTTTAGCAGTCAAAAGGGTGTGAAAAATGCACTTCCATTGGCCATCTGTTAATTTCAAATAAAAAGGTAAGTACTGTAATGCAAAATAACATGTATGTTCCTGAATATCAAGGAACTTTCCTACACCAAATTTACTTATGTGATTACTTCATTTCAAAATGTAGGTACTACTTCAAAACATATGCATTAAGGAACATTAGTAGTCTTACATTTCCAACAATTTGCTGATTTAGAAGGCCTTTTCTTGAGTCAACACTGTGACATCCAATATACTCAAAAGATCAATTTCTGCTGTCAAAACCTAAAGAGCAATTTCTGCTGTCAAAACCTGACAGTCTTAATAGATGGTAGTGACATGTTGCTCTGGAATATTTATGAAGAAAATGAATGTCTTTCTACCTCTTATTTAATAATTCATTCCTTCAGTTTCTTCAGTTATTTACTGTATATACTCATGTATACATCTAGAAATTTTAGTAAAAAAATTGACCCCCAAAAAACTGAGTTGACTTATCCACAGATCAATTTAAATACTGTACTTTAACTAAAGGCTGGATGGGTGAGAGAGTAGAGGGGGTCAGTTGAAGTATCCCCTGGTGAAAGGCAAGAGTGTAATCTGTCCTGAAAGCACTGACCACCACAACCACCCTCCATGCTCTCATCCATCCAGCCTTTAGAGTGAGCACAAAGTTATGCCTGCTGGAATTTTATAAGTTCTTTGGCATGCTTTTTTTTGCTTCATCCTTTGGATCCTTTGTTACATGCCCCTAGGTTTTACCTTTGACTTACCCATGGGTTATATCAAAATCCATAATTTTGGCCCCAAACCCTGCCCTCAACTTATACCTGAGGCTGACTTAGGGCCTTTGCAGACTGCCAGAAATAGTGCAAATTGAGTCCACTTTAACTGCCCTGGCTCAGTGTGAAGGAATCATGGGAACTGTAGTTTATTGTGGCACCAGAGCTCTCTGACAGAGAAGGCTCAATGTCTCAGAAAAAAATGCAGTTCCCATGATTCCCTAGCGCTAAGCCAGGGCAATTAAAGTGGACTCGATTTGCACTATTTCTAGCAGTCAAGTATATATGGTATTTATTTTTTCCCCTATGGCCTTCTACATTTTGCAATGGGTGTCTGGAAAAGAACACACTACTGACTTACTAAGAAGTGTGGACCCTAGAAAAGAAAATAATTACAGCTGCAAGGAGTTTTGTGGAACTTAAAACAAATATTTTGTGGCATGATCAGCTTAATTAGCAATGATAACCCAACTCTGAACAAATCTTGCCAAGAAAACCCATAATAGGTTTGCCTTAGGGTCATCATAAATGCTTTGAAGGCACACAACAACAACAACAACAACAACAACAATGGAGCGATCTGCAAGTTAGGTATTGGCATTTAGGTATTGGCAGAATGGGGTGGGGGTAAAGTTTGACAAAAAATGCAAGCAATGGAAGTACTTAATGCAGTGAGTCAAAAGTCTCTGAAGTTCTGGATGAAGTCAAGATAAAAGCACCAATTAATGCAACAAAACAAAGATGGATTTCATCACTCTTGTTGCCAGCAAGCACAAAAGGCTTACCTATTGCTACTTAATGTTCATTCTATAGGATTTGCATGATTGTTGTTGTGTATGTTCACACCATTTCCAATTTATGAAGACCTAAGGCAACCCGATCGTGGGGTTTTCTTGGCAAGATTTGCTCAGAAGAGATTTGTCATTGCCTTCCCCTGAGGCTGAGAGCATGTGACTTGCCCAAGTTCACCCAGTGTGTTTCATAACCAAGCTGAGAATCAAGCAATACCAAATGGGAGAATTAACCTTGTTCACCTCATGACAGACAAACTCAGATTTCCTGTGACACAGTAACTTCACATTTAAGCCTCCCTCAGTTTTCTTAAAAGCTGGTAATAGAATCTTCTGAAAATCCAAAAACATTTTCATACTAAATAAATCCTGCCCACGTGTAAACCTGATCTCGCTGTCCACTGTTATTGGTAAAGGAACTGCTGGAGAACTATCTGTAGACCTGCTACTCAAGGCTTGTGTGAGGCCATTGTTTTCCAGATTTTTAGTGTATGCTGTAGCTGGGAACAGCAGTTTTTACTCCAAAATGACATTGTGCCTTGGCAGACAGCTTATTGAGCCGTCTCCGAGGCAAGGAAGAGGAGGGGCAGCCGCACGCGCGGCGCCCCTTCCTCTTCCCGAGGTCGTCCTCGGAGCCGCCGGCCCTCCGCACGTCCGGCGCTCCGGGGACAACCTCCCGCCGCAGCGACCGCACGCGCTGCAGCGGAAAAGTCAGTGAAAGTGCGCCCGACGCTTTTAGGGTGCACTTTCACTGACTTCTGAAAGGAGCGCTATTTTTGCGCTCCTTTCAGAGGCACCGATGGTGCGCTGCGGTGCGACTGCTCCAGTCCCGCGGCGCACCGTCGCAGGGCGTCTTGGACGCCCTCGTCTGCTTCCCCCCTATGATAGTCTTAAGAAATCTCTCCTTATAGAAGTTGAATTGTAACCAAAGAGAAGAGGTTGTCAATTGAGGGGATGATGGACATACCTTGAAAGTTTGTGAGTTCAGCAGTACCAATTGACTCTCCATTGATGCAGAAGACAACTGTACACTCCGTTGTTGTGCTCATAGTTGCTGTGGGCAGTTCCTCCTCCTAAGGCCAACCTTCTGGCAACAAGCCTCTCCATACTTTACCTAGTATGTTAAGGGATCTTTTGAGACTAAATGTAAGATAGACGTTGGTAGCATGAGCTTTCATAGACTTAAGCCTACTTCCTCAGATGCATCTGGAGAAGTAGGCTCAAGCACTGACATCATTAGGGGGTGTGAAGAATACTGACCACACTGGGTGACACCTCACAGGAGGGTTGACACCTAGTCGGGACTTCCTCCCACTTTCTTTGGTGCTGTGGCTCACTGAGGTGAGATAGCCAAGGCACCAGAGAAGGAGGGCCATGCCCCTTCTGAATCCTCCCACTGTCTCACTTGCCCGGCTGCCCATCTGGTTCTCAGCTGCCCACCTGGTCTCCAGCACCTGGGTGGGTATTTGGATGAGTGATGGCCAGGTAGACAGGGAGGGAGGGCTGTTGAGGAAGACAACAGGAGGAGGAGGGAAGGGGGAGCGGGCAGGCTGCCACCACTATCCTGCAGTCCCTTTCCAAGCACCCACACCAGGTGAAACTAGTGCTAGGGACACCATGGAACTCAGGTCTGTGAAAGCTCATCCTACTAACGTCTTTCAGTTAGTCTCAAAGGTGCTGAAAGATCTCTTTGTATATTGATTTTCCAGACTAACTCAGATATGTCTTTCAATACTTTACCTGGGCTACTAATCCAATAGCAGACATTTAGGGCTTTTGCAGACTGCCAGAAATAGTGCAAATTGAGTCCCTTTAAGGGTTAGGGTTAGTGCTAGGGAGTCATGGGAATTGTGTTTTTTTTCTGAGACATTGAGCCTTCTCAGTCAGAGAGCTCTGGTGTCACAATAAAATACAGTTCCCATGATTCCCTAACCCTAAACCTTAAAGTGGACTCAATTTGCACTATTTCTAGCAGTCTACTGTTGAGACCATACTCAAATCATTACCAGATTGATAGAACCTGCTAGAGTTTGTGTTCTGCTGGCTTAGCCATAGAAAGCCCAAGGTCACTTCCACAACACTTTTGAGGCCACAGAGTAGAATACAGAAGGGATTAATTTGGGATCTAAGATGGCAAGTAGCACATGTCCTACAGTTCTGCTTGCCCCCTGGTTGACCATTGAGGCACCAGTAGTCAACAAAACATCTATTTTATTAATGAATTCCGGATAAGGGAGATAACTTTGGGTGTATGTTTATCATTGAGATCTGGCTGATGTATTTGGGCTGTACTTGATTGGACAGAACTGTCAGAACAACTCAACCCAGCTCTTCATCAACTGAGGGCACAAGCATCAATGGGGATTCTGCCAGACTCCCAGCCTTCACAAACAACTTCCTAGTTGGAATAACTATTAATCTCTGACACGATACTGCTGTCTTTGTTGTTTAAGATACTTAATCATACATGCCAAGGCTATAATTCCAGGCCTAGCTCAGAATATTCCCCATGGTACTGGGTCTCTCATTTACCTGGCGGGGGCCTGTTGAGGTTGACAAATAATTACCACTTTGGATTATCTATACTCGTTTTGTTTATACGTCAACAAAATCTTATTTTTAAAAATGAGTTCCAAAATGGGATTCTGATCTTAGTGAAGAGCAGATCTATCCAAGTGCTTCTTCCTATTGCCTTATTATCACAGATCCTGTCTATAGAATGTAGAACTAGCTAAGAATCCACTCCCACTGGCAAGAGAAAAGGGAAATATAGTTAACTCCACATAAGTGTCAAGCAAGTACTGGGAAGCGGAATAAGAGGTGTATTTATCAAAAGGAGAAAATGATGTTGGCTTGCTTGTGAGAAACCAGAGGAAGAACATGGTGTAAGAAGTAAAAGAAATCTAAAAGATGAAAACAGCACTCAGGGAACAGAGAGGGCCTCCAGCACCTGGCAAGTACAGTGACTTTGACACTGAAATATTGCTGAGAAGTGAACCCAGTGGAAAACTATCTGCAGGCCCAAAAAGGGACAAGTGATCTAAAGAACAAAAGGCTGTATGGTTCCAGATCAATGCTGGGCAGAAAGACAGTGCTACCTGCAGGGTCTGATAGTACCAGAGGAAAATTCTCTGCAGAGGATTGCAGGGTGGGGTGGGGTGACCCAGAGTACTGGTTTGTACTGTTCAACTTTGATGCATGCTGCACACTGAGAAGAAAATGTCTCTGTTCCCCATTCAGTGCTGAAGGTTTTACTAAAAGACAGCAAAAGACTACCAAAGCCATGAAAGAGTAGGTCATATATAAGTCAGATTTTGCATCTGCAAGAGGCTTGCTGCTTTTTGCCACTTGTTGTGATTTCCCTTCTCAGAGCCATTTCTTTATTTTCTTCTCGATGCTTCCCCTTTGTGGCTCACTCAAAGAAGGAGTCAGTCAGAGCAGGCAGCTCTGTTAATGAAATAGACAGGTCTTTTGCTTTTCTTTAAAGCCAAGAATGGAAGGAGCATTGCATCAAAATAGCAGCAATTCTGAAAGCAGAACAAAAATGCTTACAGACTTAAAAACTGTGTGCCAGCCAGACGATTAAAAAAAAACCCACACCCACCCAGATAAATTAGTAGTGTCAGCATGTATGTGCATTGTAAATTGTTATCTTCATGCTGCTTTCTCTCTAAATCTTGTTCATGCAGATCTGTTGACATTTGGCTTGTCCTACTTCCAGTTCAGCATGGACACAAAACTCAGTGAAAGGATTGGCTTCTTCACACAGCACATAGTTAATTTTGTGGCTACAAGTGGTGGGGAATAGCCTTTAGCTTGGGTGGCTTGTGGAAAGGATTTTAAAAAATAGACAATTTGAGGAAGGAAAAGTTTATCAGTGGCTGCTGATAAATCCTTTATGAATTAATACAGCAAGGGAAAGGAGAGGAAGGATTGAATCTTGCCCTTCCCAGTAGGCTCATGCAAAAGCAAATGGCTGCAGCCTCTCCTAGCTTGTGTGTTCTTTCTCATTACTAACTTTTGCTAAATTGACCACACTCTGCTGGCCCATACTCATTCTGATTTTCATTTGTGCAGTGTTGGAAGGTATGCTGCCATATCTACATACCCTCCAGTTCAGCAGGAGCATGGATCAGAATGCCATTAGTGGTGGCTTCTATATTGGGTGGAGGTAAGGAATCCATTCTGGATTTTAGTCCAAAATGTAAAGGAGTTACCCACTGAGCACTATCTCCACATTATGTTCAGCAACTTGGAGATCACTTTTACTATTCAGATTAAAACTGGGAGTGGACTCACAGCCCTACTGACATCAGAACACCATTAGCTGAAGGATAATCCCATCATCATGTCCTGCTTCTGAAGCCCTCAGAGGCTTTTGATTGACTATTCTGGAACAGATTGCTGTGATGCATCTTTTTCCCAAAAGAGTTCCAGATAGATAGACAGAAAGATATTTAGACAGACATACATACAGACAGACAGAGAAATATTCCAGCCCTTTTGCTGATACAGCCCAGCATCCTTTTACAGTCATTGGTAGAACTGGGCCCCCAAACTAATTCTATCCAGACTATCCCCTGCTATTGTTCAAATGCCCCATTGCTGGATAAATGGGGCCCCAGAGCTGAGATGAACATAATCCCCCTCCAGGATGAGGCCCATGGAAGACGGACTCCCAAGGGTTACTTATAGTGCATAAGCAAACAAAGAAAAACAAAGCGTGCAAACCAAAGGTCCACCCTCTCCCCTTAGCTAGAAGATTTATGCAAGCAGGTTTGTTGTTGTGTGCCTTTAAGTCATTTCTGACTGATGGCAAGCCTAAGGAGACTCTATCATGGGATTTTCTTGGCAAGTTTCTTTAGAGGGAGTTAGAGGGAAAATCTCTTCCACTCCTATCCAGATCTCTGGGGCAAAGTTAGATACAAAATGGGGGGAGAGGGGAATGGACGTTTGCCTCAATGGGATTTTTTGTCCTCTTTATTATACTTACAGTAAGAATGGGGTGGAAGGAATGAGCAGTTGATTTGGATTATTGTAGTACTGAGCGGAGTTTTGAAAAAAATATCTTTTGGACTACAGTTCCCAGAATCCCCCAGCCAGTCTGGCCACTAGCTGCATGGTTCTGAACTTGCAATATGAAAAATAACTTTTCTAAGCCCTGGCACTGGGGAATAAAGAAATAAAACTCTCCTATCTGGCTCTAACAGTTGTGATAAGGATCATATCCTCTGCCTATAATTAACTTGATCCAAACCAGATCTGTAGCACCATTTTTCTGTAACCCATGGAGGGCTAGTTCCTTGTTAGGGCAAACAATGGGAAGCCAGTAAAAGAACCTGCAGTTGGAATTTGCCATACAGTGTCACTATCCATTGCAGTTTGGCTCCAGGCTTCCCCTCTCTGCGTGGCTCCCAAATTCCATGGATGCCAAAGTCCCATTATATAGAATGGTGAAGTAAAATGGCATTCCTTATATAAAAAGGTGAATAACTCAAAGGTTTGCTTTTTGGGATTTCTAAAGAAATAATATTTTCCAGCCTCATTTAGTTGAATCATTAGTTTCAATGGGCCAGCTCTAACTGGCTGCTTTGGATCCCATATTGGGAGGAAAGTGGAATAGAAATCAAATAAATAAATAATGGCTAAGTCTAGATTCCTGCCCCGGGACCAACGTTCTACATCAACCAGGCAGAGAAAAATGTTCCACCCGTGCATTTCTAGTTCTGTCCCCCTCACCCCATGTATGTCTTTTTGGCACAGGGTGCAAAGGATTATCCTCTATCCCTTTGTACCTTACCCAAAACCTGCCCCCCTCTGAGTGGCTGCTGGTCCTGTGTCTTACCAGTGGGAAGGGCAGGGAGCATAGAGGTCACTCAAATGATGAAAACAGTGGCTCACAATGGCTCAGAGGGAATGCACTCACAGGTGTAGTGGGCCCTTCTATTCCTTCCTTTCAGAGCAATATTTGTTGAATTGCCCCCCTGCTGTCTCCTGTCCCCACCAATAAGCAGCAACAGCAGCTGCAGCAGCCGCTCCTGGGGCTGGAAAGCTGTAGTGGTGAAGTTTTGGGCATCACACAAAGGACTACAGAATAAGATCTTAAATTAGACTTATGCACCTGTAAGCCTCAATTATGCATGTGTACATTACTAAGGATTCTTGTCTATGGCTGCATCCACGTTGCAGAAATAAATAATTCACATTTGACACCACTTTAACTATCATGGCTCAGTGCTAAGGAATTATAGTTTTAGCCTTCTCTGTCAGAGAGCTCTGGTGCCCCAAAAAACTAGAGTTCCCAGAATTCCATAGCATTGAGCCATGCCAATCAAAGTGGTGTCAAATTGGATTGTTCTGGCAAATGCAAACTGTGTCTTCCAAGTATTGTATGCTAATGAAACAAGCACCATTGCATTGTTTAGGAGATTTGAAATTTCAATTAAAAGGATGCAACTTCCAATCAAAGAGAAAGAGTTCAGTCTTCCAGATCTTCTTACATGCCATGGGCCATATCTGTTATCTTGTATTGTTGTTTTGACATCCCACTTAACGTAAGCAATCCACCATGATCAGCCTTGAAGTTTTCATTTCTAGCACCTGTATTCAGTGCTTGATTCTTATCCTGTAAAAAAGAGCAGTGTTTTGCCAGCAATTTCAGCAGTTAGAACTGTATGGCAAATATTGCCTTCCCAACTGCAATTTGGCCCACACACTCGTCAAATTGACTTTATGGGAGAATCCAGATTTGAAAGGTGGCAAGGAATCATTTTTATGGAAGAGATGGGCTGACAGTGGGATGTTACCTTAAATCAGATGCTTAATGTTGATTATGATTTTTTGCCTTTTTCAATTTTACAAGAGCAGTTTAAACTACTTCTTTCAACTAAATGGCAATATCTACAACTGAAACATTTGTTACAACACACATTTGGTCCTGAGGCTTTAAGCGCAGCTTTAATTTTTAAAATTATTTTTTTAATTAAAAAGAAAAAAAGTGGCACAAGGGTACCAAAAGGATGCCAGGACTGATGGCACTGAAAACCACTCAGAGAAATCCAGAAGAGGCAACAAAGCCACATCCGCTTTCTTCCTCTCATGGTACAAATCATCCACTACGGTGCCCAAGGCATTTTTATTTCAAAACGAATAATGCTGAAGCCAAAGTTCAGAAATAAGGTTATGACTACAACTACCCATACTTCCACCACAAGCTTGTTGCCTGTGGGAGTCTGGGAATGGCAGTCCAAAAAGTAACTTCTCCCAGCTATGCTCTGACATAATTTTGTGATTTTACATATTTTTAACTCTCATGCATGCTGTATGAAACAGTGCCACCTGGTGGGAAATGGCCACAGACTGAATCACACATTTTTCCAAAGAGGCTTCATTTCTCTGGCCTGTCTAAATAGATTCATGTCATTCTTAGCTTATTTGCATTTATGCACTCTATTTCTATAAAAACGACAACCAGTGTAGCAGAGTGGCTTGAGTGCTGGACTATTACTCAGGAGACCAGGGTTTGAATCCCAGCTCAGCCCTATAAACTCACTGGATGACCCTGGACAAGTCACACCCTCTCAGCCTCAGAGGATGGCAATAGCAAAGCCCCTCTGAACAAATCTTGCCAAGAAAACCTCATGATAGGTTCAGTCACCACGGGTGGATAACAACAACAAAGGTTCACGTTAGGGTCGTCATGAGTTGGAAACGACTTGAAAGCAAACAACAAATGTCTATAAAAAGCAAAAAATAATTAAAACCAATAAAAACAAAAAGCAGTAAAACAGCAAAAGAACCATACATTGTCTGTTCAGGGAAGAAGTGCAAACATTTTACCTGCTGGCCAATGTTAATGGGGTAATATAAATCCACAGGTGCACCTGAGACATATCACAAGATGAAGTGACTCATTGGAAAAGGCAATAATGCTGGGTTAGTGAAAGGTGGTAGGAAAAGCAGAAGACTGCATCACAGGTAGAATGATGCCTTTGCAGACTGCCAGAAATAGTGCAAATTGAGTCCACTTTAACTGCCCTGGCTCAGTGTGAAGGAATCATGGGAACTGTAGTTTATTGTGGCACCAGAGCTCTCTGACAGAGAAGGCTCAATGTCTCAGAAAAAAATACAGTTCCCATTATTCCCTAGCACTGAGCCAGGGCAGTTAAGGTGGACTCAATTTGCACAATTTCTAGCAGTCAAGGAAACCACAGCCCTGAGTTTGCAAAGGCCTGAGCAGAGCTGTTGATGGCCATGACCCATAGGGTCAACCACAAAATCAATCTGATTGTAAATAATAATTACAAGGCAACATGTGCTGCCGTTCATATCTCTGGGACTACGAATCCCATAAAATGCAGGAAGCATAGCCAATGTTCAAGGATTATGTGAATTAAAGAACTAAATAGCTGAGAGTGTTGATTTGCCTATCCCTGCAATATTAAATGCACAATTATGACTATACAGATGCTCCACTTGTTTCTCACAAGCCCTACAGTTGTGAAAGTTTCACTAAATCATGTGCACTATCCCACTGCACAAAAAGGGTTGGATCCAAACACAAGAAGAGATCCATTAAAATCAATGGGATTAAAGTTAATCATCATGAATGTAAGACTTTTTGTGACCTAAATCCAAGTGTTAGTTCCAATACTGTAAACTCATTGAACCAATGAGAACATGCTAAGTCACCACTTATGTAATTTTAATTGATTCACTGGGACTGTCCTAAGTGAGAGTAACAACTGGGTTTATTTCAGTGGGTCTACTCAAAATATAACTCAGGATCCAGTCCATGGTATTCCTAGAACAGATCATCCATTTTGTGACCACAGAGGGCCAGACAATCTGTAGTTACAATCAATGGACCTTATCACACAGGGGAAATCCCAAGCAGAAACAGGATTTAAAAGGTGGGGAAAATCCACTAAAGTGGGTAGATTTTCACACACATTGCCTTTAAACTGTGCTTAACCTGAATGGAAAGTAGTCAAAAGCCGCTTTTTTTTTACTCTCAGGATTTTCTGAAAGTAAAAAGAAGCAGCTTTTGACTACTCTCCGTTTGGGCTAAGCACAGTTAAAAGTGACGTCGTCTGAAAATCTACTGGCTTTTGCAGGTTTTTTCCTATTTAAAACCCCATTTCTGCATGGGATTTCCCCTGTGTGATAAAGTCCATTGTTGAACTGGCCCTTGAAAATTAGCCATAAAATGAAACTGTCTTCTCATAATTTCTTTGTCCACTTTGCCATCCTGACCATGACAGGATGACAATCCTTTGGGTTCATCCCTTGCCTACTTGTATGATGATTTATGCTTGCTTTGCAAAGCTTGAGAACATTGCATTGGGGACTGCATCTCCCAGAATGCTCCTGTCAATTCCCCAAAAGTAGCATGTTGACTGGTATTCCCTCATCCCACTGGAATTTCATCAGCAACACTGGGAACATTCTTCACCCTCATCAGTCTTTTCAATCTGACTCTTGGAAAGATATATACCGTATTTTTCGCCCTATAGGGCGCACTTTTTCTTCCCCAAAACGTGCGTGGGGAAGTGAGTGCGCCCTATAGGGCGAAGGGGCCGAGGCCGTGGGGAGAAGGAGCCCTCCTTCCCCCCGCGACCTCAGTCTTTGAATGGACTGGTGCTGGGATCGAAGCGATCCCGGCACCAGCCCATTGAAAGACTGAGGCCACGGGGAGAAGGAGGGCTCCTTCTCCCCGCGGCCTCAGTCTTGGAATCGGCTGGTGCCGGGATCCAAGCGATCCTGGCCCCAGCCGATTGAAGACCGAGGCCGGCGGGGGAATGTCCTTCCCCCCCCCCCCCCGGCCTCGGTCTGGAATCGGCTGGGGCCGGGATCGTTTCGATCCCGGCCCCAGCCGATTGAAGACCGAGGCCGGCGGGGGAAGGAGCCTTCCTTCCCCCCCCCGGCCTCGGTCTGGAATCAGCTTGTGCCGGGATCGTTTCGATCCCGGCACAAGCCCATTCCAAGACTGAGGCCGGGGGGGAGAAGGAGGGCTCCTTCTCCCCCCGGCCTCAGTCTTTCAATGGGATTGTGCCGGGATCGAAACGATCCCGGCACAAGCCCATTCCAAGACTGAGGCCGGGGTGGAAGGAGGGCTCCTTCTCCCCCCCGGCCTCAGTCTTTCAATGGGCTTGTGCCGGGATCGAAACGATCCCGGCACAAGCCCATTCCAAGACTGAGGCCGGGGTGGAAGGAGGGCTCCTTCTCCCCCCCGGCCTCAGTCTTTCAATGGGCTTGTGCCGGTATCGAAACGATCCCGGCACAAGCCCATTGAAAGACTGAGGCCGGGGTGGAAGGAGGGCTCCTTCTCCCCCCCGGCCTCAGTCTTTCAATGGGCTTGTGCCGGGATCGAAACGATCCCGGCACAAGCCCATTCCAAGACTGAGGCCGGGGTGGAAGGAGGGCTCCTTCTCCCCCCCGGCCTCAGTCTTTCAATGGGCTTGTGCCGGGATCGAAACGATCCCGGCACAAGCCCATTCCAAGACTGAGGCCGGGGTGGAAGGAGGGCTCCTTCTCCCCCCCGGCCTCAGTCTTGGAATGGGCTTGTGCCGGGATCGTTTCGATCCCGGCACAATCCCATTGAAAGACTGAGGCCGGGGGGGGGAGAAAGAGCCCTCCTTCCACCCCGGCCTCAGTCTTGGAATGGGCTTGTGCCGGGATCGTTTCGATCCCGGCACAATCCCATTGAAAGACTGAGGCCGGGGGGGGGGGAGAAAGAGCCCTCCTTCCACCCCGGCCTCAGTCTTGGAATGGGCTTGTGCCGGGATCGTTTCGATCCCGGAACAAGCCCATTGAAAGACTGAGGCCGGGGGGGGGGGAGAAGGAGCCCTCCTTCTCCCCCCCCCCGGCCTCAGTCTTGGAATGGGCTGGTGCCGGGATCGAAACGATCCCAGCACCAGCCCATTCCAAGACCGAGGCGGGGGGGGGGGGAAGGAAGGCTCCTTCCCCCGCCGGCCTCGGGTCTTCAATCGGCTGGGGCCGGGATCGCTTCGATCCCGGCCCCAGCCCATTCAAAGACTGAGGTCGCGGGGGGGGGGGGGGGAAGAAGCCCTCCTTCCCCCCCCCCCCACCTCAGTTCAATGGGCTGGTGCTGGGATCGGTCTCCAATCCCAGCACCAGCCCGGCCTCCGGCTAAAGGGAGGAATCCTTTTTTCTTGGATTTTCCCCCTTAAAAATTGGGTGCGCCCAATATGCCGGAGCGCCCTATAGGGCGAAAAATACGGTACCCTTTCGCAACTAAACCGATCCAAGGCTTTGTATTGCAGCTACAGCACGGTGTATCCCCTGATGGATAGGGGTTTCTGAGACTTGTAGTCCGCCCAGATAACTTTTTCACACTCTGATGAGGTCTCATTACACACATTCACACACAGAGGCTTCTGCATGACCATGGAACTGATGCAGCATCCTGGACTAATTAAAATTCAAAGGCCTCTGGAAAGCCACAAGAGTGACAAGTACTGGCTTTTTCTCTGTACAGAAAGCCAGAGAAGATGGCTTCTCTGTGGAAATCATCCAGAGAGTTAATGCATGAGAGAGGAATAATATACAGAACAGGTGATCGTGCAACAATACATAACTATAAATGAGCGCCTGATGAAATGAACAGCTGAAGATTTTGGCTCAGAGATGTTTCCTTTCTATCTGCACAGAAAAGGGTCGGAGCAGGGTTTTGGTAACATGGAGGGCAGCCAAGCCTGGAAAGCCAGGAAGAGGAAGCTTTTGTACACCGTGTCAAGCTCCTTCTGCATTTGATGAATGATGGTATTTTGTGATGAAGGAGACTGGGCTGAGCCAGAAACAGCAAAGACCTGAGGTCTAACCAGTCTTCCTGCAACACACAAACAAAGAACTTTCAGCACAGTCATGATTTCATCGTCAATCTTAACAGTTTTCAATTGCTAACCCATGCCATTCTGCCTCATACAAGGACCAAACTGTTCTACTCTATTGTGTATCAATGAGTATGGTTTTGCTGGTGCCGGATAATGGGTTGTCTTTGGGAGGGGGGTATAAAGATGAGACTCTAAGAGCTTGAAGAGGAAAAGAGGCATTTGTTTGTAGAAATTTCCCATTTCCTCCTTAGCAATTTTGTCCCTAGAGATGGGGGCTCTGGTGATGGCAAGGCATCACTTCTAGTACTGACTTGTTCAGTTCTTGGATTAAAATCACTAGAAGTCTTGTAACTCCTTAACAGGTTTTATTTGGCATAAACTTTCATCAGATGCCTCCATCCATGAAAGCTTATGACAAATAAAGTGTGTTAGTATTTAAGCTGCCTTAACACTGCTGTTTTCGGTGGAACGGATGAACAAAGCTACCCCTGGTAAATTTGTGTTTAAGTGAAAGCCTGGATTTTGTACTTGACTTGTTTAAAAAGGTTTACTTGAGCTTGGCCATTGCCAGTGCTGCATCACTCTGAGTTACTGTGACCTACATACAGGGATAATCCAAGCTAACCTCTCTTTTTGCGCTTAATTTTTCATATAGCACTGGTGCGTAAGGTAATTTCAGTTCTGTGGTCTCCAATTTAGTTCTCCCTATGGGGATTCAGAAAGTAAACATGTGGGGGGAAATGTAACTTGAGAAATGAAAGTGGAACAATAAAAATGTTCAGTTGATCTTTTTGCTGGGAATATAATAAGAGAGAAACTGTGGTAGGCTGTCACTGTGATCATACAGACAAGGAAAAATAGAAAACCTTATTTCTCCTTGTCTAAAAATGCAGCATACAAGAAATGGAAATGGTTGGTGCATGAAGAGATCATAATAATAATAATAATAATAATAATAAAATTTATTTATATACCACCCAATGGTTGCCCAATCCGGGCGGTTTACAGCATAAAACACAATTACAATAAACAGCGTATCCCTCCTCCCCTTAAAACATTATTAAACAATAACACAGTTAAAATCCAATTAACAAATTAAACAGGAAATCATAACAATTAAAATCATTAAAAAACATACCACATTACCCCGTTGTTGCACTGCAAGGGGAACCAGGGTTCAAGATAGTGTCGCTGAGGGAAGAGGGGACAGTCTGGGGCCGGGGCAATTTAGTCCGGAAAGGCCTGCTGGAAGAGATCTGTCTTGACAGCTTTTTTGAAACTGTCCAAAGATGTTAATTGACGGATCTCGTCCAGCAGGTCGTTCCAGAGCCTGGGGGCGATGACAGAAAAGGCCCTCTGGGAGGTAGCAGATAGCCTTGATTTTTGGGGCTCTAAGAAATTCCTCCCAGGGGACCGGAGCACGCGGGGAGGATTATACGGGAGGAGGCGGTCTCTGATATAGCTTGGACCCAAGCCATTTAGGTCCAAACCTCCGAGGCGGGAGGTTACCAGTGCGTGCACAACAGTCTCGAGATCCCTTACTTCCAGAAAAGGGCACAGCTGGCGTATCCGCGGAAGCTGATAACAGGCGCTCCTGACTGTCGCATTTACCTGATTTGTCATCAGGAGCGACGAGTCAAGGAGCACACCCAGACTGCAAACACAGTCGCTGGAGGAGAGTGTGACCCCATCCAGGACTGGAGGTTGCAACCCAATTCTTGGTTTCGGGGCCGCTACTGTGAGCACCTCCATCTTGTCTGGATTCAGTTTCAATCTGTTTTTCCTCATCCAGACCATTACTGCTTGAAGACATTCATTGAGAGAGGAGATGCCATTGGAATTCGAGGCCGACGAACGAGACACGGAGAAATAGATTTGAATGTCATCAGCGTACTGATAACACCCAGCACCATAACTCCGTATAATCTCACCCAGCGGCTTCATATAGATGTTGAATAACATCGGGGACAAAATAGCTCCCTGAGGGACCCCACAAGTGAGCTCCCTCTTGCTGGAACTACAGTCCTCGAGCAGCACCCTCTGGGACCTACCCGAGAGGAAGGACCAGAACCACTGCAAAGCAGTGCCCCCAATACCTAACCCCCTCAAGCGGCCCAAGAGGATGCTCAAGAACAGCTACTAGACAGTATTTGTGCTAGTTGGACTGAAAAAAGAAAGAATTCACAGTTAAAGTTTGGCCCAGTAGAAGAGAAACAAGCCAGAGAACTGACTGCATCATGTTTGGACATCAGGAGAAATAAATAGTAGATCAAAGTCGGGGGGGGGGGGGTTAGGAATACGGAAGCCAGCAAACTCACTTATCCTGATAATCTGATATTCTGCTTAATTCCTCTTCTCATAACACACAGGCCTGGACTAATAGATTGGAATGGAATTTATAATACAAATAAAACATTATCAATGTACCATTCAAACTCCTTTCATTTTTATACCTCACATTTCAAGAACTTGAATAAATAATCACACAAGTGTGGGATACAAGTGACATCAACCAATGTGATGATAGACAAACTTCCCCTGTACCTCCTTGACAGTACAATGTTAGATTTTTTTTCTTGCCAAGTAGCTGTTACAGACACCTCTGCCAGGGATGGGCAAGAATGGCTGAAAAAGATTTTGCCTCTCTCACGAGAAATAAGTGTGCATTTTAAACAAAACATTGCAAAGAGGTACTGCTCCTGACACATACACTGGCTACCAGGGAGTAGAAGAAAGTTCTCATGAAGATATTATCTACATGCCCAACAGATTTTGAGAGCTTTCTCTTTTCTGATGAGACAACATAGAGCACAGCAAAATACAGCTGTTCTTTTAAATCAATAGTGAAATTGAAAACGTATAACCCCCACTAGAATTATGCGGGTTACAACCATATCTTTACATCTCTCGTTACTTCTGAACATCTCTTGGAGGTCTGCCATGTTAGTCTACTCCCACAAAAAAAAAAGCAGTCCACTGGCACCTTCAAGATAAGCCATTTTTATTTGGCATAAGTCTTCTTTGGAACTCCTACCCACTTTGTCACATGCATGCAAAACTTCTGAAGAGAACTTGGAAGGCTACTTCTTTGACAACAGCTCCCCAGTAGCCCATGTTGACTAGGAAATTCTGAGAGTTGTCTTCCAAAAAAGAGTAACCTTGAACAGCTTTGCTTCTGATCAGCTTCCTACCACCCCTTAGAGAAATGTCTTCTGCCATCTTCCTTCTGTCCAACCAGGGTCTCTTTGCAGTTACATGTAGGCTTTTTCCTAGCTGGGGTTCCCATGCCTTAAATAGCAGCAATGTTGGCAGAAATCCAGCATACAGATTTTTGCTTCCCCCATCATGCCATCTGCATGCAGGGAGAACTTTTATTTGCTGTATATCAAACTTCTCATGGCTGTTACAGGCACAGACAGGAGTCCCATGAGGAACAAGATGTTTTTGGCCACTATGTTCATTCTCACTTCTATCAGGCACTCCATCCTCCTGTATAATGTTACTCAGCACTGAGAAGGGAAGATAAGCTCTTTCTCCTGCTTAGCAAAAGGTTCTGGCTACAATCCTTTTGGTACTCTGTGCCAGGGGCCTTTTCACACTATGTAGTTAAAGCACTATTATTCCATTTTACCTGCCATGGTTCCATCCTATGGAATCCTGGGATTTGCAGTTTAGGGAGGGGTACTTAGAATTTTCAGCCAAAGAGCTCCTCTAGTGCATCTAACAACTACAAACCCCAGGATTCCATAGGAAGCAGCCTATGGGCCTTTACGGATTGCCAGAAATAATGCAGCTTGAGGCCACTTTGGGGGGTTGCAGACTGCCAGAAATAGTGCAAATTGAGTCCACTTTTAGGGTTAGGGTTAGGGTTAGGGAATCATGGAAACTGTATTTTATTGTGGCACCAGAGTTCTCTAACAGGGAAGGCTCAATGTCTCAGAAAAAAAACCAATTCCCATGATTCCCTAGCATTAACCCTAACCCGAAAAGTGGACTCAATTTGCACTATTTCTGGCAGTCTGCAACCCCCCTTTAACTGCCCTGGCTCAGTGCTAGGGAATAATGGGAACTGTAGTTTATTGTGGCACCAGAGCTCTCTGATAGAGAAGGCTCAATGTCCCTGAAAAAATACAATTCCCATGATTCCCTAGCACTGAACCAGGACAGTTAAAGTGGCCTGAAGCTGCATTATTTCCGGCAGTCTGTAAAGGCCCTCAGTTAAAGCAGAATCAACGTACTGCAACTGTATAATGGAAAAGCGTTCCAGTAGGTGCACCTACACTGTAGAAATAATGCAGTTTGACACCCCTCTAAGTGCTCTAGCTTCACCCCATGGAACCCTGGGATGTGTAGTTTCACAAGGCCTTTAGCCATCACTGCCAAAGAGTGCTGCTGCCTCACAAAATTACAAATCCCAGGGTACAGTAGGATGGAGCCAGCCATGGCAGTTAAAGTGGTATCAAACCTCATTATTTCTACAGTGTAGATGCACTCAGCATCACTACACCAGCACTGACAGTGGCAGCAGCCATGTAGGAACAAAGGCATGGGAGAAATAGGCTGCGTTTTTCCAGATTTTTGCCTGCCTTCCCTCACCACCACTGCATAACCCTGGGAAAAGTGCAGTGCACTCACAGGATGCTGACCTCTTATCTTTTCCAAGGCCTTCCTAAAAGCTGCCTGATCCCTGTGAGCGGAGGAGCTTTCAGTTCTAATCAGAGAGATTTCTCTGAAATGGGTCTGACCCTTGCTTGGAATCAGATGGGACTCCATATTCTCCAAGAGCCATGGATCACCTGGGACAGCTCCAGTGACTCTTTAGCATTTCCAGTTTCTCAATTTGCTTTTAAAACTCCTAATTTCCCCTTTCAACCACCTTTTTTCCTCTTTCTTCTAAAACAGTAGTACTCAAAGCGGCAGTCCCTGGACAAGTGTTAGTCCTGATCCTGGTGATCCCTGCCAGGTTTCCAGGAAAGAAATAAACAATTGCACACAGTGGACACAAATTTAGCATCAGTCTCTGGAACTTTATAAGCCAGCATGACAGAAATAGTGCAAATTGAGTCCACTTTTAGGGTTAGGGTTAGTGCTAGGGAATCATAGGAATTGTTGTTTTTTTCTGAGACATTGAGCCTTCTCTGTCAGAGAGCTCTGGTGCCACAATAAACTACAGTTCCCATGATTTGCTAATCCTAACCCTAACCCTAACCCTAAAAGTGGACTCAATTTGCACTATTTCTGGCAGTCTGCAACCCCCCATAGTGGTTTAAGCATTGGACTATGACTCAAATTCCCGCTTGGCCATGAAAACCCACTGGGTGACTTTGGGCAAATCACAGTCTCTCAGTCTCAGAGGATGTCAATGGCAAACCCTCTCTGAACAAATCTTGCCAAGAAAACCCTGTGACAGGTTTCCCATAAGTATTATTATTACTAGAATTATATAATGCTAGTAGGAAGTTGAAATGACTTGAAGGCAAAACAACACACACTTTGGCACACTGGGAAACAATAACTGCCAGTCCTCCCCCCCATCAGATAAGCCCATAAAGCACTGTTAATGCTGGTACAAACAAAAATCCATCAGGGATACCTTTATTGGCCAACCAAAATGCACAATATTATTGTTGCAAGCTTTCGAAGCTCCACGGGCTTCTTCTTCATCAGGCAAGAGGTTACAAACCAAACAGGAGAAAAACAATTGGAGATGTAGTCAGATGCCTACATGTTGTTTCAGTCTTTAGTTAAAGTGGTATGTGGTGGGGAGGATATCTTTTGCAGGGTAATTACTAAATGCTGGTAACTACTTTGCACTGGATTTGCCCAGGAGGGGCAGTCTGCCTTCTTGCTTTTGGCCAGCAGAAAAGCTGGAGACTTGGCTTTCCCAGCAGGGGATGTTGCACTTATTCCTGGAGGTTGGCTTCAGCCTGTGTGAATACAATTGGGGGTTATTTTCACTAGCAAAGAAAAGTCTTTCAGGCATTCTTAAATTCAGTACATAAATTCCAAGGATTCTTTGTTTAAAAATGAAGTTTTGTGTGTTCCTCATTTGTAACTTTTGCTCTTTTTTTTTTATCTGGCCACACTTGAATGTTATTCAATCACATGCCCTGGTACTTATCTGGAAAATGGTGAGTGGTATAGGAATCCTCTCTCGATTGCTCATTATATGTCCTTCTCATCTTTCCTTCAATGCTTCAGAGTGGGATACATGGCTCTCCTCCATATTTCATCCTCACAACAACCTCGTGGTGCAGTTTGGTTGAGAGATAATGAGTTGCCCAAGATCTCCCTGTGAATCTTATTGTTCAGTGGGACTTTGACACTAGAACTCCCAAGTCCCTGTTGAACACTCTAATCTAGGATTCAAAGACCTAGCCATGTTAGTCTGATAAATCAGTATGCAAAGGGATCTTGTAGCACCTTTGAGACTAACTGAAAGAAAGAAGGTGGGAGCAGGTGCTTTCCTAGACTTGAGTCTACTTCCTCAGATGCATGCAGTGCATCCCCCCCATGCATCTGAGGAAGTAGGCTCAAGTCTATGAAAGCTTATGTTCTCAGCTTCTTGTCACCTGGGGTTTCTCGGCCAGGGTTCTCTAGAACTCTAGAGTTCTGCAAGAGTTCACTAGGGATTCTGTGAGAAATGGTGACGGAGGGTGGGGAGCTATAAAAATTATAATAGTAGATATAATAGTTTTTATGCATGGGTTCCCCAACACTTGAAAGTCATTTCAAGGATTCCTCCAGGGTAAAAAGCTTCAGAAAGACTGCACCAAGCACTATACCCCACTGGCTCTCCATTACTTGTGTGTGTGTTGTGTGCTTTCAAGTCCTTTTGAATTTATGGCGACCCTATGGCAAACCTATCATGGGGTTTTCTTGGCAAGATTTGTTCAGAGGAGGTTTGCCATGGCCATCCTCTGAGACTGAGAGTATGTGCCTTAGAGTCATAGCCCAGTGCTCAAACCACTATGTCACACTGCCTTTCCTCCACTGCTTAGGAAAAGTTACATTTTCTCATTCCAAAGTTGTCTCTATGAATATAGAAAAACCTGGAGGGAGTATAAAAGGGCAGCCTGCTTATATGTATATATTCTCTCTCTCTCTCTCTGGCTGCTCTGTGAGTATAAAGAGAGAAACTACTTGGTAACTTGTTCTCCTCCTGTCTGATACCTCTTGCCAGGACTGCATTACTCAGCAATTAGGAGAGAGGAAACAATAAACATTTCAGCATTACAATGGAGAACCGGAAATTTGCAGAAGAAAAGGGTAGGCCAGGGAGTGGTTAGCATCACCATAGAAACCATGCGGCCTTGGGGCTTTTTTGTGTTTGGGAGCCCCTTTGCAAATGATCCCACTTCTGTCTCTCCCAAACCCAGTCTACTGATTTCTCTGGTAGAATCCATACCTGAAAGACACAGTTCTTCCTCTTATGGCCCAGTCTGTAATGAGTCTCTGCATCAGAAATGAAAATATAAGAAATCGTCTGCAGTGCCCTCTTCATATATTTTTGTGATTCTGTCGGACTCTCAGTATTGAATAATGAACACTTCCTTTAACAGTTAGACAAGTAATGAGCAACAGAGGTTTCTGCTGTGTCCCTAAGGCAAACCTATAATGGGGTTTTCTTGGCAAGATTTGTTCAGAAGAGGTTTGCCATTGCCTTCCCTGGGGGCTGAGAGGATGTGACTTGCTCAAGGTCACCCAATGGATTTCATGGCTGAGCTGGGAATCGAACCCTGGTCTCTAGAGTCATATAGTCCAACACTCAAACCCTACAGTATTCTAAAATGAAATGCATCCCTCTCAAGAACATTTGTTTGCCATGGAAAACATTATTCCACTTTTCTTTTCTCCTTTATCCCACTGCAGACCTGTTCGTATCAGATGAAAACCAGAATTTAACATGGCTGATGTGTGTGATTCTGGTAGTGACTCAAAAAGTAACTTTTCAAAGCTCTGGGCAGGAGGAAACTTGCTCTCTTGTGTCTAACTTACCCCCAGCTCTTCCCAGTCTATTGCTACAAAAGTACAGTACACAAAGGGCAGGGAGACAAGAATTCACATTTCCCTAGAATAACAAAGATGTGTGTAGAGCCATAAACATTTATTATAGTGCATGTTTTTTGCCAAATAAAGCCCACTTTCATGAGATGCGTGAAGTTTAATCATCAACTGTCAGTTATAAATACACATGGGTAGAGATATACACATGGATCTCTGTGGATACATGGATCCTGCCTGAAACCCTGGACAATACAGAATGGGCAGCACTGGGCTAGATAGGTTCAGTGGTCTGAGCCGAAATAAGGCAGCTTCCTCTGCTCCTGTTTTCCTTCACTGAAGCACTGCAAGTTGGAAAACTACAGCAGGAGAGGATGGTAGACTCTTCTTCATTGGAAATCTGTAAACAGACATTGGATGGCCATCTTATTCCTGAATGGCAAGGCTATGGCCCTTGTGGCACCCTTCAATGAACCATTGCTATGTGAAACTCAGTAACCACAAGTATGAACTGTAACACATCAGGTACATGATAATCCCCATTTTTGCAGTACCAGAATGCAGACAGACAATAATGCAGATCTATTGATCTCTCTAGTGGGCTGTTATACACAGATATACAGCAAGATTTGTGGGCATCATGTTGTCCAGGAATGTCTTAAAGGACTAAAGACCCAAGGGACCTGACACTGGCATCCTAGTGCCTAATAATTTATGAAACGGCACAACTGTTTTGTGCTTCTGAGACATTATCTTTGCTTTCTTGATGTACAGGATGTTCTACTCTCCAAGCTAGAAAGATTTTATCTGTCTTTTAAAATATATTTTTTGTAAATTTTATTTAGATCAGAATTATTCTGTCCTAGAGGAATGCCAGCTGATGAGAGGAACATGAAACGAATCCCCAGTCCTGGCCTGCTCCTGTGCATTTAACAATAGCAATGTATAGAAAAAGGCAAGGTTCACATTACAGTATACTCATCCCACAATAGAGATAAACATGTCCTACTAATATGTGTACATCAAGATGCTGTTAAAAGCACAATTACAGTTATCATTTGCATAAAATCTTATTTCTGTTTCACTACTGAGAATAAGAAACCACTGTCTGGTTTAGATGTCCAATTCCAACCTTTCTAAACAAAATTTGGAGATTCATGGCTGTATCACAAGCCCTTATCCTTTTCTTCTGTCATTCGCCCAGTCTCCAGGTTTCCTTTTAGCCCTGGTTTGGTGTCATGGCTAAATGAGACAGGAACTGTAGTCGGTTGTACTACCAAAAATAGACTTAAAACAGAAGGAGACAACTGTGGCCCTCCAGGTATTTTTGGCCTACAGTCCCCAGTAACTCCTGCCTGAATAACCAAGAGTGACAGATCGTGGAAGTTGCAGTCCAAAACCTCTAGAATACAGATGTTGCAGTTGTTCATCTCTGATTTAAAGACTTTAATTGAAGGGGAATGGAAATTTTGCTTTGGAAATCAGTTGCCTGATTTGCAAATAATGATCAGGAAAACCCCAAAATTGGAGGAGAATATTGGTGTAGAAGGCCACAGCTCATAACTGATCATTTTGGAAGTCTGTCTGAACTGTGTCTATGACTTGCCTGAGGACAGAGAATAAGGCTATTCAAAAGTGGGCCTTAAAATAGATCTCTGAAAACCAAAGAGGAGTACCTCAAACATTCCAACTGTCCCAGTTTGGCAGGAACAGTCCCAATTAATCTTCTGTTGTCCCACTTTTTTCAGCTTCTTTTAAAGTGTTTACATTTTTCTCCATTCTCCCACTTTCTCCCTTTGTCATCAGCTTATTTCGGTTGCTGCAAACTGAGGGTGTATCGGCACTGCAGAAATAATCCAGTTTGACACCACTTTAACTGCCATGGCTCAATGCTATGGAATTATGGGAATAGTATCATTCCCAGATGGGAATGCAGCTTGAGTCAAAGTGTAAAAGTAGTTTGTACTTGGTTGACTCAATTTTGCCCTTCCCAGTAGACTCAGGTAAAAGAAAACTGCTGCAGCCTCTTCTAGCTTATGTGTTCCTCTTCATTAATATATTTTGCCATCTTGACCACACTCTTATGATGCTTCGCAACATATGTCCTGTTTTTCACCTCGGAAATGTTAGAGGGTATGATACATTGGATTTCAGCTGCCATCCAAACATGTAAATATTAGGCCATTTTAATCTAACAGTGGAAAAAATTAAGCAATGTTGTAGTAGAAAACAACAATTCCCATGATTCCCTAGCACTAACCCTAACCCTAAAAGTGGACTCAATTTGCACTATTTCTGGCAGTCTGCAACCCCCCTAAGAGAGTTTTGTTTTTTAAAAAACAAGGAAGGAAAAAGGAGACATGCGAGACTGTTACACTGAAAGCACACAAGTTTAATAGCTGTTATTTGACATTTGTATATTGTTTTTCTAGTTGCCTGTGTCCATAATGGAGAAGATAAGGCATTTCAGTCCATATTGGGTGTTGACATTAGACTGAAATTCACATCATTACTTCCATTCATGCTCACTAGAAATATAGGCCAGGATTCAAACAGTTATTTTAGGCAAGGCTAAGGGTTGGTTTGTTTTTTAAGCACAACCAGTAAAATTTGTGTCTTAAAGTTCCTCTAACCCATATGTCATACTACCAGGTACTTTTGACTAATTTTCAAAAGCATGGTTTACTGTGTGGCACAGAAGGCTGATATTTGAGAAATAAACAAAAAACCCATTGAATATGCAGAACTACCGGTAACTCCTTCCACACTTTGCTGGATACTGGCTGTAGTATAATGGTATACATAAACCGTTTCAGATTCAGTTGCGTTCCTGACATATACTGATGACTGCAAAGTTAAAAGTTACTCACACTTCTGAGAATAATTTATAATCTTAGCTAAACAATTTACAATTTTTACTTTACAAAACCCAATGTATTGATATGCTGAAGGGAAGTAGATGTTTACCAGTATAGTATAGCTTTAATAAAGTGACATTGTAAACACCAAATATATATATATATATATATATATATATATATATATATATATGGTATATACGGTATATATATATATATATATAGAGAGAGAGAGAGAGAGAGAGAGAGAGTGCAGTTATAACAGACTGCCTAGCAGGAGATGGTATCTTTTCCTGGTACTAAAATAAGTGAGTCAGCATGATTTAATAGTGTTTTGATTGTTGGACTATAACTCTGGGAGACCAGTTTTCAAATTACTGCTTGGCCATGGAAACCCACTGAGTGACTTTGGGCAAGTCACACATTCTCAGCCTTGAAGAAGGCAATGGTAAAAGACCCTCTGAACAAATCTTGCAAAATAAATAAATAAAAGATTCATCTTGGGCTCACACTAAGTTAGAAGCAACTTGAAGACACCCAAAAACACCAAACATATATTAGGATTAAGATGACAGATACTAAATTAAAGACGAAAAATTATACTTTGAGATAACAGGAAAATTCGATAACATAAGAAGTCGGGAAGCAAAATTGAGAAAACAACATATAGAACGGGATACATTGGAAGTACAGATCTGTGTCAGTCCAAGTGTAATGTAATATAAGGGTCTAGGAACTTTGAATGATATTTTGTATAATGTGATGTTTTTGTTTTTGAGGATATTATTATTGTATGTTGAGCATTGTTGAAAAAATCTTTTTGTATGATATTTTGTCTTTTCAATAAAAAGAATGGAAAAAAACAGCAACAACAAACATGAGTAATTTCCAACACACTCAAAAGTAGATCTAGCATCCCTTTGGTTTTCACTCCCCAAAAAGTATATCTGGGAAATGTAGCGTTCTTCGTAAGAGGACTGCAATCTTGAGAAAAGACATCCAGTATTCATGCAAAACAAATTAACAACTACGTAGTTATTGGGCAAAACAGAAACAAAACTCCATTGTAGAAGGCCTTTGATATATCTTGGCCTCTGCCCTATCATACTAATGGGACTCCCATTTCTCTTTGGATTTGAAATAGCAGATACCACACTCAGTGAGAATACCACACTACACTGTTATAGAGCTATTATTCCACTTTTATTTCTATGGCTGCCTCCTGTGGCATTCTGGGGTTTGTAGTTTAATGGTGCCAAAGAGCTAAGAGAATGCTGTCTCTTCCTAAACTGCACCATAGTGAAGTGGTTTGAGTGTTGGACTGTGACTCTGGAGACCAGGGTTTGATTTCCAGCTCAGCCATAAAACCCACCAGGGGAGACCTTGGGCAAGTCACACTTTCTCAGCCACAGAGGATGGCAATAGCAACCCCCCTCTGAACAAATATTGCAGGTGGGGGAACATGATAGGTTTACCTTAGGGTTGCCATAAGTGGGAAACAATTTAAGGCACACAAAAATAACAACAAACTGCAAACCCCTGGATTCCACAGAAGGCAGCTGTAGCAGTAAAGTGGAATAATAGCATTCTAAGAATGTAATGCATAGGAATAACCTAACCAATTAAGCCAAACAATTTCAAATAATATAATTCAGCAGTTGTTATGCCAGATGCAGTGTCATTGGCGGTCAATTAAGAACTGGTCCTGATTCAAAGAGCTTCATTCATAGTATAATTTGATCACTTCTCTGTCTTTTGACATCTGAAATTTTCAAAAGCTTGCAGTACTTGGGGGGCAATTATAAACAAAATAAAATGTTTTAGTAGCCCAAAAGAAAGCATGTGACTTGCATATCTGCAGGTCATGAATAGTTTTACAATCGCTCTTATGCACTGCAAAAAAGTAGAGACAAGCAAAAGGGAGCATGCTGAGCTAGGCCAATGGAGCACACATCCATTAGTTCAGTAGCTGAAAAAGGGGGCCTTTCTAATTGACAGATTCTTGTAGGTTCAAAATTGATGGCATCCCTTAGCAGGTTATGGAAGCAGTCCCCCAAGCACTCCTCCCATGGACAGGGCAGTTTTAAAGACCTTATTACTAAGTGTCTATATTATCATTCAAATAGCTCATGAGTGGAAGTTTCTCCATTGTGTACATTCCTGACATTCAGAATGAGAAAAAAGTGACTAAAAAATGGGGAGTGAATACAACCTTGCAAATACATTTATACAGATTACTATTGAAGCAGGTTTTTTAATTGCCTGTCCAACCCATCAGTAAACTGGGGAAAAATAAAATAAAAAAGAATCCCTAAAACTCAGCATTCTTCTAAGGTCTTAAAAATTGATTCAAAAAGACAAATAGACAGACAGATAGAAAGGCAGGAAGTGTGGATATTATATACATTTTTGTTTTACAGAAATTTAAATAACACAGCTAAACAACTGCATGGCACACAATAAAATCTAAAAATACTGACTCCTCTAATGCCAGAATTCTAAAGATGCATATGAATTGTTCTAGGATTAGGATTGAAAATAAACTTTTTGTAATTCGATTTGTATATTTTGTATCAAAACAGCAAATGTTTTATCTGCCTGCTGGGAGGTTTTTCTCTGCTCCCCATTTCTATTTGAAAGAGCAAAGGGTTGCCAATTGAAAATGGACATCTTCACTACTCTTCCATACACACGCCTACACTTACACACACACACACACACCACTCTGGTTTTCTCAGAACACACACAGGCTTAATTTGTGTTAGGTTTCATTTCTAGAGCAATGTGATCTCAGCACTAGGATGAATCACTAATAATTGAGTCCCTCTGGACCTTCTGCATCAGAGGTGGTAATCCAATGGACTCCAGGTTACATGCACTCCCCACTCATGTGTGCAGGTCCCTTTCACTAAAAATTTGGAGGCAAAAGAAATAAAATAAAATAAAAAATAATTATTGTTCCTCCTGGAAGCCACCAGGAATATTGATTTCCTGTTTTAAAAAGGTGCAATCATACACACCCATGCTTGTCTCTCCTCCTCCCCACAAAATCATTTCACTTCTTCCAGATTTACTTTGGGCAGGATATAATAGCCTCTGTGTCTCAGAAGAGGAGAAATGGCTCCTGGATCACTGCAGTTCATTCAAACCTGCTCTAAGCACACTTGGAAAGCAGGTATCACCCTCCCCAAACAGCTGTAGACCTATACAGTAAATGAAATCAAGAAGTAGTATTTCCAGGGCTGATGGCATACTATTCAGGAAGCTTTAAACCAGGGCAAGGCAACCTTTTAAAGACCTGTCTCCCACTACACCGTAGCCCAGGTCTCGGCTGGGCCGAGGGGGGGGTGGCGGCGAGCATGCGCGCGCGTGCCCTCCTCCTCTGCGCGCAACCCCGTGCATATGCGGCCGCTGCAGCGCACGACGACGCCGCCGCCACAGCGCATGTCGCGCCCGCCATTTTGGAAATCAAAATGGCAGCACGATGCGTTTGCGCACGTGCAAGAGTACTGCGCATGCACAAATGCATCACGACCACCATTTTGATTTCCAAAATGGCGGCCGCGGTGAGCACAGCCGCAGAGCGGCAAAAACGCGCTGTTGCCGCGGCGGCAGCGGCATGCGCCGGCTGCGCTGGCACGTGGCAGCGGCGGCAACCTCCGGCCTAGGCCGGGTAAGTCCAGGGACCGGGGCCTTAACTGGCCCCCGGGCCGTAGGTTGCCAGTCTCTGCTTTGAACGTATGTTAAAAATTATGCCCTGGCCTCTGAATACAAGATCTGAACACTCAAAGGAAACTTCAGACCAAAGGCCAAGATGCTCTATGACAAGAAAAATAACACACCACAAGATCAAGAAGAAATAAAAAGATGTTAGATGCAATACACAGAAATGATATATAAAAGAGATGAAAAAAATGAATGATACATGGAATGAGGAACCATACAAAGATGAACACCAAATCCTAAAAACAAGGTGGGAGCTGCAATAAGAGAAATTGAGGGGAAATAAATCACCAGGAACAGATTATATTCTTATTGAACTGCTACAATCCACACAGACAGAATCAATTCTATTGCTAAATAATATATTTCTACAAACATGGAAAACAAAACTCTGGACAACAGACTGGAAACAATAATTATACATTCCCATCTACAAAAAAAGGGACCAAAAAGACTGCAGAAAATATAGGACCATCACACTCATATCCCACGTAAGCAAAATTATGCTAAAAATCCTGCAACACAGACAACTATCATCCATGGAGAGAGAAATCCCAGAAGTACAAGCAGGGTTCAGGAAAGGAAGAGGCACTAAGGATGACATTGTAAACCTACAATGGCTAATGGAGCTTATGAAGAAATTCCAGGGGAAAAAAATATTAGCATGTGTTTTATAGACTATAGCAAAACATTTGACTGCATAGATCATGAAAAACTATGGATGGCTCTTAAGGTAATGGGAGTGCCACTACATTTGATAGTCCCGATGAGAAATCTGTACTTAGGACAGGAGGCTACTGTTAGAACAGAATATAGAGAAACAGAATAGTCCCCAACTGGCAAATGAGTCAGGCAAGGCTGTATAATATCATCCTATTTGTTCACCCTGTATGCAGAAAAAATAATAAGAAAAGCAGGTTTAGACTCAGAAGAAGGAAGATGAAGACAGGAGGAAGGAATATTAACAATCTAAGATATGCAGATGACACCATATTACTAGCAAAAAACATCAAAGACTTGGAAAATTTACTAAGGAAGGTCAAAGAAGAAAGTGCAAAGGAAGGCTTGATGCTGAACACAAAGAAAACAAAAATAATGACCACCAAGACACTACATAAATTCAACCTAGACAATGAGGAAATCAAAATAGTTAAAGAGTTCCCACACCTTGGATCAAATATTGATCAGAATGGAGACTGCTGTCAGGAAATTAGAAGACTAGGAATGAGAAGGGCAGCTATGAAGGAACCTAAAGAGTAAAGATATACAACTGATCACTAAAGGCCATTGTATTCCCTATATCATGTACAGATGTGAGAGCTGGACAGTGAAAAAAAGACTAATAGGAAGAAAATTAATCCATTTGAGATGTGGTGCTGGAGAAGACTGCTGAGGATACTGTGAACAGCCAAACAAATGGGTCCTTGAACAGGTCAAGCTTGAAATCTCCCTGGAAGCCAAGATGGTCAAATTGAGGCTGTTGTACTTTGGCTACATCATAAGAAGGCAAGACTCATTAGAAAAAGACAATAATATTAGGAAAGGCAGAGGGTAATAGAAAGAGAGGAAGAACACATGCTAGATGGATAGACTCAATCAGGAAGATCACGGGCCTGAAATTACAGGATCTAAGCATAGCAGTGGAGGGCAGGGGGTCATAGAGATGTCTTATACACAGGGTCACCATGAGTTGGGCATGATCTGAGGACAGTTAACAAAAACTCTGAACATATGCAGAATTCTCTTCTCATTCCAATGTACAGAGAGATACCTTTTGTTAAGAGATATTCCAGAAAGACTAGCTGTTTTTAACACTCCAAGAAAAAAGATACTTGTGTGTGCTACCATTTCCATTCAATTTCACTGAAATGTCATTCAGTACTTCAGCATCTTCTAGTCTTAATTTGTTCTCTTCATTTCTTAAATTGTATATAGACCTATCTCCACTGGGTGCTCAAAAATTAGAACTGGCTATCCATTTGGATGAGCAACTATTAATTGTCATATATGTCTTCACCATGCATGCTTTAACTTCTACAGGACTTAACCAGTGTTGTTGTTGGTTTTTGAAAGTGATCCCAGACAAGAATCTCCAGAGCAGGGTTATATATGCTATTTGGAGTATGTCTGCTACAAATTCACTCTTGAAGAAATCTAACCTTGAAGCATGCACAAATACACACAGATTTATTATCACCCACATACAATGGTTGAATCTTCCCAAGTGGGCATGGCAACTGCAGAAAAGAGACTAGTTCATGGGAAATGCTGAAATATTCATTTATTATATATGTGATTCTTTCAAATGCTGGCCTGCTGATTAAAAAAATACAAACAAAAATTGGTGGCAGATTGGAGACATTTCAAACCTGATTTTTGTCCAAACCAAAAATAAACCCTACAGGTGCCTTTTTGCATTCCACCTTACCCCTTTTGCTATTAAAGATTGCTTCTATGATTGCTTCTATGGTCACAGTATTCAAATGTTTAGGCTTGGATACATACCATTTTTTTTTTAGTGAGTTGGAATCTATGACCTAAATCCAAGTCGAAATTCCAGCTACAGTAATAATAATAATAATAATACCATGTGAGTAAATGGAACTTACCTAAGTGTTGGCTTACAATGTATTGATTAAATGGGATTTTAGTTGGGACTAACAATGTTGATTTAGAGACCTATGAGATTTACTGGAGCCACGTTCAAATTTATGTACCGTACTTACGTAGTACTAAGGGAATTGCAGAATCCGTTTTGAAACTTTTTATTTCAAAATCGCACATTCTATTCCCATTCAATGTTCTAATGCAGTCTTGATGCTTCAAGCCTGGGCACACCAACAAAGGAGAAGCCAGCCTCAACACAGGCTTCATTCCAGTAATCATTCAAAGGCTGAAAACATTACTCAGTATCTTGGCATTCCTGTCTGGCCAACTCCCCCAGCCTAGTGCTCTTTGGCTGGCCACTGGCCCTCTCCACTGGGGAGCAAGGGAGCAACAAGCTGAGGCATCTGCTGGAGATGACCACCGCTCAGGGTTATAGTATATCTTACAAGGGATAGCTACACCAATTTCTTGTCCAGGGCAGTGTCAGCGATTTTTCTGTAAGGTTATGAAGCAACATCCTTCTACGAGTCACATCACAGAGATCTGTCATCTCAAGGGGTGGGGGAAATATGGCTGATGATAGGCTGCATGTTCTTTGCTTTGTCTGCCATACATACGGCATTCTAATCTGATTTTCTCTTTTCATTTAGGCAAACTCTTGCCCTGACGAGTGAAAATATTTTGTGTTTTGTTATAGATGTGTATTATTAGTAGCGTGCATGTCCCTAATTTTCATCCTTTTGTACTTTAAAGCAAGGATGGAAAACTTCCCACCTCCAGATGTTTTCAACTACCACAATCCCTTACCATGGGCCAAGAATGCATGAGTCCTATGCCAGGTGAAAGATGGGAATAGAAGCAAGCAAACATCTGGATCAAAAACCAAAACAGGCTTCCCCCCCCCCTTGCCTCATTTGGGGGACAGCCACCATGCGGAGGAAGCGACAGCGTTATTGTTTTATGTAACCCCAATAGTTTACATGGTGCTTTCAAAAGTAATAAGGGGAAAAGAAAGGGGGAAAATATGTGAGGAAAGGCAACAGGGGAAGTGTGGGGAGAAAAGTCTAATCTGCACTGCAGAAATGGTGCCATTTGACATGGCTTTAACCGCTATGGCTCCTGGGATTTGTAGTTTGTTGTGACTCCAAAGCTCTCTGGCAGAGAAGGCTAAGGGGGGTTGTAGACTGCCAGAAATAGTGCAAATTGAGTCCACTTTTAGGGTTAGGGTTAGTGCTAGGGAATCATGGGAATTGTGTTTTTTTTCTGAGACATTGAGCCTTCTCTGTCAGAGAGCTCTGGTGCCACAATAAAATACAGTTCCCATGATTCCCTAACCCTAACCCTAAAAGTGGACTCAATTTGCACTATTTCAAAACTACAAATCCCACCAGAATCCCATAGCATTGAGCACTTAAAGCAGTGTCAAACTGCATTATTTCTGCAGAGCAGATGAGACCAAAGGGAGACAACGGGAACAAAACAACTTGGCATATACAAAGCAAAGACAGATCTCCTACTCCATGAGAGAGAAAGAAAAAGACAAACCCACATTTGGGCACTTTTGCACTAGCTTTATTGGGACCAACCAACATTTAACAACAAGCAAACAAGCTTTTGAGTTTTCCAGAACTCTCCATCAACAAGTTAGGTGGTACAAAAGGCTGGGGAAGAAACAAACAAACATACAAGCTACTAAAAAAAAATAATAGGCCCAACATTGTTCCTATGAGCTCTGCATTTTAGATCCAATCTCAAAATGGAGTCTGAATTAGTCACTACTAGAAACGGCTGCAGGCATCAGATTACACCTAGGATCTGAGACAAAGAAGCAATGGCTGAACTGCCTTAAGGGCACAAGAGATGAATGTGAGCAAATGGGAAACTAATCTGCAAGGATCAGAACAGAATTTGGTTTCTGAGTGGCAACACATCTGGCCCCTCAACACCATTCTGAAGGATTTACACACCACCTCTGCCTACCTCTGTGATCTTAATCCTATTTTTCAGGCCAAACAAGGGAGAGTGTTAAAAAAAAGTTATTTCCAAACTTTTATTAGCAGCCGTAGGCAGAGCAGGTCCTCTTACTCCAGCTCTTTGACATTTTTATGGGTACATATAGAGACAGCATTTTAAAATAATAAAGTTCAGTTTGTAATGAACTGCTGTAGGTGCAATGGGTTGTCGACTTGGGTCCAAAACACACTGCAGAAATAATCCAGTTTGAGACCGTTTTAACTGCCTTGGCTCAGTGCTGGGGAATCCTGGGAATTGTAGTTTATTGTGGCACCAGAGCTCTCTGACAGAGAAAGTTAAATGTCTCACAAAACTACAGTTCCCAGGATTCCCTAGCACTGAGCCAGGACATTTAAAACCGCCTCAGACTGGATTATTTTTCCAGTGTGTTTTGGACCTTGTGGCTCTTGCTCAAAATGAATCCAAGTGATAGTCAGAGTACACTGTTTTTATACAACTACAACATTCCCAACTCTCTTTAGAAGCAAAACAAGAGGAATTGAAGATGTAGCAATTTTTTAAATATGGAGTCTCGCTTCCTGAGACTCTCTATGCAAGGAACCCATTGGTCTTGTGAGAGGCCTGGAAGTGTGTTTGTGTGTGAAGAAGGCAGATGCCAAGTGTTTCTTTGAACTAGGCCCAGCAATTCCTGTAGAAACGTTTTTGTCAGTTAAATGTATTTTGCTGTTTTGGAAATGGTTTCAAAATGAGTGAAGTTGACATTAATATCTAACGGCATTTTGAAGAGGGAGGGGGGAAAAACCCTCATAATTTTCAGAGCCATAGGGCCTGAACAGACTGCCAGAAATAATCCAGTTTGAAGCCACTTTAACTGCCCTGGCTCAGTGCTAGGGAATCATGGGAATTGTATTTTTTTCTGAGGCACTGAACCTTCTGTCAGAGAGCTCTGGTGGCACAATAAACTAGTTCCCATAATTCCCTAGCATTGAGCCAGTGGACTCAAACTGGACTATTTCTGGATTAGTTCAGGCCCATAGTAATGTTAATCTGGAATATCAGTATACAAAGGGATCTTGTTAACACCTTTGAGACTAACTAAAAGAGACAAATTGTAGCATTTTTTTTTTTTTTTTGGGTAGACTTGGCCCACTTCCACAGGTGCCTGATGAACTAGACCAAGGTCCAAAAAACACACAGCAGAAATAACCCAGTTTGAGACCACTTTAACTGCCCTGGCTCAATGCTGTGGAATACTGGGAATTGTAGTTTATTGGGGCACCAGAGCTCTCTGACAGAGAAGGATGTCTCACAAAACTACAGTTCCCAGAATTCCCTAGCATTCAGCCAGGGCAGTTAAATCAGTCTCAAACTGGATTATTTCTGTAGTCTGTTTTGGACCAACGCTAACCATTTTCATGGCTTTCTTGCTCACTGCATTGGAAGCTGCTGCTCTTTATGTACTCCCCCCCCTCTCCTGCCTCCGTTTTCAAACATTGAGGCTGCATCCGCACTGCAGAAACAACCCAGTTTGGCACCGCTTTGGCTGCCAAGCCCCCATGCTATGGAATTCTGGGAATTCTAGCATATCTCTGGTGCCATAACGCACAACAGTTCCATAGCATGGAGCCACAGCAGTCAAAGGCTGCATCCGCACTGCAGAAACAGTCCGGTTTTACTTCACCTTAATTGCCATGGCTCAATACTATGGAATTCTGGGAACTATAGTTTGTTGTGGCACCACATCTTTGGTACCATTCTCAAAATTCCATAACACTGAGCCAAGGCAGGCAAAGCGGTACCAGACCGGGTTATTTCTGCAGTGCGGACACAGCCTACGCAGTCCTTCCGAACCGCGCGCAACTCCGCGGCTCCTCTCTAGGTCTCAAACCTTCCTTTCAACAGACATCTGCCGCGACCAATCAGCGCTCGGAGCGAGATAGGCGGGCTTAGCGCCTCTCACTCCTCCCTCCGAATAGAAAAGGAGCCGCTCATTAACCTGCCCCCTTTTGATCTTTCTCGACACAGCTACCCATAGCCCCGCCTCCCCTTTCCTCTTCCTGCCCTCGAGACCAACGTTTCCTCCTCGGGCCAATGGGAAGTTCTTTCTGGCCTTGACGGACTCCCGCTACGTCCAATAGCCGTCCGAGGAGCAGCAAGGGGCCGGGCCGGGCGAGGAGGAGGCGGCGGCGGCTCCCTCCCTTCCCAGGCAGGCGAAGAAGGCCGCGGCGATCGATCCCGCTGCTGAGGAGGAAGCAGCGACAGCAGAGAAAATGGCGGCCGTGGCTGCGACGGCGGTGCCGGGTGACGGGGGAGCCGGCGAGGCCGAGCCCATCCCGGGCAGCGAGGCCGGCGCGGACCCTCTCCCGGAAGGCACCCCGGCCGCCGCGGAGTCCGCCGTCCTCGACGCCGGGGAGGTGCCCCAGCCGGCGCCCGGAGGAGGGGAGGCCCAGGAGACGCCGCCGCCGCCGCCACTGCCGCTGAGTCCCGCGGCCACCGGAGGAGGAGACCTCCCGCACCAGGCCCAGTCCGGCCCTGGGCCCGCGGGAGAGGCGCCCCTCACGGCGGGGCTGCCCGACGAAGACCCAGAGGAGGAGGCGGCAGAGGAGGAGGAGGAAAAAGAGACGCAGCCACCCTCGCCCTGCCCGCTGCCGCCGCCGCCGCCTCCCTCAGTTGGGGCCCCCGCGGAGCCCAGGGAGGAGCCGCCGCGGCCGGAGAAGGAGGCGGAGGAGGAGGAGCCCCATGATCCTGATGCTGCTGCTGATGATGATGATGTTGCCGCCGGCGCCGTGAGGCAGCCTGAGGTCCCTGGGAGCGCGGAGGCCGCGGGAGGGGAGGCCGCCTTGGCCACGGCGGCGACGGCGACGACGGTGGCGCTGCTGCCGGGCTCGGAGGTGCTGGTCACCCTGGATCACATCATCGAGGACGCCCTGGTGGTCTCGTTCCGGTTCGGGGAGAAGCTCTTCTCGGGGGTCCTCATGGACCTCTCCAAAAGGTGAGGGAGGCCGCCCAGCCAGGCTCCCCTCGCCCCGGCTCTCTCTCTCGTCCCTCTCCAGCCACGAGGAGGAGGAGGAGGAGGAGGAGGAGGAGGAGGAGGAGGAAGGCCGCGTGGTCCTCGCGGTAGAGGGAGCCCTGCCTTTCTTTCCCTCCCGGGAAAGCCCATGGCAGCCCACGATGGCTTCTCTCTCGGCCTCGTTTCCTTTGGGCCACCCCCTTCTTCCAGGTCGCCCTTTTGGTTTTGGTGCTTTCCTACCTCGTTATGACTTGAGAAGGGAGCTCAGGGCGGGCTGGGTCGAGGAAGTGCCTCAAAGACGCCAACCCTAAGCAGGTCTTGGGTGCGAAAGTCGCTTCTATTAGCCTCAAATTGGCTGGGTTGAATGAATGCCTCAAAGCCCCCCACCCTAAGCATATCTGGGGAGCAAGTCTCACTTATTTTGGTCTCAGATTGGCTGGGTTGAATGAATGCCCGAAAGCCACCAACCCTAAGCAGATCTCGGGCGGATCTTTCTGTTCTGGTCCAAAATTGGGGAGACACCCATCTCTTCATGGTATTAGAAAAATGTTGGGCAACTGCTATCACCACTGGTAGTTTGGATTTCTGACTTTTTGCTAATGCTATCAAAAGACGGGTGTCTTTATTTTTCATAATCACAGAATGTAAACATGTGCATTAACCCCATACAAGTTAGAATATGAGTTTACTGCCTTATTTTTCATAGTTTAAACATGTGCATTTAAACCCAGACAAGTTAGACTATGAATACTCTATATACTGTCTTATTTTTCATAATATAAATACTATGCATTAATCCCATACAAGTTAGAATATGAGTGTACTGCTTTATATTTCATAATGTAAACATCATGTGCATATAAACTCACACAAGTTAGAATATGAGTATATGTTGCCTTATTTTTCATAATATAAATATTCTACATTAGCCCCATACAAGTTAGAATATGAATGTACTGCTTTATTTTTCATAGGGCCTTTGCAGACTGGCAGAAATAGTGCAAATTGAGTCCACTTTTAAGGGTTAGGGTTAGTGCTAGGGAATCATGGGAATTGTTGTTTTTCTGAGACATTGAGCCTTCTCCGTCAGAGAGCTCTGGTGCCACAATAAACTACAGTTCCCATAATTCCCTAACCCTTAAAGTGGACTCAATTTGCACTATTTCTAGCAGTCTGCAGGCCCATAGTATACATATAATGTGCATTAACCCCATACAAGTTAGAATATGAGTGTACTACCTTATTTTTCATAGTATAAACATAATGTGCCTTAACCCTATACAAGTTAGAATATGGGTGTACTGCCATATTTTTGAGAATAAAAACATCATGTGCATTAATCCCATTCAAGTTAGAACACAAGCATACTGTCTTATTTTTCATAATATAAACATCAGGTGCATTAAAACTCATACAAGTTAGAATATGGGCATCCTGTCTTATTTTTCATAATATAAACACCATGTGCATATTATGAAAAATAGGGCTCATGTTCTAACTTGTGTGGGGTTAATTTTATCTTTTCTGTTACCATTGGTGTTTGACTGCTCCTTGACATGGTTGCTCCTTTCTCATAACATCTTCTTTGGAGCAGGCAACCTTACTGGAAGACTTTACAAATGAGTGTGTCTCTTGCTTCATGTTCATATCTGGGGAAGCTGCCATGCACATTGGCTTCCTAGTGCATGTATCAAAAGTTATGTCATTCTTAAGTGGTAAGGTACACTATTTTCCTGTTGGGGAAGAAAGCTCATAGAGAGGAGTGCTTGCCAGATTATCTGATATGAGGCTGGCAATTAGTTTTTTCCAATGTGCCAAGGACAAGGATAATGTTTGTGCCCATGAGATACATGGGTTACCACACTGCACTCTTATAGTGCTGCTATTACACTTTTACTGCTCTGGCTGCCTCCTGTTGCACTATGGGGCTTGTAGTTTAGGGAGAGGCACTTATAATTCTCAGCCAGAGAGTTCTTAGGCCTCATTGAACTACAAATCTCAGAATGCAACAGGGGACAGCCAGAGCAATAAAAGTGGAATAGCAGCACTATAAAAGTGTAGTGTTGTAACCTTAACAGTTGTTTCTTTCCTGGATACTTGCAGAGCACCAGCAGCCAGTGGCTCAGGGACTACCACTTTGATTAGCACTGATACAAAGAACATTTTTTGTAGGGTTCATATACCATCTCAGACCAGATTTGTAAATATTCTCAGTGTTACATATATTACGGTTGTAGTAGGGAGAGGTTTCCAGTGCTGCAATATCTAGAGTCACATATGACTATATTAGAAATATACTTTCTTGTCCTTCCCATGATGTACTTGTTGAGATGGATGCAGTCCTACATGTATGTGTAATAAAGGGGTAGTAAATCTAGAAGATTTTCCTTGTTGCCAAAGATGCAGCATGTTAGATGTGTGCATTAGCAGTTTCCCAGGTGCTGGTCTGGGCAGCATGAGCCTGTGGAATGTTTTTAGCGAAAGTTCTAAGAACTTTGCCTCAGTTCTTAATTTTTAATAAGTGTGAGCCTTCTCAAGGTTGCAGGACTAATTCTTCTGTATTTTTACATTCATTCATTTGTGTAAATGAAGTATCTCCAGGCACTTTTATTGTTTCTCATAAGGATCTGCACCAGTGGTGGCTAACCTATGGCACGTGTGCCAGAGGTGGCACTCAGAGCTCTTTGTTGGCACGTGCGCCATCGCCCCAGCACAGAGTTCGACAGAGTTTGCAAGGGCAGCCAAAGGGGAGTTTGGGATATCCCTAGGAATAGTCTGCACTTACCTGGGATACTTGTCTGTCATGTGAGTACCACTGATTTATAAAACACTATTTGGCATGGTTTCCCTGGTGTCACTCTTCGGGAGTAAGGAAAATAAACTAAAGGTTAGAAGAGGGCAACTCAAGTATAAATTCCTATAGTTATTCAGCATACAAAAGGATGTGTTTGCATACAAAAAATTATCTCTGTGTTTCACTGAAGAAAGTAGAGTCAAACTTATGCTCAAATTGAACTGCTTTCTACACCATGCTATTTCTTTAAGCCAGAAAGTGACTTCTAGTGTTATGCAAGTAGATCTCATCTTTCCTGAGGACTACTTTTAGCTGGGTTCCTTCATTTTTCTGTAGCAGATTTTGTGGGGTTGAATTATAGACAGACACTCTCTTATGGCAGCACTGTCTTTCTTGCTAGTAAAAATATAAACCTAGGTAGGGCCTAAATATTCTAAAGGTACCACCATTACACCGACATCTTGTCGAATGTTGGAAATGATGCAGGAACAGCTGTAGTTAGTACTTGAATGGGAGATCACCAATGAATACCAGGTGCTGTAGGCTCTATTTCAGAGGAAAAAACTGGCAAAACCCCACCTATTGAGTATTCCTTGCCTAAGATAACCTTATGAAATGTATGAGGTCACCATGAGTTAACAGGCGAATTGAAGCACATAAACATACCCCTACACATATAAACCATTAAGTCTAATCTGGATATAAACCACTAACTCTAGAAGGTGTAGTTTGATGGATCTGACAGATGTTATGAGACAATAAGTAGAATATAAAATCTTAGGTAATAATGGAATATTTTAGGAAGTTTTGTAGATTTTTTGCTGCTGATAGCCAGGCAGGGTTAGTACTGGCTTCTATGCTCATTTTTATAATTGTAATAAAGGAACAGTATTGCAAGTATTGTTCTTTGCTTACTGAGTTAATAAAGAGGGCAGTTTATAGCTTGTAACTATAGGTCACATGCACCCATGTGGGGTGGGGAGGGGAGGCTGACTGCCTGTAACATCCAGTAGTGAAGTGTAATGAATTTCTTTTCTGTTATGAACACTTCTAGTACTTCACAAAGTTTTGCAAAACTGCTATATAAAATTCACTTTACCTTCCTAGAGGTTACCAATTTGTACATTTTTTCTGTAGTCCATAGTGAAATGTCCAGATGTACTTGCTTGTAAACAATTAGATTTATCCAGCTTACTTTTATACATGTGATGTACAATTGGCCCTCCACATTTGCGGCTTTGACTTTTGCAGCTTTGATTGTTTTGCGGGTTTGATTCATATGTTCTCTCTGGGAATCTCTAGGTCCTCCAGTGCAACTTTGACAGAAGTTGACCATAGAGTTGTGCTGGAGAACCTAGAGGTTCCTAGAGAAAACACTTTGTAGGTCCTCTAGCATGATTCTGTGATCAGCTTCTGGCACATGGTGACAATGAAGGACCTTCCTAGAGAGGTGTTCTCTTGGGTAAAAATAATAGTGTTTTTTATTTGGGTTTTTCCACATTCGGGGGGGTTCTTCACCCCTAACCCATGCAAATGTGGAGGAACCACTATATTTGTTCATAATGAATAGGCTGAAACTGGTTATCTTTTAAGATCTGATTTTTTGCATTTGTGCCTTTCAGGGATGTGTTTTATCTTACATTCTCTTTTGCAGGTGTGAAGTCCAGATATGCAGGAGAAGTCAAGTAGGGCTTGAAAACAAAGTAACAACAGTGATTACTTAGTTCAGATGGAAAAAGCAAAAGCAAGCCTATAAAAGAAAGGAATTAAAACTAAAACAACAGGGGTTTTTTCTCACAACTGTGCATCAGTTACATGTACAGTGGAGTCAAGTTCACACAGCATTGTATTACCAGCTTGTGCTGTCTGCTATGTTTCTGCAACAGCCATCTTTTAACAAAGATTAGTGAACCTAACCTTGTTTTCTTCATGACCATACATATGCCAATTGAAGTGTTTCCCAGTGAGAAGCGCTGCTGTTTTATCTGTTTCAAAGAATGTTGCAGCATTCTCTGTGCAATATTAGTATATTGCAATCCTGCACAACATATTGCCTGGGGGCCACATAAGGCCCGCCAAAAGATTTTAGATGGCCCATGAGGATGTGGAATGACTTCAAAGGTCCTCCACTGCCAGGTGTTCTCCTGAGGAGAAGGCCAGGCAGTAGAGGAGGAAAGTGGGCAAATGCTTGCCCGTCAAGGCTCCTCCACTGCCCAGCTTTCTCCTGAGGAGAAGACCGGTGGTGGAGGAGAAGGACAGGCAGATGCTTGCCTCTCCAGGCTCCTCTGCTGCCTGGTTTTCTCCCGAGAAGGCTGGGTGCCAGTGGAGAGTGATGCTGAATACTGCCCTGCAAGACTCCTCTATTGCTCAGCTTTCTCCCAAGGAAGTCTTGCAGGGCAGTATTCAGCTTTCTCCCATTCTCTTTTGCAGGTGTGAAGTCCAAATATGCAGGAGAAGTCAAGTAGGGCTTGAAAACAAAGTAACAACAGTGACAGGCAAATGCTCGCCCTGCAGTGCTCCTCCTCTGCCTGGCTTTTTCCTGAGAAGGATAAGTGGCAAACAAGGAAGAGGGGCAAACACTCTCACCTCCCATGTCTCCTCCATTGCTCTGCCTTCTCCCAAGGAGAAGTCTGCGCAGAAGAGGAGGACAGGCAAGGATGGTCCGTTGCTTTACTTTCTCCTGAGGAGAGGACTGGGCAGAGGAGGAGGACAGAATTAATATTAATTAATTCTAATTAATATTATTTATTATTAATTAATATGTAATAAAAACCTATCTGCGGCCCTAAGAAGTTAGCTTAGGGGGGTTGCAGACTGCCAGAAATAGTGCAAATTGAGTCCACTTTTAGGGTTAGGGTTAGTGCTAGGGAGTCATGGGAACTGTATTTTATTGTGGCACCAGAGCTCTCTGACAGAGAAGGCTCAATGTCTCAGAAAAAAAAACAATTCCCATGACTCCCTAGCACTAACCCTAACCCTAAAAGTGGACTCAATTTGCATTATTTCTGGCAGTCTGCAACCCCCCTTATTTAGCCTACCTACTGCCAAGTTGTGCAGGCCTGGTATATTGGGTAGGATGGGTGGGTAGAAGATAGCTTGGGATTAGATTTTTGAGTAGTCTAAAATAGATTGGCAAGCATTTCCCATTTGTCCCTTTCCCACTCTTACACACAATTACGGTACATTGCTGAAAAGTAAAGTTTGGGGTAATCAGGATTGGAGTTTTGAGTGAAGGGATTATTAAGTCCATTATTTTTAGCATGTAGATTCCTGGGCTCAGAACCTGTAATTCTGAGGCTCTGGTGGTGGAACTTGACGTTCTTGTAAATGACAAAGCATGATTTTATAAGCCTGAAGCCTGTCTGCCCATAAGATAGGGAAAAAAGAGCTTCAGAACAAGTTTTCTGTTACATCTTTAAAAAATGATTCTCTGAAATAGTGCCAAACTGTATAATTTGTAATGAAACACATTAACCCAGAACAGTAAAGCAAAAGGACAAAACTGGCATGTTCACAGTGCTAATTACAGAATCATGGTTATGCTCCTTACTCATCAGTCCTAGGTGCTTTTTATAAGCCATACTGATGTCTATAGTGTACAGTAGTTAACCATGCATACAAATTACTAAGTACTATCAGATTCTATTCATGAACTTTAAAGAGTTAAAAATATTCCCCTTCAGCTTATTGTGATCTGGCATTTTACTGCTTTTCTGAGATTGAGAGCATAGCAACTAGAACAGTTCCTCAGATTGCTTAAATTTCTATTAAATTGCCGGTTTTTGTGCTTCTGATCCCATCTAGAACATTTGGCTTTGGAATTACCCTTCCTTTATTAGTCATAAATGGCTTGGGGTGGTTAATATAACACAGAGATTTCCCCCTACAGTTTGAAGGGTACACAAAGCCACAGATGGGGAGACAAAATGTGTTGATGTGCCCTCAGAAAAGGATTTTGCAGTGTTCACTTGATAATCAGGTTCAGCCTTCATCTTTATTAAGGGTAAGACTTAACTGTTTTGCTTCCCTCATGTGATGGGTTTGTATTTTAAAGCTGTGGTAGGGAACAGTATTTCTGTTAGTTGGGGGACCAATCCAGCAATCTTAGCCAGTAAATAGTACATTAAAAATTGTGTAATTATACAGATAAAATTATTCTGATTATAGATAAGTAGCCAGGTCAACACTATTAGACCATGACTGCATCTTTGGTTTTCATGGAGCATGCAGTACACTTTGTAACTGTGGATAATACAAACTTATTCTGCTTCTTTAAGAAACAGAATGTTCCCTGTTGGGCTTGTGCAATACCTCAGTTAACAAAGCCTCTGACATAGAATTGCCTTTTTGCAAAGTATTTGTAAAGAGCCCTGGTGGCACAGTGGTTAAATGCTTATACTACAGCCACTCATTCACAAACCACAAGGTTGTGAGTTCAGTACCAGCCACGGGCTCACGGTCAACTCAGCCTTGCATTCTTCCAAGGTCGCTAAAATGAGTATCCAGCTTTTGGGGGGCAGTTAGCTTACACATTGTAAATGTGCTTAGGGGGTGCTTAAGTGCACTGATAAGCAGTATAGAAATGTACTTGCTATTGCTATTTTTACACTTGTCCAGCCCCCACCTTTTCCTGGTTATCCTCTCTAGCTATTGTTGTTGTTGTTGTTGTTGTTACAGTTTATTTATATAGTGCTGTAGATTTACAAAGCGCTGTACATACAGTCAATAAAATAAAATAGATAAAAAGCCTGCCAATGGCATGCATTCTACAAAATAATAAAATAATACCTATTAATATAAAGAAGGCAGCAAATTAAAACATCAAATAATCATCGTGCAATGCCTGTGAACGCTTCCCTGAACAGTATAGTCTTTAACTCAGCTTTGAAGCTGGTCAAAGAATTGATGCCCCATACTCATGGGGGAAGGAGGTTCTAAGAATGAGGGGCAGCAAGTGAAAAAGGATGAATCCGGGACGGAGCAGTAAAAATCCTAGGCTGAGACAACAGACGGGTGGGACAGTAAGGGAAAAGAAGCTCTAATAAATAAGGAGGGGCCAATCCATGCAGGGCTTTAAAAGTCAACAACTTTTAGCTGGAGGTTTTTTAGTAGTATTGGCACTGAAAGGATGGTAAGGCAGGGCTGGAGTAGCACAAAATTTTGTTATTGGGTTGCAGCACTGTGTTTGCAATAGATCATGCAAAAATGTTTGACCTGAGAAAGAATGGGATTATTTTAGCCAGTCCTACTGGAGTTGTGTGGCCATTCCTACAACAGACAAGATAAACAGTAGCTGTCTCCCAAATCCTTTAGTGAGCTAGTGTGAACATTAAAACAGAGAGGAGAGGGGAACAGGTAAGCATGCCTCATCAGTTGCCACCAACATGTTAAAAAGGCATTGATTTTTAGAACATTAGAACAATGGAGACTGGTGAAAGGGGAAAAATCCTTGGATAAATTTTGGAAGAAACTAGTTTCTAGGATGTTCAAGATTTTTATTTGTTTTTTGTTCACTTTTGTGTGTTTGTTTGTTTGTTGATAAGACGGAGCATGTCCAGAGGAGAGTGACCAAAATGGTGAAAAGTCTGGAAACCATGTCCTATGACTGTTGGCAAAATGGCATGCGGCAGCCAAAGAAGAGGCCTGGTTTGCCTCGGGAGAACCAGGCCATGATAAGGAGAGGCGGTGAGCTGCGCATGACCAGCCCCGGCTGGCTTTTTGTAGCAGCTCGGTTGTCCTGGGGCAAACCAGGCCTTGACAAGGAGCTGGAAGTCCCACCCCTTGCTATAGAGTTTACTTGGAAAGATTTGTTCAGAGGAGGTTTGCCATTACCTTCCTCTGAGTCTGAGAGAGTGTGGCTTCCTCAAGGTCTCCCAGTGGGCCCCGACAGGAGGTGGAGAAGAGCCCAGTTTCCCTAATCCTCCCTTGAAATGAAGGACTTTGCAACCCCGGGTTTGCGCTCGCTGGGTCAGGGTGATCAGCCATCCTCCTTTTCCACCTTTCTTTCCAGGAGGGATTTGCCAATGTCCTTCATTTTGGGCCAGGGTGGCCAGACCTCCTTTTCCAGGACAGGACCTCACTTTCCACCTCTTTCTGATCAGAAGGAATTCTATAACATCCTCCATTTTGAACCAAGGTGATCAGATGTCCTCCTTTTTCCAGAACATTTTATCCTTCTGTCCAGGAGGAATTTCAAAAGGTCCTCCCATTTGAGCATATCTTAGAAGCATGAATTTAGATTTATATGAGTGGTTTTAGCTTCTATTTTGTCATGTCCTACATTTTTCAAGGAGTTTTCTTGGCAAGATTTCTTCAGAGGAGGTTTGCTATTGCTTTCCTCTGAGGCTGAGAGATGACTTGTGTAGGTGGTGCCTTCAAGTCATTTCTGATTTATGGCGACCCTAAGGTGAAACTATTATGGAGTTTTCTTGGCAGGTTTCATCAGAAGGTGGTTTGCCATTGCTAGCCTGAGGCTGAGAGACTGTGCCTTGGGTTCCCCCCCCCCCCGGGAAGTCCCATCCCGGAGGGCAAAATCCCACCCCCAGAAGGTGGAAGTCCCGCCCTGGATGGTCCACCCCCAAAGACCTGGCCCCTGAAAGTCCTGCCCCTGGCACTCAGTGATACCTGGTGTGGGAATGGCACTGTGTTTGGGCACTTGATCTCTAAAAGATTCACCATTACTGCCCTATGAGGAGTGACTTAGGGAGCTTGGTTTGTTTAGTCCAGGGGTAGGCAACCTACAGCCCGGGTTGCAGTTCAAAGAGAAGCTGCTTCTGAACATGGAATTTCCATTTTGCTGTTCTGGCTAACAGCTGTAAGGTCTGTCTCCTGTGAAACTGTTCCCATTCTCTGTTGAGCCAGTGAACATCCAGTGAACTGTTCCCATTCTCTGTTGAGCCAGTGAACATCATCACACCTTGTTGTACAGGGAATTAATAAGTTGGAGGATAATTCACTCATAATTCACGGAGATATGATAGCCGTGTTTAAATATTTGAAGGGATGTCATATCGAGGAGGGAACAAGCTTGTTTTCTGCTGCTCCAGAGACTAGGACCCGAAACAATGGATGCAAGCTGCAAGAAAAGAGATTCCACCTCAACATTAGGAGGAACTTCCTGACAGTAAGGGCGGTTCGACAGTGGAACACACTCCCTCGGAGAGTAGTGGAGTCTCCTTCCTTGGAGGTCTTTAAGCAGAGGCTGGATGGCCATCTGTCGGGGATGCTTTGATTGGGAGTTCCTGCATGGCAGGGGGTTGGACTGGATGGCCCTTGTGGTCTCTTCCAACTCTATGATTCTATGATTCTATGAATTCCTGAATCTATTGTCAGTCAAGTTCATTGGGCTATTGGGACTTCTTAGTTTATAAGGGAGAGAAAAAAGTCCTTTTTCTAGACTGGTCATGATTTTGTAAATGTTTGTCTTCACTTTTCTTTTTTCTAATATGCAGATCCTCATATAACTCCTTCTTGTAGAGAAAAATATTTGGACCTCTTAATCATGTTGATAACCTCAATTCTGGGCATATTCTTATATACTGGACAACTCAAGCCCACTGTTTGAAAATTTGGGGAAACTTGCTTTTTCCCATCAGTTTATGTAAGTTCAGTGTACTGCAGATTGCTATTGTGCAAAACAGTGAGCTGTTTTACAAGCAGCTATAGATGGGCCATCCTGTACTTTTATAGAAATATTTCATCGCTGTTGGTTGTAGCTTGAAACTTGTCTAAAGTGAAGGTATAACCAATCAGCAAATTGTGCTGAGACCTACAGTTGTCAAGCAGAGTTCAAGCAGTACCTGGTGCCTCACTGGATACGTTAGTAAAAGTAATGCTAAGTTAGCAAAATATCATGTCAGATGCATGCTGAGTTAAAAACACATAGCAGATTCCAAGTAATTCTTCTGTGGCTACAGAACGATGTTAAGTGATACAAGACAACTGTAAATCGATGGGTTTTTTCTTCTTAACTATGGCATTTTTATCCATAAGTTATCACTAAAATTTGAAGCACAAAGAAATGCAGGACAGTGCTAACAAAACATACTGGAGGAATGATCAAGCATTCCATTTTGATGCTAAAATGGATTTAAGAGCACCAAAGATGAAACTCAGATACCTTCTACTAAATGATATGTTGAGGAAAACAAGAGCGTGTTCCTAAGTGAGATGGGTAGGGCTTGTTAGCTCCTTCACCAGGCTCCCCATATTCATCATAGAAGATAATAGCCATGATTGTTTGAAGAAATTAAGAAAGGTGTGTCTGGAGCTAGGCTTTCATTTCCCTGTCCTCTGTGGTGGCAATACAGCTTCAGGGTTTCTGTGAAACTTTCAGAGTAAGGGTAGAAGGAAGGTGTCTATTCACAGAAGGAGTAGAGGAAAGTGAAACACCATGGTGGTACTGATGGAAGATCCTTAATAGTATTTGACACAGTTGTAGCCTCCAGTTTTCAGAAGGAGTGGAGTCAGTTTTAGATGTTTTAAAAATATGTACATAAATGGCAAAACTGTAAACTGTTGATGTAGGATACTTGGTGTTGGGTGTAAACTATGAGAATCACTGCCTTGTATTGTAGGATTCTGCATGTGATTCAACTGTGAACACTGTTCAGGTGAGAAGAAGCATGTCTCCTCTCATTTTGTTCTGTCCCCCCAGGGCTGGCCCCTATCTTTATTTTGCTATCTAGATTATATGCTAAGTTTTTCTCATGTACACAGCTCCCATTTCTTCTGGCAAAGAACAGAAATGCTGGATATGGATGCACTGGTGGCAGTGGCCATTCTGCAACTGGGAAGCCCAGCCTCCATGGATATTATGTGTAGAATTAAAGGCTGTTGCAATGCATCAGCCATGGTAATACATGTGACATAGTTCCATGCTTCACTCTCTTGGCACTGTCAGTTGAAGCAGTGTCATACTGTTGGAACTGCAAAATGGCTGCATACTTAGGTCAAAAGGGAAATGCAGTTAGCTGGTGAGGGGCTTCTCAAATGATTTTGAACTTTCTGTAAGTGTTACCAAAGGGCTAATTATTCAGAGTGTTAAATGAATAGGAAAAACTGTTTGACATAGCCTTTACAAAATTAAGGCTGTACGCCATGCTATAGGTCTGCAGAGAAGGATTTTAAGCCCTTACATCACTTGATATTTGTACTTCTGATGTCTAAATCTAGAAAAGATTTGTTTCTTTACAGTGCCCCTCCTGCTTGTGTATAGCAGTAAACAGGATAACACAGATCTAAAGGTGATGTTTATTTTTTTTCATTTACCACAGTCAACTCATCTAAGGCCTTTTTTTCATCCATGTGGTTCATTCACTGTGAGGATGTATCTCTTTGAGAACTAGTGTGATATTGATCTTCTATGTTATTTTTGTTCAGTAATACCTTTTTTTTTTTTTTTTTGCCCTCCAACCTACAGGTTTGTTCCTAGTGAGAATATCTACTAGGATACTTCTTTGGTCTACGTCTGCCTACAGCAGGGGTAGGCAACCTTTTTGAGCCGGGGGCCGGGTTGCTGTCCCTCAGACAATTGGGGGGGGGGGGGCGAAGCACCATAAATAAATAAATGAAAATAAATAAAAATTAAAAAAATATGCATGCACACTCAGCTCCAGAAAAGCCATGGCAAAACCCCTGTGGAAATTTTGCCAAGAAACCCCCAAGAACAGGTAATAACAACAATAATCAATATTATCATGGCGGTGGAGGGCGGCGGCGGCGGCAGGACCAGCCTTGGCCAGTCCAAAGGCCTCGAGGGGCCACATCCGGGCCTTAGGTTGCCTGCCCCTGACCTACTGATTAAAACGAGTCAGACATCCTTGGGTGGGGCAGAGAAGTGAAATATAACTGCAATATAGTGTGTTAGACTGCTGACCATGAGATTTAAAGATTCATGTTAGTCACCAGCCTTGACTTTTTTTGTTGGTGATGTTAATGAAGAGTTTTCTCTTTATTTGTGACATTCTTATTTTCTTAGAATGTGCATGCGTAGGAACGTTTTATTAAGTTACATTCAGCATATATCACATCCATGAACCAGAGGTGGTCCTGACCCATTGTCAGTATGCATACAGTATGACCAGTATCCATGTTTTCACGTACCCATGTCCAACAAAAATGTTCTCTTTAGGCATTTTCTAGGTCCTCCAGCCCAGTTCTATGGTATGCTTCCAGTGGAAGTTGACCAGACTCACACTGGATGACCTAGAAATGCCTAGAGAGGAGTTCTCTCTAGGAATCTCTTGAGTCCTCCAGCATGATTCTATGACCATCTTTTGCCAGAAGTAATCCATTTCGATAGGGCTCACTATTATCTGTTGTTTTATGTTTGCACAGTAAGTCCAGGAACATTTTCCCCATGGATACAGGGGTTGTACTTAATTCCATAACACAGAGCTGTTGTTGAACATTTGCCTTAATAGTACATTTGGTCCCTTCATATTGATTCTGTAGATTTAGCAATTTAAGTAGTGTTCCTGAGTCATTGTTTTGAGACATTGTTCAGATAATTGGTATAAGGTGAATGAGAGAGCCTGAATGTGAGATTATGCTAATTGTGAGCTTTTCGTTTGCTCCAGCTGTAACCCTCCCTCTGTCCCACCCAAAAACTAGTTCTGGAGAGCTTTCCAGAGCAAGTTTTAGGATTCAGGGCTTTAAGGCAAGGGATGGTTTCCCTTTTATAATGCAAACAGAGCTGTGTCAACAAGCAGTAGTATGCCTTCTGATCCTGACTACAATGAATATGTGTTGTTGTTTTTCTGGTCTATAACTTTGCTAGAACATCCATGCATAGAATAATTTAGATTATTCAGGAATAGATAGAATAGTTCTCTTACTGAATAGTTAATCCACATTTTTACAGTACTTGACACTTAAAATTCATTGTAAATAAAGCAATTCTGATATATATGCTAGGATTTTAGTGGTGATTTGGTTAACAGAATAAGTTTAATGCTGTCTTAAAATGCTACAGATAAGACATACAGCCATTAGAATGCTTAAATGTATTGTAGATTCAAAATATTCAAAAATGTCTTTTCACTTTTAACTGCAACAATAGGACTCCATAAGAGTCTTGCCAAGAAAACCTCATGATAGATTCACTAGGATTATCAGAAGTCCAGAAGCAACTTGAAGGCACACAACAAGAAGTATTGCTGACTACTTGCTAAACAAAATGAATAGATAGAAGGGACAGTACTAGAGAATTCAGCACCAGTAAGTTTTGCTCACTTCAGTGGTAATATTAAGCAGATTTGCCATTGAAATCATTTGTACTCAAGAGCTTCCTAACCTGGATAGATCACAGAGGGCTTGGTGTACTTGTTAGAGATTAGTTCTGAAATACTCAAAATCATCAACAGTTTATTTTTATCACTGGTAAAGTTTGTTCTGGTTTGTTCTTTAGGTTCTTTGGATATTTTCTGCATAAACTAAAATGTTTTGTCAGTGTTTTCGAGTTTTTGACAGACAGGAAATGGGGAGAACAGGAAGCAAAGTTTACTAGCAAGCACACACTACGAAAGGTATCAGAAGACACCTGCCAGACAGGAATGAAGCAGTACTAGCACTTTTAAAGTGGAGCCCTATGTTTATTGGGAACTAACCCCACTGAGTTCTTGCATCCAAAGTACTCCAAAATTGAAAATTGTCCACATGTGTGGCTGAGATAGTGGCACCTTTGCCTTCTGATCGTTTAGTGTATACAAACTTTGTTTCATGCACAAAATTATTTTTTATAACAGGGGTATATATAACAGGGTATAACAGGGGTCGGCAACTTCTTCTTACCTGGGGCCGGTCCGCTGGTCTCCAGGTCTTTTGCGGGTCGACGGGGAGGAATGGTGCCCCGCGTGCTCGCATGCAGTACTTCCGGCATACTGCACATGCACGAGCGTGTCGCGACCGCCATTTTGTTTTCCAAAATGGTGGCTGCAACTCGTTTGCGCATGCGCCGGAGTACTGCACATGCACAATCGAGTTGTGGCTGCCATTTTGGAAAACAAAATGGCAGCCGCAGGACCGGCCTGGGGCTGGTCCAAAGGCCTTGGGGGGGCGAATTCGGTCCCCGGGCCATAGGGTTGCCGACCCCTGATGTTGGAAAGTTGAGAAACTGTTTTTCAGGCTGCATAGAGGGTTCCTCTAATTTCAGGCTGCATAAAGGGTTCCAGAGTAGAGGGGCAAGTTTCTAAAACTTGCATGAGAGAAATATTAGATGTAACCTACTGATTACAGAAAGGCAATAAATGTGTGCTGGCTTTAGCACAAAGACATTGATTACTTTGAGTTTAGGAGCTAATAGTTCTGTCTCTAGTATATAAGAGAAAAACTGATGTCTTGGGTTAACATTTGTGAAACCCTGACATAGATTTCCCCTAAAATGGTGAAATCTATCCAAATACCTACAGTTCTGTAAGTCAGGCACACACTTTGTTTTTCTTCTCTATATCATAGCCTCCCTGGAGCATTGGTTCTCAAAAACATTTCCAGAGAAACATAGCATTTCTCAATGGGAAAGCCAATAATGATCAACAAGCTTTTCTGAAAGACAGCTTGCCCATCTGTTTTCTTGTAGTGTACCCTTAGTTCACATGGCAACAAGGAACCTGATAGGGTCTAATCACTGATCATACTGATAACGGAGTGTGTTCCCAGAACTGTCTGCAATAGGTGGGGGCATATTAAGGCAATTCCTTCAAACCATTGTCCTAGAGGAAATGTAAAATGTGTCTGAGCATAGAAATGAGTGATAGGTTTTGGTAAGAGCACACAGTGCTCTGATCCTTATTTCTGGTTGTCTGTCCTTTTATGGAAACCCCAGGAATTTCATGTTTTCTTAGGTGAGGAATGCTATTTTGCCAGTAGTTCCTTTCTCTGAAATACAGCCTACAGCGCCTGGTATTTGTTAGCAGTCTCCCATCCATATACTAACCAGAGCTGACACTGCTTAGCTTTCAAGATCAGATGGCATCTGGTGCCTTTAGGGTATTTAGGCCTTACCTAGCTTTATTATTGTTACTGTATGAAAGTACTTGTCTATAATGCAACCTCCCAAAATCTGCTACAGAAGGATAAGCGTCACCTCTATAAGTAGTTCTCAGAAAAGTAGTTCCCTTCATGACCCTTGATACATATATAAAGGGTCTTCTGATCAAGGCTATAGGTTTCTTATTTAGTACTAGAGATGTTCCAATCTAAAATAACAGGCTTGCCTGAACAGTACTGTGCAATGCTAATACGTTGTGCTAATTCATTGTCATAATCAGAAATGTCCTTTTCTGGACTGAAAAGATGGATGAAGTGGAGATTTGCTGTTGACTATGTCTTATGTTTGTCTCTTATTAAGGTTTGGACCCCACGGAATCCCTGTGACCATTTTTCCCAAAAGGGAGTACAAGGATAAACCCGAAGCAATGCAACTCCAGAGTAAACCATTCCAAGATGAGACACAGGTGAAGTGTGAAGCCAGTGGTGTGGTCACGGACTCTTCTCTCATGCAGCCATCGGGACCCATCCTGGCTAAAAGCCTATGGACTTCCAAGCCACCTCCCCTCTTCCATGAAGGAGCACCATATCCTCCTCCTTTGTTTATCAGGGACACATATAACCAGTCAATACCTCAGCCTCCACCTCGGAAAATTAAACGGCCCAAGCGGAAAATGTACAGGGAGGAACCCACTTCTATTATGAATGCTATCAAACTACGACCCAGACAGGTCTTGTGTGACAAATGTAAGAACAGCATTGTTGCGGAAAAAAAAGAAATTAAGAAAGGCAGCAATGCAAGTGACTCCCCAAGGTATGAGGATAGTAGAAAGCGAAGAAATGAGAGCATAACTACTGTGAATAAAAAACTTAAAACTGATCATAAAGTTGATGGGAAAAGCCAAAATGAAAGCCAGAAAAAGAATTCTGTGGTCAAAGTTGCAAATATTTCCCACAGCAGAAGCAGAGTAGTTAAAGTTTCCACTCAAGCAAATACGTCAAAAACACAGTTAAATACTAAAAAGGTTCTCCAGAGTAAAAACATGGATCATGCAAAAGCTCGAGAAGTGTTGAAAATAGCCAAAGAGAAGGCACAAAAGAAACAGAGTGCAACCTCTACTTCCAAAAATGCACATTCAAAGGTCCACTTGACGCGGCGTCTTCAAAACACCAGCTCAGGTTCCCTGCCCCCACGATTGCGCCTGAAGCCTCAAAGGTACCGAAATGAAGAAAACGACTCCTCTCTCAAGACAGGGCTTGAGAAATTGCAGAGTGGCAAGATGGCAGCTAAGCCCCAGTCTCGCTGCTCCTCTACCCGCTCAGCAGGTGAGGCCCCTTCAGAAAATCAGAGCCCCTCAGAAGGCCCTGAAGAGGCCAGCAGTGAGGTTCAGGACACAAGTGAAGTGCATGTACCTGTTGATCAGGATGAACAGCAGACCCTGGGCAAGAGAGGCAGCAAAAGCAATATAACGGTTTACATGACCCTTAATAAAAAGAAATCTGACTCTTCCAGTGCATCAGTTTGTAGTAGTGATAGCACAGATGACTTGAAGTCCACCAACTCTGAGTGTAGCACTACTGAAAGTTTTGATTTTCCTCCAGGCAGCATGCATGCACCTTCCTCCTCCTCCTCCTCGTCCTCTTCAAAGGAAGAGAAAAAGCTCAGTAATTCATTGAAAATGAAAGTTTTTTCAAAAAATGTCTCTAAATGTGTCACACCAGATGGCAGGACCATATGTGTAGGAGACATTGTTTGGGCCAAGATATATGGCTTCCCATGGTGGCCAGCCCGTATTCTTACTATAACTGTGAGCCGAAAAGATAATGGCCTTTTAGTCCGACAGGAAGCTCGTATTTCATGGTTTGGGTCCCCAACAACATCTTTCCTTGCTCTTTCACAGCTCTCCCCTTTTTTAGAAAACTTTCAGTCGCGATTTAATAAGAAGAGAAAAGGCCTTTACCGCAAGGCCATTACAGAAGCAGCCAAAGCTGCTAAGCAGCTAACTCCTGAAGTTCGGGCCCTGCTGACACAGTTTGAAACATGAACATAAGAAGTAAGGTAGGCAAGAAATGTGAAGGCTCCTTGAAATGTCTAGCCTAGATAAATACTATGAAGGACTTGGCCAATTAAACACAAGAATTGCACTCAGTTGGCTGCTTTTTTATACTGAAATTTCCATTTGTAGCAATGCCTTGACTGAAAGTTATACTTAAGAAATTGTACATGCAATCAAATTAACCTAAAATGAGATCTCAGTATTTTTCAAAAGGACTCTGAAATTTTTTTGTAAAAGTTAAAATTCTTCTGACCACCCCCATGCACAGGAGCCATAACCTCAGCTGAAGAGCAGTTTATTTGCAGGGAATTTTTACTAGTTTCTACTCACTGTATATACCATTTCAGTGTGTGGACAGGTGGGGTGGGGGGAGGAGGGATGGTTAACCCAAGAAATGGAAATTGTAGATGTGATCTAGACGATACACCTTGAATGCAGGGCCGTAGGCACCCTGTGCATGCCTGGAGTTTTTATTTCTGTGTTTTTACCCCAACTAATCGTAATAGTGTGAGTGGGCCCAAAGAGTCAGTCTGTGGCTAAAAATACTTTCATTCCCACTGGTCACTTTAAATCCTTTTTAGAAACCAGTTTAATTTGCAACCAACTAACATTGTTTAATCATTAGTAAATGGGTCTTGGCAGTCACTTCTTTCCAAACACTCAGTTATGCAATGCACCCAAGGATAGAAGTATGAGCTTCAGGTTTTGGAAAGTTAATAGGAAGCCAGTTGTTCCCAGCCAGATCTGAATAATAGCCCCTCCGTGTTTAGGATCAAGGACTGTTAATGCTGCATTAAGTATGAATCATACCTTCCTATCTGAGGGTGGGTGGGGTGCTCCTAGGACAATTGTCCTGAGGGTTTAGATTGAGAGATTTTGTGTTCTGTATATAATAAGTCAGATTTTTCTCCCTGACTACTTGTTCTTAAATTCTTAGGATACGTCCTAGTAAATTACACTTTGTGAACTGTCAGATGTGTAATTGTTGCATTTGGATGTATCGAACTGCATTTTTTTAAAAAAAAAATATTTCCATTTAAGGTATCTGTTTGCAGGTCAGAAAATATGGAAATGTAATTGTGTAATGCTCTGAAATGTACAAAATTGTAAATAAAATTGACTAAATCTAATTATTTGTGTGTGTTTTTCAAAAAGCTTTGAAAAAAATCAGGAAACAAGGCTGTTTTCTGTTTACACAATATTTAGACACTTAAAGGACTAGTTCTTCCACTCAGCACTGTCCAGTGTAGTTTCACTAATTGCATATAAAATATCACGTGCTTAAAATTTAAGGTTCTATTTTTTGATAAATTCAACTATTTGTTTTCCCAAGTAACTCATTGACAATCCCAAAACATTTCCGTAAGGATCCCGTCCCCCATCTTACCATTAGATATTTTCTGCCTGTTTCCTGGCGTGCATTAGGCATTTTAATGCAGTTGATTCACTTAGACATGAAATATTGTAATGGACTTGATTAGTTTGTGTTTGTATTCTTAACACTGATGTAAAAAGTGTTGTTGTTCCCCCCCAATGAAATACATGTCACAATTTTATGAGTAAGCATTTGGAGAGGAAAAAGAAAAAGGAAGGAAAAAGACCTGAATCTAGTCTAAACTCCAGTTTGTTTTATCTTAAATACAAAGGCTCTCTTATAATAGTTTGATGCTAAGGTATATGTTTTCCCCATAATATTCAAACATGATTCATTTTATTCCAAAACATTAAAAGCTAAATCCAGTGTTCTGCTCACTGAAATCGATTAAATGTGTTAGTTGTGATTAATGTCACTGTGTAGGACTGCTGTTGGAGTTAGCTCTCAGGTTTTAATCTTGTAGTGTGTACATAATTTTGAAATCTGCTCTAACTAGCTTTTCAACTCTTCCTGAGGACTTCTTTGCAATTTCCAAATCTCATTTAAACTTGCATTCAGTCAATGCTTTTTGAAATTAGAAAACACACAAAATTAATAGCATGCAACCCTGTTTTGCTCCTATAGTATGTATTCTCTTTCCTGCAAACAGAAACAAATACAGTATGTAAATGAAGAAAAATGTAGTGAATTATTTTTTTAAGGTAGGCTGTGTTCATCATCTTATTTTTTAAAATGCACAATGTAGCAGATAGCTATAGTGTTTGCTGCAGTTTTTAAAAGCCATTTCCAGTTAGGGCCACTGTACACATGAAATAGATAATGCATGTGGGGGTACATGCTGATTTTATCATGGATGAACCAGCCCTTCTGGGGGGAGCATATAATAAAAAATTAAGGTTAATACTTACTTATAAAAGTCTTCAAGAAATTATGTTTTTAATAGATAAGCCTTTTACACTGGCGTAATACTAAGAATATAACTTGGCACTGAAGACTTGGTTTAGTAAAAAATGCAGATAAATAAGACCTTGTCCTCATGTTTATGTTCCTTCCAGTCCTATTAAGTCAGTGAAATTCTGTACTCACCCATAGGTTGAAGTCCAGCAGATCATCATTCCTAGTAGTGAGGAACCGAAATTACACTCACTGTAAATGTCATGCTGTTCTCAAATTGCCTTAGTCTCTTAGCTTGATGCCCTCTGGGAAATACTTGTTTGCTTTAATTGGTTTTAATTCTGGAGTTTAGTGACATTTTGGTGTTACCAGTGATGAAATAATGACTTGAATCCTATTGGTTAGTTCCAATTAGAGTAGATCCATTGCATGAACCATTGAATGGTCAGTCACCATGTAGTTGCATCCTACTGTCTCAATGGTCTACTCTTATTGGCAACCAGTTCATGCCAGTGTCATTGTGCATGTTGCACAAATCTTTGTAGCTATGGTTTAATTTTCTTAACCAGAGATGCGCCATGGAAATTAATTATTATCAATCAGTTTACTGTGAAGATGCACACCAGGATCATTTTCTTTTGCATGTTTCTATGCTTCTAGATGGAAGCATTTCTTCAACTTTGTCCGGGGAGGGTGCTGTTGCTGATTTTCACTGATGTGCAGTTTTTAAGGAATGGCATGGGAAGTGCAGAGGAAGATGTGGAATTTCAAGGCACACATACAATGACTGTACACATCAGCAAGATTTAAAATATCCAACCTGTTGAGTTTGGGATAATGTATACAAATCTGGTGAAAAGTTCTGCTTGCATTTTAATACAAAGCACCATTAAAATGTCTGTGCAGCCTCATGGTTTGTATATGGTATCTTCAATAAATAGTTCAGGTAGCTTCATGCTTGACTTTTGATGCTCCATAGCCAAAACTAAAACAGGGATAGTTTATTCAGCAGCAGAGTGATTGATGAATGAGTTGCTTAATCCTCTAGGCGAAACAATTGCAAGCCATTGGCTGCTAATGGAGCCCTCACACCATCTTGAAACTTTCTACAGGTTGAGCCTCCCTTATCCAGAACTCCAAAATTTGAAATACAACAAAATCCAAAACGTTTTTTCACGGGTGGCAGAGGTAGTGATGGCTTTGCTTTCTGATGATTCAATCTACAAAAACTGTTTCATGCACAAAATTATTAAAAATAGGGTATAAAATTACCTTCAGGCTATCTAGGTAATGTGTACATGGAAGATAATGAATTTTGTATTTAGATGGGCCCCATCTCTTAAGATACCTCATTAAGTATCCATATGCAAATGTAGGTATTCAAAGAAAGTTAAAATCCATAACTTCTAGTCCCAAGCAATTTGGATAAGGGAGACCCGACCTGTATCAAATTTGTTTCCATGTTTCCTTGTTGCAGGAGCCCTATAATCACAGTTCTGCATGGGTTGTATGCTCACATTTTAGCAGGAGTCAAGTGCCCAGGCCCTATGGGATTGCAGAATTACAACCCAAGTAGGCCTATCACCAAATCCAAGATACATTCATCATGTGAGTTTTCATTGATTGATTTTACACCTTCCTGAATTTTCAAATGACACGCTAGTTCTAAAGGGGGGGGGGACTTAACTGTGCTGTGTGTTTATGTACACGTTGCAGCTAACAACAAGCCTTTCTCAGAATGTCTCATGAAAGCTCCAAAGATCTTAAAGCCTCTTAAAAGGTAACATATTATAGCATACACTTTGATGAGCTAGACTTCATCAGATGTATTTGATTAAGCAGGCTGCAGTTTACAAAACTTTTGCCACAATTAGTTGGTCTTGAAGGTGCTATTGAGGGCTTTGGTTTAACAACTGGAGAAAGGGGAAATCCTGATCTGCTTAACTTCGTAGCTGGTCTCCTCCACCTGTTACAGTCAATTCAGTGTTTTCTTTCAATCCCAAGGTCTAAATGTTAATGCATTTTATTGGTCTGCAATTCTAGTTCTTCCTCAAGTTCACGTAATACAGCTGGACCTTCGTATCTGCAGGGGATCTGTTCCAGACCTCCCCCCCTCCATGCAAAAAAGTGGGACCTCAAGTCTGTTGTCCCTAATGACAGTGTGATGTTTGGCCGCATGTACACACCACCATTGGGGACAGTGGGGCTTGCCATCTGCGGATGCTCAGATCTCTGGATGGCAAGTCTGTGGATGACGAGATCCCACTGTACACATTTTTCACAGCTCAAATCTAGCATTATTGTCACCAGATAGTTATGTATAGCCAATTTACTTTTCCTGCATAACTACTGTAAAATGTAGCCATTGTAACAATTTGGGGAAACTCAGAATAACAAAAATATGTGGTTGCAGAATATGTATGCCTGTCCCTCTGGATTACAGTCCGAGTTTGGAAGCATTTAACAAAGACTGACTAGCATGGTTATTTTAACATCCTCTTTAGCATGTGTTAATCTGTTCTGTAGACAAGTTCTGCCACAGCTTGGTAATGGACCAAAGGGATACTTTAAAAGGTCAGCTGCACATACTTAAAGAGACAAGATAGCTTTAAATGGGGCATAATTTCATTGGTAAAAGAGTATGAGAAATCATGACTACTTCAGTCTCATAAAACAGTGAAAACAATAGTAAATAATCCAGAATTTACCTTCTGTGTTAACTAAGCACTAGACAAAAGATACTTCTGGACTTCTGGAAGACAGGAAATCAGCCTGGCAAAAAATAGCAAAGTAATGGGTGTGCTCAAGCTGTTTGAGATGAATGTGTGTACATATTGCTCCAATGACAACTTAATGTTAACCTGATTGTAATAAATGGACAGTACTGGTTTTCCAGCCAAATGGGAGTGACTGCGGAGTATCTCTCAATGGTTACTGAATTAATTTTACTGTTGAAATTTGCCCTAGTAATAATACAAGTTAGTTTGGGCGGCAGCTTTGAATTTGGTGTTGAAAAACAGAATTCTCCGTGGGTACTGTAAATGACTCATTTGGCCAGTGTTCTGTACTGGTCAGACATCCTAGGCCTTCTGGTATCTGTCCGTCTGGCTGTCAGTGACAAGGTTATATCTGCCAATCTATATAATGAGATACGTTTTATGCTCAGGGAGGGAGAGATCCAATATAGTCACTAGTTTAGGAAAAAGATGAATATAGGAAGACAGCGGTAGATCGGAACACATCCATGTCCAACAAGGTGCTAGAACCAAAGATGACAGTTAAAAGAAAATATTTCTTAATAGAGCACATAGTTAAACTGGAATTTGTTTTTGCAACACATGTTGATATCGATTTGTATGGCTTCAAACAGATCTTTCAAGGAGAAATTCATGGCTGTTTTATGTATTGAACACAGTATGCCTCTGAATGCCAGAGAGTAGGGAAGAAAGCAGAAGGGTATAATTGCATTCAGTTCCCACTTGTAAGCTTCCTGTAGATACCTGGTTGACTACTGTGGAAACAAATGATAGGCTGAGTAGGTCAGCAGTAGTTACAACTAAGGCTCATTGAAAGCAATGCAATGGAAATTCATCACGTTGATCTCAGTGGATTTAATTATGAGGAATACTTCCTGGAGTATGCCAATTTTTGCAACTAAACCAGTGCTTGAGGTCAATACTTTTGTATCTTGGGCTGTAGCCAGTCTGATGAGTGTCGTCCATGATCTGTAAACAGTAGACACAGTCTGGATTAGGGCTATGTTGCCTGGAAACAGGCTGTGCTAAATCTTCCCCAGACAATTTTCCCTACTTAAACTGCTTCTCAGCTGCTATTAGTTGCCAGAGAGAGTGGGACAGGTATAGTACAGACACCTTGGTCTTCCTCTCTGCAGTCAACAGTAACACTTTCCAAAAAGAGACAGTTTAAATTGAGGAGAGGGTTAAAAACCTTGGCATTAATCTAAATTTATGTGCACACACAGCCTACTTTTCAGCCAAAAAAGATATATTTTGGTTCTAATTAGAACCAAAAGGAGAGCACTAACATTCTTGTCAAGGGGCTTTTTATCTGAAATGACATTTTCCTGTTGCTCTTCCAACATAATGTTCATGGGATTATACTTTGTCATGAGAAGAGAAACTGAAAGTAGGGGGGATGATTGCTTGGGTTTCTTTTTATTATGAATTGCATTTGCCAGCAAGTTTGTAAATGATATCCTTAAACTGTAGTCCTATGCACATTTCCCCTAGGATGAAGCCCTTTACAAGATTGCATTTAGTGACTTACGTCACTAAAGTCATGGATAACATGACAATCCACATATCTACCAAAATTAGTGCTACTGAATTAGGGAGAGAGACCTACTGTACCCTAAAAGCTCCAGATCCAGTCTGATCTTGGAAACTAAGCAGGGTCAGCTCTGGTTAGTGTTTGGACAGAAGACAGCCAGTGAATACAGATGCTGTAGGCTATATTTCAGAGGAAGGAACTGCCAAAACCACCTCTTGAATATTCCTTGTTTAAGAAAACCCTATGACATTCATGGGGTTGCCATAAGTTGACAGGTGACTTGAAGGCAGATATGCACAGACTCCCAGGTACATATGTAGAGGTTTGCAGCCTGAAACACATGTACTTTTCCTCCTGATTATATAATATACAGCAGGGGTGGGAATTCTGTGGTCACCCAGACTTTTTTTTTTTATTACAAGTTCCACAATCTCTTTGTTATTTGCCATGCTAGGCATGCACCAGAACATCTGGAGGGCCAAAGGTTACCCACTCCTCCTAATACACAAACTGCTCTGAACAGCAGCATTTTGGCTCCCCTTGCTTTTAAAACCAAATACTCCCAAAGACCATTTGAGGACTGGGAGTCTCATTATGTACACACTTGTCCCTCCACATTTGCGGCTTTGACTTGTGCGGATTTGATTATTCACAGATTTTATTAATACATTTTCTCTAGGAATAATCTAGGTCCTCCAGCGCAACTCTGTGGTTAACTAGGCCACACTGAAGGACCTAGAGATTCCTAGAGAGAACCCTCCACTAGGCATTTGTTGCAACCCTCCAGTGCAACTCTATGGTCAATGTTTGGCAGACGTTGAGTTGCATTGAAGGACCTAGAGATTCCTAGAGAGGTGTTCTCTCAGGTCAAAACATAGTGTTTTTGTTATTTGCAGTTTCCCCACATTCACAGGGGTCTTGTGCCCCTGACCCCAGCAAATGTGAAGGGAGGAGTGTAGTTTGAATTAATAATGCCAACTAGGCTTTTTTTCAGTCAAGACAAAAACCAAGTGAGCTCCCCATTAAAAACATGGAGATTTTTTTAAAAAACTCTTTAAAAAGATGAGATGAGTACCCATTAATCAAACTAATTGTTGACTGTCTCAGAGCAAAAATACCATAGAGGCTGGAAGATACATGCTAAAAGGCATGAATAGTTGGCTTCTTTCAGACATGGCTCTTCTGCCCACTTCTAATCAGAAATTAGAGCTGACTCAAGCCGAAAATTGTTTGCCATGTCATGTCACTATTATTTGTTGTGGGTGGCATTCTGCTGAATTCTAGGCTGTCTTAGGGATGGTTCTGTCATACAGCCTTGTCTGCTAATTTTCTCTGTTGCCATTCAGAGACTGAGATTGTATTTGAAGTTTATAAAAAAGAAGATTCTGCTTCTACTTAAGCCAATGTCTTATTCTTACGCAGTGGCACAAAGCAGCCAGAGGCCGGACTGCACAAGCCTTGGCCAGCCTAGTGAAATCAGTGTGTAAGGAGGTGCTGGGTATTTCCTTTCACAATGTCAGAAAAAAATTGTTCTGCCACTATAACCCCAAATTGCACATACTTCACCAAGAGGACTCTGGTCTAGAGTCACCTCATTGTTTTACTGACTGTCGAGCTCATTTGAAGGTACAAAGAAGCCTGGATTTGTGATGCCATCTGTTGATAGAATCATAGAATCATAGAGTTGGAAGAGACCACAAGGGCCATCCACTCCAACCCCATTCTGCCATGCAGGAACTCAAAATCAAAGCATCCCCAACAGATGGCCATCCAGCCTCTGTTTAAAGACCTCCAAAGAAGGAGACTCCACCACTTTCTGAGAGAATGTGTTCCATTTTCGAACAGCTCTCACTGTCAGGAAGTTCTTCCTAATGTTGAGGTGGGATCTCTTTTCCTGTACCTTGCATCTGTTGTTCTGAGTCCTGTTCTCTGAGCAGCAGAAAACAAGCTAGCGCCCTCCTCAATATGACATCTCTTCAAATATTTAAACAGGGCTATCATATCCCCTCTTAACCGTCTCTTCTCCAGGCTAAACATACCCAGTTCCCTAAGTCGTTCCTCGTGGGGCATGGTTTCCAGACTCCACTATTTTAGTCTCCCTCCTCTGAACATGCTCCAGTTTTTCACATCCTTTTTGAATTGTGATGCCCAGAACTACAGGCAGTATTCCAGGTGGGGCCTGACCAAAGCAGAATACAGTGGCACTATTACTTCCCTTGGTCTAGAATCTAGATACTATACTTCTACTAATGCATTCTACTAATGTCATTCAGCACTTTGCCACTGCTTCCACTCATTGTCCCTGAGTGGCCTCTGTTTGCAAGGGATCAAACAAACTAGTCACTGGACCTAGAGGTAATGGGGAGCAAAATATGCATGGGGTGGTGCTGGGCATTCAAGTCATCATAGCACATGGAATGCTTCTCTGCACAGCAAGCTAATCTCTGTTCCCCCAAGATAAGACTCTCAGTAGTTTCCCTTCTTACAGTCTTGAGTTTTATTTCTAGTCTATCCATCTTTTAGCTTGGTAGTTGGTCGTTTGTGGCTCACTGAGTGCAGAAGGTTATGGGATTTTACTGCTATATGCTACCTGGCTCCAGGGCATGGATCATGACAATTGTTGTAGGAGTCCTACTGGCCCTATCCCAAGACCAGTGTGACAGCATATAGGTGCTCAGGCTTCGGCATATCCAACTGTTACAGGAATGTCATGGTAACAATCCAAACTGAAATTGGGGATAGATTATTAAAACTATCTGGAACAGATAGTCTCACCCTAGCAAATTTCATCTTCTCATGTTGGAATGAATACAGTGAGACCTTGGTATCCTCAGACTTGCCATCTGTGGATTTAAGCATCTGTGGATGGCAAGCCCCCATTGTCCCCAACGGCATGCAAGTGGCTGTAACCCCATTGGGGACAATGGGACTTGAGCATCTGTGGATTTTGGTATCCATGGGGGGCAAACAGATCCCCCGTGGATACCAAGCTCCCATTGTATAACAACTATTCTGATAACTCTTTGATACTGGGTTAGAGCCAACGTGGGGCAATGAAATTCTGCTCCCAAACTAGGCTTCTCCTCTTCCTCCTCCCCATAACCTCTGAAAGTCTGCTCTTGAATAACAGGATGGTTTCCAGGGTAGTGTAGCACAAACAAAGCATAAGGAAGCAGGAGCAGGGAGACATTTGCCACACCGAGAGGTAGGAATCAGTGGGTTTCAGGAGATACGGTGCACAAATGGAAGTGCCTTTCTGCCTTGCAAGGGACCTTTTGATCCTACCCCATTGTGAGAAGAGTCAGTGGCCAATACCCCTCATCATGGTCTCCCTTGAAAGTGGAAAGGTGGGGGGGGAGTCCTGTATCTGTCCCTTGTCTTGTGCTAACTTTCCCTTGGAGGTGGGCTAATTGAAAGAGGCCTGTGCTTGTTATGTGGGCTCTTTGATAGGTTTATCCATATTTTCTGGTATCTGCAGCACATTTCCCCCAAACCCTATGTTTCCACTTCATGATCTTGCACTCCATTTGCTTTTCTTTGGTTTCTCTTTCATCTGAAGCTATTAGCTCTGCTCAATATCTGTAGCACACTGTGTGCTCTGAACAGACAGAACTGTTTTGTTTCTTTTTTAAACCCCCTTTGAGTGGTGAATTGGGCTGCATGGCACTGAGTTCTTGAAGGTTTTTCTGTCATACACTGAACTTTGAGAAACTTTATTGTGTTCTTCATTTCTGCTCTGCTTCCAATACTCTTAGTACTTCAGTTAGTCAGAATGTGTAGGGCTGTGCTGAATCAGACAAAAAAACTTTTTTGTCCAACATTTTGCTCCTGCCAACAAAATGCTGATTGGGAGCAGACCATGAATGCCATAGCACCTTTAGGCTGGCTCCTTGATCATGTTGGTGCAGACCTTTTCTGCACTTTCCCCAACTTTATAGTATCTTTTCATAGTGTGGTGATCAGGGCCCAGCTAGAGTATACCCACTGAATGAATGGTAACTTGGTGAGACAACCATTGTAGACGTTCCATTAATTCAGCGGGTCTGCATAGTAGTTTGAATGTTGGATGACTTTGGAGACCAGGGTCCGATTCCCAGCTCAGCCATGAAACCCAGGAGGTAATCTTGGGCAAGTCACATACTCTCAGCCTTGAGGGAGAGTAATGACAAAACCTCCTCTGAACAAATCTTGCCAAGAAGACCCCATGACAGGTTCACCTCAAAGTCGTCATAAGTCGGAAATGACTTGAAGGCACACAAGAACAACACATTCTTATTGGGGCTAATAGGTGAATTTAGGCCTGGAACTAACTGTACACACTATGTTCCAAGTGTATTCATGACAATGATACTGGCTGTTTCTGTTCTTTTCCAAACGATGCCTAATATGCAATTTGCTTTTTACAGAGTGGTCATATTCTGGGTCAGTATCTACATGGAGTGATACACCACAAATCCAAGAATTTTTTCTTGGTCAGTCATAAACAGTTCAGATCCCATCTGTGTATATGCCCCAGTGTGTGTCACTTTACACTTGTTTACACTGAATTATGTTTCCCATTTTGATGCCACCTTCACCCACTTTGGAGAAGTGGGTAATTTGGTGTCATCAGCAAATGTGGCCACTATGCCAGGCGCACACTAGACAGATCCATGCAGACCTTTTGGGTTCCATTTTGGAAATGTGCCAGCTATTTCTCTTCTTTTCTTCCTGCTCTTCCATCAAGGTTAGAATCCACAAGATCACCTCTCCTGTTATCCCACAACTACTCAAGACTCTGGTGAGGGGCTTTGTTTGCAAACCTTGATACAGGCTCTTGGCCTATATAGAGTGTAATTCTCTGCGTTGAGGCTCTCTTCCCCCATCTGTGACTGCTTGCCCTGGGGCACAGCTATGGCCCTTCACTGTCAAGGAGGGGGGTGATCAGGCAGCTGCAAGTCTGCATCTGGGGAAAGAAATCTGCTGAGAGCAGCCTCATTCTTCTCCCACCTGCATATTCCTAGTCACTTTCCCTGGCTGGTAAAAGGTCATGACAGCTGCCTTGGGGGGGGGGGGATTGGGCTTTGCCTGAGCATCTCACAGATTGTTGCTTGTACAACATAAAATAAAATAAAGACATATACATGCCTAACAAATTACATGGGCACAAGGCACCACCAGAATTCCATCCCTGAATCTTTCAAAAGGTCTTCTAGGTTTCATAATTAGATCTATTGGTAATGTTCTCCACTAATTTTCCAAAAATGATATTAATCCAACCAGCTTATTGTTTTCTGAATTCCACTCTCCTTGTTTTTGTTTCAGTGGCATTGTATTGGCCACCCCACCACCACCACCCCTGGTTTTCTGGTACAGAAGGACATACTATGTATTTTTGTACACAGCCATTTCATATTGGAGTTCTTTAGGAACTGTCAAATGGATACCATCTGGAATGAATAGTTTCACCTTTTCTCACCATTGTTTTGCCTCTGCTTTTGACTCCCTTCCCAGAAATGTCAGTTCATGCATAGGTATCTGTCCACATCGTATACAGTGAAGACAGATGGAAAGAATTACTATTTTGCCATCCAATAGCTAGTTTCCAGCTTCTGATATCTTTAAATAATAACCTGGCTTAAGGACACTATGTGTGAAAGGGATCTAGGAGTCCTAGTAGGCCACAAGTTGAACATGAGCCAGCAGTGTGATGCAACAGCTAAAAAGGCCAATGGGATTCTAAGCTGTATCAACAGAAGTATAGTGACTAGATCAGGGATTCCCAAACTTTGGTCCTCCAGGTATTTTGGAATTTGGCTTCCAGAATTCCTGAGCATTAGACAAGTTATCTGGGGCTTCTGGGATCAAGGAACATAATAGCGCCACTCTTTTCTGCTTTAGTCAGGCCTCACCCAGAATACTGTGTCCAGTTCTAGGTAACAAAATTCAAAAAGGATGTTGAGAAGCTGGGGCGTGTCCAAAGGAGGGCAGCCAAAATGGTGAAGGGTCTGGAAACCATGCCCTATGAGGAGAGATCTAGGGAGCTGGGTATGTTTAGTCTCATGAAAAGAAGGTTAAGAGATGATATGATAGCCCTGTTTAAGTAGTTGAAGGGGTGTCACATTGAGGATGGAAAACAAGCTTGTTTTCTGCTGCTCCAGAGAACAGGACCCGAAACAATGGATGTAAGCTCCAGGAAAAGAGATTCCACCTCAACATTAGGAGGAACTTCCTGACAGTAAGGGTGGTTCGACAGTGGAACACACTCCCTCGGAGAGTAGTGGAGTCTCCTTCCTTGGAGGTCTTTAAGCAGAGGCTGGATGGCCATCTATCAGGGATGCTTTGATTGGGAGTTCCTGCATGGCAGAATGGGGTGGGACTGGATGGCCCTTGTGGTTTCTTCCAACTCTTTGATTCTATAATTCTAAGTTTCTCAAAATCCTTTAGAGAAGGAATAGGAATGGTGCAAGCTTGTGGGCCATGTGTACCCTACCCCATTTTTGTGACACACACACACAAACCAATTTATTTTGTCCCACAAAGGCACAAAACTGCCTCCAACTGCAGTGGTTTTACTAGTCTCACCCCAAACCCCCAAACAGCCAGAATTAGGCCAAATGCAAAATGTGGAAGTGCCATGGCTGTGGAGTTTTGGGATTTATAGCTCTGTGAGATATTTAGCGTCCTCCGTCAGAGCTGTGGTGCTTTTGGACATAGCGATACTTTTCCTGACAAATTTATATTCTAGCTCAGCTTCTGTTATTGTAGTTTGGAGAGAGACGGCTTTCTTAACTTCATTTCTACAGGTTCCCTTTTTGGAGGAAATGAATTTAATCAATATATATTTTGACATTTCTCCTCTTTTGAGGTCAAATGTGACTGTGTTGGATTTCCTTGGCAAGTTTCAATTTACATGTAAATTAAATTTGACAGTTTTAGCACCATTATAGGAAAATACAAGCAACTAAAAAGTTGGTCAAAGTCTGTAACTACAACCTAGCACATAAGTGTATATTTAAATCTTTCTGGGATAAGTTGCGTGTCTTTTTTACATCTGTTTAAAGTGTAGCTGTTTAAACTGAATGCAAAGATGTGGAATGAATAAACTGTGGCAGTAGAGAACCTTATAAAGAAATTAAGTACTGATTAAAGGCAGTTAGAGAGACCAAGCTATAAATTAAAATGTCCTGGCCCAAATCAAACATCTACCATAAACTCACTAGGTGGTCTTAGGCAACAGTAATTTCCAAATTCCTATCTGAAATATGGGGATTGTACTGAGTAACCTTGCAACGTAGTTGAAAGGATGGCAGAATTTAGGAGACAAATGTGCTGATGAGGGCACTTTTGAGTGTTACTTGTCATTTATTTGTGGGGGCTTAATAAAATATCTTCCCCAGTTATTTCAGTGAAAAAAGAAGTTTGTGCCTAATGAAAATACTCACTTTCCTGATGTCCTATTAAAGAGGAATAAACACGTAGAAATAAGTTTCTACTTCTAACTGATATTTCTTTTTTCTCTTCTTTCAGCTCAGAGACATTAGTCAGTTGCTGTATTTATGGATGTTCTCAACATTGGCATGAAAAGGATCAGCTAACCAGAAGTGACATACACCTGAAACTTAAATCTAGATCATGGTGTACACTGGGAGGAGCTTTTTAAAAAGAAACTCACCCCTTTTCCAGGACATGTATACCTATTGTAAATTTACTTTGGAAGCTGAGATATTAGAAAATATTTTATAAAGTTTTTGTTTTTTTGCAATAAATAAGGCATGAGCCAAGGAGCCTGTTCAAAATGAACATGCAAGGAACCACTTGAATTACTAGTATGAAGACTCACACAATGTACTTGTACTCTTCAAATGTGATAGTGTGAATAGGCCCCAGCAATGGAATCAAGACACCTGGAAAGTTGGCTGAAAACTTCTGAACATTTACTTTTGTTCTTAGCGTATGTTGTATTTGACATCTTAACAATCTTTAGTCTTTAGTGCAGGTGTTAGCAGAGCTGTAACCTTTTTACTGGAAGCTTTTCCAAATTCAGCGTGGTGACAGGTACTGACAGGCCTGTTTTGAGACCAAGATTTCCGCAGAGATACGGTGGCAATAGTGAATTCAATGTAACTTAAGTGGTTATAGCAAAGATCCTCCCATGTAAAAACTGTTTCTTTGAGGTCCAGAAGGGAAGATATTTTTAAAAATGTAGTGGGAGAGGCTGGCATCACTGACAGTGAACAGATGTTGTATTTGCTTGTGATTAACAGTATCCACTATAAAGAACAGGATTTGCTAAAACGGGGTTCCAACAGATATCTAAAGTCATGACATTCCCTTTCAAGCACAGTGATATTGCACATTGTTGTCATGACTTTCTCATAATTTATATGTTCCACTTGGACTTATCTACAGTCAGTTTTAGGTAGGTGAGATTTTAGTATTTCCAAGGTTAAGATGGTTTACATTGACCCAATACCCTTTTTTCCCATTAAATAATTATCCGATCTTTCAAACTTCAGTATTTATCTGCGATGTGGTTCTACATTTCAATGGGAGTAGGTATACCTGACTTTCAGAATTTTGCTCCCACTGTCACAAAGAGCTGTTTGTTCAATATTTTTCCATCTTAATTTCAAGGTAGGCACACTTTCTTAATTTGCATTTAATTTTCTCAACACCAGAGCAGGATTCACCAGGTAGATAGACAGGGTGATGTGTCAAAAATGAATGCACAATCCAAAGATGGATACAAATACCAAGATTCCATAAAAATACAAGGATGCCTTCTAAGCACGGATTGGTCAGTCTTATATGGCATTAGGATAACTGTTGCCAGGTTAACAGAAAATGTTTGTTTTCCAAAGTTACCCCTACCAGCCAACCACAAATTGAAGTGTAGGCTTTGTAATTTTTATGGATGTTGTTGCAATCAGGAATTTCCCTTGGCTTTATTTGGCAACAGATGTATATTTTTAAATAGCATTCTAAATATGGGAAGTATATATGATAAGTATATTACAATACAGTTCTATATTAAAGATTTCATAATAGTCTGTGAAAATGTGTAAAAATTATTTATAAACAGAGTCCACCTAAGTTTAAAAAAAAAACCTTACCTTCAAGATGATGATTAATAGTAGGCTCAGCTGTGCCACTTTTCATTAAAAAAACACCATAGATGACTATATCTACTAGTCAAATCAAAAGAGAAACAGCATTGATTTATCCCAAGTTGTTACTCAGTAAGATTAGAAATCAATTGGGGGAAGAGCACAAAAAGATACTGAAGTGAACTGGCACAGTTTAGTTTGCTTCTAAAGACAAAATGCTGCTTTAAACCACCCTTTTTATCTAAATGGGTGCGTGTGTGTCTCTCTCTTCCCAAACGAAGAGGCATACTTTGGGAGTAACTGTGGCACAAAGCGATAGGTTCTACTCAGGAAAACTGTGTCAGACTATAAAAACAAGGGTACTTATCTGGATAGATAACAGGAAGAGCCAGTAGTGCCTGCCTAGACTACATCCAACTCTTCAACAGTGTTCTTATTCCTTTCTTTTTCTTGAGCACCAACACTGCCCATTTTATATCCATTACACAGTATGAGGTGGGAGAGCTGCAGGTTTCTGTCTTATGGGTGATAGAGGGAGGGTAAGTTTTAGGGGAAAACACAGATTGGTGACTAGTTCATACTTGCTCATGAGAAAATGCAACCGCCTTGTTTTTCACTTTGAAATGATATTGTCAGGGAATTTTAGTGGTAGAAGTAATGTGTTGCTTTTCACCTTTTTGCTTTAGTTGCTTAATATTTAAGCTTTGCTCCATGCTGCCTTTTATGTCTGTATACTGTGTCACTATGACTCCTTCATTTGGTAGACTTGAATATGGAAAAATAATTCAACCTTTACAGTTTGCTTGAAATTAAATGTTCAAGAATGTTGTATACCATCTATTCAAATAAAGCCTTGATTTTTTTTCTCTCTCTGCACTTTTAAAAAGTTATACCAAGCAGTCTTGTTTGCCTTTTCTTCCTCTGGTTCTTTGACAGCAATGAGCAAAACCTGCCTGGGAATCACCTCCACAACACAAAAGGGACCTCTGAGTGGGCAAGGACAGCAATGTAGCATCAATTACCAACGGGATTGCTGTAGCTCTTCAACTGCTGGCACGAACAGAAGGGCCCTCAGTGGTTGGCACCCTGGGTGCAGAGTGTCCTCTCTGTAGCCAACCCATCTGGTATTTTAACTTTGGAGCATGAAGAGAAGATAATTTCCCTTCACTTCAGCTACTATTTTGTGTTCCAGGATACTGCTCACTGATTTAGCTACAGTGGTTTTGTTCCCACTATTATACAACATAGTACCCTGCTGTTTCATTACCAACTGTCAAGGATACCAAAAATCTGTTTTCATTATGGAGAACTGAATGTTTAGCTTCCTCTCAGAGCAGCCTACTTAAGAGCCTTACTGAAATAGAATCTGTATGTGTCTGGACTTGATTAGCTGAGAACAGTACTGCAGCTTGCTATCTCTATCCCATTACTTAAATGATACAGTAGGAATACAGAAACTGTGGCCCTCTAAATGCTGCTGAATTATTACTTATACAATCTGGTCACCTTGGAAGGGGTGATAATGATACCTGCTAACAAAAGTGTGGTCAACAGTGAGAGGCTACAGGGGCGTATTAATCCCCTTCCCAGACCTTGGAGCATTGCACCCTCAGCCAAACACCCTCTAGTAAGCATGGAGGACATTACATTTCATATTGGGGGGGGGGGGCACCTAGGCCTTTTTACACTTAAGAGACCTTTTTAAAAAAGGTAGTGATGTAGAGGTCACTTATTGTGTTGATTTTTAAAAGACCTAAAATGGCTCGGGGTATGTGTGTCGCCTGCCACATCCCCTAGAAGGCATTTGGGGCCAAATATTTTCCACCCAATTATTTTAACCTCTGGGCCTGACATGTGACCCACATGCTAGTGCAACAACAGCCTATTAAAAGTATTTTACACTCTTTTTTTGTAAAAGTTCAGGTTGCTCTATTTCATTTATTTCTCAATTGCTGAAAAGAAAATGCTAGATGTTTTGTTTTGTTTTTGTTTACACCATTTCAGGACTCTGCTACACCAGAACAATTCAATCCATGTTACTTAATAGTTAACAGTTCTTATAGAAACCGGAAAAGCATTGAGTAAAAAGACAAAAATGCAGCCTCCAGTACCATCAGTGTTTTATTACACTTAAAATAAAAGTATATTCTCAGATCAGCCCTCTCTCATATGCACAAACACAACTGCAAACGTCACAAAACACAAAATGGCTGTGCTTCAATTACAGGCATGGCTGTACTGGATTTCTCTATTTTCAATGCCAAACTCCCCTTCCTTACCAGGGAGAATGAAGAAGACCCAAATAAAGTATATTACTGCAAAGTTCAGATTACATCCTGTTGTCCAGACCTGAAGGACCCCCCGTGAGAAAAATGCATAGGATTATGTTCGTTTTTCCCCATTTCAGTAAAGATGTTATATATTAGATGTTTATTCATCCATTTTTGCATTAATCTGTGAAAACACCAGAGCCAAAGTTTTTACCAGAAAGAGACTGTGTTATCGGTTGTTGTTATTTGGATTTTGAACAAAGTTAATAGAGTACGAGCCAGTTGATGAATCCTGATTCACCTGGAAATTCTCAGTTGAGAGGCCAAAAGGGCGGAGAACCAAGTTTCCAAGGTCTTTCAGTTTACCTGCAATACATGAAAAAGAATACTTTCTAACATGTACAAGAAACTTAACAAAACCATAATGACTGAATGAATGTACTCTTTGCTGCATGGATATTTAGAATGAGGATTTCTACAGAATTGAATAAGAACTCAGTTGTTCATGCAAGAGCGACTATATTCTGTACAGCACTTACAATGAGATACTGCAGGCTGTTGGGCATTTAGAGCTAATTCACAAGAACATATAGTGGTCCCGCCACATTTGCTGGGGTTAGGGGTGAAGGGCCCCTGTGGAAAAACTGCAAATAAAAAAAACACTATTCTTTTTACCTGAGAACACCTCTCTAGGAATCTCCAGGTCCTCCAGTGCAAATCTATGGTTAACATCTACCAGAAGTTGATCATAGAATCATACTGGAGGACCTACAAATACCTAGAGAAGTCTTTTCTCTAGGAACTTCTAGGTTCTCCAGCACAACTCTGTGGTCATTTTTTGGCAGAGTTGCGCTGGAGGACCTAGAGATTCTTAAGAGAGAACATATTAATCAAACCCACAAAAGTCAAAGCTGCAAATGTCATGAATAATTTTAGAATGAAGGCCCATCTAGTACAGTATTCTGTTCCTCTAGTGCCTAGGTTCTCAAACTGTCTCTGGAAGCAGCAAAGTTAAAATTCTTTCCTCTCCTTTGCTGTTTCCAAAGACAAAATCCCACTGTTGGTGAAGTTTCTGTCTTTGGAAGGAGCAAAGTTAAACCCCTATCCATTATCTTTGCCCCTTTGAAAGGCAAAATCCTATCTACTACCTCAATTGGGATGGGGGCCCAGAGAAATAAAAGTTTGAGAACCACTGCTCTGGTATATATCAGTTTCTTTCAAGTTCCCCATCAACGGATATTCAGACAAACTAACTGATACTAAGAGTAATAAATAGCCATCATGATAAAAAGCCATCACATGCTTCAAGACTTGTTCTGCTGTAAGTTGTACAGAAACAAGCTCAACTGCTGAAATGTTAAATATATACCCAATGAAAAAATGTTCGGCAGAAGATTAGTTGTTCAAATGCATGATTATTTTGTCTGCCAATTGTAATCCATCTTTTTAATGTGCTATTTATAACTAGAATATTTACCCTAGAGACTACATTATTTAGCAATAACCCTTGTTGCTTTAAGTGCTGGAAAGACAGGATGCCATTCAATGTTGTCTTTATTTAGAAATTACACTAACAGTGTAACAGCAAAAACAATACTGTCCAAGTAAAATTTCATAGAAGGCTCTGAAATGAAACTAAACACTTGGATAAGAGAGCAAAGTGCACTGGATAAGCATACCATGCTCCACATTTGTCAAACAATTCCAGCTTGCATGAATTGAGAACAACATTGGCCTTGGACCTGAAGCTTTAGGACCAGTCAGAAAGAACAGCTCTACCTAGTTAAAGCACCATAGGCACAGAGGTTCAAGGAAAGAATTATCACAAGACTATACTAAGTTATATTTTTAAAGACACCTTCAGATGTGGGCCACAACATCACCTGCCAAGAAGAACACAACCTTTATACACCCATCCAGAGCTGGCCATGATACTGTGTGCTCTGCCTTTCACCAAGTACTATCAACTTCTATGTACAGGAGGGGCTGGAGGCAGAGGTGGATGGAAAGTCCCAGGGTCACACAGCAACAGTGGTCAGTGCCTGAGCATATCATTCCCTCTTCTACCCACTCACCCTGATCTGGATGACAACTGCTCACTGCACAGAGGTTAAATGTTCTACTACAGGAGGAGGAAATATTCATCAGGCTCTTGAAGGGAGGTAAGACATTAAACCTTGCCTATGGCTTTTCTTTGCTAGGCAAGCTCAACCTTTTCCCCCACACTCAGACAGAAGAGGTTGCTCTAGCCTGCCTTGCACCATAGTTTCTCTTCTCAAATATAAGATTCGGGAGGCACTGAAAAAAATTGGTAGAGGGAACGTGGTGACTAGTTCCTAATTTCAGTTAACCTAGTCATCTGTTTCTTTGTAAAATTAACATATTGTCCACATTCATGGACATTTATGCCTTTACGAAGGGCCCACACCCAGAAATACCTATTTGTACATGCCTCTACTACGAACAATGGGCTTCCCATCCAGGGAAGGTGAAATTTGTGGATGGCAAGCCATTGGATAACAAGAGTCCACCGTATATTAAAAAGTCAATGGTATCAGCCTGATGATGCATTATCAGACATGCATAACTAGTCAGGTCCAGCTAAGACTTTCATTCACTGGCTGCTCAATCTCTTAAAGAGTCGGGGGGATCCTTTGCTCAGTCTATTGCTGAGCTGAGATGTTTGGGAAGAAACCAATTGGTTAACTGTTTTTCACATTCTGGATGATGATGATGATCACTGTGTGCAGTCCAGAAACACAAACGTTCATCTGAATTTTTCTGCGTTTGCACTGCAGAAGGTGTTTTCCCATAGAACTCTGAAAGTGCTATTTATAGAGTGGGAGCTTGGTATCCACTAGGGTTTAGTTCCAGGAACCCCTGTAGATATCAAAATCTGCAGATGTTCAAGTCCCATTAAATGCAATGGATAGTAAAATGGTGTTCCTTATATAAATGACAAACTCAAAATTTGCTTTTTTGATTTTTTTTTTAATATTTTCAAGCTGTGGATGTCTGAATCAGTGGATAAAAAAATCAGGGGATATGGAAGGCAAACTGTATTTAGGCCACTATATGCTATAAACCTAGCTACTCTAACCTGGAATGTACGTATGTTTGTTTGGTTTGTTTGTTCACTGGTCTAGTTTTTTATTGTTTTTAAAGCTGATAAAAAAAGAATAAAAAAAAAAGAATATTTTTAAGCCATGAATGCTTGAATCCATGGATAAAGAATCTGTGGATACAGAGAGCTGATTGTACTTTGAAAAGTAAGCCCAATATTTACTGATGTTTTCAATGAGTGGTCCCATGATCCATGCAAACTGTTTTCTCAATTTCCCCCTTTTTTAAAAAAAGTATCTCAAGACAGAACAGGAAGGACTAAAACCCAGTAATGTTCTTAGCAACTTTACTGTCTTTCAAATGTTTTCCTCCATCCTTAAAGCAGCTTCATTTATATACCACTTCATATCACGCTATGGGATGTCTAAGTAGTTTACAACTGTAAGCTCATTGCCCCCCAACAGTTGGGTACTCATTTTAGCGACCTCGGAAGGATGCAGGCCTGAGTCTAGCCTGAGCCCTGGCTAGTATTGAACTCGCAACCCTGTGGTCTATGAGTGAGTGGCTGCAGTACAGGCATTTAACCACTGCGCCACCAGGGCTCTTACACGCATTCACATTAGAAGACAGAAGTTGTAGAACCTAAAATTTACTACATTAGTAAATGGCTCCCCTACTTTGGAAAAGAAGGAAAGAAAGAAAAGAAACCAAACTAAGACAGCACAAGTACTAACATAATATCTAAGCTTTAAGTGTAGGTCTGCAAAAACACAATAGCTGCAGTAAGTGTTAAATCACACTCAAAAATACTATGTCCACCATACACACAGGTCATCATCACTGTCAAAATGAAGCAACAGGATGGCTCAAGAAGGTCTCTTTCCAAAACGCAAGCAACCAAATGCACAAGCAAGCCACATACTTGCTACTATATTCATGGAGCAACTCCCTACATCGTATGCTATAAAGGTCAAGGAGGCCCAGTGCATACACTCCCTGCCCAATAGCTTTGCAAGGAAAGATAATTCATGCAAAGAACTCTTGACGAGAATGAATAATATCTACTTTTCTATCGTTCTTTGATCCAAGAATGTCTGCTCAGAGTTTGTGTGGTGTATGTAGAGCACTGAAATGGAATTTGGAAGATTCTGGTTCAAGTCCTCACTTAGCCATGGAACTCACTAAGGGCCTTTGCAGACTGCTAGAAATAGTGCAAATTGAGTCCACTTTAACTGCCCTGGCTCAGTGCTAGGGAATCATGGGAGTTGTATTTTTTCCTGGGACATTGAGCCTTCTTTGTCAGAGAGCTCTGGTGACACAATAAACTACAGTTCCCATGATTCCCTAGCACTGAGTCAGGGCAGTTAAAAGTGGACTCAATTTTCACTATTTCTGGCAGTCTGCAAAGGCCCTAAGTGAAGTTGGACTAGTCATGCTATCTCAGCCTCATCTACCTCATCAGGCAACTGTGAAAATAAAGCAGGGAAGAAAAGAGGTATGTACACTGCTTTGAGCTCACTGAAGGAAAGGTAGGATATAAATGCTGAATAAAAGTAAATAAATTACCACATAAGAAGCTATGGTTGGCTTCACAAATCACAGAAAGCCAGCATTTTTGTCACGCAGCACAACTAACCAGGGAGGGTGAGAATTATGCAGTGTCCCAGGTATTGCTGGGACTAAAAGCCTGTTAGCCCTAGCCACCCTAATGAAAGGTGAGGAATAGCAATAGCAGCTTCCTTTATATACTGCTTCATACCACGCTATACAGTCTCTAAGCGGTTTACAACTGTAAACTAATTGCCCCCAACAAGCTGGGTACTCATTTTAGCGACCTCAGAAGGATGCAAGCCTCAGTTGAGCCTGAACCGTCTGGTATTGAACTCACAACTTTGTGGTTTGTGAGTGGCTGCAGTACAGGCATTTAACCACTGCGCCACCAACGAATACTGGGAGTTGCAATCCAACAACTCCTTGCAGGCCACATGATAACCTCCCCCAATTTTAATTTGAGTCTTGAATTAGTATAGAATAGCATTTATTTGTCTGCAAGAAAAACTCAGGATAGCCACCATGTTTTATATTAGAGGTGGACAAATGCCTTCCTCCATAAGACCTTGAAGGTCTGCATTTCCACCATCATTTTTTCAAAATTGGGAAATTTCTTTGGCTATAATAGCCAATTTTTGCCATGTTCCTCTTCCCAAGCTGTTTTAAGCATAAGAAAGCACTGTTTAGAAAAATTACCTCTTCAAAACATGGCAAAAATCTCTGGGGCATGTAGGGGAACATACTAAGCACCATTATTTTTTCAAAACAAGTATGAGAGCTCTGTGAGCCTAAAAATGGCCTGGGGAGGGGACACATGCAACACATGTGCTGCTCTCTTCACACTTGGTTTATTATAGTACCTAGAAGTTACTACTCAAGCAAACTGGACACCAAAACAACTCACCCAACATCTCTTCCTTAAGTTTTTCATTACGTTCTTCTATTTGTCTTGGTAGTCGCTAAAAAAGAAAAGCGGAGGATCAATTTTGCAGACAGTCTGGGCAACACTTTTGAGTTCGTACTCAAGTACATACTACACAATTTAACCATCAGTTAATGAGGAAAACCCCACAATCATTACTGATCATTACTAACTAACTGACAGCACTGCAATGGACTTAGCCATAACGTGAATTAGAAGGCTCAAACACATTGTCCATAGGTCACAATCCACATCTGTTCAGTGTAGCATAGGTATCCCACTGGAAGGATGAACACTATGCTAGCATTATGCAACCTCTCAAACAGAATTGCCAGTGGTGCACAACACATATCCATGTGATGGGCCCCATTAGACTACCTCCAATGACAAGGCACAGAAGAAAAGGAATGCCAGCAGAGGGCCCCATGAGCCAAAGGGGGAGAGAGACACAGTGACCTGGCACCAGGAAACAATGTGCTAACAAGCCAACAGGGCTCATCCATAAGGAAAGGAACACCCTTATAGCTTTGTTATATCTTTGTGGTAAGATGGCTGCAGTAATATGGCATGTTGGTTGTATGGTTGGTTTACTAGGTGCCATTCTCTCTCTACCTATGTGCTCTTTTGTGGTTCACTGTACATTCACTGAGCAATTATACCTTTTGTGCATCCACCTGCACAAAAATAGCAAACACATAATTCCACTTCTGCTGCTATCAGCAGAATATATCCATCGCTATATAAATACTATGCCCCACACTAGTGTATAATACTAACAAGATGTGGCCATAGTGTCATCCAATAGCTCTATTCCATTTGGCAGTACACAGCTCAGGGAGTAACTATAGGTTTCCTATTCTAAGAAATGGCCAGCATATAGCTGCCTACTCAACACTATACATCCTAAGCAGAGAAAAATAAGTGTTCCACTGAGCTTTGTGGAAATGGCATACAGAGAGGAAGGGATGGATCATACCCCACACTTTCTTCTCTGATAATGTCTTAAGCATCTTGAACATTTATGGTTGAATATTTTTTTCAAGTCATACAATAGAAAGATGCCTCCTCAGACACTGTCCTTACTATTTTTTACATTTAGACATTACATTTGTTATATTACATTTTGTTAACAGGATAAGAAGTTTTACAGACACTTTTTAAAAACTAATAGTTAAATGTTGCAGTGTCACCATTTGGTAAGAAAGATATTGTCACTTGAAGAAAATTCCTAATAAAGGAATATCTTAATTTGGGAAGTGATGCTTGAGTTTTGTAAAAATAACTCATGTTTAAATAGTTATCTGGATTCCACTCTCAAATGAAAAAGCAAATTATGAAAGAAGTGAGAGGGGCACTACAAAAGACAATAAACCAAATGCATTTACAAATCAAACACAGGTTCCTAAAGCAAACAAAGCACCACGTGGATTGCTATCATGAATCCCACAGTTGTAGTTAAGAAAACATTTTGGAACCATTTCAATATATTTAGTTTTCACAACTTTCATATCAATGAATCCCACAGGTTAATGTGGCTTTGTGGTGAGGGGAGCATTTTATTAGAAGTGCATAGCCTGGCCACATGTTTTGAAATTTATGGAAGTATCAAGCTTCAAAAACCCTCAGAATACTGCAGAAATCAGAGCTGCTTTATTGTTTTTGATCAGTCTGGCAGAATTCTCCTACAATGCAGCTTGAATGATATTCCCTAGCCTTTATCTGAGAAAAGACAACAAACATAATGTTGACCAGAGAAAGGAAAAACAACTCTATACCATGGACATTAATGCTTTGGTAGGCAGGACTACTGAGAGAGCACAGCAGCAACTGAGGATATTGCAGCACACACAGTTTGCACAGGGATGGGCCTTACCATCAGCAGACACTAATCACTAAGGACTCTGTGCCCAATCCATAACCAAACTAGGGCATTTTCCATCCTTCAGTTCTCAAGTGCCACACTAAGCCACAATTGAGTTCAATCTCAAGATGTTTGTCAGATTAGCCTTCCTTCATTTCCTATGACAGCTCCTTCTGCTTAGACAACAATGGGACTGAAGTCACTTGATAAGATTTATGCATGTTTAAAATCAGGAAGGATTGCTATCCTGGTCATTAATATCTAAGAAGTATTTTTTTATTTAAAAGATTTGTGTTCAACTTTTCTACCAGGTGCAACCTAACACTCTACCTCCCTTCATAAAGCTTACCATACAAGCTTCTCTTGCTTGATGTATTGAGGAATCCTTTTCAAGCAGGTTTTTATAGTCTTCTAGAGCTTCATCTAGTTTTTCAGTTTTTTCATACAGCTCTGCTCTCCTCAGCAGTGCCTTGATATAATCTGGATTCAATTCTAGGGCTAAAAAGGAGAAATAAAGCAACAGTATGAACCCTCCAATAGAAAACCTTTGACTTTAAGCAATTTAGCAGGTTCTTGTAGTGTCTATCTTTGCTTGAATACAACTAAGATGATACAGTCTTTTCACCAGCAGTGATCCTGCTCATGGAGAGTCATAATTCCCCCTTTTTTAATGTTCAGCTTTGATGTAAAATTAAATAATATAGTAAGCAAATGTAAATGAGAAAAGTATATTAGGCTTTTGCTACTGCAACATTCCACAAAGCATGCAATCTCGTGCAATACACCAAAAAGGCATGCACCATCTTGAACATGACTGACTTTGAGTAAATATGTACAGGATTGAACCACAAACTTAAGAGTCCATTACACATAGTGAACATCATTCAAGATTTAATGGCATATGTTTTTCTTGTGACAGTAACTAAAATGCCAACTGAAAACATGATTAACAACTGGTAATTTAAAATGAGACATTTCATGGGTGCTGTCTTGATCCAAGGGCAATCCACCCTGTTCACAGAACAGTCAACCTATGAGGAAATTTCTCTAAGATTAAACTCTAATCATTACAGCCTAATCCACTGCACTGGCTAAAAGGCTCCCTCCAGAGACGATCCTCTTTAAAATCCTCCACAATAACATTATGTTTTCAAGGTAAATTATTCCAAACTCCTATTTTTTGGCAGACAGATTTCATCACTAACAAGCTAACCTGCTTCAGTTTGGACCTGTTGCTGTTTCTCTTTCCATCAGTATGGACGTTACTTAGAATCACAGAGTTGAAAGAGACCACAAAGGCCATCCAGTCCAATTCCCTGCCTATACAGGAAAGGACAATCAAAGTTTCTGTCACAAAATTTTTGCTCCCTTTCTTAACCAACTAACATGCGGTGTCCTCCAAACCAATATTCCTCCCCTATCTCCTTTAAGATTGGATACATTTATACAGGTTTATGCTACACATTCACAGTACAGTGGTACCTCGACATACGAGTGCCCTGATATACGAGTGTTTTGAGATATGAGCCGCCGAGCGAGCAATATTTTGCTTTGAGATGAGAGCAAGATTTGAGATACGAGGAATCGCACACTACATTTCAATTAATTTCAATGGGGAAAATTGAGATGCTTTGAGATACGAGCAATTTGACATACGAGCAAGGTTACGGAACGAATTAAACTCGTATGTCGAGGTACCACTGTACTTTCTCTCATTTGAATCCTCAACCACAGCCTCACCTGCCACACAGGCACTTGACATAAACTCATCTCAAACATTAAATTAGAACAAGATTCAGGGGGTGGAACTAGTCCTACTGGCTAGTCTGCACCCAACAAAGTACAGATTCCAGTGATGCTTACCACTATAAGTGTATTCTCCTTCATATCCAGTGAACAGAAACAAACACAATACCCTATATTGGGATGGGCAACTGCAGAGGGAGCGAGCAACATTACCCAGCCATGTCCACCCAGTAAGCCACACTGGCACATTTCAGCCCACATGACATCACTTCCAGCTGCCATATTGGTTGATTTCACACTCCAAAGTACATTTTTGGGAGGATCTATGGGCTTTCGGGGACCTGGGTCTGCACTTAAGCATCCAAGGACTGCAGGCAATCCACAGACCACTCTCTGCCCTAGTCTTACACAAAACAGGAAAACAGTACCTTTGCTGCAGTCACTTATGGCAGTTTCTTTCTTGTCCTAGGAAAAAAGATTGCAGAGACACTCAATACCACATACTATTTTTCTAGCATTCATAACAATATGGAAATAATTCACCAAATTTTAGAATATGTTAAAGCATAAGAGAAAGGGTGTGTTCTGGCTGTCACAGAGCCAGAATAGACTGGCATAAAAAGCCAGTTTCCAGCTGGCATGGGGGCATGGCGTGAGCACAACGCCCGCCTGGCTGTCCACACGTGGGCTGGCTTCTGGGCACTCCGTCGGTGTAGCTCAATGCTGCCCGAGTGCTTTAAAGTCATGGCAACTGGGAAAAGACGGCTTTTTGCCACCATAAAAAGGAGCAGCTATTTGCCGCTTCTTTTTGGGCTAGCAAACAGGTAGATTGGGGCTGCAGCATGCGGCTGCCGAGGCCCCAATCTAGCTTTCTCAAGGGCAGCTTTTCTGCCCCTTAGTCCAAAACTGCAAGGAAAGAAAGCTGGCTAAACCAGAGGCTAAGGAAAGTATTTGTGAGCAAGGTCTCCTAGAAAGAAACCCACATTATGGAAGTGTGCTCAGTTGCTCAAGGGAGAATTAAGGATTCCCTATTTACTATTCAAGGGTCTACAATGTTTAACATCCATACAGAAACTCAAGTAAAGAGCCACTCTTTTCTTCAGGAAAGCCGTCTCTCTCTCTCATCAAACTTTCCCCCCAAAAAGGTAGTGTGTGTGGGGGGGGGGAGTGGGTGCCACTATTTGAAAGGGAAACAAATACTTTCCAGTAATAGCATACAACACCCTCCTGTTTGCCTTCCAACAGAAGAGAGAGCATATTTGGGCACATTTGGGGGGGGGGGTTGAGAGAGAGAGAGAGAGAGAGAGAGAGAGAGAGAGAGAGAGAGAGAGACAGAGAACATTAAATTCTACTCTACCTGCTCTAGAGGAGACTGGTCATCTTTATGATCACACCAGTTTACTACTGCATTGCAAAGGCTCTCTGGCAGTCTTATTCCCAATTTTGAAGTTGGAGAGGTGACAGAAATAGCTGCATAGCTGCCCAGACAATCTCTGGTCATCTTTACAACTTCAAAGTGAAAGAAAGGCTGCCCACTCATTAGATATGTGTTGCCACACTCACCCTGTGAAACACAATTGCTCAAGCATAATAGACAGAGCTGATATGCCTGATTAGTTATTTGGAACACAGGTTCTAGTTTCTTTCCTTTTTTAAAATATAAGTATTTTCCCCACCCAGAGCAAAACTTCTAAGAGAAAAAAATTAAGCACTCTGAGCTTGAGCAATATAGCATAAGTTTATCTCCAGCTGACAGAGATAATGAACCTGGTGGTCATCAAATCAATTCTTGTCACTTGACAGACTCAGAAATAAGCTTTTACCTGTTTCATTCTTGCCGCAGCTCTGTTTGAATACAAAATGGCTCTGTCTGTGTTACAACAAGCTGGACAAACCTGCAAGGCTCTTGCATAGGAATCTTCAGCTTCTTTATAGTCTGCAGTTTAAATGCAACATTAGAAAAGCAGAGACTGTCATGCACAAAAATCAATACTTTGAAAGTACTCTTACTGTCAGTGTCCCCTTCAGTTTTAATTATTTCATTAAAGTGCTCTTGTCAAAACAATGTAGAAATAATAAAATCTTAACACCTACATTGCAGGTATTATTTTGGCACTATAGTAGAGGTGTCATTTTCCTTTGGAACTGGAAACAAGGTTTGAGCATATAACCTTTCAACAACAAAGTCAGACCCAAAAAGTATTTAAAAATGAGTGTAACAAGAGGTATCTTTCTACTCCTTAAATAAAATCTTAATATTTATTCAAACCACCTCAGGAAATATGCACTGTACGGTTGCCTTGCTAACAGGTGAAAATGTTGTGGATAGAATCTGGATTTATCAAATATTTGAATTTATAATATAAACTCTCTGTTGGCTTAGGTGATCTTTTCCATCAAAAAGCTAGCATGAGCTTAAAAGAGAAAGTTCACAGAACTCTCAAATTAGAATTGCTGTCAGGGACACAAGTATCCTATTGTCTGAATATGTAATCAAAGTTTTCCTTAAGCTGGAGCTGCATTTTTCTACCAGAGATAACGCTACACCTATCAGGAACACTGACATCCTGGCTAAAGGGATGAAGTTATTGACTGAGAAACTGCTACATTTCTTGGAAAACACATTGGCCTAAATCCAGTGGACCTTGGTATGCTTAAATTCACTGATTTCAATTGGTTTAAGTATGTTTAATTGTTGGACTGCAGCTACTGAGTTCAAAATGTTCTAGCGATAGGATTAATTAGGACTGTGGGAAAAGACTATTGACCAACATGGCTGAGGCTTCTGGGAGCTGAAGTCCCTCGGCCCTTAAAGGGGAAAGGTTGCCTACCCCTAGGCTAGAGCTCCATTTCCCTCCATTTTCCTCCCCCATAGAAATGTGTGTAAAAAAAAGGGGGGGGCATACGAGCTCTGGAAGACTAACAATGAAATCTAGGACATAAAATTTGCAAATAAATCCATTAGCAACACAATGAGAAAGCTTTCTCTCTCCTGTGTGAAAATACCTGCCTCCTCCTTTGGCAGATAATATTGAATTTCTCAAGAAATCTCTGTTTACCAATTGGTAAAGGGGTCAGACAAGACTGCATTCTTTCACCCTATCAGTTCGACTTGTATGCAGAACATATTATAAGAAAAGCAGCCTTGGATACAGAAGAAGGTGGTGAAAATAGGAGGAAGGAATATCAACAATCTAAGACAGGGGTAAGCAACCTTTCCCCTTTAAGGGCCGAGGGACTTCAGCTTCCAGAAGCCTCAGCCATGTTGGCCAATAGTCCCATGTTGGCCAATAGCTCCTGGGATTCTGGGAGCTGAAGTCCCTCGGCCCTTAAAGGGGAAAGGTTGCCTACCCCTGATCTAAGATATGCAGATGACAACATAATACTAGCAGAAAACCTCACAGACCTGGAGCACCTACTAAGGAAGATCAAAGAAGAAATTGCAAAGGCAAGCTTAATGTTGAACATAAAGAAAACAAAAATAATGACCACTAAAGACCTTCACAATTTCAACCTAGACAATGAAGAAATAGAAATAGTAAAAGAATTCCCATACCTGGGATCAAACACTGATAGAAATGGGGACTGCAGTTAGGAAATCAGAAGACTAAGAATGAACTAAGAAAGAACTAAAAACGATTCTAAAATGCAAAGATATACAACTCAGCACAAAAGTTAGAATCATACAAGCCACTGTATTCCCTATTACCATGTATGGATGTGAGAGCTGGACAGTTAAAAGATGATAGGAAGAAAATCAATTCGTTTGAGATGTGGTGCTGGGGAAGAGTGTTGAGGATCCCATGGACAGTCAAAAGGACAAACGAATGGGTCACAGAGCAGATCAAACCAGAAACCTCCCAAGATGACCAAATTGAGACTGTCATACCTCGGACACATCATGAGAAGAAAGGAATCTTTGGAAAAAACAATAATGCTGGGGAAGGTGGAGGGAAGTAGGAAGAGAGGAAGGCCACATGCCGGATTGATGGACTCTATTAAGGAGGTCACGGCTATCGGATTGCAGGAATTAAGCAGAGCAATGGAGGACAGAGGGGCTTGGAGATGTCTCATCCATAGGGTCACCATGAGTCGAGATCTACTCAAGGGCAGTTAGCAACAACAACAAAGGCTGATGACAACTATTGTATATACTCATAAGCTTTTGAAGAGGGGTCCCTGTTGATATGCAAATGGATTTTAAATTTCCTGGAGGAGCCTGCCTGCAAAAGATATCCTCCCCACCATATACCATCTTAACTAAAGACTGAAACAATATGTAGCCTTCTGACTAACAACTCCAATTGTTTTTCTTCTGTTTGATTTGTAACATCTTGCCTGATGAAGAAGCCCATGGAGCTTTGAAATCTTGCAACAAGAATATTGTGCATTTTAGTGGGCCAATAAAGGTATCACTGATGGATTTTTGTTTGACTTTGCTAAACAGCCAACACAGCTACTCCTGAATGTTTCTGCATTGTGAGATACCACATTGTAGGTGCAACAGGGGAACCAGGAAGAATCACCTGTGGATTGGGAACTTCAACCAAGGTAAAACATTTTTCTTCTTCTTAAATTTGGACTGAATTCCCATGTTTTACCTCTACATCCACCAAAATATTCCTGATGCAAAAACATTAAGACTTCTTGAAGAATCCATTATTCTCTGCCACAAAGAGGCCTGTGCCCTCACTGGAATGGAGATATATTGGATTGCAAAAGACAGGTTCCTGTTGGTATGCAAATAGATTTTAAATTTCCTGGACTTGGAAAATCTCCCTATAGCCACAGGGCCAGAAGAAGGAGGATCCTGTCTAGAAAATATATCATCCCCACCATATACCATCTCAACTAAAGACTGAAACAACATGTAGGCATCTGACTAACATCTCCAATTGTTTTTCCCGTTTGGTTTGTAACATCTTGCCTGACGAAGACACCCATGGAGCTTCGAAAGCTTGCAACAAGTATATTGTGCATTTTGGTTGGCCAATAAAGGTATCACCGATGAATTTTTGTTTGTATATACCAGGGACAGGCAACCTTTTTGAGACCTGGGCTGGTCTCAAAAAGGTTGCCGCTCGGCTGGGCCAAGGGGGGGGGGGGAATGGCGGAGCGCGCGCGCACATGCGCGCGCACACCCTTCTCCTGCGCGCGCGACCCCCCGCGCACGCTGCCGGCGTGGCCACTACTGCGCCCGCCGCCGTAGCGCACACCGCCGCAGCTGCCATGGCGCATGCGCGGCCGCCATTTTGGAAGCCAAAATGGCAGCCGCGACGCGTTTGCGCATGCGCAAAAGTATTGCGCATGCGCAAACGCGTCGCAACCGCCATTTTGGCTTCCAAAATGGCGGCCGCAACAAGCGCGCCCGAAAACGCTCCCCGGCAGCGGCACGCGGCGGCGGGGGTGGCGCGCGGCGGCAGCGACGGCGGTAGCCTTCGGACGGGGCCGGTAAGTCTGGGGCCCGGGGCCTTAACCGGCCCCCGGGCCGTAGGTTGCCGGTCCCTGGTATATACTCATGTATAAGTCTAGAATTTTTTGTCAAAAATTGACCCCAAAAAGCTGGGTTGACTTCTACAGGTCAATAATGTATGCACTGTATTTTACATTGTACTCCTCCCCTTCTCTGAGTAGAGTGGCAAAAGAGCTTAGTTCATCCTGGGAACACCCAAAAGAAACACCAACCCCATCTATTCTTTCCACCATGATGCTGCTTCTGGCCTTTTTGAATGCTTGGTGGGAAAATGGCAGTGATGGCACCTCTTTGGTACTTCCCCTTCAAAGGAGTGCCAAGAAGAACTGGGCATAGAAGGATATGAATAAGGCATTTCTGTATGAAGATAGTAAACATTGTCCTTCACATCCTTTGTTACATGCTCCTAAGTTTTACCCTCGACTTATCCACAAGTCATATCAAAATCTATAATTCTGGCCCCCAAACTTGCCCTCAACTTATAGATGAGGTCGACTTATAGTTGAGTATATATACTAAGTGCCATTTGTCTCCATAACTACAGCCTATATATATGTTACAATATAGTGCACCCACCTCCTTTTTTAAATTGTTCATTTCCTTCTTCTTTTAATTTTATGCTCTCATTTCTTCTTTTCTGTAATATACAGAGGATCACAGAATACAATATTTATGTAAAGTGAGCAAATACTATAGTTAACAGTTTAACACCACTATTAATAACTGGAAAACAGAATGAAATGTAATAATAAGTATAGCAATAAAAAACTTTTTTATTCTTTCATATCTTGCTCCCTCCTCTACAAATAGTTTTCAGTATGTTTAACTTCTGAAACAAAGCTACATTCCTATAATTGCCCCCACTCACAGCAATTTACAGTTCTGCATATTTCAGTATTCCCTAAAACTACCTGTAGACAACTTAGAACTACATATTTCTTGAAGTATCTGGAAGATTCTGTACACAAAGGACAGAACCACCTGTTTATTTATGATAACATTATGATAAATCCTTTACAGATGTTTAGTTTTCTGACTCTCAACATCAGTGTTCACCTAACAATTTACAGACAAGGCTATGTGTCCAAAGCCAACAATTAATAGTGTTTTGACCTTGTCTTGTAGATCGAAGCCTAAAACGACGAAGAGCCTTAAGACATTCTCTAAAAGAAAATGTAACTGATGTAAAAGTGAAAGGTACATGAGAAAGCATTTTTAAAGTCTAAATTTAATTTCAACAATTTCTTTGGGGAAGAAAAGAAGCAGTCAATGCTTGCGAGGGGAGGGGAAACTCCACAGGATTCTACTCCTCTGGTTCTGTTCACTTACCACCAATACAATACTTAAACATCCCAAAACCTGGCTAATATTTTATCCTCTGGACAATCCTATAAAATTATAGCTGTTGACCCAACAAGTTGGGGAAAGGATTGCAAGCACAATGATATCCTGCTACCAACATCTGTTACCCTTTTTGCTCCTCTCTGAATTTCTCTCAAGGCCCAAACTTTCTTCCTTCCCTTCCCTTATCTTCCTGTTTCCTTATTCCTCTTTGCATCAACTTCCCTGTTTTTGCACAACACAACTTACAACCAAATACCCTTGAACAACTCAAGACTAAATTTGCCATCATTAATATAAATTCCATTTCAAATATTAAGACTCCTTACTTAAGATTTTGCAGATGCTGACTGTGGAAAGGCTATATTTTCAGAACATCCAGCCATGGCGGCTTTTCACATATTATAGCCAGATCAAATACAGCTAACTTAAGAGAGCAATGAAAGCCATATACTATTGCAATAATTATTTGGGTTTTTTGTAGAGGCATGAAGGCCAAGACCGTTTTTTCCTTACCCAACTCTCCACCCCATAAAATAATGTCCACCAGATGTAAATGACATTTAATCATGCATGTTTTGTCAATAACTGAAACAAACCATAAGGCAGTGACATTATTCCAGACTTAGGAAGGCACAACTGGGTAAGGGTATATTTACCTGGACCTCAAGCAAAAAAGATACAGTCCTAAGAGTACATGGTCAGGGTGTCAGTACCCCACATAAAGCTTCTAATGATTAGCCAAAGCAAATATATACACATTTGTGCATTCTGAATATTTTACAAGTCAAGATAAAAGTTGCATGTTATCTTGGTAGAAAAGCTGATTTGCTTTTCAAATATAAAACACACACCCTGCTGAGTCACTTTTGTATATCTCCTTCTCCCACATGATTATACAGAAAGAGAGGAGTCTATACACAAATAGATTGAGCATGTCCAGAAACAGGAAAACTTGGAGCTGCTCTGAAAAATTATTACATCAGAATCTTGTTTCCCCCCTTCCAGATGGCCATTTAAAGCTGCTAGACATAAATGTTGCTGCTTTTGTTGAATGGGAAGCTTAACAAAATGCCCTAAACATTCATTTTATTCCAAATGGATAGTCTTGATACTAAGTGCATGTGGCTTACAAAGGCCACTCCCTCCACCCCTAATTCCAGACAGTTAAGCTCTACAAAAAAAAAAAGTCATGCTTTTGGCAGACAGCTGCATAAGCACCCTGGCCACTCAATATAATCTCATCACAAGAGCTGCCCACAAAGCAACCCAACTTTTAATTTAGCTTTTAGTTGGTGTTTTATGTAAATCCTGTTACGAACTAAAATTAAACTACATGCAGATAAATTGCTCAGAAACTGATTTACAATCTAAGAGTCTCACATACTCAGGAATTTAGGAAAAGCAGACTGAATATAACTGTCTGCCTCTGTCTGTTTCTGTTTTACAAACAGAGATTGACAAGTGCAGCAGAATAATGAAAAGTCTAATTAAAACAGAACACAATGATAAGGAAAAAACCAATGGTTTGCAAATATGGCTGACACAAATACTTAAGAAAAAGAGGAGCTAATAGCATTGCTTCCAATTGCATACAATAAAACTAAATGTGCCTGTAGATTCCTTTTACTAACAAGCATCAACAAACTGGGAGAAAAGGAGTTTAATCACACCCTCTCCAAGCCTGTTCATTTAAATAGAAGCATATTAAGTGTCAACTGATTCCCAGACAAACATTTAGGGCGCACTTCTATGCACATTTAATTAGCCATAAACTTTGGAATAAATATCACTGGAATTAGCAAGACTTACTTCCAATATAAGGATTAGGCTACAAGAATTTGCTTTAACAGACCAAACTGTTAAAAAAAGTTTGAATACCACATATACTTGAAACATATTCTATTGAAAAAAGCAAGACTTCCTTCCAAGAAAATATGGTTAGGATTAAAGTGCTGTTCAAGACTAAAATGTATGTAATTTTTATTAAAACATACCTCTTTTTCCTCCTCTGACATATTTTTCTCCAGTTCTAGTAAATTATTCTCATCTGGTTCTGCTTGATCCTCTGAAGTATCTGCCTTTTCATTGTGATTCTCTTCTACCACTCCTGATTCAAAAGAGTCATTACAGTCATGGAAGAGGTCATCATCTTCTCTGGCCTCTGAGTCAGAAAACTGAGTCATTCCCTCTTTGGCAAATTTGGGGTTGTGTACATTATTGCAGTTGGCTTGTGAACTGTTCTGTTCTTCTGAAAGTGTCAAGCTTTCAACTAATTTTTCAGGGGCGATAGCATCTTCAGACTCCATGTTGAGTCTCCTATGGTGATTTTCTGCCTGAAGTACAGCAACACAATAGCTTTCGTAAATAACTTAAACAAAGATAACAAAATCTTGAACATTTACAGATTGTTAACTCTGCCTGATAACTCCCCTGCACACGATCCTCCAGCACCAGGTTAAAGTATACAACTAGTTTTTGATAAAGAACTCACTCACTCACTCACTAGTTTTGTATCAATCAAAACAGGAAGAGACCAGTTTGCCCACTACTGTAAAACATATCAAATTACCTAAAACAAGGGGCTGGAGCAGATGGGCAGGAAAAAGCAGCTCAATCCTGCTTTTTCCCAAAGCAGGTCTAAACCCTGCTGCCTGCAGAGCCCACTCCTAAGGTGAGCCAAATGTATAATAATAATAATAATAATAATAATAATAATAATAATAATAATAATAATAATAAATTTTTATTTGTAGCCCGCCCCTCTGCAAGGCAATCGGGGCGGGGGACAACAGCATATAAAACAGAACAACATTAAAACATTCCTATTCCCTTTAATCCTTTCCTCCCCCCCACCCCATCCCCTTAAAACAAGATTAAACCGCAGAGTAGTTAAAAGGCAGTGTTAATTAAATTAATAAATTAAAACAAAATTTTTACAAAGGAGTCAGACAAAATGGTGGCCCCTCTTTTGGGCCGACTGTTATTCCGGGAAGGCCTGCCGAAAGAGATCCGTCTTTACTGCTTTCTTGAAAGCAGCAAGAGTGGTAGTAAGACGGATCTGGCAGGCCATTCCAGAGTCTGGGAGCGGTTGCCGAGAAGGCCCTCTGGGAGGTCTGAGACAGCCTCGTTTTTATTGGCTGCAACAGATTCCTCCCAGAGGACCGCAGGGCGCGGGAGGGGGTCGTATGGGGAGAGGCGGTCCCTAAGATAAAATGTACACGGCTCAACCACACATTACCTGCGCCACTAGGTAATTTTACCTGCGCCACTAGGTAATTTTTTTTTTTGCCTTCCCGACATGCATGCACACCATCATACAAAAACACCACTGGCGACCCCTAAGTACCACCCACATCTGCCCAGATGCCATCCCATTGCATGGCTGCCCCTCTGATTAGTGACACAGTCACATGTGTGATGTTCCACCAGTACAGAGCATCGGTGTGCAAGTGATACATTGGCAAAGCACAATCATGGAGCCCCCTACATACATGCCCCATTCACCCCATGCCCCCAGTTAGACCGTCTGGTTTGTGTATATTGCAATTACATCCACTGGAGTTGTAGCACTTTCATTTCTTTGCTTTGCCGCAGTCCCACACTTGCATCAGGCCATTTATATGCAGGGCAAAGATGCACATCTTCTGCGCTAAGCCGAACTATATCCCAGGTTGTTTGCTCTGGTTTTTAACCCTGGAGCACAGCTTCCATCTGGTTTCCGCCCATTTTGGAGGCATGCATTATTGGAAACCACTTTATTTGGCCCATCCATTCCACCCCAAGGATAACAAAGTCTTGAACATCTACAAATTGATAATTGCCTGGTAACATTCCAACATTCTCTCCTCTAGCTTCAGGTTCCAGTATACAACTAATTTTGTACGATCTTTTCCCATCATATTAATAAAAACAGAATAAGACCAATTTTATCTATTACTATAAAACATTAAAATGGCTATGAATTAAATTCCATCCCATCTTACACTTACTGCACACTTTCAATTCACCCTTATGAAAGTTGTATGGACTGGAAATTCTTTCAAGGACAAAACCCATCATTCTCCAGCACAGTGGGCCCTTGGCATCCCCCACGGATACCAAAATCTGTAGACGGCCAAGTCGCATTATATATAATGGTGTAGTAAGTATGGCAAAATCAAGTTTTGCTTTGGGGGGGAAATATTCTTGAATATTTTCAAGCCGTAGATGGTTGAACCAGTGAATACTAAGGCCCAACTGTATGATCAAAATAAGAAAGCTTCACATCATTTATAGTGGGAGCTCCTCTGACTGAACTGTGAAGTATAAATGCATTTAATTGATTATTTTAAAATTTTCACTAACAAACATGTTTCAGCCAGTGACAGTTTCCCATCTTGATAATATGAAATACACATAATCACTACCAAAACTAGCAATCCTGTGATTTTTGCAGAAGCATGATGGAAAATTGTTGCTGCCTGGAACTTCCTGGTACAGATAAAATGAAGTTTACCGATACAGTCCATGAATTAACCTATGAATATACATACCTACTTTTGACTGAGGGCAGCTCTTTAAGGTTTGTTTCCCTGCCCCTCAGCCTTTTTCATCTCAGCTACAGAGACCAGAAATTAATCCTAGAACTTCGCATACGTTTGTGCTCTATTCAAGAATTTCAGGTCCTCCCTCACACGTTCTTTCTCATTTAACTGAAAGACTCATGCCTCATCTTTCCGAAGTTAACATCACAAAAAGAAAGATGTGGACACTCTTTTTCCCCCTCAGGAAATAGTCCTGTATTTCAACTGAGGCCAATAACTTCTGCCATCCAAAGTACAAATAATGTTCTTAAGATCTAGGGCAGGAGTCAGAAACTGTGACCTCAAAATTTTTGTCTGACTTACATTTCCCAGAAATCCTAGCCAGCAATTAGCCGTAGGTGGCTGGCACCATGGTAGGAAATGTGAACTCACCACTTCTTGATCCAGAAGCAGGAACCCATATAAGACTATTTAAAGACCAGCACAGCTCACAAGGTACAGTGCATAGGAAATCCCTCCTCACATGTCACCTACTAAAAACATAAAGCATCCCTGTGCCAGAAAAGAGAGGCCTTCCTTATATTTTCCACTGCTGGAAGGAAGCAGATTTTCAGAGCCTTCCCACTACAGTCGTCCCTCCGTTTTCGTGGGGAATCAGTTCCGGACTCCCCCATGAAAATAGAAAATCGCCAATATTCAAACCCCATTGGCTTGAATGGTGGCGTGTCCCTGAGGGCATGCACCCTATTTTGTCCCCCTCTGTTTGCTGCCTGTGAACAGGCAAGGGACACGGACTCCAAGCCCATGAAAACGGAGGGGCAACTGTACATGCCTAAATACCCTAAAGCAGTGGTTCTCCTATGGTGGGGCAGGATCTCCAAGGAAGGTGCAAGAATTGCTCAGGGGTGGGTGGGCACAAGACTTGGAGGCCCTAATCCCTCTACCTCAATTTTACACATGTGTTGTGTTAAATGTTTTATTTATTTATGTATTATTATTTATTAAATATTCAATTTACTGAAATAAAACTGTTCTATTTTGAACTATGTTATTTCCTCATAAAATGTTAAACTATGAATACACATGAATGGGTGAATTAAAATACGTACACTAAATAGTCAGACTTCTGTATCCATGGATCCCTTATCCAATTATTCAATCACTCACAGTTTGAATATACAGTTGTGTATACACATTCCCAAAGGCAAACCTTGATTTATCCATTTTATATAAGGGACACCATTTTACCACACCATTATATATAATGGGATTTGAGCATCCACTGATTTTGGTATCCACAAGGGGTCCTCAAATCAAATGCTGGCGGATACCCAGGGCCCACTGTAAACAATATATTTTTATTCACATTATTGTAAGGGAAGGGGGGACGTCCGCATGTAGATTATATGCCGGCCTTAGAAATGGAAAGAACTGAGGTGGAGTATCCCAAGGGTAATATTAGAGTTTCCCTGGCCTAAAGGCACCAGAGCCAATTTGATCTTGGAAGCTAAGCAGTCAGACCTGGTTATGACTTGGGTGGGAGACCACTGTGGGCTCTATTTCAGAGGAAGGAAAGTGGCACCTCTGAGTATTACTTGCCTGAAGAAATTATGAGTCAGCATGGCCTAGTGGTTGGAGCATTGGACTATGACTCTGGAGACCAGGGGTCGAATCCTGGCTCGACCATGGAAACCCACTGGGGTGACCTTGGGCAAGTCACACTATCTCAGCCTCAGAGAAGGCAATGGCAAAGCCTCTCTGAAGAAACATGCCAAGAAAACCCCATGATAGGTTTGCCTTAGGGCCGTCATAAGTCGGAAACGACATGAAGGCACAGACCAACAAGGAAATTACTGTTACAGTATTATTAATATTATTATACTTCTTTATATCCCGCTTCCTCCCTAAAATTGGGACTCGGGGAGGCTTAGAATTTAAAAGAAGAGTACCATTAAAAACATATTAACAGTGAGCACAGGGGAACCCAATTACATCTATGGGGCCGCCATGAGTCTCCAGGCGACTTGAAGGCAGACAACTCACACTCCTCACCAACCAGCCCGTTATTACTATTAGCATTACTATTGTTGTTGTGATTTTTATATTTATTTGTATCCCGCTTTTCCCCAATCCCTTCATCCCAGGGCCCTCGCCCTCGGCTTCGACCACCACCCTCCTCCTCCTCCTCCTCCTCCTCTCGGACTTTCCACTATAACCCCCATCCCTTGACGCCTACCAGGGCCCAAGCTCCGCTCCGCTTCACCTCGACTACTTCCGGCGGCCTCGTTGTGCTTCCGGTTCCCTCTCCCCGGGCCAATGAGCAGGCGAGAATTCCAGGCCTCCCTCGGGCATCCGCGCTCTGGCGGTGACGTCACACGCCACTCTTCAGAAAGAGCCAATGGACTTGGCGGAGGCGGGGCGTGGAGGAAGCGGGCGTCTCTGCTGCTTTTTCCCTGCGTATAAAGATAACCGCTTTACCCAGGATTAAGACGTTGGACTACATCCCCCAAAAGCCACCGCGCGTATCGCGTAGTGGCTTTTGGGGAATGTAGTCCAACGTCTTAAGGCAAGGGAGTGCAACTGTCTTTCTATGCAGGCAGTCTGTGGCTTTTTCTCTCAGAACTAGGATTCCTGCTGTCTAGCATGATGAAGTGGTTTGAGTGTTGGACTAGGACTCTGGAGACCAGGGTTCGAATCTCGGCTTGGCCATGGAAACCCCACTGGGTGACCTTGGGCAAGTCACACTCTCTCAGCCTCAGAGGATGTCCAAGGCAAACCCCTTCTGAAGAAACTTGCCAAGGAAACCCTGTGATAGGTCTTCCTTAGGGTCGCCATAAGTCAAAGGTGATCTGGGAGGCACACAACAGCAACAATAACAACAACAGGGAGGGCTCACTGCTTAGGAAAGGTGCTTATGGTCCAGGAATACAGTAGATTAGTGGGGGAATGACAACATTGCCCCTCAGATAAAGAATTTTTTGGGGGCCCCCATTAATTTTTCTTTCAGTCCCCAGATTTCTAGCATTGTAGAGAGTGAGACACTGAAGATGCTGCACACCTGGAACTCTTTCATTTGCTGTGTTCGCATTTTCTTGGTACCTTTGCCAGCTTAAGCTGTATTTCTAGAAGTTCAACTGAAATTTTAAGTGATTGCAATGCTAAAATTTTGAGAACTAGAGAAAAATATAATGGGGGGGGGAGAGCAATCTTATTTGGGGGCAGTGCCCTCATTTTGCCCTCTCCCCCAACTGTTTTTGTGTGCCTTTAAGTTGTTTCCGATTTATGACAACCCTAAGACAAAGACCTAGCCATGTTAGTCTGTGGAATCAGTATGTAGAGAGATCTTGTAGCACCTTTGAGACTGGCTGAAAGAAAGAAGTTGGCAGCATGAGCTTTCGTAGGCTTTTAAGTCTTCTTCCCAATCATGGGGTTTTCTTGGCAAGTTTCTCCAGAGGGGGTTTGCCATGCCCATCCTCTCGAAGCACTTCCATTCTGTTCTCAACGGACATAGAAACGTGCCTTTTACTCGCTCTCAAGACATAAGAGAAAATCAATGGAAAATGGAACAAAGATGGTATCTCACCCCTGCCAGAATGGCAAAAATTTATAAACTACAAACGAACGAATGTTGGAAATGTAAAAGCAATGTTGGATCTTGGTACCATGTTTGGTGGAGATGTCCCAAAATGAAAAGGTATTGGAAAAAAATACACATGACGATGGAAGACATACTTAAAAACGGACTTGAATTATATCCAGAATTATATTTATTAAATATGACATACAAACTAGAAGCAGATATAACTAGAAAATATTGGAGACTAATACTTTACATGGTCTCGGCAGCAAGAATACTAATAGCCTCCAAATGGAAACAGGAGACAACTCCAATGGTAGATGAATGGCTATTGAAATTGTTAGAGATGAAGGAAATGGACAAATTGACAAGGTTATTGAATAATGAGAATGTGGAATTGGTTGAGGAAGAGTGGGCTCCAGTGGAAGAATATATAAATAGAAAATGGGAATAAAGCAGCAAAGTAGTTATTAAGATTGTGTAAATGAACTGGATCTGAGATGATGATAGAAGATAGAAGTAATAGACACAGAAATGATGTATGTAAAATGTGAAAAAAAATGTACTTACTTTCAAAGAACTATTGAGAAGTTAGAACTATGGGTAAATGTACTGTAAAGATGACTAAGAATATATTTTAAGTGGATTTTTTATGTTTAAAAAAAAAAAAAAGAAACGTGCCTTTTGTCTGGCTGGAAAAATCCATTTGGCAAAAGCCACGCTTTTATGACTGTCTCCTTCCGGAGGGAAAATGGAAGTACTGCAACATCACGCTTCTTTCTTGCTGCCTCTCATCTTACTTTTGTAATGCAATAAGGCTCTAAGACAGATTTAGATAACAGATTAACCCCTGAACTCTTTAATCATTCTCAGCTTCCCAAAACCCTATGCAGGTCTTCACCCTGGCTGACTGTCCTATCTCCATTACAGCTTTCCCCCATTCCTCTTCAATCTTGTCCCTTTCTCTCTATCTACCTTCTGTCAGAAACTAACACCGGTTTTGTATCTTTTCTCTTCCATTGGCCTCAATTCGCAGCATCCTCCTAGCAGACTGGCCATCTCCTCCCATCACACTCAGGATATATCTAGCCATTTCATTGCTGAAGGGCTACATTTCCTTCACTTCAATACCATTTTGACTTGTAGTTGTAATCGGCCATACTGGAAGTTGGAACTGTGAACATATATATGTGTGTGTATGTGAGTTCATTATGAGTTTATGCTTCATAGAAAAGTCACAAAATTAAATATAAAATATGCCCACCTGCATTAATACTGCATCATCATCACTACTACTACTACTACTGTATTATCAACATCATTATAGCTGAATATATACTACTGAATATATACTACATAGCTGAATATATTACTGAAATTTAAAAAACAGACACCCCCATAGACTCCACTAGAGGGCTCAAAAGCTTAGATATATACAGTTGCATCCATTTCTACACTTTAAAGACCTAAAGCTGCTTAGAAGGGTGTCACCATATATGAATAAGCTTTTAAAATCTGCAATGCAGGAAATAAATCTGACAGGGCATTCAGAAAACTATCTTTAAAATAAGCTTCCTATTTCCTTGGGTGTCTAAGGAAACTGAGCACTTGGGGCTATAATAGGATATTAATGTTATTCTGATCTTAAACACAATTTTAAATCCCCTAGATGTACTGTAAAAGAAACATATTTTCAAATAATCATCTTATTAAGAAGAAAATTATCTTGAGTAAGGAATAGGTTTAATTTCAGGGTAAGCGTTTGTAAAGATAGTAAGAAAAGTCCACAGGGTTTCCTTTAAATGGTTGCAGATTATTCTGTTGAACAAAATAAAGTAGACAGGTGCTAGTTAAAAGTTCTTGTCCTTGGACAAGTGCCCTTACTCAGCCTTTGGATGCCAGTCCCTGGTAAATTTCCCAGAAAGAAAGAAAACAGTTGTAGTCAGTGGGCTCAAGTATGGTGCTACTCCCTAGCATTTGTTGTTAACTGCTCTCAAGTCAATCTAGACTCATGGCGGGCCTATAGAGGAGAGATCTCCAAGACCCTCTGTCCTCCACTGCTCTGCTTAATTCCTGCAACCTCTTAATACCTGTGATGTCTTTAATAGAGTCCATCCATCTCGCATATGGCCTTCCTACTTCCCTCCACTTTCCCCAGCATTATTGATTTTCCAAAGAGTCTTCTCTTCTTATGATGTCTGAAGTACGACAAACTCAGTTTGGTCATCTTGGCTTCCACGGATGTTTCTGGCTTGATCTGCTCTAGGACCCACTTGTTTGTCCTTTTGGTTGTCCATGGGATCCTCAGCACTCTTCTCCAGCACCACATCTCAAATGAATTGATTTTCTTCCTATCATCTTTCTTAACTGTCCAGCTCTCACATCCATCCATGGTAATAGGGAATACAGTGGCTTGTATGATTCTAACTTTTGTGCTGAGTTGTATCTTTGCATTTTAGAATCTTTTCCTCTAGCATATTGGAGAGGAAATTACAAGATGTCTACATCAGATAGCTTAGGCACTGAAGTAGATAATATTAGGGCTGGGATGAATATGTAGCACTCCAGTTTGATATTGGTGAACTCCAGTTCCCATCAGTCCTGCCTTACCTTACAATGGTGAGCTATGATGGGAGTAGTAGTTCATCAAGTCACAACTTGCAACATCTGGAGGTCCAAAAGCTGTTCACCCCAGACTACTTTTTAGTTGACTGGAGTGAAGATGCCCTGTGAAAGTATTTAACAATTCCAGTAAGTATTTTTTTTGCCCTTGAAAGTTAAACAAAACAGTAATCAAAGAACATAAAATCCTGAAATGGACTTCAGAGTGAGGAGGAATTGGCTTAGCGATTTTTAAAGAATATCATTGTTGTTATTGCATACCTTCAAGTCATTTTAGATTTATGGCAACCCTAAGCCAACTTTGTCATGGGGTTTTCATGGCAAGATTTGATCAAAAAGGGTTTGCCTTTGCCTTCCTCTGAAGCTGAGAGAGTGTGACTTGCCCAAGGTCATCCAGTGGATTTCCTTGGCTGAGTGGAGATTCAAACCCTGGTCTCCAGAGTCATGCCTATTTTAAACTATTTTAAAACTATTTAACAAGAAAGAAAGAATTATTGGGAGTAGCTATAGCATCTCACAACTCTTACAAAAAAGCAAAGGTAGCAGTTTTGGTCAGGGGGGGATTCCTTTATTGTGTATATATGTGCCTTCAAATTGCCTGCTGACTTATGATGACCCCATTCATTTCATAGGATTGTCTTAGGCAAGGAATACTAAGAGGTAGTTTTGCCAGTTCCTTCCTCTGAAATACTGTATAACCTAGAGCACCTGGTTGGTGGTCTCCCATCAAAGTACCAATCAGGGCTGACCTTGCTTAGCTTTCATGATCAGACAAGATCTGGTGCCTTTAGAGTATTTAGACTTTTATTAGACAACTTTGAAAGGGCACAAAAATGTGTGCAACAAGCTTTGGAAATCCCTAAATGTTTCATCGGGTTAAATGAAATGGAAACAGTAAGGAAGCTTCTGCTCTGCTTGCATTCAAATGAGGTTCTAGCAGGAGATACAATGGTTTAGGTTCATCTAGAACAGGGGTAGGCAAACTTTTTGAGCTGGGGGCCGGGTTGCTGTCCCTCAGACAATTTGGGGGGGGGGGGCGAAGCACCCAAAATAAATAAATAAATAAAAATATTTTAATTATTATTTTTTAAATAAAAAAATGCATGCACACTCTCTCAGCCCCAGAAAAGCCATGGCAAAACCCCTATGGAGATCTTGCCAAGAAAACCCTAAGAACAAGTAATAACAACAATAATCAATATCATCATGGTGGGCGGCGGCGGCAGGGGGCGGGGGGCGGGGGGGCAGCGGCGGCAGCAGGACCAGCCTGGGGCCAGTCCAAAGGCCTTGGGGGGCCGCATCCAGCCCTCGGGCCTTAGGTTGCCTACCCCTGATCTAGAATAACCCCTAAGAATAATGGGAGCAAAATGGTAAAAATATTTGAGCCTCAACTATTGAACACACACATCTTATACATATACAACAACTACAATACAAGGGGGCAAAACACACTGGGTCCTTTATCACTGAAAACTGGGGGAGGGACTCTAGGATATTATTAAGATAATGTAGATACTGGATTACAGTAGCTAATAAAAGTCAGTAGAAGCTACACTAGGGTTGTTTCACATGGTGGATGGAAGGTATTGTCATCTAGAGAGTAAAGCCACAACCTTGAGTGGTTTAATGTCATCCTCATCCAGGATAGGGTCCAACAGGTGAGTGGACAAATTCAGATAGAAAAGACAAGGGTAGCTCCATTAGCCATAAGAAACATCCATATTAGTCTAATATCCTTTTAGAAGAGCAACAAGAAGGAACTAGAAAAAGCCCACCACAACAAAAATGTATACAAGCTTTTGAAATCACCACATCTCTTTATTGACAAACATTTTACAGATTGCTTTGGCTGGAATGACTTGGTGCTGAAGTCATATATACAAGAAGCACATAAAGCTAAAAATTAAGCAATCAATTTAGAGCAACATGAAAGAATACTTAGTTTTTTGTGGGTTTTTCGGGCTGTGTGGCCATGTTCTAGAAGAGTTTCTTTCTGACGTTTCGCCAGCATCTGTGGCTGGCATCTTCAGAGAAATGAAAGAATACTTGTTGTAGCTGAAATTACTAAAGGGCCAGTCTTTCCCATAGAAAAATACACCAAAGGAACTAATTTTCCCTCCTAAAGGAAGTTCTTTGTTTCTGCACCATTCATAGACATTTGAAAAAATGTGATGATGAAAAGAAAAATACTTTAGATTATAATACTATGCCAACTGTATTGAAAGTAACCACTGCTGAAGTAACCACTGTTTAAATCAGGGGTAGGCACCCTTTCCCCTTTAAGGGCTGAGGGACTTCAGCTCCCAGAATCCCAGGAGCTATTGGCCAACATGGGACTATTGACCAACATGGCTGAGGCTTCTGGGAGCTGAAGTCCCTCGGCCCTTAAAGGGGAAAGGTTGCCTAACCCTGGTTTAAATAAATGACTTGCCAGGAAAGTCAGTAATTAAGAATGATGGGAATTGTTCTCCAGAGCATCTGGAGGGCATCCACATTGGAGAAGCTGGTTCACCAAATCGGGCAGTCTTGATGTCAGCTATTGAGTGTTAGTATTTCAATTGTTTTGGACTTCACCTGCCAGAAGTCCTATCCAGCATGGTCAATGGTCAGGGATTGCAGGAGATTAATCATATCTGAACAATCAAAAGTTGAGAACCATTGAAATGTATTACCAATTACTCAGACTATGCCTGTGATCCAAGAGGTGAAAACTACAGCAAGACCTACATGCTGATCCCACAGTGATATCCTTGATCTGCATGAAGAAGAGAGTCTTGGGCTGCTGCCACACTGCAGAATTAATGCAATTTGACACTGCTTTAATGGTCATGACTCAATGCCATAGAAGTCTGGGATTTGTCATTTTGTGAGATATTTAGCCTTCTGTGTCTGAGAGCTCTGGTGCCACATTCCAGGCCTTCCCGGAATAACTTCCGGTTATAAGGAACCCGGCTATCAGCCTTGTGTCCCCTATAACTGTTGTATGCTGCCCATTCTTTTTGTTTTGTTTTGTTTTTTTGAGTTTTTATGCATAATGTATTTTAATTCCATGTTAGTTTAATCTAGTTTTAAGGGGTGGGAGGGTTGGGGAAATAGGGATTAGTTGTTTTAATCTGTTTTCTGTTTTTAATTATGCTGTAACCCGCCCCAATTGCCAAGCAGAGGTGCGGGCTAGAAATAAATTATTATTATTATTATTATTATTATTATTACAACAAACTAAAAACCCCAGGCTTCCATAGCATTGAGCCATAGAAGTTAAAGTGGTATCAAGCTGCTTTATTTCTGAAGTGTGGTAGCAGCCTGAGTAATGTCACTGTTACATATGGCATGGGGTAACACTAGATGATCCTTGGGATTCCTTTCATCTCTGTCATTCTATGATTCCATTATACCACTTTGAGGTAGGATTCTGGGAGATTGGGGTACCAATCCATGCCCTGACATGGAAACCCATTCGGTAACCTTGGGCAAGGCATGCTCTCTCAGCTTCAGAGGAAGGCAATGGCAAGCCCACTCTGAAGAAATCTTGCTGAGAAAACCCAGTAATAGGGTCACCATAAGTTGGAAGTGACTTGAAGGCACCCAACAATATTTTACATCCCTAACTCAGGCTGGTTTACAGATGATAGATTTAGGGTATGAACAGAGTGCCACACAGTTCAATTCTTGCCCTCCCCACAGAAAACAATGCAGTGCTCACACACACCAGCTGCCTTTCCAGGTGCTTCCCACCGGTGATAAAGGAAGTTAGGTGAAAGAGAGGCCAACCTAGCTGATGTCTTGAGGATTAACCAGGGCTGCAGCTCAGCTAACAAGCTTGCCTCTTGCCCTGCCTGTTCAGCTATTTAAAGCATTGTAAACATCATCACCAATGTGACAGAGGAGAGTCTGAATGAGACTTTCTGGTCTGATGTCCCAAATATAGAAAATATGCTGTCTCAATCTAGCAGAGCATTAACATCTCAGATGCCAATGAAGATAAACAGGGCTTCACCTCTGGAGCAAAGGAAGGGACAGAGAACATGGCTCTATGAAATGGTTTGCCAAACTGTCAAGAGACCTGTCTTCTAGGATACGTAGTCTGAATCCAGAATACCAAACATGAGGTCTCTGATCTTCAGCCATGGGTGTGTCATTTAAGACGACACCTGCGAAGTCTCATCTTTTAAGTCAATACTGTGTGTCCTGTCAATAAAGTATCACTGAACAGCTTCCTACACAATTGGGTCTCTCTTACGTCTTTGTTAATTGTGGGTCTGCGGTAAACAACAGTTTCGTGATGGCTTGGGCTGGATTATGGAGCAAATCTTGTGCTCCAAGCTAATTCTAGTGCTTTGAGCACTCTCTGACGGCAACAGTGTCGCTCTCACCTCCTTGGCACATTGGCACCAGCACAGATTTTGTCATCTAGTTGGTTTCCAGGCCAGTGCACCTTGAACCCCACTGGGATGAGAAATGGGTTACATCCCTGCAGTATTGGGAGACTATATGGAACCCATGGAAAACATGCAGGTTGACTGAGGGCCTTTGCAGACTGCCAGAAATAGTGCAAATTGAGTCGACTTTTAGGGTTAGGGTTAGGGAATCATGGGAACTGTATTTTATTGTGGCACCAGAGCTCTCTGACAGAGAAGGCTCGGTGTCTCAGGAAAAAAACACAATTCCCATGACTCCTTAGCACTAACCCTAACCCTTAAAGTGGACTCAATTTGCACTATTTCTGGTAGTCTACAAAGGCCCTGAGTTACTATTTGTTCGCAAAGAATAGTTAGACATATACAAATCCTCTGATCACGTTGGTTGTGTTTAATGGTGCATTGTGACAGAGAATAATAATATACTTTTTCTTAAAGGCTGGACATACTTCACACCCCCAGATTAGATCAGTGGTATCTGTAGAAGGAGGTGGAAAGCCTGTGGCCCTCCAGATGTTGTTGGAGTGCAATTTCCAGCAGCCCTAGCCAGCATAGCCAATGGTAAGAAATGCTGGGAGACATGGGGCCAAAACAGACTGCAGAAATAATCCAGTTTAAGGCTGCTTTAATGGCCCTTGCTCCATGCTAAGGAATTCTGGGAACTGTAGTTTTGTGAGAAGCATTTAGCCATCTCTGTCAGAGAGCTCTGGTGCCACAACGAACTACAGTTCCCAAATTCTTTAGCATTCCTTAGCAATGAGCCAGGACAGTTAAAGCAGTCTCAAACTGGATTATTTCTGCAGTGTGGTGTTTTGGCCCACAATCCAACAATAGCTGGAGAGCCACATGCTTCCTACTTCTGCTATAAAAGCTAAAATGCAAGGGCAGCCACAAACTGATTGTATGTAAAATCAGGAACTCGAATGAGACAGACAAACAAATCTAGATAAGCTTCAGCCCCTTTTCCCCCAGGTCCTCCTTCTTTCTGAAGTGACACCTCCCATCCTGTTAGACATAGTTGGCACAAATATGTATCCAAATTATAAAGTGGCTCAACTATTCACCAACTCTGCCATCTCTTCCCACATATTACAACCCACTCTCTTTTGCCTGCCTTCCTAAAGGGCTGAAAGAAACTGCAGAAGCCTTGCTTCCTGGCCCTCCTTTCTACAATTTCTACACTTCTGAAGATATGCAGTCCTTGCCCCTTTTTTCATCTGCATGGTTCAACAATGCAATAAGAAACCCTTGCACTTATGCATTTGTTATTTTTAGAAGCCTGCTTGGTTTGGCTTTGGGCAGGTTTTTGCACGTGGCACAGAGGACAGAAGGGTTTGTCTGCATCTTTTTGCCTGACTTTTGTTTGAGGATGGTTGTTGTCTTACCCCTGTCATTTCCTTGGGCCCAGAGAGGAGCACTCTGCAAATCAAAAGTCAAAAGTAATAGGATGCTATCAGGCAAGGTGAAGGCAGAGGTGGCAACAGTGGCAGTAGCACAATGGACCTCACTAAAAATGGAAGAAGAAACACAGGGATGCCTTTATTCCTTTATAGCAAATAAAAGAAAGAAGTGGATTTAATGGCAGTCCATCCATTAAGCTTACCTCAGTCCAGTAAGGCTAAACCTCTAATATGACAAGTCAATAGGTTTAAAATATTCTTACATCTATTTATATCATGTTTGTCTCTTCAAATGTTAGCTTTCAACTCTCATCAGCTCTATGCAACATAAGCCATTGTGGAATTTATAGTTCAAAACATCTAAACAGCCTGAGCTTCCCCATCCCAATTTATATTACACTTCCTAAAATCTTGATCATTTACTGTATGTTGTGTTTCACAACAATCCTGTGAGATGCCTCTACTTATTAAAATTTTATGGATGGGCAAATGAGATGACAAATTGCAGTGCCACGTGATGAACTCCAGTGGAGGTAGGACTTGAACCAATTTCCCCCTAGTCAAATCCATTTCATCATCCATTGTGTCACGCTCTTGCTATTATTTTTTTAGAAAAAAAATATGATGTAATCTTTAATTACACTTTAATAATTCTCTAATTTCTTATGCCAGACTTGGGCTGCATCTGCACTGCTGAAATAATCTGGTTTGACACCACTTTAACTGCCATGGCTCAGTGGTTTCCATGGTTGAGTGGGGATTCGAACCTTGCTCTCCCAGTGTCCTAATCCAGCACTCAAACCACTACACCACGCTGGCTCTCCACGCAGTTGAGTTTCCTGCATTTGGGGAAATTGCAGGGCTCAGCACAATTGGAGTGCAATGGATGAGCCTCACTTCTTCATTATCATGGTATCTCCCCTGCCAAGTAAGTATAAAAAACTGTTCAATGACATAAAGCTTAATCATAGACATATTAATAAATCTCCATAGAGATATTAAAAATTGTTGTTTTTAAGGAGCAGGACCGAAATCATTGAAACATAGAGACCTCAAGGGCCATCCAGTCCACCCCCTGCCATGCAGGAACTCACAATCAAAGCACCCCCGACAGATGCCCATCCAGACTCTGCTGAAAGACCTCCAAAGAAGGAGACTCCACCACCATATTCCACTGTTCACATCTCTAACTGTCAGGATGTTCCTCCTAATGCTTAGTTGGAATCTGTTTTCCTGTAGTTTGCATCGATTGCTCTGGGTCCTATTCTCTGGAGCTGCAGAAAACAAAACTAAACAAAACATGCTATCCCTGTGAGATCACCTGGAAGCATGTACCGAACCCAGAGTCTCAGAAGACTCCAAAACTTATCATGCTTCTCCTACCTATGTAGGCACTGGGAAGGCTGGGGAGGCAGTCTGGGACCTGTGGAATGAACCTGTCTTTCACCAGAGCTCTGCAACCTATATTTAGTGCCAGATGCCATGTGGTACAGCCTTCCCCCACCTGGTGCCCTTCCTCCAGATGTTTGAGATGTCAACTTCCACCAACCCCCAGCTAACACAGCCAATGGTCAGGGATCATGGGAACTGAAAGGCACCAGATTGTGGGGGTGTGAATGGAACCTTTGGGCATGTGCAGAGTGACTTCTTTTATGCCAACTGACAATTTGCACCTTTGCATTTCTGAATAAGGGAACTTGCTTCCTTGACTCACCTGAAGGCTTAAACCCTCCAACTTCTATGTTAGAAATTGACCACACTGCAAAGGGTTATTAGCAGTGAAGGTACTGCTGAGTGACTGAAAGGAACTGGCCACTTTAACTATTTTTATGTGTTGCAACACGGGGTTGCCAGATTTTCAAAGCAGCAGAATAGGGGCAGTCAAAATTTGTGACCTGGGATTGACAGTCAGGAAGTGACTATTAACAAGATTGGATTCTGTTGGAAGATTTTTCCATTCTCTCCCCCCCACCTTATATTAGATAGGGATTTCCTGCATGCAAGCTCTCCTCTCACACATAAATTCAAACTAACCATGTTATTTAGGTCACTCTCCCACACTCAAAGATTTTCTACTGAATTGTTGGTTTTCCATCTTCCTCCTCTCTCAACTTTCTTTGGAAAGATGGTGAGATAAATATATTTTTTCTCTACCTGAACTATTCACTGGCTAGATTAGGATATAGCTTTTATGTATATACAGATTCAAGCCATTAGTAAACTTTTGTTTGAACTACAAGCTACTTGTGTTGTTTTTGAGTCAGTCTCAGTTCTTAGATGGTTAGACAAAGGCACATTTCCGCTACTCTCTTGATTTAAAGCTAGACCCTAACAGGCGTGACTTTGACATTTTTAATATTTAAATATTTTTGTTCCCTTTACAAAGGCTGAAGCCTTAGGAAGCTTAAATTACCCTGTAGTTTGTACCTCAATACCAAACAAAAACACTGATTTCAGTTAATTTACATTTCACAGTAAAACTAACATTTTGCCTATATTCTCCAAACAGGTGACATGATGCACTTCATGGAAATCTCCGTTTGGGTTCTTTCTTTTTGGCATGCATCCATCTGTTTTAATCAATTAAAAATCCTTGACAGTGATGATGAACATTCAAAGTACAGTAATCTGGATCTCAGTTTTGGTTAGCTTTATAAAACTTCTGTTCCTCTCATCACTCCTATATCCTGAAATATAGGGGTTTTGAAATATTTTTTTCAGTCTAAGAGCCAGCATAGGATAGTGGTTTGAGTGTTGGACTATGATTCTGGTGATCAGGGTTTAGTTCCCTGCTTCAGCACCCACTGGCTAATCTTGGGCAAGTCACACACTCTCAGCCTCAGAGGATGGCAATGTCAAACTCCCTCTGAAGAAACTTGCCAAGAAAACCCTATGATAGGGTCATCTCCAAAAAATGACTTGAAGGCACACAACAACAAAAACAACAAACACGAGGGACAAGCTTTTTCGTCCTCAACTAAGAGACAAACTGGCAACGTACGTGACGTTTTTAAAAAACCAGTTTAGATTGAGGGAAAATGATCATCATCATTATTTTATTTACTTATATCCCACCTGTCTCCCACTACAGGGACTCAAGAGGGCGAAAAGCAAGTTAAAAACAATACAATTTAAAAACAACACAAAAGCATTAAAATGCATAAACATAACATTAAAGGAGGGGGGAGGAACCAATTGAACAGTTTTAAAAGTTGAAACAATGATGCATTACAATGTAAAATGTATTTTAAATCCATTTTCTCCTTTGGGGGAAAAAAAGGCATAGCCTCTGAATTTTGTGGGGCAGCTGTGTCATTTCTTCAAAGGTGTCTCTCTGGAAAACCAGCCTCATCCAAAGGGATCTGAGATCATGAAAGATCCCTTTGCCTGCTGCTGTCTTCTTTCTTCTCTGTCTCCCTCCTTTCCTGGTTATTCAGTGCCACAGAGGAGCAAGAGACAGACTGCCAGAAATAGTGCAAATAGAGGCCACTTTAACTGCTCTGGCTTAATGCTAGGGAATCATGGGAACTGTATTTTTTTCTGGGACATTGAGCCTTCTCTGTCAGAGAGCTCTGGTGCAACAATAAACTACAGTTCCCATGATTCCTTAGCCCTAAGCCAGGGCAGTTAAAGTGGTTTCAAGTTGCACTATTGCTGGCAGTCTGTAAAGGCCCAGACTAGGCGGGAAGGAGGATTACCCCTTTCCACCCGAGACATGGGCTGCATCTGCATGGCAGAAATAACCCACTTTGACACCGCTTCAACTGCCCTGGCTCAATGCTAGGGAATTCTGGGAACTGAGACTTTGGGGGGTTACAGACTGCCAGAAATAGTGCCAATTGAGTCCACTTTAAGGGTTAGGGTTAGAGTTAGGGAATCATGGGAACTGTATTTTATTGTGGCACCAGAGCTCTCTGACAGAGAAGGCTCAATGTCCCAGAAAAAAAACACAATTCCCATGATTCCCTAGCACTAACCCTAACCCTAAAAGTGGACTCAATTTGCACTATTTCTGGCAGTCTGCAACCCCCCATTGAGCCTGGGGCCACAGTAAACTACAGCTCCCAGGATTTCCTAGCACTGACTGAGCCAGGGCAGTTTAAAGCAGTCTGAAACTGGATTATTTCTGCCGTGTGTTTTGGACCATAGTGCCCTGGCAGTGAAAGCGGTGTCAACCTGGATTGTTTCTGCAGTGCGGCTTAGGCTCTCTGCCTGATGTCCGGATCCTCACAAGATGTTCTGGCGGCGATTAGCCCCGTCGCCTTTAAAAAGAGAGATTAAGGAGAGATTAAATGGGGAAGGAGCAAGGAGAGCCGTGAGGCGAGGGAGGGAGGGGGGAAAGGGAGCCTCCCGAGGCAGGGGCAGTCTAGCTTGGTCTGTCTTTCTCTCTTGAGGTCTCCTTCCAGGTGGAAGCACTCTCAGGCTCCTCTCCTGGGAAAGATTTGGGGGAAGGATCGGGCATCGCTGCTGCAGAGACAGAGACAGAGACAGAGACAGAGAGGGGGGAGCTCAGCTCTCTTCTTGCAAAGCCAGACACAGAGAGAGAGAGAGAGGAAGCGCCCTTGCAGCCAGCCCTCACCTGTCCCAGGTAAGGCTCCCCAGGCAGGTGCCTGCCCACCTGGAGGGGATGCAGGCGGCAGAGGGGCTGCTCCAGGAGGGGGTCATCACACCTTCAGGTCCAAAGCCCCCTTTCTCCCTTCACGTTGGACTCGGATGGAGAGAGAGAGAGAGAGAGAGAGAGAGTCAAAAGGGGGTTGCAGACTGCCAGAAATAGTGTGAATTCAGTCCACTTTTAGGGTTAGGGTTAGAGTTAGGGAACCATGGGAACTGTATTTTATTGTGGCATCAGAGTTGTCTGACAGAGAAGGCTCAATGTCTCAGAAAAATAACAGTTCCCATGATTCCCTAGCACTAACCCTAACCCTAAAAGTGGACTGAATTCACACTATTTCTGGCAGTCTGCAACCCCCCATAGTCTCTCTGCATCCATCCGCACCGCAGGAACGATCCGGTTGGAGCCCGCTCTAACTACCGCGGTCCCCAGGATCCCAGAGCATGGAGCCAGGGCAGTTCAAGTGGGATGGTTCCTGCAGTGCGGATGCAGCTAGATGAGTCGCCCAGGAGGGCAGAATGCGGATCCCGGGTTTCCCTCCTTGGTTTGGTGTGAACGAAGGCTGCGACACGTGTTTGGGAACCGTCGGGAAGGGAGGGGAAGGGCGGGGGGGGAAGTGCATGGTGGTGTTCCCAGTTCAAGAACCTGCAGAAGAAGAAAGGATCTGTTCTTGCCTTACCTGTGTCTGTGTCTTCAAGCTGCCTTATTGCAAGCTTGGGTTTTCTTAGGCAAGGGATCCTCAGAGGTGGTTTTGGTAGTTCCTTCCTCTGAAACCTAGCCTACATCACCTGGTATTGGTGGGCGGACTCCCATCCAGGTACTAACCAGGGCTGACCCTGCTTAGCGTCCAAGATCAGAGGGGATCTGGCGCCTTTTAGGGTGTTCTTCTCCCCTTCTTGCCTTAGGGAGGGGAACTCAAATAGATTTAACATAATTTTTTTTAAAATAAAGGAGGGGTTCTTGCTCTGTCGCGTTAATTCAGGGTGGTCTTCCTTTTCCCGGACATATCCTACATTTCTACCTTTGGTCCAGGAGGAATTCCAACATGACCTCCATTTTGTGCAGGACTGAGACGCATGGATTTATATTTATATGAGTGTTTTTAGCTTTTCTTTTGGGGGAACGTACTAAAACAAATGACAGTACTTGCCCATGGGGAAAACATTATGTAGAGAAATCTTGAGACTACCTGAAATAAAGAAGTTGGCAGCATGAGCTTTCATAGATTTCAGTCTGCTTCCTCAGATGCATTTAGGGAAAACATACTTGCTTATAGAGAAACCATAGTTGCCCATAGAGAATCACTGCAAAATACTTACCAATAGGGAAACATCACCCTATGTTTCCCTATGGGCAGGTATTCTCCAATGATTCTCTATAGGCAAGTATGGTTTCCCTATGGGCAAGTGCTGTCATTTGTTTTAATACGTCCCTTTATTTTGGAATGTCCGACATTTTTCTGAGATGTCCTACATTTTACAGTGCCTTGTCCTCCTTTGCAGTTATGACACCTGTGTTAACTGCGCACCAAGTGTCCTGTTCTCATTGCAATCTTTTGGTTAGAGTACCAGCACCTTTTTCTTTATTTTTTCTGTGGCAGGACTTGGGGATCTGAAGTCTACCTGTGGGTTTACTGCTTTATACAGCCAAGGCAGGGTACAGGCATTCAACAGGGAAAACCCACTAATATTTGTAAGTGTGGATGTTGCAACAAAGTGATTCAGCCATTTCGTACTTTCCTTAAGGAAGAATCGATCTATAACTTTGGGCTGCAACTTTGACCTTATTCGTTGGGTAGCTAATCCAAAAATATGTTGCCAATAAACATAACATTAATAGTTATTAGTATGATAATTTTTAAAAATAAAAAAGTGAGTGGCTGATGTCACAAGAGAAGAGAGCGTCTTTCAAAATGGTTGAAACCAAAAGGAACATCCCCCTCCCTTCAAAATCATTATGTTCATATGCAGATATACCCAGATCGATGTATTAATAAAGTAAAAGTGATAAGATTAATTTATGAAGATGTTTCATTGGATGAGGACCCTACAGGAAACTACGGTAAATCTGAGTGTGTCAAGTTCGTATTTCTTTGTTCCTTGCTGCTGTACATGAGTTGCTCTGTCCTTCAGAATAAGCTTAGTAGTAATCTTGTTCTTCAAAACTGTCCCCCTTCTTTATTGAATTGACATTGTAACAAAATGCACAAGTATGTAGGAAAAAATAGAGGAAAATAACAACCATGGTGGATCTACATAAATTCAACCTAGATAATGAGGAGATAGAAATAGTCAAAGAGCTCCCATACCTTGGATTACACATTGATAAGAATAGAGACTGAAGTCAAGAAATCAGAAGATTAGGAATGGGAAAGGCAGCTATGAAAGAACTTTACTAGACAAAATCCTAAGGTGTAAAGATATACAACTGAACACTAAAGTTAGAATTGTCCAAGCCATAGTATTCCCCATCACAATATATGGATGTGAGAGCTGGACAGTGAGGAAAGAGGATAAGAAGCAAATTAATTAATTTAAGCAAATTGAAGATGTGGTGCTGGATAAACAGCCAAAAAGATAAATGAGTCCTTGAAGAAATCAAGCCTGAATTCTACCTGGAAGCAAAGATTATCAAATTGAGGTTGTCGTACTTTGGCCACATCATGAGAAGGCATAACTCACTAGAAAAGACAATAATGCTAGGAAAGGTGGAGGGAAGCAGAAAGAGGAGAAGACAACCCACCAGATGGATAGACTCAATCACAGAGGCCATGGGCCTGAATTTATAGGACCTGAGCAGAGCAGTGGAGGACAGGGGGTCTTGATGCCTCATCCACAGGGTCCCCATGGGCTCGACTCAAGGCAACAAAATAGAGGAAAGTGCCTAGAGGACAGGGGTGTAAATGGAAAGCAGAAGAGAGACTGGGTGATGTGGAATGAATTATCTACAGTTTTGAAGATGAACTACAATGCATTGGTGGCTCTATGTGTGTGTTGTGTGCCTTTAAGTTTTTTATTATTTATTTATTTATTTATTTATTTATATCCCGCCCCTCTGCAGAGCAATCGGGGCGGCTTACAACATTAAAATCTCCATACATATATGTTAATACACTGTAAACAAACCCTAAAAATTCCGAAACCCATCCGGCCCTTAAAAAGTGAGGGTTCTTCTTCTTAGGTTAGGCCCGATGGAGATGGGCCTGCATCTCTCTCCCAGATGACGTTGGATGGAGTGGAAGTTGCCTGTTGTTATGGTGGTTCCCTAAATTTAATAGGTTTTTCTTGGCAAGGAATACTCAGAGGTGGTTTTCTCAGTTCCTTCTTCTGAAATATAGCCCACAGAACCTACTATCCATTAGTGGTCTCCCATTCAAGTACTAATCAGGGCTGGCTCTGCTTAGTCTCTGAGATCAGAAAGGACCAAGTGCCTTTAGGATATTTAGGCTCTGTTGATGGCTACAGTCATTCACATTCTTAGCCATCAACAATACAATTCCCATGATTCCCTAGCACTGAGCCAGGACAGTTAAAGTGGCCTCAATTTACACTATTTCTGGCAGTCTGTAAAGGCCCATTGTTGGGCCACAGCATCCTAGCCTGCACAGCCAGTGGTAAGGAATGCTGGGAGCTGTAGTCCAGCAACATCTGGAGGGGCAGTTTTGCCCTTCCCTAGTATGTAAGATGACGATCTAAACAACTCTTCCCCCCCACCCTTCATTATGCTTCTCAAGCAAATGGATATTTTCCATCACATATCCAGGAAGACAAATTCAACACCCTGTTATGGGGTTCACTAATGGAGAACCCATAGCATACAATACTATTGTTGTTATTTGCTGTCAAGATGACTTTGACTTATGACAACCCTATGAATGAGAGACCTCCAAGATCCCCAGTCATCTACTCCCCTGCTCAGGTCTTACAAACTCAGAGCTGTGATTTCCTTGTGTGCATCAATCCACCTCTAGTGTGGTATCCCTTTTTCCCTAGGTTTTCCTAACTTCCTACAGTAGGAAAGAGCCGGAAAGTCCATGTTAAGGTCCTCATTGAACCATGAAGCTCACTAGGTGATCATGAGCAAGTTACTCTATCCTACCTCACAGGGGTGCTGTGAGGATAAAGTGGGGAGTAGGAGAGACATGTATGTCAGTGCTACTCAAAATTATTGTCTTTGGACTAGCAGTGGTCCATGAGGCATCCACTGCTGGTTCTTGGAGAGTTTCCAGGAAAGAAAGCAACAGTTGTAGCCAATGGGCCCAAGCACAGTCCCAGTCTTTGATACTCTTTCATTTCTTTATTTCATTTTTTTATATATCGCCTTTCTCCTGGATTAGGACCCAAGACGTCTCACAAAAGAATAAGCTAAAAACAGAGCAATTTTAAAACACAGTTACAATCATCACATTAAAATAACATTTTAAAAATATAAAATAATTTAAAAAGCATACAAAAGTTTTAAAAATAAAGCACCTGCCCCTCCCGTAAGAAGCCTCCCTACAAGCAATTATTCATTAAACGCCTGCTTAAACAGAAAAAGTCTTTGCCTGCTAGGTTCCATCCGCAGCTTTGGAGAGCATTGACAGGAAGGGGAGCAGAGAGAGGGCCAAGGGGAGAAAAGGAGTCCCAGAGGTGGGAGTAGCCACCGAGAAGTCTCTCTCTCTCTCTCTCTCTCTCTCTCTCTTTCTTTCTCTCTCTCTTTCTTTCCTCCTCCTCTCTCGTGTCCTCACCAGGCAAGCCTGGGATGGTGGCGAAACCAAGAGAAAGCCTTCCCCATAGATTGCCTACCCCTGTAGATCGTATTCTAGTAGGTTCCACTTCAGTAGTGTCATTGGGGGTATGGCGGGGGGATATGGACCACACCGGGTGACACCCCAGAAAGGGGTGACACCCAGTCGATCCCCAGCCCTCCCCAAGCTGGCCAGCTTCCCCTCAGCCCTTCCCTAGGCCTGCCGAGACCCTCCAGCTTCCCCTCGGATCTTCCCTGGGCCCACCGGCTGCTACCTGGGGCCGCTTTGGGCATTTCCGGCCGGCCGCATGCTCTCTCATGTGCCCCAGAAGTCCTGTGACCACACTGGGTGACACCAACACTAGGGATGCCACTGTTCCACTTTGGGAGTGGAAATTGCTAGTCCCCATATCAAACAACTTGAGATGCCCTGATATATACCACCTTGAGGTCATTGGAGGAAAGAATTGAAAAGTAAATAAATATGGACCCATAATCAAATACCTGTGGCGTGAAAAGAGAGTTGCTACATCCACACTTCAGAGTAATGAGTCCGTGAATTGTTTAATGGCACCACTATGAAGCTATCCTGAAAAGGAAAGCATCACACTGATCATATTCAGAGATAAAGAGAAAGAGTAAGTGTTAGGACTTAAGTCTGAGAGCCTACGGCATATCCTAGTATGTAAGGAATTATTATGGTTATTAACTACCTAGGAAATGGGATCAGAGGTTTCTCAATATTTTCAAAATTCTGCCCTAAGGCTCTGGTTTATTTTTTATTTTTTTGTATGGTTCTGAGGCTGATTCAGATTAAGCCTAGTCTACTCCTTTCCAAAGCTGGAATTTAGAAGTTCTGGTTCATGTGATCTGGTTTTGCTCATGTTGGCCATTTTTTTCTGTAAGGTAGACCTTTTTGAGAGCCTCCTTCTAATCTTTCCAAGATGCATACAGAGCTTGGGGAAATTATTTTTCTGGATGACAACTCCCACAATTCCCAAGCTGTGTTTCATGCATACTTTTTATGACATGCTTTTGCTTATTTAAAGAACAATTATCAAAACAATTTATAGTATACACCAGAAAATGTAGTATAAACACATTTTCAAATGATATATGAAGTGTGAGAGCCAACTGGCAACATTTTAAAATATTAACTAGTGGCATTTTATTCAAATTAAATGTCCCAGGCATAGTAAAGGAGAAAGACTGCACACTGAACTTGATTGAAATCACAATCAGTTTGTCTACTGCATCTATCCCTAACCTGGTGTCTTCCTCAGATGGACCTGACCACAGTTCCCATCATGTACGGCTATTAGCCATGCTGGCTAGGCATGATGGGAATTACAACCAGGCCCATCTGGAATGGGCCAGACCCTGCCAGGTTGGCCTAAAGACTGAAAGAGCGTGTGCCTGGTAGATTTCTCATGGGAGCGAATTCCACAGGCTCTTTGATTTTTACTTTGGAGTTTTAAAAGTAATCAAAGATTGAATGGTAAATGCAAGGGTGACATAACAAGGTTTCAAGCAAGCAGCAACACCTAAGGCATATAGAATAGGGCTGAACGACTGGATTTTAAGTGACAGATAGAGTATCATTGCATAAATCTACCTGCATCTGAGGGGAGTGCATGTCTTCCACTTTATTGTTGGTCAAGTGTGCTGGTGTACATTTCATTGCACTGACTATGCTGATTGGAAGACTAACTGGGGCAGGAAGGAAGGAAGGAGGGATGTCAACTTCTTGTGACAGGAAGCTGGCCTCTTTGAGGCTTGTCCCTAATCTTTGCTGGGATTGAGACCACAAGTATTTTCCAGGCTCTTTGCCAGAGATAGGAGGGATGAATCAGAGTAAGGGCATATGGGGGGAGAAAAAACTTCAGCGTCAGTTGAGAATGGGAAGGTTAACATTTTGGGCAACATCTTTATGCTCCAAAGACTGGAGAATGCACTCCTGCAAAACATTCAGAAGTCTAGCACCAAATTTGAAGCTTTGGACAGAGTGGAAAACTTGTGGCCCTCCATATGCCACTACCATCAGCCATAGCCATAATGGCGAATAGTTGGGGATTACGGGTGTTGTGATACAACATCTTGTCTGTGATCCATCTTGTTATTTTGTCTGTAAACATACAAAGTATAATAGATACCCTTGGTGAGAGAGCTTATGATGCCATTAGTTAAGTTTTGCTACATAGTTTGCCTGGCATCTCCTGGTTTGTGGAATATTTTCAAAAAATCTGAACAAATCTCATTGGAAGAAGAAGCAGGGCAACTAGATTTGCTCTACCACAATCGTCTCCCTTCCCTGTTGAACATTAGATCAGTGGAGATTTTGTTTAAACTGGGATCTCTCTCTCTCTCTCTCTCTCTCTCTCTCTCTCTCTCTCTTTCTCTCTCTCTAAGGACCTTATCACACGCTGGCCACGAAGCGAAAAGTAACCGAAATAAGAATAAATTCAGTTCTATACCAAAATGAACTGAAAGAGCTCCTGCAATATGTAAATGCCTACCACACGCAATTACCGTCATAGCGCATTTATCGCGCTTCCTGGGACACGCATCCTGGAAACGTATTCTCCGTGCACACACAAGTTAGAATATCCCATAAATTACAAAGAGAGGACCATGTTTACCCGTCCCGTTTGTTGCCCAATCCAAACAGGAAGGACACGTCATAAGATGCTTCCTCACAGATCCATGGGAAGTAGCGTGGGGAACCATGGATTGTGACGGGAAAATGCTTCACAATACGTATTGCGCGATCATATGTATTTCGCATGCGCGGCCATTGCGCAATGATTCCGAAAGCTCGGTTGTACTTCCCCGAAAAACCGAATGTCAAAAGATCTCAATTCGTTACGGATTAGCTCCGGGTTCTGCCGAGTTTCGGTGCAACGTCGTGTGTAAACACAGGGAAATAATACGTACTAGCTACGGATACCCTTTGGATTAGGTCTGCTTTAGACCCCGTGTGATAAGGTCCTATCTCAGCTTCCTCCTACACTCTTTCTTGCAGCACATCTGTTTTTCATAGCCTGCATTTGTCTTTTTCCTTCACTTATTTTTTTAAAATATATTTTTATACTAAAGTGCAAATGCACTGTTAAAACAGAAAATAAACAATGAGAAAAGATTAAAATGTATTTTCTTTTGCCCCAGATTGCTATCGCTGGCAGAGAAATACACAACCTGTTTTCAGCCTTCTTATGGGTATGGGCACTGAGGATTGGGAAGTTGATGTTGTTGTGTGCCTTCAAGTGAACTTTGGGGGATATTCACACTGTAAAAATAATCCAGGATGAATTCAGGTTAAATCTCTCTTGTTCACATGCATCTTGAATGCACCTGATTCAGTTTTAGGGTGAGCTGCCAAAAACCCCACTTAATCCAGGATAATCAGTATAGGGTTTCCTCTCCCCCCCACACCCCGAGTTTTTAAAAAATATCTGCATCATCTGAAGTGTGAATAATTGATGCGGATAGACCCCAAATAGACCCAGGATAAAACGCTGCATACAAAAAAAGGGAGTCTGAATGCATTTGCTTTGTCAACTCTATCTTTATCACCACAATTCCAGCTCCATGTAGCAGTGTGTCTGTAATAAACAATGCAATAAAACCTGAGCTTGGAAATAATGGGATTCTGCTTTAGTGAAACCTTATAGCTGTGCCTGTGAGGGGCAAGGCAAGCAACAGCATCCCTCCTGCAATCCCTTACTGGTCATGCATGAGCAGAAAAACCGAGAAAAAGCAGGAAATATCACCAGCTACCCCAACATGTTAAAGATCTATGTTTGGCCACAAAAAATGGAAGTCATAAGAAAAATGTAGGTTTATGAAACAAACAGTTATTCCTGGATGTTTTTTGGAAGAAGCTTTCAAGAGGTCTCTAGAAGGTTCAAAATGTTAGTGTACTTCTGTAAGGCTTCCCTTGACCTGGTTGTTTCACTTCACATGTGCATACTGCTAGTTTTGAATAAAAGCTTTGCTGAAACATGTTGAACTGCCCTTCTTTTTTGTGGTATAGGAACCTATCCCTATTCTTTCCATGTTATTTCTGTCTCTGATACCAAATTTTCTATTATAATTATACATTTGCCCCTCTTTTTTCGCGGGGGATCCATTCCGGACACACACCCCCATGAAAACAGAAAACTACAAATATTCAAACCCCATAGGCTTGAATGGGGTTGCACACCCCATTTTGTCCCCCTCTGTTTGCTGCCCATGAACGGGTGAGGGACGTGGACTTCAAGTCCACGAAAACAGAGGGGCAGCTGTATTATTATTAATTTATATCCCGCCTTTCTCCTTGTCATGGGACTCAAGACAGGTAACAACATGCCCAGGAACACATCTACTTTGTTAATTGAGATATACCTGTGCACAGTCATCTTGAGACTCTTATTACCAGATCCAGGGGGTGGAGGGATACTGAGCGTAAAATAGCAAGGAGAGTGACAGGAGCCCTAGACTTGGAACTGTGGGACCAACCTGGAGACAGGTTTTGTGACATGGGTATTAAAGAATCTGGCTGTCTTGGTTGGTCTTGACTTGCTTTTGAAGGGAGGGCCTGCATCAGAGAAGCCAAGGCAACTCTGTCTCCAGGTTGCTTATATTGTTGTATATTAGACATCCCACCAAAATCAGAGATATACAAAATTGAAAGATTGCAGGGAGAGGGGAGGAGGTCATCTTGCCCCGAAAATCCTTGTGATGTGAGGTTTTGCCCTCTGGCATGCTTTGCTCAAAGACACAGCAATGAAAGCAGCCATGAGTCTGGATCAAATCTATTTCTACTCTTGCATTAAGATAAATCCACGATCGGTTCTCGCTCTGCCAGGGGCAAGGGAGAAAAATAGCAGGGAATCTTTGCACTCAGAATGAATGAATGAAAAATGAAAAATTGAAGTCTCCCTGAGTATGATTCTTTAAAGGGGACTTGGTCCTTTTTCTTGGCAGCTTTGCAATGTTCAGACTGCAAGAAGTGCATAGGAGATTTTAACAGGGAATGGGACTGCATACCCTCCAATTGTCCTGATTGATCCTCTGTGGTTCTACTTTTTCAGCTGCTTTTAAAATGTCCCAGTTTTTTTCTCCTCCTCCTCCCACATTTCCCCTTAACTTACTTCAATAGTTCCAAACAGTTTGAAATACAAAAGTTATTTGCACTCCATTAACTCAGCAAGGGAGAAAGGAGGGGTGAACTCCTGCCTTTACCGGTAGCTCAGGTAAAAGCAAACTGTCACAGTCTCTCCTATCTTATATATTCTCCCTCAGTAATAATTTTTGCCATCTTTTTTGTTGCTGAACGATGTATGTCCCATTTTTTATCTGTGAAATATTTAAAGGTATGAGATTGTACTGGAAGCCACATCTGAAAAGGGCCATGGTAGACTGTAGTAGGGAGCAATACAATCTAGTGCAGCTATTCAGACTCCTTTTTTCTATGCTTTTGCCCTTTCTTATTTATCTTTTATTGATCAGAATGGAGACTGCAACCAAGAAATCAAAAGAAGACTAGGAATGGGAAGGGCCAGCTATAAAAAAAGATTCTAAAGAGTAAATATTTACAATTGAGCACAAAAGTTAGAATCGTCCGAGGCATTGTATTCTCCATCATCATGTGCAGATGTGAGAGCTGGACAGTGAAGAAAGTGGATAAGATCCCACTGCAAGATCCCACTTTGAATCAGAAGGCCATTTAATATTGGAGACTGTTTCTTTACTTTGTTTAAAATAAAAAAACAAGAACTAGGCAGGTTAAGCATACTTGTTTAAGTACATTATTAACATCACATAAGGATTTCCCCCTTTAAACCAAAGCTGAGAATTATGCAGCCCTCCAGATGTTGTTTGAACTGCAACTATCAACAGCCTGAGCAAGCATAGCCAGTAGTATAGAATGCTGGGAGTTGCAGTATAACAACATTTGGAAGGCTAAATAATTCCCACTCTTCTTTAAAAAGGGCATAGTATACAGCTATTTAGCTGTCCATCCTTTCTTCGCAACCGCTGCAGAATTAATGCAGTTTGACACTGCTTTAACTGCCATAGCTCAATGTGTGGAATGCAGGTATTAGTAGTTATGTGAGATATTTAGCCTTCTCTGTCAGACAGCTCTGGTGCCACAATAAATAAATAAATAAATAAATCCAAGGATTCCATAGGACAGAGCCATGACAGTTAAAGCAGTGTAAAACTGCATTAATTCTGCAGTGTGGCAGTAGCCATAGAGATTATCACCTTCAATTGCTGTAGACCAGTTGAGGTTTTTCTGGTACAAATGCTCTACCATATTCACAGGTACCTTGTTCCCCTGTCTACGGGGGATCCAGACAACACTGTCATCCATTTGCTCCTCTTCCCACTGCTTCTCCCATTATTTGTTCTTTGAAGAAAAAAATAAAAACCCTCTGATGGGAAAGATGGCTTGTTTATTTTGTACGCGATGAACATGGATTGGTTGGTTCAGCTATTTTGTTAACAAAGCGTCCTTCACTTTAAATGGGAAGCGTGGTGAAACTGCTGGTGTTAGTCCAACTGACTGGTCCATATCAGGGTGCTGGGAAGAGCTCCCCATTGCCATACCTTGAATTTTCTGGGGGGAGTTAACAGCAGCTGGCTTTTCACCCTGAAGTCAAACAATGAACAATGGGAAGAGCTGTGGGGTAGGACTTTAGAGTGGATTATCAAAAGAGGGAAGGAAGGTGAGGGAGTTGTAGGAATGGAACAGAGATGAAAGCATTATGTATCCAGGCAGTGGCACACTTGTGGGAGCTGGGGCAAGAGGAGAGCACATTTTGTGTCATTATCAGGCTGGCTTCTTTGAAGTGGGAGTTGTTCTGGCTGAAACTGATTTAGTAATCCCTCTCTCTTGTTCTCAGGTAGCCATGACCCGTCGTGGCGGTGGCAGCGGCAGCATCTGGATCATGGGTATAGCTTGGATATTGTTATTGCTGTGGGCCACTGCTGAGGGCCTGGAGGATCGCTGCTTGCCTGGAGGGAAACACAAACCCAGTCCAAGCCCAGAAGAACAGCTGGGGGTCTGCCAGATTTATGCAGAGAGTGAGTATTGCCGGGAGGCCTGGTGGCAGTGGGAGGGAGAGGAGCTGTAAGGTTCACAGATCTGTGGGTCATGTAGGAAATTGAGCATTGAATCCCACATTTTTCTGAGGAATTCCCACAGGCCTATACTGCTCCTATACTTGATGATATAAATGAAGACCTGCCCTGCCCTGCCCCACGCATGTGCCAATGTGCCTTCTTCTACTCCACTGTTTAGTGAAGGGTAATGGACCCATCATTTGGTATTAACAGAAACTCCCATTAATACCAAATGACGGGTCCATTACCCTTCATGGATGGAGAAGAACGGGATAAGCACGCGGAGTGTGTTCATCTTTCCTCCGATCGCATGAATGGGATGGGATAAGGACGGGAGTAATCCGCTTTGCTCCTGTCCTTATCCTCCATCATGCAGGAAAACACAATCAAAGCACTCCCGACAAATGGCTATCCAGCGTCTCTTGAAAAATCTCCAAAGAAAGAGACTCCATCACTCTCCAAGGGAGTGCGTTCCACTGTTGAACAGTTCTTACTGTCAGGAAATTCTTCCTAATGTTGAGGTGGAATCTCTGTACAGGTTAAGTACAGGAGTACAATTCCCATCATCTGCAACTGCCATAGGTCAGGATTACAGTATGTCAAGTCCTGACGTTTCAGGGCCCAAACCTGAGACCTAGGGATGACCTCTTGCTAAATTTCAGTGGCAACATTCTCACTCTGAGTTTCCTCCTCCTCACCCTGAGACATGGCAACCCTAGCCATGACCAACAGATGAGGTGATGAGAAGTGCAGTTCAACAACATTGATCAATGTTGGGGTACTTGAGGTCAAGAAAGGCTGCTGATTAGATGTACCGGTACCAGTATTCCTTTTTCATCTGCATCATCCTGGCTATACAGGAAAGCCCAATTCTTTAAAACTGTTGAAGGAAAGGGCACAGGTTAAAATTGTGCAACTGATGGGATCAAGGGATGTTAAAAACCAGGAGAACTTTTTATGTTGCTGACAATGCTGCCATCAGCCCTGTGAGAAAGTACACTGCTCACAAAAACTCTTTCCAGAAATGAAGCTGTGCTTAGCCATCCATTTCTTCCCTGTGCTGTCAGGCACATGACTTTGAAGGCCCACATATCAAATTTATGCCTATTTCATGATGCCACATCAAGTTTATGCCTTTACTGTCACCAGAGAAGATAAAGGGAGTGAACAGAAGTGGTTGTGTACATGTATGATACTTTTTTGTGTGTGAGGAAGGGAAGATAGAAACACAGAGAACTGTGGAAAATTACACTTTTTCTGGTAGTAGTAAGTAGTAACGGCAGCAGCAACCCCAATAATATGTGCCTTCCAGTCATTGGTCAACTTATAACAATATATTCAGAGGTGGTTTGCCATTGCCATTGCTTACAGCTATATTCAGAGCTATCTGAAATGTCTAATTAACCATTTGTAAGCTGCTCTGATAGCCTTTTGGCTGAAGAGCGAGGTATAAATACTCCAAATAAATAAATAAATAAATAAATAAATAAATATCTGGTGTGGAAAACCAACAGTTTACATGAACTGGTACCAGACTGTTGTCCATTGTGTGCAACTGTTTCTTTCTTTCCTGGAAATTCAATGGTTCACAGATTTGTACTAGTCCATGGACCACCATTTAAGCAGTACTGGTCCACAGCACATGGTCTTCACCATTTATATATATATATGCCAGGTTGGGTGGAGAACTGCTAAATTTCAGTGGCACCAATCTTTTTTGTGACCTATGCTTGTGCAATCTGGGGAAATACTATAAGAACTTTTAAGAACTTTCAAATACTTATAAGTACTTGTACAAGGATATATGCAATCTTTCCTTGCACCACTGTTTTCCCCACTTTGCATAATGGTAGCCACAAAGCTTGCCAGGCACATTTCTGCCCACCTCCACTCAAACACCCAGCTGTTGGCTGCAGGGGTGCTGAGAAAGCTCCTGCCACACTCTTGCCTTCCCAGGCAGCCATTGCCCTCCTGGTACTCCACACACCTGGGGCAAGCTTCCATGTCAGTGTGCCAGCCAAACTTTGACACCTTGCCAGCATCAAAGAGGATCTCGACTCACTAGTTGGTTCTCTGCAGGAAGCAGCCTGCATTTCTGACCCTTCCTAGTAATACCTGGCAGTTATACCTAGAACTATTGTGCTAATGAAGTAAAAGGACCAGAAATACCTAAAGAATCGGAGCTGCTGACAGAATAATTCTTTCTACAGATGCGTGCTGCTCACCAGAGATTGCCCAGGACCTTTCCAAAGCCAATGACATCTACTGGAACCGTTGTGGGAGCCTCAGCAGCAGGTCAGATGCAGCCCCAGTCTCTTCAGAGGAGGCAAAAACTGACATGCCTGCTATCCTCACATATGTCTAGTTTCCTATAGGGCTGTGAAACCTAGCATGGCTAGCCAGTTTTCATAGAGTCATGGAGCCACAGAGTTGGAAGAGACCACAAGGGCCATTCAGTACAACTGCTTTTTGCTTCTAAACTCCCTTCATCAGTCTTGAAGACTGCCAGACAACTGGAGTGGAGTCAAGCCTGGCCTGGTCTGAGACATTTTTGTGCCTGAAGTGGAGCAGGCAGTGATATCCCCTACCCACCCAATTCCAAGTGAATAGTACCCAAAGCCAACCAAGCCAAGCAGAAAACTCCACAAGTACCTCTCTCCAGCTGTCAGTAGAAATACTATAATAAGAAAGTACATTAGCGATAGTTTCCTGCTCTTTCATGATACCCAAAATATGTTGTCTCAATCACCCACATCACTCTACCTGGCCCTGGATAGAGGGTTCTGCTTCTTATTTATTCTCTCCCCCTCCTTTATTCAGTGTTTGTTTCTTGAGACTCACTGTCAAGATGTCTATACTGTAGAAATGTCTGGCCTTTCTTTTGAAGAGCACTTTTTGCTCTCCTGATTTCATAGTGCCACTATTGCCAAAATCTTGTTGGTAACTTGTTCTGTTATACAGGTTATGCTTGTATAACAGTTTATGGAGACATTGCATGAGGAGGTATCCAGTAGCTACTTGAGATATTCCTCACATTCCTTTGCACCATTTATCAGTCAGATGGTTTACTTCTATCCTTTGCCACTGATAGACAGCAGGGCTGCACCAGGGCACCATCCAGCTGCAGTTGGTTGCATAGCTGGGAAAGCAGAAACAACTGTTGTTCTTGTTCAGGGTGTATGGATGAAAGCTGCTGCTTCTTCGCCAGCTGCACAGTGGCAGGTGGATGGCATCCAAGTATACAACCACAGCCGATTGGAAGCTGAGGGGTAGAACTTTGCCTGGGCATTATCCAGCTGCTGTTGGACAGCTGAGGAAGAAGGAACACAACTTTGCCCTTGAAGCCATCATGTGCACCGACAGAGTTTTACATTTTGCCACCAGTCCAATAGGACCCTGGCTATTTTCTGCAACAAAACCCACCACTAATACTGTTTCTTTCTCCCTGGCAGATGTGAGGAATATCTGGAGCAAGTGGAATGTTTCTACCACTGTTCCCCCATTGCTGCCCAGTGGCCTCACCCACGACGACCCACAGCATTGCTGGCTGTGCCTCTCTGCCAGAGTTTCTGTGACGGATGGTGAGTAGTCTTCTTGTATAAAAAGAGGGCATTGGGTTGAAGAAATAGGGAGAGAGCAGCCAGATCCTTGAGGTAGCAGAACTGGGGACTATCAGCAGATGACTGCATCCTATTTATGCAGGTTCAGGTGGAAGAAGGTGCAAGGAATCATCCAGTGATTCTGTGTCTCCTTACATGGGAAGTAAATTCCACTGAAAAAAGTAGACTCGCTTCTAGAGTCTACTCATGTATAGGGTTATGTTATAAAACCAAAGGCAACCTTATTTTTAAGACCTAAAATTAGTGAAAGACATAAAAGAGTGTTTTATTCCCCGCTCTGACCTTTAAAAAGCCCATTACAAGTTCAGAAGATTAAATGCCATCTTCCTTATCAGTTCAGCACTGTGGCTAGATAAATTATCTCATCTGCTTATATTCTCTTTAGAACAAAGTCTTTTATATTCTGGGACACATAAACCATTTTCTTTGGTTCCAGAGCAAGGCTGCTAGTGGTGAAAACGAATGGAAATCATGCTATCAGCAATCAAGAAAATACAAACACCATGGGTAGGGAGGTGATACAATGTTGAATACAGAAAGCTTGAGATGCTCTTATGAGCTGAGAAGGATTTTTGGTTGAGAGGGCAGGTTCAACTCTTCGCATAAACCTTATTCAGGTGTTCTGAAAGTAAATACTCTAAAGTAAAGAAAATAAAAATAAGTCGGGGAAGCATGTTACTCTGTCCTTTCTGTCTTAATTTCCATTGTCCCCTATTGGTGTGGAGAAAGTGTGCCCTTCAGGCTGTTTTGTTTTTGTTTGTTTTTGAGGGGGGTAGGGGTTAAAAATTGCAAAATTTCACCCCAAAATGTATGAAATGCCTTCTAGGCATTTTTCCTGGTATGGGCATTTTTGGAGCTTTTTGAACCATTTTAGACCCAGGAGAAGCCTTTTTTAAAATCACTTCCTTGTGTTAAAAAAGGCCTTTCCTGAATCAAAAAGTGGCCTATGGGGCCTAAAAACATGATGAAAAACATGATGAAACACCTAAAGGGTGTTTGGGGGGACTTGGGGGATTTTTTTAAAGTGGGGGGGGGGAATGTAGAGTGACCATCCAAGGTCTTCTTCGGGGGGGAGAGCGTAATGTCCCTCCTTAGTTTTCTACGGTTGTCCATTCCTGACATAGAGGGTGATTTCTAAGGGGGAGAGCCTCCTCTGTCTATGGAGGCTCTCTCTGTGTTTTTCAATACAAAGTAAAAAAAAAACATTCAAAATTGTGTTCAGAGCCTCTGTGGATAGAGCAAGCTTGTTCTTTCAGAAAGTTCAACTTCATATGGTAACAAAACTGAAGACAAAGGTGGTGGATTATATGTGTATGAAGCGGTATATAAATGAAGCTGCTTTGCTTTTGCTTTTCCCCCTCCATACATCTTTTACTCACTTTCAGAATGTCTGAAAAGGATTTAGTCATAGAACTCACTGTGTTACTTTGGGCCAGGTATTTCTGCACAACTTGACCTACCCCAGACAGTTGTAGGAAGGAACCAACTTGGGTTCTCTGGAGGAAAGGTGGGATATAAACGTAATGCAATGACAATTCTGTTGTCTCCCTTCTTTCCCCATCTGATCATCTCCTCAGGTATGATGCTTGCAAAGATGACCTGACCTGTGCTCGGAACTGGCTCACAGATTGGCACTGGGGTCCTGATGGAAATAACTGCAGTCAAGACTGTGTATCTTATGGCCAGGTGAGAGCAGGGTTAAGTGAGCGTGATGATTGACCACAACCTTGGTGCTTTTGAGCACCATCGGGAGAGCTTGGAATCCAACAGGATCAAGCCCAGGGTGCAACATGAATAGAAAACGAAAGAATGTCAGACTAAATGGTAGACTATTCTGGTGGCTATTTATGGAAGATTGTCTCCATGTACATAAAGTATGAATTTCCAAGTGAAGTCAGTTTTGAGGAGAAAATTAATAATTTTGCCATCAAAAATACAAAAACAACAACAAAAAACAACAAACCCCAAACCCACCCTCATTCGATATATAAAACAAGTTTTGTTTTTGTTTTAGTATTTTTATGTATGGAAAAGCTTTGCCGGCAACATGGGATTTATAAAACTCCCCACATGTGAAATCTTTATAGAAAACCTCAGGTTTTTATAGTTTTTATCCTCCAAACAAAGCAGCAGAAATATCCAAACAATACACACTAAGAAATTTGGGAAGAGAGGCAAGGCAGCATGCCCCAGTCATGAACATAAAAATGGTAAATTGCTTTTTTTTTTTTTTAAACTAAAAAACAACAACACTGTGCTTGTCATGATTTGCTTATAAATCATCTCTGTGGGTGGCAGTACAGTGGTCCCTCCACATTCACTGGGGTTCAGGGTAAAGTAACCCTGTGAATGTGGGGAAATTGCAAATAAAAAATACCTTTTTTTTACTTAAGAGAACACCTCTCTAGGAATCTCCAGGTCCTCCATCTGCCAGAAATTGATCACAGAATTGTGCTGGAGGACCTACAAATGGCTAGGGAAGTGTTTTCTCTAGGAATCTCTAGGTTCTCCAGCACAACTCTATGGTCAACTTCTGGCAGAGTTGCACTGGAGGACCTAGGACCTTATCCCACGCTGCTCTCAAAAGTGGCAAGAAAGCGATATGAGCATCATTCCAGTACTATAGCTCTAGTATAAATATGGCGCTAGCGCTATAATAGCGCTATGGACCAGCTCGCGCTATTGCAATGCCCACTGAAACTGACATTCAAAAGAATGCGAATGATGCTGCATTCCGAGCGGTTTCTTGTTGGATTCTGAGCGACGTCGTGGGATCACGCGGAAAAATATAGCGCTATAGCGCCTGATTCTTAGCTGATTCTGAGCGACGTCGTGTAATCACGCGGGAAGATATAGCGCTATAGCGCCTGATTCTTAGTGGATTCTTGGTGCTTTTGGCCCCGTGGGATAAGGTCCCTAGAGATTCCCAGAGAGAACATATGAATCAAAACCACAAATAATCAAATCCACAAAATTCAAAGCTGCAAATTGGAGGGACAACTGTATTCCTGAAATGAATGATAATTTATATACTACAAATTCAGAACTGTTATAGGAACATTCAGTAAAAATTGCTGATATGCCAAATTATATGCAGTTTAGATTATTTTTATAAATTGAACTATCAGCTTCTGTGGCAGAAACAGAAAGTAAAAGCTGAAGAACTGTCGAAAGAGATCATCATTATAACTTTTCTTTGTTTTTAGCCAGTTACATAATGCAGAATAGAGTCCCCTCAGCTTGCCCAATAGTCAAAGGGGTTCCCCCATCTCTTCTATCCATATGGCAGACAATTGGCATGAGGTTTCGGAGAAAGTGTATCTGTCTGTCTGTCTGTGTCTTCAACTCACCTGTTGACTTACAGCAACCCCATGAATTTCATAGGTTTTTTTTAGGCAAGGAATACTCAGAGGTGGCTTTGCCATTTCCTTCCTTCCTCTAAAATATAGCTCACAGCAACTGGTATTCACTGGCAGTCTCCCATCCTAGTACTAGCCAGGGCTGACCTTGTTTAGTTTCCAAGATCAAACATGATCTGATGCCTTTAGGGTATTTAGGCGCAGGGTAGTACATACATGGTTTGATCTTAATTCTGTCAACTCTCAATGACATTGAATGTGGGAAAGCATTGGTTTTTTGAGAACAGTATGGCCCACCCTCAAAAATCCACCGCTTCCCCTCTGATGGCCGAATCAGTACCATATTTTGCATCCAGTATCATTCAGAGCTTGGGGATTTCAAACGTCTAAGGTTATGCTGACAGAATTAAGATTAAATCATACATAATGTCTAAAATTGAACTAAAATAGCATGCTGTGATCGGGGGCGGGGGACTAACCACATGCAAATATTTTCCCTCTTATGCTATGTATCTGAAATCTCTTGTTCTGCAGCTTTTCTTAGAATGGTTAATTTTGAATAAAAGGCAGTACTGATGCCACATTAGGGTTTATGCTAACATTCTCAATCCCTGCAATTGTTCAGCAGATTGTTTGCAGGCAATGTTGTTTAAAAGACAGTGAATCAATTTATACAATAGAGGTGAAGAACCTGTGGTCTTCTGAGATGATGTTTGAATAGTCTACATATGGACATCCCAGATGATGAGAGAAGCCTACGTGGGGAAGGGGAAAGCTGTTTTTGAATGCAGAGGCCACATCAGCCGACACCACCATGCAGAGGTCTAGACCACTCACCCATACATCCTGTCTCAAGAAGGCTTTTTCGCAGTTTGACAAGAATTCCCATAAATTCTAATCACTGGGTAGTTGGGTAGTTGGGCTTAAGAGAATCAGAGTTCTTCAGCATCTGGAAGGACACAGGTTTCCCACCTAATTAGTGTAAATGAATGTCAGTTTAGTAGCCCACACAAAAATGAGACTGACTGACAAGTCTGTCCACCACAACCATCATCCTGCTGCCTCGATGCTGCTTGGTGCTATGTATAGCTATGACGTGAATCATGCAGACTCCGGATGAAGAACCTGCTGTGACTTCTGTTTAAATGTTATGGGTGACATCACCCTTGTGCATATTTGCAGCCTCACTGAGTTAAGAGCCTTAGGCAGTGATTCTCTGCTCACCTCGTCTTACAAACAAAAATAACCAGTTGTGTGCTTTACTGCCCCTAGGCTTAGGAGAGATGGGAGATCTTTCATGTTATGTAACTTTACATGACAGGCTTTTACTGAATGCTATTGGCCTGGCACTGAGCAGCTCATTTGGTTAGTGTCCAGGGACACAGGAATGGAAGCAGGCAGGCAGCAACAGTTGAGCTGGGAGCTTGTTGAAAGAAATGGACAATATGCAACTGTGTGCCAATGTCAGACCCATTTGTTCACTGCCTCATTTGTTCACTATTTTTTTCCATTGTGAATGATAGCAAAGTTTACGAGAGGTGTGTCATGACTCTTTTCAGTTGATGCTGCTGTCGTTTTTAAAATCCTTACCCTCCTTCCTGACACCAGTCCTCAATTTACAAAACAGATAAAACCTTTCCTCTTGTGCAAAGTCCCACAGTATTCCTACAGAGAAATATCAGTGATTTCTTGTGCACCAGTTGATGGGGGAAGGGTAACAGAGCATATGAACATAAAATTTTGGAAAAACTGAATCCCAACACCTCTTATTTTAGCAATTAATCCGTATCATATGGCATTAGCTCTTGAACGCATGCATTTTATAGATAAGGCAAACAGATATACAGAACCTGCTGAAATTCCCTCTTCTACACAACTGTTAAATGTAGAAGAACCCCATCCTGTTTTTCACTTGATCACCCTAAAGTCTAAATATCCTTAATTGTTAGATTCCTTGAAGATTTTGTTTTATGTTTTAGAAAAAGATATCAAGGAAATATGAACTATGATAAACTGTAACCCATGATGAGTTGGGTTTCTCCTGTTGCCTACTGTAGTCAGCTCCACTGAGCAAGCAGAAGGTTTATAGCATCTGTCCCTCAGCACTGAGGTAGCTTTATTGTAGTGGTCTTTGCACACCAGAAGAAACAACCAAGAATCCAGTCACTGTGATGAAGCTTGAACAAATCAGACTTCTGTGTAAGGAGACGTATCTGGTTAAATCTGAAGAGAGAAGAAGCTGCCTGAGGAACGAAATGATTCACTCAATAGGCCACTCTCATCTGCTGGTTGAGGCTTAGTGGGTGTTGTTGCTGCCACTCAGACTTGCTAATGGGTAAGTGGTCTGGTGCCCTTCAGATGTTTCGGACTACAGCTCCGGCAAATTCTAGCCAATATGGCCTATGGTCAGAGACTCTGAAAGCTGGATGCCAAACATCTGGTGAACACCATGTTGCCTCCCTGTTCTCATTTTCCCAGAAAGAGAATATGTTTGGCTTGCACTCAGTTCACAATTGCAGCCACTTCTGTTCAACATTTTTATAGTTATTTTTTCCATCTGAGAAGTGAATGATTGGAATAACCACAGCTGGCCCAAAACATTTTGATGCCTGAAGTAAAGAACATGAGGGCAATACCTTCCATTCTGTGCATAAAAGCTGACTAGACTGGCAATTTGAATCTTTTTTCAACATTGATAATAGGATAGTCGTTAGGGTTGCCAGATTGAAAACTGAAGAGGGCTCCTATACATTTACTGGTTTTGTGGAAGAGGGCATTTCAACAGGTGTTGCTTATCGTGCAACCAGGTAACAAGTAATACCAGCTGAAATTCCCTCTTCTACACGATCAGTAAAGGTAAGAGAACTATCTGCAGTTTTCACTCTGGCAACCCTACAGAGTCCAATTATCAGACAGCTCTACCCTCCAATATAGTTTTTGCTGCTTAAGGCAAACTGCTTAATGCCAGGACCAGCCCTGGGAATGCCCCAAATGGGATAGGAAAAAGCAATTCTCAGCTCTACAGTCCACCAGAACGAACACCACCATGCAGAGCTCTAGGCTCACTCACATACTGTCCCAGGTAGGAAGGGCTTTCTACAATTATAACATGTACTCTCTCACGTTTTGCAGATGTACAGGGATGGAAAGGAGCTGTGTGAGACCATTTGGGATGATACTTTCATCGTCAGCACAGATCCCTGTGAGTGCCTGACCCTGACTGCCTCTGATACAGTCTTCTCAGCCTCTTATTTGCACCTCAGAGACAACACAGAGGAGTCTGACATCACCAAGACAGACAGCAAGAGGGAAGGCTACCTTGGCCCTAGCAGGCTCTGTACAGGCAACCTGCTGCTCCAGCGTCTGAGAAGGAACATGCAGAAGCGTTCTGTTTTCATGGAGGATGTGGAGGGGAGTGGGAGCGGGTTCTGACCCAAGATAGCCACCCTTCCAGGGGAAAAATAACCCCCTCCCCTGTAATGACCTGGGGCTTTGTGGGGGGATCGCTTGTGATCTATGCAAATCTGTCATGTCCCATGTTACCAGCTTCTCAATGTGTAGCTCTGTGAAATTTGATCTGACCATGTCCTAGGAAGCAGATCTGGCACCTTAGCAGGGCTCTTGAGTCTGGTGCCTTTAGCAATAGTTTACTTCCATTGGGGCACGACCCTCTCCTTTGGAAGCCTGCCCATGGCCACTGCTTTCCCTAAGCTCTCATTTTGTACAGGTTAAAAGATATGATTAGGAACCAGATAATGGTGGTAGCTCCATTCTCCCCTTCTTTCTTTCCAACGGCTGGTCTCCCCCCCCCCTCCCCCCCGCCCACCTTGCTGCCATTCCTGAGTGGTGGCATGACTGGACCTCACACAATTTCCCCTCTAGTACAGGAATGGCAGTGAAGACAGCCATCCTTCAAAGACACTGCTGAGAGAGAGCAAAGGCCTGGGTAGAAAAGATATTGTGAGTTCAAACTGCTATGGCTACAGACATGATTGCCAGTGGGACCTAAAATTGTTGGGTTGTCACTGGTAAACCATAACATGGAGGCAGCAGGCATTAGAAAAAACAGGCTGGGTTAGAGAGCTATATGGCTGGATTAACTGGTGCAGTTACAGGCTGGCACCTAAAAAAACTGCAGTTACTTGAAGAAGAATAGCTGCTACACTATTAAATTTAACTTTTATGCTATCAAATACTACCAGAAGTTGTGGAAGAGATTGTGCAACAGACATAGAAAGATATAGACTGTATGTAATGTTAATAATACAGTGTGTATATTTCTTAATCGGTTAACCATCTAATGGTAAGCAGGGAATGAGAGAGCTCAAGAGTCCTCGTGCTTGCGCTGCCTACATCTTTATAGCATTTCTTGATCAACAAAACGACCTCCATATATTCAGGTATAAACACTGTGCAAATTCTGTTTATAAGACTGACGCTTCATGAGCTTGCATTTTCAGCATGTTTGCATCATAGAATATCATACTCTGTTTAAAAACCTATCTATACTTGTGAAGAAAAATAAAAATGTATATGTGTTAAAAGAGTTTGTAAGGAAATCAGTAGAACAGAGTGGATCCTTTTATCAGCTTGCAGAAACAGCAGATCTTTCACAAACAGCTCCTTCCACAACTTTCAACATGCTGAAAAGAATGCCAAATTTAGATGAAAAGGGAGGAAGCACTATTAGAGGCAGTTTAACTCCTCATAGTGCAAAATGTCAGTTTTTAAAACACTAATGACACTAGCAATGCTATTTTCTAAATAACACAAAAATGTTTGGGACCAGTAAGGGTCTTTTTCCTTGTTTTCACCAAAACAAGCCAGTGTTCCATTTTATTCCTCTTAGCCCATCCTAGCCTGCTCTTGTTCATGTCTGCCTTATAAATGCACCCAACCCTATTGTAGGCTGCTGAACAGGTAGACCACTTTCTAACACTGCTAAACAGTAGTACGACCTGACAGAGCCTCTGCTGAGAGGAGGGACAATGAGTGTGTCTGTGGAGGGAGACAGACAGTCAAGGCAGGTGGATGGAGAAGCAAGGAGAGGACAAATGAGAAACAGAGAAGAATCATGTTTAGCTGATACAAGAAAAGCTTTGATAAGGAAGCTGATGCTGACACTCTGAGGGCAGGTTTGGGCAACATGCTATTCTCCATATAGCATTGGGATGCAACTCCTAGCCACTTTAAGCAGCAAAGCCAACAACAAGAGATGCTGGGAGTAAAACAGTATTTGGAGTACTGCACTTTAGCCAACTCTATATTTTTAAAATATAACATTTATTTCAATTAAAACAGATATACACAAAAATCCCTAAACATTTTATATATAAAAATGAAGCATCACACAATATAAAAACAACCAAACATATACTATATAAAACAAATAACCTAATTCAAACAGAGGGCCAAAAGGACCACCATCAGGCCACATTGGGGACGTGGTGTTTAGATGCCACACACCCCAAATGCGGCTGCCCCAACGTGGAAGAACCAGGCCAGGTGGCCAGGTTCAGAACCGCGGCGGTGGCCCGAATCAGGGCCAGGCACGTGCCGTTGCCACGGTCCTGACACGAACAACACCAACGCGATTCTTTTGAGCCATCTGCTTCACCTCTAACTCAACCATTTCCCCCTGCTATGTCCCCCTTAAAAATACTAAACCAAAAAAAATTACAAAAATGAAAAGAAATTAAATTAAACATTTACATACTATACGTAAAATTGACTTCCCACCCTCCCACCCCAGGGTGTTCAAAATAAAATAATTAATAAATTTCTCTAAAATACTTTTCTACATCAAATCCACTTCTGTTCTAATAAAACATCAAAATGTTTCAAGTATCCCAACCTTATTTTAAAGGAAAACAAACGTGTTTTGACAGAGAGGAGCACAGAGATGAGAGAGAAACAGATGGAACTGATTGTAGAGCAGTGCACGCAAAGTTCAGGAAATGAGAAGGGATGAAATTAGTCAAAGGAAAAGATATAACTGGTCCAGAGAGATAACGTTGCTGAAAATAAAGGTCATCTGAAAAGGAAACAAGGAGTCTCCCCTCCATAGAGGTAATTTAATTTTACCACCAAGTAGGAGCACTAACCATGCTCAGCATCTATGTATTGCTTCATTTTATTCCACTTGTTTTACTTAAATTTTCTCAATAAGTCCTAAAACCACCCAGGAAAACAGGTAAATTTCATCCCCAAATATTTGGCAGAGAACTTAGGCAGCATCCTTTATCTGTCAAAATATATTTGTTTTCCTTTAAGACAGGGTTGGAATGCTTGAAAATTCAGGGTTGGGATGCTGAACGAAAATTCAAAAAGGCACGTCTGTTTACTTTAAACTCTTAGACTGGTATTTTATAGCACTAAAGATGTTAGGGGACATATCTTCATTTCACTTGGAAGCATCAGAATGGGCTACTCTTCAAGGTGGAACACTTGACAGAGGTGAATGGCAGTATGGAAATGATGAACCACTATTAACTTAGGAGGCTTTATTAATGGTGCTTTGACTGGCATATTAATGGAAGCTCAAAGCAGCCCACCTTCAAAAACACAGGGATGCAGGTTGTAGCCATTTGTAGGCCAAGAACACAGTAGAGGTTCCATGCCCTGCTTGAATCTCCCAGCCACATTGGAACAAATAGGAAACCTTTCACCTCAGGCAAAAAAGCAGGAGAGCATTTTTTTTTCCCTTTATTACGACCATTCGGTCAGCACAAGATTACAATAAAACACATCTTAGATGTATACAACAATTCCCCACAGGAACTTGTCAGTTAGTATAAATTAATATACAAACTAAAAAGTAAACTATATATTTATAATTATCGGTCAAATTTAACTAAACAGTAATAGAATGTCCATTTATCAATTGAGGTCGCATTTTACAGACAATATAGCAGAATTTGGCCATCATATGAGATACTGTATGTTCCTTATTATCTAATAAGAAGCGTAAATAAAAAGAATCAGATTTGCCTGGAAATTTGCTTAATAATGGGCTAATCAATTGATGTCGAGCATCCCTATAAAATTGACAATAAAGTAGGACATGCTCATTAGTTTCAACAGCACCTGAACCACATGGACATAGACGCAATTCAAAAGGTATTTTTTTAAGGAGAGCATTTTTACATTTCCAGATGGGATAAATACCCTAAAGGCACCAGATCCCATCTGATCTTGAAGCTAAGGGCCTTTACAGACTTCCAGAAATAATGCAGCTTGAGACAACTTCAACTGCCCTGGCTCAGTACTAGGGAATCATGGGAACTGTAGTTTATTGTGGCACCAGAGCTCTCTTACAGAGAAGGCTCAATGTCTCAGAAAAAAACTACAATTCCCATGCTTCCCTAGCATTGAGCCAGGACAGTTAAAGTGGACTCAAGCTGCATTATTTCTGGCAGTCTGTAAAGGCCCGAAGTCAGGTTAGCTCCAGTTAGTACTGGGTTGGGAAACCACCATTTAGTGGAACGTGCTGCCCTGGAGAGTGATGGAGTCTTCTTCTTTGAAAGTTTCCAAACAGAGGCTGGGTGGCCATCTGTTGGAAGTGCTTTGATTGTGTCTTCCTCCACTGCAGGGGTTTGAACTGGATAGCCCTTGTGGTCTCTTCCAACTATGTTTCTATGAATACGAGGCCATATTTCAGAGGAAGGCAAAGCTATCTCTGAGTATTCCTTGACTAAGAAAGCCCTGCGAAATTCACGGGGTCACCATATGTCAGTAGGTGACTTGACGGCACATTGTTGTTGTTGTGTGCCTTCAAGCTATGTTTAACTTATGGTAACCCTATCATGGGGTTTTCTTGGTACAATTTATTCAGAGAAGATTTGCCTTTGCCTTCCTGAGGCTGAGAGAAAGCGAACTGTCCAAGATTCGGTTTACATGAACAAATGAGGATTCAAACCCTGATCTCCAGAGCGGTAGCCCAATGCTCAAACCACTACATCACGTTAGTGCATACACACATACATATCCTTTTGCATTGCTTTGTGCAGCACCGGTCCCTACTGGAAATGCCATCTCATTTAAATAAAAAAGCATTCACATATGGCAGAGGTGGGCAATACATGGCCTATGTGCTACATGTTTACCCTCCCACCAAATTCTGTGGTCCCAGACCCTCACATATATACATTTCTTTCAATAAAGAAAACAGAATTACAATTTGTGGAAGGCTCCAGGAATGTGATTCTCCCTTAAAATAAAGTACATACTCCCTTACATACACCTTCATTTGTCCCACCAAAGGCTTTTTTGGAAAATCATCCATTTCTAGTTGCATGGTGTGTGCGTGTGCACATGATGTGGCCTGGGAATTGACCTCTGGCCTTGTTCACACCAATGTATAGACAGATGGCCTTGCCACATCTCAATATCTTTTTGGTTTGCTTTATGCACCAGCAATATGGGCAGCCAATTTGCACAAAACAGGGCTTCCAGTTGATGCTATTTTTAATTTATTAACTAAAAAGGAATAGAAAACAGAAGTATAAAGGCCTCCAGAAAGAAAAAAACTTGACCAGTCCATTTCTCTGATGCACCTGTCTGTTGATGCCACTACTCACAGGTTCCCTCTACAGTTTTGGCTCAAGGGATTTACCACCTCCAATTAAAAACAAAGTGACAAACCAGTAGGTTCTTGTGGACTCAAAGAAAGATGTTCCCAACATGAAGGGAATAAGCTGCTGTCCCCTATAGGCTAGTCACTGTCTCAAGCTTGCGTTCATAAAAGAAGCGGTGTGGATGTCGTTTGGTGGGAGTGTCTTTCCTGGCAAAGTAGCTCAGAAGGGATTGTGCATTCTTCTGGTCATCTTCAGTATCATCCCTGGAGACAGAGTCAAAAAGATGGGGAGAAATGAAGGATCTAGGTGCAGCAACTTAAGTAAGAGCTTAGAAAAATTCCTTCTTTGGACTACAAATGGCTGGTGGTCATGCTGGCTAAGGGATTCCTGGAGTCTTAGGGCCTTTGCAGACTGCTAGAAATAGTGCAAATTGAGTCCACTTTAACTGCCCTGGCTCAGTGCTAGGGAATCATGGGAATTGTATTTTTTTCTGAGACATTGAGCCTTCTCTGTCAGAGAGCTCTGGTGCCACAATAAACTACAGTTCCCATGTTTCCCTAGCACTGAGCCAGGGCAGTTAAAGTAGACTCAATCTGCACTATTTCTGGCAGGCTGCAAAGTCATTTAGTCCAATAAAAAAGGTCACTTTTCTAAGCTCTGCAACATCTCCCACTCTGCTCTGTATCTTGCCTCTCTGAGTCACACCCCATGATCTTAGATTCCAGCCTTTCCCAGTTGCTACAACCACTGACCTTCATTGTATTCCAACAGCCTAGACAGAAAATAGGTGACTTGGCACATAGGCTTTGATTCTCTTAACAAAATAGTACAGGATTCCTGTCCCAACCAACTAGGACAGAGTTAACTGGCTGCATCTGCAGCTCCTCCTGTGGCATCCTGCCTGTCTGCCTGCCAAGGTCAGCCTGAGACTAAGGCAGCAAAGACACCAGCAGCCCTGGGACTGAATAGGGGAGCTGCTCATGAGAATACCAAGACCTGTGGGAACAAACAAGGGGAGTCACAGCATCGTTTGATGTCAGTGATTTCAGCTGGAATGGTGCAGTGCTTTGCACAGCCCACTTCCACATTGAAGTCAAGCGGAGAGGCAGGCATGAGGGAGTTAGTGGGGCAAGCCAGCCTCAAAGAGAGGATCTGTGGAGCAAGAGATCCCCTTGCTCAGGGCTAATTAAAGAATTAAAGGCAAAGGGTCCCACAGACACTTGGCAGATCTATGCAGCTCAAATAAACCTTCTCAGTGCCATATCTTAGAAAACTCACTCTTTTGGTTGACATCTCTCAGAATATCTCAGCCAGTATGGCCAGTGGCTGTTCTGTTACCAATGTAGTCAGTGCCTGCCACACTGTTGAAACCAGCATGCTGTTTTTCCCACTCTACAGCCCCCTCAATGGCTGCTTTACATAAAGCCTATTCCCTTCTGTGCATCCAAAGCTCCCATAGGCAATCCTGACAGATCAGATTGCTTCCTTATAGGTTCCATACCTCCCTTGATTTCCCATCCCAAGCTACCTCCATCATTCTATGATCTGACAGCTCTTCCCTCACCACTTACCAATGAACAGGCACGGCTTTGTTCTCCAGGATGATCTGAGCTGTACTCCAACTGAAACGTACAAACTGTGGGTAGCCAAATACAGGGTCCAAACTTTGTGTGAGCCACTCTTTAGTCTTGGGATCTGATGAAGCAACAAGTGGAAAAAAGAATAGATGACCAACAAACTTGGGATTAGCATTTGCAGTTATCTCTATTTCTAAGATGGCATCTCATCTTAGATTCCCAGGTTATTCTGCTAGCTATGCAAGAAGAATAGAGGTGATGGTAAATGATAGAGTGGGAATTAGAATGCCTCCAAATTCTACCCTTGCCTGATCCTATATACACAATGTGTGCAATACCTGATATGTCACTTTATAGCTGAATTGCTGGGCCAGGAAATTTAGGACTAGGAGTCAACCCATGGCATCTATAAAATAAAAATAGATGTCCTGGCTCAATCTTCTAGCAAAGTAGGTGAGCAGGAGTAGAAAATATCTTACAGTGGGGGACATCTCTTGGGATAAGTCAACTATTCTTCCCCATCAGCTGATATCCAATGGCATGTTACCCCTGGACTTCTGCCTCTGAATAAATACATCCTCTGCATCAGCTTTCTACAACCTAGTGCCTTCTGACTATGTTGCAACTAGAGCCCCCATGATTTAGGGCCAGAATTCCAAGTGTAGAGTCTTAAATGGCCAAAATCCCACATCCACATACAAGAAGGAGGTATACAGCAAGCTTAGGAGGAACACCTTTTTGGGTGGCAGGGGGAAGAAAACCCTAACAAGAGAGTAACAATTAAAAACGATTCAGTAAAAATGCTTAGTGGACAGAGAATGCTGTTTTGGGGAAAGATAGAGAACAAAGGCATGAGGGATGGAATGGGGAATCCTGAAAAGGAGCAGGTTTTGCTGACTAGAACCCCGAACATATTGCAACAGTTATCCTCCATGTGTTTTTCCAATTGTCTTTTAAAGTTCTGTAAGCTAGAACCACTGACTATTTCCTGTAGCTGCAAATCCAGGGGGATGGTTCTGTTCCCAAACTAAGCAGAAAGAGAAGCTGGAATTTACCATTGGGATAGCCTGAGCCGTAATCTGACTCCACATTTTCCAGATTCTCCACAAATTTCCAGTTCTTCACAACCCGGTCTCTTGCTACCTGAAAAACGTAAGAAATAATGAAGAACACAAAGCTTGCCTTCATGCACGGGACCAAAGTTCCATAACATTCTGTCTCCAACAGTGGCCAGCTAGTTATTTGAGCAGAGCAGAAAATGAAGCAATCACCATCCCTTTTCGTTTGGCTTCTGTGTCTGGTAATCAGGAGGTAGTCTACTTTTACACATGGAAGTAACACTCCCTTCAGTCATGGGGAACCTTTTACCCTCCAGAAATTGCTCTCATCATGTCTCTCTACAGGCCAGAATGGCCATAACTACTGGGGATTGGAACTCAACAAAAACTGGAGGGGCCTCAGTTCTGAACTTGCTGATAGGGCTGATGGAGCAGTTAAAGTGTGCATCTTTCCAACTGCCAGAGCAATGCTGAAGTCAAAGGGACCCTATGCCGGGCATTTACCTTGGCACAGATGCTGGCTGCACTGACTATGGGGAAGAGGGAGTCTGCCTTGGGCTTCACTGTAACCTCCAGCTCTGGAAATTGTTGCTTTAGTTTCTCTTGGTACTTCTCTGCTGGCCCCACAGTGTCCACAAAGACCTGAAGGAAGAAGGAACCACAAAGGGTTTAAGAGGTAGCATTTTTGTGCTATTTCCCACAGGCATGAATAGCTGAGCTGGCTTACCTCTGCAATCTGCACTCCAGAGTCTAATGCATTCTGGATGAGTCCAATGGCTGTATCATGTGAAAGCGCATTTAGATTGTATTTTGCTCTGCAACAACAAAAAAGAAGTCATGTTGAATCAGGGACATTACACTGACCTAACCATCAGTGAAATGCAACTTGGAAAAGGTATCATGTCTGCACCTTTTACCAGAACCAGCTAAGTAGCAGAGAAAGGAAGAGTTAATGAATGTAGTGACAGAGAGCAAATCTTCCATGCAGGAAGTCTCATATGCAAGCCCCTGTAATTCCGGTCAGAGCTAGGAAAGAATCGCAACTGAACACAGCAGAGCTGTTGCCAATTGCTGTACACCAAGTGAGAAGCACCTGATTTTCCCACATTTTGGGTTACAGTTCCCATCATCCTTGATCAATGGCCATGCTGGGTGAGGCTTCTGAAAACTAAATATCTGAAGGGCCAAAGGTTACTCACCCCTGGTGGGAATGCTATTGGGGTAGGTAGAAGGGTTGCCACTAACATTTTGTGTTCCATTTTCCTGACTTTCCTTGAACAACTTTTGTAGATTTTCCTGACCACCATTCGAAAATAATCTCTGGTTTAAATAATTGATAGGTTTTGTTGTTGCTGTATGCTTCAAGCCATTTTTAACTTATGGTGACCCTGAAGAGACACTATTACAGTGTTTTCTTGCTAATATTTATCCAGAAGGGGGATTGTTTGCCTTTGCCTTCCTCAGAGGCTGAGAGAATATGACTTGCCCAAGTATGACTTGGGTTTCCATGGCTGAGGGGGGATTTGAACCCTGTTCTCCAAAGTCATAATCCAAAATCATACTCCAATGCTCAAACTACTACACACTCATGCGTGTAGTTCTCATGTAACTCACAGATTATATTACATTAAATATTTTGATTAAGTGGTTTTAAAATACTGAAATACATTTTTATCAAAATAGGAGTTCAGTATTAGGTCACAGTGAACACTATTAACAGGGAAAAATCATTTGTTTTGGAACTGCACTAAAATTATACCAAGGTGGTAAATTAAATACAAACAATATCTGAACAATGACAACCCACAGAACATTTTAAGATTTTTTAAAATGCTGTTGTTCCCTTTTACAGAAGTAGAAAAGAGAGGTCTCTACCTTCAATTGTGTATAACAATGAGCCTAAACTTATGTTATGCTCCCCACGACAAATGTTTTTAATAATAATAGTTATTATTATTATTATTATTTCTATCCCACCCCTCTGCAGCGCAAATTATTTTAAAATAATTTTCCTTTTACTAGCATAATATTACATATAAGGTTTAATTTCTAAACCAATATAATTTTTGTAGCTGAGGGTAAAGTAATATTACAGCAGGGCTGGTCTTTATAATCTGTCTAGGGGAATAATGGCTAACTACTATATCTGGCCAGGCATAATTTACTGACTCCTGTCAAAATAGTCACATATTTAAATCAATCAAAACTGATTCTAGTTCATTTCAATGGACCAATTAGCCAGTTACAAAAAGCCAGCCAGCTTCTACATAATGAAATAATGCTATCACACTCAGGAACATTTTATTTTGTTTCACTAATAGTCATGCTATAACTTTGAAAATAACATTTTCATAATCAGCTAACCATATTATGGAGAACATGAAGCATGACACTTTATTTGTGTTCTCCTGCATCTCCACTCCAGAAATGACAAAGAAAACTGTTTTCACATCTTCCCATAAAAACTCTTACATTGGTATATTTTAATGACTATTTCTCCACTATTCCCTGACAAATTTCCATTTCCCTACTTTCATGAATGTGATAGATAGGAGAACCTGGATAGATAGGAGGACCTGGACATCGAATTTAATGCAGCATTCTATGTTCCATCTTGTGAATGGCAACCAAAACAGAATCTGTACAGCCAAGAGGAATGCAAATCTCACATGCTTAACAATGACATGAATGAAGTAGCGCAGTCAGCTGTCATGATTTCTTGGACTTCTTTTTCTAAACAAGGCTCTAGGAATCCTACAAGATGCCTAAACACCCTGAAAGCACTAGATCCTGTCTGATCTTGGAAGCTAAGCAGGGTTTGCCTGGTTAGTACTTAGATGGAAGACCATCAACGAATACCAGGTGCTGTAGGCTATATTTCAGAGGAAGGAACTGACAAAACCACCTCTGAAAATTCCTTACCTAAGAAAACCCTATGAAATTCATGGAGTTGCCATAAGTTGACAAGAGACTTGCAAACATACACACACACAGAGGAATCTTACAACTGGACTGTGCAAGTTAAAACAATAAAATGTGCCAGAGCCTTATCTCCAATAACAAATTATAAGGACAATCCATTGGACTACAACAGATTTCTTTTTAAAAATTAACCCATTACATCTCCTCAAACACATGGAAACGGTCATGTATTAACCTGGTGCCCAGTGGGCCTTCCTGGGGACAGCATCCTATAATGGAGAGGCACAACCAAAAAGGCTCCTTTTTTCATTTCTCTCTTGGAGAAGGTGCTTAGTGAAAGGCCCCAGATGTACATGACCAAGAAACATTCAATCAAAGACTGGCAGATACAATACTATATTGTACAAATACTGTTGTGTAACAGTAACACTGAAAGCCCCAACTGTTATAAGTTCTCAAGGACAGAGTGCCACGAAGGAAGGAAGCAACTTACAGGAGCACATAGCAATGACACCTCTCTTTTTGGGATGGTCAGCCTTAGGGTCAATCTAATTTCTATATAAGCTCCAAGACAATAAGAGATGGAAGGTGTCATGTTTCCACTCCTTTTCCCTCCTCTGCCCTTACATATGGTTTGCCAACAGAGATTACATAATACCCTCAAATACATGTAGCAATATTCTGGAAGGGTCCAAAGCAAAGCAGTCACCAGTATTAAGTACTGACAGACACTACTTAATACAATCTGGTCTACATGGTACCCAGGCTCCATTTCCAATTAGACCCAAGAAAGATAAAGCAGTGACCATAAGAAAACGGTGTCAGCCTTTCAAAACTTCATTTCTAATGGCTTCTTAATTCACTTAATAAGCAAACAATCATGTCCCCACTCTGCTCACCGCCTTTGCATGCTAGTTGAGATGAAGTTGGGTGAGAGGATGTGCAGGGCCCAGCCTACAAAATCCTTGGCTGCATCCAGCTTCTCAAAAAGTTGTTCCCGCTGAGCCTCTGTCAGTGTCTTGGAATCTAAAAGGAAGGAGAGGGGAGGACAAGGTGAAGAAAATGGAGCCTACAATGAATGCAAACATCTTTCCAGAAAAACTAAAGACGGTGGTATTTTCTGTCCCTTTTCAGTTTGGATCTCATACCATGTTATATAGTTTCCACCACTACTCAAGCACTTTTTTACCTGCTACCTTCAGTGTCTCCAGATCTCCTTGCCGGGCCACAGGACAGTAACAGATTCCATAAACCATGGGGCCTGAGAAGAAAGCAGAAGCCAGAACCATTTAAATGAACATCAGGGTTCCTGGTACAACATAAAATCACCTTTCCGAGTTGTTATAAGGGTTAGAACCATAGAGGTGGAGTAAAAAATAACAATTTAAATACTCTCCAATAGTGGAAGAGTGGGGATTGTGTGGCCTTCCAGCTATTACTGGACTAAAACTCCCATCAGCCCTGGAAACTTCCAGCAGACCATAAAGTTCCCATCCTTGAAGCTGATGTTATAATTACAGTTACAGAGCAAAATCTGATAGACAAGACATAATCTTCTACATTAACTTGTCCAGCAATAACTATCACACATCTATAGCCGCTCTCGGACAGGGGTTGCTGATGTTGCAGCTAGGAAAAAAGCAAAAGCTTTTTACCAAAAACAACCCTGGTTTAAATCAGTTTTTTGCATTAATGTTTTAATCAAAACATTTGAATCCTGCTTATTATATTAATACTGTGAAACTTTATTTCATGCATTAGAAAGCTTGACCAACCATATTATAATGCTTTCTAACATTAACTATCCAAAGCTATTAGGCTTTTATATTATTTACATCTTTCAATAAAGCTTTGGGAATTATATTGACAATGTATAGGAGTATAAAACTAGACCAATATAAAATTAAATCAAAAACTTAAGTAGCAAAATGCAGTACAGATGCTACAATTAAATAATAATTGTTCTGTTTAATACTTCTTGTGTTATTTTATGGTTTAATTGATTCTTGATTATTTGAATTTGTTGATATAGGTTCTTGTCATTGGGTCTAGCTATATATTCTTGTTTATTTAAGTTTATTTAATAGCTCTCTTTCTTTTTCTGTTTTTTCCTTCTTAAGCCTGGATTCTTGTTGTATTAAATAACCCCTGATCACCGCTTTACCAGCGTCCCATATTACATTCATTGGCATCTCTTTATTCATATTTTGTTCAAAGTATTTTTAATATCTTCTTAACTTTTTAACTATATTTTCATCGGATAACAAATTTTCTTTCAGTCACCATGAATATTCTTTTTCCCCTTGATTAACTGATAGAGATGGGACCGTGATCTGAAAGGATCCTAGGAAGTATTTCTGTTTTAGAAATTTCTTTACACAATAGTTTAGATGCAAATGCAATATCTATTCTGGACCAGGAATTAAATCTTCCTGAGAAAAAAGTAAAACCTTTTAACACCGGTATGTTGTATTCTCCAGATATCTATCAAGTTTTGTTCATTTATGTCTAGCGCTGAATTTAGTAACTTCCCTTAAGGCTTTTTAAATGTTAAATGTGAGAGTCTATCTAAATCCGGATCGACTACACCATGCCCTATAATCAATATTTTCTCGTAATTATATTATTTTATCCTTAGATTTAAATGTTTGAAAAATTTAGATCTTTTTTCTTGTGGGGTATAAATGTTAATTAGTAAGAGTTTCTCTTATTGTATTTCCAATTCTATTGCTAAATATAGGCCATTATTGTTTTTGAATATTTCTTTTGATTTACAATTGGTATTTATATATGTCGCTACTCCTTTCTTTTTATAACGATCACTGGAAGCTGCATAAAGGGTACCAAGTTTTTTATTCTCTAATAATCTCAGATCTCTACTTTCCATGTGAGTCTCTTGTAAACACACAATAGATGCTTTTTGCTTAATCAGATAATATAATATTTTACTTCTTTTCAATTTTGAGTTAAGACCATTAACATTCCAGAAAGAGTGGTTATTAAAGGTTAATGACTTCGCAATCATGGATAGATTATCTATGTATATCGCTGGGAAAACAACCCAACAATATGAAAGTAAATGGGGGAAGGTGGAGAAACTCTGGAATTTTTTTTATAAGAAATAGACAATATGATTGCTACATAATATGATTACTCTGATAAGTTTAAAATTTTGGAAATATATGTTATTGAAGCACACACATAAGGAACATGAAGGAATGTAGCATGACAGAATTTTGTTGTATATGTTTCATGTTGGTATGTCCGTATGTTCATATTCGTACATGTGTCTGTTAGTTTACTTATATGTATTTTTACTATACTTAGAAACTTAATAAAAATGATTATCAAATAATAATAATAATAATAATAATAATTGTTTGATTGCACTTACATTAATTGAAGGATTCATTGCTGAATAGCATTTCTGGCAGTATAAAATAAAGGGATTAAAAAGAAGTAACTGACACTGCATGCTGGTCTAACAATGCACTACCAATAAACTGTTTCAGTTAAAATGTTTAAATTCAAAGTCATTGTTGTTTCAGTAAGAAGGCTGGAAAACTGTAATACGGTCAGCCATCCGTATCCACAGATTTTTATCCACAAATTCAAGCATCCATGGTTTGAAAATATTTTAAAAAAATATAAATTCCAAATAGCAAACCTTAATTTTGCCATTTTATGTAAGGGTCACCATTTTACTAGTCCATTGTATTTAATGGGACTTGAGCATCCAGAGATTTTGGTATCCACAGGAGCTCCTGGAACCAAACCCCACCAGATACCAAGGACCCACTGTAATAGCCAGACTTTTTAAAAGAGTCATTTAGTTTAAACTTGACTTAAACCAACCTAGTTTAAACCATGATTTAAATTAACCTGGTTTAAAAGTTGATTTAAACCAACCTGGTTTTCATCAGCCAACCCTCAGATGCGAAGATTAAGGATAAGAACCTGCCTCAAACCTGCTGCCTGCCATTCTTACTGCAGCAACAATGACTTTGAATTTAAACATTTTACCCGAAACAGTTTAAAATCTGTTCTGTTGTTTTAAGGATCAAATTTATTTATTTGCTTGCCCCAGCTTGGCATAGTGGCTTGAGCCCTGAACTAGGACACTGGGAGACCAGGGTTCAAACTGAGTCCCGGCTCAGCCATTGAAATCCACTGGGTGACCTTGGGCAAGTCACGCTCTCTCGGCCTCAGGGGAAGGCAATGGCAAACCTCCTCTGAAGAAATCTTGCCATGATAGGTTATTGCCTTAGGGTCACCATAATGTTGGAAATGACCTGAAGGCACACAACAACAAGAAACAACAATAGGAGTGGTGTAGTGGTTTGAGTGCTGGACTATGACTCTGGAGACCAGGGTTCAAACAAGGTGACCAGACATCCTCCTTCTTCTAGGACATGTCCTACATTTTGACCTCCTGTCCAGGAGGAATTCCAAAATGTCCCCCATTTTGAGCATGACTGAGATGCATAAATGTACATTTATGAGTGCTTTTACTTTGTAAAGTCCTCCATTTTTCTTGAATGTTTTACATTTTGCGCTGCCTTGTCCTTTGTACTTAGGAGATCTGGTCACCCTAGGTTCGACCCCACACTTAGCCATGGAAACCCACTGGGAGACCTTGGGCAAGTCACACTCTCTCAGCCTCAGGGGAAGGCAATGGCAAACGTCCTCTGAACAAATCTTGCCAAGAAAACCTCGTGAAAGGTTATTGCCTTAGGGTTGCCACAGGAAATGACTGGGAGGCACACGACAAGAAGATGAAATAGTGGTTTGAGAGTTGTTGAATTATGACTCCGGAGACCGGGGTTCAAATCCCTGCTGGGCCATGGGAACCCACTGGGTGGCCTTGGGCAAGTCACACTCTCTCAGCCTCAGAGGAAGGCAATGGCAGACCCACCCGCTGAGCAAATCTTGCCAAGAAAACCCCATGACGGGTCCCCCTCAGGGTCCCCATAAGTCAGGAACGACGTGAAGGCACACAACTCATACAGAAAGCCCTCCCTGCCTCCGCCATCCCGGGTCCGTACCCAACACGGGCCCCCTTCCCGCCTCGTCGATGCCCAGGCAGCAGGGCTGGCTCCGGCAAATGGCGGGCACCGCGGAGCCCAGCCGGCAATTGACGGCGTTGTCTTCCTCGAAGGCGCTCAGCTCCATGGCGATCTCACCCGCGCGCGCCCAGGAAACGCCCACGGCACCCAACACAGGAAGTGGGGAGGCGGGAAATGGGCCAGGGGGCCGCGGGTCCTTCTGGGAGTTGTAGTTCGTGGAGCGGGGGAGAACGTTCCATTCACAGGCCTCAGGCGCCTTGACTCCGATGTAGAAGCGTTGAGGAAGATATTCTGTGACGCCTTTGTTGTTGTGCGCATCCAAGGTCCCAAACAGACTGCAAAAATAATCCAGTTTGAGAAGGCTTTTGACTGCCCTGGCTCAGTGCTAGGGAATCCTGGGAACTGTAGTTTATTGTGGCGCCAGAGCTCTCTTTCTCTGATAGAGAAGAAGGCCCCATGTCTCACAAAACTACAGTTCCCAGAACTCCCTAGCATTGAACCAGGGCAGTTAAAGCGGTCTCAAACTGGATTATTTCTGCAGTGTCTTCTGGACCCAAGTCATTGTTTACTTATGACGACTCTGAGGCAAACCTATCATAGGGTTTTCTTGGCAAGTTTCCTCAGAAGGGGCTCGCCATGGCCATCCTCTGAGGCTGAGAGTGTGACTTGCCCAGAGTCACCCAGTTTTTGTGCTCTGTCGACAGTACAAGTGATATGGCTGGGAATTAAGATTCCTGAATTCTATTTTCCCCCTTTTGGAAAAAAGACACTAGGTGCTTTATTTTATTTAATTTGTTTTCATTCATTTTCTTACTTTATATTTATTTTTTTGCCACCTCCTTCCCTCTCTCCCATGACACTCAAAGAAAAAAATGGACAATAGCATCCAAAATCCACACAACATCAATACCTTTATTTTTTGGCCAACCAAAATGCACAAAATGCATGATACAAGCTTTTGAAGCTCCTCTGGCTTCTTCATCAGGCAATTATGGAACAATTATAAAAACATAACAAAATGTACGCCTGTGACTTCTACATCATCATTCATTTTTCTTTCTCCTGTTTGATTTTTAACACTGCCTGATGAAGAAGCCAGAGGAGCTTTGAAAGCTTGCAACATGTATTTTGTGCATTTTTTACTAGTCAATAAAGGTATTGCTATTGTATGGATTTTGGATGTTGTTATACTCTGCTGTATGGCAAACACGGCTGCCTTTGGATATGATTTCTAAAGAAGAAAATGGTAAGATTCAGATCAAAACAAATACAAAATTGAAAACACATCCATAAAAATAGTGTTCAGCTAGTTAAAACAATGTCCATACCAACCTTGCTTAAAATGCCAGAGGACTTTTAAAGTAGGGTTGTTGTTTTTTAAATTAAAAATGCATCTGTAAAAAAGAAGTAGGATTGAACTATAAATCTCTTCTACAGCAACCTTGATTGAAAAGCCAGACAACTCCCTGGATTAGACGGGATCCTCCAGATTTATTGATTGATTGGTTGCAGTTTTCATCACACAGCCTATGGTGAGGCATTATGGGAAATGCCATCCAAAAACATCTTTGAGTTGCTTCCTTCTGCATTAAATGGACAATGTTTAATTAAGGGGATTAGCCTAGCTTCTGTAGCCTAGGAGTACCCACCAAGAAAGCCTTCTTTTGACTCTTCTACAGATGTTGCTGCTATTATCTGTTTATCTGTTGTCTGTGTGCCTTCAATTCATTTCAACTTATGGCAACCCTACGGTGAACCTATCATAGGGTTTTCTTGGCAAGTTTCTTCAGAGGAGGTTTGCCATTGCCATCCTCTGAGGCTGAGAGACTGTGACTTGCCCAAAAACACCCAGTGGGTTTCATGGCGAAGCTGGGAATTGAACCCTGGTCTCAAGAGCCATAATCCAGTGCTCAAACCACTACGCCATGCTGGTTCTCTATTATCTGCTCCATAAATGTGCCTCCAAGGTTGGTGAGATGAGAGAAGGGTCTTCCCCAAAGACCTAAAAAGCCAGGCAGGCTCCTCAGTAGCGTCACATGGGGGTGCAGAACGCACCAGGTGACACCCCAGAAAGGGAGTGACACCAGACTGACTCTCTGTCCCCAGGCAGTGCCTTTTCGGGATGTCTAGGCGCCACATGGAGGCACACTGGGTATGGTGGCTGCTCCCTGGGGTACGCAGGGGATCTCTGGCTGCTTGCATGCACTGCTGTGCATGCTGGAAATGCACTGGAAATCCCACCCCTATAAGTCCCACCTGCCCAGGAGTGACCACATCGGGTGACACCAACCCTAAGGACGCCACTGAGGCTCCTAAAGGAGAAAGCAATCTTTCAGATTATCTTAGTCCAAATAAGCATGACTAGGATTTTTAATTGTGCCCAGAAACAGACTGGTATTCCAGTTACGTTGTTGTAACAATGGAGCCATATACAGTTGGCCCTCTGTATCCACGGATTTTTTTAATCAATGGATTCAACAGATTCATGGCTTGAAGATATGGTATTCAAAAATAATATAAATTCCAAAAGCAAGCCTTGTTTTTGCCATTTTATATAAAGGACATCATTTCGCTATGCCATTGCATTTAATGGGACTTGAGCATCCATGGATTTTGGTATCCAAAATTTTGGTCCTGGAACCAAGCCCCAGTGAATACCAAACCCCAGTGAATACCAACTTTATCAATTTTAATGATTTTTGTATTGTTTTTAAATGTTATTGTTTTAAATTTGCTGTTCATCGCCTTGAGTCCCTATATTGGGAGAAAGGTGGGACATAAGTAAATAAAATCATCATCATCATCTACATCCAGTTTAGTTTAGTTTCAGGCCTAGGTGTGGGACAGACTGCTTTGATGCCTTATACAGCACCTACACTGCAGAATGAATGTATTTTTCCTATTCTTATTCTATTCTGTTCTGAAGATACTAGTCACAGATGCAGGCAAAACGTCAGGAACACATTCTTCTAGAACAGGGGTAGGCAACCTTTCCCCTTTAAGGGCCGAGGGACTTCAGCTCCCAGAAGCCTCAGCCATGTTGGCCAATAGTCCCATGTTGGCCAATAGCTCCTGGGATTCTGGGAGCTGAAGTCCTTCGGCCCTTAAAGGGGAAAGGTTGCCTACCCCTGTTCTAGAACATAGCCCCACAAACCCAGAAAAACCTATAGTGTGTCTTTTGTTGAATGTCAACAACATTCACTATTCACTATTTTATGGTAGTCCAAACAGGTTTGGATCTAAGGCATGTGTCACAATGGCTAGATCTGACATTTTTAGGAACAGGCGGAGATGTTGCTTTTGTCTTTCCTTCTCTTCAAATGTACTCCTGGCCACCACAGAAAAATGGGCAGCTAGGTTCAGGGTAAATCCAGGAGTTACATCCAAACTGTGAAGCTGAGTTTCCAAGGGGAATGTGACTCCATCCAAGGGGGGTTGCAGACTGCCAGAAATAGTGCAAATTGAGTCCACTTTTAGGGTTAGGGTTAGGGAATAATGGGAAATGTATTTTATTGTGGCACCAGAGTTCTCTGACAGAGAAGTCTCAATGTCTCAGAAAAAAAACACAATTCCCATGATTCCCTAGCACTAACCCTAACCCTAAAAGTGGACTCAATTTGCACTATTTCTGGCAGTCTGCAACCCCCCAAATCACCTGATCTGCCCTTTCGGCTAACCAAGAGCACCTTTATCATGTCTGGGATAAAGCTTCAGTTTGTTCTCTTTCTTCCCCTCCTTTACTAACATCAGACACTAGTTTAGAACCAGAACTTGGATTTAGCTGGGACGGAGAGATAGATTTAGGTGTCATCAGCATACTAGTAGTAGTGCCAAGTCCTCAGATGCCAAATAACATCTCCATTCCAAGCAGCCAACCAACTGCCCTGTTTTTGACTGATTGCCTCAGCAGATAATTAATTCCCCTACTCTCCTAGGTCACCCTTCTCCACTCTTGCTGAGCCAAAGGGACCTCCTGAGACCCTCCAAACATAGCTGCCACTACCTAGTGAATTAAGAACCTCTTTAGCATATGCTAGGCGCAGGGGTAGGCAACCTTTCCCTTTTAAGGGCCGAGGGACTTCAGCTCCCAGAATCCCAGGAGCTATTGGCCAACATGGGACTATTGGCCAACATGGCTGAGGCTTCTGGGAGCTGAAGTCCCTCGGCCCTTAAAGGGGTCAGGTTGCCTACCCCTGTCTGGGCTTGCTAACAGGCATGTAGTTTCCTTCCCTTTCTAACTTAAGCAAGCAACAACCAAACAGTAACTGAGGGCCTGTGCAGACTGGCCAAAAGGGCCGGCCTGGAGGTGGAATTGGGGCGGGGTGACCGCACGCCGGCCACCCCGCCACCGCCATCATGCTGCACACCCCACTGCACGGCATGTGGCAGCAGCGGGGCTAAGGGTGGCTTTTTGCCGCTCCAAAGGGAGCGGTATTTGCCAGTTCTTTTTGGAGTGGCAAAAAGCCGGATTGGGGACACGGCGTGTGGTTGCCTCAGCCCCAATCCGACGCTCCCAGAGGTGGCACAGAGCCGACCCTTAGGGGCTGTCTGTACAGCCCCTGAGTCAAGGCACGAGTAAGATGGAGTGTCTTGAGAAGGAAGGTACTTTTTAAAGAAGCTTTATTCTAATTAAACAGTATAGAGCAAAGGGTATCACTACATGTAAGGCCCTCCTGGTCTTACCGGTACAGAGACATGTAGTTACAGAGATGCAGAAAATACAGAGAGTACAGAAGGGATAGCCAGTATAGCCATTTCATCCAAGCTAGTAAAAATAACAAAAAAGACCCTAGTGGTTTCATATACATGTTAAATAGCCTGTGGAACAAGAAGGAAGGGAGGGAGACCACAGACCAATGGCCATGGTGTCAAGTATGAGTCTCCCAGTGCCACTGTCTAAAGTCCCTCTCAGTGCCAAAGAAGGACCAGAGCCACTATAACATAGTGCTACTGAGTCTTATCCCACAGAAGTCACCCAGAAGATTAACATGGTCAATGAATGGTATTGCAAGCTATCAAGAGCTCCAGCTGAACCAACAAAAACACTTCCCCACATCCAATCCTGTTAATTCATCAAGGCTGCTGCCACACTGCAGAATGAATGCAGTATGACACTGCTTTAACTGTCATGGCTCCATCCTATGGAATCCTGGCATTTGTAGTTTGTTGTAGCACCAGAGCTTCCTGACAGAGAAGGATAAATATCTCACAAAGCTAGAAATCCCAGAATTCCATAATACTGAGCCATGGCAATTAAAGCAGTGTCAAAAATATATTAATTCTGCAGTGTAGATGCTGTATAAGGCATCAAAGCAGTCTGTCCCACAACTAGGGGAAACTACTGAAACTAAACTGAATTGGATCTAGATGATGATGATGATGATTTTATTTAGCTATATCCCGCCTTTCTCCCAATATAGGGACTCAAGGCCATTTCCCCACCTATAGCAATGTGTTTAAATCTACAGCATAAAAAACTATTAGAGGGAGGAAATTTATCATCAAATAACTGAATAAATCTTATCAAGAAAAACTTATGATAGGGTTGTCCTAAGTCAGAGTCAATCTGAAGGCACACAACTACAACAAATCCATGGGACAGAACTGAAGAAAGGAGTTGCCCTGCATATATTTCTTGCACACAAAGGATTTCACAGGCATGTAAGGTTCCTTTTTCCCCCTGACTCTTGTCCTTTTGTTCAAACAAACTGAAATCCATATATAGACATTAAATGTCAGGGAACATTGAGCAGGCATTAGCCTAAATCCTATTGTTAGTTTCAACTAGAGTAAACCTGATAAATCAGTGTGATTTACCTGTCTGTTGACTCACCACTCAACGAATTGATTCAATGGGTCTAGGTCTCTGCATGTATGTGTGTGATCTTAGGCAAGTCACACACTCTCAGCCCCAGAAAACCCTGTGATAGACTTGCCTTAGGATTGCCATAAGTTGGAAACAACTTGAAGGTATACAACAACACACCTTCAGGTTGACTGTCTGGTTGGTCCTATTAATTTCATCACTTTTTCTTAGGCAAAGAAAACTTAGTGGGGAGTATGAGCATGGCAACTGTGAACACAGGCAAAGGATGAGACTGCCATTTTGTTTTTGAATAGTAACTAACATTGTCATTGCTTTTTCTTCTCCTGTATGATTTTTAACACTTTTGCCTGATGAAAAATGTTCTCTATCTGTTGGTCTATTGTTGTTTCCCACAAGGTAAGAAATAGTAATGCTGTTGTTGTTGTTGTTGTTGGGACTTCGGAAAGCTGGTGTGACATTTTCTGTTGGCCCAATAAAGGTATCACTGTTTTGTGGATTTGAGGTATTATTATATTTTAAAATCCAGCTACATCTTGGAGGGTGATGGCAAATTCCAGCTGTTGACTGCTTGCCTGTTGTGTACTTTTTGAAAACACAGGAATCCAGTGGATATGTTGTTGGTAACTGCCCTCAAGTGGACCTCAACTCATGGTGACTCTGTGGATGAGACACCTCCAAGACTCCCTATCCTCAATGGCTCTGCTTAGGTCCTGCAGACTCAGGCCCCTGGCCTCCCTGATTGAGCTAGCCATCTGGTGTGGGGCTTACTCTCTTTCTACTTTTGTTGTTGTTAACCCTTGAGTGGATCTCGACTCATGGTGACCCTGTGGATGAGACATCAAGACCCTAACCTCCCTAACCTCCACTGCTCTGCTTAGGACCTTTAAATTCATACCATGATCGCCTTAACAGAGCCCATCCATCTTGCATGCAGCCTTCCTCTCTTTCTACTTCCCTCTACCTTTCCTAGCATTATTGTTTTTTTTCCCAATGAGCCATGCCTTCTCATGATGTGTCTGAAGTATGACAGCCTCAGTTTTGTCATCTTGACTTCCAGGGACATTTCTGGCTTGATCTGCTCTAGGACCCATTTGTTTGTCCTTTTGGCTGTCCATGGCTTCTTCAGCACTCTTCTCCAGAACTACATCTCAAATGAGTTGATTTTCTTCCTATCTTCTTTCTTAACTACCCTCCACCTTTCCTAGTGCTGCAGTTGGCCCTCCATATCCGCAGATTCTTTATCCTTGGGTTCAACTATCAATGGCTTGAAATATTTAATAAATAAATTCCCAAAAGCAAACCTTGATTTTACTACTTTATATAAGGGACACTATTTTACTAGGCCATTGTATTTAATGAGACTTGAGCATCCACAGATTTGGGTATCCATTGGGTGGTGTGCCTGTGTGTGTGATGTTGGAACTAAAAATCAGGAGATACCAAAGACCCACTATAGTGTCCTTTTCAGTGAGTCTTGCCTCCTCATTATGTGGCCAAAGTACAACAGCCTCAATTTGACCATCTTGGCCTCCAGAGAAATTTCAAGCTGGATATGTTAATGGACCCTACCCAGGGTGACCAGAGTCCCTCCTTTTCCAGGATCTGTCCTACATTTCAACCTTGTGTCCAGGAGGAATGTCCTCCATTCCGAGTATGACTAAGCATACATTTACTTTTCTATTAGTGCTCAGCTTTTCTTTGGTCATGTCCCCCATTTTCCCTCAAAATGCCCTCCACTTGGAAACTGACTAAGAAGCATGAATTTACATTTCTGAGTGTTTTTAGCTTTTTCTTAGTCACGTCCTCCATTTTCCTTCAATGCCCTCCACTTGGAGCATGACTTAAGGAGGACGAATTTACATTTCTGTGAGAGTTTTTAGCTTTTTTATGTGGGGACGTCCCTCCATTTCCCCCCCCCCCCAATGCCCTCCATTTCGAGCCTGACTAAAGAGCATGAAATTACATGACGGTTTTTCACTTATATTTGGCCATGTCCCTAAATAATTCTTTTCCCCCCCCTTCAACGTCCTCCATTTTGTGGTCCTTCTGAGGGGTGTGAGGAAGGCCACCGACCCTGACCCTGGGGCTCTGTCAGAACCACCTAGGCCTCATTTTTGAAGCGGAGGGTCTCTCCTTCCCTCAGGCCTTGGAGCCCGGCCCCTTTCCCGCCCGCTATAAAAGAGGGGCCTGGGCGGCCTCCCCGGCCTCGCCCTCCATCTCTCCGGCGTCCCGCCTCCTTCTTCTCCGGAGAGCGGTCCAGGCTCCCTCCTTCCCTCGCTTGCTGCGCGGAGACTGAGGTGAGGCCAAGCGGGGATGTGAGGGCCGGAGCCATTCCCCTCTGAGGGGCCTTTGTCCTCCATTGCCAGGGGCCCTCCTCCATTCCTTCCCCTCAGAGATGGAGAAGCCCTTCTGGAGGCTCTTCCCTTTTGTCTCCCAAACTGAAGGGGCTCCTCGCTTTCCTCTTGGAAAGGAAGGAGGAAGGGGGGTTTCCATAGTGGTTTTAGGACCTCCATTTCCAAAAGCTGCCCTCTGCAAGGCGACCAGGAGGGTCCTTATTTGCAGCCGAGGAGCGGGAGGGCTCTTTCCTTTGTCTTGCAAGGAGGGTACCCCCGGGTGTCCTCCTTTTCCAGGGCCTGCCTTCCATTTTCCCACTGTCTGCCCAGGAGGAATGCCAAAACGTCCCCCATTTGGAGCAGGGCTAACCAGCATGGATTTATCTTTATGAGAGTGTTTTCAGCTTCGTTTTTGGTCATGTCCCTGCGTTTTCCTTGAACGTCCTACATTTTTTGGCGGTGGCGCGTCCTCCTTTGCGGTGAGGACAGCTGGTCAGCCTGGTTGCAAAGTGACCATACACGTCCTCCATTTCCAGGACAGGCCCACATTTCAGCCTTCTGCCCAAGAGGAATTGCAAAATGTCCTCCATTTTGAGCATGACTAAGACGCATGCTTTTTAGCTTTTATTTTGCGATGTCCCACATTTTTTCTGGGATGTCCTGCATTTTGCAGTGCCTTGTCCTCCTTTGGGGTGAGGGCATCTGGTCAGCCTGGTTGCAAGAGGGGAGAAAGAGAAGGGGAGGCCTGCTGGCTTTCCCTCCTGGGACTGGACTCCAGGGGCCCTTCCTCGCCTCCTCAGCTCCTTTTCTTCCTTCTCCCCCTCCTCTCCCCCAAATGCCCAAGCAGAGAGGTTTTCTAACATGAAATCCTCCTTCAATGTTGTTCCTTTCTTTGCTTTAACTCAGGGCAAAGGAGGGAGCAACGTGGGGGCCCTGGGCAGAGATGGTAAGCTCTTAAGCTTATTGAAAAATGCCCTGAACCAGAGCTTTAAAATAATTGGGGAATTCTTCCCACTTTCCTTTCCTTTCTTTTCTTTGTTTCCTTCCTTGCATCTTCCTTCCATCCTTCCATCCATCCATCCCTTCCTTTCTTTTCTTTTCTTTCTTTCTTTCCTTCCTTCTTTCCTTGCTTCTTTTCTTTCTTTCTTTCCTTCCTTCCTTCCCTCCCTCCCTCCCTTTCTTTCTTTCTTTCTTTCATTTCATTCCTTCCTTCTTTCTTTCTTTCTTTCTTTTTCTTCCTTTCCTTTCCTTTCCTTTCTTTCCTTCCTCCTTTCCTTTATTTCCCTCTCTTTCCTTCCTTCCTTCCTTTCTTAGTACAGGAGTAAATATTCAAAGTTAGGGGCACTTAGGCTGCATCTGCACTGCAGAAATAATCCAGTCCGACACCACTTTTAATTGCCCTGGCTCCATGCTATGGAATTATGGGAATTAGAGTTTTATTTGACAATTAGCCTTCTCTATCTGGTGCTACAACAAACTAAAATTCCCAGAATTCCATAATATTGAGCCGTGGCAGTTAAAGCAGTGTACAACTGGATTATTTCTTCAGTGCGGATGAAGCCCTTGAAGTACACTTGAAAGCTAGATCAATGGAAATGGGGCCTTCTGGGACTGTTTGGACTAGGTCGGGGTGTGTGTGGATGGTATATGGGAGATGTAGGGTTGTGTGTTGTAAACCCCAGGTTCTTCCAGCCCTTTGTCCTCTAGATTGAAGGCTCCCGTTTCTTGCTTTGCTCAAACTAGCTGTACCAGTAGCTGCAGATCTGATTATGCTCTCAATGGCTTGGCATTGTCTTCCAGACTTTTCACTCATTTTAATCCAGAAGAGGCGGTTAGATGGCTCTGCAACACCTCCTCCTGGATCTGAGAGGCCCTGATAAAACCACTTTCTTTCTACAGAAACTTTCCCCCTCCCTCTTTCTCTTTCTCTCTTGCCTGAAGATGTTAAAATACCATTCTCTTAAAAGATTGCAAGAAGGGGGCGTGGCTGTCACTGGTGATGCCTGTTTGCAAGTAAGCCTTGCAGTGGATTGCACCACAGCTTAGTCCAGAAATGTGTTGGTTACTGGAAGAATGAACAAAAAATGTCACAAAAATAATTGTAAACACATCCCAGACCTCTCTGGTTGAAAAGTCCAGAGTAGAGGCTGCACGTCCACAGCCCAAACCAGGGTGCGTGTGTGTGCATTGTGTGCCTTCAAGTCCCTAAGGCAAACCTATCTTAGGGCCTTTGCAGACTGCTAGAAATAATGCAACTTGAGTCCACTTTAACTGCCCTGACTCAGTGCTAAGGAATCATGGGAACTGTAATTTATTGTGGCACGAGAGCTCTCTGACAGAGAAGGCTCAATGTCCCAGAAAAAAATACAATTCCCATGATTCCCTAGCAGTGAGCCAGGACAGTTAAAGTGGCTTCAAGCTGCATTATTTCTGGCAGTCTGCAAAGGCCCTTAGTATGTTTCTTCAGAGGGGGCTTACCATTGCCATCTTCTGAGGATGAGAGATTGTAACTTGCCCAAGGTCACCCAGTGGGTTTTCGTGGCCAAGTAAGGATTCGAACCCTGCTCTCCAGAGTCATAGTCCAACCACTACACCACACTTTTACTTAATTCAGATTTTGCTTTGAACAGTGAGAAGGTGGTGGATCTGAGGAGAGGATAGTGGAAGGAAGATTCTTGGATATTGGTCTGCCTCTGACTGTTGCTTTCAGGTTCCAAACCAAAGCTCACTTTCTGCATTTTCATTTATTTTTATCAATGCATTCTCTTAAAGCACTTTTTCAGCACAGTTATTTATATGGGTGATGATATTCCTTTTCTTTCTGTTACAAGTTGCTAGAACAGTGAAAAATATGTGCTTTTTAAAAAGAATGTTGTGAGCTCTGCTCAGTAGCTGTTGAGCATTGCTTGGAAAATCTCCATGGATAGTGAGTGTTAAGCATAGGAACTCATTGTGACAGTCTTTTCCCAACACAAGTTGGTATTTGAACTGAAAAATCAACAAACTAGTCTTAGCTGTTCTCATCTCTGCCAGGAGTAAGTCTTTTGTAAAGCTGGTGGATATTTGTTGCCTATTAAAGATCAACCTACTGCAGAATATTTTACAATACAGCAGACATGGCTTCCAAGTGTATATGGTTGCTAGGAAAAATCTCATTTTCTCCCAGATACTCAGAGTGTGATTGAGTCTCCTTCTTTGGAGGTCTTTAAACAGAGGCTGGATGGCCATCTGTCGGGGATGCTTTGATTTTGAGGTCCTGCATGGCAGAATGGGGTTGGACTAGATGGCCCTTGTGGTCTTTTCCAACTCTATGATTCTGCTATGAGATAGCTAAACTCAAAGGCACAGCAACAGGAAAAGTGCCAAAATTTCAATGCTGTGAGTTCATGTGCTCTGGTGCCACAACAAACAATTCCCAGAATTCCATAGCATTGAGCCATGGCAGTTAAAGTGGTATCACACTGGATTATTTCTGCAGTGCAGATGCAGACTTAGTAACACTCTGCTTGGTAGCTGCTGCTCCCTCTCAAGAAAGACAATTTGTGTGGCTCAGTTTGTAGTGCTGGGACACGCTTCTAGCAGGGGAGCCCCTTGTCAGGCAGGGATACTGTATGGGGCAAGGGATATTAAGGGTGAATTGTGAATTAAGATTGCCAGCTACAGCAATGGGCAGTGTTAGTTTCTTGGTGTTCTAGCACCATCTAATAGTGTTTGAAGTGTTGTTGCACATGCCCAATGGAGCATCACTCTGGAGTTAACAGAATACTGAACGCAGCACTTTTCTTTGGAAGACTGCAAGCTGTTTTAGTTAGAAATAGGCCAGCCAAGCAATCATAAAACACAAACTTTAAATAATAAGGCACAAACATCCAGGGACATATATCTTTACATTTCAGTTTGAACTACTTTGAGAGCCAAGTCTTGGCTGGATACTGGAATATAAATATGTTTGGCTTTATCTGGGTTACTGCCCTGTTTCCAGTGGAGGAATATCTTTAGATGATACAGACTGTTGAGGAATGAGAATGAGCCACTTGTCTGCTCTTGACTCTTTCAGTTTGTTCAGTCTGGCTTTATACTTTGTTGAAATACTTTCTCTGTGATGCTGGCTGTGGAAAGCAAAACCACATTTGTCTTTAGCACAGCTGGAGAGCACAGTGTATTACATTAATAGATCAGTTAGTACCTGCCCATCCATCTGTTAGCTAGCAGGTGTTCACTGAAGATTTTTATAAAGACAAGTATGGCAATGTCATGGAGCATGTGGTTGTGTTGATAAGTGCTTGTTGATCTGCTTCTAGTTCTGTCTTTCATCATCCTCATGTTTCTCTTCATGTATCTCCTACATGCTGCTGCTTAGAAGAAGCTCAAGTTTACCTTGGTGAAAGCTACATCTGTCTTGCCATGCTGATGTACTCAGCCCAAATATTCCAAAAAGCAAGAGGAGACTTGAGGGCTGAAGTCGTGGTTGTGAAGTCATAGGACTTGGCCTACACAAAAAGTTGTGAAACTCACATACATATTAAAGACAATGAGAGAAACTTTTTGGTAACAATGAAAAGCTCTTTGGGGATGGAATGGTGAGGAGAAATTCCATTAGGTTTCAGCCCAAACCAAATGTACTTCAAAAAAAAGTGCACATGTTTTTCTGAAACTCCCTGCCACAAATGATGGATAGCAGTGTTCAAAAAGATAGACTTTCTGTAAAGGATCAATCAGAAAGTGCTTGTCTGGGTGACAAGTACACCACTGATAAATCTTTAGCTAACTGAATTAGGTTTCAGCAGTTGCTAGAACGTTTGCAAGCGAACAGGTGCTGTACTGGCACTTGCTCATGCCAGGGTGTCTCTAGAACGTTAAAGCTGAAAGTGGCTATTTGAACCAGAAACCCCCTGCATTTTGCTGCTCAGAGAACAGCTACCCGATCTTTTCATGCTTCAGGGATTACCTTGAGTTGAAAAGCTGTATTTGACTGGTAAACACTGTTTCTCATGAATTGGGACTCTGTACAGTGCTTAGAAGAGTTTTTTCTTCTCTCTCTCAAGTTACAGACTGGCTGGAAGCTACAGAAGCTGTGGGTATAATTTAGGTAGCAAGAAGGATTGTAAAAGTAGCAGGTCCTGTCTAATCACATAAGCTAAAGAGGTCAGGTTTGGTTAATACTTGGAAGGGAGACTGATATAGAATATTGGTGGCTGTTGTCTATACTTCAGAGAAAGGCAATGGCAAACTACTTCTGAACAATCTTACCAAGAAAATCCTATGATAGGGTTGTCAGAGGTGAGAGGTGGCATGAGTTCTGAAGCAAAATTATGCTGCCCAGTGACAGCTGATGCCCACTGGAGCCAGGTGAGGGGGGGGTCACCTGAGGCAGAGCCATGAACTGAGTTTTTTAAAAAGCCATAGGATTTTTAGACTTATGCTTTCCTGGACTTTCAAACAAAGCTTCTCAGCATAGGTTTCCCGTAAACACTGTTCAGAGACCTCATCAAGGCTGCCCAAGATTAATACTATTTTTATCTAGACCTTGCCAAAAATGAAACTAGCCTTTTCAGATCACATCACAGCTTCCAAAATGAATACAGGTTCCCCTGAAGGTGTTTGCATTTCTTCAGCTGTCTTGCATACATACATACATACACACACAGCCTTCCCATTTGTTTACTCACATAAATATTTCCTGGTCCTACAAAGATACAGGCATGTTCACCTCAATTTACACATGCTTACATACATGTGTGCCCGGCTACTGCATTTACTCACACACAAACATACAGGCACACATCCAGCATCCCCATACAGAAAACAATCCCTGCTCCCAGCCGCCTCAGCATTTCCCCTTTTATTTTGGGGGCAATGGCAGCTGCTGCTACTACTTAAAGGAAAGGAAAGAAAAGGAACACTGTTCTCTGCAACTTTCAGCTTGCTTAGAAAATTTCTTACAGTTGACCCTCCGTTCTCACAGGGGATCCATCCGGACCCTCCCCCCCCTGCAAGAATGGAAAATTGCGTATATTCAAGCCCCATAGGCTTGAATGGAGGCGCGCACCCCATTTTGTGCCCCTCCGTTTGCCTCCTGCAGATAGGCAAGAGATACGGATCTTAAGTCCGCAAGAACAGAGGGGCAACTGTAAAAAGAAAAATAATGGTGTTGCTTCTGGTGAACTTGGATCATAACCTGATGCCTTAGGTGAGGTGGGCCTGATTTCAGGCCATCCATGGCACCCAGGATGGTGAGTATTAATGAATGCCTTCCTCTGGTACCCTTTGCCCTGTGCCTGCACCATGCTAGAAAGAAATGCCAAAGGACAGGGTCTGCTGCAATGTGAACTCTTTTTCTGGAGTGCCTTCCATGTCTGGATGTTTGTTAGGGAGGGTGAGCATGGATGGCTATGATGTTGCTGCCTTTCAAATTCTCTTGGTACCTGTTCTGTACCAAGGCTCTTGTTTTCAGAAACTGTGCTCAGTAGCCACTTTAACATCTTTGCACTTTTCTGACATTTCAGAAAATGGCCACCGGCAATGCTCAGATTGGGAAGCCAGTTCCAGACTTCCACTCCACAGCAGTGGTGGATGGAGCCATCAAGGAATTAAAGTTGTCAGACTACAAAGGTAAAGAGAGATGGTTGGTTCCTGACTATTTGCATTTCGTTTATTAGTAGCATGAGCTGCCTTGTGCTTATGAGAAGTCTAAGAGTGTACACAAAAATGAAGGGTTCCCAAGGCCACCCTGAGTCAGGACACTAGTGATAAAACAGCTAAAAGTTTTAATCCAGCTATGTTCTGAAGCACAGGCACACAAAGGCAGAAAGATCCCTTATTCCAAATTAACCTCAACCCCTAGCCTCTGAAATTGGAAAAGTTGCTTTTTTCTCTTTTTCTTTTAATAAATAATAATTTTTTATTTATAGCCCGCCCCTCTGCGCGGCAATCAGGGCGGGTTACAGCATTTTAAAAACAACAAAGTTAAAACATTACCTCAGTCCACAACCCTCCCCCCTTAAAACTAAAATTAAACTTAGCAAGAATTAAAATACAATAAAATAACCACAACAATAACAATAAAAATACTAAGTGCTAAAAATTCAGCAGGAAGAACAAGGGCGAATTAAAACTTAGTTAAAGCTAGTTAAAAACTCATCCCTCTAGAGCGTTATTTTGGGAAGGCCTGTCGGAAGAGATCCCTCTTTACTGCTTTCTTAAAAGCATCAAGTGTCGTAATAAGACGGATCTCATCCGGCAGGCTATTCCAAAGTCTTGGGGCAGTAGTGGAGAAGGCCCTCTGGGAAGTCTGCGAAAGCCTGGTCTTAATCGGCTGAAGCAGATTCCTCCCAGATGACGGGAGGGCGCGGGGGGGATCATACGGGAAGAGGCGGTCCCTAAGGTAAGATGGCCCCAAGCCATGTAGGGCTTTAAAGGTCAAAACCAACACCTTGTATCGCGCCCAGAAACTAATTGGCAGCCTGTGGAGGGACTTAAGCACTGGTGTTATGTGCTCCCTCCTAGAAGTACCGGTGATTAACCTGGCTGCCATATTTTGCACAAGTTGAAGTTTCCGGGTTAGACACAAGGGTAGCCCCATGTAGAGTGCATTGCAGTAGTCCAGACATGAGGTTACCAGAGTGTGTACCACAGTTTCCAAGTCCCTCCTATCCAGATACGGGCGCAGTTGGCGTATCAGCCGAAGCTGATAACAGGCACTCCTGACCACCGTGCTCACCTGACTAGTCATGTGGAGCGATGAGTCAAGGAGGACCCCCAGACTGCGAACACAGCCCTTGGAGGAGAGTGTGACTCCATCCAGGACTGGAGACTGTATTCCCAGATCTGGTTTCGGGCCTGTAACTGTAAGTACCTCCGTTTTGTCTGGATTTAATTTCAATCTGTTTTTCCTCATCCAATCCATTACCGCTCCAAGACAGTCATTAAGAGGAGAGACTTTTGGACTAACTCCCAAACATCTCTGCCAGCATGGCCAGTAGTCAGTAGCCGACTGACTATTGGTTCAGAGAGTTTTCATCCAGAAAAGTGAACTTTCCAGACTTTGCTCTGAAACACTGAGCTCAGGAACAGGTTGTCGCTAGACCCATGATGTTGTATTCAGTTTTTCTTTTGAGATTTGAAGGTTTGTTTCACCCCACAGGAAGCAGCAAAGGCTAGGCATTATCATAGTGCAAAGTATGTCTAAAATATCCTGCGTTTGTTGACTCCTTGTCTTACACACACACACACACCATGAAAGAGAATTATCCACCTCAGAGAAGCTAGGTGGATTGGAGGACCAGATCTGTTTTTTTAGCTGTACTATTTTAATTTGCTGTAACCCGCCTCGATTGCCTTGCAGAGAGGCGGGCTAAAAAATAAAACTTATTATTATTATTATTATTAGATCTAGAGTTGTTGAGGTGATTTTGCTGAGCAGTGGCCTCTTTTTTTTTTTCCCCTACAAAGGAAAATATGTAGTACTATTCTTCTATCCACTGGACTTCACCTTTGTGTGCCCCACGGAGATTATAGCTTTCAGCGATCGAGCTGAGGAATTCCGCAAGATCAACTGTGAGGTTATTGCTGCCTCTGTTGACTCTCAGTTCACCCACTTGGCCTGGTGAGTCTCCTAGTACTTGTCATGTTAGGAGGCACATACTGGCAGTATTATGCTAAAGGCTGGCTTTAAATGAAAGAATAACTACACTCCCTGCTGAGGGTGCCCTGGCCAGATCTTTGCAAATCAGATGAATATTTGGCTGCCCTTTGAATTGTAACTTTCTCATAATGAGGCGTGAGTATGAATGAAGTAACACACTTGATGCACAAGTTCAGGAGCCATTTCCGTTCAGCTTTATTCTCCACTTAGGCAGAGGAATAGAGTTGATGCATCCATCACAGGAATCATATTTGAAACATACTGACTGGGAGGGAGTTAGGCAAACGTTAACTGACTGAAGGGTGTGGAGGTCTACACCAGTCTTATCTTGCAAAACTTGGATGCTATTAGAACTTTATCAGCGATCTCACTAGACAGACAGCAGTGGTTTTGGTAACCAAATGGGTGTGGAGAACAGTACACTCCTGGAGAAACAGACTACAGCTCACAGAGGGGACCTCCAGTTGCAGGACAAGTTGCTACTCAGTCAGTGTTACATTGGATGATTAATTTAGCTATTTCTAAATCCTAAATGACTAGAGTAATGTAATGTGCAGGTGACCTAATTAAAACACTGTAATGTTGCAAATATTAACATTTCACTGTAGGATCAATACTCCAAGAAAGGACGGGGGCTTGGGTTCCACGAACATCCCACTTGTGTCTGATGTCAGCCACAACATCTGTAAGAACTTTGGTGTGCTGAAGGAGGATGAGGGCATTGCATACAGGTACGGAGATACTCAAATTTAAATTTAAATGCTAGGTAAGCCTCAAAGGGCCTACAGTTGACAGAATCCTTATTTATTTTGAAGCATTGATTTTTGGTAAACCACCTTGTGTCCCCAGTTTGGGGAAAAGACAGGGAACAAATGAAATAATAACTTATACCTGGGGCAGGAATTGTATGGCAACTTCTAGCAGCCCTAGCCATCCTAGACAATGGTGAGGAATGCTGGGAATCAAAATTTATCAACATCTGGGGGACCATACAGTCCTTACACCTGATCTTACTCCTTGCTCTGCAACTGGAAAGTAAAGAAGGAAAAAGGGAAACAAAAATGCTCAGGAACAAATTCTCCATGTTATAAGGTTCTTGTAATGGCCAGATTTAATGTAACTGTTAGTCATATTGTGAACAATTAGAATAAAAACCACACAAAAGACAAATATGTTGAATTAGCAGCTGACCTAGGGTCTGAACAGACTGCCAGAAATAATCCAGCTTGAGATCACCTTAACTGTCCTGGCTCAGTGCTAGGGAATCATGGGAACTGTAGTTTATTGTGGCACTAGAGCTTCCTGACAGAAGACTCAATGTCTCAGAAAAAACTACAATTCCCATGATTCCCTAGCATTGAGCCAGGGCAGTTAAAGTGGTCTCAAGTTGGATTATTTCTGGCAGTCTGTTCAGGCCCCTAGTTTCCTATCTGTTCCTCAGCCTGTTACAATGCTGCTGTATAATGGTTGCAGGAGAGATTAAGCCAATAGAAGGCATTATTCCTTTCTGTTTTTAGTAGCAAACCCTCAGCATAGCTGGTCAAAACTTCCACTTCACACTGGACTCCAAAGCTTTTCATCCAGTGATCAGTTAAAGAGGTTATTTATCCCTGTTCCAGTGGCAGGATGCTGTCCCTGTGAATCAGTTCCCTTCATCATTAGGACCATGTAATTGAAATAGCAAAAACCTGGCTGGGAAGATTCTGGGAAGCTTTCCCACTCTTATTGGGACATGGAGTCCTCACCCCATTTGTATAGGCTTGGAGGAGCTCTGCCCTGAATAGAAATATGATATCTGTGGTTAGAGATTCCAAGAGGGTCCAGTTGTCCTTGTCCCTATCCCAAACTCTTCTTAATGTAGTGCTTTAATTTGGGGTGTTTACCTATGCAGATATTCAGAGCTGCTCCAATCTGTCTCTGATACTAATACTAATTGGTGTCATTGGTAAATACACTGGAACAGAGGTGGAAACAGTGTGGCCCTCCAGCGATTGTTGAACTCTAGCCCCCAGCCTTCCTCAAGAGGGTGACATAATTTTCGCTCTGCAGTAATATATTCCAGGTGTTCCAGTGCTAAGTAGAAGCCTCTTAATTCTGCAGTAGCCCCGTCTCCTTATAAAGGAAGACAAGAGCATGCATTTTAAGTAAAAGCAATGCCCTTGTCCTTCTTCCTTTTCAGAGGTCTGTTCATAATTGATGACAAAGGCATAGTGCGGCAGATTACCGTCAATGATCTCCCTGTGGGGCGTTCTGTGGATGAGACATTGCGCCTGGTGCAAGCCTTCCAGTTCACTGACCAACATGGTGAAGGTAAGGACAAGGGGTTTGGGGGATTAAGGTGTGAACAGAGAAGGGTTGGTCACTATTGCACTAGAAAGGTCAATAATAGACATCTCTGGAGTTGCTTTGCTGTATCCCTTCAGTGGGCAAAGATGGCATGGATGCCCATGGACAATGCACTGCAGTTTCCAAATATCTTCAAAGCAAAAGATACAGATTAATTTGCACATGGCTATAACTTTTAGAATGGGGTGGCCAAAGTTTGGACACTCCAGATTATTGGACTGCAGGTCCTATCAGTCTTCACCATTGGCTTTGCTGGCAAGGGGTGATGGAAGTTGAAATCCACCATCTGTAAGGCCCACACATTTCCCTCCCTGCTTTAGAAGTTGTGTTACAGTAGCATCTTCTCTCAAAGTTTCCCAGATGTACTTTTGGCAACACTTCAGAAGGCTCTTTTGCCTAAAGCCATCCATAGCATCATAGGTGCTCTTCCAATGCTCATGCCAGCTCCTGAATAGGGCTTCAAGAACAAACATGATGGTGGCAATCAAGCTGGAACAGCAGTTTAAACTTGTGGATCCAGCAACAACATGTACAGAACAATGTGTGTAATTAAAGGTTCACCCAAACATATTTATTTATTTGGATTATTTATACCCACTCTGCAGCTACAAAGGCTCTCGAAACAGCTTATGAATGGTTAATTAGACGGTTCCCTGCCCTCAAGCTTACAATCTAAAAAACATGACACAAAATGAGAAGGAAAGAGTAGTGGGGAAGGGGATCAGGTGCAGCAGTTCTCTCCCTCTGAGGCCTGGACCATGGTAGATGGATTGTAAGGAGGGCTTTCCTTCTTAATTTAGACTAGGCCCAATGGAGCTGGCCTGTCTCTCCCTATGAGGTAAAGTAGGACAAACCTTTGCCCTCTATACCCAGTGCAAAAATAAAGTGCAGCTGAATCAGGGCTTCAGTCCTGCAAAGAGTTAGACCACTGAGGGAAGCAGAGTCCAAGGCAGTAGCAAACACAGCAGCCTCTTCCTTCCTACAGCCCCCTGATGGTCTCTGTGGTCCTCAGTCTCTCTGCTGAGTGTTGTATAGTTCAGCCAGGCAAGGCAGCTGTGCTGGGTTGGGGTCAGTGCCTGCTGAGTGAGGGTTTCAGTCCTGCAACGAGCAAGACCTCTGAGGGATGCAGAGGTCTAAGGCAGTAGCAAATACAGCAGCCTTCCTACAGCCCTATAATGGTCTTTGTTGTCTTCAGTGTCTCCCCTGATGGCTCTTTTCTTCCTCAGAGGCAATGGCAGTTGGAATAGAGGGAGGTGCCTCACTAGCTGCTGGGACTAGGCAAAGATGGCTGTTCTCTCCCTCAGAAAAACCTAGGCTCAACATAGCCTCAGTTTGGATCAAAACAATGTCTAGAGTATGAATAACTCTGTAAAAAGGTTACTCAGAAAGAACAAATAAGTGTACTTTTAAAAAAATATTTGGAAGTTAAGGCAGGCCATTATATATAGCTGGAAGTGTGCTCCAGGTTTGTGTCTCTGCAGGAGGAATTAGTAATATGAGAGCAGGCACTACTTACTTAAGAACCCCTAGGACTAAGATATCTGGTAGGCCAAAATGGGGGTGGGATTTAATCATGGAGCTAGTTTATCTGCCTAACACAGGCCGGCACAACGGGGGGGGGGCATGTGGCCCCCTAAAGATTTTGGGCAGTCCATGATGATGTGGAACAACTTCAAGGCTCCTCTACCATTTGGCCTCCTGAGGAGAGTGCCATGCAGAGGAGGAGGACAAAGGGTGAAAGCTCACCCCGCAAGTTTCCTGCACCACCTGGCTTTCTCCTAAGGAGAAGGACAAGCAAAGACTCAACCTGCAAAGCACCTCCACTGCTTGGCTTTCTCCCAAGGAGAAGGCTAGGAGGAGGAGGAGCCCTTCAAGGCTCTTCCATCTCTCAGGAGATGTCCGGGTGGAGGAGAAGGACAAGCAAGGCTCCTTTGTTGCTCAACTTTCTCCTGAGGAGAGGGCTGGGCAGAAGAGGAGGAGAAAGCTAAGTTTATTAAAACTTAGCTGCGGCGCAAAGAAGTTTAGCCTATTTTAATTTCAGCCCCTACCAACTGCCAAGTTGTGCAGGTCTGGCCTAACACTTCCTCATTCTTGCTCCAGCCAACAGCATACAAACTCTCTTGTCTTTGGGATTCTTGAAGCCTTCTTCAGCCCATTCTGTCAAGTCTGCATGCTCCCCTCTGGGGTATTTGTCCTTCATCTGCCTTTCTGTCCAGTGCTCGTGTCTTTCTCTCCCAGATCACACCATTCATTCTCACTTTTCACTTCTTACCAACTGCAGGAGAAATGGGGAACATGCAGCTTAAATGATTTCCTTGCAGTTGGTTGTGGTGAATAGGGGTGATAGGAATTACAGTTTAACAGCCTCTGAAGGGCCATTTGTTTGTTCCTTCTCTGCTTCTTGGGAAATTTTCTTAGGGCCTTTGCAGACTGCCAGAAATAGTGCAAATTGAGTCCACTTTAAGGGTTAGTGCTACGGAATCATGGGAATTGGTTTTTTGTTTTTGTTTTTCTGAGACATTGAGGCTTCTCTGTCAGAGAGCTCTGGTGCCACAATAAAATACAATTCACATGATTCCCTAACCCTAACCCTTAAAGTGGACTCAATTTGCACTATTTCTAGCAGTCTGCAAAGGCCCTTAGTTAGTTTGGGCAGATTCTTCTGTTCCTAGAGTTTCAACACTCTCAGCTGACACTAGTTTTAAGTAGTGCTGTCCTAGTTGGGTAGTTGAGAAGATATCTGCAACCCTGACATATTATTCATGGACTAGGGTCACTGGGTTTTTAAAGCAATAATATGGAACACTGGCTGGGGACATATGAGGATCTATAAGGATGCCACAGGACTTCTGACAGAAAAGCCTCCTGTGAGATTGCAGACCTTGCAGGAAATCTTGCTGACCTTTGCAAGATCAGGAGTTTACACTATTTTGAATGCAGTTGTCATTGGCTGGTAGGGAAGCAGGTGCCAGCTATACTTTTTAACAGAAAGAGCCCTGGAACATTTGGTTTGCTATATCATGCCGCCAATTTGTTTCATACAAATGCTTGGCGTAGGTATTTTGGGAATGTGGTTGGTATCTGTTCTTACCTGATCAAGAAACATGGTTTTGGGTGAGTCCATGTGACTCCTATTTGTTGATGTTGTAATGTTCCTTCAAGTTGACTGACTTATAGCAACCCTGCCACAGGGATTTCTTGCAAGAAGGTTAGCAAGGCTGAGAGAGTATATGTTGCACAAGGTCATCCAGCAGATTTCCATGGCTGAGCCTGAATATGAATCCTAAAGTACTAATCCAACACTGAAATGATTACTCCATGATGGCTTATGAGACCAGAACCCCAAACAGGAGTTATTCTGTATAAAATTGGATGCCTGGGAATCCCATCAGACACTCAATGACACTAGTCACCTTCGTGACCAATAGGTATTAGGCCTTGTGGCCCCTATCACAAAACCCCTTGGTGCATCTCAGTATGATTTAGTAGTCTATTGCAGCCAAGACATTAAGGTGCAGAAAGTTGTTGAAATTGTACAATTCCTACAAAACATACTTGGTGTTGGGTGAATGTTCAGGTTCAAGATGTCCCTGGGGGCCAGTTGCTGCAAGGGGGGGGGGGAGAGAAGGCAGCAGTGGCAGGATATTATCTTCCTTTCTTTTCTGTTTGTGGGTTTCTTGGAAGTGTTTGGGAAACAAGAAACTGCTCCTGGAAATATTACCTGTTTGTTTGCTGCCGTCTTTTGTGAGCTATAGAATGACTCCAAAGGGAGGCCTTGAACAAAAGAAGTCAGGAGTCTCTTGATGTGGACTTCTAGCAAATGAATTCTGGTACTTTGCTGGGTTTCTTTGCTGCCTTGCTGCTAGATCAGATAGCCAGTCCTGACCCCTGCTGTCTTTTTAAAAAAATTATATTCAGTTATCCTTTGGCACTTAAAGGGTCTTGTTGGTCTATGTATATTCCCTCTGTAGTTCTGAGCTATTCACCTTTTCCCTTACTTGGTCTAATACCCTTTCTTCTTCTCTTTACTACAGTGTGCCCAGCTGGCTGGCAACCTGGTGGTGACACCATCAAGCCCACCGTGAAAGACAGCAAGATCTTCTTTGCCAAGCAGCAGTAGGCAGCTTCATGTTGTGTTGCTGAAGGAATCTGGTCTAATGTGAAGGGATTATTCATATAGAGTCTCCCCCATTTTAGTTCTCTAGAAGAAAGATCACTCTGGAAGAGTTGGGCTACAAAAGTCTTGTGCACCAAGTTGTCAGCTGTAGAACTAGCTGGAATGTAGGTTTAAGTAGGGCATTTGTTTGATCATGCATCAATAAAAGTGGTGATTCAAATAAACATAATGGTAATTGCCTGATGTCTCTGGTTTGCCTGAAGGTTATTCAGAAATAAAGGAAATGGGAGCAGTGCAGGTTGAATCTCCCTTATGCAAAATGCTTGAGACCAGCGGTGTTTTGGTGTTCTGATTACCTGTTTGTATATAGAAGGAGGGATCGATGTTTGGTATCTATCTCTCCTTCAGTTTGCTCCGTTTCCCGGGATAATTTGGAGAACCAGCCAGCCATTCCACAGACCCTTAACCTGCTCCTTTGCAACGCCAGGTCGGTCAAAAATAAAACTCACATCATCCACGACTTGTTAGTGGATGAGGCAGCCGACCTGGCGTGGTTCACTGAGACCTGGCTGGGGGATGCCAGCTCTGCTTCGTGGGTGCAGGCTCTCCCAGCTGGGTACTCAGTGAGCAGGTGAGGGAAAGTGGGCGGGGGGGAGGTATAGCCTTGGTCCATAAGAACACCTTGACCTTGATCAGAAACCTATCCGGAAAACGACACACATCGAGTGTATGTACCTAAGCCTGAAGACCAGGGATAGTTTGGGGATTCTGTTGGTATACCGGCCACCCCGTTGCTTAACAGACTCCCTAGCCGAGCTGACGACCCTGGTTTCTGAGTTGCTGTTGGAGTCGCCCAGACTTCTGGTTCTGGGCGACTTCAATATCCCTCTTGAAACCAGATTACAAGATCTGTCTGGCGCAGCTCGGGAGTTCATGGATACCATGACAATCATGGGCCTATCCCAATTAGTCGACGGGCCCACACATTGTGCGGGTCATACCCTCGATGCGGTCTTTAGTACGGAGCAGGAACATCCGTGGGTGGAGGTTAAGGGAATCTCCCCCTTGTCATGGACGGATCATTTCCTGATCAGGGTGGAACTCAGGGCTATATTCTATCCCCCCGGGGGTGGTGGACCTATTAGATTGGTCCGCCCTCGAAGACTAATGGAACCTATCAGGTTCCAGAAAGCCTTAGAGGGTTTAATGGCTGGCAACGACGGTGATTCTGTCGAAGCTTTGGTGAACACTTGGAACACCGATCTCACCAGGGCTATCGACACAATTGCTCCCAAGCGTCCTTTCCGACCCGCTCCGAACCGCAAACCTTGGTATTCAGAAGATCTCAGACGGATGAAGCGGGCTGGACAACGACTGGAGCGCGAGTGGCGGAAGACTCACCTCTTAGCCGACAGAACTCGCCTTAGGAGTCATCTTGACTCCTATAGGGAGGCTATACGTGCAGCGCAGAGATCTTTCTGTACTGCACGTATCGCATCTGCAGAGTCTCGCCCGGCAGAGCTGTTTAGGGTGGTGGGGGAGTTGGCAAAGGTTCCTCCTGCGCCAGGCCCCCTACTTATCCCAACAACAGCCTGCTGTGAGGCATTTAATATTCACTTTGTAGATAAAATCTCTCGGATAAGAGCCGACTTGGACGCCAATGTTCAAGCAGAATCCGTAGACGAGGTGTCCAGCAACTCCGTTGATGTCATTCTACTGGATGAATTTCAATCTGTGAGTACCGATGACGTGGACAAGCTGCTCGGAAGGATGAGGAAGACGACTTGCCCTCTTGATCCGTGTCCATCTTGGCTGGTCATTCAAGGGGGGGATGCCTTGAAAGGGTTCCTTCGGGACACGATTAATGCATCCCTTAGGGAGGGTTGTGTACCATCCTGTCTTAAGGAGGCGGCAGTTAAGCCACTCCTGAAGAAACCCTCCCTGGACCCCTTGGATAGAAATAATTACCGACCGGTCTCCTTGCTACCTTTTTTGAGCAAGGTTATCGAGAGGGCAGTTGCCTCCCAACTTCAGACAGTCTTGGATGAAACCGATTATCTCGATCCATTTCAAACCGGCTTTAGGACAGGATTTGGGGTTGAGACTGCTATGGTTGCTCTGACCGATGACCTCCGCTTGAGTATTGACAGGGGTAGTGTGACCCTGTTAGTGCTCTTGGATCTCTCTGCAGCCTTTGATACTATAGATCATGCCATCCTTTTGGATCGCCTGAGAGAGTTGGGAATAGGAGGCACTGCTTTGCAGTGGTTCCGTTCCTTTCTCTCGGGCAGATCCCAAAGGGTGAGGCTCGGGGACAGTTGCTCATCTAAGATAGAGCTTAATTGTGGCGTCCCTCAGGGCGCCATTCTGTCCCCGATGCTGTTTAATATATACATGAAACCGCTGGGGGAGATCATTCGGAGGCATGGAGCACGGTGTCTTCAGTACGCTGATGACACCCAGATATACCTCTCCATGACCAGATCATCGACTCAGACCTCAGATGGCGTCTCACCTCTTAATGACTGTCTAAGAGCGGTAATGGGTTGGATGAGGAAAAACAAATTGAAGTTAAATCCAGACAAAACGGAGGTACTCACAGTCACTGGCCCGAAACCAGATCTGGGAATACAGTCTCCAGTCCTGGACGGAGTCACACTCTCCTCTAAGGACTGTGTTCGCAGTCTGGGGGTGCTCCTTGACTCATCGCTTCACATGACTAGTCAGGTGAGCACGGTGGTCAGGAGTGCTTGTTATCAGCTTCGGCTGATACGCCAACTGCGCCCTTATCTGGATATGAGGGACTTGGAAACTGTGGTGCACGTGCTGGTAACCTCACGTCTGGATTACTGCAACGCGCTCTACATGGGGCTACCCTTGTGCCTAACCCGGAAACTTCAATTAGTACAAAACATGGCAGCCAGATTAGTTACTGGGACATCGAGGAGGGAGCACATAACACCAGTGCTTAAATCCCTCCACTGGCTGCCAATTAGTTTCCGGGCGCAGTATAAGGTGTTGGTTTTAACCTTTAAAGCCCTACATGGCTTGGGTCCATCTTATCTTAGGGACCGCCTCTCCCCATATGACCCCCCCCGTGCCCTTCGGTCCTCGGGGAGGAATCTGTTACAGCCAATAAAAACTAGGCTGTCTCAGACCTCCCAGAGGGCCTTTTCCGCGACCGCCCCCAGGCTATGGAATGGCCTGCCGGACGAGATCCGCCTTATTTCTACGCTCACTGCCTTTAAGAAGGCAGTGAAGACGGATCTTTTCCGGCAGGCCTTCCCAGACTAATTATTCCCCGGATACATCTGTTCTGGGGAGTTGCTTCTTGTCTGATATTCTACCGGCCTCCCTGCGATGCTTGGGCAGGTTATTTATTTATTGTTTGCTCTATGTAGCAGTTCATTGTTTTAACATTTTCTTGTTTAATACTGTTTTAAGGGGATGGGAGGAGGGATTAGGGTTGGGATTGTTTTACGCTGTTTATTTTAACTTGTGTAACCCGCCTCGATTGCTTGGCAGAGAGGCGGGCTATAAATAAAAATTATTATTATTATTATTATTATATGTCATAATGAGATATTTTGGAGGTGGGACTCAAGTCTAAACAGAATTCATTTGTTTCATATACACTATACACATGGCCTGAAGGTAATTTATACACAGTATTTTGAATAATTTTGTGCATGAAGCAAGGTTTGTGTACATTGACTATATGCAAAGGTGTCACTATCTCCGCAATCCATGAAAAAAGTTTTGGTTTTTGAAATATTTTGAGTTCCTGATAAGGGAAACCCAACCTGTAATGGTGGAATGTTGATGGAGAACCTGTGGTCCCTCCAATTAATGAACTCATTGTTCTCAGATCAAGGCCTTTTCCAATAATTATGGATGCATCTGTAGAGCCACAGGTTCCCACTCCTCTATTGGATATACAGTCAAACTTCAATTCCAGGTTTAACCACACTAACTGTCCTTCAGTTTGTGCAGGAGGGAGAAAAAAGACTCTTGCCCCACCATATAGTGTTTACTTCTTTGGCACCAGCTAGTTAAGGTTTTGTAGAAATAGCCTAATGCAGATGTGGGGAACATCTTACTACCCCAATGTTGGGACTGTCACTTCCAATCCCAGTCTTGTAGCTCCCTGACTTTGCTGTCTAATGGGAGTCCAACATCTAGAGCACTGCAGTTTCCCACCCTTTGGTGAGAATTCAGATCATAATATGGAAATACAAGCCAATAACTCATTTTTCTTGTCTTTGTTGAGGCCGAGTATATAAGAACCTGAGAATCTGCCTTGTTTTTAATTTGGGTATGTGTAATTCTCTACATTTGGGAGAAGAGACCAATTACAGAGGGATTAGAATCATAGAGTTGGAAGAGACCACAAGGGCCATCCAGTCCAACCCCCTGCCATGCAGGAACTCCCAATCAAAGCATCCCCGACAGATGGCCATCCAGCCTCTGCTTAAAGACCTCCAAGGAAGGAGACTCCACTACTCTCCAAGGGAGTGTGTTCCACTGTCGGATTAGAGCAGATGCAGCCATATATTGGGGAGGAAATAGAAACCTACACAAGGCTATATGTGGAGAAAGCATGGACATTTCCTAGGCAACCTCTACAAGTACCAAATACCTTGGTTCATCACATAGGGCCTGTACAGACTGCCAGAAATAATCCAGCTTGAAGCCACTCTTAACTGCCCTGCCTCAGTGCTAGGGAATCATGGAAATTGTAGTTTATTGTGGCACCAGAGCTCTGACAGAGAAGGCTTAATGTCTCAGAAAAAAACTACAATGCCCATGGTTCCCTAGCATTGAGCCAGCATTGGTCTCAAGATGGATTATTTCTGGCAGTCTGTACAGGCCCTTAATTGTGCACAGGACACAAATCTTGCCTCCACAGCCCAGGGCTTCCCACAAATTTGGGCTCAAAAAATCTTGGAAAGGGTGGGGTGTATGGTATTGAGATGGGAGGGAGGGAAGACTGATAGAAGTCATGCACCTTCACCTGCTGAGAAGCCTCCTTCATTTAGCTCCTTTCCCTACACTCTTTGTTCTGCTTCTTAACTTTTCAAAACTTAAGCCTCTTGGCTTAATTCTCTGAAGATACCAGCCACAGATGCAGGCAAAACGTCCGGAATAAATTCTTCTAGAACACTGCCTCACAGCCTGAAAAACCCACAAAAACCTATGGATGTCGGCTATGAAAGCCTTCGACTTCACATTAAGCCTCTTGGCTTGGGGTCCTCATCCTTTTCATATGGTTGTAAATTAGGAGGATCTATTTTGGCTTTCTTTGATAGTATAGCATACAATCAGAGCTAAGAGCTTTTTTGAGAAAGGGGAATGAACATGCTTTAAATACATTAAGATAATGTTGGCAGAAGAGAATAAGAAATGCTGGCTGGACTTACACAACCATGGATTCTCAAAGATTCCCTCAGATGTTATCTTGCCGTTGTTGGAGCGTTAGACAGATGGAAACAGATTTGCCCTTCCTGGCTGCAGTCAAGCTACAAAAACTAATGTGCCTGGGTCAAACCTCAGTTCCTCAAGCATTCTGTTAGTTCAATTTAAAATGCTTGAACTTCAGTATGTACTCCAGTTATAGGTTTATTGCAGGTAAAAATTGCAGCATGCAAAGATCTAATAGATGCTAGTCAAGATACTGATCTGTCTTCCTCACTGCTGTGAGACAGCCAGGAGCAAACCTGTGCTGCTTTGGCTGTAGTCCTAAAGCAGCTAGATTTTCTCCATGTTACCAGGATGAAACTGGTTTTACAGATTACATAAATACTGAGTCCTACAAGTTACAAGTCACCACTTGTGAGTACTTCAGACTAGGCTGTTGGATGCAGTGAACACTCGCTTCCCTCTCACGCAGATGATGATCAGCTTGTCCTAGGCTAAAAATCCAAGTAGGGCAGCTATAATATACAGTACTTTTCCAAACTTTTTGGGAGGGGAGGAGAGATCCTAGAGATCTGTTCATGATTGTGAATGCGAAAGTAGAAGAGCAAAGATGTCTACTTCCACTTCTTGCTCTGGAACAGTGATGATTGGCGGAAAGTTTATATGGACTGGACATGTGTTCAATTCAAGGCTGGATCAAAGTGGTTGGGATCCTGGAGCAGTTCTAAATGCAGGAGCTCCTATCTGCAGTTGCATGAAATGTTTTTGGATAGAGATGTAGAATAGAGCATAATAGGATGAGTAAGTATGGTGCAGTGGCCCTGCTAGCCATGGAAACCCAATAGGAGACCTTGGGCAAGTCACCCCTCTCTCAGCTTTACAGGAAGGCAAAGGCGAAACTTTTGAGCAAACCCTAGGAAAGGGTTGGTGTAAGTTGGAATCAACTTGAAGGCACATTGCCACACAAAGAGCATAATAACATCACAGAAAATGTGTGAGCAGTGAGACTGACCTACTGATTCCCTTCCGTTTTACTCAGTCAGCAGACAAAATACTGATGATACCACAAACAATAGAAGATGCAAGAAGTGAGTAAGGGAAAAGGAAGTGAACAACACCTTCCCCGCTCCTTTCAGTACTGGCCCTCCAGTGTATGCAAGGCCAGGAGCATTGCTCCAATTGAACCATTGATAATCTGGCCGTGGTTCAGTAGGACCACAGCAGAGTAGTATATAAAAAGAAGCAGAAATAGGGTTTTTACATGGAGCCATGCTAAATGAGCCCACAATTATTTCACTATAGGAAGATGCACTAGATCCTGTATGGTGTAATGGTTGGAGCATTGGACTATGAGTCTGCAGACCAGGGTTCAAATCCTTGCTCAGCCATGGAAGTCCACTGGATGACCTTGGGCAAGTCACACATTCAGCCCCAGAAAAGTCTGTGATAGGTCCCCCTTAGGGTTGCCATAAGTGGGAAACAACTTGAAGGCACACAACAACAGGAAAAGCCACATGTTGCAAGTCTCCAAAAGGACAGTGCCATTCTGTTGCCACAAGCAGCAGTCTTTGTTAAAGATTTCACAAATTCACTCCATGAAAATTCATGCTATAATATATTTGTTAGGATTTTTTAAAAGATGCCATGCAGTTTGTTATTAGGTGAAAATACATAATGGAAAAGATTATCTCTCTTCAGTATTATTAGCTGCAGTCAAATTGACTTCAACTTATACCGACTCTTTGAATGAGAGACCTCCAAGTCACCCGATCATCAATAGCCTTGTTCTGGTGTCGCAAACTCAGGACCGTGGCTTCCTTGATTAAGTCTATCCATATGAAATGTGGTCTTCCTCTTTTCCTACTACCTTAACAAGCATTATTATGGGGTTTTTTGTGGTGAGTCATATCTTCTCATAATATGGCTGATGTACACAGTCTCAGTTTAGTCATCTTGGCTTCTAGGGAAAGTTCAGGCTTGATTTGCACTAGAACCCATTTATTTTATCCATCCCTGGTATCTGTAGAACTCTTCTCCAGCAATATATCTCAAGTGAGTAGATTTTCTTCCTTTCGGCTTTCTTCACTGTCTACCTTTAACAACCATACATAGAAATTGGAAATATGATGGCATGGAGAATCCTAACTTTATTATTCAATTATATATCTTGACATTTCAGGATCTTGTCTAGTTCCCTAACAGCTGCCCTTCCAAATCCTAGTCTTCTGATTTCTTGATTGCAGGTATGAAAAATTTTGAACTATTTCACTGTCTTTGTTGTCTACTTTAAAGCTGTGTAAATCATCTATGGTCATGCATTTTGCTTTCTTAATGTCTTTGTATTTTCTTCCTTGACATTATTTGGTAATCGTTCCAAGTCTTTGCTATTTTATGCTAGTAGTATGGTGTCATCTGCATTGTTGGTGTTCCTTCCTTCAGTTTTCATGCCTCCTTCCTCTAATCCTGTTTCGCATATATGTTCAATGTAAAAATTAAACAGATACAATGATAAAATGCAGCCTTGCCTGACCCCCCCCCCCCGCCAAATGAAAATCACTCAATTTCTTTGTATTCTTTCCTGACAGTAGCCTCTTGTATGGAATACAGGTTACACATAGGAAAATCAAATGCTGTGGCACACCCATATCTTTAAGAGTGATCCATAGCTTTTCATGATCAACACAATTAAAGGCTTTACTATAATCTATAAAGACCAGAGTAATTTTCTTCTGAAATCCTTTGATGTGCTTCATGATCCCTAGTGCCTCTTCCTTTCCTGAACTCAGCTTGGATATACTTTTCACTCCAAGACTTCTATCAGTCTTCCACCCCAATACTATACCTCACACCCTTTCCAAGATTCTTTGGTAAAAGTCTTTGTTATAGAATTTTAAATATTTAAAATTAATGCAATGATCCTGTGGTTACTGCAATCCCTGGTGTCCCCTTTCTTGGGGATTGAAATGAATGTTGAGCATTTTCAATCTGTGGGCCACACTTTTTTGTTTTCCATACTTACTGATAGATTTTAATTAGAACTAGAGTAGACTCTGTAGCTTGTGCAGATACAATTGGCTCAGATCAGCTGCTAACTTTTCTTGAAAATACATCTTAAATTCCCATCTTTTTTTTATTATTTATAAATTTTATTTATTAAAACAACATAACATTAATAAAACACTACATTCAATCAACTTTCATTACTCAGTTATGCAACCAAAACAACCCTTTCATCTTCAAACTTACATACCTTACATTCAAACATAACTATCTTCTTACATTCAAACTACTTCCTTTTGTCCACCCTCCACTGATTCATTTCTACATTTTTCTCATTTGCTTACCTTTTTTTAGATACTATTTTGTTTTCTCGGACCCACCTCTTATCCATTCATTTTAGAATTTATTTATACTCATTTTCTTATGTACAAACTTCAATGCTATTATGTCCATTATTCCCATCTTTAGCATCTTTATTTACCAGATAATTTGCTTGAGGGCACTGGTTTGTTTAAGAGTGGAATGTTTTTTTCCTGTTCTTAAAATGGATGTTGATGTTCTTAACTGCCCTCGAGTCAATCTCGACTCATGGCGGCCCTATGGATGAGGCATCTCCAAGACCCATCTCTGTCCTCCACTGCTCTACTTAATTCCTGAAACCCTTTAAAACCAAAGTGACCTCCTTAATAGAGTCCATCCATCTGGCATGTGGCCTTCCTCTCTTCCTACTTCCCTCCACCTTCCCCAGCATTAATGTTTTTTCCAGAGTCCTCTCTTCTCATGATGTGTCAAAAGTATGACAGTCTGTTTGGTCATTACTTAATTTACAACTAAGAGAACCTCCATTTATAATCCTGTAGTGTGTGTTTTGGCACTAGGGGGTACTATAGCTTCACTAAACAAGCACCTGATTTGGAAAAAAAAAATTGAAAACAAAATAGTAGCTATGCTCAACCATACTCTGGCACACTTGATCTGATCCTTTATTTTCTTGTCTGCCAGCATCAACAGGAAAATGTGTATAGAGGCAAAATACTCTATAATCTGTTGACCCATATGGTGAATGTTAAAGTACCAAAAGTATAAAGCTGCCATCCTGAAATTGGCAGGATGTTTTCTACAGCAGAGTACTTAGCGAAATTTGTCAGCACTTGTTTAGCTTCTGGAAATGCACTGCCTTCTTCTGCCAAGTATGGCCTCTGCTAGTTTTGACAGTTTCCTGCAGAATAAATGCCCCACCTCTCCACTGCATTGGAACTGGCACAAAGCACTCTTTAATTTGCCTTCTGCTGCCTTAGCTGCAGCTGTTTCACTCTTGGCAAAGGGTAAAGTAGTGGAATATTCCTGTCCAAAGTGCTTCTTAGTCCTTCCTAGTCTGTGCGTTTCTCCTTCCTGTGATCAAGGTGGAAAGAGAAGCTCTATTGGTGTGTTGATACCATTATCTGCTGTACAACTTGCCTACTCCTGATTCCGTTCTGTAACTGCATGTCAAGAAAAGGGCATCATTATATCCATGTATCCTGTAAAATGTAGACAGAGGGAAAAAATGGAACTGGAAAATTTTGCAAAATGAATGGTGAGCTACTTCCCTTCCCCTCCATGAGTTAGTTATACTACTCAGGGGTTCTCCCAGGATTTTGACTGCAGAGGGCAGAGAAAACTCTGTGTCTCTTATCCGCAGTGTTGTTCTCCTGTTAGCTGCATCTCCAGCCCTGTCTCTCTCTCCAATTGGCAGCAAGTTGTCTCCACATAGGACGTTATCACACACGGGTCTCAAAGCGGCAAGATAGCGGTATGGAATCAATCCAGAACTATACCGGTATAGACCCCACAATACGGAAATGGCTATCAGATGCAACTAGCATCATTGCGCAATTAACGAAACCACGATAGATGCGCTCCTGGGAACCGTATCTGCCGTTCACACACAAGTGAGAAGATCCCTTCCAGAACCCAGCAAGGATGTTCTTGCTGCCCGATCAAAACAGGAAATACATGTCATAAGATGCTTCCTCACAGATCCATGGGAAATAGCACGGGGAACCATGGGTCATGTCGGGGAAATGCTCCACGATACGTATCTTGTGATCAGACATACGGCAAAAGCGGTATTATTGCGGTATCATTCTGGTCGTGCAATTGTAATTCCCCAAGAAACCGGCATTCAAAAGAACGGGGATGGTGCCGCATTGGGACGGGGTTGGGACGGGGTTCTGTGCGACGTCGTGTGAACACACGGGGAAAAAAATCGCAATAGGATGGGATTGGGTGTGGATTCTTTCTGCTTTAGGCCCCGTGTGATAACGTCCATTGTTGGGTCTCCTCATTCTAGTCCCACTTCTACTGACTCACCTGGGCTGCAGTTCACACCACCATCCCTAATAGACCATAGAAGCACCTCAGGGTGCTAAGAACACAAGAAAGTGAAAGAGCAGGGCAGGGAACTGTCAAATTTACAATCTGTAAGCTGATCCGAGAGCCTTTGTGACTGAAGAGTGGGATGTAAATACTCTACATAAATAAAATAATAAATAAATAAATAAAAGTTGATTACATACTTAGACTCCCAGTCTTTCCAGTTTAGCACTGCTTCCAGCTGAAGGTAGCAACCTAGTGCCTTCTCCTGTTTTGGATTACAATTTCCATATCCCCCCAGCCAGTATGGCCCCTACCGAACTTTATCAAAGTGCCATAGTCCAAAACACCTGGACATTGGCATGCCTACAGTCAAGTGGCCTTTCTGGCTCTGATCTATCCCATCTCTATCTGGGGATTCCAGCAACTGAGCCTGAAATCTCCTGTATGCAAAGCAGGTGCTCTTCCATTTTGCTACAGCCCTTGGGTAGAACCTGAATCAGTTGAATACTTGTCAGCATTGATAGTGACTACTAAAAATATAATCTTGCTTTCCTCTGAATATTTTCTACTAATGGATTATGTTGTCTGTTTTTTGTTTATCTCCTTTAGAGAATAACTGGCCTTTACTTGTGAAAAATCTGACAACTTGGAGATCAGCAGGAAAGGGATACTGCTGTACTTGAAGGAAAATGTGTCAGCTGATGATTGTGCCAGTAGGGGGCCTCATTGAGTAGCTCTGGAGTTGAGAGAGTGATCAGTCTTTGTGTTAAAAAGAGAATGAATACTTGCTGTAGCACATGATAAGGGTTAACAGTTCCACCTTAGCACAGCTTCACAGTCTCAGACAGTCTTGATCCCTGTCTTGGCACATATTACATTTGCCCAGGGTGTTGCTGAAAACTATCCAAAGATGAATGGAGCCAATAGAGGAGGATCTGGCTGATCATGAAACTGATAGACTCACTCCTTTCCATATTAGAATAATATTGCACCTTACTTAGGCCAGCCAAAAAGGCACAAAAATGTGTAAGAGCTTTCGAGCATTCCAGATCTCTCCATCACGTAAAATGTTACAAAACTGGCCTGATGATGGAGGCACAGCATCTGCCTGAGATAGACTGAGGAGTTTGCAGATGTTCAGAGGGGGCTGTCAGATGACACTGTGGTTTCAAGTGTTAGGGAAAGAAAAGTTTGCCCATTTTTGAAAACACAAAACCCTAGCTCTAGTTTAAATAGATTCACATTTTTAAAGAGAGTATCAAAGGTATCAGTTTTACTACATCAGGGATTAGCAACTTCTAGCCTATTGCTGAGCGACCGAGACTGCCACCATCCCTCACCATTGACTATGTTAGTCAAGGCCAATGGGAGTTGCAATCCAACAACATCTGAAGGGCCATATAATCCCCACTTTTGATCTAAAACTTTCTGGAAAGATTTCAGAGGAGGAAATCCCATGATCTTCACAGGTAGCTTGATCCACTGCTGAACTGCTCTTTTACTTATTTTCACTATTACTATTTAATTTGCACCTACTTCCCTGTAGTTTAAAAACATATCTTGTTTAATGTATGTATCAGCTTGTTTAATCCTGCAACCACAGAGTGAATCACTGTTTGTTCAGATAGGTATTATACTTTTAGATATATCTTTCATGAATTTCATTAAATCTCTATGTCTCATTTACCAACTATACTAATAGTGTATTTTCATATAATCATAATGTTGGAGGAGACCACAAGCGCCATCCATTCCAACTCCATTCTGCCATGTAGAAATACGCAATCAAAGCATCCCCAATAGATAGCAACCCAGCTTCTGTCTAAAAACCTTCAAAGAAGGAGACTCCACCACTCTCCAAGGCAGCGTATTCCACTGTCAAACAGCTCTTACTGTCAGGAATTTCTTGCTAATGTTTAGGTGGAATCTTTTTTCCTGTAGTTTGAATCCACTGCTCTGTGGAGCAGCAGGAAACAAGATTACTCCGTCCTCAATATGACAGCCCTTCAAATATTTAAACATGGCTATCATGTAATCCAGGGGTCAGCAAACTACGGCCCGGGGGCCGAACCCGGCCCCTCGAGGTCTTTCAGCCAGTCGTGCCACCGCTGTTGCTGCCGCGCGCGCACAATGCAGGGCGCTGTTTTGGAACACAAAATGGCACCCTCCGCTTGCGCACGCATGCGCATGACACCGGGAGTAGTGCGCATGCGTGCGTCATTTTGGAACACAAAATGGCACCCCACACTCATGCACATATGTGCACGACGCCAGGAATAGTGCGCATGTGCATGCACGCACCTCCAGCACCATTTTTTTTTCTTTTGGACCGCCAATGATCTGAGGGACAGCAGAACTGCCCCCCCCCCCCAAAAAAAAGGGTATGCCGACCCCTGAATCCCTCAATCTATCCAGGCTAAACAGAAGTTTCTCATGGTTTCAGGACTTTTCATCATTTTAGTCACTCTTCTCTAGACACCTCCCAGCTTGTCAATCTCTTTCTTGAACTGTAGCATCCAGAGGTGGATAGTTTTCCAGGTGACACCTGAGCAAAGCAGAAAAGAATGGTACTGTAATTTTCCTCAATCTAGACACTCTACTTCTATTGATGCAGCCTAGAATCACAATGGCTTTTTTCTTGGAACCAAATACCTTTATTGCTAGAGTCCAAAACTGTCTTCACTTCTGTTCACAGTGAGCGACAGTGCATCCTCTGTTGCAAGTTCATGAGTGGCTTTTCTCCTGTATTGTATTGTGTGCACAACACAGGAGAGGATGTTTGTTTCATGGTGGTATTCTTATAGTAGTGTTGCTTTTCCCCCCCTAATTAATAAATTTTTATTGAGTTTTTACAATGAAACACATAAAATCTGTAGAACAATGACAACAACAACAACAACAATTATCTACAAGGGCCAAGGGTGTGTATCTGTGAATAGTTATCCTGCAACAGAATAAAAAAAAATAGTTCTCAGCAAGAGCCAAAGAGTCTGGCTTGTCAAGGTGTGGAGTGTCTGTCCAAAGGTCCGTCTGTGAAGCAGGAGGTTGGATCCGATGGGAGTGATGATTAACATAGTCAATAAAGATCATCCAGGCTTCTTTAAATGTGTCAGTCCTTTTGTGGCCAATGCAAAACCTTGTTGTAGCAGATAGTTTCTCCATCAACCACATACCCCAAATTCTAGACCAGCAGTTCTCAATGGAGAGGTCACCTGACTTCCAACATTTGGCTACTTCTAATCTGGCAGCAGTAATAAGAAAAATTATCAGTTTCCTATGTTTCAAGTTAGAATTGCTTTTAACAAATATAGAAAGCAAATGCAAAAAGGGACAGAAATTTACAGTTTGATTGGTGCTACATGAAATTTATAGAGAAGTGCATCCCAGAATTTTCTCACTTTAGAACATTCAATCCACATATGCATATAAGAGCCTCTAGATTTACAACCCCTCCAGCAATCCAGAGAGAGCATTTTAACCATTTTAGACAGCGTTACCAGTGTGAGATTCCACCTATGGATGGTTTTCAAAGTATTCTCCCTCACAGATGCTGAATGGGATTTGTATGGGGGTGAAGACCAAATATGAGCCCATGCAGTGTCTGAAATCATGGTTTTCAATTCTCCTTGCCAAAATGAGTGCATATATTGGCCTTCCCCATACGTGTGTTCCTGCAGATGTTTGTAGATAGCTGCTGCTGTCCCTTTAGTATGAGATGCAGAGTTCAAACAAAAGTTTTTAAAAAAGGAGAGCGGACGTGGAAATTCTCCTGCTGAGGCTAGGTGTGAGGCAAAGGAAGCAATGTGGTGTACTTGAAGCCAGGTAATGTTAGTTTGTTGTAGGGAAGTTTTTATGGTGTTGGTGGGCTTTTGGTAATCCACCAGAGAACAGGTCTGAGGTGCGGTAGAATCCACATCTTCTCAATAACCTTATTAGTGTGAATTGGTCATCTAAGTGAGAAAGAGGATGCAAAAAAAGGGTTTAATGGGTAAAGGGTCCGGAGCTAGTATGTGTTTCCATTTATGCCAGATGAGTAGGGAGCTAGATAAAAATGGATTAGATAACCTACTAAGTTTCTGTTTTGAAGTTTTGGTGTAGAGGCAAGTAAATTCAGTGGACTTCATATTATAAACTTCTAGGTTTACCCATCTGGTAGCACTGTTGTCATTAATTAATTGCATAGTTTGGCTGAGCTGGAAAGCCTGGAAAAATAATGCAATATCTGGGACTGCCAGACCACCGTTCTTGGAAGTGATGTGTCTAGTGGATTTGGGAAATCTAGGTCTCTTTTTATTGAAAATAAATTGATAAATTAATTTTTGCCATTTCTTGACTCTAGATGGAGTCAATGGGATTGTTTGAAACAGGAAAAAGAGTAGAGAGATCATGAACATCTTGACTAATGCAATCCTGCCAAGGATGGAAAGATTTAAAGCCTTCAATTCTTTAGATTTACATAGCATCCATGTGTCTACTGGCTTATAATTTCGATGTATGGGCTGCTGGGTGTCTTTCGTGATGATTATTCCCAAATGGGAAAAACCTGAGGGACGAAGTTGCAAGCTCATTAGGTTCTACTAGGATTTTTGTTGTTGGTATAAAGTGTTTAGAGCCATTAATGTGGATTTGTTAAAGTTAATTTTTAGACCTGAATAACTACAAAAGGACTCAATTGTCCTTTTTAGAGGCAAAAATTATAATTCTGAGTGTGATAAAAAAAATCAACGCATCATCAGCATAAAGCGCAACCTTATGGTGTTGGTGATTGATACATAGGCCAGTGATATCAGCATTATGCCGAATCATGTTAGTCAAGGGCTCTATTGCCAGTGCAAAATAGGAGGGGTGACAATGGGCACCCTTGTCTGGTGCCCCTGGAAAGTGCAAAAGGTGTTGAGTTGAAGCCATTGACCAACACCGTTGCCTCTGATTTCTCATAGATAAGGTGGAGTGCTCCAATGAAGCCATCTGTAAAATCCATTCTTTTAAGGACCCCAAAAAGAAATGGCCATTCCAACATGTCAAAGGCTTTCAAAGCATCAAGCGAAAGTAAGGCTAGAGGAGTCTTTGACTGGTTGGAATGGTGGATGATATTGAGTACTCTGCAAACTGGGTCTGCCAGGTGTCTGCCCGGCATGAAGCCCACCTAGTCAGGATCAATGTATTTTAAAATAAACTCATTTATTCTGGAGGCCATAATAGAAGTAAATATTTTTGCATCTTGATTAAGGAGTGCAATAGGATGGAAAGATTTAGTTTCTGGGCATTCCTCTTTCGTTTTTGGGATTGGAATTATTCGGGTTCTATGCCAACTTGTCAGCACAGGAGCATTATTAAGAATGGAGTTAAAAAGAGTGATAAAATGGGGTGAAATTTGGTTAAATAACAATTTGTACAATTCACCCGAGAAGCCAGCTGGGTCTAGACTCTTATTCTGTTTCAACTTAGATATTGTCTTTTTGAGTTCATCTGAGTTAATAGGTTTATTTAACAGTGATTTATGAGAATCTTTGAGCTTCTTCAGATTTAAAGATTGTATACATTGGTTCAGATTTAGAGATTGTATAAATTGGTCCATGTCAAATTTTGTGGCAGTTCAGAGGTATATAGTTTAGAATAAAGGTTTTGAAATTCTTTCGTAATTTTGTCAGGAGCTTTCACTATATTCCCTTCAGGGGAAGTGAGAGTGGATATGGTTTTCCTCCCTACATTATGCTTGACAGCTCTATGTTAAGGAAAAAGCAACATGGGATATACAGTAATAGAAATAAAAATATGTATGTGAATGTCAAAGTGACTAAGCAGGAGCAATCAGGAAGATACACAGGTGAAAAAGATAATATAATTAAGAAGCCTTGAGAGCCAAGGACAAAGTTATAGAAGGTATATTGAGAACACCTGTGATAGATTGCAAACACCTGAGGCTCATTAAGTGGTCAAGGTAAAGTGATGAAACACTTGGGTTGGTCTTAGGTATGGGATGATCTATGTGGACCAATCAAGATGTATGTACACACCCACTGGGTGGAAACTGACTGGTGGGTGGTGTCTAACAATGGCTATAAATTGCAATGTTTGCTAATGTACATTGTGGAGTATTTTGGTGTAGTGTGGAGTATTTTGGTGGAGTAGTTTGGTGTAGTGTGGAGTATTTTGGTGGAGTAGAGATTGTGATTTGTAGGGCATATAGTATTTATGTATATAGTAGAATAAAGTAGATCTTTTATATAAGACTACTGAGTTGTCTGGTGTCTTGAGGGAAGATACAAGAACCAGAAGAATCCTGGAGAAGTTTGGAGACATCTCAGGAAGAAGAGAGAGAAGGCTTGGAGAGTTTGTCAGGGTCTTCAGCCTATTCTCTGAAACTCTGCTGCTTGGGAAAGAAGCATCAACCACTGATCAAAGCTGGTCAGCTCTGCTGCATAACAAGGTGGTGAGTTAGAGCCAGAGGTGAAGAGCTACAACTCCCATCATCCCTGACAGGGTTATGGGCCCAGATACTAGAGCAACCAGCATCCACAGAAGCTGAAAGTTCCAGAGAGTGGAAGAAGGTTTTGTGGAGCCTTGTGAGTAAATCATTTTGTGTTTTGTCTGCTGTGCATACTCAGAGGGACTGTGTCAAATTGAGTCACTGCACAAATTAAGATGGAGATACTAAAGTTTAGTAAATTAAATAGAAACAACTACTCTACCTGGAAGATATATGCCCAATCTCTACTAATAAAGGAGTCTCTGTGGTCGACAGTTGAAACAGGGCTGGCAGCTGATGCTAATGCAGCCACTCGAGAAAGAGACGCTAAAGCAAAAGCATGTCTTTATCTCATGCTAGAAGAAGACTTGATTAACGACGTAAGAGATAAAGTGTCCGCCAAGGATGTGTGGGATACCTTGCAGAGATTACACACTCCTTCAACTGCGTTTGCAAAAATGCTTTGGTCTAAAAGAATTTACAGACAAAAGATGACTAAAGGACAGTGTGTGATGGAACATTTAAAAACAATGCAAGATTTATTTGTGCAAGCTGAACTGAGAGGAGTGGAAATTAGCAAAGAGCAGCAGTGTTATATTTTACTGAAATCGCTAGACTCTTCTTGGGACAACATTACAAATAGCTTGCAAAATTTGCCAGAAGCTGAGCTGAACAGAGACTTAATTGTTGCCAGGATATTGGAAGAAAACTTGAGAAGAAAGTCTGAGCAGGGTGACTCAGCAAGTTTAAGCACTGTGCCAAAACAACAAACGACACCTGATCTACGAAAGCAGGAAGAAGCAGCTTCTACAAGGGAGCAACGGAGGTGTTTTTATTGTAAAAAGATTGGTCATCTGCAGAGACATTGTAAACAATTTGCTGCTGAGAGAAGCAAGCAAAAGGAGAGCAGATGGCAGCCGCGGCAGTATCAAAAGCAGTCCAAACCTCCATTTTTGAAGGACAGTGGTAATAAAAAGGGGTCTGCAACCATGATTAAGGAAAAACAAAATGCTAATTGTAAATGGTTGATTGACTCAGGAGCATCATCTTCAATGTGTAACAATATTAATTTGATAAGTAATAGAAAATCAGCTAATGTAAATGCTGTAGTTTTAGCTGATGGGAAAGAGCTCAGTACTGTAAATCAAATGGGTACAGTTTTCATTCCTGGGCTAAAGGAAAACTTTAATGATGTGTTACATGTAAAGGAGTTAGAAAATAATTTGTTATCAGTGAGCAGATTAACAGACAGAGATTACACAGTTATATTTGAAAAGGACATGTGTAAGATAAAACTGAATGGGGAATTGCGAGGCATAGGCTTGAAAAAGGATAAACTTTACTATTTGGAAGACAATATTGATAGCTACAGTGTTGAAAATGCTAATAACATAGACAATAGTCCAATACACAAAGACTGTATACATGAACTCCATAGAAAATTTGGTCATGCTAGTTTCAAATGTTTAAAGAAGTTAATCAGTATGTGTCCAGATTTAAAAGTTGCTGAATGCAAAAATCACTTAGATTGTACTGTATGTAATCAGGTAAAGGTCCGAGCTTTTCCAGTAGCCAAGAAAACCAAAAGAATTGCCCAAAGACCATTTCAGTTTGTACATGCAGATGTTGCCCAAGCTAATTGTTTATCTTTAGGGGGAAGCAAATATTTTCTGGTAATTGTTGATAGGTATACAAGGTTTGCTTTTGTAAGAATATTGAAAAACAAATCTGACGCTGGGCAAAGTTTAAAAGCATGGATGAGAATGGTGGAAAGACAATTTGATATTAGAGTAGGCACCATTGTTACTGACCGAGGAGGAGAATTTCTAAGTAATCAATTGTTTAATTGGTTTCAAAAGGTGGGAATAAGGCATGAAACTACTAATCCCGCTTGTCCTAACGAAGATGGTTTAGCGGAGAAAAAAATACAAGATATAAAAAGGATAACTGCTTGTTTGATGGCAGATGCAGAGGTAAAAGATAGTTTCTGGGCAGAAGCAACTTTGACAGCAGTACATATTAGTAACAGACTGTATCATTCAGAAATTGAAGACATTCCCTACAGGGTATTGTATGGGAGAGTGCCAAATTACAAGTATTTGAGGGTCTTTGGACAGTTTGCTTATGTTTACATACCAGCTTGTTTCAGGAAGAAAGGAGAACCCAAAAGTAGAAGGCTTAGGTTTTTGGGTTATTCTGGAAATAGCTACAAATTTCATTTAGGTGGAAAAGAAGTGCAATATTCTAGGTCTGCTAATTTCGAGAGACATGCCGGTTGGGACAAACTGCATGCCAATAAGGAAGTTTTCTTGAGGTTAGGAAGTTCAAATGAGCCAGAAACACAAATTGAACCAACTTCAGGAAACGGAGGGGTTTCAGTTAAGCCAGAAGCATCCACTAGCAGCAGTGATAGTTCTTCAGATAATGAGACACAATCTAGACCTATTACTACTAGAATGACTGAGGACAAGAGATTTAGCCATAGAACTATAACTCCCAGTACAGAAAGTGAGGATGAAAGAGGCAGATCAGCAGAGTTTATTCCCAGACGTAGTCACAGAGTTAGAAAGCCTCCAGACAGGTTTGTTGTGACAAATGCAAGAGCTTGTTTAGCAGTGGAAGAGCCTGAAAGTTTTGAAGAGTTGGAAAGTTTGTCTAGAGAAGAACAGGAAAGATGGATTGATGCAATGGATGATGAGTTTGGTTGTCTGGTAAATAAAGATGTTTTTGAAGTTGTTGACAGACCCAAGGACAAGAAAGTAATTGGTTGTAAGTGGGTGTACAAAAAGAAAGAAATGCCAGATGGAAGTATTAAGTATAAAGCTAGGTTAGTAGCTAAGGGTTTTGCACAACAGCAGTATGAGAACTATGATAAGACATATTCTCCAACTGCAAAGCCAGAAAGTCTGAGAATGGTTCTGGCTGTAGCAGCAAAAAAAAGTTTAGTTGTAGAGCATTTTGACTTTGAAACAGCCTACTTGAATGCTAGTTTAGATGAAGAGATCTTTATGGAGCAGCCACAAGGTTTTGAAGAAAATGGTAGTCAGAAAGTTTATAAATTAAAGAAAGCATTGTATGGATTAAAACAAAGTGCCAGAGCATGGAATTTGTGCATTAATGACGAGTTAGTTAAGCTAGGATACAAAAGGAGCATTGCAGATGCTTGTGTCTATACAAAAGGAGACATAGTGTTAGTGATTTATGTAGATGATTTATGTGTGGCAGCAAAGTCAAAACAGGAAATTGAATCAGTAAAAAGAGAATTGTCTGAAAAGTTTGTCTTAAAAGATCTAGGTTTATTAAAGTCTTATTTAGGTATTGGTGTTGAATGGACAGAAGAAGGACATTGTTTGTTAAGCCAGAGAAAGAAAATTGAAAATTTGATTGAAAAGTGTGGATTACAAAATGCTAAAATAGTAAGAGCTCCAATGACAACTGGTTTTGTATCTGAAAAAACAACTAGAGATTTTGAAGACAAGACTTTATTCAGGAGCATAATAGGATCTTTACAATTCATATCTTGCCACACCAGACCAGACATTTCATATGCTGTAAATGTATTGTCCAGAAGGGTTAATGATCCAAAAATTGAAGACTGGACAGCAGTAAAACACTTATTAAGATATTTGAAAGGAACTTTAGATAAGAAATTGGTAATTAGAAACAGTAATTCAGATTTAGATTGTTATGTGGATAGTTCTTTTGCATCAGAATTAGGAGACAAGAAGTCAGTTACAGGAATAATAATCAAGTACAGTGAAAGTCCAATAGTCTGGAGAAGTAGAAAACAAACTAATATAGCATTAAGTACGACTGAAGCAGAATTCGCAGCTTTAAATGAGATAGTAAATGAGGTACAGTGGGTTGAGCAGTTATTGAATGATTTAAATGAAAGTTACAAGATACCAGTAGAAATTCTGGAAGATTCACAGTCATGCATAGCAATGGCTAAGGTGAAAATTTGAAGAACAGAACAAAATATGTTGGTGTTAGATATCAAAATGTGCGAGACATGGTTCAGAAGGGTGAAATAGAACTGAGATATATAGAAACACAACACAACATAGCAGATTTGTTCACAAAAGCATTGACAGCAGAGAAACATGAAAGACTGACACAAATGGTAGGAATGACATTGTAAGACACATACAATATTTTATTTCGGAGGGGATTGTTAAGGAAAAAGCAACATGGGATATACAGTAATAGAAATAAAAATATGTATGTGAATGTCAAAGTGACTAAGCAGGAGCAATCAGGAAGATACACAGGTGAAAAAGATAATATAATTAAGAAGCCTTGAGAGCCAAGGACAAAGTTATAGAAGGTATATTGAGAACACCTGTGATAGATTGCAAACACCTGAGGCTCATTAAGTGGTCAAGGTAAAGTGATGAAACACTTGGGTTGGTCTTAGGTATGGGATGATCTATGTGGACCAATCAAGATGTATGTACAAACCCACTGGGTGGAAACTGACTGGTGGGTGGTGTCTAACAATGGCTATAAATTGCAATGTTTGCTAATGTACATTGTGGAGTAGTTTGGTGTAGTGTGGAGTATTTTGGTGGAGTAGAGATTGTGATTTGTAGGGCATATAGTATTTATATATAGTAGAATAAAGTAGATCTTTTATATAAGACTACTGAGTTGTCTGGTGTTTTGAGGGAAGATACAAGAACCAGAAGAATCCTGGAGAAGTTTGGAGACATCTCAGGAAGAAGAGAGAGAAGGCTTGGAGAGTTTGTCAGGGTCTTCAGCCTATCCTCTGAAACTCTGCTGCTTGGGAAAGAAGCATCAACCACTGATCAAAGCTGGTCAGCTCTGCTGCATAACAAGGTGGTGAGTTAGAGCCAGAGGTGAAGAGCTACAACTCCCATCATCCCTGGCAAGGAGTTGAGAATTTTTGTTGTTAAATTCATACTAGTAAGATTTTGTGTAATGTAAGGCAGTTTGAATCTTTCCATTGTCAAGAGCTACCAGCTCTGCTTTTTTTCTTTTGGAGTTGAATGAATTGAGCAATTTTTTAATGAGCTAATGATAGCTTTTTTAACTCTTGGAGGAGGCTTTGCCTCATGGCTCCTTTAAGACTCTTTTGTGTAGCCCCTTCCTTAATTAATAAGCCTCTGAAGACCACTTTCAGGGTGTTCCATACCAAGGACTCAGTTGTCTCAGGTGATCTATTTTCAAGGTAAAATTGTTTAATTTCATCTTGAATCTGTTTTTTAAAATATTCGTTCATGAAGAGATACAGATTGAATCTCCACATACACGTTTTTGGTAGATCAGGTCCAAGCTGCCAGGTTAATGTTGTGGCTGCATGGTCTGAATAAATTATACTCTACCTATACATCAGCAATTTTAGGAAGGGATAATTTTGGAATGATGACGTAGTCTATTCTAGTGTGGTGTGTGTTTGAATGAAAAGTGTAGTCTCTACAGGATGGATGTAGGGGTCTATAAATCCATGGCTAGTTAAGAGGTCAGATACTAGTGATGTGGTTTTTTTCATCTTTCTGAGGGGATTTGTCTAGTGCAGGAGTTGGCAACCTACGGCCTGTGGGCCGGGGCCAGCCCCCCGAGGCCTTTGGACCAGCCCCCGCCGCCCGCCGCCCGCACTGTCGCTGCATTGCCGCCACGTGTGTCGTGGCCACCATTTTGTTTTCCAAAATGGTGGCCGCAACTTGTTTGCGCATGTGCAGAAGTACTGCGCATGAGCAAACAAGCCACGGCTGCCATTTTGGAAAACAAAATGGCAGCTGCGCTGCACGTGTGGTGGGAGTTGATGGGGTCGCGCGCACGCGCTGCCATTTCCTCCCCCCCTCAGACCGCGGAAGACCTGGAGGCCAGCAGACTGGCCCCAGGTAAGAAAAACTTGCCGACCCCTGGTCTAGTGTGTAATCTAGGACTTCATTTGCATTATCCCCATAACAATATTACCCTCTGCAATCTCCCCTAAGGTTTGGAGGAAAGAAGCCAGAAAGGTGTGTTGGTCATTGTTTAGGGAGTAAAATGTGGCTAGTGTGAAGATTTCATTGGCCAGGATACCTTTCAGTAATAAGTAACGACCTGAAGGGTCTCGGATTACTTTGTCAACCTGAAAAGGATATGTTTTATCAAACAATATCACAACCCCTCTGGATTTGTTAGAATTTCCAGTTGTATATTGGTATGCTAGCATGTTTCCTATGCCCTTTCTATACATTTCTTATAAAAAAAATAAAGCTTGGTTTAAGTTTTTTCAAATAATTATTAACCCAGGTATGTTTGGTTTTTTGGGGGGAGGGGGAGGAATCCAGGTCCCTTTACATTGAGAGAGACAATCTTCATTCTGTCCATGTTTGAAATAATTAAACTCTATGTAAGAAACACTTAGAAGAGACTTCAAAGTTTGTTTCATTTACAGTGCCCTTCAAACCCAGGTCTTTTTAAGCATGAGTGTGTAGGAAGGGGACTCATAAGGCTCCAGCTTAAGAAATATACATACCAGTGCCCAAAAGTACATTCAATTAACCATAACACAATACAAACAACAATTAACAGAAGCAAACCAAGAGGAGGAGTAAGTGGGGTGAATCCCATGTGTTGTTGAGCCATTGAATGGTGATCCCCTCTAGGGTTGAGGGGTGAGCATTATTGGCATACAATGTAGGGGACAAGATCTCAGTAATCAAAGATAGAAAGAGGAGAAGATGAATTGGAGGATATAAGGATACCCATCTAAAAGATGAAAGGAATTAATTAACAATAGGGGTGATCAGATATTACCATATATACGGCAACATAGACACCCCAGGCAAGCCAGCCAAGGTATCAGAGGAGGAAGAGCAGCGCACGCACGCACACAAACCACCCATCCCCACTCCACCCCAGGCATCCCAGGCAAGCTGGTGAAGGGACCAGAGGGGAATCAGGGGGGGTGCGTACGCACCCCCAGCTGCTCCCCCGGGAAAAGCCAGGAAGGAGAAGGAGGAGTGCATGCACACGCAGCAACAAATTCATTAATAATCAAACCTGTGAGTGTCAGAGCTGTGAAGGCCAAGGCCCAACTGCACATTCAAAACAATAAAATAGTGGCACATTAATTGTTGTGCAAGAGTGGGAAAGTTGCAAGAACCATTTGCCTTCAGGGAGTGAAGGAGGGGATAATAGCACTTCAGTAATAATTTTAGAGCAAGGAGTGGGGTGGGCGAGGATTATCTAGGTATAAAGAAAGTTAAAACTATAAAAACTATAAAAGTCAAGTTTGAAATGAAGTTATTTGCTTGCAAAAGGTCATCTTGTAAATGGAGAGCAACAGCTGTGAACAGGGAAACTATTTCCTTCAAACAAGGTGGTTGTCCGTTGTAAGGATTTTGGCAGGAAAACAAGAGGGAGAAAGACAAGATGGCAGGGAGGAGAGAAAATTGTGAAAAATACATCAGAAAGATACCAGAAGTTAGAGCAAGGGGGGTGGGGGAGAATTCATAGAATCATAGAGTTGGAAGAGACCACAAGGGCCATCCAGTCCAACCCCCTGCCATGCAAGAACTCCAGATCAAAGCACCCCCAACAGATGGCCATCCAGCCTCTGCTTAAAGTACTCCAAAGAAGGAGACTCCATCACACTTTGAGGGAGTGTGTTCCACTGTCGAACAGCCCTTACTTTCAGGAAGTTCCTCCTAATGTTGAGGTGGAATCTCTTTTCCTGTACCTTGCATCCGTTGTTCTGGGTCCTGTTCTCTGGAGCAGCAGAAAACAAGCTTCCTCCATCCTCAATATGACATCCCTTCAACTATTTAAACACGGCTATCATATCACCTCTCAGCCTTCTCTTCTCCAGGCTAAACATACCCAGTTCTCTAAGTTGTTCCTCATATGGCATGGTTTCCAGACCCTTCACCATTTTAGTTGCCCTCCTCTGGACACACTCACTTTTTCAACATCCTTTTTGAATTATGGTGTCCAGAACTGGACACAGTATTCCAGGTGAGGCCTGAACAAAGCAGAATACAGTGGCACTATTACTTCCCTTGATCTAGATACTATACTTCTATTAATGCAGCCTAAAATTGCATTGGCCTTTTTAGGTGTGGCATCACACTGTTGACTTATGTTCCAACTTGTGATCTTCTAGGACTCCTAGATCCCTTTCACACATAGTCTTGTTAAGCCAGGTGTCCCCCATCTTATATCTATGCATTTCATTTATTTCTTTTTTGCCCTAATTGCAGTACCTTACATTTTTCTGAGTTGAAATTCATTTTGGTAGCTTTGGCCCAACTTTCTAATCTATTAAGATCGTTTTGAATTTTCATCCTGTCTTCTGGGGTATTAGCTATTCCTCCTAATTTGGTGTCATCTGCAAATTTGAGAAGCATGCCCCCTATTCCTTCATCCAAGTCATTGATAAAGATGTTGAATAGCACTGGGCCCAGGACAGGACCCTGTGACACCCCACTGGTCACTTCTCTCCAGGATGAAGAGAAGCCATTGCTGAGCACCCTTTGGATTCAGTCAGTCAACCAGTTACTAATCCACCTAACAGTTGTATTGTCTAGCCCACATTTTATTATCTTGTTTGCAAGAATATCGTGGGGGACCTTGTCAAAAGCCTTACTGAAATCAAGATATGCTATGTCTACCACATTCCCTTCATCTAGCAAGCTTGTAATTTTATCAAAAAAAGAGATCAGATTAGTCTGGCATGATTTGTTTTTGAGAAACCCATGTTGACTTTTAGTGAGTATGGCATTCCCTTCTAAATGTTCACAGACTCTCTTTTTAATGAACTGTCAGACTAACTGGATGATAGTTGTTGGGATCCTCTTTTTCCCCCTTTTTGAAGATGGGGACAATGTTTGCCCTCCTTCAGTCTGCTGGGACTTCTCCTGTTCTCCAGGGGTTCTTAAAGATTATTGCCAGTGGCTCTGAGATTACATCTGCCAGTTCTTTTAGTATCTTGGATTTAGATCATCTGGCCCTGGAGACTTAAATTTATTTAGGTTAACCAGGTATTCCTGTACTTCCTCTTTACTTATTCTGTGCTACATTTCCCCTATTGTGTCCTCTGCTCCATTCTCCTCAGGTTGAACACTCTTTTTCTTTTGTGAGAAGACTGAGGCAAAGAAGGTGTTGAGTAGTTCTGCCTTTTCTCTGTCTCCTGTTAGAATTTCTCTATCATCCCTGCCCAGCGGCCCTACCATTTCCTTCTTCTTTCTTTTGCTACAGATATACCCCAAAGAAACCCTTTTTATTGTTCTTAACCTCTCTAGCAAGCCTGAACTCATTCTGTGCTTTGGCTTTCCTAACTTTACCCCTACATCTGCTAGCTATTTGTTTGAATTCATCTTTAGTGATTTCGCCCCTCTTTCCTTTCTTATACATCTCCTATTTAAAACATATTTCAGTTGAAAGTTCTTTTGTCATCCAACCCAGTTTCTTGAGACATCTCCATTTTTCCTTCTCATTGGAAGAGTTTGAGATTGTGCCTTCAGTATCTCCCTTTTGAGAAACTCCCATCCATCCTGAACTCCCTTCTCCTTTAGTATTCCTGACCCCAAGTTTGTTGAAATCTCCTAAAGTCTAGAATGAGTGTTTGACTGCCTAGCTTCTCCTTTCCACTGTATAAGAAACTCCAGGAGAGAGAGTTAAAACAATAAAAGTAAATTTTAGAGTGAGGTTATTTGCTTGCAAAAGGCCATGTTGCAAATGTAAAACAACATTTGTGAACAGGGAGACTATTTCCTTCAAAGATGGCTGCTGTCATTAGGATTAAGGCAGGAAAACAAGAAAGGAGGGAGAAAGACAAGATGGCGGGGGCGGGGGGGAGAAAGTTGTGAAGAACAGATGAGAAAGATACCAGAAGATAAAGCAAGGCAAGGGAGTTACACTTAATCATTCACTTTATGGTGTCAAAAAAAGTCAGGGAAGAGGTCTTCTGTGATGGAAGTTGCAGTAGAGTCAGTGTGGCTGTGTGGCTTTCAGCTGTGCAGGACCACCAAGTTGCTTGTGTTTTCTCTGTCTTGCTGGCATCCATGGTCCGGCCAATTGTCCAGATTTGAGTGCAGCTGAAGAGGAGACATTGTTCTTCACCTCTTTCTCAACATCTTGGGGCACCTTAATGTCTAAGGCTTCACATATGTGAACAAGCTGAGTTTTAAATGAGGCAGTCATGACAGAGCCATTATAGAAGACTATTAGTTTAAAAGGGAAGCCCCATTTGTACTTATGTTTTCTTGTTGGAGCCGAGAGATGAAGGGTTTAAAATCACGGCATTTCCTCAGCGTTTCAGGGGAGATGGGCTGGTATACTTACACGCTGGAATCCTGGTAGGCAAGGTTTGGTGTACTGGAAAGCTTCTTCAGTACTTGTGCTTTTTTTGGATAATGTGCAAAACGTATAATTATATCCCTGGGGTGAGCACCTTGTCTCTGGTTAAGAGCTGACGTCCGATGTGCTCTTTCTATGTCAGCTGAAAGGAGATCAAGAACTGAGCAGGTGTAATAATAATAATAATAATAATAATAATAATAAAATTTATTTATACCCCACTTAAATGAAGACAATCTAAGCGGCTTACATCAGTTTAAAACCCCATACAACGAATACCCCAACCCCAGTTATTCAGCCAGGTAAGGAGGAATGAAATCATGTCCTGACGTTCCTCCCATTCAGGAATCCCACGAATTCTAATGTTTAATTTAATTCTATTTCTGTCCTCCAAATCCTGCACTTTGTTTGTGAGATAGTCATTCATTTGTTCTAACTCCTGTATTCGGGCCTCATTGGAATGACCCTGTTCAAGAGCTGCATTAGCTGTGTCTTCTATATCTCCAATGCCGGCTGTCAGGGCAGTGAGTTTTGAGTTCACCAGCTCAAGGGCAAGTGCCCAGTCTTTTTGTAAGTCCAGCACTAAGTTTACACAAAGCCTTTCCAAGAGGTCTGAAAATGATGGGTCTGTTGTCAGGGGAATCTCACCTCTGCCTCCCTTCCCTCGTGTCATCTCTGTGTCCTCCATTTGAGTTTTTGGCTCTTTAAGAGATGAACAGAAACCCAAAATTGCTTAATCCATTGACCTTTTAGTTCCTTGTATTAGATAAGTATTTTTGATCTTGAAAGTTGGCGAAATTCACTCCATTTAATTGGTAAAAGCTGAGATCTTGTCCTGCTCAAGTTTTATGCATCCACTATGACTGATGACTAGCCAGGCCCCCCACATTGGCTTTTTTAGCTGCTGCATCACACTGTTGACTCATGTTCAGCTTGTGGTCTACTAAGAGTCCCAAATCTTTCTCTGAAGATGCTAGCCACAAATGCTGGCAAAATGTCAGGAATAAACTCTTCTAGAACATGGCCACATAGCCTGAAAAACCCACCAAAAAAAACTCTCTCAGATCCCTTTCGCATGTACAACAGTAAAGCTAAGTGTCACCCATCCTATATTTGTGCATTTCATTTTTTCTCCCTAAATATAGTACCTTATATTTCTCCTTGCTGGAATTAATTTTGTTAGTTTTGACCCAGCTTTCTAATCTGTTAAGGTCATTTTGAATTCTGATCCTGTCCTCTGGGATATCAGCTATTCCCCCCCCCCATGCCACAACAAACTATAATTCCCAGAATTTCATAGCATGGAGCCATGGTAGTTAAAGTGGTTTCAAATTGGATTGATGAGGGATTCTCTACACTTGAGGGATTATCTTCCCTTAGAAGGTTCTGCCATGGTGCTTTCTAGAAGAGTGGTAAAACTCTCCTCTTGCTGCATTTCAACAATCAAATACAAAACAGACACAATTCTAGTTAGGTTTACCCTCTTTTGTCTTGTTTTTCACTCCTGTTACCAAAACTGAATGAACCCTTGAAAAGGGGCAGAACAAATGCTCCAAAAACAGCTCTGTAAGTCCACACCTGGTTTCCATGAGCTGGGTTGAAGAACAGCTGACTGCTTCATAGAGCTGTCCCACTAACTCCTTCTGGAAAAGTCACCATCGTCATTAATTATACCAGCTTGCCCAAAAGTTTTGAACCATCACTCTAGCTTCTGATCTTTCCTCATCCTTGTTTTTCACAACAGCAATTGTTTCATCTATTTCCTCCTTTGCACAGTCTGAAACAGGAGTACATATTGAGCAATTGTGCCTTTAAAACACGCAAACACACAAAACAAACACCATGTCTCAGGTTCTCGTTTGCAGCAAATCTTGTGTCTTTTGTGATCTACTTCTAGCACCCTCCCTTTACCATCCCTTGTTCAGAGTGCCTTTGCTTTTCTGATTTAATCTCTGCCTGTTTCTTCTATGTCTGTCCTGACAGTAACCTGTTCTTCTCCCTCCAACTTCTTAATTTCTTTTAAGTTTCCCTTGTAAGATCAGGTAGTAAACAGATCCCTGGTGTCTAAAAGTTGTCCTGACCCTCCAGTTTCAACAACCTAGACAGGAGGAGAAGGACAAGACTAAGAACTTATGCAGCCACAATCTATCAGCTCGCTCCCACTTTTCTTTCTTTCTTTCTTTCTTTCTTTCTTTCTTTCTTTCTTTCTTTCCCAAGAGGCCTGATGACATGAAGCACAAAACTTCATGCTGTCTGTCTCTCTGACACCACACATGCCCATCGGAGGCCTTCAGCTGTGACACACCTTCCAGCTGCCTTCCACCCCATAGCAGCTTCTTGGGAAGCTTCTGGGCATAGCAGGCAGTTGATAATACTTTGGCAGTTCAGTCTTCCCCACCTCCTGGTTATAAGAAACAAGTGATGTCCTTCTTGTTAAGAGGAGGATGCTTAAAAGGTGGTGGAGGAGGAGTACAGTGAGTTGACTCAGTGGTTTTTGGGTCCCCAGCGTTCCCCTTAACTTCCTGCCACAGACAGACCACAATCAGACTGCACTCCTCTGCCAAGGCTGGAAATAGAAGCCAAGGATCCTGACTGCTATTCCCATCACCCAACTTGGCTTTTTTCATCTCCCTGATTCACAACCCTATTTACATTTCCTCCAATCTGCTGTCTTCCTGGATCCTAGTCCCCATCACCACTTAACAGCCTTATGCCTTCCAGATGTTTTGGACTTCAACTCCCAAGAGCTCCAAGCAGCATAGGCAAGGGTAAGGAACTCAAAGAATTGGCTGCCCAAAAGATCTGGAGAGCCAAAGGTTTTCCCCAACCTCGATTTAGATCCAACTCTTCTTTCAGCTATGGCCAGGGTGGAAAATGTGTGACTCTCCAAGGAAATCTTAGTAAAAGGCAAAAGATTTACAAACTCTGAAGAGAAACCAATGCTGGTAATTCCAGCATTGAAAATGTTTATAGGGAAAGTAATTGCTCAGATATATTGAGATCTGGGGGATAAGTCATAATAACTTGAAAGACCTGGAGATCTGTCAAAGCAAATTTCTGGCATCCTTCTTGGCAGTACCTCCAGGGACTCCAGCTGCGATCCTCAAGACAGAGACAGATGTATCTGTAAAAGCTAGGACTGAGAAGGCAGCCTTTTTGTATTATAAGAGGGACATGTCAGAAGACTGCCTCCCAAAGCTCTATTTATATGAACAATAGAAGAAAAGTGGTTGGGTAAGTTATCTCAAGATTTACTAATCTCTAAAACCCTTCTGATATATATATATATATATATATATATATGGGAGAAAGGCGGTATAGAAATCAAATCAGATAAATAAGTAAACAAAGAAGCAAGCTGAGAGACTGGATCTATAAGTTTAAGAGCCCTGGCAGTGGTTAAATGCCTGTACTGCAGCCACTCACTCACCAACCATAAGGTTGTGAGTTCAATACCAGCCAGGGCTCAGGATCATCCTTGCATCCTTCTGAGGTTGCTAAAATGAGTACCCAAGTTGTTGGGGGCAATTAGCTTACAGTTGTAAACTGCTTAGAGACTGCTTAGGTGGTATGAAGTGGCATATAAATGAAGCTGCTCTTGCTATTACTATAAACTGGGTAATAATCAGGAATTCGTTTTAATTAAATTTTCAATTTTTCCCCATTGGTATCATCTGTTATAATAAAATCACGTAAGAGCTCAGTATTTACTAACACCTTTGCCCCTCTGAGAAGTACATTTACAGAACTACATTTCCATACTATGCCTGTTTTGGATGGCAGACACAGAAATACTCCAAGAAATTTAAAACTCTACATTTGTAGTGTGGTAGAGGTAGAGGATATTTCACACTATTTACTCTATTGCCAATTTTATCAAAAAACCCAGGAACAGATTCCTGGAAGAGATTTTGGCTTCCTTACAGTGTGAGCTCTTATGTGAAAAATATGCTGGCTACTGTCAGATTGTGACCCATATGTCACACATAAAACAGCCTTATTTGCTAAGGCTGCTACAAAGTATTTGTGCCACTTATTGCTATAGAGTCTGTGCAAGGGACTCATTAATTTGATTTTTTTTGTATGGATGTACATGTATTTTTTAATTGGATTTGTAATGGCTTTTAGTCAAATACAATGACTGACAGACTACTGTGTGGCCTTCTAGATACTTTGGATTCAAATTAACCAGCTACAATGTTGGGAATTATAGTTTTAACTATAGCTGGAAGCCCAGGAGTTCTTCACCCCAGAACAATGGGACCTCACCCGAGGGTTCCCCTATCCTAATCACACTTATTCCCGTTAGTTAAAATCTTCCACGCATCCTTTGCTTTCACTAGAGGCAGGAATATAAAATGGACAACCACTATCCCCCTTCCTTTGTCTTCTGTTGAACTCCATCCATTATCTCTCCTCTTCCCCCCAGAGGAATAATTAAAATACTGATTATCTCACTCAGTTGTCCTGCCTCCTGAATGCCTCTTCCATAATGTCATGTAAGACAACTTAAACACATCTATTTTAGAACAAGAGTGTCAATATTTGATTTTTTAAAAAAAGAAGCCAAAAGTGTAGGCCACATCTTAATTTATGCAGTCAAATGATAAGTATTTAGATTGAAGCAAGGCTTTTTAGTAGCTCTACACACACATACCCCATATGTGCATTGTACACTGAAACTCCCATTTTGCATCTTGGAAGAACCTACATGTAGATGTCTAAACCAGAAGCTGTCCGTTTTCCTTTTCTCAGCAGCAGCAGCAGCAACAGCAATAATATGAGAGACAGCCCCTTCCTCCTTAAAGCCCTTTCTCTGTGCCATCTATAGCAGGGGTCGGCAACCTTTTGGGCCGGTCCCCCTGTCCCCCGATGCCCCCCCGTGCGCACCACCAGGAGGGCCCCCTCGACCGCGGCAGGCCTCCGAGAGGCCCGGCACGGCCGCGGGGGTCCCCCAGGAGGGAGCCCTCGACTGCGCCGGGCCGCAACGGGAAAGGTCGCGTGAGACCTTTCTACCTTTGGATTTTGGAATCCAAAATGGCGCCCTGGAGGACCCCCATGACCGCGAAAGGTGGAGGCGGCAGGACCAGGCAGGGGCCAGTCCGAAGGCCTCCACAGGCCACACCCAGCCCACAGGCCTCAGGTTGCTGACCCCTGATCTATAGTCTTCCACCTGAGCCTGTTAGAAGAGGGTATATCAGTTGCTTCAATGCAACAATGCCAGGTTGAAAGTGGCTATAATAGATTTTGTGCACAGCTCCAATCCAGGAGTGGAATCATCCAAACCCTGCCCCACTTCTGCCTTTACCACTAAGAGTTGATTTTAAATGCCTCCTGAGGTCCCATATTCCATTTACTTTCTTCTGAGTCACCTTGACCTTCTGATCTGTGGCTTAACAGTTGAGGGCCAGCATTCTTCCTGAGAAAGAAAAATGTGAATCCCACATCCTGCTTTCATGTCATGAGCTCCCATGTTTTGGCTTGCCTACAGCTTCACCCACACATATCCAGTCTGAGGCATCTTGCTGGATCCCAAGCAAGGCCACACCTCAGATACAAAAGGCTTGCAAGTTACATTGCCCATAGAGGGTGGCTGACACCAAAAGTGGTTTTTTTCTTTATATCAGTTGCCTGAGCCTCAGGAATTCATAGAATCATAGAGTTGGAAGAGACCACAAGGGCCATCCAGCCCAATCCCCTTCCCTGCAGGAACTCAAAATCAAATTATACTGCCTCTTGCCTTGTACTTCTCTCTTATCGCTTTCCTAGTTAAGGGGGCGGCAGCTTTAATTTGGTGTGTTCAAGGGGAAAAAATAGTCAGAACCAGCACTTGGCGAGGGGGGGGATGTTTGGGACTCCAACTCTCAGAATCTCCCTGGCCACTAACCATTAGCCACAACAGCTGGGGGTGGTCCTGTGATTTTTAATCACCAAAGTAACTTTTCTAAGCTCTGGTGACAATACAGACTAATAAAACCCTTTCTTGCCTCTTGCATCTGGGACAGAATGGGACCTCAATAGTGTATTGCTTTAACTAAGCCAACAAGGATCCTCCAGATTGGCCCAGTCACTTTGCTGGACTGTGTTTTTGGACAATTGTGACTTGGTGATTAGGAGTTAGAGACCAGCAAAAGACAAGTGTGTGTGTGTGTGTGTGTGTGGGATACAACAGTAGCATCAGGACTTTTGTCATTGTTGTGGGCCTCCAAGTCATTTCCAGCTTGTGGTGACCCTAAGGCAGGGGTAGGCAACCTTTTTGAGCCGGGGGCCGGGTTGCTGTCCCTCAGACAATTGGGGGGCAGAAGCACCAAAAATAAATAAATATAAATAAATATTTTTTAAAAAAATTAAAAAATATGCATGCACACTCTCTCAGCCCCCAAAAAGCCATGGCAAAACCCTTGTGGAGATTTTGCCAAGAAAACCCCAAGAACAAGTAATAGCAACAATAATCAATATCATCATGGTGGGCGGTGGTGGCAGTGGCAGGACCAGCCTGGGGCCGGTCCAAAGGCCTCAGGGGGCCGCATCCGGCCCCCAGGCCTTAGGTTGCCTACCCCTGCCCTAAGGTGACTCTATCATGGGGTTTTCTTGGCAAGCTTCTTCAGAGGGGGTTTGTCATTGCCATCCTCTGAGGCTGAGAGAGTGTGACTTGTCCAAGGACACCAGTGGGGTTTCATGGCCTTGATAGACTTAATTTGAATAGCTTTTTGTTCCTAGTTCTCCTACAGCCCTGTAGCCCCCTTTGCTTTCACTACAAAACATAAATGCAGATGGAAAAATCCCTCTTGAAAGTCCCTTCAGAAAGAAAGAAAGTGAACAGTTGAGCTGCTGTGTTTCCTAGCTGTCCACTAGCATCTCATTGTTTTCAAACTTTTTCGCCTTAAGAATTAGGTGTTAGTGAAGCAGCCTCCCATTCGTTTTGGAAACCGCCAGTGGGACAAGTCAAATCAATGTCCGTGCCACTGTCGTTTCATCTTCTGATACAGGATTAGACAAAAACAGAAGTTTGTATGGGTATGTGAATTGGGTGTGTGTGTGAAGGTATAACTCTAAGCAAGTTTTAAGCTTAATGTTCCCTTGAGTCAGAGATCAGCTACACAACTCACTCCTTCTATAGATTTTAGATTAAAACTTTACTCTCATACCACTTTCTGTGCATGGGCACCTGACTAGACAATTGTGTGCCCACATCCCTTCTATAAAACCAGTTTTCCTTAGAAGCCCAGCTCCCTCCTTCTAGTGGTATAAGCCCTACATGGGACAAATTTCCCAAATTTCTCTTTCTCAAGAGACGGTCTTTTTGAGAGCCAAAGGAAGGAAGCAACTACTATTAGGGTGGTTGAGCTAAGGCAGGGGTTCCCAACCTGTGCCCCTCGGAGCCCTTAGGGCACTTCCCAGGTACTCTGCGGCTGCTCCAGGAAAATGAAAGAAATAAAAATGGAATGAAATTAAAGAATAAGAAACAAAAAGTAACACTACTCCTAAACACCATTAACTTGTAAGACAAAGGGTAGGCCTCTTAGGGGCTCTGCCATAGAAACTGATTCTGAAAAGGACTCCTCCTGGGGGTCAAAAAGGTTGGGAACCCCTGAGTTAGGGAATGCTCCCCCTCCCCCACACCCTGCCATTGAGTGGCCTCAAAGTCCATCTCGATATTAGGAAGAACTTCCTGACGGTAAAAGCTGTCCGACTGGTACAGGCTGCCTCAAAGTGTGGTATAATCTCCTTCTTTGGAGGCTGGATGACCATCTGTTGGGGGTGCTTTGATGGTGTATTCCTGCATGGCAGAATGGGGTTGGACTGGATGGCCTTTGAGGTCTGTTTTAACCCTATTCACCTCTGGGCACATGCCAAGAAGGAGAGGCAAATCGTTTGGGTAACCATGCAGAAATAATCCAGTTTGACACCGCTTTAACCGTCACGGTTCCATCCATCCTATGCAATCCTGGGAAAGGCTCAAGGTCTCCCAAACCAACCCCCAATTCCCAGCATTGAGGCCTGGCGATTCCAAAGCGGTGTCAGGCTGGATGATGTCTGCGGTGCGGATGCAGCCTGGGCCTGGCCCGCCTAGGCCTGCTCTGGTTTCGGTTACCAGCAGAGGTCACAACTGGTGATGGGAAAGTGAACCAAGAGGGGCCAGGAAGCGAAGGCGTTGCTGCCGCCTCCCCTCCTGGGCCATTCCCGGGTTGTTGGGTCCGCTTGGCCCTGGGACATTCCCAGCCCCGAGGCCCCCTCCTTCCTTCCTTCCCTCCCTCCTTTCTATGGCTGGAAATTGCCCTCCTGGCGGGCCCTCTGCCTGGCAGCGTGGGCGGGGGTTCCCGGAATGGAGCCCGACCGGCTGGGAAACGTCACTCGGCAGAAACTGACCATATATGGACATCTTCCTCTGCGTCACCGGGAAGAGCCCCCTCCCTTGCTGGGCCCGGGGGCTCCGCCCACTGGAGGCTGAAGTCAGAACTGGAGAACAGATCAAGGCAAGAGAGGAGGAGGAGGAGGAGGAGGAGGAGGAAGGGGGCCGGCAAGAGTGGGAGGCAGGCAAGGCAGGCAGGCGCCCCGAGGGGCTCACGCCGGCTCTCCCTCCTCCCTCCCTCCCTCCCCGCGCATCAAAGGCTGTGAGCACCGGCCTTGACATCAGAAGGGGAGCTTACTGTGGGAACTGCGGGGAGGAGAGACCCAGGGAGCAGAGCCCCCAAAGGCCCGGGAAAATGAAGCCCAAGCAGGCACAATGCTGGGTCACCAGAGGCCCTCCTTTCCCAGGGCCTGTCCTACATTTCAGCCTTCTGTCCAGGAGGAATTCCAGAAGGTCCTCCGTCTTGAGCACGGAAGAGGGTGAGCAGGCATCCTCCTTTTCCAAGGCCTGTCCTCCACTTCAACCTTCTGTCCAAGAGGAATTCTGAAATATTCCATTTCGAACATGGAAGTGGGTGACCAGGCGTCCTCCTTTTTCCCCTCCAACGACATGTCCTACATTTCAACCTTCTGTCCAGGAGGAATTCCAAAATATCCTCCATTTAGAGCATGACTCAAGAAGTGATCAGACACCCTCCCCCTTTTTCCAGGACCTGTCCTACATTTCACCGTCTGTCTAGGAGGAATTACAAAATGTCCTCCATTTTGAGCATGGAATAGAGCAGGGGTAGGCAACCTTTCCCCTTTAAGGGCCGAGGGACTTCAGCTCCCAGAAGCCTCAGCCATGTTGGCCAATAGTCCCATGTTGGCCAATAGCTCCTGGGATTCTGGGAGCTGAAGTCCCTTGGCCCTTAAAGGGGAAAGGTTGCCTACCCCTGGAATAGAGTGACCAGGCATGCCCCCCCCCCGACCTGTCCTCCATTTCAGTCCAGGAGGAATTACAAAATGTCCTCCATTTGGAGCAGGACTAAGAAGCATACATTTATATTTTACAGGATTGTTTGGAGCTTTACTTGGCTCCATTTTTACTCATGTCCATTTTTCTTGAATGTACTACATTTTGTGATGCCTTGTCCTCCTTTGCAGTGAGGACACATCTGGTCACCCCGCACACAAACCCATACAGCAAGCACAGGTCTGATTGATTAGGGAAAACATGGGGTGGGGGAAGGAGAGAGAAAGGAGGAAAGGCAGCTAAAGGAAGAGAGAAGGTTCTGTGCAGGATGACCTAGGCTGCATCCGCACTGCAAATAATCCAGCTTGACATCATTTGAAAGGCCATGGCTCAATGCTGTTGAATTCAGGGATGTGTCAGAGACCTCTGGTGCCACAGCAAAGTATAGATCCCAGGATTCCATAGGATGGAGCTATGGCAGTTAAAGCAGTGTAAAACTGGATTATTTCAACAGTGCAAATGCAGCCCAGATCTCACAATCGCAAAGGAGCGCAAGGTGCTGTCAAATGTAGGACATTCCCAAATAAAAGTTCAAAACACTCATAGAAATGTAAATTTATCATGCTTCTTAGTCATGCTCAAAACGTAGGACATTTTGGAATGCCTTCTGAACAGGAAGTTGAAATGTAGGACATGTCCTGGAACAGGAGGACACCTGGTCACCTTGGTTCTGGCTCTCAACTCATCTCGCATTTACATTTTAGGATGCCATGAGGAAGCACAAAGTAAGGCAGGAAGGAACCAGGAACAGAGCCATTAAGTTGTTGCCCAAGCATTAATGGAAACGAAACCTTGCCCTTCCCTCTACAGACAGTTTGGTGAGGTTGGCTGGGTGGGGGCAGAATCAGAACTCCTCTCCCAAACAAACCCATGAACTTGTTGGACTTTGAGAGCCCCACCAAAGGAAACCCTTTGACAGATGAAAAGAAGTACACAGATAGAAGTAGTTAGAACAATGTTTACTTAAATAGTTTCAATAAAAATTCAAAAACACAAATACAATCTTTTCAAGGGGAAACAAAAAATATGAATTTGAGGACTCAAAAAGAAATAAGAGCACAAGTAGTAAACAACCAACCCCCTCCCGGCTCCAGAGCGGCCCCTTTTGTCCATGTGGAGGCCCCTTGGAGGGTGAGGGGCGCCAGCCTCTTCTTCTGGTCCCTTTTGCGCTCCCATTATAAATAAGACCATCCCTTTCCCTCCTGGTACCAAGAAGGAGAGCAGGAGGAGGAGGCCAGTTTCTTTGGGCTCTGTCCAGAGTACGTCCACATCCGCCGCACCATCCAGCAATGCGGCCGAGGGCTGGTTGGGTTGGGAGAAGACTTTTTCTTCCTTTTTTTTTTTAAATACAGACACACAAAATTCACTCTCACAGCCAGCTATTTTAAAAACAAAAACAAAAGAGCAACTTGTACACACACACTCAGCACAGGTCGGCTTCTGGATCCACCAGATCGAGAAAGAATGAGTCACGGATGTTGTCACGCACACAACTTGGAAAACAACTTGGAGTTGGCAACCCAGGGGTGGGTGGGGTGCGGGTGTCACTCCACTGCCATGTAAACTTTTTCTTTTTGGTGTCCCAAGTCCCCCGCCGTCGCCCCCGCCGCTTTCTCCCCACTCCTCCTGGGCCAAAGGGTCCCTGGGGTGGCCCTGCAAAAGCATCCCCCTCCTCAGAAGGACTGCTGCATCTTGGCGGTCAGGAGGAGCTGGCAGCCGCTGTTGACGTGGCTCATGACCTTCTGCTTGAGCTGGGCCACCTGGTCCCGGAGGGCGCTGGCCGTGCTGGAGAGGCCGGCGTTGTCGCTCTTGAGGGTCTTCACCTTCTCCTCCAGGCGGGCGATGCGCTCCAGCTTCCTCTTCCGGCACTTGGTGGCCGCCAGCCGGTTCCGCAGCCGCTTCCTCTCCACCTTGATGCGCTCCTGGTCCTCCATGTTGATGGGCGACACTGGCGGGCTCTGCACGTCCGGCACCGTCTGGGGCTCCTCCTTGAAGGCCCCCCGCGAAGGGTGGTGCTGGTGCTGGTGCTGGTGCTGGTGCTGGTGGTGTGCCAAGGCCAAGGTGTGAGGGTGAGGATGAGGATGGGGCAGGTAGCTCAGGTTGGCGCTGGGGAAGCCGTTGGGGCCGGGCGAGGCGCTGAGGGAGACTGGGGCAGCAGGGTTGAAGCTGGTCAGGTTGGTGTAGACGGGAGGCGGCTCCTGAGGGAGGGAAGAGGAGGAGGCCCCATAGCCGTTGCTGCCCGACGACGAGGAAGAGGAGGAGGACGAAGAGGAGGAAGAGGAGGAGGAGGAGGAGGAGGAGGCGGCCGCCACAGCCCCGATGGAGACGTTGGGCGGCGGGAGGTGGTTCATCTTGTGGAGGTCGTCCAGGGCCTTGACGAAGCCGTCGGCGAAGCCCTCCTGCTCCTCGGTGGCCCCCCGGGAGAAGTAGTACTGCCCCGGCGGCGTCGGAGTGGTCGTGATCACGCCGTGGCTGTTCTGGACGATCAGGCGCTCCAGCTCCGGAGACGCCAGCTTCAGGGAGGAGCTCCCGCCCTCAGCGGCCCCCGTCGGCTGCGGCTGCGGCTGGTGGTGGTGCTGGTGGTGGAGGGAGCCCGGGAAGTAGCCGTTGGCGGCGGCGGCGGCGGCGGCGGCGCTGCCCTCCTCTTGGCCGCGGAGGTGGCTGTGGGGCAGCGGCGGCTTCAGGGCGCGGAAAGGCTCCGCCGAGAGGTTGAGGGCCATGCCGGCGGCCGACTTGAGCGCCTTGTTGTACTCCTGGCTGAAGCCGGAGAAAAAGGAGTCAGGGTAGAAAGGCTGCTCCATCTTCGTGCACATCAGACGCGGCGGAGGGAGCGAGGGAAGCAAGGAACGAAGGGAAGGAAGGAACGAAGGAAGGAAGGGAAGAAGGGCTGCCTGGCTCCCTCCCTCCCTGCCCGGCCTGGCCTGGCCCCGGGGCTCGGGTCACAAACAACAACTCCTCCTCCTCCTCCTCCTTCTTCTTCTGCTCCCAAACGCGAGTCGAGCGCGCTTTTTCTGCCTCCCTCCCCAAGCTTCACTTCTAGATTGTGGAGCCAAAGCAGGGAGGGGAAGTGGGGGACGAAACAGGCTTCTCTCTCCGCGGCGTCTCCGACAACAGCACCGGAGGCTCGCTTCCTTTAGTCCCCCACAGACTAAAAACAAAACAAAAACTCCGGGCCCGGTGCTCGCAGCCCTCACCGCTAAAACAGAAAAGGGCGCAGGTACCGTACCGGCCGAAGAAGAGGAAGAGGAACTGAGGCGGTTGTTTATGCTTCGGATGCCTCTGCCTCCGGCGCCAAGAGCGGAGTTTCTCTGAACTGCAAGCGTGCGCTTCCCGGTCCCCGCTTTTTAATCCTGGCCGCGCGCTCGGCGGCGGCGGAAGCGCGCTCTGATTGGCCCAGCCCAGCCTGCTCCGTTCCAAAATCCCCCGCCCTCCCAGCTCCTCCAGGCTCAGTAGAAGGAAGGAAGGAGGGAAGGAGGCGGGGTTGGACGAAAAGAGAGAGCGCGCAGGCGCGCGCGTGGGATGGAAGGAGGGAGGGGGAGCGCGAGGGGGTTGAGCTCATGGCTGGGTAGCTCGTGCTCCAGTAAACAGCCGGAGGGAGGGAGAGATGGGGGGAGTGCTGAGGGAGCCGCGCGCGCGCCAGCGTCAGAGGGAGAGAGACCTGGGAGCGGAGGACGTACGTACGCAGTCACGCACGCACGCACGCACGCACGCACGCAGCGGCGGGTGGGAGGGGAAGAAAGGAAGGAGGGGGAGACGAGAGAGGTAGAGTATCTCTAGCGGACTTTCTTTGGGCTGACCTCTCTCTTTCTCTCTCTCCACCCCTCCCCCTAAATTTGGGTGATCCAGCGTGGCGTAGTCGTGGTTTGAGCTTTGCACTCTAGGACTCTGGAGAGACCAGGGTTCGAATTCTGACTCGGCCATGGAAACCCGTTGGGTGGCTTTGAGTGAGATAGAGTCACGCTCTCTCAGCCTCAAGGGATGGCCATGGCAAACTTCCTCTCTGAAGAAACTTGCCAAGGAAATCCCGTGATACGGAACGGGCTTTGGAAACAACAACAACAACAAAGCCCAGCTTGGTCCTCCTTTTCCAGGACACGTCCTCCATTTCAGCCTTCTGTCCAGGAGGGATTCCACAATGTCCTCCATTTTGAGCAAGACTGAGAAGCATGGGTTTATATTTATATTGAGTGTCTTCAACGTTTCTTTGGTTATGCCCTCCATTCTGCTCGAACGTCCTCCATTTTTTGCAGTGCCTTGTCCTCCTTTGTGGTTATGACATCTGGTCACCCTGGCCCTATTGGATTCAGTGGGGCCCACTTGGCACTATGAGTGGTATTTCTTGTCTGTAAAGATAACTCTGTACAACCAGCATGGGGTAGTGCTTTAAGCATAGGACTTATGACTCTGGGAGACCTGAGTTCCAATCCCAGCTCAGCCATAGAAACCCAGTGGATGACCTTGGGCAAGTCACACTCTCACAGCCTCAGGATGGCAATGGCAAGCCTCTTCTGAAGAAACTTGCCAAGGAAATCCCATGATAGGTACTTGAAAGCCCACAACAACAACAAATACAGGTCTCTGGCAGATAATACTGTGCTCCGGAGAGGGGTGTTAAGCAATACGTTATGTTTTTGCCACAATAAGATGAAGCCAGCACCATGCTGTGTCCTGCTTTGGATTGGGACCAAAACTCTTGTTTCAGATTCTCAGACTTTCCGCTTGCTGGGTGGTCTTCCGCTACTCCCTTGGCTTAGAAAAGTTTGTTGTTGTTTCTCAGAGTTGCTCTGATTGGGGATATGATTCAGTAATGCCCCATAAACCGCCAGACCTCCTTGGAATATTGGTGGGAGAGAAGTCTGACAGATCAAGGTGTTTCCCTTAAAACTTGTAGTTTCAGGTTGGTTTCACTCTTCAGGCACCCAAAGCCCCACCGGGATCTGTTGCCTTGGAAGAGCTTCCAACGTTACCAAATCCCAAGGAAGGCGTTCCTCTGGAAGAATTTGGAGAGAAGGCAGGCCGACGCCATCGGGCCTAGCCTGAAAAGAAGAAGGCCCTCCCTCCCTCCACCATCATCTGGAGGGAGAGAAGGCAGAATGCGTGCTTTCTTAATCTTAGTATGTTTGTTTCAATATTGTATTTATTTTACATTTGTAAGCCGCCTTGATTGCTTAGGCCAGGGGTAGGCAACCTTTCCCCTTTAAGGGCCGAGGGACTTCAGCTCCCAGAAGCCTCAGCCATGTTGGCCAATACTCCCATGTTGGCCAATAGCTCCTGGGATTCTGGGAGCTGAAGTCCCTCGGCCCTTAGAGGGGAAAGGTTGCCTACCCCTGGCTTAGGCAAAAGGCAGGATATGAGAAATAAATTATTATTATTATTATTATTATTATTATTATTATTATTATTATTATTATTATTATAGAATTTATCTTGGGTTCTGCATCTAAGCACTCAAGTATGTATTACAATTCTTAGAAATGCTATCCTTCCAGAAACATAAAGCAATCTCTTGCACAGGGATGGGAAGCTGTGGCCCACCAGATTCTGTTGGAGTGCAGCTCCCATCAGCCTTAGCTAGCACATCCAGTGTTGAGAGATGATGAGACTCCAGGATCTGGAAGGCCAAGGGTCATTCCCCATTCCTGTTTTAATAGAATTCAAATTCAGTATACAGTATCATGTAGACCCAGCCTTTGGACAATTAGTGCTTTTCTCCAGTTTCTGCAAAACTGTACCTGCATACTCACAATTCACCAAACATAGGAAGAACTAAATGTACTACTTTTACTTCACAGGGATTCATGCTTGGATACACAAATATAGAAATACGGTATGTACAGAATAATCACATAGCAAATGCAAAAACTATATATACAAACCACAAACACATATCCCTTTAAGGCATAATCCAAACACAAAGTTACACCCTGCCATGTTCAAAGTAAACACAAATGGAACAACCTTAGAGATACCAGCATACCACACATTCAAATGCCGGAAAAGTAAGGGAAGAAAACACTAAAGGCCACAACATACAACACAGTTCAAAATCTTCAACCCCTATTTTTGTGACAGAACCATGCCTATACATTTATCTGGTATTTCATCAAGTTTCATACATTAAAAGATTTCCTGCCCACAAGAATCTTCTGTAAATTCTGTTAGTGTGGAAGAAGTAAAAGGAAGGCAGATTGGTGGGATGGATGAGAGAGACAAAAGTAGCACAGGAATAAATGTGAACGCAATTACACATCAGTAGGTTATGCTTGGTTAGTGCAGTTGGGCATGAGAAGGAAGGAATTCAACTACAAGCTTCTACCAAACGGTGAGTTTTGAGGAGACCACACAAATGCATACGCCTAAAGAGTCTGATATACAAAGAGATATACCAGCCCTGACCCAACCCATTACAACTAGAAGAACAAGCAGCAAAATAATCATTGAATCTGGTGGCCCAGCTTTGGGTAGGTCTCTCATCTACAAACATGAGTATCTCATCCATATACAGGTAGTTCTCTTGTTTCCTAGTCAGATGCTTGTGTTGTGTACATACACACGGCTATTGCAGTGAAATTTCATCTCATAGTCTTCTGTCTGGTCATATGTACAATAAGCTATCCCCACAAGTGTCACATTTTTGTTTATTCTTTCTGATCTCTGTAGGCACATTTCCAGAGGGATTGTGTCGTGAAGAGAGATGAGCTTAATAATTATAGCTAAGCTTGCCCTAACAACCAGAACTTTATAAACCATGAACCAGAAGTTTGAAGTGGCATCTATTCTGGCTTGGAGACACAGAGCTGTTCCCATACTTAGGCTTAGATGGTTATATGGGGATAAGGAAGGTGACTAGGAAACAAATAGGTAGTTATTAACATGTTTCCACAGCAATAGGGCAAGCCCTCTGAAGTGAATGTAAAGAGCTCTTTTTCTGCTGAACGTAATACCATGAGTGATTTCATCTGAGAGCATTGCCTCCTCAAATAGGAAGCCAGCCCCACCAAATGAGATTGTCTTTCAGTTCCCAAATTTCTAGCATTGCAGTATCTTAAAACTTTAAGCATTTAGAAATACAGACTTCAACAAAAAGGACAGGCAAAGTTACCAAAAGGAATGCAACACAGCAAATACATGAGTTCTGGTTGCAAACAGTTTTCAATGTCTCACTGCAGTGCTGGAAATGTGGGGACTAAAGGACAGTTCTTATTGTGGCGGGTACAATGCCCTCATTTTGCCCCCTCAGAAGCTACACACCTTCAGCCCATCCCCCAAAACATTACACAATTTTAATTGATTCAAATATTTAGGATTCCTAGTCAGTAATATCAATGGCAGAGGGCTAACAGATTTGTCTGGTATTTAAAAAAAACAGCTGTTTGTAATAAAAAAGAGACCTCTCTCTCAAACAACAATGACTCTCTTCTGTCTCTATAAGCTACAGTCTGCTCAGCAGGAGTTTCTCCTACACTCTGTGGTCATGAGATTTTCAAAGTAAAACTGCCTGACTTGCCTCAGCTTTAACTTGGACAAAGCTCTCCTTTCTAGAACTATCTACTTGTAAAAACCTGGCCCATCTTCAACCAGCACAAAGGAAAAGGCTGTGGTGTGGGCAACAGAGGACAATGGCATGTATGAAGCAGTCCCTAATTTTCAAAATTAAAGGTAATGGGGCTGAAGCGCACCTGGAAGTCCTTCCTCCTAGTCCATCATGTGTAACGGCCAGTAATTATTACTCAGTGGTAAAGCAAAGGCTGTTTGCATGTGCTCACTTCTTTACTATTACTATTATCTCAGGACTGGCATTGCAGAGATGTTTGTGAGCTAAAGTCTTGGTGAACCTTGCTTCAAGTCAAGCTGGGCTTTAAAATGTCCACAGAGGATCCATAGAGGAGCAAAGGTTTAATGAAAATAAAGAATATTTCATTTTATCCATCAGCACAACTGAAAAATGGGCAAACGTTTTAGGGATGGAAGTGCTTGCTCATTAAAAGGCTTCCTTCTGGATCCATTCATACACAGCCAGAGCATTGGAAAGTTTTTAAAAATCTTCTTAGAACTTCTAGAATACTCTAGTCAGCATGGCCAATGCCTAAAGGGGTTGTGGGAGTTGTATTCCAAAAAGGTAACTCTTCCAAGCTCCAAGCTTCAATATAATTGCAAAAGCCCTCTGCAAGCAATCTGTTCAAACTCTTGGCAAGAGTGATTGGTTTCTCTTAGGACAGCCCCCTGGTAAGGAGGGAAAAAGGACTGGCACAGAGAGAATTGGCCACTTACTCTGGGCCTGGGCCTTGCCCACCACCAGTGTGGTCTGGGCTTCTTGAATTCAGAATTCAAAATGACCTTAACACATTAGAGAATTGGTTCAAAACTAGTAAAATACATTTCAGCAGAGAGAAATGTAGGGTACTATACTTTGGAAGAAAAAATTGAAGGCTCAGATATAGGATGTGGGGGGCACCTGGCTTGACAAAAGGACATGCAGAAGGAATCTAGGCATCTTAACAGACCACAAGTTGAACTTGAGTGAACAGTGTGATGCAGCAGCTAAAAAAGCCAGTATGGTCCCAGGCTGCATCAATAGGAGTGTAGTGTCTAGATCAAAGGAAGTAATACTTCCACACTATTCTGCTTTAGTCAGACCTCACCTGCAATATTATGTCTAGTTCTGGTTACCACAATTCAAGAAAGAAGTGCACAAGTGACCAAAATGGTGAAAAGTCTGGAAACCATGGCCTATGAGGAGCAGCTTAGGGAGCTGGGTATGTTTAGCCTGGAAAAGAGAATAAGAGGTGACACAATAACCATATTTAAAATATTTGAAGGGATGTCTTATGTAGGTTGGAGCAAGCTTGTTTTCTGCCGTTCCAAAGACTAGGAGACGCAGCAATGGATTCAAAACACAAGGAAAGAGATTTGATCTAAATATTAGCAAGAAATTTCTGGTGGTTAAGAGCTGTTTGACTCTGGAACACGCTGACTCTGAGAGTGGTGGAGTCTCCTTTGGAGGTTTTTAAAGGGAGGCTGGATAACCATCTTGTGGGGTGTGTGTGTGTGTGTGTGTGTGTGTGTGTGTATGCTTTGATTTTGTCTTCCTGTAAAGGCAGGGGGTTGGACTGGATGGCCCTTGAAGTCTCTTCCAACTCTATGCATCTATGATTCTGTGAGAGTCCTGCTACTGGCAACTTTCTCACTGGGACTGGACCTCTTTGTTTTTGGGAACCTTACGCTCTGAGATATTTCTGCCAGACTGGTTTGTCTCAAAGTTCCTGAACTTCCTGCCTGTCGCTTGCCGCTTGAGGTAAATCCAAATCCTGCCATGTGGGCAGAGGCCTCTGTCCACGGTAATGGAAGGCAAGCTGCATGGAACTAAATGATGGAGAAACTGCAGGGAAGGGCAGACTACAAAGGAAAGGAAACTGCAGTGCAACAGAAGTCATGAGCAATGGAAGGAGGCAATCCCAATGGGCTCTCTGCCAAAGTGGGCAAATGCAACAGGTTGGAATAAGAGTCAGCCCTTGGATCTTGCTCTCCTCCCAGCCACCAGAGCAGGAAGTGTCAGCCTCTGGCATTGCCCTTTAAATGCTGCCTTTGTCTGCCAGCTTAACCCAGGCATCCTGCAGTTGGGTGAAGGTTAGGGTGCGGCAGGTAACACACCCTTGCATGGCAAGCATCTAAAAGGTACCCAGCCTTGAGGAGCTTGCGTAATGGGGCCAAGGAGAAAGAAACAAGCAGCATAGCATGCAGAGAAACAGTTCTGCACTGGGGCAGGTTAGTAATAGAGTATCTTACTAGTGACGCCAGCTCAGGAGGAGCATGTGGCTGCCCTTTGCAGGGTGATGCTAAAGTGCACTCTCTAAACTTTCAATATTTCTCATAATTCTGCACCATTTTAAACAGGTGATTCCTCCATTCACAGAGGACATCTTGGTCCAGTTGATAATGATACTCTAAAGTAATTATAATTTTCCCCCAATAGCCTTTTGTATGAGATGCAATAGCAAATCATTCAAACCACACAACTAGTTATTTTAAAATCACCAAGGAAAAATGTGGTCAGTTTGTGAAAAGGCTATATATTACCTGAAAAGCACAGATTATTTTAAAAATAGAGGGAGTATTAATTTGCTGTATGACTAAAATAACAGGCTTGGGGGGTTGTTTTTAGTTTTCATTGTCTTGTAAAGTGCAGGACTAAATGGTAACTGATGGACAGTGTGATACAATGTAAACAAACAAAAACACATTTTCAAGTGCTTGCTGGGAGGCTAGGGGAGGGAGAGTGAGGTCAATATCATGCTACACGGTTATAGCGCTATTATTCCACTTTGACTGCTATGGCTGCCTCCTGTAGAATTTGCAGTTCATTGGGGTTTGCAGTTCATTGAGGCCTGGCTGAGAATTATTAATGCCCTTCCCTAAACTGCAAATCCCAGGATTCTACGGGAGGCAGCCATAGCAGTTAAGGTGGGATAATAATGCTATAACAGTGTAATGTGATATTCAGCTGAGAGAGAGAAATTAGGGGCTGGGTTGGGGGTCAATTGAGTGATGCATTTATGTTGGTTTCACAACAGGAGTAGGGAATATGTGGTCCTCCTGATATTACTTGACTGCACCTCCCAGCAGCCTCAACCAGCATAGCCAGATGTTCAGCATCTGGTAGGCCACCACTTTCCTATTCTCTGATCTACAGACTGCACGTATTTGCACTTGTGGGCCTTTTCTGTAGGTCCAGATTGGTACGCAGGAAAATTTCTGTAAACCTGGACCACTGTAAGGATCAGTCCTGGAAGCCTGGATTGGAAGCAGAGTTTGTGGACAGTTTGCCAGTTGTAGCTGAGAACAGAGTCCAGAGCCTGGGAAGAACAAGAACAAAGCAGGAGGGGCAAAGGAAATTGGAACAGGAGCGGGTAAGGAACCAGAAAGAGCCGGACCTCCCACAACAACAAGCTAGAGCTAAGGAAATAGTACTATGCTGGACAGGGAGCAGAAAAGAATAGATTCCTACTGTTTATTCTAGTCCTCTTAAGTGACTGTCAACACAAGGGAATGCTTTATATGGGATCCCAGACTAGGTCTCAAGAGTTTAACAAGCATGCCGTCTGTATGCTGAGCACATCTAGTGTTGGGGAGCTCAGCCACTGGGACTTTTCGTCTAGTCCTGCATCCTCCAAACCCTCCTTTTTGAATAAAGGAGAACTGCTAGACCAGGGCAGATTGCGCGGCCAATATGACGGGTGTTTTGGTGTAGTTGGCATGGAGATATTTGAGGAAAGGAGGTGGGTGGGTGAGGTAACACCTCTCATTTAACCATCTTTCATATTATGCTCTTTTGGAAATTATATCCAATTTGCAACAGATTTTTTTTTAAAAAAATCCATCTGAAATTGCCACATTAATGTGCTAGGACTGCCAGCCTGAATGCACATTCAATAAGGGCAGGAGGGAACAGTCTTACAATGATGAAGTGTAGGAGGCTGAGGAGCAGTACTGATCTGAGGAAGTTTGGTTTGTGGCAGCTTTCCAGGCAACATGGGTTTCTGTGCTGGCTTCCTCTCAGGTTCTTAACAGTGTGATTCTCAGAAATCTATCCCTGCCCCCCTCACTCCCAGGCAATGAGTTTTTGGTCCATCCTTAAGACTGCAATGAATGGTTTGAATCAAACATCAGTCCAGGGCTTTTGCACCATTGCACCCAAATTAACAATTCTTTTTTCTTTCTCAGCTTTCCAAATGAAAAGCACCATCCCTCTCCTTTTAAAGTTACTAGCAAAACATTCTCGGCTTCTAATGGGTGTTGGATTGCATCCAGCAGTACATGCAAGACAAAATCGTTTGAACTTCTGCAGCATGAGTGAATGCAGGTTTACTAGTCTGCTTCATTTGTGCTCTAATCTGACATTCAGCTGCATATTAATTACACTGGTAAATTGCTCTTCATTTAGGGCTTCAAGACCAAAGAAATGTCAATCGATAGGACTTACTCTTCAGTGCACTTAAGATAACAGCCTAACTTACTCATTATTCATTATATATACTGTGATTGATTGATTAGCTGTTTCACAAGCTGAAGAATAGGTTATTTCACTGGGTGAACAGCTTTTGATAAAATCAGAATTTGGTTATTTTGCTATTTCTCCTCTGTTAAATAGCTGTGCGGAGCCCTTATGAGGGGCCTAAATACCCTAAAGCTACCAGATCCTGACTGTTCTTGGAAGCTAAGCAGGGTCAGTTCTGGTTAGTACACGCATGGGAGACCACTAAGGAATACTAGCTGCTGTAAGCTATATTTTAAAGGAGGGAACTGGCAAAACCACTTTGAATACAGTAGTCCCTTGGTATCCCCTGGAATTTGGTTCCAGGATTCCCTGTGGATACCCAAATCCATGGATGCTCAAGTCCAATTATATACAATGACACAGTAAAATGTGTGTGTGTGTGTGTGTGTGTGTGTGTTGTTTGCCTTCAAGTTGTTTCCTACTTATTGTGACTCTAAGGTGAACCTATTACACAGGGTTTTCTTGGCAAGTTTCGTCAGAGGGGATTTGTCATTGCTGTCCTCTGCAGATGAGAGTGTGTGACATTCCTAAGGTCACCCTGTGGGTTTTCATGGTCAAGTGAGAATTCAAACCCTGTTTTCCAGAGTCACAGTCCAATGCTCAAACCACTCTGCGATGCTGTCCCTTTTATAAAATGGCAAAATCAAGATTTGCTTTTTGAAATTGGGGGGGGGATAGGGCAGAATATTTTCCAGCCATGGATATGGAGGGCCAACTGTATTCCTTTCCTAAGAAAACTATGAAATCCACTGGGTTGCTATAAATCAAAAGGAGACTCGAAGGCACATACATACACTGAGCTCTTGTGATGATTTACTTGTTAAATTTCATCTCTCTTTATGAAATAGTTGTCTCTAGTACAAGGAGTCCCCTGTCCTTTAAGCCCGCAATTTCCAGGAATAATCAAATTCAGCATTCCCTAACCTGGTACTCTTTCCCCAGATATGATGGAATTTATCATAATCCCAGCAGAATACACATTTGCCATGTGGTTTGGGGATAATGGGAATATTAGTCCAACACATCTGGAGGGTGCCAGATTGTGGGAGTGCTTTAACGCAGTGATTGTGACCTTTGGAACCTCAGATTATGTGGGACAAGACTCAATGGGTGTCTCTAGTTTTTTCCCCCCTGGTTGTTTTCCAACTCCTGTTGCTGCTATAGTTATTCAGCAGGCAGGAGCTAATAGTGCTATCCTATGCATATTTACTGGAAAGTAAGCCCTACAGTATTCATTTGGGTCTACTGTTTAGTATGTATAGCAGGGGTGGGGAATGTGTGGTCTTCCAGATCCTGCTGCATTTCACTAGCAGAGCCCATGCTAAGAGTAGATGGGAGTTGTAGTCCAGCATCATCTGAAGAGGAATAGGTTCTCCATCCCAGATATACAAGATTGCAGCCTAAATCAATCTCAAGCATGCTTGCACAGGTTTACTTCCTCAAAAACAATGTTTTAAAAAAACATGCAGAGCATTGGGTTGCATGTGGATTGAAGGATTTCTAGTTCAGTCCTCTGGTAAGAATATTTGGCTGTCTGGGCCTGGGAGGAGTTTGGTGTTGGGTCTCTTTGGTTCTATTCCTGGGTCTCTCACTGATTCAATGTGTGATGCTTAATGACTCACTTCCCCACTGTGGCCTCAGCTTCCCCATCTGTGAAAAGCCCTTTGGGATCACTGGATAGGAAGCACTAAATATAACACCCACATCCACCCCTGTCTAAAGCTCCAAAGGAGGAAGGATAAACAAGCAGGACAGGAAGAGATCTGTCCCCAGAAGCACAGCGGATACCAAGAAGCTGCCATATTTGAAATGCTGATGTTCTTCTTGACAGGAGAACCTTAGCAATTGTTGGAAATGCTCATTTAGTTCTATGTGTATGAAATCACCCTATTCTGCTTTTTCTGCAGAGGAGCATTTCACTTGAACATACTCTCACCCACTTTCTTTGTGTTTTATTTTGTTTTTTGTTTTGTTTTTTAAAGAAATATAACTTATCAAAGGTAGCATTATACCTCAGCCTAGATGTCTCCCAAGAGAGGTTAGAACATTTCCTGATGAAACTGGAAGGTAATGCTTATGACTGACAGAAGTATACATCATTCATTGTTACACTTGACAGGAGGTAAGGGGGTAGCTTCTAAAGACTATGCTTTTAGATTTGATACTTAACAGTATGTTAATATTTGTTGTTCTAGAATACTCATCCAACTATTCATGACATGTGCATTTATATTCAGTAGTTTATATTCATTCATTCATTCATTCATTCATGCATTCTATGTCCTCCTTTTAGATTTCCACTATAAGTATTATTTGACAGCTAATATTTGGTACAAGCTGAATTTCCCTTATCCAGAATTCAGAAATCTGAAATATTCCAAAAACCAAAACTTTTTTCATGGGTTGTTGAGACAGTGACAACATTGCTTTTTGATGGTTTATTGTACACAGACTTTGTTTCATAAACATTACTATTTAAAATATTGTATAAAATTACCTTTAGACTATGTGGATAAGGTGTATATGAAACAAATGAATTTTGTGTTTAGACTTCAGTCCCATGTCCAAGATTTCTCATTATGTACCTATATACAAATAGACATATTCCAAAATCTAAAATAATCCAAAACACCTCTGGTCCCAAGCATTTTGGATAAAGGAGACTCAACCTGTACTAGTAAATTGACAGTGATTGGTTTATTTTTCAAAAGGGGGTTCTGGAAAACAGTTAAAGAAGAGAAGACTTAGATTCTGGATGTGTGAGGCTACACTTCTTCAGTCTGACAGCCACACCTTCTGTACATACTCTTCTTTATATATGTAAGTATGTGTAAGAAAGCAAACCTAAGCTGTCAAGAGATTCATAAGAAAAACAACAACAACAAAAACCCCATAGTCTTGCTATTTCCTTTAATCTTGCTATTTACAGAGCAAACCTATACTCAAGTCATGGCATCTGAGGGGCCGCAGGAGGGCAGAGTTGGCACCTGTACTTGGAGGCATGAGCTACAAGAGGATCAACTGTGCCAGTGGGCCAGGCCCTAGAGCCAACCACCATGAGCAGTTTTCTTTGAGTCAGACATGGGTAGTGAAAACCATTGCTGGAACAGTCTCTGACTGAAATAAACAAACCCGGTCTGGACTTAACTCCAGACAGCCATAAAAACAGAGATGGGCGTAAGGTTCTCTCTTATCAGGGGTGAGGTAGTATCAGAGCCAGGCACAGCCATAGGGAGGAGAGTCCCCAGCACATTTCATTAGGTCAGCACTGAGCTCATGACATGAAAGCCAGCCTCCTACTTCATATGGTCAGCCAGCATGAAATCTGGAAGATGGGTGGATATTGCGCAGGTCTGATTTTCTCCAAAACAGGCCTGCTGTTCTGCACACAAATATTTTACCTAGTTTTACATAAGAAGTAAAGCCAGATATGGTAAGTGCTCACAAGACCTCCCCTGTCACTAGACTACCCTGCTCTTTCAGAGCTGGATACAGCATTTCCTTTCTGCCCCTCTTTCCACAATCCACACGTCACTCCTTTCCCAAAGCTGATCTGGTTGTTTGGGGCTCCAATATTTGAGTCTCCCATAAGATCTGTAAACCATGCCCTAGGAAGTGTGGCTTAGGGAGCTGAGTATGTTTAGCATGGAGAAGAGAAGATTAAGAAGTGATATGATAGCCATGTTTCATACTGAAGATGGAGCAAGTTTATTTTCTGTAGCTCCAGAGAATAGGACCCAAAGCAATGGATTCAAACTATTGGAAAAGAGATTCCACCTCGACATTAGGAAGAATTTCCTGACAGTAAGAGCTGTTCAACAATGGAACACACTCCCTCAGAGAATGGTGGAGTCTTCTTCTTCAGAAGTTTTTAAACAGACGCTGGATGGCCATCTGTCAGGGGTGCTTTGACTGTGCATTCCTGTATGGCAGGGGTGTTGGAATGGATAGCCCTTGAGATTCTATCTAATCCTTTCTTTACAGTTTTCCACCCCATGATCTTCTTTGCCTATATACCCCACTTCCAGAGAGAGAGAGAGAAGCTTCTGCCACTGGAAATAGAAACCCAGTGGAAGGTTGAGGAAAGGCTTTGGTTCTGCTCAGCCTTCGAATATTAACGACAGGGAGTTTTCAACCCTGAATATTTGTGTCTCTGCGCATCCCAGGCTGTGCCTTGCTGCCACCTCTTCAGCTCTTGCAACAACAACAGCTTTGCCTTTTCCCCTTAAAAATGTGGAATAATTTTTAAGTAAAGAGAAAAGGACTTGATTAATAGGAAGTCTCCCTGAGAATGTGTGACTCCGGCTGGTGCCTCTTTTTTGTCTCACAACAGATCAGCCTTAAAAGCAGGTTCAGTAGGATGCCTTATAAGACAGTACCCACAGTTTGAAAATTACAGCCAGTGTATAAGCTGCCCTCCCACCCCCACATCACACATATGCATTTTCTTGCAAGCTGCATTTGTTTCATTAAATCGATGCACTGCCTGAGCCTTTTTAAAAACATGTCCTAGCATTCATGATCACCAGGAAAACAACCTATCAAAATTAAACTGCATGTGTGAGACTCTATAAGATAATGCAATAGTTGCAGTTCCCATTTTTCCCCTGCTACAAAGCTTGCAACTGGGTAATTTTTAAATTGCTGACTTGCTCCAGACCTGAGTATTAAGGCTCTAGGACCGGGATGGGTAACTTGTGTCTGTCTCAGTGATGTTGGGCCATCACCCCCATCAACCTGAGTCAGCATAGCCAAGGGGAAGTGCAATTCAACAATATCTGGAGGGCCACAAGTTGCCCATCATTCCTTAAGGACCATAATCTTTCTCCTCCAAGAAGATGTACTCAATAATTTTTTTCTGCAGCTGGCTGGGAGAAGGGTGGGTGAGAAGAGCCTCAAACATGTCAGTATGGCAGTCAGCAGCTCAAATTTGCAGGTTGTAATGCAACCTGGTCATCTCAAACATGGACTGCCAAACTTCAAATCTTCTTGAACTGTCACTGCCACATAGAAGTGAAGCTATTGAATGGACTCTCACAAAGATGTGAGAATTTGTACATTTCTATAAATTACTAGGAACAGATGATATTCCAATTGAACTGATACAATCCACACAGACAATATTTATTCCAGTGTTAACTAAAATATGCCAACAAATATGGAAAACAAAATACTGACCAACAGAGTAGAAACATTCAATATTCATCCCCATCCACAAAAAAGGAGTGCAGCCACTACAGGACCACAGCATTAATTTCCTGTGCAAGCAAATTTCTGCTCATAGAATCTGATCATATATGGAGAGAGAAATCCCAGAGGTGCAAGCAGAGCTCAGGAAAGGAAGAGGCACTAGAGGCCATATTGCAAACATACAATTGCTAATAGAGTGACCAAGGAATTCCAAATGTGGTGCTGTAGAAGAGTGGTGAGGATATCATGGACAGCAAAAAACAAACAAATGGGACCTTGAACCAATCAAACCTGAACTCTCTATGGAAGCCAAGATAATTAAACTGAGGCTGCCGTACTTTGGCTGCATCATGAGAAGGCATGATTCATTTGAAAAGACGATAATGCTAGGGAAAGTGTAAGGCAGCAGAAAGAGAGGAGGACCCTTATACCACATGGATGGACTCAATTAGGGAGGTTATGGGCCTGAATCTACAAGTAAAATACATGTAATTGGGAGAGAAAAATTAAAAGCAGGAATTTTAGCATTAGATATATTTAAAGCTTTTGACTGTGTAGAATGGCCAACATTAAAAATAATTATGAAAAAGTTTGGAATGGGAGAAAAAATGAGGGGACTAATAGATCAACTATATTGTGATAACTCAATAAAAGTAATAGTTAATGATGGAATTACAAAGGAAATAAAAGTAACGAGAGGTACAAGGCAAGGATGCCCGTTGTCACCATATTATTTGCAATGGTTATAGAAATGTTAGCAAATGTTATTAGGAAGGATAGTAGTTTGGAAGGAATAGGATTGGAAAAAAACATAAAATTAGTTTATTTGCTGATGATACATTATTAACTATTAAAGACTTAAAGGATAAAATAGGAGAAATTAAGGAACATTTGAATTTATTTGGTGAGATAACAGGACTTCAAATTAATTGGAATAAAACAGAAATGATGTTATTTAATTATACAAAAAAGGAAGTATCAGAGCTTATGAAGCAAAAAGAATTAGGGATAAGAATAAAAAGTAATATAAAATATTTAGGAATTAATATAACAAAAGATTTAAAAGAAATGGAAGAGAAAAATTTCTTAGTATTACGGAGAGAAGTTGAAAAAAAAATAGTAGAATATAAGAAAATTCGATTATCATGGTTTGGAAGAATAGCGTTAGTTAAAATGAAAATTTTACCAAAATTAAATTTCCTATTTAGAATGATACCACTAAAAATATCAGAAGTAGAATTAAGTAAATGGCAACAGTTACTAAACGTATATTGTAATGGAGGGAAAAGATGTAGATTAAATAAACAATTTTGGTATGAGTCTCAGAAAAAAGGAGGGCTAGGCCTCCCTAATATAAAAGGATATTATGAAGCTATCCACTTAAGATATGTAATAGAAGGAATGCTGGATGTACCAGATTTAGATTGGTTAGAAATGGGGGAAAAAGAGATAGATATGAAAATAGAGAAATTTTTTTTAAAGAAATTAGTAGGAAAGAAATTAAAGAAATTGGAAATCCATTTATGGAAAATATATTAGAAATTTGGAATAAATATAAAAAAGGATTAATGAATGAAAATTCAATAATAACACCAATAATAATGGAAAAATCTTTCCCCAAAAATTTAAAAGATTTATTAGATAAAGAATTAAAGGAAAGGAAAATAGATAAAATAGAAAATTGGATAGAATTAAAGATAGGAAAAGAAAATATAAAAGAAAAACTTAGGGGGATAAACATGTCTTGGTTACATTTTATGCAAATAGAACAATGGTTTAAGAATTTGAAGAAAAAAATATAGAAAAAGGGAAATATACACAGTTTGAACAAATAGTTCAGAAAGGAAAAGGAATGGAGGAAAATGAAAATATGAAAGGCTTAACTAGCAAAATTTATAAAATATTAATGGATAATAAAAGGGAAAAACTAGATCAAATTATTTTAAAAGAAATATGGGAAGATGAATTGAAATGCAAAATCTCTGACAATGAATGGAATAAGATTTGGGAACAAAGACATTTGAAAAATTTATTGGTGCGAATTAAGGAAAATTATTATAAATTGATTTGGAAGTGGTATTTGACACCACTGAGATTACATAATATAAATAAAGAAAATTCAAAATATTGTTGGAGAGGTTGTCAGGAAGTAGAGTCATATCTACATATGTGGTGGCAATGTATATATGTACAAAAATTCTGGGAAATAGTAATAATAGAGATAGAAAAGGTTATGAATATAAAGATAGATAGAAAACCGAATATAGCATTGTTATCAATATATAATGATGTACAATGGAAGGAGGAAAAAACCTTGTAACAAATTTGTTTACTGCTGCGAGATTAATTATAGCAAGAAGTTGGAAAACAAAAATAAGTGTGAAATTGGAGGATTGGTATAAGGAAGTTTGGAAGATAGCAATTAATGATAAATTAACATGTAGATTGAAAGTGAAAAAAGGATTATTGAAAAGAAATGATTTTGATGAAATATGGAAAAAAGTTATTGAAAATGTATTAAGAATGGAAGACGGGAAATTGCCTCCACGGGAGGAGTTAAGATTTTGGATGGAGTATAAAGATGGAAATGGCTCCGGGGGTGGGGTGCACGGAGGGGATATTTAGGGGGTTTTGTTTAAAAAAAAACAAAAAACGGCTAAGATGTAAAAGTATATAAAAATGTATGGAAAGTTGATTAATGTAAATAAAATTTAAAAAAAGAACCAATCAAACCTGAACTGTCTATGGAAGCCAAGATAATTAAACTGAGGCTGCCGTACTTTGGCCACATCATGAGAAGGCATGATTCATTTGAAAAGACAATAATGCTAGGGAAAGTGTAAGGCAGCAGAAAGAGAGGAAGACCCTTATACCACATGGATGGACTCAATTAGGGAGGTTATGGGCCTGAATCTACAAGAGCTAAGGAGGGCAGTGGAGGATAGGGGACATGGAGATGTCTCATCTACATGGTTGCCATGAATCAAGCTTGACTAGAGGGCAGTGAACAACAAACAGAAAATAATGGGATCATATATCAACCCTGCTATTTTCTTATGTGTGTGTTCACTCACACCTTTCAAAGCTGATAGAGAACAGCATGGCTTGCACACTGCCAATAGTGAGAAAACACCTACATACTGTCAATGAGAGCAGTAGTGCTTGCATATAGCTGTGCAGGACAAATGAGCAAGGAACCATTTCTATATACTTTTGTGAACATGTAGTTGGGGGTGAGACATTTTGCTCCCTTTGTTGAATGACTGGATGGCAACCATCTCATCAACCCCAAGAAATCCAGACAAAATCAAAACATAACCAGCTACAAGTCATCTATATATTGCATTCAAACCAGGCTCTGAATGCCATGCATGGTGTTAACATAGAAATGCCAAAAGGTAGATTAGGCCAAGCGATATTGACTTGCAAGAGCCATAGACTCAGACTGATGTTGCTCAGAACCTTAAGTTCTTATTAATAATAGAAATATGTAGTTTCCCGAGCTCAAGAGGTATTTCTCCCAGTATTAAAGAAATCAATGATAATAGCAAAACTATCACTTTATATTTCAGCCAATGCCTGGGAGGTGTAAACTGCTGAAGCCATATCACCAAGCAGAGAGGGAGTATGGGCATGCTTTGGCACCACCATCACCACTTCCTGCCACTTTTAAGGGGTACCTAACTGTAGCTCACTATAGAGCTATGTGGTATGGCTCATAAGGAGAAAACTTCAGGCTGCATAGCTGTTGCTACTTGCTTCCCAGCAATTCAAGGCTGCCTTAGGCAGCAAAGATATAAGAAATACATAGATTTTTCCACTGGCCCAGAAATTCTTTAATGGCTTTTCAAGACACTCCTGTAGCAGAAGAGTACCTAAAAATTGATGTTGCAGGCCACTAGGTTCCAACCATAGTCTCAATAAGTTCATACTGGGCCCAGAGTATCTGAAAGACCACCTCTTTCTGGATGAACATGTTGAGAATTTGATATCTCCAGTAGAAGTCCTTTTCTGTGTCCCACTCCACTGTGAAAAGCTGGGATGGTGAATACAATATGTGAGACCTGGCTTCCTCTGTAGCAACATCTTCATTGTGTGAATACTTTCTCAGAGGAAATCAAGCTAGCTGCCTCCTCATATAATAATAATAATAATAATAATAATAATAATAATAATAATAATAATTTTTATCCCCCCCCCCCTCTGCAGCACAATTGGGGTGGCTTACACATTAAAAAACATCCATAATACAACAATTCCCTAACCCACGCACCCCTTAAAAAAGTATTAAACTAGTCAATTTTAAAACACAAGATACAATAAAACCAAGTCATACAGAGAGGAATACTGCAGCAATGGCAGCATGGCCAAGCTAAGCGATTTAGCTTCTGATATGCAATGAAAGCTGTATTATTTGTCAGGACCTCACAAATATTGTGATCCCTTCTGTTTTTACACTACAGTGTTATTGTACATTGCTGTGGCTACAAGCAAATAAATAAATCTTTGATGTCCAGGACATCAATTCAGTAGAGTGCATTTTTGCAGCAATGAGATCTAGCGAAGAGGAAGTTTTGTCCAATTAAATGTCTGTTTGTCACACAGGTTTTAAAAGGCACACTTGTTGAAGGATGCAGGATTTCTGTCCACTGGGATGGCAGAGCAGGACTGATGGTTAGGGGACCAAAAGGAATGAGCCCCTATAGCTTACTTGCAGGAGGCTCTTCACTCTGCCAGCAGATATGTCAATTATTTCCCTAGGGGAGGATACCTCTCACCAGATCCTGGAGCCCAGCCTCACTCCACACAGGCACGTTCCACCCTGGAGAAACCTGCCCCTGCAGGAGCATCTGGGGCAGAGACGCCTCTCTGCCAGCCAGGGCTGGGCAGAGTATGGCGCCAGATTGGCGTCACCTCCAAGTTTTGCTACAATAGGAGACCTGGCATCCAGACTGGCCAGACCAGTGCATCTGAAGGACAGAATGGAGGAAAGGGTGGCAAAGCCTGAGTCAGCATTTCAAAGCCTTTAACTGGCCACACCTGCAGCTCTCCTAAGATATAAGAATGGGCTAATTATAGGGAGCACAATTATGATCAGTACCCCTCAAGCCTGGACTGAATCCCAAGCAATATCACTAACCACCTTCTGTTTTCCTTCCTATTACTGCCTGCTAGTCCTAACCTTCAGCTTTCTGTAATCTTCTTTTTTGCAACAAAATTTTCCCATCACAATCTGGTTGTGCCAGAGCATGGAGAAGTTTCTTTCTTGGGTTGCAATTCCTAACAAGAAAGCAGCATTTCCAGGCTCAAGTTTTCTCTTTTTTCAGTTCAAGGGTTGCATTGTGAGCAACGTGCAGCCTGCCAGACACTGTCGGATTGCAACTCCCAACATTCCTCACCATTGGCTGTGCTGGCTAGAGATGATCAGAGTTGCAATCCAGCAGCATCTGGCAGGCCTCTTGATTCCCACTCCTGCATTACAATACTGACATCACAGTCTTAACCATGTAAGGTCAGAGGTTTGTCCATCTGGGTTCAATTAGGCTTGCTCTCAGATAAATGTATATAAGTTGCATCCTTAGTTTCTTTATGATGATAGGGCACTGGGAATTTATGCATTCTTTAGCTTTTCTCTATCGTTTACAAACAGACTTGCAAAGGATAGCAGAAGCAAGCATATTCCTAAAATAGGCAGCAAACCTGCTAGTCTTGCACCAGATTTTCAAAGAAAAAGTATAGAACCATTATAGTGGCATAGCAGTTTGAGCACTGAACTTATATAACTCTAAAGAACAAGGTATGGATCTCCCCTGGATCATGGAACCCCGCTGGGTGACCCTGGGCAAGTCACACTCTCTCAGGCTCAGAGAATGGCAATGGCAAACCCTCTCTGAACAAAGTTGCCAAGAAAACCTGGTGATAAGGGTCACCTTAAGGTTGCCACAATTTGGAAATGGTTTGAAGGCAGACAAGAAAGAGGGATATGATAGCCCTCTTTAAATATTTGAAGGGATGTCATATTGAGGAGGGTGCTAGCTTGTTTTCTGCTACTCCAGAGAACAGGACCCAGAACAAGCTACAAGAAAAGAGATTCCACCTCAGTATTAGGAGGGACTTCCTGACAGTGAGAGCTGTTTGACAGTGGAACACACTCCCTCGGAGGTTGGTGGAGTCTCCTTCCTTGGAGGTCTTTAAACAGAGGCTGGATGGCCATCTGTCAGGGATGCTTTGATTTTGGGTTCTTGCATGGCAGAATGGGGTTGGACTGGATGGCCCTTCTGGTCTCTTCCAACTCTATGATTCTATGATTCTAAGAACAAGGATAGGCAAAGTGCAGCCTTCCAGATATTGTTATACAGCAACTCCTAGCACTCCTCACTGTTGGCTTTTCTAGCTTGGGATGCTGAAATTTGGACTCCAGTGGTGTTTGGAGGGCAACACAATTCTCACTCTTGGTGTAGACTTTTATAGTCTAGACTAGTACCGCAGTTCTCAACCTTTGTCTTCCCTACGTTTTGGACTTCAGCTCCCAACATCCAGCATCATTGGCCAAGCTGACAGAGGCTTCTGGGAATTGAAGTACAAAAGGGTAAGAGGATCAAAGGTTGGAAACTCCTGTCCTAGACCTTAATAGTCCCCAGGACTGCTTTCATTCAGGCCTTTTCTAGAAAATTCTATGTTCTTCTAATATGTATCCAAATTCAAACTGTACCAGCTTTTAGCTGTTTTCTCTCCCTCTTGCTCCCAATTTTGACAGGTGTCACATGCTCAAGGCTGGAAAGACTCCAGATATTATGAATTGTCAAAGCTCTTCTGTTACATTAAGTTCCTGGCTATATCTTGAATTTTTAGAAAACAGAGTGATTCCACGTCCATGTTGATCAAGGCAGCTGGACTCATAACAATATATATTTCTGACACATTGCTACACACACAGAGACACTGTGGGGAACTGTTTTAGGGACTTGCCGAGATGGAAAAAAAGATGAATGAGTGATCTAATTAAAGCAGAGAACACTTGAAGTTGGCAAAAATAGTTTATTTGCCAATCCCATCCTACCCCCAGATGCTAGGAATGAAAAACAAGACCAAATTTGAAGTAAATGAAATCTGTTGTCTTTTTACACAGCCTTAGATATTGGCAGACGTGGAGTGAAGTCACAAAAGCATGGGTGTCCAAAAAATTCCACCCACACCTTGCATGTGTGCACACGTGTGCACAAACACGCACACATACACACACACACAATCAGCTGAGTTGATCAAAGTGTCACAAAATGGTCATGAACTTTCTAACTTGCTAAGGGGTTGACCAGCCAACCCACAGAGCAGTACTAAAAAAAGTGTGTGGGTTGTTGGTGGGAAGGGATTCAGACAAATTATCACAACATTGATGTGCTGTACGAGAATGGCATGTTTGGATGTGTAGATCAGCAACAAGTACGTATAGCTCAATTCTGCATATTTCCAATTCCGAAATAAAATGGCAAACTCTTAATCTTTTGTTCCCAATTGGTTACTGTTTCTTTTGAGCACTGAACCACAATCTGACTCTTTTACAGCACTAGGTATGCCTTCCCAAGCCATTTTTGTTATCCCAAATCTTGATCTCTTTGAGAAACTGTTTATGGGTTCTCCATGTCCATTTTTTTTTTCTGTCTGTCTATCTAATCTATCTGCTGAAGTGCTTGCTGGGCCTCTGCATTTTTTCGAGAGGGTACCAGAAATTGTTCCAAGAGCTGAATACTTCCTTTTCATTCACCATTTCCACTTAACAGCACAATTTTCTGCATGTTTACTTGGATGTAAATACCATTGTGTTGGATGGGGCTTACTTCCTTGCATGTTCAGGATTCATTTAAGATGGAGGCAATTTTCAAGTGCATGTATTTGTTGTGGTTAACTCCCTTTGCATCATTCTCGACCTATGGCGACCCTATGGATGAGACATCTCCAGGCCCCCTGTCCTCTACTGCTCTGCTTAGCTCCTGCAAACTCATATTCATGGTCTCTTTAATGAAGTCCATCCATCTAGCATGTGGCCTTCCTCTCTTTCTACTCCCCTCCACCTTTCCTAACATTATTGTCCTTTCTAACGATTCATGCCTTCTTATGATGTGTCAAAAGTACGACAGACTAAGTCTTGTCATCTTGGTTTCTAGGGATATCTCTGGCTTGATCTGTTCCAGGACCCATTTGTTTGTCCTTTTGGTTGTTCATGGGATCCTCAGCACTCTTCTCCAGCATCACATTATCTCAAATGCATTGATTTTTGTCCTATCTTCCTTCTTGACTGTCCAGCTCTCACATCCATATATGGTAATGGGGAATATGATGGCTTATGATTCTGACTTTTGTGCTGAGTTGTATGTCTTTGCATTTTTGGATCTTTTCTAGTTCTTTCATAGCCGCCCTCCCCATTCTTAATCTTCTTCTGATTTCCTGGCTGCAGTCCCCATTCTGATCAATGTTTAATCCCAGGTATGAGAACTCTTTTACTATTTCTATTTCCTCATTGTCTAGTTTGAATGTATATAACAGGGGTTGGCAACCTACAGCCCGGGGGCCAGCCCCCCGAGGCCTTTGGATTGGCCCCAGGCCAGTCCTACCGCCGCCACTCACCACCACCGCTGCCGCCGCTGCCCACCACCAGCCGCTGCACGCATTGCGGCTGCCATTTTATTTTCCAAAATGGCAGTGTGACTCGTTCACGCATGCACAGTACTTCTGGCATACTGCACATGCGCGCATGGCGCCATTCCCCCTCTCTCAGCCCGGCGGAAGACCTGGGGACCAGTGACCGGCCCCAGGTAAGAAAATGTTGCCGACCCCTGATATATAACTTCTCTGTGGTCATTATTTTTGTTTTCTTTAGGTGAAACAGTAAGCCTGCCTTTGCACTTTCTTCTTTGATCTTCCTTAGTAGTTGTTCTAGGTCTGTGAGATTCTCTGCTAGTATTATGGTGTCATCAGCATATCTCAGATTGTTGATATTTCTTCCTCCTATTTTCACTTCTCCCTCTTTCATGTCCAAGCTGGCTTTCCTTACAATATGTTCTGCATATAAGTTGAATAGGTAGGGTGATAGGATGCAGCCTTGTCTGACTCCTTTGCCAATTGGGGACCATTCTGTTTCTCAGTGTTCTGTCCTGACAGTAGCCTCTTGTCCTGAGTACAGATTCCTCATTGGGACTATCAGATGTGTTGGCATTCCCATGTCTTTAAGGGTGTTCCATAGCCTTTCATGGTCTATGCAGTCAGAGGCTTTGCTTTAGTCTATAAAGCACATGCTGGTTTTCTTTAGGAATTCCCTGGTTCTCTCCATTAGCCATCATATATTTGCAGTCATATCCCTGGTGCCTCTTCCTTTCCTGAACCATGCTTGGACCTCTGGAATTTCTGTCTTCATGCATGGTTGGAGTCTATGTTACAGAATTTTGTGCATGATTTTGCTTGCATGGGAGATTAGTGCTATGGTTCTATAGCTGCTGCAGTCTCTTGTGTCTCCCTTTTTGTGGTTGGGCATGGATATTGATCGCTTTCAGTCTGTTGGCCATCATTTTGTTTTCCATATCTGTTGACATATGTCGGTTAGCACTAGAGTTGACTCTGTCAGTGTGGATTGCAGCAGTTCACACTGCAATATTCACAGTTGGAATATCATCTGTTCCTGGTGATTTGTTTTTCGCTATTTCTCTTATTGCAGTTTCCACCTCACTTTTTAGGATTTGGGGTTCATCTTCATATGGCTCTTCATTCCATGTGTCCTTCATTTTGTCATCTCTTTTGTATAATTCTTCTGCTTATTGCATCCAACTTCTGTTTATTCCTTCCTGGTCTTGAATAATGTTATTTTTATTGTCGTAGAGCGTCCCAGTCCTTGGTTTGAACTTTCCCTTGATTTCTTGAATCTTGTGGAATAGGTCTCTCATTTTTCCCTTTTTGTTGTTGTCTTCTATTTCTCTACATTTGTCGTTGTAGTAATTTTCCTTATCTTTGCGCACTAGCCATTGTATTGTTGCATTCATGGTTCTTAGTTTATTCCTATCTCCTTTTTGTTTTGTTTCTCTCTTTCCTTTATTGCTTGTAGCATTTTATCAGTCATCCATGGTATCTTCACTTTCCTTTTGTTTGTTGGAAGTGTCTTTATGCATTCCTCTTTTATTATGTCTCTGGCTTCAGACCAAAGCTCTTCTGGTTCACGATCTAATATTCTTAGCACTGCAAATCTGTTCCTTATATTGTCAATGAATTCTGTGTAAATGTTGTTTAAATCATATTTCGTATGATGACTGGTTTTGTTCTCTTCTTGAGTTTTATTTATTTTTGAAATGAGTAGTTCGTGATCTGTGCCACAATCAGCACCTGGTCTAGTCTTGGCCACCAGATCAATGTTTTAACTAGGAGGAGAGCAGTACAGGCAGGTTAGTTGCTGCAGAATCCATTAAGTGGTATCTTGGGAACCAATTTTCAATGCCAAATCTGAAATCTGGAGGACAACATAAAATACCTTATTGCTATGTGTAACCACAACCAGATGCCAGACATGTGGAATAGACTACCATGGATGGTGGTAGACTTTCTTTTATTGGAGGTTTTGAACAGAGGTTGGATGGCCATCTTCTAGGAGGGCTTTGGCTGTGTATTTCTACATGGCAGGGGATTAGACTAGATGGTCCTCCAACTCTGTGCTGACTATCACACTACCCTGTTAGAGCACTATTATTCCACTTTAACAGCTATGGCTGCCTCCTGTGGAATCCTGGGATTTGCAGTTTAGTGAGGGGCATTTCAAATTCTCAACCAGAGAGCTCTTAGGCTTCATTAAACGACAAATCCCAGAATGCCCCAGGAGGCAGCTACAGAACTTAAAGTGGAATACTGTAATAGCACTGTGACAGTGTAGTGTGATATATGCTCTGAGATTTTTTAAAAAATGGATGGAAGAGGGTGTATGGAAAAGACATGTTTTGGGTATTTATTATTTTCCTCCATAGCCCACCTTTATTCCAGTTAATTCAAAGTCTTTTCCTTCATACTGTATCCTCACAATAATGCTTTGAGGTACGGTAGGTCAGCCTGAGCGAATGACTGGCCCAGAGTGATTCAGTGCATCTTATTCATGTTTCAGTGAGGACTTGAACGCAGATCTCCCAGTACTCTAGCCCCTTCACCACACTTGCATAAATCCTCGCATATATTTTAAGACATGAAGTATTAAATATAAACCAACCTTGATATCATAATCCTGCTAGACTCTCACAAGGGTGGCAGGACCAATTCAGGAATCTTCTGTTCAAGACCACTTTTAACACATATTGCAGTAATTCCCTCTCATTCAGTTCCCTGTTCAATTAATTAATTCAGAATAGTTATAGAACAAAATCATCTAGCTTTTACTGCATGCTTGTGTTCTTGCAGGTATATTGGTTGGAAGACCATGATTCATAAGTTTGATTATAAGGGTTCAGGAGATGGCAGTTGTTCCAGACAAAATAATCCAGAATTAATGAGGATGGTCTTCTTCATGTCTTTCCAGGATGAGATCTGCTGTGAGGCCAAGACTATTGGAAGTCTCATACTGTGGAGAAGATTCTTGACCCTGAACTGCCTCCCCTTTGTTTCTTCTCCAGTCTGCTTGACCAACATCCCTGAATTTTAGGGACTTTATGGTCTGCTCAACTTCTTCTTCCTATAAATAGACCTTTTGACACAGCTCTGAGACAGTTGCGTGGGATGGCACTGCCTAGTATGGAAAGATAAATTTCTTTCTCTTTCTCACTTTTGTTGTTGCTGTTGGTTTCTCTTACCTTCTAAAAAGAGGTTACGGGAAGACTGAACCCCTACTCAGAGCCGGTAACATAGTTCTGAGAAATTCCCTTTTCACAAACACCACTGAATCAATAACAGGGAGAAAAGATGTAGCAGATGCCTTGAGCCAAATAGTATGGCTGAATTGGTTTCTTGGGTTCTTCCTCCACCTCCAACAGGAGGTAGGAACTTCATTGCTTCAATTTTAGCTAGCCGGAAGGTAAGGATGAAGGTCCAGGTGTATAGGGAAGAACCAAATAAACTAAGGCAAGTGTGGAAGTCAGTACCCTTGGACTGGATTCAGATCTCTAGAGAAATTTGCCCATTGCAGAGTACCCCAAAAACCTAGAAAGAAAGATTCAAGAATCAGAACAAAGAGCAAATACCGTACTTTCCTTTCTGGGCAACTTGGACATGAACTGATTCTTTAACACTTGAAAAAGCATTAAAAACTTATTTCTCCAGGTAAACAGCATGGTGCTCTATATTCTGTGAATTACATGACTGCTCTCCTGTCATCTTGAACAAACAGTTTCACGGGGCCCAATGATCTTCAACTATTTTTGGCTCTTAGCTAATTTCTTCACTCATTAATCCTACCACCACTATAGTATGTAAACCCAACTGGAGATCTTCATCCAAGGCAACCGGGAATTATAATCTGGACAAAGCCAGGCCTGTGCTCAAAATCCCAGATTTAGCATTTTCTACCAAATCGTACATTTCACAATCACAAGGCCATAGAGCGGATGATCTGCATCAGAAGGCTTCAGAGTGTGCTGGGATTTTCCCAGCTCAAAAGGCTCAGGCAACCTAATGCAAAATTTAGAAGAGAGCTGTGAGTCACTGTGTGAGATGATGCTTGTCTTTGTAAAAATAACAGATCTTGGAACTTACTTTTGGTGGACTACAACTCCAAGAATTATCCTGCCAACATGGCCATTGCCCAGGAACAAGATTATAAACAAACAAGCAAACAGAGGGGAGGGGCATAGATGGGACAAATTGTCTATCTGGGTGGACAATGTCAATTAAAAAAACAATAATAGGAGGACCTGCAAAAATGGTCTTGGGAACTGTATGTAACCCACAGACTGCACTTTCCCTATCCTTGACCTATTTTGATGATGATAAATAAATGCACTTGTGTATGTGAAAAACGCCAGCCTGGGGTAGTAGTTTGAGTATTGGCCTAGGACTCTGGAAAACCCATTGGATGACCTTGGACAAGTCACACACTCTCAGCCTCAGAGGAAGGCCATGGCAAACACCCTCTGAATAAATCTTTCCAAGAAAATTCTGTGGCAGGTTTGCCTTAGAAACACCATGAGTCAGAGGTGTCTTCAAGGCACATGGCTTGGGAAAACTGTCTTTCCTTCAAGTAATGACAGGAGAACAGAAATGAGGGGGGGGGGGGGAGAGAATGGGGATGAGCTTCTTGTCTGGAGGCGTACTTGCCACTTAGGGCCTTTGCAGACTGCTAGAAATAGTGCAAACTGAGTCCATTTTAACTGTCCTGGCTCAAAAATTGTATTTTTTCTGAGACATTGAGCCTTCTCTGTCAGAGAGCTCTGATGCCACAATAAACTACAATTCCCATGATTCCCTAGCACTGAGTCAGGGCAGTTAAAGTGGACTCAATTTGCACTATTTCTGGCAGTCTGCAAAGGCCCTTAGTCTCTTCCCTATCCCTGCCAACAGCCTTGCTGGCTGAGTGATTCTGGGAGTTGTAGGCCCCCAAAAGTAATATTTCAATTGTTGAATTGTTGAAACAATTGTTTAATTGTTTTTTAAACTTTGTATTTTTAATGTTTTCTACTGTTTTAACTTGGATTGTTTTAGATTTGTCAGCTGCCTTGAGTCCCTGTGTTGGGAGGAAGGTGGGATATAAATAAACATAATAATAATAATAATAATAATAATAATAATAATTCCAAACTCTGAAAAGCAGGGAAAGAAGTCAAAGCTGTCAAATATGTTTCCTAACAATCGCTTATTCTGCTTAGGAAGGGAAGCTTACACTATCTGAGGAGGTTTCACTGGTAGTGGCCACCACAGTCTCCAATACTCCCATTAAACATTAAAATAGGCATGTGGAAAACATGACTATACAGTGAAAATCAAGGTAAGGAAAGTGGATGTGCTTCAGTCAGGGTGGGACACTTGAAAGGGATGTGAAAGCCCTTTATTAGTGCTTGAAAACCACAGGTCTAGACAGGTAAAATAAGGACAGGTTAAGAAAAGCAGAAGATTCAGCAAAAAAAACAACAACCCCAAACTAAAAGAGATATTTTAGTCAGGTCACCACTCAAAGAAGCTTCTAGCCAGGACTGACTCATAGGAAGCCTTGAGCCACAACAAATGGGCTTTCCTCTCCTCTTCACTTTGAGAATCCAGAGCCTTCACCGATGCTTTCCTGTACCTGATCCATGCAGCTCTAGGAGGAGATCACTGAACCGCATAACCCCAAAGAGTTCACGTCCTCTTAAAGTAGGTCACTATCTCCAGGCTTTACGCCTCAAACTTAGAACCTACCACATCCCTAAACGATCCTGATGGTGAAAGCACTAAGAGTTCCTGTCCTGAATAAGCCAGAGGGACAATAGATAGTTGCAAGCTTTTTTATTACTGCCTTAATTGGGAAAGAGAACTAGGGAGTGGCAGGGACTTTCCCAAGGAACTCAAAGGGAGGTAGTGGCAGAGCATGGATTGAATTTGCAGCCTCCCTACTCTAGAATCCAGGGAAAGTGGGGCAGGACTGGGATTACAGAATCTGGAGGGTTTAACAGTGTGGAAGCAGCCGTCGCTGTTCATGGCTTCCAGGTTTTCCTTGGACAAGATCAAAGAGAATATAGGGATGCTAACCCACCATGCTCTTGCCATGTGCCTGCAAAGGTACATTCCCTCCCCCACTTCTGCTCCACAGTCAACCAGCAGAAAACAACACACTGATGCTCAGGAAGTGGTTGAGAGTGAGAGGAAGCGTTTGATGTCAGAGAGAGAGGCTGTTTCCCCAAAAGATTCCTAGACTCCTCTTAGTCCTCCTCTAACTCTACCCATGGTCTTGCCACTAGGGACTAGCAGTGCCAGATGTCTTTTGATCTGGGGAATGTCCCTTATTTTATGCTAGAGGTCCTATAGGGCCTAAGATGTCCTCCAAGTACTCCCTGTCCCAGATATCCTTTGTTTTCTTCTTCCAGCTCCCAACATCAGAGCATTTACCATATATACTTGACTATAAGTCAACCTCACGTGTAAGTCGAGGGCAGGTTTTGGGGCCAAACTTATAAATGTTGATATAACCCATGGATAAGTCAAGGTTAAAACTTAGGGGCATGTAAGTTGTAAGGGACAAAGCAAAGGAAAAGGATACCAAAGAACTTAGAAAATTCCAGCAGGCATAACTGTTTGTATCCACCATAAAAGTTGGATGGATGAGGAGGCAGCTATGGTAAATGGTAGTTGTGTAATGTGTGCGGGAGGCAATGAAGTGTAGATGGGGCTAAGAAAACACATTCATATCAAAAAGGATGAAAAGGCAGAGTATATTGTGACTATGTTAGCAGTGGTTATAGCTTTTAATGTTGATGTGATAAATTTGCCTGATTTTAATGCAAAGCCGACAAACACACACAAATGTCCTATTCAGAGCCTTCAAAGTCCAATTCCTCTCAGCGCTCTTTGCAGAGAAGCACCAAAGAGCTGTTACCACTGCCATTTTCCCAACCAGGCATTCAGAAAGGTCAGAAGCAGCACTGCGGCAGAGAAAGGGTACCACAGAATCATAGAGTTGGAAGAGACCCCAAGGGCCATCCAGTCCAACCCCATTCTGCCATTCAGGAACTCACAATCAAAGCACTCCTGACAGATGGCAATCCAGCCTCTGTTTAAAAACCTCCAAAGAAGGAGAGTCCATTACACTCCGAGGGAGTCTGTTCCACTGTCAAACAGCCCTTAGTGTCAGGAAGTTCCTTCTAATGCTTAGGTGGAATTTCTTTTTGAGTAGCTTCCATCCATTATTCTGGGTCCTAGTCTCTGGAGCAGCAGAAAACAAGCTTGCTCCACCCTCAATATGCCATCCCTTCAAATATTTAAACGGGGCTATCATATTACCCTTTAACCTTCCCTTCTCCAGACTAAACATACCCAGTTCCCTAAGTTGCTCTTCATAGGACATGGTTTCCAGACCTTTCACCATTTTGGTTGAGGAAGTTGGTGCCTCTTTTAGGTGCTCCTAGGACAGACTACGCTCTCACCTTTTGCCACTCAGAGGAGGGGATGGTTCCTTTTTTGGCAAGAGTTCAAGTACAGTACTTAGACTGACTCGAGGATAAGTCAACTCTGTTTTTGGGGGTCAATTTTTTAAACTACAGTTTCTAGACTTATATATGAGTACATACAATAAACCTATTCCTCACCATCCCCCCAACTTGCCTTAACTTTGACACACACAATGGACTGCAACTTTGGTACTTAGAATGCTGACATCTTTTCCAGGAATCTCAGACATGGGTTAACAAAGGGCCATTATTCACATGACTTTGTAAAAATAAAATATTCTGGGTTCATATATATATATATATATATATATATAGTCACCCCTCCATTCTTGCGGACTTGAAATCCGCGGTCTCAATCATTGACGGAGGGGTGAGCCCCATGGGACTGCATGGCCATTCAAGCCAATGGGGCTTGAATATATGTCAGTTTCCATTTTTGTGGGGGGGTCCGGAACGCATCCCCCACAAAAATGGAAGGGTAACTATATATATATATATATATATATATATATATACACACACACACACACACAAACACACAAGAATACAAGGCTTCAAAGCAACAAAGCAATTTGCAAAAAAATTCATACTGTAGTAAAAAAAAAAAATCAAAGCTTGGATTTAAAAAAAAATAGATTATACGGAGGTAACTGGAAATGACTTGACTCCTAAATGGATTGCAGATTGAGCCCCACTTTTTACAAGCAGCAGGAGAGTTGGTAAATGTATGTCTGAATGGGACCATTTCAGAGTGTAGTGCAGTATTAGAAAATATATGCTACAACATCTTTTACACAGCCTGAACGGTGTTACAAGATCCCTTTGCATACTGAGATGTGATGTAGTGGTTTGAGTGTTGGACAACAACTCTGGGGAGCAGGGTTCGAGTTCCAGCTCAGTCATGAAATCCACTGGATGACCTTGAGCAAGTCGCGCTCTCTCAGCCTCAGAGGATGTAATGGCAAACCCCCTCTGAAGAAACTTGCCATGAAAAACCTCATGATAGGATTGCCTTAAGTCAAAAATGACTTGAAGGCACACAACAACGAATAGCAACATGTGACACAGCCTTGAACACCTCATGCATTCTCAGCCTCGATTCCTCCTCTGTAAAATGGGAACCAGTATGGCGTAGTCGTGGTTTGAGTGTTGGCCTACAACTCTGGAGACGAGGGTGCAATTCCCAGCTTGGCCATAAAACCCAGGAACCTTGGGCAAGTCATATGCTCTCAGGGAAGGCAATGGCAGACCTCCTCTGAACAAATCTTGCCAAGAAATGCCTTGTTGCCTTAGGGTAGCCATAAATCGGAAATAACTTGAAGGCACACAACAGCAAAATGGGAACAAGGGTGTAGGGTGGAAATACAGAAAAACCAAGGATTTGAAAAAGGACTTGCCCCGAAGTCGAAGGCTTTAATGGCTGGCATCCATAGGTTTTTGGGGCTGTGAGGCCGTGTTCTAGAAGAATGTATTCCTGACGTTTTGCATCCATCTGTGGCTGGTATCTTCAGAGAAAGTACAGCACTTAGCACAGTCACAGATGCAAGTGAAACATCAGAAAGAAACTCTTCTGGAACAGGGGTAGGCAACCTTTCCCCTTTAAGGGCCGAGGGACTTCAGCTCCCAGAAGCCTCAGCCATGTTGGCCAATAGTCCCATGTTGGCCAATAGCTCCTGGGATTCTGGGAGCTGAAGTCCCTCGGCCCTTAAAGGGGAAAGGTTGCCTACCCCTGTTCTAGAACATGGTCTCACAGCCCCCAAAACCCACAAAAACCTATGACTTGCCCTGAGTTTGACAAAGCTTAAGCGTGAACCCTTGGCATCATCTTAGGATCCGGGGGAGGGAGGGCATTCCGACACTTGGATCCTGTACAGTGCCTCCAAGAGCGGGTAAGCAGGCGTCCTCCTTTTCCAGGACACATCCTACATTCCAGCCTTCCTCCATTGGCGGGGGGGGGGCTGGTCCTCTTCGGCGCTGGGGAAGAAGGGGCAGGCAGGCAGGCAGGCAAGCAAGCAAGGGCCACCCCAGCCCCACCGGTCCAGCCTCATTCCTGCCGCAGGGCTCACATCCTGAACGGCCGCGAGGAGGAAGCAAAAGCAGAAGCAGAAGCAGGGAGGAGGCGCTGGAACCCAGAGCCCTGGGGTCCGGCCCTGCCCTGCCCTGCCCTGCCTCCTCTCTGTTTTTGAGGGGGCAGCAGGAAAGAAAGAGAGAGAGAGAAAGAAAGAAAGAAAAAGAAAGAAAGAAAGAAAGAAAGAAAGAAAGAAAGAAAGAAAGAAAGAAAGAAAGGCAAAGAGAGAGAGAAAGAGAAAGAAAAGGAAAAAAGAGAGAGACAGAGAGAGAGAGAAAGGAAGGAAGAAAGAGACACAGAGACAGAGAGGAAGAGAGAGAGAGAAAGAAAGAAAGGCAAAGAGAGAGAGAAAGAGGGAGGGAGAGAGAAAGAAAGAAAAGGAAAAAAGAGAGAGAGAGAGAAAGAAAGAAAGGAAGGAAGAGAGAAAGAGACACAGAGACAGAGAGGAAGAGAGAGAGAAAGAAAGAGAGAGAGAGAGAGACAGAGAGAGGCGGGGGGGAGATCCCAGAAAGACCCCAGAGACACTGTGGCTGCATTCCCAGGGCAGGCACAATCCAGTCTGACATCGGTTCAAGCGCCTTGGCTGGCTCAATGCTGTGGAATTCTGGGGCGTGTCGTTTGCTGGGGCCCCAGAGTGCAGACCATTCCCAGAATTCCACAGCACTGAGCCAGCCAGGCGCTTGAGCCGGTGTCGTACTGGACTGTTCCTTCCCTGGAGGGGGAGGGGCCCCGTTGTCCCTTCCCAGTGGCGCCCACGTGCCGCGTGCCGCGTGCCTCTCGCGCCGGAGAGCTCCGTCATCAGCCTCTTCCGCACGTGGCCTTGCTCTCCCGAAGGCTCCCGCGCTGCGCCTGCGCCGCCTCCCGCTCTTTCTGCCGCTGCCAACAGCAAGGGAAGGGGGCGCGGGGGAGGGCCTCTTGCCTCCGCTGCGTCAGCGCCTTTTGGGGGCACGCGGACGGGAAGTTTGGGAGGAAAGGGCGCAGGAAAAGGGCCTGGTCGGGAACCATGATGGTGGCGGCGGCGGCGGCCTCGGGAGAGGGAAGGGCGCAGGCCAGCCTCCGTCGGAGGGCCAAGGAGCATACATGCCTCCTGGTGTGTGTGTGTGTGTGTGGGGGGGGGGAGAGAGAGAGAGAGATGGGGATTATATATTTTATTAACTTCCCTCGAGTCGATCTCGACTCATGGCGACCCTATGGATGAGGCATCTCCAAGACCCATCTCTGTCCTCCACTGCTCTGCTTAATTCCTGAAACCCTTTAAAACCCAAAGTGACCTCCTTAATAGAGTCCATCCATCTGACATGTGGCCTTCCTCTCTTCCTACTTCCCTCCACCTTCCCCAGCATTAATGTTTTTTCCAGAGTCCTCTCTTCTCATGATGTGTCCAAATATGACATCCTCAGTTTGGTCATCTTGGGTTCCAGGGAGATTTCCAGCTTGATCTGCTCTAAGACCCATTTGTTTGTCCTTTTGGCTGTCCATGGGATCCTCAGCACTCTTCTCCAGCACCACATTTTCTCAAATGCATTGATTTTCTTCCTATCATCTTTCATAACTGTCCAACTCTCACAACCATACATGGTAATAGGGAATACAGTGGCTTGTATGATTCTAACTTTTGTGCTGAGTTGTCTATCTTTGCATTTTAGGATCTTTTCTAGTTCTTTCATAGCCACCCTCCCCATTCTTAATCTTCTGACTGCAGTCTCCATTTCTATCCATGTTTGATCCCAGGTATGGGAATTCTTTTACTCCTTCTCTTTCTTCATTGTCTAGGTTGAAATTGTGAAGGTCCTCAGTGGTCATTATTTTTGTTTTCTTTATATTCAGCATTAAGCCTACCTTAGCACGTTTTTATTATATATATGGGTTTTCTTCACAAGTTTTCAGACGGGTTTGCCATTGCCATCTCCTTAGGCTGAGAGAATGTGACTTTCCCAAGATCATCCAGTGGATTTCCATGGCTGAGCCAGGAGTAAAGTAGGATTCCTTCTGGTGTGAGATGTATCTATATCCATATCTATATCTATCTATCTATCTATCTATATATAGATTGAGATGATAGATAGATAGATTATATATCAAACAAAGTAGGATTTTTTCTGGTGTGAGATAGATAGGTAGGTAGAAATTAGAGATATACTGTATATATATATTTCACAACAGAAAGAATCCTACTTTACTCTTTATACACACACGCACACAGACACACATGTATAATCTCAATCTTCCCACTTTCGTTCCTTTAATCTTTTCTTTCCAACATACAGATATGGGTATTCCCAAGAGGGAAAGAGTCTGACAAAAACTCCAGGATGCCCTTATCCTCCCAAATAGACATTGACTGACCCTGCATAGCAGTGTGTGGTGTTATGATTTGAGCATTTGGACTACAACTCTAGAGACCAGGGTTTGAATCCTGGCTCAGCCACAGAAACCCACTGGATGACCTTGAGAGAGTCATACTCTCTCAGCCTAAGTGGATGGCAATGGCAAACACCCTCTGAAGAAACTTGCAAAGAAAACCCTGTGATAGGTTCACTGTCTTAGGGTTGCCGTAAGGAAATGACTTGAAGATACACAATAACAACAACAAGTGTGCCACTCTTTGGGCAATGGAATGTGTGGCCCTCCAGGTAGTGTTCTACCACGACTCCCATCGTCCCTCACCCTTAATGATGCTAGCAGGGTCTAATGGGAACTGAAGTCCAACAGCATCTGGAGGGTCCTGTATTCCCAGCCTTGAATTAGGACAACTGTTTCAAAGGTCAACTGGAGGCTTTTGACACATAATATATCTGTGAGTGTATTACACACAATCTGGGAGGTGAGCTGGGTTTGTTTTCCAGAAGATTTAAAAAGTAATAATGTTAATATTTGTAAAGCACTTTGAACTTTTAAAAATTCTGCTGGTTTGGCAGTCCAGGAGAAGCAAGCAGCTCACCCCTCAATTTTAGGAATAGGCATTACCACTTGCTCACTGGGACTGTGGGCCATTAATACTGGAAAGCGTATATTTTTTATATACCGGTACTTGAAAGACTGCAATATTGATATTGTTTTTGATATGTACTGTGCTTCCCATGCATTTACAACAACCTGGTAAAATAAGCCAATGTTATTTATCTCCTGTACTATATATGGTGGGATTGAGCCTGGAAAGGAAGAGGGTAGAACTCTAAATTAGTGAGTTCATGGCAGAAATGGTGACATTTGAACCATAAACGTCTTCACAATTCACAGCTGTTTCTTAGTCACTATGCTCTCTCTCTCTCTGTGTAGTAAATATTGAAAACTGTATATACACATAGCCATCACATGCATTTATTTCCTTTACCCCAGATCCACACAGCTGTATTCAGGAGCACTGTATGTTCCATAACTAGGCCACAGCAACAGGTATAGTGTACACAAAAATTGGCCCCTTGCAAGCCATATTCTTCTTGGTGGACTTCTCATTTTCTTCATTTGCATTTTAGAAGTAGTTTGTGAGTGGAGGTATACACATGTACAGGCATACCTCTGAAAAATGTCTATGCTAAGCTCCTTTTCACAGTCCTTTTGGCACCTCCCAACCCCCTACTTTATATCCTGATCTTCTATATAGCTGGAAATTTTTTAGCAGCATCAGCATTGGGAGGATGGTGAAGGAAGGCTGGACAAACAGACTTTCAGTCTGTTTGCAGCAGTATGCCTGCACTCATCAAAGCAACAGAGTTTGAGCTGAGAAAGAATGGGATTCTGCAGTAGCCTGGGCATTACACGTTTAACAGAAAATTTGGTACCAGAAGCAGAAATAACATGAAAAAAACAAGGATAGATCCCCGAACAACAAACATAAGAACAGTTCAGCAAATGTATACAAAGCTAAGAATACCTACATGTGAAATGAAACGACCATGTCAGGTAAGCCTGGCATAAATAAAAGTGTTTTGAATCTTCATGATATGGCTTGAAGGCTTCTTCCAAAATGCACCCAGGGATTCTTTTTTCTTTCACCTTAGTATTTCTGTTTTGGTGGCCAAGCATACAGGTATATGCTTTTTTAACATACCTGGTGAGGCAGGCTGATCTCCCCTTTTCTTTCTCTTTTGCTTTCTCTGCTGTTTGCACATGCTCAGCAAGGGATTCTGGAGGCAGCTGCTGTTTACTTGCCTGTTGTAGGCCGGACACAAAAAGCTACAGGAGGATTGCAGTCCCCCCCCCCCAAAAAAAAACACTGTCCAAACTCGGGCAAACCAACAGTAAAACTAGCTCTCTGGGCCAACTGTGACTAACTCCTTCAGTATACAGAAAGGAGAATAGCAAGAAGACTAGGACATAGAAGAACAGCTATGAAAGAACCAGTCAAAATCCTCAGATTTAAAACTCTTATTTAATAACAGAGTCAGGATATGCCATGGTATTTCCAGTTTATACTTATAATGTGAAAGCTAGATAATGAAGAAAGTTGTTAAGAAGATAATCAACTAATTTGAAATGTGGTGCTGGGGGAGGGGACTATGTATACCATGGATCACCAAAAAGAAAAATAAATGCATTCAAGAGCAAATGAAGCCTGAACTCCCACTAGAATTCAAAATGATAATCTGTGGCTATCATACTTTAGACATGTCATGAGATGACATGACCAAGTAGAAAAGCTGATAATATTTGGTCAAATTGAAGTCAGCAGGAAAAGAGGAAAACCGATTTACAGTTTACATCCCTGAGTTTGCAAGATCTGAGGTACACTGGATCCTTTGTATCGGCAGGCTGGCAATCTGCTGATTTGACCACTCATGGGTCATCATGCCCCAGATTGCTCAATGGCGACACACAATCTGCACGCTCATCACCACCATTTAATAATATGAGGTGCTACCATCCATGTTTTTTGCCATATGCGGCAACCTCTGAAACTGAACCCACACAGATTAGAAGGCTCCACTGTAAATGCTTTTTAGACATGCTGTGGGTGCTTGGTGAGGCAGCCTGATCTCTTTTCTTTCTGTTCCGTTATTCATACATGCCCAGTAAGGGATTCTGGAGGCAGCTGCTGTCTACCTTGCCTGTTGTAGGCAGGGCACACAAAGCTACATTAGGAATGGCTAGAGCAGGATCCCGTTCTTTCTTAGCTGAAGCTTTATTACCTTAATTACTGCAGGCATACTCCTGCAGCCTGCAACCTGACACTGAATGTCTCTGTCCAGCCCTCATTCACCATTCTCCCAGTGCTAATGCCACTTTAAAAACTCCCAGCTAAATAGAGGACCAGGATATAAAAGGGGTGGGCAGGTGTAAAAAAGACTATAAAAAGGAGCTGCTTTGTCAGAGGCTTTGTTAATGGATGTATACCTGCGTTGTTCATACACCCTTTCCTTGTTGTTGTGTGCCTCCAGGACGTTTCTGACTTGTGGTGACCTAAGGTGACCTTTTCATGGGGTTTTCTTGGCAAGTATCTTCAAAGGGGATTTGCCATTGCCATCCTCTGAGGCCGAGAGAGTGTGACTTGCCCAGTGGATCCCCATGGTTGAGCCTGTATTCAAACCTTGGTCTCCAACACGCAAACCACTGTACCACACGAGCTCCTACATATCCTTTCCTACAGGACATTGATTCTGCCACAGAGGCACATAGAGCATAGAAAAAATTGGACCCTGGGAGAATGTACTCAGGTTTCAGTCTGGAGCCTATTTCCCTGGAATGGGTCTAGAGAAGCCAGCTGGATCATCTGGAAAAACTGGACTGTGGCCTGAGTCACCAGCAAATATTCAGCAAGAAACCTAGAACCACTTCCTTTTCAGAACTAGACGTAGAACCCTACAGTTCTGGTTCTTCCAGTTTCTCTCTGTTCTGTTATGTATCAAATCCCAGTCTAATACAGTTCGAGTGGCAATGTTGGTAGAGATTATGGAGGCCAAAAAAAGTACCTTTTCCAAACTCGGAGAGCAGGAAACCAAACCAACTCTCTGGGCCTGAATGTGATTAAATCCCTCAAGAAACAGAAAGGAGAATAGCCAAGACTGCCAAATACGTCTCCAAGGACAAAAAAAAAGAGAGGCTGAGAGAAACGAAGGAGGAAAAGGAAATAATCCTGGATAATTCTGATTTGCTCCAGCGTGGATAGATAGAAGCCCAGTGTGTGCGAACAGGAACCAAACAGCAAGGTCTCTGGCCTCGGAAGACATTAAGGCATATTAGTGAATTAAGTGATGATGCTTTGCCCAAAGAGTGGAGCTACCCTTGTCTCTAGGGCACAGGGCAGCTGTTTATACAGGAATCACCCGCCCAGAGATACGGCAGCCTCTGGGGCAGAGAGGAACTCCCTCCTTAATTGCCACACAACAGGCCTACCAGGCCATTTAGCAAAGGAAGCAATGGGGCAGCTGGCATTACTCAAATGGAAGGGCTGCTGCAAAGGCCTGCATGTTGGCACTCTCTGAACCTCTCGGCCCCTCCAAGCTGGTGCGCTCCTTCGCCCCTTGCAGCCAGCTAGATTGGGGCTGCCTTGGCTGTGCACAAAAGGGAAAGCTTCCCTTAAACCTGCTGTTACAAAAGACATCATGACCCCAATAACCATAGTGCCTCCTGGCACGAGAATGGCACAGCGGAGGAGGCAGGCTGTGACGCCAAAGGGAGTGCCCTCGCAGCACCCTAGTTTTTCCTCAGGGCTGTCGCTTCCACATTTTCCCCTGGCTTGACCTTGCTTAGCTTGCAAAATCCAAATGGCTCCAAGCCGGAGGCGACACAGCTGCAAAGGGCAGCAGGGGAGAAGCAGCAGCAGAAGGGAGGGGGCCCTGCAAAGAGGGGCATGCAGAGGAGAAGGGTTTGGATAGGGCACAGGAGGCTGGAAGAGCTCAATGGGAAGGGTTTTCTTCCCCAGCACCATCCCAATCTCTCCACACACACATACATCCTACGAAATCCAAACCCTTTCTCAATTATTCCTTCCTGTCAGAGCTGCTTTACACATTATCTTTCTGTATATGTATTTTGCATTTAACAAATGTGTGTCTTAATATATTCATGTGCCATGACTGCCTGTGGTTTCCCATTATGTACACTCACATTAATGCCGTATGATCTCAGCAACTCCTCTTGTTTCTGGCCTGTTTAGAACATACAGAGAAGGAATGAGATCACACCCTCACAGCAGGCCCAAGCTCCATGCGTTCATTTTAAAGTAAGATGAGAATACACACACACGTACACCTTGAACAATTGTAGGCTCTGTATGTGAAGCCAGGAACTCTGCAAAGTTCATGCACAGAGAGTTCCAATCACATGTATAGGTCTTATGCACTAAACAAAATGCACATGCACAAACTCTGTTATGACCTGATTATCATGAAGGTTGAACAGTAGGTGTGATCCTGCTGTTGCACCTCTCTTCCTGCATTTATTCTTTGTTTGAAAAGTCTTGTTAAGGGTAGCACAGTGAAACTACTTACATTCTTAATATCATTTCTGCTTTCAATCAGAATCATTAATAAGTACATTGATATATTTCCTTAAACTTTTCAGTACAATGGGAATTCTGGTTTATCTTATTGTGAATACAGAACTTGAGCGGTAGCAATGTTATATGAATTACTGTTGCATGCAAAGGTGGGATCTTATGTTTCTAGCCATGCATAACACAATATTTTCAATTTAAGGGCACATCACAGATTGATAAAATCCTACACAGCAAACCACCTGTTTTATGTGACTTCTCATAACTATCTGCTCCATTAACTGTTACTTGAGAGCATCCATTAGCCTCTAGCAAAAGGAGTGAAGGGAGGCAGGGTCAGAACCTGCTTCATTGAGAAGCCATCTCTAGCAGGCTCCTTCCATCCAATGCTGCAGCCCTGGCATCAGTCTGTGGCAGAAGGGGAAGAGAAGGGAAGTAGCCTTTTTCCATCTCTATTCAAGTCTGCTGAAACACCACCAGTGTTTGGTTCTTCTTGAATTGTTTGCCATTCTAGATTACTGTCAGGAGAACTTTGTAATTAAGAAATTGGGCATGAGTTTGAATTTTTTTTTGTCCTCCTTTCCCCTTTGTCTCATGTCATTCCAAGGGTTTCATTCTGGCTTTTCTCATCATCTCAAAGTAAAAGACATTTAGAAGTGCTTTACTAGTGCTGCTTTCTGCATAGTACTAACAAGATGCATAGCCACGTTAGTCTGAAATATCAGTATGCAACGGGATCTTGTAGCACCTTTGAAACTAACTGAGTGAAATAATATGTAGAGAGATCTTATAGCACCTTTGAGACTAACAGAAAGAAGTTGGCAGCATGAGCTTTCGTAGACTCAAGTCTACTTCCTCAGATGCATATCTGAGCGAAATAAGTTGGAGCATAAACTTTCACAGACTTGGTTTACTTCCTCAGAAGCATGGAGGAAGTATACCTAGTCTATGAAAGCTTGAGCCAGCATAGTGTAATGGTTTCAGTGTTGGACTATGACTCTTGAGACCAGGGTTTGATTCCCACTCAACCATGAAACCCACTGGGTGACCAAGGCGAAGTCACATGTTCTCAGCCTCAGGGGAAGGCAATGGCAAACCTCCTCTGAACAAATCTTGCCAAGAAAATCCCATTATAGGGTCGCCTTAGCGTCATCATAAGATGAAAATGACTTGAAGGCACAACACACACACACAAACTTATGCTACAACTTCTTTCACAGTTAATCCCAAAGGTGCTACAAGATCCCTTTGCATATTAGAGTACAACATGCAAAATCCACAAAACAGTGATACCTTCATTCAGCCAACCAAAACACACAAAATACATGTGGCAAGCTTTGGAAGCTCCACTGGCTTCTTCATTAGGCAAAGACATTAAAAATCATACAGGAGGAGAAAAAAATTAAGATGATATTTGACCCAAGCCTGCATTTTGTCAAGGTGTGGCTGTTTTGAGTTTAGGTGGTACTGGAGGGACAGTCATGCAAACAGGCCCTTCCTCCTTCTGGCCATGTGGGTACTCCAGGAAATAAAAATTAAGTTTCATTAGCAATACAAAAAGCCCTGCTAATGGAACCTAAAAGATGTATAATTGAATAACAAACTCAGGATCACCCATGCCATGGTATTTCCAGTTTTTATGTATGGATGTGAAAGCTAGACAGTGAACAACGTTGACAGGAAGAGAATCCACACATTTGAAATGCACTGGAGAACAGTTCTATCTATACCATGGACCACCAAAAAGATAAACGAATGGGTCCAAGTGCAAATAAAGGTTGAACTCTCACTAGAAACCAAAATGACTAATCTGAGGCTATCATCACTCAGTGGAAAAGACAATAATACTCAGTAAAATTGAACGATGACCAAACTGAGACTGTCGTACTTCGGACACATCATGAGAAGAAAGGACTCTTTGGAAAAAACAATAATGCTGGGAAAGGTGGAGGGAAGCAGGAAGAGAGGAAGGCCACATGCCGGATTGATGGACTCTATTAAGGAGGTCACGGCTATTGGATTGCAGGAATTAAGCAGAGCAATGGAGGACAGAAGGTCTTGGAGATGTCTATCCATAGGGCCGCCATGAGTCGAGATCGACTTGAGGGCAGTTAACAACAACAACAAAAGGAAAAAAGGGAAACTTACTGACGAGTTGACTGTCAAGGGAGCCACAGTCCTGAGTTTGTAAGACATTAACAGGGCTGTTAATAAGAGGGCCTGTCATTCATAGGATCACTATAAATTGAAGCCAACTTGAAACAGGTACAGCAACATCCCAAGGGCAGGGATGTTCTTATTACTGATCTTTCTAAGCCTTTGGCAGCTTGTTTTGTCTAAAGGACAGGCTGAAAACACTCCAGTGGTACCACAGGGAAGAAAAACTGCAATATAATTTTGTTCTTATTGAGACACTATTCCATAGGTTCCTACAAAATGATTCTCCATACATAACTCAGAATTAAAATGAATGGGGGGGGGAGTATAAAAATATTTTCCAAGTGGCAAATTATTTTAAGAGCTGGCTGGAAAATGTGATATCCCTACAGCAGAAGTGCTATGAGAGAGAGAGAGAGAATCTGGAGCCTGTGGCAGAACTAAAGGAAAAAAATAGGAGGTCAAGGAGAATATTCTGAATGGGAATGTTCCTGCCTGCATATGAGAGCTATCAGAACTACTGTGAAGTATGTGTCTACATGAGAGGGCTGTTTTGTCATAAAGCCACATGGTACTAAAGCCACAGTGGCCATGCTGGCTTAGGAATTCTGGGACTTGTAGTCCAGAAATCTAAGATATGCAGATGACACCATAATACTAGCAGAAAACCTCCAAGACCTGGAACACCTATTAAGGAAGATCAAAGAAGAAAGTGCTAAGGCAGGCTTAATGTTGAACATAAAGAAAAAAATGACCACTGAGGACCTTCACAAGTTCAGCCTAGACAATGAAGAAATAGAAAGAGTAAAAGAGCTCTCAGACCTGGGACCAAACATTGATAGAAATGGGGACTGCAGCCAGGAAATTAGAAGATTAAGAATGGGGAGAGCAGCTATGAAAGAACTAGAAAAGATTCTAAAATGCAAAGATATACAACTAAACACAAAAGTGAAGCCATTGTTTTCTCTATTACCCTGTATGGATGTGAGAGATGGACAGTGAAGAAAGCGGATAGGAGGAAAATCAATGCATTTGAGATGTGATGCTGGAGAAGAGTATTGAGGATCCCATGGACAGCCAAAAAAGACAAACGAATGGGTGCTGGAGCAGATCAAGCCAGAGATCTCCTTGGAAGCCAAGATGACAAAAATGAGACTGTCATACTTCGGGCACATTATGAGAAGGGAGGGACTCACTGGAAAAAAACAATAATGCTAGGAAAAGTGGAGGGAGGTAGAAAGAGGAAGGCCACATGCTAGATCAGGGGTAGGCAACCTTTCCCCTTTAAGGGCCGAGGGACTTCAGCTCCCAGAAGCCTCAACCATGTTGGCCAATAGTCCCATGTTGGCCAATAGCTCCTGGGATTCTGGGAGCTGAAGTCCCTCGGCCCTTAAAGGGGAAAGGTTGCCTATCCCTGTGCTAGATGGATGGACTCTATTTAGGAGAACACAGTATGAGTTTACAGGACCTAAGCAGATCAGTAGAGAACACGGAGTCATGGAGATGTCTCATCCACAGGCTCGTCATGGGTTGAGATCGACTCGAGGGCAGTTAACAACAACAACAAAGCCCAGAAAAAGTAAAAATTCCAACCTCTGCTGCAAGCAGATGAACTGTAACTGTGTATGTATTGGCATCCAACGATTGTCCTTTGTAGAGAGCAGTAACTCTGAATTGGCTCTGCAGTTGGGGATCTGAATCTTTAATCTTCCCTGTCCAGGGTAGTGTTAGCTAGCTGAAATCCATTTGGCTCAAGGCTGTGAAACCTTGTGGGAGTGGGAGTGGAGTGGAGTGGCTTCAAGTATCTTTCTGCTGAAGGATATCAGCTGGGTTCCTGATACAGTACACTGGAGTAGTAGGAATAATGTGGGGGTATATTTTACTTTTTCCTTTGCCATGTTCTGTTTCTAATCTAGACAACGGCTTGGAGAATTGATGACCTGGGACAGTGTGTATGTGCAAAACAGAAAGGAGACACAATGCCACTTTCTTCTCTCTAAATTAACTTAGATCCTATTGTGTCCCTAGGAGGTATGAAAGGAATACCAGGTCTTCTCCTTGTAGTCAGCATATGCAGTGACCCAATCATGAGTTCTGCTTCACAGTCCTTTTGCCTTGCACCCATTTCCCTCCTGCCCCTCTCCGCATATCCCTGTTCTACAATATGATGGCACACAGCTGGGGATCTGGGGGTGGGTGGCTAGATCCTGTGTGAATCATTGCCATTTGCCCACAGCATTGGAAGGCTATGTTGCCTCCCCCACAGATTGGCACATCCTGTATCAATGCCTAGGGAAGAGTTAACTTAAACTGGGCTACACTCCAAAGCCTGGGAGCTGCTCCCCACACCCCACCCCTGCATCAGCTCCGCTCCCTTTCCCAGCAGCTGTGCTAGACCAAGCCCAGGAAAGGAAGGGAAGCTGAGGGTGTTCTCGGATAGCAGGCCCCACACTGGCACCAGGCCTGCCCCTGCAGTGAAACAATCCATAAGACAGAAGGGGATGGTCTGGACCTAACAGATGGGCTTTCCAAGACAACAAAGAATGCCATACTCAGGATACTAGTCTCCTAGTATCAAAAGCACTAGTACTAGTATCAAGAGCCTGGTGGCACAGTGGTTAAATGCCTATACTGCAGCCACTCACTTGCAAACCATAAGGTTGCGAGTTCAATTCCAGCCAAAGGGCTCAGGCTCAGCTCAGGCTTGCATCCCTCCGTGGTCGCTAAAATGAGTACCCAGGTTGCTGGGGCTTCCATGGTAGTGCAGGGATTTGAACCCTGTCCTCCATAGTTCAGTGCTCAAGCCTCTCATGCCACGCTGACTCTCTTGGGAAGAAGTACCGCAAGTTTATTAGATCTGTGCTTATGGTTCTAGGTATTGGGAAGGTCATGCCAGAAGATCATGACTAACACGTGGTTTATCAGGCTGGCTGACCTCAATGCCCTTTGGAAAGGAAGGCCCCAGGTCCCATTTCCTAGTAGCCATATCTGCTTCCTCTCTCTTCATCTACAGCTAGGATGCTCCTTCCCTCCTACAACAGGAAGTTCATTGTTGAGTTCTAGGATCGGCCAGACAATGCAGGAAGCAGCTGCTACCATGGCAATGACGTGCAACATCAGCAAGCCTTGCGCCATAATGGGTGTGGGGATATGTCCCAATTCACAGTCTTCTGGCTGTCATGGGAACAGGGATGTGTGCTAACTGGGCTGTTCTCCCTGATCTCCTCCCATTGCAAGTCCTGACTGCTTCCCTTTGCACTCCACAGTGAGGGGTGAAGCAAACAAGGTCATAGGGTTCACTACCTGCCTTTACCTGTACTGAAGACCTAGATGCACCTAACACAAAGAGACACTTCCCAGAAGAGACACAGTTACAGACCATGCATAACACATTATGCCAGAGGTACTATATACTAAATGGAAATATCTACTCTAAATTTGTTGTTATTAAACTTATGAATGAAAGACTTAAAAAATCCCTGGTCATTAACTGTCCTACTCAGGTCTTCCAAACTCAGGGCTATGGCTTCATTGATTGACTCAATCTACGTGCATTATTTCAAATATTATATGTAATGTTTATGGCAACACAGACAGAACTGAGTAGAACTACACAGCAATAAAATTTATCAGTCTGTTGTTTGTTTACTGTTGTTAACTGCCCTCAAGTGGACCCTGACTCATGGTGACCCTGTGGAGGAGACACCTCCAAGACCCCCTATCCTCTATTGCTCTGCTTAGGTCCTGTAAATTCAGACCCATTACTTCCTTAATTGAATATATCCATCTGGAATGCACTTACTCTTTTTCTACCCTCCACCGTTTCTGGCATTACTGTCTTTTCTGCCGAGACATGCCTTCCCATGATGTGGCCAAAGTACAACAGTCTCAATGAGATCATCTTGACTTCCAGGGAGATTTCGGACTTGATTTGTTCAAGGACCCATTTGTTTGTCTTTTTGGCTGTCCACAGTATCCTCAGCACTCTTCTCCAGCACCACATCTCAAATGAATTGATTTGCTTTTTATCCACTTTCTTCAATGTCCAGCTCTCACATCCATACGTGGTGATGGGAAAAACAATGGCTTATAGGATTCTAAATTTAGTGCTTAGTTATATATCTTTACCCTATAGGATCTTTTCTAGTTCTTTCATAGCTGCCCTTCTCATTCCTAGCCTTCTTTTGACTTCTTGACTGCAGTCTCCATTCTGATCGATGTTTGATCAAAGGTACAGGAAATCTTTATTTCAATTTGTCTAGGTTGAATTTATGTAGGTCCTCTGTGGTTCTTATTTTGGGGTTTTTTTATGTTCAGCAGTAAGCCGGCCTTTGCACTTTCTTCCTTGACCTTCCATAGTAATTGTGCCAAGTCTATGTTTTCCGCTAATATGGCATCATCCACATATCTTAGATTGTTGATGTTCCTTTTTCCTATCTTCACTCCTCTTTTGTCTGAGTCTAAACCTGCTCTTCGTATGATATTTCAGCATACAAGTTGAAGAAATAGGGAAATAACATGCAGCCTTGTTTGACCCCTTTGCCAATTGAGAACCATTCTGTTTCTCCATATTCTGTTTTAACAATAGCCTCTTGTCCTAAGTACAGATTTCTCATCAGGACTATCAGATATATTAGCACTCCCATGTCTTTAACAGCCGTCCATAGGTTTTAGTGATCTATGAAATTGAATGCTTTACTATAGTCTATAAAGCACATGCTGATTATTATTATTTTAATTCTTTGGCACACTCGATTAGCCATCATATGTTTGCGATGTGGTCCTTGGTGCCTCTTCCTTTCCTGAACCCTGCTTGCCTCCCTGGGATTTCTCTCTCCATGTACGATTGGAGTTTGTGTTGCAGAATTTTGAGCAGAATTTTGTTTGCATGGGAAATTAATACTATGGTCCTATCGCTGCAGTAGTCTCTCTCTCTCTCTCTACCTCTCTCTCTCTCTCTCTCTCTCTCTCTCTTAGATAGGAATGTATACTGATCATTTCCAGTCTGTTAGACAGCATGATGAAACAATGTACACGCAAATGCACATTCTGATAATTTTCCCCAACACAGAATTCCAAGGCCATAAACCCGTAGCAGAGGACTACAGTAGTATACAACTACAAGCCCAAGACATATATATGTTACATGCCCAGACACACAGCAGAACAGCTTGCCACACTACAGAGAATGGTTTAACTGAAAATAAGTGTGTCTGATGTACATCTATTCTCACTTTCTGGAACATATATGGACCACGCATACACTCAAGGTTACACATTATACAAACTCACAGCTCTTCCTACAGACGCAAGCAGCCCTAAACGCAAGTTATGTATGCAACAAGATGGTGTATGCAATGCTTATCAACACAAATACAGCACAAATACTCCCAGTAAAGGCCCCACCAGATATTTCAAGAGAGACAGTGTCTTTCTTTATTAGTTGCTAGTAAGACAGTGGGAAGGAGGAAAGTGTTAGGCTGAGCGTGTGTGCATGTGCGTTTGTGTCTATGTGTGTTTGTGAGAGAGACAGGGAGAGAGAGATTACTTGCTCGCATGCGTGCCACACTGCACTCTCCCCCCAATGCTGTTATCTGGACTGCAGCTTGCTTGTGGTTGCGGTCACGAAGGAAAGGGGGGTTTGCCTCACCCAGCATATGAGTCACATAGAGCAGACTTCCCTTCCCAGCAGGGCCATGGGCTCAGCCTCTTGCCTGCCGGGAAAGGCTCAGTGTGCTAGCTGGGTCAGAGCCGTGGCTGCTCTGAAGTGGCCACTAGCAGGGCTGGGAGAAGGGTCTCTGGTGAGAACAGCTGTTCAGCTAGGAGGAGGAGGGAGGCAGCTCGGTCCCAGTCTGCACACTCTGTCTTTTTGACAGTCTGAGTACATAATAGGCTGACTCTCCCTGTAACTGTTTTCACTAGAAATGCTCCCCAGCGACCAAATGAATTTGAATTCTTGACCCTGAGGAAGCAGCAAATAAGGAAAACAACCCGCCCTCCTTCCCTTCAAGTTAGGAAGGGACTCTAGATGCACTTCTAAAGTGAGCATGCTTGTTTCTTCAAATAATGACCCCCTACATTCTCTCCCTTCAGACCACAGTCCTGCCCCTTAGAGACCCTAGCGGAGGCCCGACATATTCAAGCTACATAGAGGCCTCTGAATCATTCAGAAACATAGAGTGTTATTGTCGGCGTGCTTATATAGCTCCCTTTTTGGGACAGTCCCAAATGGATTCTTGTCCCTCACCACCAACTGGAAAGTCCCAGTTAAGAGGCAGAAAGTGCTGCTTTCTCGTCTCCTGGGACAAAAGCCTGTAAAGCCACCCCACCAAGGAACATATGTATCCCATACTTTCCCAGGATTTAATTTTTCATCACCCACCCGTTCAAATGGCTACAGCCCCCTCCCCCTGCCCTGTAAATGTCTTCTAGAGTTCTCTGGACACTGGCACCTGGCTGCCTCCCTCCCTAACTCAGGCTGTAATTAGCAGCTATTAAAGGCCATTAACAAACTGGGAGTTAATGACTAGCTTGGAACAACTTGGCCTCAGCACTGGGGTGTTGGCTTTTCTACCTGCCTGTTTACAGCTTTGCCAGTTGCTGGAATACCACCACAAAGCAGAGACCAGATGGAGTCAATGACGCTTGAGAGGAACAGGGAGGGATGTTTGAGGGAGTCCAACAAGGCTGAGGGCACTTTTCTAAAGCCCAATTAATGGGCCCTGGTGAAGGGAGCAAATAATGGGGAAAGAGTATTTACACTAAGAGACTCATGTTGACCTCCTATTATGAGGAGGAGGAGTACAGGATTTTGCTTTTCAAAAGCCTCATAACTCCAAGTCCCCCCCCCCCATGTGAATCAATTAAATATCCTTGACAGAAACAAACCCCAAAGTTCTGGCCTATTGCCACTGCAGCAATTTCCATTCTTCCTGGTTGCTTAAATTCCCCGGTTGCTGTTTATGGGATTAATCACTTCCTGTTCCAGACCAGGGTGTTGTTCCCATACTGCTGAACAGGGCAATACACCTTACCTCAGAAGCAACTGTACCTTACTGCTTGTTATATATCCAAGCACACACAATCCCTAATTCATGTGTTCCTCCAATGTAACCAGCATCATGCCATAGACTATTCAATAGACAAAAATTACATTTGCCTCAAAACAGGGAAAGCCAAGAGTAACTAACTGCACCGTGACAGCTAAGGACCCTTTTCCTGACCTCTGACTCCCATTCCTATTCTTTCTTCCCTCTTTTGCCTCCCCTGTTTGCTTTTATGTGAAGTCATCTGTTTTTAACTGTGGGCGGCTTCTCCAACTAGGACGTGCCTAGAGCAGTACAGCTGCCAAGGAACTGCACGCCAGAGACAGGGTGTGTATATGTGCATACAGAGGGTGGATATATGTGGTGTGTGGGACTTGTGATAGGATGAATTGTCTAAACATGCAGAGGGTAGGTAGGCATGTGTAGGATGTGTGTGTGTAGGTGGGTGAGTGAACAGACCATATGAAGCATTACTATACCTTTACTACATATTGTCCATTGGACTCAAAGAGTACTGATGATATGTTCTGCTTATGCTCGGGATGGAAGTGCATCTTAAGCAACTAATAAAGGAAGCAGAAGGCATTCTGACTGAACAGCATATGGCAAAGTGTTTGAGCATTTGAAGTGTGGTATAAAACATGCTCATGCAGAAAGCTGACCTAAAGCATGTGTATTTACATGGTCTTACAAAGAAGGCTCAGGGCCCTTTCACAATTATAGTGCTCTGATCCCCTTATAACTGCCATGGCTCTAGCCTAAGGAATCTTGGGATAGGCAGTGGATGGAGAAACCTTTTAAATTCGCATTCAGAGAGTTCCCTGGTGCCTCTGACCAAACTGCAAACCCCAGGATACCATAGGATGCAGGCAGGGCAGTTAAACTAAAAGCATAGTGCTAAACCTATATAGTGTGCAATTACTCTGTATTCAAAGTATGGGGTCCAAGTGAGCACGTATAGAGTGTGAGGGAATGCTTGAGGAGGAGGCAGTTATAATATGATTTCATTCCAGCCTGTAAATATCTATTCACCTGAACACTTGTGCTAAGAAATGCTTCCAAGCAACTAATGAAAGATGTTTAAGAAGTTATTTCACATACCACATCAATACAAGTAAGTTTGGGGCAGGAGGGATATTATACAGTTGGCCCTCCATATCTGCATTAATGGATTCAACCATCCACAGCTTGAAAATATTCCCAATTCCCCCCCCCCAAAAAAAATCAAAGTTTATTTTTGCCATTTTATATAAAGGACACCATTTTACTACGCCACTGCATATAATGAGATTTGAGTATCCATGGATTTTGGTATCCATAGAGGGTCCTGGAACCAAACCTCAGTGGATACCTAAGGCCCACTGTATAACTATGTGGAATAACAATTCTCATAGTTGTGTTTGTAAGGCTGAATAAGCCATGCTGTGCTGTTTCGCCTCCCCTGCCTACTAGAAAATCCCTGCCAGAAAGTCCCACTCTAGACACTCCATTTGTAGATCTGGGCAGATTTCCCTGTCAACAAAAAGCCCTGAAGAGTGCCAAGATTTGTCTGAGTGGTATGGAGTATTTCAAAGTAGTTAGGCAAGTGAAGGGGAGGGAAATTACCAATAAGCCTGATAAAAAACAAAAAGAGACTGGCCTTTAATAAAGAAAGAAAAAGCCAGCCAGAAGCTAATCCTATTGGGAGTAAAGGCTGTCAGCAAAGGATGGAAGCATGGAGGGGCTGTTGTAAAGAGACAATAACATTATTTATTAATACTTTACTGAATCACTCACACATTATTATCTTATCTTTACAACACTAATCCTTACAATAACCAGTATTCTTATCATCTTCACCCCCATGTTGGGGATGGAGAGCTGAAAGAATAGTGGTTTGTCTGATCCCATTAGTAAAAGCTGTAGTGGGATTTAAATTACTGTACAAATTCTCTGGGTCATGGTTCACACTCCTAGCTGTTTGCTTCACCAACTGTCAAAAGAGGAAATGGGATGGTAGTTTTTTGTTGCTGGGTTGTTGTTTTTACTTGTATAGCCTGCATTTTCTCTAAAGAACTCAAGGCAGCATACATGGTAGTTCTCCCCCTGCCACCTCATTTTTACAAGATTTGTAAAGATAGGCCAGACGGAGAGTAAGTGACTAGTCCAGGTTCATATACTGAGTTTCACAGTTCATCAGGCAACTGATCACAGATCTCTCTAGTCCTAATCCAGCAGTTTAGCCACACCAGTGCTACGCAGTGGTGATCCATGGATGGGTGCTGGTCTATGAGTCATAAGCTGCTGGTTCCTGGAGAGTTTCCAGGAAATAAATAAATAATAAATTGTAGTCTTTGGCCACAGATATGATACCAGTCTCTAGCACACTGTGAAGATGAAAAAAGCCAGATTCGCATATCAGATAACTTAAGAAGCACTGCACTACCCTATCTTGTTTAGATGGAGGTCAGGGCTGAATGCTATCCTAGATTAACAGAAGCACAAGAATGACAAAACCAGTCCATGTTCCTTGGTTGCACCCAGAGTGTAACTAACCTGGCAGAGAACTGTCCTCTTGCTAGCACTATATGGGTTAATACTAGACCATCCCAGGAAGGGAAGCTGGGAGCAGACGGTGTCTGAGTTGCTCCTGAGTCACACAGGCCGATAACACGTTTCCACCTAAGGCAGCCAAAATAACCCGGCTGGGAACTTTCCCACATGGAGTTTGTTTTCCATCCCAGTGGTTAGGTTGCTTGGGGCGGGAGATGTGAGAGAATAAAATACAAGGCTCTCTTCTTGAGGGAAACATTTGCCAAATGCTGCTAAATAGTGCTGTGGCACAACAGACAGTGTTGATCTTGGATGTAAGAAACACAGGCTAGACTTCTGGTTGTTATTTAGCTAGTAAAGATGATGTGAGCCTTTGGTCAAGTCACTATCTCTCAGCCTGTTCTACCCCACAGGGTTATTTTGAGACTATTTCTTCTAAAAGGTGATATACATTGGTAATAAATATACAACTAATCTATGATGATAGGTTTCTCTTGTATAGCAATAATTTCTTTTTTTTAAAAAAAAAGTCTAAAACTTAAGAGTATCAAAACAGGATAGTTGACAAGTCCAATGTTAACTGTATAACTCTGTGATGTTTGTACGCCCAGTTCTATGCAGGAATGAGTCCAAATAAATTAATTGGGATTTGCTCTGCCACGTGAATAAGACTGCAGCTTTAAGTGTCCCAACATACTGCCTCTGTGAATTTAGGCTGAGATCAAGTAACCAGCTTGGATGACGGACAGCTGTAACCTAGCATTGAGAGAAGATTTAAAAACAAAACTCCGCAGTTGAAAGAATGTGGCTGTTGGTATCCTAAAACAGTATAATCAGTTAATATTCCTGATCCAGAGTTGCCCAGCAGGGTCTAGGAAACAAGAGGGACAGTGAAAAAAGGCCAATATGTGATCATTTGTGTTCTCTGTCTCTTAAAATGTAATCTCTTACAACATTAGTCACAGGAACTGGGATGTGGAATAAGCTATGCCTTTCTGCCTTTTTATCACCCATCTAAAATGAAACACTGTTAGTAGGTGTAGACTAGAGGTTATTCCTTGGAATCGTGGACACAAACTGAAGCTAGAAGCAGCATGGCCCATGGAAAAGCTAATGTTTCCTACCTATATACTGGTGTAACCTCGAATCAAGGCACTTTGCTGTCCTCTGGTGGGGCCTTGGGTCTCTGCAATGTCAGAGTCTTAAACATTGGTTTCTCCACAGTGCCTTCTTTAGTTACTTTTAATGGAATACTGTATACATTTTATTGTCTGAATTTTCCTACTTCTTGTCTCACAGAGCCCACATTGCCAAAGAGAGAAGTGGCCTCTGCCTACATGGATATCCCTCCAGACTATTTTAAGAGACAACAACAACAACAACACATCTTCACAAAATGGAGGCTTGCGACTCCAATGTTGTTTTATTTTTGTATGATTTTTTTTTTAAATAAAGGGTGAATTTTCCTTAGAAGCCAAGATGACTGAACTGAGGTTATTGTACTTTGGACATATGAGAAGACATGACTCCCTGGAAAAGACACTAATGTTTAGTAAGCTTGGATCAATCATTGATCAAAACAGAGACTGTAGAGAAGAAATCAGAAGAAAGCTGGGACTGGGAAGGGCAGCTATGAAAGAACTAGACAAGATCCTAATGTGCAAAGACATACAACTGAACACTAAAACCAGAATCATCCAAGTTGTTGTATTCCCCATCATGATGTATGGGTGTGAGAGCTGGAAAGTTAAGAAAGCCGACAGAAAGAAAATAAACTCATTTGAGATGTGGTGTGGAGAAGAGTGCTGAGGATACTGTGGACAACCAAAAAGACAAACAAATGGGTCCTTGAACAGATCAAGCCTTAAATCTCCCTGGAAGCCAAGATGATAAAACTGAGGCTGTCATACTTCAGCCACATCCTGAAGGAAAAGACAGTAATGCTAGGAAAGGTAGAGGGTAGTAGAAAGAGAGGAAAGCCATATACCAAGTGGATAGACATACTACACTCTTTCCTCCACATTCACTGGGATTAGGGGCACAGGACTCCCATGAATGTGGAAAAATCACAAATTACAAAAACACTGTTTTTTACCTGAAAAAACACCTCTCTAGGAATCTCTAGGTCCTCCAGTGAAACTCTGTGGTCAGCATCTGCCAGACATTGACCATAGAATTGCACTGGAGGAGCTACAAATGCCTAGTGGAGCGTTCTCTCTAGGAATCTCTGGGTCCTTCAGTGCGACTTTTGGTTAAAGTTGACCATAGAGTTGCGCTGTAGGACCTAGATATTCCTAGAGAGAACATATTAATAAAATCTGTGAACAATCAAATCTGCAAAAGTTAACATTGCAAATGTGGAGGGACGAGTGTACATTCTTAACAGTGCTGCTATTCCACTTTTACTGCTCTGGCTGCTTCCTGTGGAATTCTGGGATTTGTAGTTCAGTGAGGCCTAAGAACTCTCTGACTGAGAATTCTAAATGCACCTCCTTCAACTGCAAATCCCAGAATGCAAAAGGAAGCAGCTAGTAAAAGTGGAATAGCAACATTATGAGTGTAGTGTGATAATTTACTCAATCAAAGAGCTTACAGACCTGAATTTACAGGAACTGAGCAGAGCAGTTGAGGACAGGGGGTCTCATTCATGGGTCGCCATGCGTGGAAGTGGACTGGAAGGCAGTTAAGAACAACAAAGCAGAAGGCAGTAGGAAAGGAGGAAGATGGTGTTACAGGTGAATAGACTTTCAGTCAAGGAAGCAGGGTTAACAGAGTGGCCTGGAGGTCTCTCAATCACAGGGTCACCATAAGTCGAAGTTGACTGGAAAGCAGTTAAAAACAACAACAACAACAACAGATTTTTAACACCTTCACCTGATGAAGAAGCCAGTGGAGCTTCAGGATGTGTTCTGAGCATTTTTGCTTAGCCCCACAAAAAGTATCACTATGTTGTGGATTTTGGATGTTATTTTATTATTCTTCAGCGATACAAAACTAATCCCCAATTCAAAGATAAACATCTACCTGGGAAACAGGTATTGTAACCAGTGTGGTCAATAAATAAATAAAATAAGTACTTTATACATATATTACAATGCAATATATGTATAATATAAACTATGTACTACTACTAATAATAATTATTATTATTTTTATTTTCATCCCACCCCTCTGCAGTGCAATCTGCAAATTAGAAAGTACAACAAATTAAAACAACATCACAATATGTATAATATAAGGCCAACAAGAGAGCCAGCCTGATGTGGTGATTTGAGTGTTGGACTAACGACTAGAAATTAAGGTTCGATTTCCAACTCAAGCATTAAAAAACCCACTGGGTCACCTTGGACAAGTCACACTCTCTCAGCCTCAGGATGGCAATGGCAAACCCCCTCTGTACAAATCTTGCCAAGAAAACCCTGTGACAGGTTCGCCTTAGAATCGGAAACAATGTGAAGACACACAACAACAAACAACAAACATAAAGCCGAAAGCAAAGGAGACAGGAAATTGTAAAGACCGTGCCTCTGAGCATGTTCAGAGTGCACACCCTGAGAGACCCATAATCCCCAAGCAATTCGAGATAAGAACCAGGGTGGACGGAGGGGAAGAGGGCGACAGACGTCTCGGGCGGACTTCCCTAAAAAAACATTATGACCCTTGCATGCAGGGGTAGCTGTGTTGGCCACTTAGCAAATTCAAACAAAAATCCACCCAAGAGTGATACCTTTCTTGGCCCACCCAAATGCACAACAGACTTGTTGCAAGCTTTCGAAGCTCCATGGGCTTCTTCTTCATCAGGCAAGATGTTACAAACCAAACAGAAGAAAAACAATTGGAAATGTTAGTCAGATGCCTGCATTTTGATGTTTCTGTCCTTAGTTAAGATGAAAAAAGGTGGGGAGGATATCTTTTGCAGGCAAGATCCTCCTCCTCCTGGGCATGTGGCTATTGGGAGATTCTCAAAGTCCAGGAAATTTAAAGTCCATTTGCATCTCAACAGGGACCCCTCTCTTGCAATCTTGCATTATGACCCTTGCCCACAATCATAACACTCGGAGGGCTCGGCCGCCTTCCTAGAGCGTCCTCGGTGGTGGCGGCTGTGCGGCTGCTGCTGACTCCGGGCCTGAACAGACTCCCAGAAATAATGCAGTTTGAGACCACTTTAATTGTCCTGGCTCAATGCTAGGGAATCATGGGAATTGTAGTTTTTTCTGAGGCATTGAGCCTTCTCTGTCAGAGAGCTCTGGTGCCACAATAAACTACAGTCCCCATGATTCCCTAGCACTGAGCCAGGGCCCTTAAAGTGGCCTCCAACTGGATTATTTCTGGCAGTCTGTTCAGGCCCTAAATCCTCCCTACTTCCGCCCGGCTTACAAATGGCGGAGGGCGCGGCGTCAGGAAGGGCGCGCGAGGGGGCGTGGCAAGGTGGTCGTCGCGAGTGCGGCCGCCGGAGACGCCTCAGCAGCTGCTACCGAAGATTGTGCGGTGGCGGCATCGTCGTCATCGACGCCATGAGCGAGACGGGCCCTCGCGAGCGATGCGGGGCGCTCCTCACCTGGGTAAGCCTCGGGGGGCGCGCGGGCAGGCGGCCGTTTCTCCCCACCTCCCTCACAGGAGGAACCGCCTCCGCCCCAAGCGCCCCTGTAACAGGTGCCTCCGCCTTCTCTGGAGCGGCTGCCCCTGTTGCCCTCCGCCTCCGTGGATACTGAGCCTCGGCTGAGGGGCGGCTGGGTGGCGGGAGGCGCCCGAGGCCCTCACACTCTGGGCGACTCTGCTGTGGGCTTCGGGCGGCGGCGGCGGCGGCGGCGGCGGTCCCTCCTCCAAAGTCCAACGCCCAAACCACTTCCACTGCACCACACTGGCTCCTTCTAATACATGCCTGTTTGTTTGTTTGTTTGTTTGTTGGCCCTGTTGTTCTTTTTGTGTTCCTTCAAGTCTTTTCTGACATATGGCCATCCTATCGTGGGGTGTTCTCGGCAATTTTCTTTAGAGGGGGTTTGCTACTGCCACCGCCATCCCCTGAGGCTGAGAGAGAGTGACTTGGCCAAGGTGACCCCGTGGGTTCCCATGGGCGAGAGGGGATTCGAACCCTGGCCTCTCTCAGTCAGTCCTACACTCAAACCACCACACTGCACTGGCTCTCCACTATATGCCTATTTATTTATTTATTTATTGGCTTTGTTGTTGTTGTTGTGTGCCTTCAAGTCGTTCTTGACTCATGGCGACCCTGTCGTGGGTTCTTCTTGACAAGTTTCTTCAGAGGGGAGTTTGCCACTGTCATCCTCAGAGGCTGAGAGAGTGTGACTTGCTCAAGGTCACCGTGTCGGTTTCCATGGCCAAGCAGGGATATGAATCCTGATCTCTAGAGTAATAGTCCAACACTCAAAGCACTACGCCACACTAGCTCTCTTATTGGCCTTATATCTCGCCTTTCTAGGAACCAGCATGATGTGGTGATTTGAGTGTTGGACTTGGACTCTGGGAAACCAGGGTTCAAATCACCGCTCAGCTGTGGAAATCTACTGAGTGACCTTGGGCAAGTCACACTCTCTCTGCCTCAGAGGATGGCAAAGGAAAACCTGCTCTGAAATACCCTCGCAGACAGGAGCTACGAGGAGGCTGCATCTTTGGTGACCCGGTTTAAAATGAGATTAAAGTTCATGGCCTTTGATTGGGATGAATGAGGAGTCTGTAAATATAAGTGCTCCCCACACATAACATAACAGTGTATTATGTTACCATACATGTTGTTTGCCTTCAAGTTGTTTCACCAACTTTTCTTGGTAAGTTTCTTCACAGGGTGTTGTGCTTGCCTTCCTCTGAGGATGAGAGAGTGTGACTTGCCCAAAGTCAGCATTTGGTTTCTATGGTCCAGCTGGGATTTGAACTCTGGTCTTCAGAGTCCTGGTCCAATCCTCAAACCACTAAACCAGGCTGGCTGTCCAATACAAATGTATTTATTAGCCTTACATACTGCCTTCCTAGGTGCCAGCATGGTGTGGTGGTTTGAGTGTTGGACTTGGACACTGAGAGGCCAGGGTTCAAATCCCTGCTCAACCATGGAAATCTGTTGTGTGACTTTGGGCAAGCCATGGTCTCACAGCCTCAGAGAATGTCAGTGGCAATCCCCCCCCCCCCCCGAACAAATCTTGCCAAGAAAACTCCTTAACAGGTTCACCTTAGGGTTGCCATAATTCGGAAATGACCTGAACAACAACAACATCAACAATCCCTCCTTTCTCCCTAAATGGAATCCAAGGCAGCAGAGTATATTACACAGTATACATCTCTGTAGTATTGGACTAGGACTCTGGAGACCAGGATTCGAATCCTGGCTCTGTCATGGAAACCGACTGGATGACCTTGGGCAAGTCACATTCTCTCAGCCTCAGGGGAAGGCAATGGCAGACCCCTCTGAACAAATCTTGCCAAGAAAACTCCATGATAGGGTTGCCATAAGTCAGAAACGACTTGAAGGCACACAACAACAACAACAAATACATCTCTGTAAGACAGGAAGTGTATGTACTCTCTCTTTTTCTTTTTACTCTGCCCTGGCATTTCTTTTTGCAGAAGAGAATCCTCTCTTGTCGCTGCCCTCCTCCTCTTTGCTGTGACCCTGGGCTGCACATCCACTCCTAAAGCTTCTTAAAAGGTCTCGTGGAAGCTACATGCTTGCATTAAAAGTCAGGATATTTTTGTAAGGCTCCACTTGGCACATCGTGACTTTGCATTTATATCACTTTCCCTACCTCTGTGGATGATCTTGGTTTCCTCCCACGCCTGCCCACCTTCCCACCTTAAAGGAGCTGAATTCTTTCAGGGAGGGGAGCTTCCTTCCTGATTGGCAGAGCGAGGGGGCTGCCTCTGGCAATTTGGAGGGGTGGATGACTGAGATTGCCATAGGTTGACAACAACAAGGGAGTTTGAAGGCACATATAAACACACTGAGGATGAGCACCAAATAGCTATTTTATGTATCCAGTAGTAGGAACTAATTAATTAAAATCAAGTTATAAGTTATGTTTGAAAGTTGCCTGTGAAAGGGGGGGGGGCAACTTATTTTTAATGAAAGTTGTGGACTTAAGTTGGGAAATGTTAATGTTGAAATTCCCCAGAATTATGCTGAGTTACTGAATTAATTAATCAAATGTGCCACAGTGCTAAGGAGCCAATAAATTTTACATTGCTTAGTTTGTTCTTCACCGAAAGCCTTGTTTTCTTACATATTTACAAAACTACTTCTTGCTATTGTTGAACAGCTCAGAGTTTGGATTTACAAGTGATAAAGGCAGCTTGAAAGTAAGGTGGCATTCTTTTCATCGTGTGTTCTACACTAGACACTGTTTAAAGAATCCTTATCTGTGCTGGGAAACTTAATTTTGAGGCCCTTAGCCCTGGGACTATTGTCTGAGGTCCATCAGCTAGTTTACTGAGATCGATAAGATAAAGAAAATGTGAGGGTAGCGAGATATAGAGGGGAAAGCAAGAGAAGGGCATGGGGTGGAACAGGTGGAACGTTGTCAGCATACTCACTACTCTAGAATATAACCTCTATTCCCCTCTATTACATTCTAATTTAAACCTCATGGAATTCTATATTTAGGCCTTGAATTGTGTACCAGTGTTAATTCTGTGGTTATGGCTCACTTGGGGCAAGGGGTAGAAAAATTCTTACAGTTGTTTCCATCTCTCCAAAGCTCAAAATGGGGACGGGGTGGGTGGGTTGTAGAGTAAAATAATGGATGATATTTTTATCATGTTTGTTCTGGTAAGTGTAGTACTGTAACATAAATTTCAACCCCAATTTGAAATTAATTTATTTGTCAAAAAGTCTCCCCTTTCCAATATAAATATGTCTAATTTTTTAGCTTATTAATAATTACATTAATTAATCTCTTAACCTCATTAACTTTCGCAGTCTGTGAATTTATTGATGTCTGAATGTCTTGACATTCTAATGGCAAAATGGGAAAGTTAGATTTGTGGAATTTTTGGGATCAGGTACCAAAGTAATTTGGCTGCATTTGGGTACTATACACTTTGCTGAGCTGGGGAGTGCCTTCTGTTTTTTTGCCTCAGGCCCAAAATGTTTTGGTGTTTGAAGTACTTGTGAAACTGCCAGTGGTGGTGATGGCTCCCTAAGAAGTGGGAAAAGGAATAGTGGATGGCTACTGCAAGATGCTCCTTGGACAGTTTTTACCAAAGGCAACCATAATGAATAAACCAATCATGCTATCTATTGTGTGTTGTGCAGTATGACTGCTGAGAATCATTACCTATTTTTTCCTTCATCCATAATAATCTTTTCACTCCTGCTGTACTGTGCCCTGCCGACTGGCTGACCTTGAGCAAGTCACACACTCTCAGCCCCAGAAAACCCCATGATAGGTTCACCTTAGCATCTCCATAAGGCAGAAACTACTTGAACGCACACAACAGCAACAAACATAATGAAATTTTGGGGATGGTACCCAAGTCTAAACACAACATTCATTTATATTTCTTATACACATAGTCTGAAGGTAATTTTATGCACAATATTTGAATAATTTTGTGCATGAAACAAAGTTTGTGTACACTGGACCATCAGAAAGCAAAGATGTCACTATCTCATCCACCCATGAAAAAAGCTTTGGTTTTTGAAATATTTTGAATTTCAGAATTCTGGATAAGAGAGACTCAGCCTGTTAGTGGGCTGGGTTCCACATTATTCTTGGAGCATTTCCTACTATGTCTAAAATACTTATTTTTCTTTTCTTTTCTTTTGGTTTAGTACTTCAGATGTAGCCATTGGCTGTTTAGTCAAAGAGCAAGAGTTGCAGTCCAATATTTGCAGTCCAGCATTTGGAGGGCCATACATTCCCCATTATTGTAGTGAAGACCCTATCTCAGTCCATATGTATCTCCTGGAAGAAATCCTGAAAGACCCATATCTTCTAAGTATCTGAACTGAAGATTTTCTTCTTGAAATTATCAGTTATTGTCCAATAAAATAATATTCTGCTTTGGTTGGACCTTACCTGGAATACTTTGTCCAGTTCTGGGCACACAATTAAAGAAGGATGTTGACATGCTGGAGTGTGTCCAGAGGAGGGCAACTAAAATGTCTGGAAATCCATGCCCAATGAGGAGCAGCTCAGGGACAGGGTATGTTTAGCCTGGGGAAGAGAAGATTAAGGGGGGACATGATAGCCCTGTTTAAATATTTGAAGGGATGTCATGTAGAGCATGAAGCAAGCTTGTTTTCTGCTGCTCCAGAGACTAGAACACAAAGCAGTGGATTCCAGCTACAGGAAAAGAAATTCCACTTAAACATTAGGGAGAACTGCCTGACAATAAGAGCTGTTCAGCAGTGGAAGACACTCTCTTGGGGTTAGAGTCTCATTGTTTAGAGGTTTTTAAACAGAGGATAGATGGCTCTATGACCAAAGTGCTTTGATTGTGTTTTCCTGCATAGCAGGGGGTTGTACTGGGTGGCTCTTGTGGTCTCTTCCAACTCTTTTGATTCTGTGAACTAAATGAATTTATGAATCTAATCCAGATTGTGGGGCGGAACAGACCAGCAGCTTCAGCGGCTTCAAACTGGCTTTGGGGCGTGGTGTTTACATGCGCCGTGCCACGCCCCCAAGTTGTTCAGAAGTCGCGCTGGCAATTACACGCCGGGCAGCTTTCAGGTGACTTGGGGATGTGGCATTTAAACGCCACACGCTCCAAGCTGGCTAGAAGCCAGCTGAAGCTACGGTGGGGTGGCTTCAGTCCACCCCAAATACGAGAAGCGTGTGTTTGCTGCAGCCCCAATCTGGCTTTGTCAGTTCAGCTTCTGTGTTTAGGTAGCAGCTTTTGGGGCTAGCCTTGTATAAAGTTTGTTATGTTAATTGATCTTGAGTTGGTCCCAACTCATGGGAACCCTCTTTATGAGACATCTCCAAGATCCCAGCTCTGCTCAAGTCCTGTAAATTCAGGCCTGTGACCTCTGTGATTGAGTCTATCCATCTAGCATGTAGTCTTCCTTTTATTCTACTGCCTTCTGTCTTCCCTAGTATTACTGTCTTTTCTAGTGAGTCATGCCTTCTCATGATTTGGACAATGTATGACAACTTCAGTTTAGTCATCTTTGCCTTCAGGGAAAATTCAGGCTTGATCTGTTCTAGGACCCATTTATTTGTTCTTTTTGCTGTCCATGGTATCCTCAGCAATCTTCTCCAGCACCACATCTCAAATGAATTTATTCCCTTTTTGTCCATTTTCTTTGCTGTCCAACTCTCATGCTTGTACATGGTGATGGGAAATGCATTGGCTTGGATTATTCTAACTTTAGCGCTCAACTGTATAGTTTTATACTTTGGGATCTTGTCTAGTTCTGCCATGGCTGCCCTTTCCATTCTTAGGGCCTTTACAGACTGCCAGAAATAATGTAGCTTAAGGCCACTTTAACTGTCCTGGCTCAGTGCTAGGGAATCATGGGAACTGTAGTTTATTGTGGCACCAGAGCTTTCTGACAGAGAAGGCTCAATGTCCCAGAAAAAAATACAGTTCCCATGATTCCCTAGCACTGAGCCAGGACAGTTAAAGTGGCTTCAAGCTGCATTATTTCTGGCAGTCTGTAAAGGCCCTTAGTCTTCTTATTTCTTGACTGCAATCTCCGTTCTGATCAATGTTTGATCCAAGGTACGAGAAATCTTTTAACTATTTTGATTGCCTCATTATTTAGGTTGAATTTATGTAGATCCTCAGTGGTCATTATTTTTGTTTTCTTTATGTTCAGCAGTAGGCCTGCCTTTGCATTTTTTTCATTGGCTTTCCTTAGTAATTGTTCCAAGTCTATGATGTTTTCCACTAGTAGTATGGTGTCATTCTCATATTTTAGATTGTTGAGTTTCCTTCCTCTTACCTTGACCCCTCCTCCTTCTGAGTCTAAAACTGCTCTTTGTATGATATCTTCGTCATGCAAGTTGAAGAAGTAGGGTGGTAGATTGCATCCTTGCCTGATCCCTTTGCCTATTGTGGCACTCCCATAGCTTTTCATAATCTATGCAGTCAAAAGCTTTGCTATAGTGTTAAAGCACATGCTGATTTTCTTCTGGAATTCCTTGGTGTTCTCCATTAGCCATCATATATTCGCAGTGTGGTCCCTAGTGCCTCTTTCTTTTCTGAAGCCTGCTTACACCTCTGGTATTTTTCTCTCCACATATAGTTGGAGTCTGTACTGCAGAATTTTGAGCATATTTTTGTTTGTGTAGGAAATGAATGCTATGTTCTTATAGTTTCTGCAATCTTTTACGTGTCCGTTTTTGGGGGAAGGATGTATATTGATTGTTTCTCATCTGCTGCCACCGTTTTGTTTTTCATATTTGTTGGCATATTATAGTTATCATTAGTTGATTCTTTCTGTGTGGCTTGTAGCAATTCTGTTCCTAGTGATTTTTTTTTCTTCCCAGTGTCTCTTATTGCAGCTTCCACCTCGCTTTCTAGGATTTGGTGTTCATCTTTATATGGTTCTTCCTTCCATCTTTTATACATTTTTTCATCTCTTTTATATAGCGCTTCTGAGTATTGCTTCCATTTTTTGTGGTTTTTTGTTTTGTTTTGGTTTTTTGGTGTGAAAAGTACTTAGCATATATTCATATGCCTTCATTTGGTGAGTATTTCCTCTGATGTGTTTGCCTCTGTGCTTCAGGCATGTATAACAAGGTGACCAAATTCCCTAAGCACAAAGGAATGTGGTTCAAGAAAAATGTAGAATATTCCAAAAAGAAGAAGAAGAAGAAGAAGCTAAAAACACTCATATAAATATAATTCCATGTTTCTTATTAATGCTCATAATGGAGGACATTTTGGAATTCCTCCCAGAGAAGAAGGCTGAAAGTAAGACATCTGGAAAAGGAGGACGTCTGGTCACCCTGATGTATGATGATGAAGAATCAGTTAAATCTGAAATGTGGTATTTGCATATTGTTTTACTTGTTTTTCCAGCACTCCAATCTAAATTGAACAACCTACATCAATTGTGTAGCTTTGAAAGCGTGACTGCAAAGCATGACTGTTTGTTGTTAACCCTTTTACCATTAGTAAGTAGTAGTGAACAAGCCTTGTTCTGCTCATCATATTCTTGGTTTGTCTTTCTTGCTGTCCCACTGTGTACTCTTTACTAAAGGTGCCAGCTCTTCTTATGCTCAGCTGTGGGCAGAAAATACTGATAACCAAGCCACTTCTGAAGGGAATAGAGGTCTGTCCATGGCAAAACTTATGCCATTTTATCGTAGCCTCCCAGACAGTTCACCATTGCAATATTTTCATGTGTCTGTTTTCTAAAGTATATGCTTGGCGTAGGCCAGTGGTTCCCAAGCTTGGGTCCCCAGCATGTTGGACTACAGTGTCTATCATAATTTACCATTGGGGATGCTAGCTAGGGAAAATAAGATCTATAACCCAAAAGCATATAGGAACCTAGTGTTGGGAACCACTGTTTTCATTGCGGCATATAAGAAACCTTGTTAAATTCTAATTTCTGCAAAATGAGAAGTCCATGTACCTTGAGACTATGACTGCATCCACACCACTTTAACTGCCATGGCTCAATGCTATGGAATCCTGGGATTTGTAGTTTGTTGTGGCATCAGAACTCTCTGACAAGGCTAAATGTCTCACCAAACTACAGTTCCCAGAATTCCATAGCATTGACCCATGACAGTTAAAGCAGTGTCAAACTGGATTATTTCTATAGTGTGGATGGAGCATTAATCATTCATCACTATAGGAATTAGTTCAGTTAAAAGCTTCTATTTTACGTTTTTATTAGTGAAGAACTTAGCATTTTGTTTAAGTGTCTTGCAAGCCATGAGAAAATAAGAAATGGGTACCATAACTGGATTGCAAAAGAAAGCCAAGGTCAATTCCTGGGAAGTCTTGTGCAGTACTAAGGAACCAGAAAACCTGGTGTTCAGGTCCATCATTAGGAAACAGAAGGCCTGGTGTTCAGGAGCCTACATCTCTTAGGTATAAAACCTGTGCTCCCTCCCTAGGCATCTTTTTCCTTTAGGAGGATATGACTGCTGAAGCTTTTGTGACATTATAATCAAAGATGCTGTGAACATCTAACTGTGAGCGTGACAGCTGGGTTGCCTCTGCTTAGTGATTCACCCTGTGTATAAGTGCCATACAGGGCATGTGGGAGTACTCGTGTTTTGCTCACTGTGTGTGGATGAGTGGGTGGCACTGTTGTCTTGCTGAAGATTTCTCTGTTGACATAGATTTGTATGCTGTATTCACTGGCCTGCAAAGTTAATAGTGCTCTTAGAAGCCTAACCATTGGCATTAGTCACATATAATTCTACTTGGGATTGCTGTTGTAGAAGGCAGAGATAATGGTCTTATGTGTTGTCAGAATTCTCACACTTGTGTATCTGTTTCCATCAGATGGGAAGTTATCCAGGAAATGGTGTGTAGCTTTTCTGGAATCGTCATTGCTGCCATCAATCCTGGGAGACTGAAGTTTTGTCCCTCTGTAGGATGCCATGTAGGCCAGAGCTCTGCTTCTGTTTCAGAATGGACTTCCCCTTTTCTTGTGATGGTGGGGATTCTTTCTCTTTCAGTGCATGGTGTCACCTACTGACTTGACTTGCTTCTTCCAGATGCAAACATTCCATGTTCCATCTCCATGTGCCAAGGAGGAGGATTTGGCCAATGGGGTTACAATTGCCCAGGTGCTGCACAAGATGTGAGTATCCTGGGACGCCAGCTGAAGATGAAGGTATCACAAATGGTTCTCTTGAAGCTAATCATGGGACAGTTAGACAAAAACAAGTTAACTGTATCTGTTCCCCATATCTCTTGTCTTTTCTTCACAGCCCTGGTTAACAACTCAGATATGTGGTACAAGATATTAGATTTACTTTTTCTTTCTTATAAGTAGTTTGTAGTTGGGCTGTTTGATGTAAGGGTAGAATGCAAGGATAAACAGCAACTTTATAGAGAAGGGAGTGTTTATATTAGGAAAACATGTGTGAAGTCTCAATTTGTGAGGCCCTGGCTGGGCAGAGCAGGCTGCTATGTAACTTGTCACCTTTTGTGGGAGATTTTTGAATTACTAAGTATCCTGGCCTACTTGCCAGTGAAACCAAGGGTAACAATGTTGTATTTCTTTTTTCCAGTGACCCCTCCTGGTTCAATGAAACATGGCTACTGCGAATTAAAGATGACACGGGTGACAATTGGAGGCTGAAGGTATAGTGTGAGATGGGCGAAGTTATATAGGAATCCCACATACTGTGATGAGATAACACTTCAAAAGTCATGGAACTTTGGGTTGTGAATATTGCATGTCCCTAATTGTGTCAGTGGGCTGCTTTTTGTGTTTGGGGGTTAAGCCCTTCTGGAATACTGTACAAATCTTGTAGAAATTTGGCTGAAATGTACACTACACTAGGAAAGCTATCCTCAGTGTAACCCTGATTTTATTCTGTTAGAAGAAAATTGCTGTCTGTCTGGTAAAGCTGGTCCAAACTAACACTATTTAATTAAAATACATTGAACCAAGCATACTCAACCGTATATTAATTGTGGGCTTTGGAATGCCTTTGTAAGGGAGGGAATGAAATTAATTTGAGCTTTTCCAAAAATTACAGAGTTTATTGAAAGTGTATAATACCACAGATTTTTGGCTATTAGGCTTTCCATGTAAAGCAAGAGGGAAGAAGGTTGAGAGTGAGGTGGTAACATGGCTGTGCACTATGTCTTTGATTTTAGAGGAAAAAGGAAGAGTAGCAAGAGTTGGAGAAAGTAGGAAAATACATGGGTCAGGGCAGGGAGAAGAGGAATTACCAGCTATCCTGATTCTGCCTGAATGCAGGAGAAGGGGGTGTGATGTTCTGTGCCAGTAGGCACCAGTTAGGAGCTCTCAGACTTGGACAGGAGTGAGACTTTGAGTGAAGGGAATTCAAGGGGAGGCATGGCATGAACTTAAGAAGTGCCAGGGTGGTAGCAGACTTGGCTGAGTAGGGGACTTCACGGTACAGAAAGGTGGTCTTGTGAGGTTCACTCCAGGTGTACAAGAGAAAAATTATTGTCTCATTCACAGAGGTAGTACTTCTGGTTCAGACTTTTAGTATTTCTTATACAGAGCCTTTTTCCCCCTTGAAGTTTTTCCTAGCCAATTCTGTGGGTATGCAGTGAGGCTTGATGATAACAAGACAGAGAGGAGGTTTATTGTATACAGTCTCAAGAAATCCTGCATTTACTAAATAGTGGGTGGAGTTGCTCCTTTGTTGATGTCAGTAAAATTTTTAGCAGAATACATTAACTTGATGTGCCCTTGTCACGCATCCCTCTACTTAGCTTTCCTTTTCCAGGCAAAACAAAATGGAAAGTTTTGAGCCAAGGTGCTCTTTGAGGTAGCATGTGAAATTGTGGCAGAACTTGGTTGTCCTGGAAAGAGAAGTGTACAATCTTCAGACTTAGATAGGATGTTCCTAACTAGTGTTAGCTAATTTGGAGGCTTGACTTTGGATCAGCCAGTTGGGTAATTTTAGAGAAAATTTTAGTGGAAAGGCATCTTCCCACCCCCATATAGGAAATCTCTCCTGTCCTAGTTTTCTAGCTAGATTCTGCTGCATGATGGAGCATCAGAGCTCATCTACCATCAACTTTGAAGTCTGTTGTGGAGGCAGCAAGAATGGTTCTTCTGTTTCTATCCCAACATAAGAAATGTTAAACTCTGGCTCAGTGGCTGCATGTCCTGTTGTGAGAGACCATAGGTAGCTGTGGTTGCCAGGACCAGGACATGGACAGAGTTGTTTGTTTATCTGTCTCCTTTCTCCATCTTGTCCCCAGGTGAGCAACCTGAAGAAGGTTCTGCAGAGTGTGGTTGAATACTCCCAGGATGTGAGTACTTTCCTTCGGCAGGATTTTCTGATATAGAGGAAGAGGGAGTCCTGTATCGTTGGCTATGACATAAACTTCCTATAAAAATTGAAGAAGTCAAAGTAGGCATTACAAGAACACATAAATATTAAGGGAGACACAAGGCCCGCAAAGCTGGATAAATGGGAAGTCTGAAATTTGTACCTAACCTTATTGAAGCCAGCACTGAATCTGAAATGTTGATGGCTTTAGCACATAATTCCTTGCTTCCTACCCATAGTTTTGATAAAATAAATCTGCTTCAAAAAGTTGAGTATTGTGTTAGTTTTAGTTTTGTGTGGAGATGCTTTCTCTATCTCTCTCCTTCTCAAACCAGTCAAGAGTTAGAATTGTGTAGTGAAGGGAGTAATAGACTCAGACTAGGAAGACTAGGGAGTTGAAATCTCTGTCTGCCTAAAAGCAAGATGGGTGGTGGCCTTAGATCAGTTACTTGGTCTACCCCTACTTCATAGTGTGATTGCAAAGATGCCATGAGGGGGGTGTCATGTTGTGACTTGTGAGCATTTTGAAAAAAGGCTAGGATGATAATAATAATAATAATAATAATAATAAGGTGCTCACAAGTGAAGACAAGCTTGCAAATGTCCACTAAAATTACTAGCCTGTTTTTTAAATCCAACCTTTCTACATGCAAAATGTTTGTGATTTTTTTGCCTTATTGACACCTTAAAGAAATTCTTGTAGTTTTCAGAAGCTTCTTCATGTGGTAACCTGGAGGCAGTTTCTGCTTGTTACTGTATACTGAGTAAATGGCTTTAACGCAAATCCAAGTTAGATACTTAGCTTTCCAACTCCCATATAAACTACCTTTGCTGTCTCATTTATCATGGCATTGACCTTGCTACCAACAGCTGCTGTGAACTGGAGTTCCAGATAGTGGTGGAAAGAATAGTGGGAGCTCCTGTATTTACTCTTTGCTCTGCATATCTTGCAGGTCCTAGGCCACCAGGTTCCAGAGCAGCTTCTGCCTGATGTAGCCCTGGTGGGAGAGCTCTCTGACACTGCTGAGCTGGGCAAGTTACTGCAACTGGTGCTTGGCTGTGCCATCAGTTGTGAGAGGAAGCAAGGTATGTCTATGCAGGTGGCTGGTACAGTCAGAGAATGTAACTGTGGAGCTGCAGGGAAATATGTGTCAGGAGAATATCTCTGGAGTGAATGGTTTAGTTAATTAGAAGGTGGCGATTAGCACTAATTGTGGTGTTGGTATCCCACTGACAGGAACTTAGCATTGTTATTTGTTAGTTTTCAGCTTAGGTGACTTCAGCTGTTGAGGCATAGGAGCATTTTTTGTGTGTGATATAATATCTGACATTTTGCCTCCTTCCCAAAAATCCATCTTATTATCTGACCTCTGGCCCCAGTCTTGGAGGCTGCCCCCCCTCTCCATCCTCATAACTTCATGAATCAAATGGAAGAGGAGATGTGAGGAATTGTACAGAGAAAGGAACTAGTCAAGTACAGTGAGTGCCCAATCTCATAATGTTTGCAGATCACATCCAGCAGATCATGACCCTGGAGGAGTCTGTGCAGCACGTTGTTATGACAGCAATACAGGAGGTGAGTGTGGTTACAAGCAAGAAGCAATTAATCTCTGGAATTAGACGCCTGGTTGGTAGTACTGGCCATTCCAATGTCCTATATTGTGCCTCCACAGCTGGTGGTTTCTGTTCTCCTGTATTAACTGAAATAATGTCCCTCCTCCATGCTAGCACTGCCCTTCACTAGAGGAGAGCTCCATTAGGTGTGCTTGTTAGTCTCTTCCCATTTCTACTTAGAAGGTTATGTGAGTCATCTGTTAATAGTCAGGCATTAAACCTTTTCTCTCCTGTCTTGCAGTTGTTGACCAAAGACTCATCAGACACACTGAGCTCAGAAACATACGGGAATTTTGACAATCAGGTACTCATCACTATACATGTATTTGGGGGGTGGGCAGGTAGAAGGATGCCATAAACCTGAATGGTGCAAGTGAAGTAGACTGATGCTGACCTATACCTTTTCTTGTGGGGAGAAAAGAGGGGGAGGTTAGATAGGGAATGGCCTAAGCCTCTTGCCAGTGTCTGTACAGTCTCTCTGCAGGCCTTTGTTGACTCTGCCACTCTTCCTCACTGCTGGTTTGTTTTATCTTGTAGTCACGGAAGTACTACTTCCTCAGCGATGACCTAGAGGAAACAGATGACATGCGCCAACGCTGCCATGATCTAGAGCAACAGGTAGGTTCCTTAGGAGAAACATGAGGCCTTAGAGATTACAACCAACTTCTCTTGCTCTTGCCTTAGGAAGCAGTTCCTGGTGGACTTCTGGTGGTGGCAACAAGGCAGCTCTGCAATGTTCAGCCAATGGGGAACGCCGGGCAGCTTGAGATGTCAGCAGTGGATGGTGGATTTTGGAATTGATTTGCCAGGAAGTGTACATCTTTGGCTGGACTTTCACTTCCGGTTGACTTCTGGTTGCAAACTGGTATTTTGGCAAAGTTTTCTGAAGTACTTTTTTTGTACTATATCTCCCAAGATTCACTAGCCACTGGGGGATTTTGGGAGCTGGAGGTAAAAAACAAATGAACAGTTTTTATAAGCTCTGCTGCTTAGGTCATATTTTCCACCCTTCCCATCCAATGTTCAGGGTTTGAAAGACCAGCCGTATTCCACTTACAGAAGACAAAGCAAGACCCCAGTGCAAACTTTTTCCTCAAAAGTGGAATTCTTTGAGAATGGTGTGGGCTTGCTGGGAAGCATGGAACCAGCTGGGCTTGGCTGCAGTGTTGTGTGGTGTGCAAGGAGCTGCCCATCCTATGGTATACAAGTGTTCTTCCCTTTGTCCCTGTTATTTTTAAGAGCATTGGGTGGACAGCAAGCCCCAGTTGATGTTCAGGGTTTCCCAGTAGATAAGGTTGTAACATCCCAGTTGCTGTTCTGGGTTTTGTTCTTGCTCCTTCAGCTGATCCTATGACCTGGGCCTCTCCCTCTTCCTTCTTTATTTTACTAGTACTGGGAAGAAGACCAGAGTCTTGCAGATGGGCTAAACTGAAATAAGTCACTGTTCACCTGTGATAGCTTTGTGACACGCAGTACAAAGGAGACTGTGGGTGGGAAGGGATCTGTGGAGGGATATGCAGATTGCTCTCCTTTGAATCCCTCCCCCCCTTTACTCCTCCAAGGTGCTAAAGTGCCCCTAGGGATGCAGCCCCCTCCAAAAGAAGGTGAGTGTCCTCACTCTCTCTCCTCCTAACCCCACCTCACTCCAGCTCTTGCCTGTGATAACAAAGCTGCTCACTAGCAGTGATGCCCCCTGCCTGGTGAGGCTAATCTAACTTCCTTGCATGAGTATGTGCCATGCTGACAACTTAACAGCTGCTTGAAAATGCCAGAGGGATTGCTTGCACCAGGCACAGAAGTGGACCTGTTTCTGATCTGAGTTAGGGGGACCTTCTGACTCCTGTACTAATATTGTTGTGAATACATATTTCCTCATATAGACTCTCAACTATATACAGAGATTTTTGGATCATTTAGGCTTAGAAAATATACTGCAGTGACAGCTGAGATTCTGGCTGCCTGTAGGATTTAACCTTTTCAGGAGCTCAGAACTTTGCAATTGGCAAGTATTTCAGTGTAATAAGAACTTTGCCTCCAAGGAGGGAACATAAGTTTTAGCAAGTGCTTGTTGGAATTGCAGAGAGGGTGAGTGCTCTTACCTGCCAGCACTCTCTCTGGAACAATGTGCACACATTTGTGCAGTTCAGATTCTACCTCACAAGAAGTCAGCTGGTGCAAGAGTTAAGTCTTGACACAGTTAGTCTGAGTAGCTGTTGTACCTGGGATTGAAGACCATCTTTGTATGCTGCCTTAAGGGTCAACACAAATGCCTGCTTACCCTGTTTTGTTACCAACTGCATGACTTCCTTGTTCATTAAAATCTAGTGACTTAGAGTCCAGAGGCATACTGGTCAGAGCAACAATGGGAAACCATTTGTGGTTATATTTAGCAGCCTGGATAGGCCAGGATCCTCTTTCTTCTGCTTTTAAAGCAAAACAGAGATCAGTGGGAAAAGCTTCTGGAGCTCTGCCTCTTACCTCTTGCCCCTCTGCTTTCCATTGCACTTGCAAGATGAGGTTAAACCACATAGCCTGCTGGGCTTTCAGAATGTCTAGTAAAATGCCCATTGTACTTAATGAGGCCTAGGCTGGATTTGCAGTAGTTGAAGCTCTGTGGTCCAGCTGCCTCCTATGGTGTCTGACTCTTTTTCATTTCCCCACCCTTTTTCAGATCTCTATCCTGGTGGATGAGAAAAATACATTGGTATTGGAAAACAGGACCCTCCGGGAGCAGAAAAGCGCTCTTGAATCAGATGCTGCTGGGCTCACTGGCAAGAAGTTACTTCTGCTTCAGACTCAGATAGAACAGCTGCAAGAAGATAACTTTCGGTAAGACAGGCACTCGGGGGCAGAGGATGGGACTGCCTGGAATAGATGCCAAAGGCACTGTTGGGGACAGCATATTTGAACCAGAGGTCTGGCTAACTCACTGTCTTTCTCGAGACTGGAGAATGGCAGAGATGACTTCCGTGTGCGGTGTGAAGATCTAGAGAGGGAGGTGCAAGACTTGCAGCACCGTAATGAGGAGCTGACCAGCCTGGCTGAGGAAGCACAAGCACTCAAAGATGAGATGGATGTGTTGCGGTGAGTGCATCTTGGCTATAATACTGCAAAATATCCCTTTATTTTTGTGGTTGTGTAACTGGATATCTTAGGAAGTGCCCCATAGTCTAATCTGGACATGCTGGGTGTCAGACTCTGCACATGTGAATCTTAGCCTGAGGACATACTGTGTACTTTCTGCCTTTTTGCTGGAAAGTGCTGTGTGTATGTTAGCTCTCTTCTTTTTGCTGGATGCACAGCAATGACATCAACTTCAATGTTGTGTATTTCCTCCTCTTACTCTCCACTAGCAAGGCAACAGCTGTGTTGGGATGGGGTGGCTGTGGCTGAAAGTTGGGGTCTGGAAGGTGAGGTAGGACAGGCACTTTCATCCCATTTGATAGAGCTTTACAGTGCCTCATCCTGCTCCAAAAACTGTTGAGCGTTAATGTTGCAGGAGCCCAATCCAAGGTCCAATTTGGCAACCCTACCTCAGCCCAGCATTGGCCTAGCAGGGCTCTGAGTCAGGGACATAACTAAATCAAGTCTCGGAAAGTGCTAGGCTGAAACTACTAATCAAAAGTTTTTATATTGCTCTGTCCCTTCATAACAATGCTGCTGCGTGACATCCCATGCCAGTCTATTTTGTCAGTAGCTCATCTCTTTGTTAACAAAGCATTAACAAGCATCAACAAACATTAACAAGTAAAACTGTTTAGGAAGAAATAGCCACCACTTATATCTTCATGGGATTTTCCCTATCTTTACAATACTTGAATTGCTAGCTTAAAGCAGTTGAATTTTTTAGGAGCTGCTGCTACAGAGGGAAATTCTCAGGGAGAAAAAAAAACAAGGCTATGTGGACAGTGTATGCCAGTGAACTAGAACATTAATGAGTGGTGTCTCTTTTCAAGTTTGAAGCTCTGAAAAGGTGTAGCTCCCCTGGTTGTAGTGCCTATAATTTGAGAGTTGAGGAATGTTGTGTAAGAATATGGATTTTGAGGTAGAATCCAGTTTTTGGTAAATCATTCAAATCATACTATCTTCTCTTGTGATGAAAATCAACTGCAAAATTTCTAGGCTTCAATTTCCTGATAGCATTTTCCATTATTTGATTTATTTGGAACTTTTAGTGATTCTTGGGAGATGGACAACTGTAGAGGAGGAGTTTCTGTTAGCAATCATAGCCCACTTTCTAGAGACTGGAAACATTACTTTTTAAAACTGTGACAGGGATTTTGGGAGTTGTAGTATAAATGTCTTGACTTTTCAAAGCTCTGCTATTGTAGCCTGTCATATTATTAGGATCATTTCCAACATGTTTTGAGTTTTCACTCCTTGCAGAGCATGAATTCAAGTAATATTACATTTTGCAGCATATTTCAAATTTCATAATTGGAGTATCTTTTTGTCTGTCTCTCTCTTGTTTATCCTAAAGTTTATGAAACCATTTTGTACAGTAGTCTAGGCCAAGAATGTGGAGACTGCAAACTTGCAGGATCTACGTATATGTGTGTGTTTTAACTAGAGTCTGTGATCTTCTAACAAAATCCAGGTGTTTAAAAAGAGACACCCCAGCTCAGACCAGGAATTTGTGATCCGTACCCATGCTAGTAATTTCACACAAATCCATTCCTGGTTTTTCCTCAGAAATCTCTTTTTGTAGTAGTAGGAATAGGCCTTCTTACCTGGACAGTTGGAAGTCTAGAAACACTGGTTGATCAAATGCAAATTGCTCAGACTTTTGTGAGTAAATCCAGAGCTTGGAGTGTTTAATTTTTGAACCAAAATTCTCAGAATCCCGTTTGTCGGTTTACCATCATGGGTCCTACATTAGTTCTACCGTCTGCTAATGTAGGCATTCCACTTCGGTTACAAATGTAAAATGTATATTCTTCAGTTGCTTTTGGGTTGTGTGTAAAATAAATCTCTAGTTACAGGAGCACTCAAGAGGATCACTACTGCTCTCTATTCTGCTCTTCAGTCAGTTCTGTGACAGTGACTCCTAAACACAATGGATGGCTGGGTGCCCATTTTGACAAGGGAAAGAGCAAATAACCTCAAGTTTGAGACCTGGAGCACAGGGCATTTGGATTAATATGAATGGAATACTTGTTTCGTATCCACTATTGTTTCAGTTTGTTTCCGTTTTTGGCACACTGTGATCTTGTTGCAGCAAATCTTGTTGTTTCTCACTGAAGCATTCTGTAGCCAGTAGAAATACTTCATTAGATTAAAAAATAGAGGCGTGACAAAAGATGAGAGCTGAAGCTGATCTGATGTCAAAAGGTCCCAATATTATTTATACCCGTCTGCAACTTCTTCACTGCAGCCACTCATCAGACAGAGTGGGACGGCTGGAGGCTATGGTGGACTCCTATAAGAAGAAGCTGGAAGATCTGGGTGACCTGCGGCGGCAGGTCCGGCTACTTGAGGAACGAAATACTGTTTATATGCAGCGCACTTGTGAGCTAGAGGAGGAGCTGCGACGTGCTAATGCTGTACGTGCACAGCTCGAAGCACACAAAAGACAGGTGAGCCAAGGAGGTGTTCAGACCATGCATGAGAAATTGGAGGTCCATCCAAATGGATAAGAGCAGGGCACTTGCAAGAAGACATTATTATATTCTGGAATGAAGGTGCTCAAAAGACAAGTTAGGCTAAGATAATTGGTGCTGATGTTGGTATCCAGACATAACCTCCAGCTTCAGAGTAGAAAACACAATAATTCAGTTGGCCAGAGCTGAACTGGCAGCACTATCTGTAGTCTGGCTTAGCAGACAAAATTGTTGCTTTGGAACGTCCTTTGGTCAGCCTCATTTTGGCCTGGGGCTTGCGATAAAACCAGGATACCTATTATCAAGAGATATACTACTGATAGATGCAGAGCAAGAAGTTAGAGGTGAGGAGAAGAAAATAAGAATGGAGGAAGAGCCGGTCAATCAAAAGTACATCCATAAACCTATTTCATCCTTTCAGGTTCAGGAGCTTCACAGTAAGCATGTGGAGGAGTCCTTAAAGTCAGAGAAGTGGCAATTTGAGTTCAAGAACCTCAAGGAGAAGTTTGACGCGTTGATAAAAGAAAAAGAGGTAATGTGGATCTCATACTCAAGATGAGTGCCCCCCTTTGGCTTGTGGGATGAAGGTCTAGTAACAAGAACAGTGAAATCTAAAAGAAATAGTGAATGAATGAATGTATAGACTTTTTTGCTTGGAGCAATGAAGTACAAAATTGTTTTATGGGGTGATATCTTCAGTCAACAATGAGAAATCCCTGGCCTGTGGCCCAGTGTGGCCCACTAGAGATCCCAGTCCAGCTCATAAGCTTTTTCACCTGTTATCTTCAATCAGTGGTCAGAGATAAGAGCTTATTTCAAGCCTAATAAACTTTGAACAGAACTCAGCTCTGTTTTGCTGCTTAGGAAGCTGTTATTCGGAGGCTTGCCAACCAAAGAGTAGACATTCATGGAAATAAGCTGCATCTTGTATGCTTGGTGGGAGAATGTCAAAATTAGCAAGGTTTCTCTTCACTTTTGTTCAACCCACGTTGCTTCAGTCTTGTCCCATTCCCTTATCTTCACATGCTGTTGGAATATGAGCCCTTGAATCCCTTCTCAAATTAGTTTTGGACCCCAGACTGAAAAAGACTTCCCACCCTATTGTGTTTGCATGTGTGTAGAGTTTATTCCCCCGCCCTAAAGCCCGAATCTTTTCACAGAGGCTGATGGAAGAACGGGATGCCCTTCGGGAGGCCAATGAAGAACTGCGATGTGCTCAGGTGCAGCAGAAATTCCTTAACCAAGCAGGTGAGCTGTATAAAAATTTCCAGTACTTGCCCTAGGTTTTTTTGATGGACCTTAGAGCAGGAGAGTGCACATCCCAGAGCGATTCACTTGAGGAACCACAGAAAAAGGAACATTGTATTCATAAGAAATGGTGCTGTTCTGTCTGAAATGTAGACAGTGGGAATGCAGGTCAGATCCACCTTGGTTGTGGTACATTGAGGGTACTTCTCCCATGAGAGGTAGCTAACCTCTTTTCTGAATGCTTAGATGTCAAGTTTAGACATATATTTTTTATCAGAATGCTCCTTGATTTACTTTTGGTCTGGTTGATTTGAGTGCTGTGTTATTTTTTGTGATATTCTTGTCGTATTTTGCTATTTTATTGGAATCCTTATTATACTGGTTAGCTGCACTGAATGTCCCATGCAGAAGGATGCAATACAAGTAGTTGGAAATAAATTCTTATTCATTGTTTTCTACAGCTATGGGCAGAGATCTTGAAAAATTCTATGCTTTGTTAGGAGAGGTGGAATAGGAGGATTTTAGACTAGCAAGAATTCTAACTGATTAGCATTTGATCTTATCTCTAAAAAGGCTTTGCCTATAGCAGTTCTTGGGAAACCTTTGCCTTTGGAAACACTGGCTGAAATTTTGGGAAGCTGAAGTCTAAAATGATCTGGAAATCAGAAGTCCCCACACTTGACCTACAGCCTATGTGTATATGATGTTCCTCTGTTTGTCATTAAACTGTCTGAACTAATCTATAAAAATGCCCCTGCATTATTGCTGACTCTTGCCTTATATGTGGTTCCCAAGCTATTAATGTAAACCAAGTAGCTTATCCCAGCTTGTATTCTTGTCTTGCCTAGATTCTTCCTCTTGGCATGGTGGGAGACAACTAGCATTAAGCATATTCTTCTTAAGATAACATAAGTCACATAGTTTCACACATATTGCTTCAAACTAAGGTAGAAGCTACCCAGTCTTGACAGGGATATGTGGCTTGGAAAGCTTTAGTTATCTCTTCTTAGAAGGTTGCACTTTTAGTAAGGCAGTATTTGGGGACCATGAGCTCACCCTCCCTCTGTCTGTAGTAACATTTGCCACTTTTGAACAAGAAAGCCAGGGGGAAAAATAATCTCCTGTTCTCTCCTTCTCCCCATTGCAGATACCATGCTAGAAGAAATTCCTTCTCCTGTGGATAACTTGGCAGCTGAGATCATGCCAGCAGAACTCAAGTAAAGTTTAGTTTCTTAGGCATTTTGTACTGGCGGTGGGAAGGCAAAAATGTGTAGAGTCTTGCTTGGATCAGTGGCTTACTCTTCTTCATGGGTATACTTGCCTGTTTCCATCAGTGAATGCTTTAAGTTGGCATGGCCCAAATATTCAAATGAGGACTACAAAGTGATGTGGTTCCATTACTGATGCCTCTGAGGCAGAGAAAAGAGGCAGGAATGAGGCAGGTGTTCCAGGTCCATCCCCCCCCCCCCCCCAACTTATAAATAAAAATGTCTGTTCCAAAGATGCCTTCAGCTTGTTTGCCCATCCAGCTATCCGGAGCCTTCCCCTACTTACCCAAAAGTAGGGCTTTTCCCTAGTCAGATTCACAGGTGATGTTCCATATAATTACTGTTTTGAAGGGGTTGCGCTGAAGGAGATTTATCCAAATGTGGATTGCTCTGTTTCTGTAGGAGTGTACCTTCAATGCAAATAGCTACTTTCTAGAGCACAAGAGCTAATCCTGCATTTTAAGTATAGCTTGGAGGAGGAGCACTGAGCATGAGATCCACAGAAACACCACATGCCCTGATCAGTGGTCTTGGATAATAATACTTTTCATTTGCCTTGCCTGACAATTCTAACATTCTGTTTCTTGTATCCAGGGAGACCATTGTGCGACTACAGCATGAGAACAAGATGTTATGTGTGCAGGAGCAGTCATATCGCCAGCAGCAGACAGAGTTGCAGGAGCTCCTAGAAGAATCAAACCGCACCAAAAATCAGCTAGAAGCACAGCAAAGGTATCCAACAGATCAGTAAAGTTTACTGTACGTGATAATGGTGTTTAGAAGACCTGGTCTTAATCCCTGAAAAAAGAGGAAATGAAATTGGAAGCAAAAATGCCAGATAGTTACAATGGCATAACTGACTCAAGTTTATTAAATTATTTATTTTTCACGCAAAATATTTTGCTCCTGCTTAAAATGAATGTAACAATTTTTGACTGCTTGCCCATAGAGTGAAACCATGTCCATATCTTTAGGTAAGATCTAATTGGTGTAAGCACCCTTTGGCTGATCTAATACCAATTTAAGATGAAGCTTTGTTACTGATTTTTTTTCTAGCTTGTCTGTTTTATTTAGAGATGGGTGAGGCCCATCCAGCTATGTGGACTAGCTCGAAAGTAAGTCAAGGCATTTTCACACACAAGATGGGAATCAGAAAATGGACTGATTTGGAGACCATTTATATTCAGTGTCATAACTCTCTCATGAAATGAAAGAAAAGTTGTTTTCAATTGAGTTTGATGGACTGCAAAGGATTGAATCTGGGGATTCTCTTGTAGCTTGAGTTTTAGAACATTTTGTTGGAGATTTTGGGGCTCTTCAGCTGAGCACTGTGACTTCGTAAAGACTGAATGCCAACTTAGCAAGCTTTGCTAGCATCTCTTATTTTTAATGGTTATTTCCTTCTTGGACCTCTTACTTGACACTATATTATAATATTAATAGTAAGATTTGTTCAGAGATTCACTTCATACATCAAACTACATAGAACATGTTACACACCTTGTGTTTCTATCTGCATATCAATAACTCAGATTCCTTCCCTGCACTGTGGCAAACAAGGCCAAGCCTACCTATAAACATTACCTGAGGAAGAGAAGGTCTCTAGAGCTGTTGTCTGCCCCAATATATTTAAACAAGAGAGCAATGTCTGGGAATTGGTGAACTAATTGACAGTGCAGCCTTTTGCATACCTCCCCAGATGTAAATCCCACTAGGTTCAATGGGCATATTTGTAGTAGCCTTATGATGCATTCTTAATGTTTAGTTTCCTAGAAGTAAGCACTCTTAAATTAAATGGAAGAGACTTCTGCATAGACCTGTATAGGATTAGCCTGTTTGTTGTAATCCCAGTATTTTACTGCTAGTATGATCTGTATTCACAACATGGAGGGGGAACTGGTTGGATGTGTCTCTTTGTTTAATTTGTCTGATTTCTCTGTCTAGGCTGAGCCTGCAACAGATCTCTGAGCTCAAAGCCCAAGTGGAAGAACTCCAGCGGGCTCTTCAGGAGCAAGGAAGCAAGGCAGAAGATGTAAGTCTCCCTTAAAATGGGCTTTAAGAGGCCTTATGACAGGGTTTATTGGCCCAATCTGTGCTTGGATGCTTGATATTTCTGTGCTGCACCCATTTCACTTGGGATTATGTGTTTTGAAAACCTCAGTTAGCTTCAGTCTGAGAGAAGTGGAAGGTAACCATGTGTATTACTTGACAAAGTGTTATAATGTCATTGGTAAAGTTTTTTAAGATGATAGAACTATAGTGGCAAACAACTCACACAGCAAAAACTGGGGAGCTGTGAATTACAGCTTGGAGCAACCATGCTGGACAAAAGGTTGCTCTTTGACTAGAGTATTATTTGTCCAGAGACTGTGTGTAGTGTGATTTTGGCTTTGGTTAAGACCCTTGTGTCCTTTTCTCCAGTGGCTTGCTCTGAAACTCTCCATGATCTCCTGACATCTTGTCTCCTGCTCCCTCCTAGTCTCACTTTCTAACAGCCCTCTCTTTTCCCCCTTTGACTTGCTGGCTGTCCTGTCCAGGCCATTGTAAGTACCTTCACATTCTGTGTTGTTTCACCCATCAATCCTGCTCTGTTGCAGATTCACTGTTGCTTTTCTTCTTTTGTCAATCTTATGTCCTGTTGCATCAAGGAAAGGTGATCATTCTGGGTTCATAGGCTTATTTCTGAAATACAGAGTAGCACAAGGCATTAGGCACATAGACTACTTCTGAATTTCTGCAATGAATAGGCAGTTTGGCATCTCCCAAAGAGAGGGTAAGATTAATCAAACAAAATGGCTCATAAGCAAATCCATGGTTGTTTTGACAGCTACAACTCCCAGAATCTCTACAGCAGGGATGGGGACATATCTCTACTCTGTGCCTGCCTGGCATGCTGCACTGGTGAATTTTGGTGTGCCCAAACTGACATGCTGTCACTTCCAGTCATGATTTTGGTTGATTTTCACCCAATTGTTAAGATTTCTTTTGTGATTTCTGGAGGTCTGAGGGTCTTTGGACAGTCAAGAGAAGCAAACCAATTTGCCAAGAAGAATTGTAAACCATTTTTGTACATCTCCGATAATTTGTCAGTCGGAAAGGCATGCTTTGAATTGCGTAACAATTTCATTACCCCTTAGATGTCAAGGCTGGAATGGTCTTGGAAGATGAGAAGAGATTCTCGCTTTTGCCACTCAAGCTAGAAATGGGTTTTGAAAGAACAGGGGAATATTAACTGGTGTAGACCTGCCTTTTTGTTTTCATGATTGCACCCTCATTCTTTGACATAGGCTTTTTCTTTGGGGCACTTATGTTATACATTCTGATGATTGCCTTCTGCAGTGGAAGTATAAATATCCATACTTAAGAAGAGAATGGAATTACAGTGCATTGTTCTGTTCTCTCAAAGCATTTCTCAGTCCAGTAGCATTTATTTTCCTGTTCATACAGGATAAGGCAGTCTACAGCTAGCTACTCATCATGATAACTGTATATTACCTCAAGTATTAGAAGCAATATGCCTCTCAGTACCTCTTAGAGAACATGGGTGGAGTTGGGGTGCTGCTGCTGCATTCACGTCCAGCATGTAGACATCTCATAGCCAACTTATTGGCTGCAATGTGAATACACTAGATTTAGGTAGGGCTTTGATCTGATCCAGCAGGGCCCTTATGTTCCTTAGCTCAACATGCCAGACGTGGACTAAAATGTTGAATTCCAAATGTCCAGAACACACACTTGAATCACTGCAAGTGTATAGTTGATTGAAACTTCATTGCAGGTTTTTAGACTGTTTGTGTGTATTCCCAGTAAAGTTCCAAAAGTTTTATTGTCTGAGCAGCGCTGGCTTGCTCTAGTGGCCAAGCATCACATAGTGGGTTGCTTTCTTCTGCCTTAGCTAATGGAGTAACAAGCAGCGTAAGTTGGTTAACAGAGCAGAACAATTACATAAACAAACACTAAGCAGGCATCTTTCTCTTTTCAGTCCTCTCTGCTGAAAAAGAAGCTAGAGGAGCACCTGTAAGTAGTTCCATCCAATTTGTGGGGCATAAATGGAATGTGGATTCTGCAAACTTAAACTGCAGGAGGATTGCCTTGCCATGTGTCTTTCATGCATTCTAGCTTTGCTTTTTGCATTACATTATTTTTTTCATGTTTCTACACCTGTGCCTGGGCCCCACATCCTTTGAACAACTGGCCCTTCAAGCCAACCATATGCCTAAATCCCATGTTCTTTCATTCTCTGGCCAGAGAGAAATTGCATGAAGCCCACGCAGAGCTTCAAAAGAAGAAGGAATGCCTTGATGAACTGGAGCCCAAAATAGACAGTAACAGTAAGTGGTTAGGTATCTGGTCCATTGTTATATTCCCAGGTATATAGACAGTTTTTCCTGTTTATTCACTGAAAGGGAGATGGCTTGGTACTGGAATGGGATCCTAGGCTGGGCTGCCTATAAAGCCAGAGATCTCCCAGATCTTAGATTCCTTGAGTAAATTGTCTCTTCTCCATCCTACTCCTTTCCCTCTCGTTTTCATTTCCCATCCATCCAAATTTGGGATTTTGTGCAACATGTTCCTGCCTTCTCAACAGCTGCCAAGAAAATTGATGAATTGCAGCAGTCTTTGAAAAAGAAGGATGAAGACATGAGAGCCATGGAGGAGCGATACAAGCGCTACATGGACAAGGCCTGCACAGTAAATAGATTCTTTATACTATACTATGGGCCTTTGCAGACTGCCAGAAATAGTGCAAATTGAGTCCACTTTAAGGGTTAGGGTTAGTGCTAGGGAATCATGGGAATTATTTTTTTCCTGAGACATTGAGCCTTCTCTGTCAGAGAGCTCTGGTGCCACAATAAAATACAGTTTCCATGATTCCCTAACCCTAACCCTTAAAGTGGACTCAATATGCACTATTTCTAGCAGTCTGCAAAGGCCCTAAGTCATTGTGTGTATTGGCAGATCAGCTTTGTAGAGCAATGGTGCTGTCCTGGGGTGGTGATTCAGTCAGGAATGTACTAGGCCTCTGTCGTGACTAAATGGCCAGTGTCATCACAGAGCCTGGTAATTGCCAAAGTTGTCTGTAATTTTACACAGGTCATCAAGAAGCTGGATCCCAAGCAACAGCCTCATGTAGTTCCTCTGGAGATCCAGGCTTTGAAAAACCAGCTGCAAGAGAAAGATAAGAAAATAAGCCACCTTGAGGTGAGGTTCTTTTTTTTTTCTGGTAAGGACAAGGACTGTATCCTCTTTTGCACTTTGGCTGTTTCTTAAATGGCTAGGATGTCTGATAAATCAGAAGTTTACTGGTCTTGTAGGGATGCAGTGGCTCAAGTGGTTAAGATGCTGACTCTGTTGATTGCAAGATTGGCAGGTTGGCAGTTCAAGGCTCGGGTGATGCATGATGGGTTGAGCTCCCACCACTAGTCCCAGCTTCTGCCAACCTAGCAGTTTGAAAGCATGCAAATGCAAGTAGATAAATAGGTACCACTTTGGTGGGAAGGTAAACAGCGTTCTGTGCAGTCATGCTGACCACATGGTCACAGAGTAGTCTCTGACAATGCTAGCTCTTCGGTTTAGTAACGGAGATGAGCACCGACCTCTATGGTCGGAAACGACTTGACAACCTTGTCAATGGGAAATACCTTTACCTTTACTGGCCTTGTAATAACATAGTGTAAGTACTGTCTTTTATGTGGCTTGGCTGTGGATCACACAATGCTCTCATCTCCATTTCATGGGGCCAGGTGAAGAACCATGGAATGTTATGGCCAAAATTAAGGGCCAGATTTTCATGTAGCCTCATCAGCCTTTACAAAGCTGAAGCCAGAGTAGAGTGGAATTAATTGTAAACAGTTGAGATACCCCTCAGACACTTGTAAAGTAGCAGAGAATGAGATAAGAAAGGGAAAGTTGTCACTTCCTTCTGCCATGAAGAATAAAAAATCCTATTTCCTGCAGCACCTATGAAGAAAAGAATACATTTTTTAAGGACTGTAGGTTTTGATGGGCTGTAGGTTTTCAAAATTAACAAGGGTATATGTAGTGCAACCCTTAACACCTTGGCCACCATGCAGAGGTTCTTTCTGCATCGTTAAATTCTTATACATGACTGTCTTGACTTGCTGTTCTTAGTTTTCCTCTTAGCAGCCATGCAGCTTATGTCTGTTGTCTTCAACATTGCTTTCACTTGGGATTGACCTTATAGACCAGGGGTGGGCAAAATGCAGCCTGTGGGTCATATGTGGCTCTTGGATTCTCCATGCCCCATCCCCCATTTTTTAAAATCATAAAATCATCTTCCTTTTCTTGCCCCAAATTGACCAAAATCTTCCAAACCCACCTAAAAATGTGGTGGCTTGCTTCCCCTGACCCCCCCCCCCACACACACACACATGAGACAGGCAGATTTAACATCCACACCCCACATAAGCGTTCTTAGTATTTGAACCTTGTGATATTTATATGGGCGAATAAGCAGGTGCTCTATTAATCTTTTACGTTGTTTATTATAGGCAGTCATCAATATACATACATGTACATACAACGAATGGCACTGTTTTGACTGCTGTTGAGGTGGTGAGTCCATCTTGGACAAGAGAGCAGAGGGGTACAGTGTGAGTTGTGGAGCTTATAGAGGTCCCCGGTGCCTTGGAGCTGGGCAACATTGAAACAGGCATAATTTCTCACTTCCATGCCTTTTGACTGAGGGATTGTGGGCTCTTTGTCATTTGTCAGCTAATCTGTATTCTGTCTGGGATTCCTTTATCGCCACCTGACCAGGTTCAGGGGCTGCATCTGAGTAAAGGGGGTTAGAGGATGGGAGACTATTTCATCTCTTAACCCTGGAGAATTTATTTCTTAAATTGAGAGGCATAGTAGAGCAGCTTTCATGACTGAAATTTCTTTGGGCATTTAAATTCCTATCCACTATCCCTTTGAACCTTAAGATTGTGTCTCTTATTTAAGGATCCCGATTAGGGCACTACATTTTTCTAGTAGCTCATCAGATTTCTTACTAACAATAAATGTTTTCCTCCATTTTTTAATTCCTGAGTATGTGAGGAAGACTGCTCCTTTATCAGAAAATCCCTCATTTGAAGATTTTGGAAATGTGTAAGGTGCCTGTCCTTGAAGTAATGCGATACCCTGTCTAGCAGTGTTTGATCACTAACAAGCATTATGCCAGGCTGTTCATATTCTTCATCTTTTTGTTCTGTGAAACTGAAGCTCATCTTCCAATACTGGATTTCCCATTTCTTGTTGCAAGTGCTAGTAATGATTGTCCAAGGCATACTTCTCATTTTTACTCCATGCACATAAATGTGGTAGCAGGATTAAATTTTGATTGTAGATATCTGGGGGAGCATTTCTGCTCTAATTCATACATCATGTCCGTGGGAGTGTGTGTTTGTGACATATTCTGGCAGTTTCAAAGCAGCAGCAAAAATATAAATAAACATAAATACAAACAATGGCAATATTTTTTGTTGCTAAAATTCTGGCAAGTCTTTTTTTAAGTGTACACTGTCTTGCTGGATTTGGAATAAGATAAATTAGACTTTCTTTCCTATTTTACTAATTTCTGATAATAGTTATCCCAAATAGGCATTAGCACTTTTCTAAACAAACTGTTTAGAAGAATATGAATTTTATCCTGTAAAAAATAATTTCATATCCAAAAATATGTCTGATTTTTTTTCTATATCTGAAATGCAATCTCCAGGTTTAAAGCTGACTATTAAATATAACATCTAGATAGAATGTAATGTTGACTTAGGGGTGCCTATTTGGTTGCCATGTGGATAGAATTGATGGCAGTGTTTGTTTTCCTGAACAGATAGTTGGCACCCTGTCCTGTGCCCCATTTAAGAGTAAAAATGTTTGTCAATTGCCCATTTACAGGGTTCATGGTTGAGCTCATGACTTTGGCTGATGCTGTTGATTGAGGTGCTGTGTTACAAATACTTCAAGCTTGTAGCATATATTCTAACTCTGCCCTTCCAGATGTCATTGATGCCTCTAGAAACAAAAGCAGGATGGGGCATTCTGTAATCTGAATTAATAGAATTTCTTGTTTTTACATCGCTGTATCTTTTAAAAACGTGTTTTGTCTGGATGTGTATATTTTACTAGGCATGTCATTTAATTTAGCTCCCAAAATACCTAGTCACTATTTTATGGTAAATTTTATTAGTGAGCAATATCTTATTGAGCACGTTCTTCCCTTCTGTGAAATTTACTACTGTTTTGAACTGTTTCCAACTATTTGGAACAGACCTTCCCCAAAAAAGAGGTAGGATTGGATCAGAACTTTGAAAACATCCAGTTGGTAAAACATCTAATTCTGGGGACTCCATTCTTTAAAGTACTTTAATCTAATATTGATGGTGCTCCTCTACCTTCAGTTTCATTATGTTTCAGAACAAAATTGGATAGTTGAAAGAAGTCTTTACTTTCTCATTTGGAGTACTCCGATTGATAAATAAATAATAATATGAAGTGTTTGATAATACTCAGTTCCCTCCTTTTTTTAGTAGACCTGATTTTTTTTTCTGTACTAAAGTAATCTTTCCATTATTGACATTTTTTAGTCTGATTTTGAGAAGACAAAATCTCAGCAGGAGCAAGAAGAAAAGCTCATCATCACTGCCTGGTATAATATGGTGAGTTGAAACAGTGCTTGAAATAAGTGTAGGGAAAGAGGGAGAACAGGACACACTGCTTGGCAACAGACTTCAGGCTTACAGGTATATATTGCCAATACACTTTGGACAGATAAACAGCCTTGCAGATCTACACATGGACTTCAGTATATAAAGCATTAAAGGTTCTGAGAATCTTGCTCTTTTTGAGTGCCTAATTCCAGCTGTGATTGTTGACATATATTTTCAACCATTTGTCCAGAAATGGGGGATCCTTTGGCCCTCAAGGTATTTCAGCCTATAATTCCTACCCAGCATTGTCAGTGGTAAGCAATTGTGGGCACTGTAGTCCAAAACTCGTGGAGGGCCAAAGGTTCCCCTTTCTCAGAAATTCTCCTGAATGTGTTTCACAGAACTTCTGCTGCTGAGAATTAATGCTTGTATGGACTGAATATTGTCCTCCCTGTCTTCCATATGTTCAGCTAAAGTTGGCTTGACTGCGCAAAATAAGTGCATGTGCACTTAATATCTTGCAACATACAGTGTTATGTGTTGCTTCACATGCTACTTTAAGCAGCACTCAATAATGCAGAATACTGCATAATGGTTTCACTTGACCTTTTTCTTCATGCAGAATTTTTAAACTTCTGGCACACAATACATATAGTCAAAATTATAGCCTTGTGGAGGGATAATATTGGTGAAGAACCGTCATCCCTGGACCTAAAGGCACAAATCAAAAACTTTTGCTTCTCTCCTATAGGGCCTGGCATTGCACCAGCGAGCCACTGAAGAGCGATCATCCAACCCTGCAACAGTCCAGTCCTTCTTGGCCCAGCAACGACTAGCCACTAATACTCGGCGGGGCCACCATAGCCGAGCTCAGCCTTTGCTGCTTCGATATGTTGGAACAGACAAGCCTTCTCAATTGTTATGATCTGGAAAAGCTGTCTAGTGAATGCTTGCTGGGTGCAATGTATCTGAGGGGAGTGAAATCTGACCTCCTGCTTTCCATGCAATGGTACCTCTTGGGAACTCCAGTTTCCATCTGTGTTGTTGGCATTAATTTTTCAGTTGCACAAGGTTCTTCCTATGCCAAGCTGCATTGCTCTTGTTTGACAGGATTCTTTGCCAGAAAGGAGTTGGATCTTCTATTACTGATGTAGACTTACTTGTTATCTTACCTGTTACAGGTACACGTGCCTGTTATCTTTTCCTCCATAGCTGGGAACTGTCACCCTGCTTGATGGAAAGGTACCCTCATACCACCATTCCTTACTTATCCCTTTTAAATTCTGATGTTTATGTGGCTTCTGTTCCTACCGTGTTAAACTACCCCTCCCCTAGGACTCATCTTGATAGAGGATATCCGCATGGGGTATGGGGCTCTATTTCTTCCACTGCCATTCAGATTTTCTCTGTTGGAGCAGTGAGGGTATTACCATCCTTCAGGTTTATTTTTAGCAGGGCTTGGAAATTGTATTATTGTGGATTTCAACTCCTTGGAATTCTCACCCAGCATGGCCACAAGCCATACTGCCTGGGGGATTCTGAGAGTTGTAGTCCAATAATAATTTTTCCAAACCCTGCTTTGTGGTGCTGAATGTAGAAGGATGAGGTAGCTGCTTTGATCTTGGTCATGTGATTGGAATTTGACTCCCTTAAACAAGAGTGACAGCTGTGTCTGAGCCACCTCCCCCACCCATGACCACTTCAGTGCCTGAGGCACATCTGACATAGCTTTGCTGGGTGGCTTATGGCTCCCTTCTAAGAAGGGACTTGGCTTTTGTGCAAAAAAAAAATCAAAATCCTCTCTGTCTGAACACTAAACTAGCTTTAGATTTAAGGGAATGGGAAAGAACTTGCAGTCCTGTCCATTAACAATTGGTGTGCACAACTTTACTGTCTTCACAGCAATAGTTAGTCTGGTGCTTTAAAAAATGTTTCCCTCATTGATGGTTTGTTTTTCCTCTTTGGATCATATTCCCATTCTAGGAGGAATTAAAGATGCAGTACCTTTTTAAAAATCTGTTCTTTAAAGTTTGGTTTTTAGTAAGATCATAGTTTTAATGCTGTAAATGATATGTTTTGTAAAGCTTTCTTGTTCATCCAGGCAGATATCTCTGCTTCTTTATTTTTCTATTGGACAGAAACCTGGCATAAAGTGATGCAGGGAGAGATGTCTGTAGAATCTTTACACTACAAATAAAAGACTATAACATTTTTTCCTGTCATTTCATTCCTCTAGTGAGAATGCTTCCTGCTTTGGGGATATCTTACTCAGGTCATAATTTCTTGCACTGATATTTGGAATAAGTGGGCATTTTTTTATGTTTTCAGGTGGGATTTCTTTCCCATCACGTCTTATGTATGATGTACACTTTCCTCCAGAGCCTGGGCACGTTATGTGATTTTATTTTTTATTTATTTAGTTAGTTAGTTAGTTAGTTAGTTTGGAATTTCAGTCTGCAGCCAAAATTTTCTACTGCTGACAAAATGTCCTAGTAGTGGCTCTTTTACTGGTTATTAGCATTTAAATTTGCTGGTCTCTCTCACGGGACAGGATGAATCCAAACATTAAGTTTGTCCTGTAGTAATAGCAGCTGCTAGCTAAATTCAGTGGGCGCTTGGTATCCATTGTGTTTGGTTCCAGAACCCCCAAGGATACTAAAATCCATGGATGTTCAAGTCCTGTTATATACAGTAGCATAGTAAAATGGTGTCGCTTATATAAAATGGCAAATCAAGGTTAGCTTTTTGGAATTTTTGTTTTGGAATAGTTTCAAGCCATGGAAGATTGAATCCATAGATATGGAGGGCTGGCTATACGTCATAAAGACTGCTAACTCCTTCAGAGAAATTTGCAACAAAACCAGTTCTGTAACTGAAGATAGTACTACTCAACCAGTGGTCACTGATGTCCAGTATCAATAGGGCAACTAATCTGCTTTGTGATTTAGTTCGAACTTTAGAGGAGTTATGCTAGGTGCTGAACCTGTTTTGGGGATAGTGCTGTTCAAGTTTAGGTGATAAATCAAAGAGGAATAACCAGCTGATTGCTGTCAGAGCCACCAGTTTTTACTCACTCCACTAGGGATTGTGCTTGATGCAAAATTTGAATCAGGTTTCTTTGGTGTGCAAAAACTTGAGAGAAGAAACATGGGGCAACTGCTATGATACCAAAATGACAAAGTCGAATATAAAATCATAGAGTTCTAAGCGACCACCAGGGCCATCCAGTCCAGCCTCCTGCCATGTGGGAATACACAGTCAAAAGCCCTGTCAGATGGCCATCTAGCTTGTTTAAAAACCTCAAGGAAGTAGACATCATCACACTCTGAGGCAGTATGTTCCACTGTTGAACAGCTCTTACTGTCAGGAAGTTCTTCCTTGTGTTTAGACGGAGTCACTTTTCCTGCAGTTTGAAAATGAGCCACCTGTGGAGTCCTTTCCCCAAATTGAATATAAATGCCCCCCATAAAGAGCTTATTAATTCACTATTACACCAGGAGGAAATGCTAACTTCAGTTTGATTTTTCGTTTTAACGTCACATGTCAACTTGACAGGCTGGAATGGGATCAGAAGAAAGTAGCAGCCCTGATGTTGGGGGTTACCTATTCAATATCTGAAACAGTGTCAAGTACCTTTAGGAAAAAAAGTGTCTAATGGGCTTGATTATTGAAGAGTCAGTGGATTGGAGTATAAAGGGGAAATAGAGAAATCTTTCCTCATTTAAGTTAAAATAGCCATTAGGGAAAATCACCTCTGCCCTTCCATTGAAGAGACCTAGCTTTAAAAGCACAAATTGGTCCCTACCATTTATGAGCTGTTTTCACTCCTACGATAACCAGAATTGGGGATTTTTTATTCTCATGCTGTTACAAAATGTGTGCAACTGCTGCAGGCAACCAGTGCTCAGAAGTTCTGTACCTGGTATGTTCTGTACCCTTTCAGTGAGCCTGCTGCTTTCAAGTATGGTGGAGTATGTTGCTCTGCTCCCACTCATGACTTAAGTAACTGGACTAGCCTTCAGATCATCTGCACATAGAACAAGGTGTTCCAATATCTAGTTTTATAAGGGAAAAGGCTTATATTTTATTTAGAAGTAAAATTAACAGCTTTAGGAAGCACTGTCTTTGGTTATGGACTTCATACAGTGGAATAGCAGCTCATAATTCTTCACTGTTGGCTATGCTAGCTAGGGCTGGTAAAAGTTGTAGGCAAAAGGCCTATCTAAAAGTCCGCTGTTGCCCACTCTTATAAACTACAGAAGAAACTTTTTCTCCCTGTCTTGTAGTAGTGAAACGTGGTCATATTTAACATGATTAGTTCATGAAATGCACTGCACTGAGATCTTGCTGTCTTGCACTGCTTTGAAAAGGATTACAGAAATTTATAGAATAAATATAGCAGTAACTACTGGAAATTAAGCATCACAGCTATCTTCAAGGGTAGTATACTACTAAATAACTAGTTGCCAGGAAATGCTATTGCCCTTATTCATTTTCTAGAACCACTGGATCAACTGCTGTTGGGAAAAGGATGACGAATCTTTGGACTGATCCAGGGAAGTTAATGTTTTTCCTAGTAGAATTCAGTCTACAGCATTCATGGGCATTCTGTATGATTAGGGAGACATACAGACATGCTTCAGTTAACAAAGCCTCTGAGAGCAAAATTTCTTTTTACAAAGGCTTTTTATATTTGTTCATGCCCACCTTTTTTCCTTGATCTAAATGGAAGGTTTTTAGCAGCATTGGCACTGAGAATGGTGAGGAAGGCCTGTAGCAACAAATTTTCGGTGAAACATACTGAAGTGCCACTCAGGAACAAATCTATTTTGTTAACTGAAATATATATTGATACCTTGGTTTGGGAGGTTGAAGAGTAGCACATAACACTGCCCACAAAAGCATTACTGTGTATCAAATACCATTTAATAAAATTATTTTAAACAAGTGGGTTTTAGAAGGCTCCAAATTATTTCCCATTCTCTCCCCTGCTCATAATCAGATGACAGTATGCAATGAAGGAATGAAAGGCAATAATCAACATTGGCTGTGAGAAGACTTGAGATAGGGTATCTGGAGGAGCAGTTCAGTGTCCATTTCTACTTCTTTGTGCACATTTAGTGTCTGTAGAAAAGCAAATGAATAATTGTACTTTTGGTCAAGATGGCCAGGGAAGGCGGGGAAAATAGTGGCCTGTTCATTTCACTCCTTTCCTGGTGAGTGAGATACATCACAACTTTGCACCAAAGTCAGGTGTCCATCAAGAGGGGTAATTTTTAAAAATGACATCTGCCCAGTGACAGTATTAAGGTGCTTAAGAGGCCGTGGATACAAATTTCCCTGAACTGCCAACTGCAGAATCTGTTTCACCAGTCTCATTTCTTCTGTCCATTCATTTCAGGCCTGCATCAAACAGTACCACCAGGGAAGACCACCTCTTACAATAGCTCCACTCCAACCTATAGAGGCTGAAGTACTCATGCCACATTTTCCTCTTCAATGGGGCTCTGTAGCCAGGGAGGGTAGCTAGCTGACGGAAGACTTCCCTTGTTGGGAGTCTCCTTTGGGCTGTGAAGGAGGGAAGGCTCTGAAGAGCCATGCTCTAGGAGAGGCTGGGACACATCATCGATTGCTTCAGAAACTGGCATGTCCACCAGGGACATGCTGTCTTGGGAACGAGCCCCAGCATGCTCTGGAGGTGGGTTACCCAGCCCATCTGCCTCAGCCTCAGGGTGGTCAGTGTCCATATCGGTTCCTAAGCCAGCGGCCCCATGGTTGGGATCTCCTTCCCCCTCATTGCTGAAGTGAATGCTGTTGCTGCGGAAGAGCTGTCCTGGAGGTCCACAAGTGCAGTCAGTGGTCTGTGTGTCCTGACAGAGGCAGCTGTAAGTGGTGGATGCTTCCGAAACACAGCTGTTCTTGCGTCTCAGCAGAGAGAGTCGACGGCCAAAACCACCAGGCGCAGGGGCTGTGGAAAGGAGGCGGTTCAAGAGGTGGGCTGGTACATTACGGGTGTGTTCAAAGCCCTCTGCAATCTCCTCCAGCGGTTGGAACTGCATATCTTCCTTGGGAAGGCTAGATGATAAAAGAGACCAGCAGGGATGTTAAAGACAGCAAGTCAACCACAAGTTGTCCCAGGAGACCTTCAACACTGCCCCCAGTCAACTGCACACCCGGTCCATTTCAGTAGAAAAAACCTTCATTGCTTTATTGGCATGGTTTCCTTTTTGCCAGTAGGGGAGGGAGCAGGGTGACCAGATGTCCTAACCGCAAAGGAGGATAAGGCAAAATGTAGGACATTACCAAATAAAAGCTAAAAACACTACTATAAATATAAATTCATGCTTCTTAGTTATGCTCAAAATGGACGACATTTTGGAATTCCATACATTCCATGTATGTTATACCCAAAACCTAAGAAGAAAAGGAATTCTTACGTCATGTCAAAAGTGGAGCCCTGGAAGGACGGCTGTTGCAACAGAAAAACAGTGGCTGCTGTGTATGGGGCCCGAGGGTTTGAAGCATCCCAATATCGATCCTTCTCCAGGAGAGGCAGGTCCCCATACATCTCATCCACAGCCATCATGGAGACCTGGAAAGGAAAGGAACACCTCCAAAGTTAGAAAATATAGCCTCGAGAGGGCAGTAATCAGATGTTCCTATAAATCATGATGGTGGTGGTATGGGAATTTAGGTCGTAGTCTTGGATTTGCAATTGTCGGGTAACTGTAATGATCGGGAGTCCTTGGCTGAAGTGTCAGGTGGAGCTTTCCCACAGCCATAACTCTTACAAAAGAGGAGAAGCAAAGTGCTGTCAGCTGGTGCTTGCCAACTTTGGCTGACTCTTTGCTCCTCCTTTCTCTTTCTAGGGCTCTCTGCATTGAGTGACCAAAGACACTGGGATTTGAGATGCCCTTCAGAATAGCCTCTGTGGTAGGAGGTTGGAGGAAGAAGATCTCATGAAGGAGATGGGATTCAACGAGACACCCGGGGGGGGGGAGGAGATGGAGAAACCGGGGGGGGGGGAGATTAGGTCCACATCCTAGAGCATTTGTTCCCAAACTTTGTTCCTTTATTTTGTACTTCAGCTCCCAGTATTCCTGACTATTGACAAAGCTAGCTGGAGCTTCTGGAAGCTGAAGTCAAAAAGATCTGGAAGACCAAAGTTCAAAGTTCTGGGAATCACTGACCTAAAGGTTCCTCTCTCCCTCCCTCTCCTTCCTGCTGCTGTTCTGAGAAGAGCGGAACTCATCCACTTTACAAGTATTGCTTTGACCAGTCCATAACAGGGACAGGGTTTGCTACCTGGAAATTCCTGTCAATCAGCAAATTGGTTTCAAAATCGTCATCATCCTCACCAAAAGGGTTGATGAGCTGCTCAGCCACCTGCAGGGTGTACAAAACAACAGTAATGAGAAGGGGCTTCATGAGCTTGGTGCCCAGCTTGGCATAGGTAGACTCTTCATTTGTTGCCAGCAGTACAATAATAGATGTGGCAAAAGGAAGAAACCACAGTCCCTTTTCCTGCTCTTGGACCCCTCTTGAATAACTCAAGAATTGTCTGGCATCCTCCCTCCCTCCCTCCCTCTCTCTCTCTCCCTGGTTACTTCCATGCCATACCAACATGCCATAAGATACCTCCCAAGTCTCCTACCTTGAGCCATCCAACATAGAAGAAGAACTGGAGCAGGGTGAAAACAGGGACCCAGAGATCCAAGTCATGCCCCTTATAACCCTGGGCTGGGTCAAGAAACTGCCGTCCAATGAGACAAGAAACAAAGAAGCTGTAGACAGCGATGGTAACCACCTGTCAATACAAGAAGCAGGTATGTTTTAAAATTATTATTATTATTATTATTATTATATAAATAAAATATGCCAATCATAACAACTAGGAGATGGACTCTTGGCAGGAGCAGCCAGAGGCCTCAATGTGGTATAGTGAACCTGCTCTGAGTTTTATTCCAGATCTTAAAGGTGATTTCCAAGATACAGTACTGAATCTCTCCACCAAGTAAGATCAGTACCTTGGTCATCTCCTTTAACATTATCTGGGAGCAGGCAGCAGGCAAGGTGGTGACTCCAACCCTTCCATACTAGCGTAAGAAGTCATTCCACCATCTAGAAGGCTGTCCAGCATAAGTTCCTATGTATTCTTCAGTTTGGCCCACCTTAGTGGGAAGGAAGACAGAGACCTAAGAGGTTCACGGGATGAACACAACCCATTCTCAAAAGGAATGTAACTCACCTGGGTGTAAACTAGCGGTACACTGATCCAGTCATAGTGGTATAGCATACTACAGTTGCCACGAAAGAGATTCAGCTCCTGTAACAGAAGAATGGTCATCATTAAGTGATTTCTTGGCTAAAACACTTCAATAAGGCTTTAAGACTATTTTTGGCAAAATAAATTAGTCTCTAGTGATCACAGGAGATGAGCCATGATGGGAGAAGCACATGCAGAATGCAACCCAGCAGATTTTCCAGGGCCTCTCCATGGCATGTGATGTCATTCTACCATATATCCTTCTGGACAGGCTCTGTCCTGAGTTGGAGGCATGAGGTGTGTTGGTTTTGACAGTCCCACTGATACTTGGAGGACCAGTTCCAGAAGGTGGTGCTGTTGCCTGACTCTAATATATTTATATACTACGGTAGTCTCAACAGATATCACCTTCCATCCTTTCCAATATTTATATGAAACTGCATTGGGAGAGATCACAAGGATCTCTACTGAGGTAAGCAGATGACACCCAGCTCTACTTCTCATTTTCATCTGAACCAGATCAGGCAGTGAAAGTGCTGAATTAATGTATGGAATCAGTAGTGTGCTGGATGAGGGCCAAAAGCTGTGAAACTCCATCCTGAGAAGATGGAGATGCTGTGAATAGGGGTCTATCTGGTAAAGGAGATGCTGTTGGGTAGAACTAGCCTCTGCTTCAGGGATGAAGCTCACAACCTAGAGGCATTCTTTATGCTTGCCCTTGAAGGCCTCCATGGTAAATATGATCTCTCATCAGCTGAGGCTGGAGTGTCAATTGTGGCTTTTGCTAGCCAAAGAGTGTGTCTGGGTGTGGCTATCCATCTGCTAGTAACATTCAGGACTGAGTACTGTAAAGTATTATATATAAGTATTATTTATAAGAGAGCCAGCATAACGTAGTGGTTTGAGCATTGGACTATGACTCTGGAGATCAAGGTTTGATTCCCCACTCGAGCATAAAAACCCACTGGGTGATACTCTCTCAGCCTCAGGGGATGGCAATGGCAAACCCCTATGAAGAAAGTTGCCAAGAAAACCCCACAATAAGGTCGCTTTAGGGTCACCATAAGTCAGAAATGACTTGAAGGCACACAACAGCAAACAACATTATATAGAGAGTTCCTTTCAAAGACTCCCTAGGAACCACATTACCAGATGCCATGTTAACAGAGACTTGGTAGTGGGTAGTGGGAACTCATTATACCAGTGCATGTGTTGCTTCATTGACAGGGCATCCCAAGTTATTTTGACAGCTCAAGCAAAAGACAAAGCCTCTTACACCATTCCAGAAACTGACTGGATGGGCAGCTGATGGGACGGATGGCAACCTTCACCATACCTGGGTCAGGGGGATAGTTTAGTGGGGGGAAGGCTTAAGAGAGGCTGTGTGGCATGGATGGCTCTGCACTCCAAAAAGGGGAACACCTGGGGAGCTTAGGAGGAACAGTTGCTCTTCCTGATGCTTCAAGCATCAGGAAGAGCAACTGTTCCTCTACTTAACAGTAGGGGTTGTCCAACCACATTTCAGGTTTTTGGTACCGAGTTAGTCTTTTAAGAGCCTCCATAGGATCTGAAGGAATATCTGTATTCATATCAACCTGCCCAACAACTGAAATCATCAAATCAGAGGCTTCTCCAGGCACTCTGACTATTTGAGGCATGGTAACCAAATGGAAGAGAGTGTTTTAATAGCCATGACCCATTAAAGGACCCCCCCCCCAAAGTTTAGCAGCCACCTACTTTGCTGCCTGTTTCATGCCAGGCAAAAATGCTCTTTTATTTGCTTTCTCAGGCCTTTGGGCTCACTCAGCTCTTTAACCATTTCTGTCTACTGCTTTTATCTCTTGGTAATTTTTTAGTTGTCTGGAGTTTCTGTGACAGAAATAATGCAGCTTGGGACCACTTTAACTGCCCTGGCTCAGTGCTAGGGAATCATGGGAACTGCAGTTTATTATGGCACCAGAGCTCTCTGACAGAGAAGGCTCAATGTCTCAGAAAAAACTACAGTTCCCATGATTCCCTAGCATTGAGCCAGGACAGTTAAAGTGGCCTCAAGTTGCATTATTTCTGGCAATCTGTAAAGGCCCTTAGTGTTGCTGTTATTTAATCTATTGGTTGTAGTACACATATGAAGCACAGGGACAGAATTAGAGAGAGACTGCCACCACACAAATACCCCATAGACCTCCTGCTCTGGAAAAACAAATAAACTCAATGTCGGGGAAGTGTAGGAAAGATATTTTTCTAACTCAGGCCAGTGGCATGCTGTCTGGAGAATTGTAGGAGTTGTAGTCCAAAAGGTAAATTTTCCAAACTCTTCCAATGACAGCATACCATCTATAGTTCTATCTTTATACTAGTATTATATACCTCCAATACACTATATTTTTTGTGTGTGCCAATTTAATGCCCACACTTTCCATAAGATCTGCACTTGGTGAGAGGGCTTGAGAATACTGGTAGTGCATTCCACCAGATTTCAATTTTTCTCCCAGAATTTCTGGGTAAAAAGAAGTAGTTATTAAACTAATTTAAATCTACAATCCAAGGTCAAGAATTCCCAAACTCACCTCCATGAGCAACTTGAGAGCACAGTTGTCACGTATGCGTCCTTCTTTCCGTGCTTGGGCAGCTAAATTGGTAAACCAAACACAGGGAATCCAATATCTGTTATAGGAAGTGTTAAAATTTTCAAATTTCTTGCGCTCTTCTCGAGTCATGAATCCTGGAAACAGAAACAGAGAATAATACTGACTGCAAGACCTCCAGTGCTATTTATATACTCTCAATTTTGGGGGGAAAGCAGGGTAGCAATGGTGATGGTGATGGTGATGATCACCATCACCATCATCATGACAATGGTTAGTAGGAGTGGGAGTATTGTGCTTAATGACATCATCAGGGGCTGTCCCTAGTAGCATCATCAGGGGCTGTTTCATGACATCACCAGGGGGCATTCCCTAGTGTAATGTTTGCATCAGATCCATTCCTTGTCTCAAACTCAATTTGTCAGAATGACCTGGACCAAATACAGCTAATCCACCCCTGTTTTTTATGTGGTGTTTAGGAAGTATACAACAGTAGGCCTTGTACAATGAAGGAATTACAGACCAATAAAACGTGTATCTTTGAAGTAACTGATGAGCCTACATTGTTTCTTTTAAGAACTCTAGGCCTCTAAACACAATATCTAGGTCTCAGATTGGGACCTGGAGATTTCAAAATCTCAGATAATCCTAATCTGGCACCCCTAGTGAAAGAGAATATTAGAGGGAAGCACATGCCAACAGTGGCTATGTCCAGTTGGGCAATGGACTTGTCCACTGCTGGTATGAGGCCCCAATTTATTACCTTAGTCAATTCAATCCCCAAGGTTGAACAACGTTTCTTATAGAAGGCTTACATTGTTATTTTTTTTTTTTTTTTGCATTTTGCATGTCAAGCCCACATGTTTACAAGAATTTGCCCTATTTCCTAGTGATACTCTTCTAATTACTATCCTATATGAGAGTGGCATTCAGAGGCAAAGCATTCCAGACCAAAAGATGTCCTGAGCTTTGCTTAACTGGAAAATCTCTTTGCATTTTGCTTTCTCTAACAACCCTGCCAAGGGGGAAACACTGTCAGCTTTTCTTTGCAACCTTTCCCTTCAGTGCTCAGCTACTGGAAACAAAGGCCTCCAGGGTGGCACTCACCTGCTTCCACCACGTGGTCCATTGTGGGGAAACGCTTGAACACTGCGGTGCTGACTGAACGCAAGATCAATACAGCAGAAAGGCTGCAGTACCGCATGAGTGTTCGCCGGTAAAGCCGCCCCTTCTCATCAGTGCCATGTACGTTCCCAGAGATGGTGCACATCAGGCGGTCTGGCATAGGCATGCTGGTATACTGGCTCCACCAGCGGTTCACCACCAGCGTCACATAGAAACCTGACGACACCCAGGAGACCAAGAGAGTTAAGTTAGAACTCTTTACCACCAATAGTCAGGAAGTCTCATGCTGAGCTAAAATATACAAAGGCTTAATTTAAACCAGGATTACCGTAAAACCCAGAATGTGTTCAGAAAGCTAGAACTCTGTCTTGAAAAGAGGCCATTGTTGCAGTGTAGATGGCTTCTGTTCAAGATTCCTTCTCCAGACACTCCACTCTGCACTGATTTCGCACAACAGCCTTGCACACCCATTCCAGATGCTCAGCCTTCATTGACCTTCCCCTCATCCATGGTTCCCTCTCCAGGATTTTATTTCTCCGTAGCATGATGTAATGGCTTCAGTGTTAGACTAGGACTCTGGAGACCAGGTTTCAAATCCCAGCTCAGTCATCCCACTGGGTGACCCTGGGCAAGTCACACACTCTCAGCCTCACAGGATGGCCATGGCAAGCTTCCTCTGAAGGAACTTGCCAAGAAAACCCCATGATAGGGTTGCCTTAGGGTTGCCATAAGTCTGAAATTTGAAGGCACACAACAATAACAAACTTCTGCAGTCCTGCAGAATATTTCCTCTCTATGGATAGATGGCACCATATTGGCTACACAATGACCAGCACTTGGAATTGTTTCAGTTGTGAAGATATGTGACATTTATCTGAATATTTCCAGAGTGCTCCCTCCACACCACGCGACTCCTATTGCTGAGTAACCACAGACAAAGCCAGTTTCTTTAGCTATGGCTGTGATTACTTCCAGGACTGAGCTTCTTTGATTCCAGAGAGATTTGAGGCCCAGCTGTTCTCTTTTTGAAAGGTGCTATAATAAATACAAATTACCCATAGAGATCAGCAAAGTTTCTTTTGCAGACAGCAACCAGTTTTGGGAGTGGTGGCATAGTAATCACTTAAATAAATAAATAAATAAATAAATAAATAAATAAAACACTAAGTATCACTTATCTATTTAGTTATCTGAATTATTTGTTGTTGCTGTGTGCCTTCAAGTCATTTCCAACTTATGGTGACTCCCTGCTTGTCTCCCAATATGCAACTGAATGAGGCTTATAGACTGAAGTGGAAGTACAATTGGCAGCAGCAGAATATCTTCATCTGTGAACTCCAAATTTAGTGAAGCTGATCCCATGTATTTTTATCCAACTATTAAAGTTTTGATTAAAGTATTAAAGCTATTATTAAATAAGCTAGTATCGATGACGACAGAAAGATCTGGAGATTCAGGAAGTGACTCAGAACAGGAGGAAGCAAATTTAGGTTGCTGCCACACTGTAGAATTGGTGCAGTTTGACGCTGCTTTAACTGTCATGATTCCATCCTATGGAATCCTGAGGTTTGTAGTTTGTAATGGCACCAGAGTTCTCTGACAGAGAAGGCTAAATATCTCACAAAACTAAAGACCCCAGGATCCCATAGGCTGGAACCACACCAGTTAATGGAGTGCCAAACTGCATTAATTCTGCAGTGTAGATGCTGCCTTAATTTCATTCCTTTCCTGAACTCTGATGATCTGCCCAAGAGTTTCTAGAACACTTTTTGGTTTTTATGCTTTGAAGACTACTTTGCATTGCCCACCACCCTTGCAGAAGATGATTGACTAGCAAGAAATAGGACTAGAGGCCTTTAAGATGAAGGCCTGGCTCTAGCAGCGGAGGTACAGACATGGGAAGACCATAGGCTCCCACAGGGAAGGTGAGGCAGGGTGGGGTAGGAGCATCTCACCCAGAACAAAGGAGACAGGGATGAGGTTGGCATAGTTGTCGCAGTAAATAACCACTCTTTCGAAGACTCGCTTCCGATCCTCATCTAAGACATAGCTAGAGGTAGGAATAACAAGGAGAGCAGGAATAAGAAAGAGGCATATTTGGCACAAGTCGGCACACTTAGACCTGCCACTCTTGCAAAGGCAACCTGATGAAAGTTTCTATGGTCCAACTACTAGACCTCCCAGCTACAATCCAGGGCCCTGCAGCCTTGGAGGAGAGGTATGGAATTACTACCCAGAATGCAGCAATTCATAGGGTCAGCAACAAACAGGAATGGTACCAATACCTGGACCAGAGTGGTGTCTCAGGGTCCAATGGGACTGATGCTGGCGGCACTGCAGCATCATTTCCCTCCCTCCCTTCCTTTCTTTTAGTATTTTAAAGGCCTTTTTATTGCTAGGTGTATTTTTTGCTATCTTTCTTTTGTACTGTAAAAGGCATGTACATGGTTATAGATGGTCACCCATTGGGGAAAAAAACTTTAAAAAATACAGATTGAGTCTCCCTTATCTGAAATACTTGGGATCAGAAGTGTTTTAAATTTTGGATTGTTTTGGAATATTTGCATATATTCAATGAGATATCTTGGAGATGGGACCCAAGTCTAAACATGACATTCAATTATGTTTTGTATACACCTTATACACAAGCCTGAAGATAATTTTATAGACAATATTTCTAATAATTTAGTGCATGAAACTAGTTTGTGTATACTGAACCATCAGAAAGCAAAGGTGTTGGTACTATCTCAGCCACCCGTGTGGACAATTTTGGATTTTGGAAGATTTTGGATTTCAGAATTTCAGAAAAGGTAGATTCAATTTGTATTATGTTTTGTATGAAAATGGCATTTATTCCCAAGTAAATGTGCTAAGCATCAGGTCAGCAGAAGTAAAGTCCATGTTACTCCTTAGTCTTGCTAATGATTTAGTTGAGTTTAAATGTGATACTGCAATGTACACTTGTCCCTCCACATTTGCTGGGGCTAGGGGCACAGGGCCCCCGTGAATGTGGAAAAACCACAAATAACAAAAACACTATGTTTTTACCTGAGAGAACATTTATCTAGGAATCTCTAGGTCCTCCAGTGAAACTCTGTGGTCAGCGTCTGCAAGACATTGACCATAGAATTGTGCTGGAGGAGCTACAAATGCCTAGTGGAGCGCTCTCTCTAGGAATCTCTAGGTCCTTCAGGGCAACTTTTGGTTAAAGTTGACCATAGAGATGCACTGGAGGACCTAGATATTCCTAGAGAGAATATATTAATAAAATCCGTGAATAATCAAAGCTGCAAAAGTCAAAGCCGCAAATGTGGAGGGACGAGTGTATTTCTTCCCCTTCCTTTCCCCCCTCCTTCTCAGAGTTGATAAGCAGTCTTCTGTGTGTTTTATTTTCCCTGTAACATAGCGGGAGTGTAACAGCAATTATAACATATGGAATGGTGGGCAGAAAAGAGAAATGTTCATTGGAGGCTCCACAACTGAAGTAATGCACACAACTCTCTAAAGCAGTGTTGGGACTGCAAGGTTTAAGTTCAGCATCTAAAGGGGGCAGGGGGAAGAGTTGTGTGGCCTTCTGAATTTTGTTGAACTGCACTTCCCAGCATTTCTCACCATTGGTTATTCTTGCTAAGGCTGATGAGAGCTGGAGGATTACATGATTCCTATTCCTAGGCTAAGCTTAACCAAGCAGAATTAACAGAAAAGGTGCTGGTTGCTGTTGTTTATTCGTTCCTAGAGCCCTTTTCTGTGGCAGTCCAAAACAGAAAGTATATCTGCATACACACAGTTAGATCTGTCTCATACCACATAAGTGGCTATGGCTCCAACCTATGGAATCCTGGGCTTTGTAGTTTGATTAAGTACTTATAATATTTTACAAGAGAGTTCTTCTGCCTGTCTCCAGAGGATTCTGCACCTCACCAAGGTATAAATTCCAGGTTTCCATATGGTTTAATCTGTCACAGACTGCATCTACACCACAGAAACAATGCAGTTTACACCACTTTAACTGCCATGGCTCAATGCTATGGAATTCTGGGATTTGTAGTTTTGTGATATATTTAGCCTTCTCTGTCAGAGAGCTCTGGTGCCGCAATAAACTACAACTCAGGATTCCATTGGATGGAGCCACGTCAGTTAAAAGTGTCAAACTGCATTATTTCTGCAGTATAGCTGCAGCCATAACTATCAGACAGTATAGTTAATGAAAATCAAAAGACTAGATAAGATTGTCCATGGAAGAGAGGGAGGGTTCACAAAAATATTGCAGAAGGGGAGATAAAATTGGGGGAAACCTCAGGCACAAGAGTACAGCCTGGGATGTTAATTTTTAAATAAATTAATTATTTGTTATGGGGTGGGGGAAGGTAACTGCTCATCATTGCTCATTATTTCCTGTTTAAAGTATGTCACATATCAGTTTTAGAGACTTAAAAGAAATTAATCACTTTTAAAATACCAAAATGGCCTATAATTCCCCCAAAGCAACATTTTAAGTGTGATTAGTAAACTATTAATTACAGTTAAAAATACAGTGGACTGGATTCCATTAAAGTTTATGCTATACTTTTTTTCCCTTCAAAGCTGCTACTGGATTCCTTTATATCTTTTTATGCTGAAACAGACTAACACAACTTTGTCTTTGAATACTTCTACTGATGCTGGTTGTTACATTATTAGTGTTGTTGTTTTTAAAATAACAGTATGATGTTCTCATAACACACAAACACACCCAATAACATGTTTAATTACTTATAATACATTACTTCTAAGCTGTGTTGCAAAGTGCTAGAACACACATAAATTCCAGGAGCTGGGAACGCCTATCATGCCAAATCTGCAACAGATAGGTAAAGTGAGTCATGGAAAGAGATGGGTGTGTATTCCCTTGCTTCGTCCCTCCATTCATGTAGCAAGTAAGTGGTGCTCTGGGTAAGAAGGCTGCTAGGCCTGGGAGACTATTTGATGCCAATCCAGATCTTCTCATCACAGGGGAGACTCCCTAGTTGGAGGATAATAGCAGAGTGTTCAAAACTAATTCTGTCTCTCAATAGGCCCTGGATCAGACATCTCGATCTTGAGTTGAAAACTGGGGCAGTGCAGTTCAAGCTCAAAGAGGGATGATCCATACAGCTAGCAGAACACAGAAACGCTCTGGCTGCTTCTACACATTATTCCTCATTGCCTCTATTTAGCTGCTCCAAGTACCAACATAATGCACTGAATTGGACAGCAAAGTCAGGCATATACGCCAAGTATTTCTTGATGGTGGTAGTGGTGGTGGTTGAATCATGTTAATTGAAATAAGTTCCAATTCTATGGTTCTACGCGTAGGTTTACCTCACTGGCAGGGGGTTGCATGAAGGTTAGGATCCTTTCCATATTTGATGCTATAAATCTATTAAGTTTATTGCACGACAAATGCAGGAACAAGAACAGAATGGAACGGCACAGAACGGGGTGAGAACGCAAGTTACCGCACAGGAGAACGCCACCGATGCCGCTGGGATCCCCAAGCTGTTCCCCATCCATGGTATGGCAGCCAATTTTAAAGGACGATTTTGAACCATTCTTCAAAATTGGCTGCCAGGAATGGCTGGGAACGACTTGGGGACTGCGGTGGCATCGGCGGCATTTTCCTATGCAGTAACTTGCGTTCTCACCCCGTTCCTTGCCGTTCCGTTCCGTTCCTGTTCCTGCAAGTGCCATACAATAAACTAATGATTCAGGATGGCTAGCAATCTAGATAATTACTGCTTTGCAAAAAGGAGTGAGGCTGGACATTGCCATATAATTCTCTCCAACTCTCCGGATTTGGCAGGGACAGTCCCAGTTAATATTCTGCTGTCCTACATTTCCCAGCTGTTTTTAAAATGTCCCAGTTTCTCTCTCCTTCTCCCACTTTCCCCTTCACCACTTACTTCGGTTGCTGCAAGCTGAGTTCAAAATGCAAAAATAGTTTGCAGTCAACTAAGCAGAGGAAAAGAGGGGTCAGAATCTTGCCCTTCCCAGTAGGCTCAGGCAAACACAAACGGCAGCACCCCCTCCTAGCTTGCCTATTCTTCCTCATTAATAGCTTTTGCCATCTCAACCACATTCTGATGTTGCTTGGCCAGATGTGTCCCAGTTTTCATATGTGAAATGTTGGCAAGTATGCCATATTTATACTTGTTTCCCCCAATATACTCCAGTGGGTTATGCTACAACTTGAGCTAATTAGACAGTTTGTGACAAAGGCTGCATATCCTCCAAAAATATAACTAAGTACTGTACAAAAATGTTTCCCTAAATTGTTAAAACTTCTCAGAGGAGAAACGATGTTTGCTTTGGGAAAAAAGAACAGGTGACTGATCCCAAAAATAAGGAAAAGGTTTTGAAAAGCCCTGAATGTGAGGAGCTGGCAACCAGAAGATCTGACTTTCCTTTTTACTTGGGTCATACTAAGAAAGTTGGGCCAGCATTTAGTGTTTACCGATAAGTAAGGCTGAGTCCCATGTAAGAAGTGGAGAAGACCAGGAATTCCTTGTAGAGCAACTTGTAGATGCTTCCACGCCAAAGGATCAGCAACTTGTAGAAGCCACCAAAGCGGGCATTGGCCACACGTGCTGTGTACGTGACAGTCATGGCTCTTCAGAAAAACATTCAGTGTCTCTGCAGTGTAAGAAGAAACAGAATTAAGTCTCCAAAATGGCAAACGTCTCTGAAGCAGCACTCCTGTCCCTACATCTCACAAAAGAACTCACAGATGAGAAAGAATCTGGGTGCCCCAAAAATTCTACCTTTTTGTATTTTATTTATTTAACTTATATCCTGCTTTACTTCTAGGGTTGGGACACAAGGTGGTTCACATCCTAAAACAGCAATCTCAAGTTTCTGATGTTGATGCTGCTTCGAACTAGCCAATCATGGCCTTCCAGATGTTTTTGTAATGCAGCTCCCATGGTCTCTCGTCATGGGCTATGCTGGCTAGGGCTGAGGGGAGCCGCAATCCAACAACATGAGGGTCACAAATTGTCTACTCCTGGGATATGGTCAGAAGGGGTGTTCTCTTCCGTCAGCACTCTTTCCCCTAAATGTTGGGAATATCTGGGGAAGAAACTTTTCCATCTCCATAGAAAGGTCCTCTCCTCTGTGCCTAATGTCTTGGAATCCTCCCTTGAATGTTATATTATTATAAATAAAATTACACAACTCTATACTAATAAGTAAATGGGCTTCCTCCTATGATGCAGATGTGTGTTATGACCAGCAGAGATAGTCAATCACCTGTCATAGGAGTATATATTTTTATATATAAAAGGGGAGCCAGCTTATACAGTGGTTGTAGTGCTAGACTAAGAATCTGGAAGACCAGGGTTCAGCCACAGAAACCCACTGAGTGACCTTGGGCAGGTCACACTCTCTCAGGCTAAATGGAAGGCAAAGGTAAACCTCTTCTGAAGAAATCTGGTCAACCCCCCCCCCCCAAAAAAAATCCTATGACAGGATCATCATAAGTGAAAGCAGACTTGAAGGCACATAACAACAAGCAGTGTGTGATTTATATTTTTAACCCTGCATGTGTGATGGACATAGGGTTTTGGGAAAGCAGGGTTTACCGTAAATCCCTGCTCAGCTATGGAAACCCACTGGGTGACCTTGGGCAACTCACATTCTCTCAGCCTCAAATGAAGGTAATGGCAAACCTCTCCTGAATAAAGCTTATAAAGAAAACCCTACAATAAGATCACCATTGGTTTGAGGCACATAACAAGATGAAATATAATAAATAAATAGTATTTATAGGCAATTGATAGAAATATAAAACTAAATAGCTTAAACAAATAAGAGTAGAAGCTAGTACTTTTTGACCTAGTAAAGATCTCATGCAGAATAGGCCCGCACCACCACCTTGGTGCTGGAATGGCTCTAGGGTCTGAACATCTCCAATAGGAATATATTTATAATACTTGTATGGGTTCACCATTGAAGAAAATAAAATATTTATCTAGTAACACATACAGGTAAATAGCACAGCATTGTTCCAGATATAAATCTGTTACCTCAGCTATGAGCAGTCAAAATGGGGCCACTAATGAAAATATTTCAGAATTATGACATTCAGCTTTATCAGTTTCTCATGCCCTGCAATAACTTAGCCTGCAAAGAACCAAGCCGAACTGCATACAAGGGAAAGAATCTCACATCACTTTGACCTCACCTCAGTTTCCCTCACTTTCCTTTCTTCTTTCCCCTTTGGCATTTTTATTGTAGCCTCCTCAGGGCAGAGATATGTTTTTGCACACACTGTTGGTACTATACAAATAATAATACCTTTACCATAGGAAGAGTTTATTGCTTTGTGCATTCAAATGGGCTAACTCTGCACAGGCATTGCAGGTGCTTCCAGACTCCGGGTGCAATTCTATGTGTGATTATTTCAGAGAAATCCCCAATGAAGGACTGTTGTTGAGTAAATGGACAGAATCATGAACCGGAAACTATTCTTAAGGTGGAGCGGGGCTCAAAATTGGCAGTAAAGTCATTGTCCACTTTCAATATCATTTTTATATTACAGTAAAGACACCTGTAGCACCAGTGCACTGTTTTTAAAAGCATTATACTATGGAGGAGACATGTTAGAAGATAACAGTATTGCACATATAATACTCTTCAAATGCTATGTAAAACATGCATATCTGCTGAGCTTGAGATATGAAGAGTCTCTTGATGTAAGACATGGAATTATAGTTTATATAGTGAGGCAGTCATACATGCCAATGACAATAATTTATTTAGGGTGATATGAATAAAAACAAATTGTAAAGAGCTTCAATAGGTTTTCTCTAAACTGGAAGAATGAGCTTTACTTCTCAAATGAAAAATAAATAAAAACAAGGACACAGTGATACATTTGGGATACATTCTTAACTGTTAGCTGCCCCGATTGTTCTCAGAGGGGCGGGATATGAATTATTATTATTATTATTATTATTAACACTATATAGCCACAATTTATCTTCCATAATCACATATCCACTAATGGATGTGAGTCTGCAGCAACTGGTGAAAGGATCTGTGGATCATGCTTTATATTTCCTAGATTCCCTTCCATGTGTTCAGTGTAGCTCACTCCCAAATAAGTGTGTATAGCAGGGGTAGGCAACCTAAGGCCCGGGGGCCGGATGCGGCCCCCCGAGGCCTTTGAACCGGCCCCAGGTCAGTCCTGCTGCCGCTGCCGCCTGCCATGATGATATTGATTATTGTTGTTATTACTTGTTCTTGGGGTTTTCTTGGCAAAATCTCCACAGGGGTTTTGCCATGGCTTTTCTGGGGCTGAGAGAGTGTGCATGCATATTTTTTAATTTTTAAAAAAAATAATTAATTTTTTTATTTTTATATTTATTTATTTATTTATTTATTTTTGGTGCTTCGGCCCCCCAATTGTCTGAGGGACAGAAACCTGGCCCCTGACTCAAAAAGGTTGCCTACCCCTGGTGTATAGGATAGATTGCAGACAGCCTTTGTTGTTCCTGGGAAGACTCAGCTACAGCGGTTATCTTTATAATTTTGTTGTACTCGATCATTTAAATGCACATCTGATTATTTCTAAGGGCACTCAACTACAGGGCAGTCTTGGTGGTTGCATGTTTGGGGATATTTAGCCACCTGGCCTAGTCTTAGGGAGCTCAAGCTCCTCCTGCCCCCACATTCCCAGGTCCATGCACAGGATTGTGCTGTCAACGTAACTTGTTTTCTAATATTTTAAAAATGCTATCCTTTCTCAGCAGGAGTCAAGAGTGGTGTAGGTTTTCTCTCTTTATCTTCTCAGCAACATGGCACAGCATATTAGCCTATGAGACAGGGACTGGCTTGAGGTCACCCAGTGAGTTTCACATCTGGATTCGGATTTGAATTTAGGTTTACTCCAAAAGTTGCAACATACTGACTCTCAAGAGATGCAATTGCCTAGATCAGTGGCTCTCAAATCTTTGCCTTCCAGTTGGTTTGGACTTCCAGAATCTCTGGCCATTATGCATGCTGTCTGGGGTTTATGGGAGTTATAGTTAAAACATCTGGAAGAACAAAAGCTAGGTCTATCAGACAATGACTTAAATACCCTAAAGGTAATAGATCCTGCCTGATATTGGAAGCTAATCAGAGTCAGCTCTGGTTAGTACTTGAATAAGAGACCGCCAATGGATACCAGGTGCTGCAGGCTATATTTCAGAGGAAAGAACTGGCAAAACCACCTTTGAGTATTCCTTGCCTAAGAAAACCCTATGAAATTAATGGGGTTGCCAGAAGTCAACAGGTGACTTGAAGGCACAAACATACTATGCTGCCTCTGTCCATGTGTGCAAGAAATTTCAATACTGGAAATACTGGAAAGAAAGGGAGAAGAAAATTTTATATAATATACAAAGAAAGTAACTTATCATGTTATAAGGAGAACAAAATTAGTGTACTTAAACATTTTGAAATTGAATCAAAAGACACAGATGCACAACATTCATATTGGTTTATAATGCGAACATGTGCAATACAACCTTCAGAAAAGTACCGGTAGCAGCAAATAAAAAGAATGCTTTGAGAATGAAGTTTGTCCAAACAGCAGTTTCCTACACTCCTACTTTCACAATTTTATACTACACTGAAAAAGCAGAAACCAGGGCAGATACACAGAAACATACAGTCAGCCAGCCCTCCGTATCCATGGATTTTTTTATTCACGGATTCAAGCATCCACTGTTTGAAAATATTTTAAAAATGTATAAATTCCAAAAAAGCAAACCTTGATTTTGCCATTTTAATAATAATAATAATAAAATGTTTATTATTATTATTATTATTATTATTATTAATACCCCACCCCTCTGAGATCAATCGGGGTGGCTAACAAGGTTAAAATACAATACATCCCAATCCTGTCCCTACCCCCCATTATTTTATATAAAGGACATCATTTTACTGTGCCATTGTATTTAATAGGACTTGAGCATCCATGGATTTTGGTGTCTACGGAGGGGGGAGGTCCTGGAACCAAACCCCAGTGGATACCAAGGGTCTACTGTACACAGTATGCTACATTATATTATTACGCTTTGCAAAACACTCCATTGTTTGGACTATGGCAACCTTGACAAAAAAACAAACAAAAAACACACCCACACACACTTTTTATTTCAAGCAGCAAAACACCCCATTGTGGCTTGTGAGCAGTGGATCAGTCTGCTGAACTGCAAAGAAATCCCCTGGCAAGATTGTAGGGTCTTGACTGACATGTTGCTGCACACACTTTTCCTGACAAGTGCTGTGCCTGAGATGAAGTAAAGCAGCCATGAAAACAGAATTTGGAAAACATACTTTTGGGGACGACATTCCCCAGAAGTTGCTATATTGAGAGTTGTCATCCAAACAGCATTTTCTCAGACTGTGGTCTGCAAGAGATGATCGCATGAGAAACTTTGGATTATATTATCTCCAGGCTGTGTTTGCTTGCTTATGTGGTTTTAACCATTTTTGAATGGGAAAGGAGACCTCAGATTCAGAAGAATGTTATGCTGGAAGTGTAGTTCTTATCCTTGGGATGAACTACGTAGTTGCTCCAAAGGAGGAATTCTCTTTTTGCACAAAAACACATGCAAGTTGTTCTGGGATTCCAAGGCATACTTTGATGGAGCCAGTCTCTAGGAGAGGAGATAAAACCAACTCTCCTTTCCACACCCACACTCACAACCTAGCAAGGGGTCCTGGCTTAATAACATTTTTTCCCCAAAAAAAATCTGGTACATTCCATTGAGAGATTCTTTTCCCCTGCTTGTTTTTCCAAGGGGAATTGAGAAATCAGATTCCTCCCACTGTGCGGATTGCCATCAAACCCTTCTAGCTTAACAATGGTAGGCAAGGGCCTTTGAAGGAGGCCCACTTCCCAGGCTGTCTAAATGAGTTCTTTCATTAATGAGTAATGTGGGGAGCCCATTTTTCCCTCCCCACAAGACCTATGGCTGGCTTATTGTAGGAGCCAGCCGCTCACTGACAACAAAGCCCCAAAGACCCTGTTTGTCTTTCCTTTCCGAGCAGCTATGAGGCAGGAATGGGGGGGGTGGACAGAGGAGACAGTGAAAGAGAACTTAGCTATGTGTGGGAGAAAAGTCTCACCAAGCCTAAAGATTACTTTTTGATGAGATGGCTATTAACTACGGGGGATTAGAGCTGATAGGAAACCAACCTGGCCAACACGGTTGCGCTGCCGGCAATCAGGTTGAAATGCCAGAAATGAGTTTTCTCAAGATCAGAGATTACAGATGATTTTAGGGACTGGGATTGAATCAACATTTTAGCTGCAGATTTAAAGGTCTGTTCCCTGCACCAAAGGATGAAAGATCTAAATGGACAGGTGATTTATAGGCACAAAAGATGGTGACCATGCATGCATATTTAAATAGCAAACCACACTTTGTTGCTGTGTGCCTTCAAGTAATTTCCAATTTATAGCAATTCCAAGATGACCCTATCATGGGATTTTCTTTACAAGATTTGTTCAGAGAGGGGTTGCTTTATCTTCATCTAAGTCTGAGAGTGGGACTTGCCCAAGGTCACTCAGTGGGTTTCCATAGCTGAGCAGGGATTTGAACCCTGGTCTCCAGAGTCATCGTCTAACTCAAAGCACCACACCATATTGGCTCGCACAAACCAAAATGATAAGTGGTGTGGACACTCTATTTAATAAAATAATAAGTAGTGTGGACATATGTGTGGAGACTCAGGTGAAGGAACTTTTTTGTATGTTTTCTCCAAAATCACCAGCAGAAAACATCACTCCTCAAAACAACTAATTAAGAAGAAGGAGGAGGAAATCTGGTTTTCTAGTTTCAGGTACATTCAGAATTTAACTGAAATAGTTTAATACTACAATGATATCTAAGGTACAAACAGCAATTAAAAGATTCTTTCCAGCCTCAGTGTGTAGTTTCTATTCCAAATCTCAATCTACTTGGGATAAAAATGATTGGTATTCCCATAATAAGGACAATAAATACTGGGAATTGTTGAGGCAGTAGAAAGCCTTTGTTTTATTTAGGTGATTGATACACCACACTTTATATCTCAAATAAAAGCAAGCAAGCAAGCAACCCCCCCCCCCCAAAAAAAAAAACGGACTTGTAGCAACTTAAAGAAATTCACTAGGACATATGCTTTAACACAGCTCTCTGGGCAGCTTATTTCCATTTAGTAAAACAATTTAAACAACAAATTCCTGTGGGAAGAGTTGTGTTACTCTGTTATTGTAAAAACTAGTAAGTCTAGAGCACACTTTAAAGTGGCACAGAACTGATTAAATACACACACACATTATTTATGATCACGTTAGATTGATTTGTTAAGGTTCTTTTATGCCTCTGTTCAGAGTAGTTTTGAGAGTGTATTATTTTATCTGCTAGAGTAAATTAATCTCTCTCTCACACACATATACACACAGTTTTTGTTAAGATAAATGCACAGTCCTTAATGAGACGTTGCCTGATCCTTTCTTAGGATAGCTATCAACTATTTATTCATACCTTCCTCACAGTATCTCAGAGGCTGAAACCTAACAGCAAACCAAGGCTGAAGGAGAAGTGAGTTTCACAACATCCATTGAGAAAACTGAGATTTCAGTTGAAAGTTCTATTCTGTGGACTCTACAATGGCATGAGTGCCTACAGTTGCTAAAGTTTTGGTGGGAAAAATCCCCCCCCCGCTTTTTAATCACCCTCATCTGGTAAAAAAGAGGAGATCAAGTGCCCAAGATTTGAGACCTTGCGTACATACAAAGGGCACCATACCTCAAATTTGCAAGTAAACCTATTTACTTATCCCTCTAACACGGCAAAATACTAGTTATGGAACCCACAATATTGCGGGGATGTTTGTGGGAACCAAACGTGTACAAGCTGAATAATAGTAAAGCCCAGCCCCAGACAGGTCTAGGGCACAGGAACCAGTTTAACACTCACCTGCGTGTGCAAGAGGTTATCAGTTGCTTTGGCTTCACCCTCAATTGGGACAACTGCAGGAGGAGAGCAGTCCAAAGAGCACAAACCCCCTTGACAATGATTCCCAAAACCAAACTCTGTCTGGGAAGGGACCAATTCCCCACACAGGCGCACACACCTTGACATCACTCAGCTCAGACAGCCCTTACATGTTTTTAAATGCCTTGAAGCCCAGCCCTCTGCATCTCCCACTGACCTCCTTCACCTCTCCCACAGGTAGGCTCTTGGATTGCTTGGCATTGGGCTCCTGAGGGGAGGGAGAGGCTGGGCTGTGGAGCTTGCCAAGGGGGTCTGTCACAGGCATGGCAGATGCTGAGCCCTTTCCCACCCCATTTGGAAGAAGAAAGGGGAAGGCATTCGGAAGTCAGGATGGGAAATCACAGAATGAGAGAGAGAAGCTTATGGGACTGACTGATGTCAAAAGGTGATGGTGGTGGGGAACCCAATAGGTCCAAGGTTAAAAGTGAGAAGATAAAAGTAATTGTGAAGTGTGAACAAAGAGAGGCTTCCAAGTTCCCGGTTGGACCACAGCCTCGCTGTTCATCATGCGCAATCTGTGCATCCCTACTCCAAAGTCCTATCAAGTCCAGTGAGACGTGTGGCCAAGTTTGTGGGTATTTCGTAGACAATTTTTTTCGGCTGAAGGTATTAGAGGGCGGACGAGGGATCAAAGCCTCATACATCTCCGTGAGAGGAAAGATAGTTTATTTCAGGAATGAAGCAGTGGTGGGGAAGCAGAAAGAGGCAAAAAGATGATGCGGGAGTTTCATTCACACTTCTAGTATGTATGTTTATATATACATTTCTTAAATTTCTGTCCTGCCTTTCCACCAAAGAACTCAAGGCCACATACACAGCTCTCCTCCTCCCCATTTTTATTCCCACAACCACCTTGGGAGGTAGGGTTTAATCTACACTGAAGAAATAATGCAGTTTGGCACCACTTTAACTGCCATGTCGCAATGCCATGGAATGCTGGGGTATGTCATTTTGTGAGATATTTAGCCCTCTTTGTCAGAGAGTTCTGGTGCCACCACAAACTACAAATCCCAGGAATCCATAGGATGGAGCCATGGCAGTTAAAGCAGTGTCAAACTTAGGGCCTTTGCAGACTGCCAGAAATAGTGCAAATTTAACTTCCCTGACTCAGTGCTAAGGAATCATGGGAACTGTAGTTTATTGTGGCATCAGAGCTCTCTGACAGAGAAGGCTCAATGTCTCAGAAAAAAATACAATTCCCATGATTCCCTAGCACTGAGCCAGGACAGTTAAAATGGACTCAATTTGCACTATTTCTGACAGTCTGCAAAGGCCTTTAGTTAGTTCTGCAGTGCATATTAGACCAATGTCAGGAGAGACAGTGGCCTAGATCCTGATGCTATTCTCAATTAAAGTAGACCCACTGAATCAATGGGATTTACATACGTGTTGAGGAACTGCTCTACAATTTATTGAATGGGTCTACTCTAGTTGGGACTAATCAAAAGGAGAGGCCAGCCACTGTGTGACAACAAGGCCCTGGGGGACTGCCAAACCCCAGCCAAAAACAATAACAATAACCTTGCATGGGCTCATCATTCTAGAAGTTTGCTAGACTGGTTATATAAATATTTATGTCTTTAACTTTGTTTATACTTTTAGGCTTTTTTCCTCCTGATGGAGGCCTTCAAAGCTACATAAAATGTAAAATAAACACTGCAATGAGATAATCAAATGTTGTGTGTGTATGTGCCTTCAAGCTGTCTGCCAACTTATGGTAACCCCATACATTTCATAGAGTTTTCTTAGGCAAGGAGTACTCACAGGCGGTTTTATCAGTTCCTTCCTCTGAAATACACCCTACAGCACCTAGTATTTGTTGGTGGCCTCCCATCTAAGTACTAACCAAGGCTGACCCTGCTTAGCTTCCAAGTTCAGACAGGATCTGGTGCCTTTAGGGTATTTAGGCCCCAATCAAGTGCTATTAAACTATAAAACAATATATTAAAAAAAGAACAAACATAAATCTTAGGTTGAGAAACAAAAGCATCCCCAAGTGTGCAACCATAATCAATCAGAACAGCAAAGAAGCAGAAAATAAGAACCATTTCAGCTCCAAAGACCAACAAAACGGGTTTTAACAGGAGGTGAAAAAAACTAAAAGGTAGGGGCCAAATGTGTGTCCTGGGGGCATTCCAAAGCCTATGTAATTTAAAAGGCCCTTGTTGCTGCCAATTGGTGACAGGACATGGACTAAGATTATCTGCAAAAGAGATCAATGGATGAGCAGATTTATGAGGCAGCAGGGAATCCTTGCAATACCTTGGCCCCAAATGTAAATTGGTCAGCATTGTGCATTGTGCTCAGAAATAAACCACACAAAATATTGCTAATATATAAAAGGAAAGCAGAGGTTAGATTTCAATTGGAGACAGTAAAGCTGGTTATCAAGATGACATGCAGCTGAATGTTTATTTGGATTTCTAGCCCCTCCTAGATTTTAGCACAAGTTACATTTTTAAGATGTGTACACATAAAATATCCAAAACTAGATCTCATAAAAGTCACTTTGTTTGACTACAACTCCCAGAATCCCCCAGCCAGCATATCTAGTGGCCATACTGGCTGAGGCATTCTATCTGGAAGTATTAGTCCAATTAAGTAACTGTTCCAGTCTTTCTCCAAAACTGGGTTCTGTGGTCAAGGCTCCAGTTATGAACATGTCACATGAGTTGGATCTCTCCCCTTTGCCCAGTTTTTATTCTGTCAGATTCCACATTTCCTCCCTTCCCAGTTACACGTCCCATCAGCCTCGAGAGCACAGGTGGTGGACATTTGTGTCCCTCCAGATCTTGTTGGATCACAGATCCCATCAGTTCGTCAGCTTAGCCAATAGTGAGATATGTTGGGAGTTGCAGTGCAATAATATCTGGAAAGCCACTCTTGCCTCTCCCTGTTCTATTGTGGTGGTGGTGGTGGGCCTTTAAGTTGTTTCCCACTTATGGCAACACTAAGGCCATAAGTCATGGGGTTTTCTGGGGCTGAGAGTGTGTGACTTGCCCAAGGTCACCCAGTGGGGTTTCATTGCTGAGCAGAGAATCAAAACCTGGTCCCGAAGGTTGTAGTCCAATGTTCAAACCACTGCACCACTCTGGCTCACTTCTCTTTTAAAACCTGTTTTTTCTTTGTCTGCTTAAGCACTCTTAATTCCCTTTCCTATGGAAACCTGATGAAACCACCTTCCCCACTTCCCCACCTTCCTGTGTTTGACCAGTCAATATCCCCAAGGGTTTGGTGTCTGGAACAGAGACAAACCAAGCCAACAGCCACACAGCAAGGGAAACTAGTTTAGAGGGGAAAAGAAGAGGAGGGAAGGAAATTATGGCTCCTCTTCTCCCTGCAACCTGAAACAGAAGAGAAGATGACAGCAGCTGCAGTAAGGCCAGGGACCACTTTTTATGCCCAAGGATCCTCCGGAGGCCCCATGGTCTATCAAAAAATAAAATAAAACACCCAAAGTGGTTGGAAGTCCACCTCATGTTCTAAAAAATTGGATTTGTTGATGTTAACAGTGCAAGGAGGCCTTGCAACCAATTTTAAAGATACACTGTTAGGCATGAAGATTTCCAGGAACAAAATTCACCTTCCATTTTTGTTTTTGTTTTTTGTTTGTTTGCCAGAGAAAAAGTCAATCTGAGGATTTTGAAGGCATTGACAGTCACACGAACATCTTTGAGGGGCATATTTTGCCCATCCCGGTCTATACAGATGTAAATCATATAAACCTCATGTTGTACAGTATTCCCAGCTTGGGAGGAGGGAAAAAGATACTTATGATCAGATGGGAAGAAGACAGAAACTGTCATTCTTGTGTTCTAGCTGAGTAGGCCAGCTACCAACAGGGCTACAGCCAACTGCAACTTCCTTGGTGCTGTGTATTAAATCTGATATATTTAAGTGTTATCTCCTGAATCTTTGTAGCTGAATGTGCCTTTACCACCCAGAAACTAATGAGCAACCCACAACAGCAAACAAGCAGCTTAGATAACAAACTGGCACCACCACCCAGCCATGTTACCCACAAAGAAGCCCTTTGGGAAGTTTGAATGCAATGGGAGAGGCCCCCTGTTAATAGGGGCAGACGAAGAGAAGCCTGCTTGGCCATGCAAAGTCCTTTGGAAGAAGTAACTTGGTTGCCCTGTTGGCAAGAAGGACTAATGCTAATCCACACAAAGCCTGGGAGCAAATTGTAACAAGGTTTAACCTGAGACTCTAGAGTGGCTGCTCAGTCTAAACTAGTTAGTAAAAATTTTAATAAGCTTATAGGGTAATGATTTTGGATGGGGAGCAGGTGAACTTCCAGATGTTGTTGGACCCCAGCTCCCATCAGCCTTATCCAGCCAATGGTGAAGGATGGCAGGAATTACAGCCCAACAATGTCTAGAAGCCACAAGTTCCACAACACTGATCAAGTCCCACCACTCTGGACAGAAGAGTTCACCATAAATGTTCCCCAAGACAAGAGCATGGCACCAGCAAGAAGCTACCTACCCTGCACCAGCTTCTCACCAGCCTGTTTGTTCCCAATGCACAATCCAGATCTTACAGAAATTCCTTGAGAAGCATCTTCTGCACACATCAGCTCCTGCTTTCAGTCTGTTGGAAGAAGCCCGACTGCTCAAACTGGCTGTACAATAAGGTGAGCAAGTACCTGCCAGAGCCCAACCCTTGTAGCTGTTGCTCTTGCTGTGTGTCTTCAAGACGTTTCTGACTTATGCTAACCATAAGACATGGGGGGGGGACGACAAAATTTGCACAGAGAGGATTTCCCTTTACCTTTGTCTGAGAGAGTGTGACTTGCCCAAGGTCACCCAGTGGGTTTCCATTGCCAAGTGGGGAATCAAATCCTGGTCTCCAGAGTGCTGGTCCAACTTCTAAACCACTACACCATTCTTCTTCTTCTTGTTGCTGTGTGGCTTCAAGTTGTTTCTGATTTATGGTGACCCCGTGGTCCATTGTATCACAGGGTTTTCTGGGGTGGAGAGTGTTTGACTCACCCAAGGTGACCCAGTGGATTTCCATGTCTGAGCAGGGAATTGGACCCTGATCTCCAGAGTCATAGTCCAACACTCAAACCATACACCGTGTATCCAAAAATACTTATACTGAAAACTGATTTCTCTGATTATCATAAACATTTCCAACCTGTTATCAGGTTAGAATTGTACTAGGAGAGAATCTGTCAAGGGGGCACTAAGCTGGCAAGAATGAAAAGAATTTAAGAGAAAAAAAAGGAGGAATACAATTTATGAGACTAGTAGTTAGTTCTGTCAGATACCTTTAATGTACCTGTTTTTCCTTTAAGATGATAGTGGTAGCCATATCTAGAACAATATCTTTGTCAATGTGTGTGTTTATGAGCAATGAGAATGTAATGTAGGGTGACAATTTATCTAGCATTTGCAGTCCTTACCACTTAAATAAACACTCCATTATTTCATACTGGACTAACTCCGCTACTAAACCCTTATAGCTGGGCTGGAGGACCTGTGGCCTAGCAGGTATTGTTGGACTTCAATTCCCATAACCCTCCTCCAGTCTAGTAAATGCTGAAGGATGATGAGAGTAATAAGTAATTGGCATCCGGAAGGGCAGTTTCCCTACCCATGCCTTTTCACTTGGCTTGTGTAAAAGTTGCCCAAGCCAGTCCCTCTTTGGCTCTTTTCAATTTGCTATGGAGCCGACCAAGCTTGGTTCCTGGCTGCCTGCTCAGACTTGCCAACCACCCTTTCTCCTTCAGCATTAAAATGTTATCAGTCACTGATTTCACAACATGATACTCAGTCCCATCATCACCAGCTCTTTGAATCCTTACATGACCTATCCTTGGGCATGAAACTAGGGAAATTTAGACTGTATCAACAGTGAGTGTTTGTGTGTACATGACTGTATGGAAACACCTATGGGTGGGTATGTTTATATGCATGTGGAGTACCTGAGTTGTTACTAAATTCAAAATACCCAGATTGGTAGCCATCAAAGCCAGATCACTAGACTGAGAAAACCAACATGGAGACAGAATTCTCACACTCTTAGTTATATCTCCTTGACCCCAGAATGTCCCTTACATGAATAAAAAATCTATCACATACTGAATTATAGTGCAGTTCCACAAACTCAAATAGGTTTATAACAGTAGGACTTAATATTGATGTATAAAATGATATTTATAGGTCATTAATCCAATAATGTATTCTATTCCTAAAGTGTTTGATTTTTCTAAATTAAATAGTGGATGTTAGATTCTTCCTGCTTTTGAAATATTGTGGGATATTGTTAAATCTGTAGGCTTAAATAACCAGGAGCAGATCGCATGCTAATAGAGCTGCTTATCTTCTCTAGTTCTAACTAAAATCTGTCAACAAATATGGAAAATAAAACAGTTCCACACAGACTGGAGATACTCAATATAAATTCCAATCTCTAAGAAAGGAGACACTAGGGATTGCAGTAATCTAGAGGACTTAATTTCCCATGCAAGCAAAGTGATACTCAAAATTCTACAACAAAGACTTTCACCATATATGGAGTGAGAAATGCTAGATGTCCAAGCTGGGTTCAGGAGAGGAAGAGGCACTAGAGATCATGTGTTTGATACACCAAATAATTTTACAAGAAAGTCAACCTGTGCTTTATAGATTATAGCAAATCCTTTGGCTGTCTAGATCATGAAAAATATTGATTGCTCTTAAAAAAATGGGTGTGTGTAACCTGCACGTAGGACAAGAAGGTGCAGTTAGGACAGAAAAAGGAAAACATGTTTTCTAATTGGCAAGAGGTTGGGCAAGGATGCATTTTATCCCCTATCTGTTTAACTTGTATGCTGAACATATCATATGTAAAGCAGGAGTGGACTCAGAGGAAGGAGGCAAGAAAATTGGAGGTAGGAACATCACCAATTTAAGATGACACCATACTACTAGCAGAAAAATAGCAAAGACTTGGAACAATCAGTAAATAAAGTAAAGGAAGAAAATGCAAATTATTTACATAGCTTTAAAGTAGATGATGAAGACATTGAAATACTTCAAGATTTTCCACACCTTGGCTCAGGGCATGTCTACAATGGCTATTTGCATAGGTTTTCTTCCACCCTCACATTACCCTGTCTAAACGATGCAGGGGACGTTTTCACACGGGGCTTAAGGCAGACCCAATCCTACCTCACTCCGGCCCCAGTCCGGCTCCTTTGCCAATTTTTCACACGACGTCGCAGCAAGCCCCGCCCCATCCAGTGCCATCCCCAGCGCAATCCTGCGTCATGCCAGGTCCTTTCTCCGAGTGTTCACATGACGTCGCAGCAAGCCCCGCCCCACCCCGCCCCATCCTGTCCCACCCCCGGCGCATTTCTGCATCATCCCCGTTCTTTTCAATTCCTCTTTTAAAGAGGAATTGCCTCTGCCGCGGCCGGAAGCAATCAAGAATCACTCTGGAATTATGCTGCTTTCACCTCCGGTATGATTCTTGATTGCTTCCAGGCGGCTTTGAGACCCCTAGTGTGAAAACGTCCAGGGCCAAAAGCGTGATTCAACTGCCGACTGTCCACAAGTGGGAAGGGCAGTCCCCTAGTGAATCCTAGCCATCCCTCCCCTAACACGCTTTAAAATAATTCACCATTCTGGGAATCAGTCCAGAGTGACACTGAGTGGCTATCTACACAGCATCCTGCTAGAAAAGACAATAATGCTAGGAAAGTAGAAGGCAGTAGAAAGCAAGGAAGACCAGATACCAGATGGATAGTCTCAATCAAGGAGGTCACAGGGCTGAATTTACAGGACCTGAGCAGAGCAGTGGAGGACAAGGGGGGAGGAGATATTGCCTTCACAGTGTTGCCATGAGTGGAAACGGACTGGAAAGCAGTTAGCAACAACAAAGTAGAAGGCAGTAGGAAAAAAGGAAGACAGTGTTATGTATATTATATTGCCACAATAGCAAACTACTGTGTCCCCAATAGGGATCAGAACAAATGTATAGACCTTTTCCTTAAAGCCGTGAATGACACAGCGACAGCTGACATACTAATTGGAGATTCTAATTATATCTTAGATTTTAGGATTATATTTTAGGATTATATCTTAAAACATATTAACAGGGTAGGACTGGTAGACCCTTGGAGAATTCTCCACCCCAGAGAGAGAGACTACACCTTTTACTCACCCAGGCATGACACCTACTCAAGAATCGATCACTTTTTCATCAGCAAAACTCCAAAATTAAAGATGTGGCCATAAAGCCCATACTTTACTCCAATCCTCCCTCTGATTCTAGAATGGATCTTGGATAAGGATATGATGCCCTCCATAATATGGAGATTCATTTCTCACTTACTGCTAAACAAACTTTTTAAAGTAACCATTCAGGAAACCATAAAATCCTTTTACAAAAAAATTAAAAACTTTTAACACCTCAGAAGTTTTATTCTAGAATACATTTAAAACGATTCTGAGAATGCTGTTTATTCAGGAGGGAGTGAAGCAGAAGAAAATAAGAGATGCCAAAAGAGCATCTCTGATTACTGAACTTACTATGCTAACATGTCACATAGCAGTCTCAAGATGTAAATACACTTAATGTCCTGCTGCAAAAAAAAGGCAGAGCTCAACAACTAGATTTTAAGAAAATCTAAACAGTAATGCAATTCACTAAGGCATACTATGATGATAATAATAAGAACTCCAAGCTATTGGCTAGATTAGTTAAAAGGAGAGTAGAAAAAATTAATTCTGAGCGTCACTACTGAGAATGGTAAAATCATAATTAAATTGAGCTTCATCCTTAAAAAATTAAAGTTTATTTCAAGTTATATTCCTCTGAGTCCCCTGAAGATTTAGGCTTCCCTAAATCATACAAAACTCATCACAACCTATAAATCCATTCTAAATGAACCCATTACAGAGAAGGAAATTAGTCTTGCAATGCAAAGTCTAAGAACAGGCAAATCTCCAGGTTCGGATGGACTAGTGGGTGGTTTTAAACTCCTGAAAGAAGCTCTGATCCCCCACTTGTCTAATCTCTTAAATGAAGTCTGCCCTCCCACACTAAATAGTTGGAAAATCTAATTAATCATCCCCATTCCCAAAACCACAATCTACCCACAAAATAATTTAGGCTCATTGTCCTCATAAATCAGGATGTAAAACTTCTGACTTCCATTTAAGCCATGGATTACATCCAGGTTGATCAGGCAGGATTCATGATGGCTCACAAGCTGGCAGATGCAATTAGAAGGACATTAAACATAATATACCATTCAAACCTCAAAAACTCCCCAACGTCACTAGTATCCCTTGATACATTGAAGGTGTTTGATAGGTTGCAAAGGAAATATGGATTTATATTTAAAAGAATTATTTTTGGAGATGGATTTGTCAACCTTCTAAGAAACCTGTATGAGGATTCAGAAGCTATTATACAAGTAAATAGAAGAGACTCCTCACCAATTAATCTAAAAAGAGGCACCAAGCAGGGATGTCACCATTCACTGCTGTTATTTGCCATCATGATAGAACCAATAGTGGAATCCATTGGGAAAAACCCAAAGATCAGAGGACTGGTGATTAACAATCAGGAACAGAAGGTCAGTCTTTATGCAGATGATATATTATTATTTCTTAGAGATCCAGAAGCCTTGTTTACAGAACTAAAGAACATACTACAATATTTGACAGAACAGCCGGATTTCATGTCACTTTACAGAAGTCCAAAATGCTCTGCTTATATCCTCCTATAGCTCGTTTAAAAAAATGGTAGGAATTGACTAAACAATTAAAACTCTCTGGTTTTAATTATCTTAGAATTCTTCTAACAAAAGATTTAACGAAATTATTCCTCCTCAACTATAAACCACTTACCAAATGGATGAAAAAAATGGAAGATGTTTACCTTATCTCTCCTTGGTAAAATTGCCACTGAAAATGTTCTTACTCCCACAATTGCTGCCATTATTCCTTTCTATTTCTCTGAACCCTCCCACCCTTTATTTTAGATATTGGCATAATATAGTCAACAATTTTACATCTATGGGCAAGAGATCTAGGTTTTCTAAAACTGTCAGATATATGAGTTCACAGAATGGAAGGCTAACCATACCAAATATTGATTTTTACTTTGCAGCCTTCCAAACAAACCAGCTTATATAGATAATAAAAAAGGGATATCTTTTTAAAAATTGGTACATCTAGAAATGGGAAGCAAGATGACTGGAGGAATGAGCTTAATCTTCACAAACACTACTCTCAAACAGCTCAAAAATATTTTGAACCCTTTCCTTCAAATGTCTAGTTAGAGACAACAGAACCAAATGTTCGCACCTTGCCCCTGCCCTATCAGTCTTTTCCTTGTACACCCTCTTTTTAAGGATCCAGACAAATTTAGACAATATAGATCATGGAAAATCAAAGGTGTATACACAATAGAGAACTATTTAATCAGGGCAAACCCAAAACTAAAGAGGAATTGACTTTAACTTTATCCCCATTAAAACATACCTGGCTACAACTACACCAAATTGCCTCTTTTTTAGCACAATTGCTTTGCAAAGGAGAAACATCGTATTTCCTCACACTGTTTGAAACTATGTGTATATTAAAAGACCCAATGCTTAAAGGTTGATCAGCAACAATTTACAGATGGATGATTGAGGAGGTCTATGGCAGAGATACTAACCATAGGATGGGTTGAAAGGCAGAAATGAAAAAGGAAATTCCAGAATCAGACTGGTTGAAAATATGAAGTTGGCCTGCTCTTCCAATCCAGATCAGTCCTCATAAAAAAAAATTAAATAACAACACACAAATGGTATCTCACCCCTGTTCACTTAGCTAGGATCACAAAATCCACCCCAACCAAGTGTTGGAGAGGGTGTAGCACTAAGGGGACCTACATGCACGTGTGGTTAGAATGCCTCAAAATAAATCAGTTCTGATCTGATCTAATAGACACTGACTCCAAAATAACAAAACAAAGAGTGAATTTTTGCCCAGGTCTACTTCTTCTCTCACTATTCCTTGCAGAGAACAAAATGCTGAATCACAAAGAATTGACCACCTTCTTCATAGCCATAGCCAGACTGGAAATTGCCAAGAACTGAAAAACAGGTGATCTTTTAATTTAAAAAATTGGTGGAGGAAAACTTGGGACATATGGTTAATCGAGAAACTCACAGGCAATATAAGAAAGTCAAAAGGACAAATTGGAAAAACATTGTTTATTGAGAAATGGTTCCTTTTCATTAAGAACATCAACAATAATTTGCATCAGATACAACCTCCACTACCATCAAGTATTCTGGAAAGATATTCTACAAGACAACTCAACCATGCCAGGATTAGATCAACATTAGAACCTCATTAACACTGTGGATGTCTCAACTTTCCTCAATACTTCTTTATTTCATAATCATATCCATACTGTTGTTGATTTGCTATTTTGGTATTAATAATTGTTAGAAGAGTATTGCTTTTCTTATATGTTGACAAATTATACAATTCCTGAATTGTAATAAAATAAAACTCATTTTAAAAAGGTATCACTGTTTTGTGGATTTTGGATAAGAAAACTTTATGAAGTTCATGGGGTTGCCATAAATTGACAGGTGACTTGAACACACACACACTGTTAACTCTACTCTTGTGACCATCTGGGAACTGTTTCTTGCTTTGCATTTTATACTTAAGATTACCATTGTGACCCCTAGCTATTGTCTTTCGGCAAGATGTTCCAGCCTGTTTCAGCATGCTTTTAAACTGAATGAGTTTCACTATACTAGCCCAAGGAGGCAATGGGAACCTGAATCAGGTGCCTGGAGGCAATTCTAGGAAGGGTGGGCATAAACACACACATTTGAGAGATGCAAATTTACTCATGTCCTGCTGGTAGGCTTCACATGGGCAGAATTTTGGTCCGTTGCAAAGAGATGGATGGTTTGATTCTGGTTCTTATGTTTATAGAAGCAGTCCTGAGTCCTTTCACATTGCATACGTGTAGCACGATGATTCCACTTCAACTGCCATGGCAACATATTGTGGAATCCTGGGGTTTGTAGTTTGATCAGGCACTAGAGCTCTCTGGCTGAGAATTCAAAAGGTTCCTCCCTCAGCAAATCCCAGGATACCATAGGATGTTCCCATGGCAGTTAAAGTCGATAGTGCTATAGTTGCATAGTGTGAAAGGGACCAATGTTGATCTGAAAGACTGCTGGTATATCTGAAAAATTGGTTTTGCTGTTATTGTAGCATGTACTTAGTCCTAATGTTATCTGTGGAGGCACACATATGCCTGAAAACATCTTAGGCTAAGTTTTTTTGTGGGTTTTTTCGGGCTGTGTGGCCATGTTCTAGAAGAGTTTCTTTTTCTTTAAGAGCCACACAGCCCGAAAAAACCCACAAAAAAACTATGGATGCCGGCCATGAAAGCCTACGACTTCATCTTAGGCTAATTTGCTAAGTGGAAGTAAACTCTCACCGAATCCAAATAGATTTATATTCTATTTCCTTAGAAATATCACTTACACAATATATGTGGTAGAATTCAAAGATCTAGCTGTGTTAGTCTGTAGAGTCAGTCTGTAGAGGAATCTTGTAGCACCTTTGAGACTAACTGAAAGAAAGAAGTTGGCAGCTTGAGCTTTTGTAGACTTGAGTCTACTTGATTTGAGGAAGCAGATTAAAATCTATGAAAGATCATGCTCCTAGCTTCTTTCTTTCATTTAGTCTCAAAGGTGCTACAAGATACCTTTGCAATATATTGCGTAAGTGGCAATTCTAAGGAAATAGACTACAAATTAATTTGGATTCAATGAGAGCTCATTTTCACATGCATTTACACACATATGCAGGATCAGGCTAGCAGAACTGAAGTTACTGGGTCAGATACCATCAAGGCTGGTTAGGGAATGCGTTAAATACAGAATTGAGATTTATTATCTTCCCTCTTTTCATATTGCTCTGGAGGAGAAGTAGCTAAATCTGCTCATTTGCAGACACATATGTACAATAATTTGTTAGCCACTCCACATATTAAAATTATATTTAATTTTTAAAATAAAAATCAGGTATGGGGGCTATACTCTACTAATTATAACATTTATCAGAGATTATATGCAGCCTTCATCCAAAGCAGTGGTTCTCAGTCAGGAGCGCTCTTGTTTTGTTGGACTTCAACTCCCACAGTTCCTGACCATTGGCCATAATGGCTGGGGCAACTGGGAGCTGAGGTCCAACAATATATTAAGCTTCCCACCCCAGTTGAAAATGACTGTTCCAATGGGTAAGATTGTGATGTTATTTTTTACTTTATCCTCATAACATACTTGTGAAGAGTTTAGGCTGAGATATGGCGAGTACCTAATGCAGTGCAGCACTTATCTGCTCTTTATTGTCATGAAGTCAATGTTAATGAAGTAGCTCCTTTGTTTCATGATTTTGAAGATCAAGGAACCTTGTATTGCTCCACAGAGGCTTGTTTCTTTAAGTTCTGGAGGACAATATTGGTTGGGAAGAGAGCCAGCAAGGTGTCGTAGTTGGAGTGCTGGGCTAGGGAAACCAGGGTTTGAATCCCTGCTCAGCCAAGGAAATGCACTGAGTGACCTTAGACAAGCCTTAGAAAGGAAGGCAATGGGATATTTCCCCTGAATTAATCTTGCCAAGAAAATCCTATGATTCAGTCTCTGTAAGTCAGAGTCAGCTTGAAGGAATCTTGTAGCTTGAAGGAATCTTGTAGCACCAACAAATAGGTTGAGGAAATTATGCAGTTCCTTCCTGTGTACAAACAGGGAGTATGTGTTGTTGTTGTTGTGTGCCTTCAAGTCATTTCTGACTTATGGCAACTCTAAGGTGAACCTATCACAGGGTTTTCTTGGCAGGTTTCTTCAGAGGGGGTTTGCCTATGCCTTTCTTTGAGTCTGAGACTGTGGCTCATGCAAAGCCACCCAGTGGGTTTCCATGGCTGAGTGGAGGATTCAAACCCTGCTCTCCAGAGTCATAGTCCAACACTCAAACCACTCCACCACACCAGCCCTCATGAGTATGCTGCTTACAGAGGATATTTTGAGTTGGTTGCCTATATTAACAGTTCTATTCAAATGTATATACCTTCAGCTCTAATCCATGAAGACACGTAGGAACCTCGTGCCTCAAGTTTCAAAGTCAACATGTTTGTACCACCTCAGCCAACACCCGCACCCGCAACTTAGTTATGAACAAATCTCCTCCGTTGTTGTTTTTGCTGAGCCGAGGGCAGCCTTTCCCCCCTGCTAAGAGTACGGCTGTGGCCTATGGCCCTGCTGGGCTGGTTGGGAGACTTGGCTGAGCAGCTGGTGCTAATGAGCTCCACAACCTCTTGCTGAGGCAGACACGAGTTCCAGACAGCGCCAAAGCACAGCTTACATAATGCCACTGCCACCACCACCCCTGGGCATCTGTCTGAGCTGAACAACACACATCTACAGCCACACACACCTACGAGATGCTATGTTTCATAATCATGTAAGCCCACATGCCAACAGCCGACAGGGAAGAACAGGGCTCAGCTGGCGCATGGCACTGGGGGAAGAAACAAACCAATAGCTGCTGCCAAAGAGCAAAATTATTCAAGAAGGGTGCAAGACTTGCCCCTTGCCTAGATTTTTTTAAATTAACCCCCTTCCCCCCCATTCACATACTTATGCATATTATCTTACAGATGCAAGATACATTTAGGTATTATTGCTTTAACTTACCTGGAGGAATAAGAAAATAGAATCCCTTCCAAAAGAATCCAGTTCCTAGCAATTCCAAGTCTACACTCTAAAATACATTTACATACACTTTTAAGTTTTGTTGTGTGCCTTCAGGCCATTTCTGACTTAATGCGACCCTAAGGTGCATTAAGATGAAGCTGCTATTGCTAAGGTAAACTTTATCATGGGTGACTTGCCCAAGGTCACCCAGTGGGTTTTCATGATCGAGTGTGGAAATGAACCCAGACCTCCAGAGCTGGGGTCCAACGCTCAAACCACTACACCATGCTAGCTAGCTCTTTAAGACCCCTCTAACATTATTACATTTTTAAATATTTAACATTTAATTAAATTTACATTAGGGGGTTCTGTATTTTATAGTTTCAAAATTTGGTTAATCATGTAACAAATCTCCTAGCTCCAGCTAGAAGTGGGAGAAGAAGCTGAATAGTCAAATACTATCCATTTGCAAAATATATCCTCTGTGACTTTAATACCTTTTGGAAATCTGAAATACAGTGGAGAAACTATGCATGTAGGTCAGTAGCGCTGATATTACCAAGCATCTGTCTTTTTCAGTGCTGTTTTTAGACCTTGTCCTTTGACAGACATATTCTTTTTGACTCTCAGCATGTCTAGATTACTTTGAAAAGTACAAAGTGAGCCTGACAGCCTCCCCAAGGATGGCAGCATCATGACTTTGAAGTAGGAAAGTGCTGCACACATACCTCCAGCAGGACTAAATAGGTTAGTCAGCCTCTCCCATTCCCTATACAAACTAAAACTTGGCTCTAGTTGTAAAATGTTTGTCAGTGGCTCCCTTAACAATCATTTGAACAGGGAGGAAGAAAGGCAAGTGGAGTACTTAATAGCATATAAATACAACACAGGCTCTTTACATGTGGACTTCCTATTAGATCCAAATGAGATGGTCATCACAAAAGAAACACAATCCAGGACAGAAAGACTTAAGATCCCAAACTTGCATGGAGAATAGAAAAAGCATACTGAGAGCAAGAGGTAACAATTGAGTCGTGTCTTGAGACAGATTGTGAATGTTCTCCCAATGTTTGTCCACTGGACAACAGCCTCTCAAAGGACTATTGTATGTGAAATCTTATGCTGAAATTTCCTAGCCTTCAAAAGTGCCATCAGACTCTTCCCCCCCCCCCATTTCTCTCTCTCTTCTTTTTATACTGAAAAGGACTTTGAAAGCTCCTAGCTAAAGCAGTAAGTGGTAGAATAGCCTTGCTCAACCTCTTTACTCTGGAGAAACTCTTGAAATAGCTTTCATGTCTCAGGGAACCCCATTTGCTATGTGCCTTCACATAGTTTCTGACGTATGGCAACCCTAAGACAACCCTATTACGAGGTTTTCTAAGGCTGAGAGTGTGTGACTTACCCAAAGTCATCCAGTTGATTTCCATGGCCGAGTTGGTATGTGAACTCTGGTCTCCAGGTAGTAGTTTAATGCCAATACTACTGCATAACTTTTCTTTTTGAAAATTATAAGGATTTTGCTATATGGCCAACACAGCTATCCCTAGATATGTTTTCTGCATTTACTAAAATAATAATAGTTGTAAAGTAGGGATTTCCACCTGCAGACTTAGTACTGAATGAACCACAGGGATCAGCATGTAGAAAATCAAGTGGTTTGATGGACTGGTAAATGTGGAGTCCTGGTTCCCTTTGCCTTCAAGCAATCTGTGCATCTCTTATTGTTATGACAAGGACACTTGCAATTGAAGTTTGCTTTGCTTTGAAACTGAAGCATGCTTTGAAATTGAAGTCTCTTGCAAGTTTCTGACTGGCCAAGTTCTTAATGTATTTTATATTGCAATGGCCCAGTCTCCAGTGACACAAATTCAAACAGTCTTTAGTTTCCATTGAGTCACATTGTTTGCAACAGGAGTGGCAACATCCATTTCAAAACAGTAATTTCTCATAACTCCTTTAAATATTAAATGTCTGCTATTAAAACCTAAATAGTTTTTCTTCCCAAAGAGAACCAGATTAACTCTGGCAGTTGTGGTGCAAACAGAGTAAGGATTTTAGATAAAAATATATCTATAGCTCAAAAACTTTTACATTAAAAAAATCTATCACAGAATCCCTAGTGAAATCTCAGTGAATCCTAGGATTCCAGAGAACCCTGGCTGGGAAACCCTGGGATAGAGAAATAATTATTCTAAGGTTAACTCAGGAGAGGGAGTTGTTTTGCCACAGTAACAAATAACCTAAGCTGAGGGGCACATATTTGATCATATACCCAAACTGGGGAAGTCCAGATCAAGGATTTGCATGTCACTCCAATTTTGTTCATCTCCTCTCTACAGTCTTGGGTCCTAATAGAAGTTCAGTTGGTAAGATCAGAAAGTGACTGGATGCCCTTTTAAAATGTATTGCAAGTGTCCTTGTCATAACAATCATAATTCCATTTGTACACTCTTTTCCTGGTTCGACTGGGGCATTAACAAGTGCTGCTCCACACCTCCATCATATAATTAATGATTATTTGGATGCAAGTTAACTGGAGTTCTTTAGGCAGAGTATAAGCACAGATCAATTAAATTACCACCCCACCAAGAAATTGCAAGTTGCTAGACCATTTGAGGGAGGCTTTTTTACACTATGTGGAAGATTTACCCCCACCCCACCCAAGCATCCTGTCCAAAGACTTCCAGCCAGGGGTAGGCAACCTTTCCCCTTTAAGGGCCGAGGGACTTCAGCTCCCAGAATCCAAGGAGCTATTGGCCAACATGGCTGAGGCTTTTGGGAGCTGAAGTCCCTCGGCCCTTAAAGGGGAAAGGTTGCCTACCCCTGAGCTAAGCCTTCATGCTTTACATATCCAATGTTAAGCAATTGCTGCTTTTTCTTCTATCCTACCCCTCCAAATAATGTTTTATACAGGAAAGCACTCAGGTGTCACCAATTTTCCAGCTACCTAGTCTGCCTTTACTGCTTTCCCACTGAGAAATGCTGCACCCAAACACAGCCCTGTTTAAAAATACTTCATTCTTGAAAGGTCAAAAGCTGCTCCTTTGGAAAGACTAAATGAAATATATTAATTGTACATGCTTCTAACACACTGGCTTCCATACAAAATATAACCTCAAGGGAAAAAAACCATGTCATATACTCCCAGGGACTTTACAGAATTGCAAATTTACAGTTGGATTGTTAGGGTACCTCAGGAGGACCTGAACACTAAGAGCAACTGGACATGTGTTTACTTGCTGAGGAGCCACCCAAAGGGGGTGACAGTTAATGAGTAATTTTTTCACTTCTACAATGTTCTTCTCATGTCCCAGCTGTGCAACAATTATTTGTTCCACAAATGCTATTACAAAGCTGAGAGCTAGGGAAAGAGACATCAGTATACTTGTCCCTGCCACAGGCAGAAAAATGAAAACAGAATCAAACATTGTTTTGGTTGTCAGAACCTGGCCCTTTCTACACTGTGGCCCTTTCTACAATTTTAAGTATTTAGGGTACACCTACACTGTACAAATAATGCAGTTTGACACCACTTTAACTGCCATGGCTCCCTTCTACAGAATCCTGGGATTTGTAATTTTGTGAGGTACCAGCACTCTTTGGCAGAGAAGGCTAAAGATCTTGTAAAATTACAAGTCCCAAGATTCCATAGGATGGAGCTACAGCACTTAAAAGTAGCATCAAACTGCATTATTTCTACAGTGCAGATGTACACTTAAGTCAGCAATCAGTTTATGCTTAACCACTCTGAGGAAGGGGCCAAGGGGCCAAGCTTGCAAATGTAAAAAAAGCATGTCTCCCTAAAGCAAAAAATACTTCTGGCAGTCTGTCCCTCCAATGGCTGCAAATATTGTGCCCCCATGAAATGATGTATCACATTTTTAGCTATTGCCTCATCTAGTCTGCCCTAAACTGAAACTGAGTATTTAAGCTTTTCCCTACTGTATTCATCCCACACAGGGACAGAGAAAATTCTTCTACCTCTCTATAACCAGTAGCTCCAGCTCTGCCACACTGCAGCACCATAATCATATCGTACACTCAATATTTTTTTCTCAGTAGCATCTAGTATCTCTGTACACTCATTTCAGATTTTATACAATGTTATACAATTTTAATACTGTTATTTGTTCCCTTGCACAAAAGAGAGCAAAAACTCCAAAGGATTAGAAAAGTATCTAGATACACCTCCAAAAGTCTTAGGGACTTTGTTGTTGTGATTTTGATAACTCTATTTAAGTCCACACCCCAAATTTCAGTGTGAAAAATGACCACCTGCCTGATTTTAGCCTCATGCTTAACTTTTTTTAAAGCTAAAGGTGGGAAACCTCTAGGCAAGGAGCTAAATCCTTCCCCTGAAAGCACTAAGGCCTACAGCCCATACTCTCTGATATTGCTATAGTAGCAGGAGCAAAACAACTTGCCCACCTCATTTTTAAGTAGCCCCACACTTCTAGAAATGCGATTCTACATTCAAGCAAGGTACATGTAAATTTGGTAGGGATCATGGTGGAGGCGGCAAAAAAGACACAAAAGGAGAAGCATCATGCATACAGCCCATAGATTTCTCAACCTGCCACAAACTTAACAAATCTTTAAACAACTTTCCTAGATGTTTTATTTTTCCCTGTCAGCAAAGAGCACCTCAGCAGACCTCCTAAATGCTCTTCCAGCCACTCCCAAGAATTTCTAGTATAAATGAAAAGACAGTCTGGTTGAAAAGCAGCAGCTAACATATTTCCCTTATAGTTTATTTACATACTTCCCATTAGTACTGATGGCCTTGGTGTTATAAGTGGACTGACAGTCTCTGTGTTATCACAGCACCCGACTGGGACCTCAGCCACAATAGCATCAGCCCCAGGAGACATGACCCAGGGAGAAGCAGAGAAGTGACAGAGAATTTAAAAAAAAAAAGACCTAAGTTTAAATTATCTAGTTGGTCAATGACGGGAATGGATTCAACACTGTGGCTGCTTTTTTTTTTTGGGGGGGGGGTTGTCCCAAGGAATTAGGTATACAGAAATAAGTATGAATGACAAATGCTGCCTCTCCCAACCCCACCACAAGCCTATCACACACACCATTGAAAAAGATGACAGGCCACTGGAAGGGGAGAGCTCCAGCAAGTAAGAGGCAGGGAAGGGCTGGCATGAAATGGAGAAGAGGGTGGGGTAGGGAAAGTAGTGTAAGTCAGTCTATAGGATTTCATTTTGCACTGGGAGGCTTGTATGGCTCCAGCAGCAGACTTGAGAAGGTGTTCACTTTGTCAGCCCCTCGGACCTCATGGGGCAGAAGTGGCAGCTTTACAATGTGGAAGTCTTCATAGAGGTCTTCCATCTGAAAGGAAAAAGGAAATAGCACAAAATCACTCAAAGATGCCCCTAACAATCTCAAATATCCTGCTAGGGCCCAAGACAGAAAAATCAAAACCAGCTTTCACTGACATACTCTGTGCCTTGTTGACTGGAAAATGTAGTAGGTGTAGTCTTGAGAATCTTTTCTACACAGCATTATTAGGTGAAGCCCTCTTGTACCTCTAATCCAATGGCAGATCCAGAATCTTAAACTGAATTTACAGAAGCCATGGTGTGCTTTATTTAAACTCCTCATAAGTATGGTGTGCTTTATTTAAACTCCTGTGACAAGACTGCTTCTTTCACCATTTTTTTTTATTTGTGAGCCACTTTGGGTCCCTTTCTTGGAGAAAAGTGGCATATAAATTAAATAAACTAATAATAAAATAAAATAAAATAATCTCTAAAATAACGATGGTTGGATAAAACTCAGAATCAGGCATTAGGGAAAATAAAAGTCTCCATAACAAATGGAACATACAAAGTACTAAATCTCATAAAGCAGCACACACAGGAGAAATTCAGCCACCCAGTTGCCACCTCAGTTTTTAGCTGCCAGTGCTACTAGATACCTGGATACTTGTACTCCTACAACATGGTGCAGTGGTTTGAATGTTGGACTATGATTCTGGAGACCTTTGAATCCCAGCTTGGCCATGTAAACCCACTGAGTCACAATCTCTCAGCCTTAGAGGATGGCAATGGCACACCCTCTTTGAAGAAACTTGCCAAGAAAACCCCATGATATAGCTGCCGTAAGTTGGAAACTGACTTGAAGGCACACAACAACAACAGAATGAAAAGAGATGATTGAGAATGTTTTGGAGAAGAAATTCTGAAGCTGAAGGAAAAATTAAGTAAAAAAGTTCCAGCTATTTAAAATTAAAATGGTCTTAAATTTACCAACATGTTTTTCAATGGAGAAGGGATGTAGGGGCCTTCTCGGTGCATGGAACAGACCACAAGTTAAATTTCTTGAGTGCAATCTTTTGGCAAGTCCCATTACAAAATGATCAGACACATATCTTTTCCACTTACGTTAAAAGAGAACTGTTGACTGCCTGAGCAGACAACATGGAGATGGTTGGACATATGCCTTAGATTCTTTCAATCTAAAGAAGCTTTGAATGTTTAGATTTATGCCTGTCCCTTCCCCACAAAGGGATGCTGGGAAATTAGAACTGCCTCTAACCATACCTGGTCAAGATATTTGGACTGGATTTTGTGCCGAGCTTCACACATCTTGCAGGGCTTCTCTGGGTCAGGGAATACTAATTGATTGACTATAATATTGTGTGTGTCGATTTTGCACTTGGCCAGCTCCTGGATGAGCCGCTCTGTTTCGTACAGGGATAGGAACTCAGCAATGCAGACACAGATGAATGTGGTTTGCTCCTGGGAAGGAGAAACAGTAACATTAATTCAGAGGTGCAAGTAAGATCACAGAGGATAGGCACCTATCACTAGGAAGAATGGGTTCTGCTGTCCTTACAGACCACTCTGGCAACGTGGACCTCCCCGCTGCTCTGTTTCTTCCTGCACTCTGTACCTGCACCTTCAGAGGCAAATAGAAAGAAGCACAGAAAGCAAAACAGAGGTGAATGTAGCAAAAGTTTTTCTTCCCCTCCCTTCTCCTACAACAAGACGTATGGCCAGAAGTAGCTGGTTTAAATACCCTAAAGGCATCAGGTCCTATTTGATCTTGGAATCTAAACAGGGTCAGCTCTGGTTAGTACTTGAATGAGAGACCGCCGACAAATTAGAAGTGCTGTAGACTATATTTTAGAGGAAGAAAATGGCAAAACCACAATTCATGGGGTCATAATGGCTTGGGCCCAGCTTACTTACGGGATCGCCTACTCTCATAAAATCCGCCCCACACACTGAGGTTCTCTGGTAAAAACTTACTGCAGCCAGCAAAAACTAGGCTGGCAGCGATTACCCAGAGGATCTTTTCTTCTGCCACTCCCAAGTTATGGAACAGCCTTGGAGGAGATCTGACACATTGCTAGTCTTGACTACTTTAAAAAGGCGGTCAAGACGTATCTCTTCCAGCAGGCCTTCCCAGATTAGCTTCTTAGTCGCCTCCCATCAATTGCCCTTTAATTGCCACTGCTTTGTTTTAATAATTAAAATGTACTTTTTATTGTGGATGGGAGGGTTTATGTGATATGATGCTTTACTGTATTTTAATGCTGTTTTATTATTGTTAGCCGCTTTGATCTGTTTGGAGAGGCAGGATATTAATAATGATAATAATAATAATAATAATAATAATAAGTCCATAGGCAACTTGGAAGGCACAAACACACATGGCCAGAAGCTATGTATGAAGCTACCTCTTCCTTCCAGCCTTAGAGATTTCATTTAATGGTGGAGTGAACTAGAGTTCAGAGTCCCCAGAACTTGGTCACTTATAGCAATTAGTTAATCATCACATGTAATTAGGTAACTGATTCCTCCTATAGTGAAATTAGTTAGGTCTCTTCATTAACACTGGTTCACTGAATGCTTATTCCCAATTCATCTACTTAGTGTTTGCAAAAAATTATAGTTTTTGATTGATATTCCCTGAATCCTCCAACCATTAGCCATGTTGGCTGGAGTGCTGTAGTGCAAAAAAGCAACTTACCTGGGTTCTCATTTAAATATATTGTTTTATCTATGGGACACACATTTGCACATTTAGAGGCCAAGCCATTAGCAACGTAAGGATTCCAAGCCCACACTTGTTCTATCATGCAAGACCTTACAACCACACACATTGTTCCTAGGAACATTTGATGGTGGACCTCCTTCCTTTAAAGTCCTTCCCATTTTTACAAGGAAAAAAAATCCAAATAATTAATCAGTCAGGCCATAGTCTCATAAATGCAGGTGTGGCTGACAAACTTTTTTCAGAGTAAATAACACTTCTGTTAAAAGACAGCTTGTAACCTAGAAGCAAAATATAAAGTTCCAGTACAGCTTTCCTACATCAGATAAACACCCTTGCTGCAATAGCAAGTTTGCCTAGTCCATTTCTGTCCCATGGGCTACTATTCCCAAGGATGGAATATTCATGAGAATGACTTTAAAACTGTTTACTCCAAATGGAGTTCACAGCATTTCACAAAGACAAGTATAATAGTTTTCTCAGCCATTTGAAGTTGATTAGTTTTGTAGATGGACCATTATATCTGAGGTGCTGCTCCAAGCAGGGCCAGGAGGCATGCAATCCCAACATTCCTGTTCCTTTGGCATGCAAATGTCAGCTCCCACAACAGCCTTGGAGCACTTTGGTTCAAAAAGAATGTACAAGAACCAGTACATTTAGGAACAGTTTTTACAATTAGAGGTTCAAGAAGAGACTATCCATTGAAGCTTTATCTTTCTTCCCTCCAGGTCAAGGGTTAGCATGTGCAGCCCTCCAAATGCTGCTGGTTTGTGCCTCCCGCCAGCCCTAAGCAGCACTACTAATGTTGAAGACAACCAAAATCCACAGAGGGCCAAAATGACTACAGCACATATACTGTACAACCTCTAGGAAAGTACCTTAACTTGTTCAGTGAAACAGATTGAGCTGCTTCAGGAAACCCAAACTAGGATGCTGAGGACCAAAGCTAAACTCCCACCAAGATTACCAACTTAAAAAAGCATTCCAGCCAGTAACTGTGGTTCCCTGTCACATATAAATAGATATTACCAAAGAAATCATTATGCATGAACAACCCCAACTAAACTTATATAATGCAAACCCACTGGTACTCTGGAGAGATATAGTATATATTTTTTCTTGTGTTATGTGTCCTTTTAGATTGTAAGCCTGAGGATAGGGAATTATCAAATTAACAATTTGTAAGCCTCTTTGGGACCCTTTTTGGCTGAAGGGTGGTATAAGGATGCTCTAAATTATCTTCTCTGAGTGGAGGGCAATTTTGGCAGGTCCAAGGGGAAACTGTACCTTCCATGGGTCAACCATGTACCACATTTTTTCAAAACCAGAAGAGATAGGAAATTCACCTCTGCATTTTGAATACTTTCCCTCAAAATACATTCCTGTGTCATGCTCTAGAGGAGAATTGGTGCTCCTGGGGGTTTCTAGGAGCAGCAATTTTAATTTTGGACAAAAGATTGCGGAATTGGGGAGGTGATACTTTTGAAGGCTGCAAATGTGCTCTGCAGACCATACACAGCCTATAGGTTGTGTGATTCTCTCCTGCCTCATGTGGGTCTTGATCCAGCCCCTAATAATCCAAACCCAAAAAATTTTATTTGAAGTCTCATTCCTTCTGAGGCACAGCAGTATCATTCAAGTTGGAGGATTCAGTTTTCAGCTAGACTGCTACTACAGTTTGAGAGGTCAGGTAAAGCACCTAAATAAATTTGTTGTTAACTCCCTTAAGTCAATCCCAACTCATGGCAACCCTGTGGATGAGAAATCTCCAAACCCCACTGTCCACCACTACTCTGCTTTACCTAAGAGAACATCACTCTAGGAATCTCCAGGTCCTGCAACGTAAAACTATGATCAACATCTGCCAGAAGTTGATCACAGAATCATGATGGAGGACCTACAAATGCTTAGAGAAGTGTTTTCTCTAGGAAGTTATAGGTTCTCCGGAATTGCACTGGAGGCCTTAAGACTTAGAGATTCCTAGAGACAACAAATTAATCAAAACCAGAAACAATCAAATTTGCAAATGTCAAAGCCACAAATGTGGAGTGCCAACTGTAGTGTATAAAGTACATGCTATTTTTTTCTGGAATTCCTTTGTACGCCATATTGCTTTTCCAACTTAAACATAAGAAACAGTATTTGTTTGCAGTCACCCACTGTCTCCCTCTACTGTCAGAAAAATATCCTACATCATTGCTACTTCAGGTGGTGGTCCCTGGTAAGTTTCCACAAAAGACCAGAACAACTGTAGCCAATGCACACAAATATGGTGTCAGTCCCTGGCCACTGGAAAAAATAATTGCCATCCTCCACCTGTATGAGATAGTCTAATGTGATGCTGTAAAGTGCCTTGCAGAGTGTACTGGTTTGACTGCTAGCCTATGACTTTAGAGACCAGGATTCAAATCCCCACTCAGCCATGGAAACCTATGGGTGACCTTGGCCAAGTTACACTCTTTCAGCCTCAAAAGGACACAAAGGCAAACCCTCTTGAACAAATCTTGCCAATAAAACCCCATGATAGGTTCACCTTAGGTCACATAAGCTGGAAACAACTTGAAAGCATACAACAAATATATTAATGCATATAACAGATGTCCTTACATGAGTTATATTTTAGACTTTGGGTGGGAAATTTCTGCTGTGTAGTTAAGCAAAAGCCTCTTCAGAGCAGCTCTAACACAGCAGAGGGAAAACCGTAACATTAGGGCTGCACTAAGCACAACACCTTCCCCTAATTTAGGCTCTACTTTGCTGGCATTAGACCTGGTGCTAGGCCCTGAGTAAATTTCTTCCATAAAATACATACAAGCAGGGCTGTCCATTCTCAATTCTCCTGCTGTCCGTTCCCACATCGGCTTGTTAGATCCAGTGTTCTCAGTGGGCTGGGCCCAGTATAAGCCTCCCAGGGATGGGAGGATACTAATGCGCTATACTTTAAGAGCTTATTTAAAGGAACTGTGAAAATTAAACAGCAAGAATAGAAATATACCTAGGCTACCAGTAGGCTGAAATGAAATTCACCCTAATGATTGTTAAACATTGCATTGTAAAATATTTTTTATTTTATACATCATGCCATGCAGCTTGAGTCAAGGATGATGCACCTCAAACAACCCCCTCCTGACTGGTTTCGTTCTCAACAGTTCTCCCAATCCTCTAGGTTGTTCCCTTCCCACTTTGCAATATACTTGCCGGATCCTTGAACTGCTCACTGACTGAGCGGATGACAGGGAGGGTCTCCTCCAGCTTAGATGCCAGCTGGTCAGCATTCATGTCTCCCAGACCAAGCATGTTACACATCTAGAGAAGAACAAAAAGACAAGGAACTGCAATGAAGTCCTTGTATCATCAGAAGGCCTATCACATATATTCTGTACAGCACTACAGGTAAAAGAGTGGTGGTGGGAGCTAAAATGGACTAGCACCATTCTAGACTGATAAGCTCCAATATAGTGACAGAAACAAATGCTACTATACCCTACAAACAATCTATCAAATCAGAACTACCCTTCATATTTATGTTGCTCAAAGTGTCACAAAAACAACAGAGTCCAGGTGAGAGCACTAAAGTGACAAAATGTGAAACTTAAAAAGAAAAGAAAAAGACTTGCAAGGTATTATGGACATGAAAACTCCTGCTGCTTGCTCTTCCCCAACATTTACCTGTGATATGAAGGGACTGATTTGGTTCTTTATCTGCATCAGGCGACCCAGTCCCCTCTCCACGATGGTGGGAAAGTTGAGTAGCCGGAGTGTATGCCCTGTGGGTGCTGTATCAAACACCACCACAGAAAAATTCATCCCTTTCACCAACCTATCCAGGCCGGAGAGAGAGAAAGAAAAAAGACACTACCATCAGCAGCCTCAATAACCTCTTAAATCAAGAAAAGCCTACCTATTCCTATTATTCCTAAAGGCACAGCCACCTATGAAGCTACATCTGGATATCTTCAACTCCAAGAGAATGTTTTAGGAAAGGATTTGTGAGGCTGAAAAACCAATAGTTTCATGATATAGCCCTTGTTGTTCTGGTGGTGCGCCTTCAAATTGTTTCCCAACTTACGGTGACTCTAAGGGGAACCTTTCATAGGGTTTTCTTTGTAAGATTTCTTTAGAGGAGGTTTGCCTTTGCCTTCCTCTGAGGCTAAGAGAGTGTAACTTGCCCAAGGTCACACAATGGGTTTCCATGGCTGAGTGGGAATTCAATCCCGGATCTTCAGAGTCTTAGTCCAACACTCAAACCACTACACCATGCTGGCTGTTGATAGCTCTAGAATTGAAGAATCTCATCTATATACCATATGTCTAAAGTTATGCTACAACCAAAGAAATGTGGTCTCTTACAGAGACTTCCAGAGCTATTTGAGTTCTCATATAGCCCAACAAGCAGAGCTTTCAAAATGTGTGTATTATGAAAGAAGCAATACTGCACTTAGCAAAGCTCCCAATCCCATCTCTGGGTCTTTCTTTCCTCCAGCATTTATAGCCTCCCATGTTAAATGAGTGCTAGTAGTTTTTTTGCTCTGTGGGAAAAAAATGTGTATGTGGAATTCATACTGCACACAACAGAACAGCATATACTATGAATCTATCAAAGCAAGTGCAGATTGGCCCACTGCATGTAAAGATGCAAATATCACACAATTATGAGAGATGAGGACACGTGCAAAATACTCACCTACCTAACAAGACAATTGTTCATCTCTGCTTGCCCCACCTTCCAAGCAGTTAGCATAGTGAAGACATCTAAACTTTGAATTGCTGCTTCCCAAAACAAACAAGTGGGGGGTTGATGCCAAAGACTACCTTTCTTACCTCATCACTTCAGCATAGCTCATGGCCTCATCAATACCAGGAAAGGCACTCATTGCCTCTTGCATCATCTTCTTGCCCATACTCAGCATGTTATCCTCTTCAAAGAACTCGTCAGGTAGTTCAGCCACACCCAAGCTAGGGTCAATCTCCTGAGAAACAAGGACGGACAGAATGTATCAGCATCACATTCACAAAAAGAGAAGTGAAGCTTTTGATGTTACTTAGAATGAAGAAAATGTTGGTTTTGTAAAAATACCAAGAGTTCCTCAAGCGTACACACAGAAACTTTCAGTCTCATGTTCATCATGAGGGGCCCAACACTGCTGTACAGATTACTGATTTCTTGGTGTTCTGAGACTCACTTTTTAAATCAGTATCTTTAAACAAACACAGTAACACTGCAATAGCTAGAAAAGCTGATCCACAGTCATGGACATAATTATTTATGCAACTCTCCCATAAGTATTTTTTATATATTTATTAAAGGAAGAGAGAAAAAAACACATGCTTAGATCTTACATTAATAGGGCTTAGATGTATTGAACATTGGTTGAATCCTACCCTTTTGTATTTATTTATATACAGCATTTATTTATTTATTCCAATGATTATATCCCACCCAACTTCCAGAGATCACAGGGTGGCTCACAATAAAAACAATTTAAAGCAATAAATAGTAACAATAATTTTAAAAGATTAAAATATATTAAATAGTTTTAGCAATTAAACCAGATGATTTAAAACTGATTAAAACAATTTTAAATAATACAACCATAAGATGTAAGTACTCTGGAATTTAAAAAGCCAAGTTTTGACTTGGTGTCAAAATGATTCCAATGTTGGCGCAAGTCAGGACTCTCAAAGAAGGGAATTCCACAAGTGAAGCTGTAGAAAAGGCTCTATCCTATGTTATCCCACATGTATTTCCTCTAATAATGGGACACAGAGGAGGGCTTCTCCAATATATCTCAATTCTTGGGCAGGCATATGTATAGAAAGGTGCTCCCTCAAGTACTGATATCCTAGGCCAGTGATGGCGAATCTATGGCATGTGAAAAGTTTTCCCTGGCATGCGGAGGGCAGGGAGGAGGAGAAAGAGGCACATGTCTGTTCCCTTCCCTGCCTTCAGCTGCCTCTCCAGAGACAGCTGAAGGCCAGGGAAGGCACAGGCGGAAGTCCCGCCCCCAGAGGGCAGAAGTCCCACCCCTGGCATTGGGTAACTGATGGCGAACCTTTTAGGAGCTGAGTGCCCAAACTAAGGGCCTTTACAGACTGCCAGAAATAATGCTTTAACTGCCCTGGCTCAGTGCTAGGGAATCATGGGAATTGTAGTTTTTTTTTCTGAGACAATTAGCCTTCTCTGTCAGAAAACTCTGGTGCCACAATAAACTACACTTCCCATGATTCCCTAGCACTGAGCCAGGGCAGTTAAAGTGGACTCCAGCTGCATTATAAGGTTCACCATCAGTGAAGCTGTTTAGGGCTTTAAATATCATCACCAACACTTTGAATTCAGACCGGAAGCATACTGGCAGCCAGTGCAATTCCTTCAGAGCTAGTGTACTACAGCATCTGAATGGAATCCCAATAAGCAATCTAGATGTTGCATTTTACAGCAGCTGCAATTTCTGAGTTACATTCAAGGTCAGCTCCACACAGAGAGCATTCCAGTAGTCTAATTGGGAAGTTATGTTCATGTTTTATAATTTATGTTATCTCATTAAAAATACCTTAAACAATAATGTAGATATATATTTTTATATTATTTTACTGAACAGAGTATGCATTTACAAGCATAGTTAGGTTCCTAGCCACCACAACAAGTCTTAAAAGCATGAAAAGAGCTATGCCGGATCAAACCAAAGACCCATCTAGGCAGTGGCCAACCAGAAGCTTATGGGAAGCCCACAGTTAGGAGATAAGCGTCATCACACCAATGTATTTGTATTCTGCAGCAGTACTCAGAGGCACAGAGCCCCCAAGACTGGAGATAGCAATCCTGGGTAGCAGACCCTGATTAATTTAGTCTCCATTAATTATCCAATGCCCTTTTAAAACCATTCCAAGTTGGTGACCATCACTGTATCTTGGGTTCTGAATTACATGATCTATGAAGATTTCATCAGTCTTGCAACTCTCAACAGTTAGGTTAATTTGATGCACAGGCTCTAGCATTTTAAGAGAAGGAGAAACATTTCTTCTCATACACTTTTCTCCACACCACAAGTACGGTTTTTCCCCCACTTGTAAGTAGGGGGAATCCTTTATTTACTCTTTTCATTAGTTAAAACACCCCAAGCACTGCTATCCTTTCCTCAAAGGCTGCTAATAGACTGCAAAATTAATGCAGTTTGACACCACTTTAATTATCATGGCTCCATCCTATGGAATCCAGGGATTTGTAGTTTGTTGTGGCACCAGAATTCTGATAGTGAAGGTTAAATATCTCACAAAACTACAAAGCTCAGAATTCCATAGCATGGAGACACGGCAGTTAAAATGGCATCAAATTGCATTAGTTCTGCAGTGTAGAGGCAGCCACAGACAATGTGCTTCCAGTCTCAAATCATTTTGGTTGCCCTTTGTCAGAGGGGTGGGGTATAAACAACAACTTATTATCTGTGTCTTTCTATTTTCTAGTCCACAGTCTTAACACAAAATAGGAAGTTCATACAACCTAAGATTATATCCTTTGTTAAGTCTGTGGCATAAACTGCTTTATGTTGGAGTAGTAACAGCAGTTCTGAAAGCAGTTCATGTTTAGACTTTTGACAATGAGAATAAATTTTCTCTTGAGACCCTAATATTGAGCTCCTGGGCCTAAAAATCAGGTTGCCATTGAGGAAATACAATTCCATACCCTCTCCACCCCAGGTCTGTAAGCTTGTAGTAGTGTGAGTCAAGGGACCTGAACTGACAGGGCAAATGAAGTGGCTTTGGGCCACTTTGGAAGTGTGCTGTTTAAAAGACACATGAGTCCTAAATGGCCAGAAGCTGTGCTGAAGATGCACTCCAGTCCTAAGGACGCAGTGCAGCTTTGGTGTGGCTTCTGGCCTCTTAGGACGCATGCATTGTTTAAACAGTACACTTCCAAAGTGGCCCGAAGCCACTTCATCTGGCCTGTCTGTCTGGCCCATAGACAGCCAATACAGTTCAAATCACACTGCAGAAACAGTCCAGTTTGAGACTGCTTTACCTGCTCTGGCTCAGTGCTAGGGAATCCTGGGAATTGTAGCTTACTGTGGCATCAGAGCTCTCTGACAGAGAAGGCTAAATGTTTCACAAAACTACAGTTCCCATAATTTCCTTGCATTGAGCCAGGGTAGTTAAAGTGGTCTCAAACCAGATTATTTCTGCAGTGTGTTTTGAACTTATGATTCAAGTTCCAGCCTTTTTTAAAAAACATTATTACTGTTCCTTACCTCCACACACTTATTTGCTGGAGCAGTTTCTACCCAGTCTCCAGTTTCCTTTTACCCTTGCATCCTTTGTATTTGTCTCATTAGGCAAAGAGAAACTATTTTCTAATCTAGTCCCCAGGTATTTAAGAAGCTGTATTGAATATTATTATTAGTGGATGGAAAAACTGTCTTCAGAGGCATACTCACCATGGCAAAAAGGTTATCATAGCCCTTTACTTTGGTGGGAACCTTGGAGAATTTCTGATCAAAGGCATCCGAGATGTTATGAGCAGGATCAGTGGAGATGATGAGGACGCTCTCCCGCACTTTAGAGAGCTGCACAGCCAAGCTACAGCTGCATCCAAAAATGAAGCAAAATGTAGTTACTGATATGATACAGAGAAACAAAAAAAAACTGCACTGCGTCTCCTGCTGTCACAGTCATAACTAGACAGGTTAGATCTAGCTATCTAAATAACCACGACTTCGAATAAGGTTCGTTTATTTAGTAGACCCCAGGAAGCAAGTGAGGGTACAATAAAATGAGGAAAACATTCATCTTCCATGGTTTATCTATCTCTATAGTCCAAGGCACACTGCAGAAATAATCCAGTTTGAAATCGCTTTAACTGCCCTGGCTCGTTGCTAAGGAATTCTGGGAACTGTAGTTTCATGAAACATTTTCCTTCTCTGCCAGAGAGCTTTGGTGCCACAATAAACTATAATTCCTAGGATTCACTATCAGTGAGCCAGGGTAGTTAAAGTGGTCTCAAACTACAATTTCCTAACATAAAAATGCAGCTCTATTTAAACCACCTGGAGAGTTGTTACTTGTCACAGAAATCAGATTTTTCCAACCACTCTATTTACTTTTATTCTATATGGTAACTATATGCATGAGAGCCAGGGTGGCGTAGTGGTTTGAGTGTTGGACTATGACTCTGAACACCAGGGTTCAATTCCCCTCTTGACCATGAAACCCAGTGGGTGACCTTGGGCAAGTCACACTCTCTCAGCCTTAGTGGGCACAAATCCCTCTAAAGAAATATGCCAAGAAAACCACATTATAGGTTTATGTTAGGGTCGCCATAAATTGAGGGCACACAACAACAACAAACTATATCCATGTAAATACAGGGGGGAAAAGCTCACTTACTATAATGAAATGGGATTGGCTTCTGAGAGTGTGTCTACGTGCAGAAATAAAAGATTCTGACACCACTTTAACTGCCATGGCTCTATGCAATGGAATTCTGGGATTTGTAGTTTTGTGAGATATTTAGTTTTCTCTGTCAGAGAGCTCTGGTGCCCCACCAAACTACAAACTTCAGAATTGTATAGCACTGAGCCAAGGAAGTTAAAGTGGTGTCAAACTGTTTTATTTCTGCAGTGTGGCAGCAGTCTGAGACAACACATGAAAGACCGCTCTTTCAGCCTTTAGGTTATAATCTTATACCCTTTTGCTGTGGTTTTAAGTCATTCCTGACTTATGGTGACCCTATCACAGGGTTTTCTTGGCAAGGGTTAGTCAGAGGAGGTTTGCCATTGTCTCCTTCTGAGGCTGAGACAGTGTGACTTTCCCAAGGTCAGCCAGTGGGTTTCCACGGCTGAGGTATTCAAACACTGATCTCCAGAGTCTTAGTCCAACCTTCAAACCACTACATCACCCATTTACTTGGAAGTAAACCACAATGAACCTAATGGGGCCTATTTCAGAGTAAGTATTTATAGGACTGTGCTAAACACTCCTCTCTGAAGTGCAGCACTTGAGCTCGCAAGTAGGGAAATACCTCACTAAACTGTATGTTCCAGGATTTCACAGGGCAGAGTCATGGTACAAGGGAAACGGTGTCAAGGTGCTATATCCCTGCAGTGCAAGCACTCTCTCAGCTTCAGACAGCATGGTCCCACAGACATCCCACGGCTTATGTGAACCCAGGGGCAACCTACTTGCCAAACAGCCTATTCTGCTCTCTATGCTCCCAGCACAGGCTGTAGAATTAATGCAGTTTGGCACCTCTTTAACTATCATGACTCCATCCTATGGAATCCTGGGATTTGTAGTTTATGCATGGTGCCACTTTTTTTGAGTGTTGGACTATGACTCTGGAGACCAGAGTTCAAATCCCAGCTCAGCCACATAATCCCAATTGGTGGCCTTGGACAAGTCACACTTTCTCAGGCTGAGAGGACGGCAATAGCATAGCCCCCTCTGAAAATCTTACCAAGAAAACCCCATGACAGAATCCTGGGATTTGCAGTTTGTGCATGGTAAACGGTTTAAGCATTGGATTATGACTCTGGAGACCAGGGTTCGAATCCCAGCTCGGCCACATAAATCCACTGGGTGGCTTGGGGCAAAAGTCACACTCTCTCAACCTCAGAGGGAAGCAAAGGCAATCCTCTAAGAAGAAATGCCAAAAAACAACCCCCCCCCCCCAAAAAAACAACCCAACAACCCACGATAGGTTTGCCTTAGGTTCGCCATAAGTCGGAAACGACTTGAAGGCAAACAACAAGTGGCCCCAGAGCACTCTGAGAGAGAAGGCTAAATCTCTCACAAAACTGCAATTCCACAGCATGGAGCCATGGCAGTTAAAGCGGTGTCAAACTGCATTAACCCTACAGTGCGGATGCGGTCACCGTCTCTTTCCTTCGCGCCTCTGGCACTACCTCAGAGAATAATAATAATAATAATTAAAAAAACTTATTTATATCCCGCTTTTTTTAAAGAGAAGGGCAGCAATTCCTCCCTGTCAGGCGCCCCTCAACGCCCGGCTCCGGCTCACCTGCAGGTGGTCTTCCCGACGCCGCCCTTCCCTCCCACGAAGATCCACTTCAGGCTGCGCTGCTCGATGATGTTGCTCAGCGTCGGCTCCAGCGGCTCCACGTCGGGCGCGTCCTCGAACTCGTCCGCCTCCGCCGCTAAGCCAGGCGCCGCCGATGCCCCCGCCGCCGCCATCTTGGGGAGACGTCACGTGACCAGGCGCCAGGCTACACCATTTCACAGGGAGGGTCGGCGTCACGCACGGAGCCTTCAGAACACCGCGGGTAGCTAGCGGGCGGCGCCCTCCACCTCCCCTCTCCTCCCGCTTAATCGCGCGTACAACGAGCGCGTCATAAAAGGCCCCTCCACGCCACAAATTGCACCCCCTCCACGCCGGTCGCTATGGTCTCGCCCAAATTCGTCTTCTTTCCGCGGATTGGCCGACGGCTTCCTCTTACGATTGGCTGTCGACGCAGCGGAAGGAGCCTAACAAGCCCTCCTTTAACTTCCTCTGATTGGCCCTGGCATCATAGACTACGTCGGCGTGAGCTGTTGTGATTGGCTGAAGAGACTTGTCAGTCCTCCAAGGCCCTTTTATTTTTGAAGTGCTCGGGTTGCCGGGCAACGCCGGCTTTCCCGTCGTGCTTTGCGGTGGCTGCGTTGCTGCTGGCGCCGTCGTCGTCCCCCCATCGTCCTCCGGGGCGCGTCCACTCAGACGGGGAGGGTGGCGCAAAATGGCGGCGCAAGGCAAAGGCGGAGGAAGAGTAGGAAGCGGCGGCAATAGTAGTAGCAGCAGTAGCAGCAGCCCCAGCGCCGAGGTGTCCGGGCCGGGCGGAGGCGTGAACGTGTTCGCCAACGATGGCTCCTTCCTCGAGCTCTTCAAGCGGCGGATGGAAGCGGCGGCGGGCGGCGGAGGGAGCGGAGCGGAGGCCGAGAAGGCGAAGGAGCCGGAGCCGCGGCCGGAGCCTCCCGAGGAACAGGAGCCGCCGGGGAAGAAGCGGATCGGGAGCGCCCTCAGCTTCGTAAGGGACCCGGGCACTGACCCCCCTCCTTCCCTCCGCCTTCCCCTTCTCTTCTCTTTCTTCCTCCTCCTCCTTCTGCCCCCGACCCCGGGGCCTTCGGTCTGGCCCATTTCCACTCGGGTCAGCTTTCATTTCTCCTCCAGACGCGGTTTGGGCGCTCTTTGGTAGATGCTTGGTAGGCAGAAGCCCGTCAGGTGCAGCCTGAAATGCTCGCCCCTTTCCTCTCGGTCCCCTCCATGTTCTGGCATCCGAAGCTACAACAAAACAAAACCACCCCAAAACTCCGCCACCTCGCTCTGCCTCTTCCCTTGTAGAGAGACCTTGTAGCCCCTTTGAGACTAAGGGCCTTTGCAGACTGCCAGAAATAGTGCAAATTGAGTCCACTTTAACTGCCCTGGCTCAGTGCTAGGGAATCATGGGAACTGTAGTTTATTGTGGCAACAGAGCTCTCTGACAGAGAAGGCTCAATGTCTCAAAAAAACTACAGTTCCCATGAGTCCCTGGCACTGAGCCAGGACAGTTAAAGTGGACTCAATTTGCACAATTTCTAGCAGTTTGCAAAGGCTCTAACTGACAGAAAGAAGAAATTGGCAGCAGGAGCTTTCCTAGACTTAAGTCTACTTCCTCAGAGGCATGAGGAAGTAGACTGAAATCTACGAAAGCTCATGCTGCCATCTTCTTTCTTTCAGTTAATCTCAAAGGGGCTACAAGGTCTCTCTACATCAGGGGTAGGCAACCTTTCCCCTTTAAGGCCGAGGGACTTCAGCTCCCAGAAGCCTCAGCCATGTTGGCCAATAGTCCCATGTTGGCCAATAGCTCCTGGGATTCTGGGAGCTGAAGTCCCTCGGCCCTTAAAGGGGAAAGGGTGCCTACCCCTGCTCTACAAGTTAGTTCTACAGACTAACATGACTATATCTTTGAATGCTGTCTCTTGCCTCGTAAAATTAAAGCTGCAGGGGAAGACAACAACTCTGGAGACAAGGGTTCGATTCCCAGCTTGTCCATGAAACCCACTGGGTTATCTTGGGCAAGTCACACTCTCTCAGCCTCAGGGGAAGGCTATGGCAAAGCTCTTCTGAATAAATATTGCCAAGAAAACCCCTTGATCTTGTGGTCGCCATAAGTGAGAAACTAACTGAAGGCACACAAGAACAACAAATTCTTTGTTATGTATACAAGAAACAAAGTTTTGAGACGTTCCCTTATAGGAGCCTAGTTGGGGTGGATCGTGTGTACTCATTCCTTCCCCAAGTCAGTTTTTGTCTAAAACAAAAAAGTGTGCAGGAAGTAAAATGGCTTAAAACAAAACAATTTGTGACAGCGTGTTCAACTCCAGCCATAGCTATGGAAAGTAATGCTCTTGCTGCATTTATTCACATTGATATGAGGCTTAAAACCTGACAGCAAGCAGCTTTGAGATGCTCTTGTAGGCATTGTCCCTAATAGGAGGTTGCTAGTATCAGAGACCAAAATGTGTGTCTTTAAAAACGTATTTATTTACTTTATTACTTCAGAACAAACAGAGAAAAATTGAACAAACTGAAAAAACAGAAATAACTCCCATTAATATCAATGCATCTAATTTTCAAGTGTGTGCTATTATACCACAAGAGAACTGGCTACTGTCAAAACTATTCAGTAGAGCAAAAATATTCCAACAAATTTAGAAATCTCTTTCTATCATTTCCAGTGTGGCATTGTAACTTGGGAGAGGTGATTGTGATAGCTAGTGAGTCTGTTAAGAGTTTGAAAAAAAGAGTTTTTCTTCTTCTTCTTCTGAGGATCAAAAGTTGTCAGTGCAGCATGGCATGAAGCATAATGTATGCATTCAGATTGGCTTCAGAATATGGAATGATTGTCTGTGATCTCTTAAGTACATACTGCAGTATCATACTTTGTTCTAGCTGTCTTCCAAAAAGCTGCCTGTTACACTCACAGAAACATGATTATGCACTAAGAAACTAAGATAAATGAACTCTAGTGGTGAGCTGCTAGTAGTTATATCAAAATAATTTTCTAAGAGAAATTGCTCTGTCTGATCAATTCCAACTGAATAGCTCTCATAGCTTCTTTATGCACCATAAACAAGTCCTTTTGCACACAGTTTTGAAATCTTCAGCTTTAAGGCCCAAAGTTTTAAAAACAAGCTGAACTCCTTTAATTTTTCTTATTGCTGCGGAAAACCGCAATGATCTTATTCATAGTGGCCAGAGAGGAATTGAAGTATGACTGCCTTTTAATCTTATCTAACAGTAATTGGAGAAGGGAGTTTATTAAGGGTTTTAGTGCAATAATAGCACACTCCTATGCATGTCTAGTCAGAAGTAAGGCTTTTTCCGTTCAGCGAGAGTTACTTTCAGGTAAGTATGCATAGGATTGCAGCCCAAGGATGGTAAAATAAGCAGTTTTTGTTTCCAGTCTTAAAAATGTATTCAGATATAGAGATGGAGGAATTTTTGAATTTGTAATGTATGAAACATTACTAGGGAAGTGGATAGGTAGAACTTAGGGTTATATAGTGTGACGCTGTGTGAGGCAAGCAGGGTTTATACCAGGGGCAGGCAACCTTTCCCCTTTAAGGGCCAAGGGACTTCAGCTCCCAGAATCCCAGGAGCTATTGGCTAACATGGGACTATTGGCCAACATGGCTGAAGCTTCTGGGAGCTGAAGTCCCTCGGCCCTTAAAGGGGAAAGGTTGCCTACCCCTGGTTTATACTATCCCTTAGTAACAATTGGAACTCCACTTTTGTTTCTCAGCCTTTTTAACATGTGGAAGGTGTGGCTGGCAATCTGCATAAAGCACTCACTCCCTTTTTCTGCCCTTAGCCCCACAAAGCCCTTACACTTCCACATTTTTCTCCCCTGGAGCTCATAAAGTTGCCCTAAAATTTCAGCTGCTATTCCTAGAGATCTCCAGGAGTCACAATTTAGAAATTATATCCCAAAAGCTAGGAACTAAAACCTGATGTGATGACCAATCAAATCTGTTCAGCCAGTTTTGGGATGCTGAAACTTTCCATGGTTCTGTGGAGGTGAAAATTGTCCCCCATGGCAATTTATCACTCTTCCTTTAACAGACACTTTGCATGCATCCTCTTCATTTCTGAGGTTTGGTCGTTTAATTTTTTAAAAACAATTATTGATATTTTTAGCAGCTTTCAGGTACTGTTGGCAAAAGGGATTATGTAATACTGTTAGCAATAGAGGTCATGTAGCTTGCTATGGGTGTATCTACACTGCAGAAATAAAGCAGTGACACCATTTTTACTGCTATAGCTCTGTCCTACAGAAACCTGGGATTTGTACTTCGGTGAAGTGCCAGTGCTCTCTGACAGACCAGGTTGAATACCTCACCAAACTACAAATCCACAGGACAAAATTGCACAGGACAGAACTATGGCAGTTAAAATGATGTCATACTGCTTTATTTCTGCAGTGTGGAAGAGCTGTTGGATGACATTATAGTGCATATGCACTAAGCACAGGAAAAAGGCTATATTTGTTTAGCTCTTTACAATTCAATGTCAAATTGGGTTTTCTAATTGGATTACCCTCTTATGAGAAAATAAATCTAATTAATGTGTATTCCATACTGTGATGTTTAAGGGGAGTGTGAGTGACAATTTCATGAAAGTCCTAACAGACAGTGAGGCTTGAAATAATTCAGAGTATTTCCCTTTCTTGTTACTTGTTATGTTTTTTTCCATGTTTGGGCATAATTGTACAGATGTTTTGGAGAACACTGCTAAGGTGCCCTTTTACCCTCCTAGCACAACGGTGTAGGTAACGCTCGGCAGCTCTGTACTGACTGACAGGTGTGATGGCGAGCTAAGATGATCTAATTGAAGGACTCCCTATACCGTTATATAGTGGGCAACATTCCCCTTGCAGCTCCCAGGCTCGTATAACGGTTGCAGTCTTCTATCCCTTCACCCAGGTGGGCAAGCGGAGAGGGGGCAGCAAGCTAGCCCTGAAGACAGGAGTGGTAGCCAAGAAACAAAAGACAGAGGATGAGGTAAGTTGATATAAGCTTTGTGGCATGTGTGTAAAATGGCTAGTTGACAGGCTTGTAACAAGCTCAGTTGATGGCAGCAGTGCCTTGGCGTCCATTTTGGCAAAAATGGAAGGTGAAGCTAAGGTCCTTCTTCCTAAGTTTGTCATTAAAATTGCTGCTTCGTTTGCTTTCTCAAGTTTAGAAATAATGGTATTTTTGTGTGTGTGTGCAAAGCCACTGGGGACTTACAAACTTTTTCATTCTAAGTTTGCTCAGCCCTGCCTGTGGAACTGGTGCCAAAGGATATAATACAAAGGATTGTGGATTGCTCCTTTACACCTTCCACCCTATGTGTGTTCCTCAGATGTTGTTGAACTGCAAGTTCCATCAGTATTTGCCATAATAACTAATGGTGAAGCAAAGCAAAGCAGCTTCATTTATATACCGCTTCATACCGTGCTATGGGGTGTCTAAGCAGTTTACAACTGTAAGCTCATTGCCCCCCAACAGTTGGGTACTCATTTTAGCGACCTCGGAAGGATGCAGGCCTGAGTCTAGCCTGAGCCCTGGCTAGTATTGAACTCGCAACCTTGTGGTCTATGAGCGAGTGGCTGCAGTTTGATGGGAGTTGCACTTAACAGCATCTGGAGGGCTATGTGTTTCCTCCCTCTGTTTAGACTGTAGAAAGAGGAGAGGGAATGAGGTTGCACAGTTGCATTGCTTAAGTTTTCTGCATCCCTTGGATTAGCAAGTAATGCTGTAAAGAAACTCACGCTGGTCTCCTACACTTCAGTCTTCAGAGTCCTTTAGGGTAGAACTACTGTAGGACGAACAGAAGAATGCTTATTTGTATTTCCCCTGTTCTAATTGCAACAAAGTGGGAGGGCAGGGCAGGTGTTCTATTTTTGGTAAGAAGGAACTATGCTCTTAAGAGGACTTAACACCTCTGTGTTAAAAGAGCTTCCCCTGTTTCTAAAATATATTTAACTCTTAAAAGGATCAAAGCAGCAATATACATGGAGTTACCCTGGTTTTGTCCCCACAACTACCTTGTTTGATAGGTTAGGCTGAGATATGGTAATCCAAGGTTACACAGTGAAGTTTTTGACTTAGCGGGGTTTGGACCTGGATCATCTCAATTGCAGTAAAGCAATCTCTGTCCTAGAATTAATTGGCTCTTCTTGATTGATATTTGCGAGTTGGCACTCTGAATATGCTATCCTTGTGAATGCAGCTGTTTTCCATATCTAACCTTTCATACTTGCCTTTCTTTTCTTCTTTTGTAGGTTTTGACAAGTAAAGGAGATGCATGGGCCAAGTATATGGCTGAAGTGAAAAAATATAAAGCCCACCAGTGCAGTGATGATGATAAAACTCGCCCTTTGGTGAAATAATTTTCATCTCCAACCTGGACTGTTTCTGATGTACATAATTATTTAAAACGTCAAAGGAGAATAGCTCTGGCCCACTGACTGAATGCTGCCATGGCAGCAAATGACTTGCCAAAACTTTTATATTTGGGAATTTAGAGCCTCCTTCACTGGTTCATTTGTTGTTTGCCTCTTCTTTCTTCTGAGAACTAAGATTTTTTTAAATTTGTAACCCCCAAATAGTGGAATTGGTCTGACATATCTCTCTCAATCACCTGGTAGTGTGTCTTGCTGGCAAATTTTTTAGCATTGAGCCTTTGTTTTACACCCCTTGGATAAGCTAAGAGGCTCCATCTTTGCAAATACATGATCAGTTGATGTTTGAAGGTGAATTTAACATGCTCACAACTAGCCAGTCCACACTGCAGGCAGTAGTAACTCCAGAGCGCTTTTTTATAATCCTCTGTCCATGATGAAAGATGAGTGGTGCTGGGCTTCTTGGTATGCTTAGTATCTTACGGTTTTGTGACTGCATTTTTGCCCTTTTCTGTTGTTCTTGCCCTCTTTTACTATATATTGCAGTGGGCTATGTGGTTTTATCATCAATTGCAGTTGCTGCTGCTTAAGCCTGTTCCTGACCTTCTGCTATGCATGCCCTAATCTCAAAGTGGAGATGATTTTGCCAACCTGCTAGCTAAGAAGGTAGAAACTTGGTCTGCACCAAAACCAAGTGTTATGTATTGGAGAAACTGACTAAAATTACTACAAACATGCCCTGGGCTGGATAGAACTCCAGATGTCATGAGTCTAGTCCCCTTTCTAGCCCTGAAATTTGTGACCAGAGTTCTAAAACTGGGGTTCATGGCCACTGGTCTGGAAATTTGTTTGCTGCATGCATGGGACCTTCCTTTCTTTTTTAAAAAAGTATCTCCAATTTGATTCCTCAGTTTCTGCAAGCTAGAGCTGAAACGTAAAACCTTGTTTTAAGTGATGTGAATTGTGTCATGGAGAGCAACTAAGCTTGACAACTTCAGAAAAGGCCTTAGTACATTCTCCACAATTGGACTGAAGTGAAGAAAGGAGGCTTCTATTGAGATCATAGTCTAGCTTTTGGCAATTGATTTTTGTGCTGGAAAACAGTTTGGGTTTACATTGAAATCTTTTCCTATTTGTGCAATCTCCCTTTAATGAAGTGAGCTATTTTTATCAGGGAGAATATAGTTAAACTACCTGACTATAGAGCTGCACTAAATATGCGATAGTCATAGGGAATGATTTTTACACTGAAAGGAGACCTGCTAAGGTTCTGTATTACCATCTAGGAGGTTCCTAAATAGACATTAAATTAAAAAAAGTATTTATTGACCAGCACGTAGGCCAAATCTTTATGTAATAATTCCTTCTTTCTGAAATTTACTACTCTACAAATCAAAACAGCTTTGGTACTTATGTAGGATACTTAAAAGACCCTTGAGGTAGAGAAAACTGCTCTTTAATGTGAAGTACTCTTGCTGGGATTTCATCCAATCTGAGCTATCTTCAGAACCAAGCTTCTGAATGTGTAGAAAGCATTATGCTATGCCTTGCAGTCATATATTTAGAAGAAAATATGGGAAAGGACCCCTATGTGTGTAAGTCTGAAGGCACATTGGGAACCTTGGCCATTTGGGAGAATCTTTTGCATGTATAACTGTGTGCATGCAGGAGCCTATTTCTGTCATTCTTAATAAGTGCATGTTAGGGCTTGAGGAAATAATCACAGTTTTGCCCCCTAATGCATTCAGTATGAGGTAATGTTTGAAGGGTTCAAAATTGACATATCAGATTGCTCGCTACTAAAAACATGAAGCAGCTCAGAAGCTTTAAATCTTTCACTGCTATCTGGTTGCTAGCCTGCTGTAAAGGGGTGGGTTTGCTTCTCTGTTCTATATTTCATTGGGTTCCCTTCTTTATTGCTTTTGACCACCACAGCCCAGCTTAGAGTTCTGATAATCATTCTTAATACTAGCTTTTTAAAATAAAATTTTGTTGTGGATATTCCTTTTGTCAGCCATCTCTTGTCTCCAGTATGTTTCTTTTGAGAGAGCCTTACTGATGCCCACAAAGCTTTTATTGAATTGTTCATTGTTCATAAATATTGCATCCAAAAATCTTAGACAAGTCTTTTCCCCCTTTATTTGTGGCAGAGCTGGGAATTATGTAGTGTTTTAGATGCTGTTAGACTGCCAATCTATGCATTCCCCAACTTTGTACTGGCTAGACTGATACTTGAAGTTCAGTAGCATACAGGCAACAGAATTCCCACCACTACTTTGTGGTGTAAAGAGAACTACTTTGCATGAAACATGGTGTTAATGTTTGCTTCTCATAGTCTCATTTCTGTGTAATATCCATGGCTGCTTAAACAGAGCTATTTAAAATACAGGTTTTTCATTGTTTGTGGGACAGGAGTTTGGAAGATAAATGAAGAAGAGCTGAAATGGAATCACGTACTAAAAGACTATCTATTATTTTGGATTGCTTAATACAGGGTAATTATTGCCTCCCCTATTTCCACACTTAATTTCTCTATATCCAATTAGAATTGTTATTCCAAAACCATGAATTACAAGAGTGATCTGTATTCTTATTTTTCCAGCTATATTTGAACACACATATAGTTCCATTACTTCAGACTAAACTGCCTCTTTGGCATGACTTGATTCGAGCAGGCAAGTGCATATCTATGCCTGCAAGCAGGAAAGGGATAATTTACTTATGATAGCAGCTGTAATATGAAAATATAGATCCTTTCACATGATTAAACTTAGGCTTGGAATTATTCTTTTAAAATACAATGCAGTACTTAAAGATTTTACAAGAAATGTGTTAATCATACAACACATTATTGTTCCTTTGTCAGTTTTGTTTTACTCCTGCTCAAAGAGCCAGCACTTCTGAAGTAGCATTTCTGAGTAAATGCTACTAGTCATGGGGAAATCCTTCCATTTAATAGCAGTTGCCTTGTTTTGACTGAAATTTTTAAAAATAATGTTGAAAACCGAATTATTTCAAAAGATAGTGTCACAAAGAATGATGTTAGCACCTCACTTCAAGTTCTGGTCAAACTTCGTTCATTTTTATTTTTCTAGATGTTCTTTCCAGAGCATAGTATCTCTTTTGTATTCTTTGTAAATTCCTTGTAATCTTTATACTAAATGGCAAGAGATTACCTCATGTTTTACATTCCTAAATAGCTTCATGTTTTACATATGAAGCTGTCCTAAATTTAGGCCAATGACTTCTCTAGTGTATTACTTTTTATTGCTAGAGAGTTTAGATAAGAGGTCTTTATCAGTACCTGTTTTTGACGAGATGCCTAGGATTTATCTACCTTTTTCTCCTGTCTAGCATTTACATTCTCCCCCCTTTTCTGTCCTGTATCAGTAAGCAAGAGATAGAAATGTCTGTATGTAGTTGGTTCCACATCCATGTGATTGTATGGAAAAATTTCATCACTTAGTTTGAGTGACTGAATTACTAGAGGAAAAAAATGTAACTTCCAACAAGCATCTTTGATATTGGGCACTAAGCTGGGCCTGCAAGGAAAGGACACTTAGAGGCATTCTGTGAATTTGTCTTTGCAGTTTTCTCATATTCTCCCCATAACATGGGTGTCCATATGTGGCTTAAGACACACACCCTTCCAGCATCTTCCATACATTCAGAGAATTTGATCAACGCTCCTGGGGGAGAATGGACTATAGTTGGAGGGCAGTAAAGTGTAACACATTGGTTTGGATAAAAGTATTTCCTGTCCTTGGGGACAGGCATCTGAAGCCATACACTGTGGCCTATGCCTACATCCTTATATTTTGTGGCTACTTTGATCAAAAGTCTGTGTTTGTGCATGCACACAGCTAAGACTGTTTTCAGGGAGAGAACAGACACTTGAACACTCAGGAATCTGTACTAAACTGCTGTTATCAGCTATCGAAGCATTATCCCAATGCTCATCAAACCCTAAACAGCATCTGCAGCTTGATTTCAAAGGCAGGACTTGCAGACTTGGGTACATAGCATGTTCTTTGGATTCTTCAGTCACAGCAAGCTGGAAGTAGAGAAAGCTTTGGAATTGGCCCAATAAAAGTATCACTGGTTGTAAATTTTGTATTTTGTCAGATAATGAAAGTGAAGGGGGGAAAATATCTGAACTCACTTTCTGAGGCTGGCCTTGCCACTGCTGGTATGCAGCCTCTAGCCATTCTTGAGAAAGGGCTAGACAAAATGTCCATGGGCTGTAACACCTCCACCCCCGTGCCCCCATTTTTTCACTTAATTAAAAAAAGCCCATGGATTTCTCTAAACTATGATGTGGGTGCCTCACAAACTCCCAAGAGCAGGATGTGCATTCTTGAGTCAAAAGAAATGGAGGACAGGGTCCAGAGGACCCTTTGAGCTCAAGAGGGAAGCATGTTGCTCCTCAAGTTACCCATTCTTGTCCCAAGTTAATAGAATTGCTGTGCCTATAAAGATTTGCCCATTCTTGTATTAAAGCAACATTGGTAAGAGGAAGGCTTGAAGTTTTGGCAGAGAATCCTATTACTCTAAAATTATTCCTAACTTCACTAGTTTTGACTAGCCCTCCAATTATAAAGAATAAATTATCCCCCAATTTAAGATTGCAAAAAAGAAAACAGAATAGCTGATGTTGACCAGTAGAAGTAGTTTCCTTGGCAGGTTCTGCTCACATTTATTTCAGTTGGAAAGTTGATGGAAGGGAACTGAGCAGTTGCCTTATCCCACATACATAGTCCAAGGGACTGTAGGCAATTATTTTATTTCCATTTGAATGCAATGTACATCAGTTTTACTTTCAAGTGCTAGATCCTTGTTAAGGACAATACATAATCAGAAAAGCACTTTCACGCCTCCACTTGCAAGGCAATAAACAGAGCATGACTAAGATAAGCTTTTCCAAATAGTGGGTAGCTGCATGGCACTAACTAATAGACTGCACTAGCAGTTTCCTATGAGACAAGAGTCTTCACTTAAATTGGTGTAAGGCGAACAGAGTAAACAGCAAGTAACAAGCAAAATTCCTTCACCCTTTGTAAAAGTGTACTTGTATACTTTTACCCATAGTCAGTAGAATGGGTTTCACTGTACTGAATAAACAACTTTCTATTAAAAATGGTTATATACAAGATACTTGCCCATCTCTCACCTTATAAGCATGCCAAGAAATTGTCTTAAGATGTGTCAATAGTGTGGTTGTGAAGAGTCACCAAGAGAAAAGGCTGGTGAGAGACTTCCCTCAAAATCCACTTAACTGTGGTCAAATGAGAATTGTGAGTGGGAAAATATTCTGTTCCCCCTTTAACTGTCATCTATTCATGTGACCAGATAAAACATACTGATGCTGTGGACTGATATAAACTTGAGTACATTAGCAGGGAATCTGCTTGTGCCATAAAGTCTTGAGAAGTGCCATGCTGCATCTCAGAATGGATAAAAATTCCCTTCCTAATTGAGGAAAAAAAAATTAAAAGCAGAAGAGAGCAAGGGAAGATTCTCCTTCACTCTTAGCTGAAACGCCAACCTTTAAACAGAAGCACTGTGCCTTTGAAGCTACAGGATCAAATCAGCCTCCTGCCACAGTAACGTCCCTGTTCCATGCTGCCCCACAAAGGAAAGAGATGGGCTGGTTCTCCACTTCAACATGGCTCCAACTGGGGGGAAATCCTCCCATAATGGCCAAGATCTAAACAAACCTGCTGCTGTCTGATTTCAGTGAAGCACTACTCTCTTTGTGGGATGAAAGGGAGAAGGCTGGAAAAAAACTACACCCAAACATTACCAACTTATAACACCCTACTCTATTCTGCCACAACTCCCATTAGACTTAAAGGTCCAAGATGTCAGCCATGAGAGTCAAGTTTTCATCACTGGAAGCAGTTAAAAAATCCCATGCAGAACCCTAGGAAAAATGTACTTGCAGATTCAGTGGAGACTTAGTATGTGGCAGGGAAATAGCTTCAAACAGCAATCTTCTTTTTAAAAAAAATATGGGTGGAATGGAAGGACAGCTCCAGCTTTGCCATCCTCCCCCCTGCGTACAATGTTCAAATATGACACATCAGCCTTTATTACAGTCAGCTGAACCTGAATGGCTGTGTGTTGTCCTTGGGGCTGGGAGCAGGTTCTTTGCCATAGGATTCTTTGGTGTATCCCAGAGGTGTGCAAATTATGGTGTGCTGCCTCCCAGCCCCCCACACAGCCGCAGCCTGGAAGCATTAACAAGAGCAGGGTAAGCAGCCACCTCAGTTAGTCTCATAGGAGGACAGTAGAGCAGCATCAACTGGCTCCATGCAAGAGGGACAAGTGAATGACCGCATCAGCCAGTCGTCAATGCAGTGTACATGGTAGATGTGTAGGCAGGGCAGGAACCGAATGGGATCTCCATATACAAAATCCAGCATGCAGATCACACACCTGGAGTCAGGATGAGAAAAAAAAAAAAAAGAGCTCCTTAGTATAAATACCCTAAGATGGCTTTAATGCTTCCCCCTCACATTTTATGCATTCTTTGGCAAGTTCAGCTATGCTATTGAAGAATAAACCATGCACCATCTTACCCTATACTTTTTTCAAACAATGATACAGGCCCCAGTATTGGTTGAACAAAGTTTATGACATCCAAATGATGTCCCAATGTAACAACATCACAAGGTTGCACTCCCTTCTGTTGAGTTTGCCAGTCCTTTCCTAGGATATGCCATTCTACTCCTGCTCTAACTATTTTCCCCACAGTCATCATTCTGTGCCCACTGAATATGTCTAGTCCTCACTAGATTTCCCCCTCGACTGAGTTTCCTTTTAACCTTGAGATTTCTACAAGTCTGCTGATACTGACTTCTTGTGGGAGTGCTGTTTGGGCCACAGGAGGATGCAAACAAAGCATGAGTTAGTTCGCTTCAGAGTTGGGGAACCTGCTGCCCTCCATATGTTAGGATTACAGTTCACATTGATCCTAGCAAATGACTGCTGGAGCTGATGGGATTTGGAAGTCCAACAACATCCAGATGACCACAGGTTTCCCATAGTATGTTGGGAGCAGGCAGTGTGGTGCCCATGGATGAACTATGCTACCTCCTGCTCCTGCAAAGTGTTATGCTGATAACTCTTTTAAGTTTTAAACTTTAAAAATATATGAATGTCTAGGAGCACCTCATAGAAAAGTGCTGACCTTTAGCCATATGCTTCTTCATCCCTTGGCATACCCCTGGGCTGCATATGTATTCATTCATAGGGAAGTAAGCATAGCTGCTGTTTGAGGCCAATCCTTCACTATGCAATGTTCCTGCTGCATGGGAAAAATAAAGAAAGTGTGGATTCTGTTGCTGCCTGCTAGAAGAGGGGCTTGTGTATGACAGCAGGTGGGAATAAGTGTGTGCATGCAAACATGAGAGTGAAAGAAAACTCACACCTGACTGGATTCCCATCCCACCCTGAAGAGAGGGAAGTGAAGAGGTCTGGGTTGGTGACTCAAATGTGTAGCAGAAACACGGGAGAGCTTGGTGCAGAAATGTAATCTCATACTGGGGGAAAGAAAGAAATGAAGGCTAGGAGGGTTCTTCAGAGTAAAAGAAAGGGACAGGAAATCCTATAGGGCATCCTGATGGAGGAAGGAAAAAATAGGAGTTTATTACATGCAAAGAAACTGACTGGATCTTGGGGGCTGAATGTGGAGATTCTAAATAAGAAACCTGTGGGTTCAAACAAATGGGTTTGTGTTTCAAGCTGTGCCTCTGCCATGTATTCAGATTATTGGGCAAGCTACATTTTCTTAGCCTCATCACTTTACCTCTTTCTGAAACATGAATGAGCATGAATGGGAGGAAGAGATCATGAATTCAGCAGAGACTTCCATCTCGCCACGTGACTAGGTCTGCATTGAGAGAAGTCCAGTTATCTTGACTTAGGGGCGAAACGGACCGACCCGAAGGAGTGGCTTGCCACTGCCCCTTTGAGCGCCAGATCAGGGCATCAGCAACTGCACGCCACAGCCCCAATCTGGCATTTTTCCAGCCCAAAAAGAAGGGGCAATATGCCACTCCTTTTGGGGGCAGAAAAAGGGTGCCTTTGCCACCACTGCGGCACTTTTCCGTGCTCCATTTGGCATGCGGCGTGTGAACGCTGTACTAAAGGAACGCTGTAACGCTGCCCGCTGTGTGGTCATGATGCCAGCTTGGGGATGGTGTCAGGGCGTGCATCGTCCAAACACCATGCCCCCCCTCCGCCATCCCCTACTGCTGGTCTGTTCAGCCCCTAAGACTGCTGACATAAAAAAATCTAGGCTCATTTATTTCCTTCCTGTATGCTTTGGCTAAACAAATGAGCAAAATCTAATTATAATTCTTGAGGCAAAGAAATGCAGAATGCAGGCCTGATGAGAGTATCTAGGATTTGTGCACACATAGGTCTTTCTTTTGGTGGCACTGGTTAAATGCCTGTACTCCAGCCACTTACTCACAAACCACAAGGTTGTGAGTTCAATACCAGTCAGGAACTCAGGGTCGACAGCCTGGCATCCTTCCGAGGTTGCTAAAATGAGTATCCAGCTTGTTAGGGGCAATTAGCTTACAGTTGTAAACTGCTTAGGGAGTGCTTAAGTGCACTGATAAGCAATATAGAAATGTACTTGCTATTGCTATTTTAGAATGTCCTTCCAGCTTCCCCTAGATCCTAGTTTGCTTTATAGCAACTTTACTCATTTCCAGCTTTTAAGACATTTTTCTATCCTTTTCTTCAAGTACCCTCTATAGTAATTCAATAATTCTGCACCTTTAACTTCAAGAAGGCACACACTGCGTTTGGAAAATAATTTCAATTACAGTAATACTTTTAAAAATTGTATTCAACTCATTAACAAGAATGGTTATTCTGTACCTTTCTAGATATTGTTGATCTGCAAGTGCAGCCAATAGTGAAGAGCTACAGAAACCATAGGTCACTGACATCTGTAGGTCTACATGATTCCCACGCCTGCTGTATAATACAGTGGGCCCTTGTTATACGTGGGGATCTGTTTCAGGACTCCATGTATATGGAAAAAACCATGGGGCCTCAAGTCCCATTGATTCTAATGTCCGTGTGTGTGCGCTGCGGGCATGCATGCCATTTTGTCCCCCTGGGCTTGCAGTCCACGTGAGCTCAAGTCCGTGGATGGCAAGCCCACGGATGGGGCGGGCACACTGTATAGCATAGGGTACTATCCAGATACAAGTAAAACGTAACTTCCTTTTTAAACATCTTAGCCTATACAAGCTAGTACAGTGCCTTAGAACAAGGGTGATTTTTCATTAGGGTACTAAGTAGATTTTCTGACAGGAGTGGCTTAGTGCAATACACTTGTTATATTTTTAAAGCAAAATTGCTGCTCATCAAGACAGTGAAGTACAAAGGCTATTTATGCATCCATTAGCTAATAATTACTTTGGGGGTTGCAGGACTTAACCTGAGCTAACAGGATAAATATAGAGCATTGCATGGAGAAAACATACTCTTTGATTTTCTTTTCTGATGGCTCCGAGCCTGGATCAAAGATTCCTTTGGGAAGATGTTGAATTAGCCCAATCCTCTGAGCTATACGGATCTGTTCCTCCTCAGTAAGCTGGGTAGCAAGACGTGCCTGGCTGGGTGTTGGATGGTACACAGGAATAGGTGCATGCTCCTGGAAAGTCAGAAAAGCAACTGGATGAGTGTATGCTAGCTTTGTAATCAGCCAGTAATCTAATGGAGTTATTCACAAATAGTAATCTAACCAATAAAAGTTCTACGGATTCAATATATTTCATCAAATGTGACAAATTAAGCCATTTTGAAAGCTCGTATATTTACACATAAACATTAACATTTGGGTATATGCAGAACTGAAATGGTCAGATAACATCAGTGTGTATTTGAGAGAGGCTAAATCATAGCACTATATCTGTTTTTGACTGGCATTTGAAGCTCTTCCAGGGGATTCAGCCAGCCTATAAATATTCATCAAGAAGAGTGTGATCTGCACACGCATCATAAGCCTGTTCATTTTCTACATGCTTAGGTTTTAGGATCCTTGAAGGACCAATTCACTCGGTTTCCCACCCATGCCCCATCTGAGGGTATAGCTAGAATATTGGGTTGAGAGGTGGCTCAGTAATATATAGTGTTGGCACACAGATGCTATATCACAGTTCCTTTCACACAGTGCTATGTCTTTCTCCTCTATATTAATTCTTGATCTCTAAATGACTAGTGAAACCAGTGGCTTCCTGAGATCAAAATTTTGTCTGAAAATGGCCAGCCAGCCAAAAGCTACAAGATGTTCAGCAGCAGAGCATGACAATGACATAATCTTCCCATTTTTGTTATCTGTCCCCAGACATTCTGTGGGTATGCTGCTTTTGAACAGGCAGTTGCCACAAAAAGCTATCTTCATGTGTATAGCTAATCTTTTTAAAAAAAAAAAAAACAGAAACAAACCTCTGCTATTGGACTTCATGGCACACTGTGGTGATTAATTACATAAACTTTTTTATTATTAATTTGTTGCCTATCAGTTTCAGCAGCAAATTTTTTAATAGTTACTGTGAATAATTATCCTGGTCTTTTTGTAAGGTCCACCCTGGTACTTTAAGGAGAATGAAAATCTATTGTTTCATTCCATTCCTCTGCTCTTTGTAATAAATGAAACACTGTTTGCATTGGTCATCCCTTCCATGAAGTTTCAACAAAGGCTATGGTGGTGCACAACTCCTTCACTTTAATCTTTCCAGCCTCATCTTCCTTCACAGATTGGCCTCTCCATTTTGAAGAATGCTGCCCTTCAAGTAAGGCAGCATGCAAGAGAAACATAAAATTGCTCCAAAACAAGGCTCAGATAGCATAAAGGAAAGGTCAGAGGTACATGGGGCGACTGTTTGAAGCTTGAGACCAAACTGTCATGTGTGTTCTAGGACATTTGACAAAGACAGTAGCATATCAAAACTTTACTCAGCCTCCTTGGATACCACAGGCTGGGGCCAATGTCTTCTGCAGATTCATGAGGAAGGGTACAAGCACATCAGACACTAAGAGAGAACATTCAGCCTAAGCCTTAGCCTTAATTGCCATCTAAAAACCATGAGGCACAACATACAACCTTGCTAGCAAAACATGAAGCCTCCTTCACAAATATCGCCTAGAGTGATCTGTACTGCAGTTTCTTTCTGTCCAACTTTATTTTTGTTACTGCCAATTTTTGAAGCTCGTTTCTCTCATATTTTGTGCTTTAATTCCACGTATCCAGCCAAGCAGGGCTACAGAAGCACCTGTAACCCTGGAAATGCTATGGCCACTTCCTCACAAGTATTTGAAATTGTTTTATTACATTTGAATCATGTCCTTTATCCTTACAATAAGTCAGGGGTAGGCAACCTAAGGCCCGGGGGCCGCATGCGGCCCCCTGAGGCCTTTGGACCGGCCCCAGGCCGGTCCTGCCACCGCCCCCCCACCCCCACCGCTTACCATTATGATATTGTTATTATTACTTGTTCTTGGGGTTTTCTTGGCAAAATCTCCACAGAGGTTTTGCCATGGCTTTTCTGGGGCTGAGAGAGTGTGCATGCATATATATTTTTTTAAAAAATAATTTTTTTAAAATGTTTTATTTTTATATTTATTTATTTATTTATTTAATTGTTTATTTATTTTTGGTGCTTCGGCCCCCCAATTGTCTGAGGGACAGCAACCCGGCCCCCCGGCTCAAAAAGGTTGCCTACCCCTGCAATAAGTCAAGCTGACTGAGGCTTGTTTGACATTGTTTAGTGAGAGCCATTCCTCACATTACCCCAGATTTACTACCAATGTACCTTTGATGGGCACTGAAAGCTATCCTGACTCCTGACAACAGTATTCATGTACTTTCAAACCTGTTATAATATTCACACATTACATTTTCAATTGTGACGTAAGAGCAACTTGGATACATCCCTTCCGATCCCTGCTCCCCACCCAAAACTGTAAGTAAAGCAATTCACAACCTATGAGGCATTCACATTTTGGATTCTGCAGCTAGGCTGTTTCCAAACCAGACTATTAAATTCAATTGCTCTGTCTCAAATACAGAATAATCCAGTGGTCCAAGTACGGTTGTGTTTTGTTTATAACCCTCCTGTGTGTTCCCTTGTCCCCATCTCCTTTCTTACCATAACCAGTCTGTTCAGGGGAAAAGAATGGTATATTGTACAGGCACAATGTCTTTTAACAAGTAGTACAAGTGGCCCTTGGTCTCAGAAAGCGGGTTGCCAACTTTCTGTTTCCTAGACCTTTGAAATCAGGAGGCCTCTGACTCAGCTGACCTGGGCTGCATCCACACTGTAAAAACAAAGTAATCTGACACCACTTTAACGACTATGGCTCAATGCTATGGAATTTTGGGAATGGTAGTTTGTTGAATTCCATAGCATTGAGCCATGATAGTTAAAGTGGTGTCAAACTGCTTTATTTCTGCAGTGCAAATGCAGCCTTATAGTTCCAAGTCCTTTCTTCAAAATGTCCATCACAAGCTCAGCTCTCAGTCTTCAGAGCCAATGCCTTGGCAAGGGACAAGAGACTGACCCCTCCACTTCAGGCCCACCCTCAGCAACCCTAAAGGTGTCCCTCCACTCTGGGCAGAGATGTCTCCCTCCCTCCCTAATTTTTCTGCAGAGGAGGAGCAAGGAGAAAACACAGGAAGGTTACCCATGGAAGATGCCCAATGTCTGGGACCCCCTAAAACAGGGGTAGGCAACCTTTCCCCTTTAAGGGCCGAGGGACTTCAGCTCCCAGAATCCCAGGAGCTATTGGCCAACATGGGACTATTGGCCAACATGGCTGAGGCTTCTGGGAGCTGAAGTCCCTCGGCCCTTAAAGGGGAAAGGTTGCCTACCCCTGCCCTAAAAACTCCACAAAGGATGAGAAAGTGGCAGTGTGGTTGGTTGCAAAAGGAAAGCCTTGCCTGGGAGCGTTCATTGTGCCAGCCCTTGCTCAGCCTCATCTGCAGGCTCCTCCTGACCCAGTCCCGTTAATGCCCAGGGCAAGCACCCAGGGTGGCCACAGGTCCTCCTTTGACATGACATGTCCTCCATTTCAACCTTGTGTCCAGAAGGAAGTTCAAAACGCTTTCCATTTGGAGCATGACCAAGAAGCATCGATTTATATTTCTACAAGTGCTTTTAGCTTTTTTTTTTTTTTTTGGTACAGGGTGACCAGACACGTCCTCTTTTTCTCCCCAGGACATGTCCTCCATCTCAACCTTCTGCCCAGGAGCAGTTTGAAAATGCCCTCCATTTTGAGCATGACCAAGAAGCATGGCTTTTGCACTGACATGAGTGTTTTCAGATTTTTTAAAATTTCGCACAGGGTGACGAGAGGTCCTCCTTTTCCAGGACACGTCCTCCATTTCATCCTGTCTGTCCTGGAGGGATTCCAAAATGTTCTCCATTTTGAGCGCTATTAAGAAGCATTCATTTTACATTTATATTTGTGTGGTTTGGGGTGGTTCCCCCCCCCCCGATAAAGCTTTTGTGTGCTGTGATGTCCTACATTTCCCTTGCATGTCCACCGCCTTGGTCCTCCTTGGCGGTGTGAGGACCCCAGGCCACCCTGCCTCCTGCTGCACAACTCCCCAAGAAGGGCTGCATCGCTGGGAAGGGCAGAAACAAAGGCCTCTCTCAATCTCTCTCACACTCACTGATGTCTCCAACTTAGAGGCAACGGGGCGCGGTGGTTTGAGCGCTGGGCTACGACTCTGGAGAGAGACCAGGGTTCGAATCCCCAACGTGGCTGGGTGACCTTGGGCAAGTCACACTCTCTCAGCCTCAGAGGGTGGCCATGGCAAACCCCCTCTGGAGAAAACTGCCAAGAGAACCCCAGGATAGAGTCGCCATTCGTGGGAAAGGGCTTGAAGGCACACACGGAGGGTCACGACCATCCCTGGTGGACGCGCCCCTCCTCCTCCTCCCTCTGCCCCCGGAGGCCATATCGCCCCAAACGCCCCCTCTCCCTCCCTCCCTCCCTCCCTCCCTCCCTCCTTGGGCCCTTTGGGTACCTGGTAGGGGGGCGGCGGGGCCGGGGCAGAGGGGGGCGGCGGCGGCTCCCCAGGCCCTAGGCTGGCCCCGTCGCCCGTGGAGTCGTTGAGCAGCGACAGGTCGTCCGCCGCCTGCGAGGACAGGCAGCCCCCCATGCCCGTCCGCCCGCCCGCCCGCCCGCTCGGGGCCGCTGCCGCCGGGTCCGGCCCGAGGGGCACCCTCCCTCCGCCAGCTCCGGAATGGAGATGGAGGAGGAGGCGGTGGCGGAGACAGTGGCCGGGAAGGGGGCCTCGCACGGCATGCCGGGAAGTGTAGTGCCGGCCTCGGCGACTCCGCGCCTGCGTACTGGGGGAAAGAAGCCTCGCGGACGCCGGGGGAGGGGGCGGGGCGCCAAGAGTGGGAGAATAATAATAATAATAATAATAATTTATTTCTATCCCGCCCCTCTACCGAAGTAATCGGGGCGGCTAACAACAATAAAATCACACAGTAATCCTTCCAAGACCAAACCCACCCTCCCATTAAAACAGTATTAAACATCGTAAATTTAAAATAAATTAACAATAATAAAACAGTTATACTTTACTGGGACAACCAAAAATGCACAAAATACATGATGCAAGCTCCACTTGCTTCTTCATTAGACAGGTTAAAAACACACCCAAAATACATGGTGCAAGCTCTGCAAGCTCCACTGGGTTCTAGATCAGGGGAAAGTGTTAAAAACACACCCAAAGTACATGATGCGAGCTTTCAAGACTCCGCTTGCTTCTTCATCAAAGGTTAAAGACACACACAAAATACATGATGCAAGCTTTCCAAGGTCCACTGGTGTCTTCATCAAGACTACAAAACGCCTTTAAAACCTTTGCCTGATGTAGAAGCCAGGGAAGTTTGCAAAGCTTGCATCATTTATTTTGTGCTGTTTGGTTAGTCCAACAAAGGTATCACTGTTTTGTGGATTTTGGATGTTACTGTACTTTGCTATATGACCAATACAGCTACCCCTAAATGTGTTTCCTGGACTGGGCATACTTTCAGTTATGTTTAAGCATTGCAGACACATCAGAGTTCAAGCCAGTAAATGTTCAGCTAATGACCTAATTCCACTCTTTGGGTGCACTCTATAGTCTGTCACAAGCAAATTCTAACAAGGCTGGTTTTGAAGGAAACACTGAAATAAGAACCACTATTAATTTGATCACTGGCCAGACTGGAAGATGGTGGGAGCACTTGAGATTAAATATAAACAGCTAAAATCCAGTATAGAAAGGTATCTTGCAGCACCTTTGAGATTAACTGGGCAAAAGAGGTTATAACGTAAGCTTTCATACATAGATTTGATCTACTTCCTAAGATGCACGGAGTGAACTGATGCCCAGGAAGGACTTTTATAATTAGACTGTATGAATACCTAAGGAAATGCAAAACATGTGTAGACTTGAGGATGAGGTGACAAATTCAGTTTTGAGGGACAAAGGCAGGAGGGAAGATGTTGCCTAAGGTTGCCAGGGTGGGTGGATGAAGAATGGTGGAGGGAGTGTTGGGCTGTGCTGTGGTCAGGCTTGGAGCCACAAAGGAGATATGAGAAACTGGCCAAGAGCACCCTTGTGAGGCTGGGGGGTTTTCTATAGGGTTTTCTATAGTGTGCCAGGAAGTCATTGTCTCTGTTCAACCCACTGTCGATGGATTAGTCCGTGTTTGTGGATGGATTCTAATGCAGCTGCTTCTTTTCCCAACCTTCCTTTGTAGGTCTGTTTGTTTGGTTCAAGGACTGCTATTCTGAGGTCAAAGATGGAATTCCCAGGAAGACTGAAATGTTCTGCAACTATTTTTGTGTGATACCATTCTTAGTATTGAAAATCCAGTCATAAAATCCTAATAGCTAAAATCCAGTCATAGTGAAATTTCCAAAGTATTTGGTAACTATTGGTCTAAAAAACACAGCAGAAATAATCCACTTTGAGACCTCTTTAACTGCCCTGGCTCAGTGCTAGGGAATCCTGGGAATTGTAGTTTATTATGGCATCAGAACTCTCTGACAGAGAAGGCTGTCTCATAAAACTACAGTTCCCAGAATTCCCTAGCATTGAGCCAGGACAGTTAAAGAGGTCTCAAACTGGATTACTTCTGCAGTGTGTTTTGGACCTATTTGCTCTCTCTCTCTCTCTCTTTGTAGTTTACAACATACAGTAATATGAACATCACATTGGGAAAAAAAAGAGGGGAGGGTGGCGCCTGAGGGGGACAGAGGCCATAATAAGACTATGAGAGTCATAGAGTTGGAAGAGACCTCAAGGGCCATCCAGTCCAACCCCATTCTGCCATGCAGGAACTCACAATCAAAGCATCCCTGACAGATGGCCATCCAGCCTCTGCTTCAAGACCTCTAAAGAAGGAGACTCCACCAACCTCCAAGGGAGTGTGTTCCACTGTCAAATAGCTGTTTCTGTCAAGAAGTTCCTCCTAATGTTGAGGTGGAATCTCTTTTCCTGGAGCTTGTATCCATTGGTCTGGGTCCTATTCTCTGGAGCAGCAGAAAACAAGCTTACTCCATCCTCAATATGACACTCCTTCAAATACTTAAACAGGGTTACCATATCACTTCTTAACCATCTCTTCTCCAGCTCCCTAAGTCTCTCCTCATAGGGCATGGCTTCCAGATCTTTCACTGTTTTGGCCGCCCTCCTCTGGACATGCTCCAGCTTGTCCACATTGAATTGTGGTGCCCAGAACTGGACACAGTATTCCAGGTGAGGTCTGACCAAAGCAGAATCAAATGGCACTATTACTTTCCTTGATCTAGATACTATACTTCTACTGATGCAGCCTAGAATCGCATTGGCCTTTTTAGCTGCCACATCACACTGTTGACTCATGTTCACATGTAGTTTCGTTAAGCCAGGTGTCCCCCATCTTATATCTATGTATTTCATTTTTTTGCCCTAAGTGCAAACCTTACATTTCTCCCTGCTCAAATTCATTTTGTTAGTTTTGGCCCAGCTAATCTATTAAGGTCATTTTGAATGTTGATCCTCTCCTCTGGATCTCCTAATTTGGTGTCATTTGCAAATTGGGTAAAAATGCCCCTTATTCTTTCATCCAAGTCATTGATAAAGATGTTGAATAGCACTGGGCCCAGGACAGAACCCTGTGGCACCCCACTGGTCACTTCTCTCCAGGATGAAGAGGAGCCATTGATGATAGATTCGTTTTAGGGTCGCCATAAGTCAGAAACGATTTGAAGGCAAACAACAATGCTTTATAGAATCATAGAATGAAAGAGTTGGAAGAGACCTCAAGAGCCATCCAGTCCAACTCCCAATCAAAGCATACCCGACAGATGACCATCCATTATATAAATAAATTTATATGGCACTTTTTAAAAAAACTAATAGATCAAACTCCCTCGGAGAGTGGTGGAGTCTCCTTCTTTGGAGGTCTTTAAACAGAGGCTGGATGGCCATCTGTCACAGGGGCTGCTTTGATTGTGAGTTCTTGCATGGCAGAATGGGGTTGGACTGGATGGCCCTTGGGGTCTCTTCCAACTCTATGACTCTGTCTTATTGTGGCCTCTGTCCTCCTCAGGCGCCACCCTTCCCTCTTGCGTTCCATTTCCGCACTAGGCTTCGCAACCGGAAGTAGCCTCCACCGGAAGTTGAAGCAGTTGCTAGGGGTCCGAAGCGCAGGAGTGGGAGGGCCGTCTCTGCCGTGACGTCTGCCTCCGCCAGCCTTCGCGCGCGCGGGGCTCACGCGGACCAATGGGAGGCGGAGGAGGAAGAAGAGGTGGGCGCGGCTACCGCTCTTTCTCCTGACCACATGACGCACTTCTCTCGCCGACGTCGTCCTTCGACGTGCGCAAGCGGCTCATCAGTTTTCCCCTCCCCTCTGCCGGTCACGTGGGCCTCAGAGACGGCGGCCGGCCCGGCTCTTCGCCCGCGTGTCGCGTTCTCCTCGAGCCCGCCGCCCCTTCCCCCTCTCGACGGAGCCGAGGCCGCGTCCTGAGCCTGGACGCGCGGGGGCCGGGCAGGTACGGCGGCTGGGGAAGAGAAGGGAAGGGAAGGGACCGTTGCGCGCGCGCGTGCGTGTGAGGGGAGGCGTTGCCAGGAGACCCCGGGGGGGAGCCTCGGCCTAGGCGGGAGTGGCGGGCGAAGGGGGCCGGGAGGCCGGAGACGAGGCGGCGGCGGCGGCGGCGAGGAGGAGGAGGAGGCAGGGCCCTTGGGAGGGATGCCGCCTGCTCTGAGGCAGGGAAGGTGGGGCCCAGCAGCAGCAGCCTCAGCCTCCTTCCTCGGGGCCTTTTCTGCCACAAAGGGACCGGTGGGCGGGCGGACGGGCGTGGGGTTATGGTAGTTGGAATTAAAAACAATTACAAAATCGTAATGTTCCGTTTTAATGCATCACTTTTTCTGCGTTTTCGATTGTATCGTAAGCCGCTTTAAGTCCCAATATTTTTTTTGGGGGGGGGGAAGCAGGATATTGATAATAGCAATAATAGTAATAATTAACATGAAGGGACCTTAGGCAAGTCACATTCTCTCAGCCGCAAGTCACACTCTTTCAGCCTCGGGGAAGAGCGAGCGGCATCGCTGGCCTTGCGCCTCTAAGAAGAGCCCAGACGGAAAGGTCCTTCTAGTTCAGGATCTTGTTTCCTCCAAAGAACGACTCCCTCCCCTGTTTTTCTTTTCTTGGGAAGTTCAGAAGCTCTGAAGTGGGTGGCTCTGCTCCGCCTGAGTGTCTTTGTCCCGAGTGGCGAGGAAGAGCCTCCAGGCCATCCTGAGGGGTCCTTTTTAAAAGTATAAAATATAAATGCTCAGGCCCTGTAGTAGTGTACCAGCTGGAAGTGGGGAAAACAGCGGCTGTAGGGGGATGCGGACTCTGAGCTGGAGTCTCCCTCCTCTGAGACACGTGCGCCGCCCAGAATTTGGTTTCCAGGCTCAATTCTGTCTCCTGTTTCTGCCCATGCTTCAGCAGCCTACTTTTGGAGGATGGGAGGGCCCTCCCTCCCTTGTCACTGTTATTAAGCCAGTGGGATTTTAACAATGGGGATGTGAATCATTTGTGAGGTAGAGTTGGGAGAGACCCCAGGAGGCCCCAGCCCAGCCCCATTCTGCCCTCAAAGATCCTTTAGTCCAACCCCATTCTGCCATGCAGGAAGACATCATCAAAGCCATGCAGCCTCAAAACCCCCAAAAGAGGGAGACTCCACCACACTCCAAGGGAAGAGCATTGAAGAGGAGCCAGATAATACTTTTTAATAATAATAATAATAATAATAATAATTACTGTTATTAAACCAGTGAGATTTTAACAAATGAGTAGCTCATTACAATTTTACTGTGATTGCAGTGGGCCTTTGGTATCTCCACAGGGGTTTGTTTCCAGGACACCTTGTGGATACCAAAATCCACAGATGTTTAAATCCTATTCATAGAATCAGAGAGATCTCAAGGGCCATCCAGTCCAACCCCCTGCCATGCAGTAACTTACAAAGCCCTCCCTGAGACAGATGGCCATCCAGCCTCTGTTTAAAGACCTCCAAGGAGACTCCACCACACTCCAAGGGAGTGTGTCCCACTGTTGAACTGCTCTTACTGTCAGGAAGTTTCTTATAATGTTAAGCTGGACTCTCTTAACTTGTAGCTTGAATCTAATGCTCTGGGTCATATTCTCTAGAATAGGAGACTGCTTTGATAATCTATTTGTATCACTTGGGCTGCAACCACACTGCAGAAATGATCCAGGTTGACACCAGCTCGATGCTGTGGCATTTTGGGATTTGTAGTTTTGTGAGATATTTACCCTTCTCTGTCAGAGCACTCTGGTTCCACAATAAATTGAAGGTTCCAGAATTCCACATCATTGAGCCATGACAGTTAAAAGTGCTGTCAACCTGGATTATTCCTGCAGTGCGGACACAACCTGAGAGATCTCTCAATAGAGTCTCCGCTTCCTTTTTTATTCTCCTCTACTAGAATGTTTCTGAACTAGCGTAACAGTGTGCATATGCCTCCAGCCTCCAATTAAGTTTTTGCATGCTGGCCCTTAGCCCCCATTCTGATAATCAAATTCAGATGCAATGGATAGATGAAGATATTTGGTTCATATGTAATGGAAATGGGGTAACTTCACTGTAGATAGTAATCCAAAAAATCAAAATTGGGGTAAATGTTTGGTTTAGTAAGTTTTAGACATTTTGGAGGAGAAGGGTAGTGACTTTTGTTTAAAGTAGATGAGTGCTTCCATAGAGGAACACTTTCTCTGTAGTAAAATTTTGGAAAGGTCACACAGTTAAAGAATCATGAAGGCACATTCAAAGGATGTTTATTTGCATTGCTCATGGGTGTGGAACTGGCAGTATTTAAGACATCTCTGAAAGTGGTGCCTTTACATTTCACATGGCAATCAACATAGTCACAGCTGCCCTATGTTTAAAAATGTCCTAGATACAAAAGATACCATATTTAGAGATTGGAAAATGCAGCATCCAGACACATATGCAGTCCCGTGACAAGGTATTTGGATTTAATGTGATGGATGGTTCACAAGTGCATTGTAGCAGACATACATGGACATAAACAAGCAATTTTGTCGGCCAGTTTCTGCAAACCTGCTATAATCTGGAGCAATAATCACAACAACCCAAGCTGTTGCTAATAATAAAGCCAACTGCTTAAATATATGTACAGGTAAGAAGGTTGAAATAAATATGTTCTCTTCTCTGAAGTGAAAGTGAGGAAAAAGATCATGATACATTATGAGAAATAATTTATTGTTCTCCTCTTCTCTTTTTACTTTTTCTCTAAAACCTTATTTAAATGGTGGTTTGTTCTGAATAATCTGGTAATAAACTGAAGGAGGTTGGCTACCTTCCCTATGCTCCTATCTTGCCAAATTATTACTAGCTTAAAACCCTCTGCTTTTTCAAGTTAAACTATTACATTTATTTTAGTGTCTCTCATCTTTGCTATTTGTGATAGCCTTCTGAAAGTCCCTCCCTGCATGACTGAATGTTTCTGATGAATCATACATATACCTTCACTATAGCTTTTCTTGAACCATTTCTTGAAATATTGTTCAGATGAGATCTTGTAAACAAAAAGATTTTTCCATTACAGTATAAGTTTCAGTTATATTACCATACATATTCTTCTGCACTTACAGGAAAATATAGCAATTTCTGTAAATGCACTAGCATTGTGTTTATAGAAGTCAAGCCCACTTCAGAAGCACCCTAGTTGGCTTTTACCAAGTTAGTGTCTGAACTTCTCCAGCCCTGCAGGTGTGAGACTGAAATATCAATTTCTGTAATAATGTAACATCTTTTTGGAGCCTAGTAACAAAGTTCCCTAATATCTGTGGCCTTCAAATCCCTTTTGATTTGTTGTCTTCCATTCCTTAGCCAAGCTAAAGCAAGACAATATTCTGTTATCTGGGTTAACTGTTTGATTGCATATTCATATAGGTGCAGCATACACAGTACTGTTCCCTTTTTTGATAATGCCTGAAATATCTGGGTTGCATTCTTAAGGCAGTGAGTTTATGGTTGGCTCTGCTTTCCATTCCAGTACTCCTTTTTAGATTTCTTATTCTACTTTCTCCAGGTAGGCAGGTTTCCATCATGGACTGGCAGCCAGATGAGCAGGGCCTGCAGCAAGTACTTCAGTTACTCAAAGACTCACAGTCTCCAAATACAGCAACCCAGAGGATTGTGCAAGATGTATCCTTTGAATATTTAAGATTTCCCTAGAAATTGCTTGAGGTATAAAGAAAACATTTCCATTTGCAGGGACCACAGAGATTTGGGAAAAACAGTTGGTAATAAATTAGTGGGGCAAGCAGATGCACTTGAGTTTAACTAGGAAGCTAAAATTCTTGGGATGAAAGCAAGGATGGATGCCCTAGTCTTCAAAATGTCAGGATTTCTTTTGTGTAAGGATTTGGGTATTTCAAACAGTAAAGTTCCACATCTTTGCTAGACAAAAAAATGTTAAACTACTATTACATTTATATGAAGATTTGGAAACTTTACAGTAAATTTTAAGAATATTTTCTTAACTTACGCTGCAGAAACTGAAACAACTCAACCAGTTTCCAGATTTCAATAACTATTTGATATTTGTGTTGACACGGCTGAAATCTGAGGGTATGGCTATTAAATATGTTTGAAGAAAGTGTATATGTGGGCATGCATATGTGTTGATTATAATATCAAGGACTTATTCGTTAATTTTTGATTACCTAAATCTGGTCAAAGCTTTGCCTTTATAATGGAAGGTTATCCTAATTTATTCAAGAAAGCAGTGCAAGGGTTAATATGCTGGCTTTTTGGTGCATTTGTTTTCTAATGAAAGGTTTTAGACAAGGGCAAGCTCATTGTAAACATAAAAATTAGAGCTAAGGCATACTGAAGATAAAGATTCCTTGTGACTATGATGATCAAAGGTCTAGAGAAGTCCCCCCCCCCCTTTTGTTTTAGTCAACTCCAAAGAACTGAAATTATTTCAGCTCATTTGTCTTTGCTGGAATTTGGCAAATAGTGCTCCCTACTGTCTAAAGTGATTAATAAAATTAGATCTTTCTTTATTGCAGTAGTTTTGTTATGTGGTTGAGAAGTGAGCAACTTTAAATTCTACCTGGTGAATGTTTTGTGTAATTGGAAACTTTTGTTCCATCAAATGTCATTTCATTTGTTAATGGTTCTTGGAGGTTGTGTAGTAGTAGCTGCCCTTGTGTTATTCCATCTTGTGTTTAATTCTTCAGAATTTGCTCCAATAAAAGGTTGACACTTAACTACTCCATGTCTCAGTCTTCAGGAGCCGGGCAGTAGTAGGTTTACTGAATTCTTGGATTCTTTGAAATAGGGACTTGTTCACAGTTATCTGCACAACATGGCGAGAGCCCTAACATTTATGCATGTGTCTTGTTTATCCTATTTGTAATTAAAATACAGTCACCCCTCCATTTTCATGGAATTTAAATCTGCGTCCTATACCTATCCGCAGGCAGGAAACGGAGGGGCGCACCACCATTCAAGCCAATGGGGCTTGAATATTGATGAGTTTCCGTTTTCGCGGGGGGGGGATGTGGAACGGATCCCCCGTGAAAACGGAGGGGCAGCTGTAGTGTAGTTCTGCTTTCTTCTCTACCTGTTGCAAGCTGCAGTCCTTTTTGCGAGAAAGCAAAATCAATGATCCTTAGCACTGGTATGGATTAGAGCAGGGGTGAGCAACTATAGAAGGCTAGGAGGCTGCATTAGCTCTCTGGCAGATGTTGGAGGACTGTATCCCTCCTGCAACTACATTTTTGTTGCCTCCAAGTGCCCCCAAACATTTTGGGAATATGTTCCCTCTTGGGAACAAAGAGGCATTCTCTTTAATCTATGAAGGGTTAGATGTGGCATGCTTTGCCCACCTGGATTAGAGTGTGACCAGGCCCTACAATGCTATATATGCCATTGCAGTTCATTTGGAAAAGGATGGGGTATGAGTACACATCCTAATCAGAGCATTCTGGGATATAGATGATGTACCTGAAGCCTTTCTAAAGTGTAGCTGAACACAAGAGGACCATCAAAAGAAATAACTATTAGCTGTGAACTGAAATATTAATATGTATTCATACACAATTTTGATATTCTCAAATGTAACACTGTCCCATAGAAAAATGAATTAATAAGTTTCCAGAGATGACAGTGTCAGTAACCAGCATCAGTGTACATAACTCATAATTAAATGGTGTACAGCATAAAATGTCTTGTTCCAAAACCATTTCTTTAAACAGATGAACCAACTCGATCTCTGAGTGGTCTGATCTTGAAGAATAATGTGAAAGCTCATTACCAGAGTTTCCCTCAGCCTGTGGCTGAATTCATTAAGCAAGAATGTCTTAACAACATAGGGGATGCTTCCTCCCTTATCAGAGCTACCATAGGTGAGTATTGAGAAAATTTAAGAGAACATAGTATTTGTCTTTCAAACAAGCTGAATTTTTATTCTTCAGTATCATTAGACTGGTGAATCTTCTGGATATTTGCAGAAGGAGAAAGAGAGCTATGTAATAGCTGTCTCAAAATCAGAGCTATAATAACAACAACAACAATAATTTATATCCCACTCCTCTGCAGAGCAATCGGGGCGGCTTACAACATTAAAATTTCCATACAGATATGTTAGTACAATGTAAACAGAAACTAAAAATCCTGAAACCCACCCGCCCCTTAAAAAGTAAGAGTTCTTCTTCTTAGGACCTTTGTAGACTGCTAGAAATAGTGCAAATTGAGTCCATTTTAAGGGTTAGGGAATCATGGGAACTGTATTTTATTGTGGCACCAGAGCTCTCTGACAGAGAAGGCTCAATGTCTCTGAAAAAACTACACTTTCCATGATTCCCTAGCACTGAGCGAGGGCAGTTAAAGTAGACTCAAGCTGCATTATTTCTGGCAGTCTGTAAAGACCCTAGGTTGAGTAAACAGAATATGTTCCCATTATCAAAGGTACCTCAAGTTAGATAACATATCAAATTATATTAGAGACCACTTTTAGCTTCATAGCAGGGTTGATGACTGGCTAGTAAAAGTATCTTGGTAGAACCTTGGTTTGTGTCACATTGAGCCTGTAGTATTGAAACATCTTATATTTTTGGAACCAATGGTTATGAAGAGAGATGCTGCTGAAATAGCCTAATGAGCTGGTACTGAACTACAGCCTGTTTGTTCTTCTGACAGGTATTCTCATAACTACCATTGCTTCCAAAGGGGAGCTGCAGATGTGGCCAGAGCTCTTGCCCCAGCTCTGCAACCTACTCAATTCTGAGGACTACAACACATGTGAAGTAAGTAGGAAGTTACATTGGGTTAACTAGAAGCATTATTACAGTGACCAGCAAGATCATCTAATAGCAGTAGTAAAAAAATTTCAATACTTGGCATGGAAAAACTTTTTGTGGGTAGAGTGGGAAGGTAAGCCAGGGTGTTCGGTATTTAGTGTATTCTGGCTTTTCTGAAACATGGCTGGCTACAGCACAGCACCTTGTACTGTATTTCATTTTACCAACATGGCTTGCAAACCAATCCTGTGTCTACATACACACAGATAAGTCCCACTGACTTCACTGAAGCTAACTTGCAGGTGGGTAGAGATGTGTATGTAATAACCTTCTCAAAAATGAATTAAATTGTATAGATATGATGGGAAATGTGGAAAAGCGGTTGGTTTGGCCTTTATTTTGGTTCAGGAGTGAGAAGACTTCAGGATTGTAAGAATCTCCTTGAGATTTAAGAACCAGAACCAGTTACAATAGACCTAGTTAATATTAAAGGATCCTAAGTCTTGGAGTTTTTCTCTGAATTTCCATACTGAATTTATCCGAGTCCCTCACACACAAATCAGTCCTCTGGTTATCTTCTCTCCCTCCATTTTTTAATTTTTCACAGTACGAAAGGGGTGTGTGTGTGAGAGCGAGAGAGCATTTTTTTTTTTTTTTTTGCCATTGTTAAATATCGGAATCAGAAATCTCTGTCAATCTACTACAGTTCTTCCAGAGATCTAGCACTACATTCTGATTTGTGTTGTGCCCACCCCTCTTCTAAATGAGAGATCAAAGATAACTGATCTAATGTCATCTGTTTTTTTCAGCTTGAAATTTCTCACAGGAAGTAAGGATGTTCCAGGAATCTGCCAGACTGTCCCCAATTCCTACTGATCAAAATATTCTTCAAATACTCCCTTTGAAAACAATCTTGTTGCTACTTCTCTTCCAGCATCCCTAGCTATTCAGGCACTTAGTTGGCATATCTCAGGCTGTTGCGTGGGAAGTCTGGCTGGGAGTAGGAGGACAACACGTTCTTTCAAACTGGCAGCTTGTCACTTAAATGGCTTTCCTTTGGCACAAAGTGAATATAACTCATGCTAGATGAGTGATCTGAATATTGGAGCCATTGCAGGTTTTCAAGTGAAATTCAGCAATCCTTTGTCTTATATCTAACTTCACATATTTGATGTTAACTAATGTTATCTTCTCTAGGGGGCTTTTGGTGCCTTACAAAAGATCTGTGAAGATTCTGCTGAGCTCCTGGACAGCGATGCTCTGAACCGTCCCCTTAATGTCATGATCCCAAAGTTTCTTCAGTTTTTTAAGCATTGCAGCCCCAAGATTAGGTATGCACTTACTTTTTGCTGATCTCTACTATTTATTCCACAAATTGAACATGATCAGTTGTTATGAATCTTTTACATTTAGTGTGCACACTAAATCAAAAGAACACTAGTAGTAAAATGATGACCAAGTATTTTTGACAAAGACCATGTTAGCTAATCTCTAAAGCCTGGCTTATATAAATAGAATATGTATTAGGAACATGTGACCCATTCTTTGATCATCCTTTCACATGTGGGGGCAAATTAATTAGGAAGTCTCCATTAACTATAGCTTTCCTTTTCCGTGCATTGAGACCTATAGTTAATTGCTCCCAAACAAGTCAGAATTCTTTTTCTTGTTTTGTTGTGTGAATTTAAGTTGTTACTGAACTATAATGACCCTAATGCAAACCTATCATGTTGTTTGTTTTGTTTTTTGGCAAAATTTTTGGTGAGAAGAGGTTTCCTATTGCCTTCCTCTAAGGCTGAGAGAGAGTGATTTGACCAAGGTCACCCATTGGGTTTCCATGGCTCAAATTATTTGAATCCTGGTCTCCTGGATTCCTAGTCAGCATTTAAACCACTTCTCCACACTGGCTATCTAGAATTATTAACTAGCTTTAAATCATAGTTTTGAAAGTTTGCTTATGAATCTTGGTGTGTTTGTGAGCTGTTAACCATTCTCAGTGTTCATGTAGTGGAAAGCAATAGTTAATTGCACTTCCTTGATTGGTTTTTCTGGTAGTTTGGCGAGAGGAGGAGCAATGATGTGGGAGCAAGGTGTTTTACTGCATTCATATGCGATTTGTGCATACAATTTCACTTCAGATTTAAAAGTCTAAGACAGATTGTTTTGGACTGAGAATGAGCTTTATGCCCATTTAATCCCTTTCCCTATTCATTCTCTTCCTCTTGAATTCAGTACTTCCATTCAGCATAACACCACTGTTTATGGTTGTATCCGAACTGGAAAACCAGCTTAATCTCTGCCTGTAAAGAAAGATATGAAACAAAGACCTGACTCTTAGCTGAAGATTAAACTACAGTTCCCATGCCCAAATGTAATGGAAAACCAAGGTTCAGTAAACCCTAGAAATACTGTATTCTGCTGTGAGGGTGGAAGTAAGGTGTGAGCATGAAGGTTGTTCACTGACTATTAAATTATGAGTTATCAGATGGACATTGTTAGTAGTGATAAGTAACAGACTCATACATACCATGTCGTTGCCCCTACTTGAAGCAATGTGAGCAGCTGAACAAACCACAGAGTTTTGTTCCATGGTTTATCATGGCATGTAAATATGGGTGCTTTTTCCCTCTGATTTGTCTCTGATCACTAGTGTCATGGTCTGTTTCTGTAGTGGTTCAGGAGAGAACCCAGAGAGGAGAAAGCATCCATGTTCAGATAACAGTTACTAAATTGTTGATCTGTTTCCGCTGAGTATTGGAACCAATGAGTATCATGTGCTAGCATACTGCTGGTACACAACAAGCCAGACTTCCCAAAGTTTTCCTTGCTTGCTGAGTCTCTTTGTTAAGTCTGAACCAGCCTATAGTCTCCCTGATTCTTTTCCATTTGGGACAAAAATACAAGAAAGTAAAATGTTGCCCACCCATGTCTCATGTGGAATAAACTTCTCCTTTCTTCCAAGATAATAGGATTTTGTAAAACTCTTAATCTAAGATTTGTTTTTTTCTTAGTATTCTCTGGCAATATTTTCAGTCTTAAAAACTGCTATTTTCCCAGTGGCTTACCTTTTTAAACCTGAATTGCCTGGAGATTGGCTAAATTTAAACTTGATACAAACGTTTCTAAGACCACAAATTAAAATAGCTAACCTGTTCTAGCTTCCATGGGAACTAATGAAGACCTGAACTTCTATAGGGGTCTGCTGGGGTGGGCATCCAGGTTTGTAAATCAGTAACTCCTTTCAGCTATATAGATGCTGGTGCTGGTGCTGGATAAGGAAATGTATGATTTTGTTTATATACAGTATTTTGCTTAGTGCAGGGTCCAAGGCATCTCACAATGTAGTTGAAACCATAATATTACAAAAATTAATAGTAATAGTAAACATCAATTAAAAGATAGTTCAGTACACTATCAGATTAAATCATCACTGAATTAAAAAGTGTTTAAATCGTATCAGTTGAATAGTAAAACTATATAACACCAACCATGAAATAAAGCCAGATAATGGCCCCAAAGTTTGTCTAAATAGAAAGGTCTTTGCCTGTCAGCAAAAACAGAACTGGGAGTGGGGTCAGCGTAATCTCCAGTGGGAGGGAGTTCCACAGCCTGGGAGCAGCCACTGAGAAAGCTCTTTCCTCTTTTCTCACCAAATGTGCCTGTGGCAGTGGTAGCACCCACAGTAATCACTGACTCAAAACCTTAGTCTGTTCTGTTAAGTTTGGCCTGGTTTTAGTGCAGCCTGTTTCAAACCCTGAACAGCTGTGCTTGATTCAATGTAGTGTACAAATGGAAAACTATTGTAATAGCTAGATCACAATTACTTTCTTTTCTCTTCATTAGATCCCATGCCATTGCTTGTGTTAACCAGTTCATCATGGAACGGGCCCAGGCTTTAATGGATAACATAGACACTTTCATTGAGGTGAGACAGATTTTGAGTGCCAGTTGTCTGTGACAGTCAAGGCATCACAGACCATGACTGCTTCGTTTTAGGTGCGATTTTCAGATTTATACCTTTCAGACAGGGCAAAGTGGAGACCTGTGGCATCCAAGGCTCATTTTTTGTCTCTCAACCCCTCCAGACTTCCCTGTTTCTGTCCAAAAAAAAAAAGGGGGGGGGTAAGTTGCCTCATTTGGAAACCATCAGGAGAGACAATTCAGCTTTTAAATAGGTTGCAGGACCCTCTGAAATTTAGCATTTTTAAAAATAGATGGTGTGTTCTGTTTTTCTTTTTGCTTTAGAATCCTGATTTCTGTCTGCCTCTGTGTGGAGTGCCTCTCTCCTCCCCCCCCCCCTTTGGCAGTCTGTTCATCTCCCACAGGTTCCTAAGGCAGAAAATCAGTCTCCAAACCCACCAAGGTTGTCCACCCCTGTTTTACTAAATACTTTCTCTTCAGCTGGTTTGCCAAGAAAGCCATGGCAATGTAATCCATTGTTGTGCTTACTGCAGATCCTGTGACAAATTCCTAAGTCTGTGCTAGTTTAGCCATGGCACCAGAACCCACAGGGTGGCAGTGAATGTTGAATTTATGTTGAATGTTTAAGGTACCTGCAGCCACCCCCACCACCCTGCTGCATGATGATGAAAAAGAGACAGTAGTGGACAGTCAAACAGTGTTCAAAGAAGTATTTTCATTTTCTTTTCTCTTTTAGTCTGTAATGAATGCCAGGAATGAGTACTTTAAAAGCCACTGTATTAGTCTTAATAATCTTTTAAACCAGATGTCTTCATTTTTGCTTACAATTCCAAGCACGCTCAGTCAGCATGGCCAATAGGAATTACAAGAAGTATTGGAAATGCTATTCAAAATATTTAATAGGCAACAGATTGAGACGGATTGCTCTAAACTACAAACTAGTAGCCATTTTTCCTAGCCAACACTTTTCATAATTTCTGTATCTCTTCGTTAGAGAATATCAGCTCTTAAATGAGGGTTGGGGGGTTGTGCAGTTCCCCAGATAATGTTGAACTACAGTTCTCAGGATTCCTCACCATTAGCAGTGCTGGCTAGGGCTGCTTGAATTTGCAGTACAGCAACATCTGGGCGGCTGCATGGTTCCCACTCCATCTTCAGTCTTTGAGTTAGTGCTTAGTTAGTTCTTTTAAACAAGGGAAAATTACATCCTTAGTTTTCTTTGTCTCAATAATTTCTTTTTACTACAGTAACATATTCATGGCCAGAGGCAGGAAAAGCAGGGTCCAGTACACAATAAAAGGTATTTGGCTCTTGCCACTAGAATACACCTTTGCCCCAGGCATAGATAAACATAGTGTGGCCCTAGCTGTGCTTTATTTCCTGAGAATAAAGTTTCTGTTTTGTGCTTCCTCTGCACTTGAAAATGTGCAGACAGTATTGAAACCTCAAATGTTTATAGGATAGTATTGTTAGGCTTTGTATAGTTGTCCTTCCTTATGCTTTCCTGTTTTCTTCCTGTATATAGCTGCTGTCCACTTAACTGTGCCATTACTTGCCAAAAAATTAGCTTTGCAGTGAATATGTTTTGAGAACATATTTGTGCATTTATTGACAGTGAAGCTTGAGAGTAATGCTTCTTTACAGAAGAGACAAAACTGTACAAATTCCATCAGTTTTAGAAGCACCGGCTATGTTGTGAAAATACTGGTTTGGGCAAGTTGATGGGGAGTGGGTTGGAGTCTTGACAAAAGATTGTTTAGTGAATATTAAATCTTCCTCTTGGCAGCACTTGTTTGCCCTTGCAGTAGATGAAGACCCTGAAGTTCGAAAGAATGTTTGTCGAGCATTGGTAATGCTGCTGGAAGTGCGGATTGATAGACTTATCCCTCATATGCATAGTATCATCCAGGTAAGTTTTCTTCTTCTACCAAGCTGGTCTCCTTAGAATTTTGTTTTAATCTATATTGTAAAAAACTAGTGAAACTTGACATGAGTTTGCTGATTCTTGATGTATGAGTAAGATAACAGGATGCATCCTTGCTTCACTGGTAGATTTTTCTAGTGACTGCTTCTGATATTGCCCATCCTGGCAGCTTTGTAATGAGTAACTTTCTGTCCCAGTGCTGGCTGCTTTGATACTGCTTCAGCTACTAGGGCTCTAACTATATGTACCATGATACGTGACTAAATGTACAGTTAGTCCTCAGTATCCACAGATTCAATTATCCATGGCTTGATACATTTTTAAGGGCAAAAGGGCAAACCTTGATTTTGCCATATTATATAAGTGACACCATTTTATTATTCTATTATATTTAATGGGACTTGAGGATCCATGGATTTTGGTATCCATGAGGGGTGGTCCTGAAACCAAAATCCAACAGATACCACGTGCCCACTAGTGAGGTTCTCATTTCATGGTGTTGGCACAGACTTGTTCATTGTTTTGATACTGCTAATGTAACAGGTCACAAAAAGTCCTACTGTTTCTTGATTATAAATATATTTTCAGTATTTGGTGAGATGGACATAGAAAAATGGGAGTTGGAATCAAAAGCTGAGCAAAAGCTTTAGATTGTCGCTCTCTTTTTCCTTTCTAGTACATGTTGCAGAGGACCCAGGACAGTGATGAGAATGTGGCCTTGGAAGCATGCGAATTCTGGCTGACACTTGCTGAGCAGCCCATCTGTAAGGAGGTTCTGTCTTCACACCTGGTGCAGTGAGTAGCTTTGCTTCTGCAGTAATCCACTGGCCTTTGTGCTGAAATGAACTCTTTGAAGTCTGGGCTTGTTTCCATTTAGATGGCAGCAAAGTTGACACTGATGTTATGATGACACAATGAGTCATAGAGAACCCTGTATTTTTTCTCATCTGTAACTTAGATTTAAACCATTCTCTTCGGAGGTGCTTGGGCATCTATTTACACATGCTGCCATTACACTTATATCTTTTCATAGTAGCTTTGTGCAAACACAAATGATCACATAGAGTGGCCTGCTGCTAAGCTAGTTCTGCTTGGCAGTGGTTCATCTACCAATAATTATTCATACTTCATCACATATGCTTATAGTTGTTCCCTGGGAAAGCTAAGTAGGTGCTACTACTTGCAAAGCTTGTAGGGGCTTGCTTTTGTAGATGAAGTGCTAGAGAAGTCCTTGCTTCCACCCTGCTTTTTCCCTATTGCCAGTAGAGCTGGGAAGGGATATATTTAAAATGTGTATTTATATTGCCTTTTACTGCATTATACCAGGGACATGTGTAACATGTGGGGAAAAAGATAATACAATAGGTGGTGAAATAGCAGCTGCAGAAATAAAAGTTGGAGAAAACCACATAAAAATTCACATTAACTAGTCTGAGCCAGTTTAAAGTGCTCACACAAAAATTAGTTTTCCACCTGGTGCAAGGTGGTTGTTAATATTGGTGCCTCTATTAAGAGTGCTCCACAGTAACAACTGTAGATGGAAAAAAAGCTTTCATTTGTCACAAGTATATCAACAGTTTGAGATGTTCCTCTGACCTTAAAATGCAGCAGGACTGAAAAGGAAGAAGCACTTTTTTCAGATACTTTATTCCAAAAATGTTTAGGGATTCAAAGGCAAGTACCATCACTGGAGAACCAGCATGGTATAGTGGTTTAAGCATTGGACTAGGACTTTAGAGAACATAGTTTGAATCCCTGTTTAGTCATGGAAATTCACTTGAGTGGCCTTGGGCAGCTCACACTCTCAGCTCAGATGAAGGTAATGGCAAACCTTTCCTGAATAAACCTTGCCAAGAAAACCCTAGGATAAGGTCACCGTAAATTGGAGGCATATAACAAAATGGGGGGGGGGGGGGAAGTATTTATAAGCAGTTGACAGAAGTATAAAATTAAATAGCTTAAATAAATACCTGAAGAGCAAAAGCTGGTACTTTTTGACCTAATAAAGATCTCAGAGATAACAACATGCGGACAAGGCCCGCACCACCACCTTGGTGCTGATATGGCTCTCAGGTCTGTACTGTCCAATAGGAATATACTGAATTTATAATACTTGGGTGGGTTCCGAGCATTAATGGTCATCATTGATTAAAATAACAGATTTATCAGATAATATGTACAGTTAGCTCAGCATTGCTGCAGAGATAAATTTATTATGTCAGCAGTCAAAGTGGGGCCACTAATGAAAATATTCAGAATTACATTAAACTTCATCAATTTCTCGTGCCTTGCAGTGACTTAGCCTGCAAAGAACCACGCCTGATTGCATACAAGGGAAAGAATCTCACATCACAACTTACCCCGCCTCAATTTCCCTCACTTTCCTTGTTTCCCTTTTGGCAGTTTTGGTTTGTAGCCTCCTCAGGGCAAAGATGTGTTTTTGCACATACTGTTGGTACTATACAAATAATAATACCTTTACGACAGAAAAAGTTTATTGCTGTGTGCACTCAGGTGGGCTAACTGCAGAGGCATTGGAGATGCTTCCAGACTCAGGGGTGCAATTCTGTGTGTGCTTGTCTCAGAGAAATCCCCAGTGAACCATGCAGGACTGCTATCGAGTAAATGGACAGGATCATGGCCTCTGGAACTATTCTTAAGGTGGAGTGGGGCTCAACATTGGCAGGAAGGTCATTTTTAATTTTATCCACTTGCAAATCACACTCTCTCATTCTCAGAGAAAGGCAAAGGCAAACCTCCTCTGAAGAAATCTGGCCAAGAAATTTCTGATAGATTCACCTTAGGGTCACCATAAGTTAGAAATGACTTGAAAGCACACAGCAACAAATCATTGCTCTGGATTGGGCTCAGGACTATATAAGCAGCCAGTGCACAGTGCACTCAGCACTTATAGACACAGTGCAATATAATGGCAGCTGAATTGGTTGCAATTTGGGTAGCTACATTCTGTGCCAGCTTAAAGTGCTGAAGTAATCTAGTCAAGACCATTCTGTCCCTGTCTGGAATCATGGACATTGGCAAAGCAGCAAAAGCTGGGAAAAGGCACTTCTAGCTTACGTCCCCCATGCCACTTTATGCAGCTTACTATGTTGGTAGGAGCAGAACCATCATATTGCTGTGCCGCCTCCCAGTATATATATATATATATATATATATATATATATATATATATAAAAACAAGGATAAAATAATCCCACTTCCAATTACAAAGAGGCAATAATATGAAGAAATAAAGGAATAACTAAACCCTGGAGCAGAAAAGCCAATAAAATTTCTAAAAGGGTAAAAATACCCCACTGAAAAGTATGCAAATGCAAAAAATAAATATTATAATGATAATAAAAATTTCAAAACTCAAGGCTAGAAACAACAACCCTGAAGTAGATAAGCCAGTAAAATTCCTAAAAGGGTAATAATACCCCACTGAAAAGTGTGCAAATGCACAAAGTAAAATAATATAATAATAGTAATTAGTAAAAACTCAAGGCCAGACGCGTTTCGACTACAGTCTTCCTCAGTGGCCTGCAAATATTCAAAAGATATATATATATATTATAACAACTCCTCAGCTCACACAATGTGACTCTGCTCAGTTGTTGCTTTTGAATTGAGCAGAGTCACATTGTGTGAGCTGAGAAATTGTTATATTATATATCTTTTGAATACTTGCAGGCCACTGAGGAAGACTGTGATTGAGCAGGATACCATGTTTGATGGTATCAGGGGCTGCCAAGATGTCAAAGAAAATCAAGAGTCATGTTCCTGAAAGAGGCCCTCCATTAGAATGACTTTGCTAGTTGTTAATGACCAAGGGTTGGCAAAGTAAACTGCTGTGCCTCTCTAAACACTTTGTCCCTATTGTCAGGCCACGTCACAGCTAAAATCATCTTCACATAGCTGAACTAGGTGCACACCATTAATTTGCCAATTGCAAGTAGTATGCCTGACAATAAGACATGGGTACTTTGTTCAGAATTAGGATAGGAAAAGGGATTTTGAACTGGAGGAGATGCAGAGGCACTGTTGCCATGGAGTTGCTGTGCATACTTGTTTTGTGCCTGAAGTGGTTTGCTTTTTGGTCTATATTGGCAATTGAAAGTTTAGCATTTTGTAGTGGCCACAACCTTCTTATCTGAGCTTGAACAGGGATTATAAATTTCAGTTGAATTTGTCTGTTTGTGTGACAGCACAGGCCCTAACACTCAGTAGTTGGTTGAATTGAATGCAGATGTAGACATGTGCAGTTGGGCTGGGGAAAGTGAAGTTCCCCAACTTCTGCTCGCTGTGATTCCCCTTAAGTCACCATGCAGAGGGTCAGGCTGCCCTTCTAAACTTGGTGGTCTGTGGTGTGAAGGGGAAAGGGGATTTCCCTGAAATGGTGCAGGAACACTCAGTGAGCTAAAGGCCTTCTATACAGAGAAGGCAGTTACTGTATCCATCCCATTTTGCTTGGTGCAAATAAATCTTTTTGTGGGGGTGGGGGCATTTTCTTCACTGTCAAAAGCTATTAAAATGGCAGCCCTACATTCTTGATCCTATTTCATAATAGTTGGCTGCAATGCTTTCTGTGATCTGTGTCACTCATTCTGAGCCAAAGTTGCTGAACTCTTTCTCCCTTTTCTCTTTACAGATTGATTCCAATCTTAGTGAATGGAATGAAATACTCTGAAATTGACATCATATTGTTAAAGGTACTCTAAAATCATTAAAGTAGGTTTTGAGTGCTTGCTTTTGAGGCATTCTCCCTCCTCTGTATTCCGCACTCATAGCCTGTTTACTGAGTATGACAATTAAAATGTTTCCATGTTTGAATCTGTCATAATGTATTCCAAAGACTTAAATCTCATTCCTCTTTAGGCTGGTGTTACTGTAACCATCCTTGGTAGCACAGTCAAAAGTAGCATGGTTGGCAGGTCTACTGGCCTTAAAGTGGTGTCCTCTGTTATCACAATTGGGAGAGTGTATCACTGCTTGCCTTTATATTTGAAGAGCTTTATTCTTCAAGGTTTTCTTATTTGCTAACAATAGCAGTACAACTTCTCATCTGTGACGAGGCTTGGTGGCACAGTGGTTAAATGCTGGTACTGCAGCCACAACCTTGTACATTCGATCCTAGAGGAGAGCTCCAAGGTTGACTCAGCCTTCCATCCTTTTGTAGGTTGGTAAAATGAGTACCCAGCGTGTTGGGGGCAATTGGTTTATACATTGTAAGCTGCTTAGGGAGTGCTACTTCACTGATAAGTGGTATAGAAATGTACTTGCCATTGCTATCCTGTTCCTATAAAATTGAGCATACCATAACTATCCAAGAGTGCAGAGGTAGACATTAGTGTCCTGAATATATGGTACTGGGTTTAGAAGCAGAACTCTACTCTATGATAACCCACACCTGTGTGTTGGCTGAGTTATTCTTATTAAAAAATGAAGTTTAACAGACTTATGAATGAGAATAGTTGAGTGCAAATACCTACTTTTTGGCTATCCTTCATGGCAATGTGTAAAGTCTAGTTACTTTGCCAGTGTTCCCTTTGGTTTCTTGGAATCTGTTATGTGTCTGTTGCACTTGATGAGAAATGCATACATCATTGCACAGTGTAAATGTCCAGGCAAATAAATTCATGGAAATGATGCATAAACATAACCTTCAATCTGATAACAGTGATGTTTTATGGTATTCGTACTGTCTGATCCATGGAAGCCTGGTCTGAAGGGTTCAGGGGACTCTGAGCCCTTTCTCTTTCTGTCAGGGTTTCAGTTGACATTGATAACATGACTTCTGTCCCACCAAGGATTGTGGTTCTACTTGTTTCTTACACAGTTCTATTCCATACAGAGTAACAGTGCAAATTTGAGGGAATTGTTCAGCATAATTATTAGGATCATTAAAATAAGTGAATGCTTGGGCAAATGCCACAAATTCCTCCCCTTAATTGCAGGGTGATGTGGAAGAAGATGAAGCCATCCCTGACAGTGAGCAGGATATTAAACCTCGTTTCCACAAATCCCGCACAGTTACCCTGCAGCATGAAGAAGAGCGGCTACAGGATGATGAAGATGGAGAGGATGAGGATGATGATGATGACACACTATCTGACTGGAATCTGAGTGCGTAGGAGAATAGCATTATGCAGTACTCTGGGGCAGGAATCAGCAAAGTTTGATTCTCCTTGTGTTGCTGGACAGCATCTCCTAAATATCCCTAGCCAGCAGAGCCAGTGGCAAAGGATAATCCAAGCTGCAGTTTGGAAATATCTGGAGGAACCCCAATTTTCACCCCTTCCCTGGTATTGGTGGAAGCTCAATAGGAATCAGTTGTATAGGGCTGTATACATGTGTGGTCTGGTGGGGGGTAGCAGATGGAGAATGTCTCATCCTTTGTTCATTTTATTAGCCTAGTTAGCCTCTAATCATTGTAGTTTGGAGTCTTAGATATGTGAAATAGTTTCCTGTTTTCTCCATTTACATGTTCATCTGGTGGCGCAGTGGTTAAATACCTGTACTACAGCCACTTACTCACAAAACATAAAGTTGTGAGTTCAGTACCAGCCAGAGGCTCAGAGTTGACTCAGCCTGGCATCCTTCTGAGTTCACTAAAATGAGTACCCAACTTGTTGGGAGCAATTAGCTTATACATTGTAAACCGCTTAGGGAGTGCTTAAGTGCACTGATAAGCGATATAGAAATGTACTTGTTATTTTTGCTATTGCTATCTATATAGTTAGCTAGTGATAGGAAATAAGTTCTCTTTTTTCCCCTTTTGAACAAGTTGGTGGGGGTTTTTTTGAATGAGTATTTTCTATCTATATAATCAATTTTATGTAGTGTATTGGGGGGTTCATGGAGAATGAGGCAAGTCTATAAATGCTTGCTCAGTGTCCATTAAGCTGCTTGTTGAAAAGATAGTTCTTAGTGGCTGATGGAGTACTGGAATTGTACACCTCAGAATTCTTCTGCCACTAAAAATACTCATTTGCAGGTTGATACTGAAACAAGCACCTTTGTCTTGTTTGTTGCTGCTTTAAGAAGCCCTCAGAGTTTGCTTCATGCTATTTCTGCCATGTGGTCCTTTCTCCCCTACAGGAAAATGTTCTGCTGCAGCTCTGGATGTCTTGGCCAATGTCTTCAGAGATGAGCTTCTTCCACACTTGCTTCCGCTGCTCAAGGGGCTGCTTTTCCACCCTGAGTGGGTTATCAAGGAATCGGGCATCCTTGTTCTGGGGGCCATTGCAGAAGGTAAATCCTGCTAGTATGAACATAGAAAAGTGGTTTCTCTCTGCTAAGAGGAGGAACTATTTACAACCTCTTTATGTAAACTGGGAACTGGCATCCTTACTATGTTTTCTTGGTATGTCTAGATAGAGTGTACTGAGTGTGTTTGTTCTGTTCTTGGGTTTTTTAAAATTATATTTTATTTGCATTTCTAGGCTGCATGCAAGGCATGGTTCCTTATCTCCCAGAACTGATTCCTCACTTGATCCAATGCCTTTCTGACAAGAAGGCCTTAGTGCGTTCTATTGCCTGCTGGACCTTGAGCCGCTATGCCCACTGGGTTGTGAGCCAACCTCCCGACATGTATCTCAAGCCTTTGATGACAGAACTCCTTAAGCGTATTCTGGACAGCAACAAGAGAGTGCAGGAGGCTGCTTGCAGGTACTTGGGCAGTAAAGTGATGGACTTGTAGCTAGCTGGAGTGGGTAGTGTGTGAGAAAACAAAAAATACTTTTTAAAGATATTTGCAAGTGCTTTGAGACATTTTTTGTGAGTTGAAACCAGACTAGATTTTTCTAGTGTCTTTGAGCTACTGGTGTGTCCTTAATAAATTCCTCTACTGCATTTTTAAGGCTTTCTTTGGAAATGATGAGCAAGTTGAAGTTTGAGCTCTGTGGTGATGAGTCTGGTATTCGTACTGTCTGATCTAGAGAAATGCCATGATATTCACATTAGAGATGGCACTTAGGGTTTCAGTTAACCCTGTTTTATTTTTAATCTCTGGGGGAGAATAAAAGTTAGCCCATTTTGGTACTGCTCTCATTTTGGTGCATGCCCACCACTTGTGTTCTTGTAATTTTATTTTAGTGCATTTGCAACTCTTGAGGAAGAGGCCTGCACAGAGCTAGTCCCTTATCTCAGCTTCATTCTGGATACTTTGGTTTTTGCATTTGGGAAATACCAGCACAAGAACCTGCTGATCCTGTATGATGCAATTGGCACTCTGGCTGATTCTGTTGGGCATCACCTCAACCAGCCGGTATGTGCATTCTTCCTTACTGACGCTGGCAGACTGCTAGCATTGGCTTGCCTTGATTCATCGTCCTTGAATGAAGTATTGTCAGCAAAGTTTTAAAGATAATTCTTGAAGATGGAGAAATCTAGAATGTATTTTTTCCATTGCAGATTGATATTATGGAACAAAAATGTCATCTATGAGAACCCTTTTTCCTTAAGGCAGAAATTTCTTTAAACTACATAGACACTACATATAATTCCTGATTAAAATGGTTTGTATGTCAGGATGCCTGTTTAAGATGAGCGATAGTGGCTGTCTGCATTTCCACCAAATCTGTGCTAAAGTTGCACAGTTGTAATTTCTAGTGAAGGGCACACCAGAAATATTCCCTTTATGATGATGGAGTTTTAAAAGAGAACAGAGAGAGATTTTCTAAAGGAAGCGCATGATGGGAAGGGGGTATGTTTTACAGACAGAAAATCCAACGTTTTTATCTTTGCAATCAGCAATTAAAGGATCTGAAGTTGTGCTGCTGGGAGTAGACTATTTGGCAAGATGGATTAGCGATCTGACTTCTTATAAAGCTGTTTTATATGATTACTTATATGATTATATATTATGAGAGAACTTACTCTCTCTGAACCATTTCAGCTGTTCAGTAATTTCTGTATAATTTTCTGATTAATACAATGTGCCCTTCCTGTTTCTCCGGGAGTTTGGTTGTCCGTCCCCCGCCAAAAGTGGGAAAAGACACAGGAGTTCCAGCCCATTTTAGTCAGTGGGTCGTGATCTGCATGTATTTGCATCAATGTGGAAATGTGTGTAGATGAAATTGTGCATGCGTCACTATTGCCTAATATGAGGGTGGGGTGATCCGCAGGAGCTCCAGTCCGTGCATGGCTAGCCTTCTCATACGGCAGGCTCATTGCATTAAAAAAAAGTAAGGAGATTATAACTTTGTGATGAAAAACATCAATTGTTTCTGTTATTTCTGTGATGGTGTGGGAGATGTGGCTTTAGTGTCACACAATTAGTGTCACACAATTGTAGAAGGCTATAGCTGGCTGGAATCTGTGTAAGTATAGCAGCACCATTTATACAGTATCCCAAGAAAACTCTCATTGTTGTGACCCGATAGTCTTTGGAGCCCTCTTGAATGTCACCATTACATGTTTCAGCTGGAACAGAGTTCCACAGGACTAAAGCTGCAGCCAAAAAGGCCTTGTGCCTGCCAACCTTATTGTCTCCACAGGTGATCATGAAAACAGACTTCTAAGGCTGATCTTGAAGCGTGGTATAGGTGAAGGTATAGATGGCAGTCTTTTTGTCAAAGCATATTTCCCAACTCTTTGATTGTGTTGACTTTTTTTTTCCTGCTCCATCATATTTTCTCTCAAAGGCATTGTATTTTTTTTTAAAAAAAAACCTTTTTGGTATTTTTAAAAATTCAGCCTCTGTAGATGTTGTTTTGCTGTCGGATGCCCATTCAGGTTTTTGTAAATTATGCTCCTCTAGAAGTGGTTGGAAGCATTTTCAAATTAAGTAAACTTTAATTGTGTTTGGTGAAATTCTAAAATAAATGTTGGCTTAATTTTCCTTGAGCCCAGAAACAATGATGACTTACTAAAATACAAGACATTCGAATCCTGAAACATTGTGTTGAGTGATTTTCAATTCTGAAGGTTTCTGGGCTGTTTCTGGCATTTGTTGTGGTTGGGACTGAAAGATGTTATAACTAGCCTTCTATTCTTCTCCAGGAATATATCCAAAAACTGATGCCCCCACTGATCCAGAAGTGGAATGAGCTGAAGGATGAGGACAAAGATCTCTTTCCTCTCCTAGAAGTGAGTGGTCAATTGTTGATAATCTAGGTAGGCTCTGGAGCTTCTGTTGAAAGAACCAAGCTCTACGGTGCCTGAGGATCATGCTTGTTTGAAAGTTATTTCTTCTTTCTTATAGAAGTTTGATTAAATCTGTACATTAAGAATGAGCTAAGACCTTACTGGTGCATACTGGGAGCACAGGCTCTCTTGTGTTTTGGGGTTGTGGTCCCTCTTCTCAATAAAGCTTCCTGATTCTTATTTCACTGCTCTAGCTGCTTGAAATAAAATATAGTCATCACTTCTGATTCGTGGAGGATCTGTTCTGGACCACCCACCCCTGCGAATCAGAAATATTGCTAATATTCATGTCCCCATTGTTTTCAATGGGTGTGCACACACCATTTTATCTCTCCCCACTTGCCGGTTCGTGAAGGACCAAGACCACGGGTTTCAAGTCCACCAACGGGGAGGGAAGACTGTATGTCCCTTTCACAGTTGATCTCACCAGTCTATATTAAATGGCTTCAGTAGTACCTAAAGGGCAAGGAAATGCAAATGTCCAGTAGATAGTCATCAACACGTCTTTTGAGTCATTATCTGTTTCCTTCTTAGTGTTTGTCATCTGTAGCAACTGCTCTCCAAAGTGGTTTCCTTCCATACTGTGAACCTGTCTACCAGCGCTGTGTGACACTTGTGCAGAAAACCCTTGCCCAAGCCATGGTATGTTAAGCTGGTATCCATGAGAAATTTGCAGAATATTGTCCTAAATACTGGAAAGCTTGGGTTCCTGCTGTATGTAGAGTTAACCCATGTAGAAATCAACCCCAGTTGAGAAGAGGTGTACCGGCCTTAATAACTGAATCTTAACATCTCAATTTCTTGTTTTCTGAAGTGCATCATGGAGATGGGCTCAGTTTCTCCATAGGCCCCTGTGTCTCCTCCCAAATATTTTTTTCAGTTAAGCACTTTTTTCTTTAAACTTCTTTTTGGGGTTTGGGCATGCGGAGGAGGAATGCCCCTCTAGGTATATGTGTGGATCCAGAAACCAGAGAGGCAGTTACTACTCCCAGAATATATGTTATCTTTAAAGCATTGTTCAGTGATTTGTGATGTAATGTGGGAGGGAGGGTGTTTTGTGATTTTTCATATTTTCAGACCTATTTTATCTCAATATTAGATGTACAGTCAACACCCAGACCAATATGAGGCTCCTGACAAAGACTTCATGATTGTTGCTCTTGACTTGCTGAGTGGTTTGGCTGAAGGTCTGGGATGTCATGTGGAGCAGCTTGTGGCCAGGAGCAATATCATGACTCTGCTGTTTCAGTGCATGCAGGTGAGTTCTAGATGTGTAGCTGCCTAGGCTAGATCTTAGCTTTTTCATACTGAAAAATTGTAGCTTCCCAGAGAAAGTTCTGAGAAACCCAAGAGCAGTCTAAATTTTGCACTGCAAATAGTGAATCTGTGGTTTCGGCTGGTCTGTTACTAAAGCTTTTATCTCTTTTGCTTCCGATTGACTTGAAAAGTGAGCTAGAGAACTGGGAACTAGAAGGGCTATTTATTTTGAGTATTTGTCATGCTTCTACCTATCTGGGCCCTCAAAGCAATGTACAATAGAATCATAGCAGAAGATTAAAATATAGTCTTAAAAGCAAGTCAAAAATAATTTTAGAAGCCAAAGGCCTACCAAAACAATGATTCCTAATGCCTGTCAAATTCAGTTGGGATGGAGTCTACCTGACTTGGAAGCCATTCCATAAAGGAAGCATTAATACAAAAAAAGCCCTAGCTTCTTTTTGTGCTGGGACATGTAATTGGGCCTCAGAAGATATATTATGGACAGGCTTATACAGGGGCTACAATCAGTTGAAAATAGAATTGACTGACAAAGACGATGTTTGATTAATGTAGCCATTTCAATGGGGAGAAAACAGGTTTAGGGTTTGGAGAAACATGGAAATGTCTTAATGCATTATATGCAGTTCCCTTTAATTCCCTTTAATATTTAGGTCCTGATTATTTATGCCTCATTTAGAATTGTCCCGATATTCACATCTTCCACCGTGTTTGGATTGATTGTTTACACAAGTTGGTTCTTGTTTTTACTTGCAAAATATTAAAGGAAACTGCATATGATGCATTAGGACATTTCCATGTTCTCTGAGGCATTTCTGTGGCCCCTGGGATCCCTCAGGAGTCATTTGTTCTTGAAAGAAGAGTGCCCCCAAATGCACCCAAGGAGTGTAGGAGGCACCCCCCACACACACACACACACACCCATCTTAAGCCCAGGAGAGGTCTTTTTAAAAATAAGATGGGATTTCTCATTTACTTCCTGTAAATAAAATACTTCTCCTGAGCCAAAAATGTTGAAAGGGGGGTTAAAATGTAGCAAAAATGTCCCCTGCTCCCCAGAGAACACTTGGGGGGGCTCTTCCAGGGGAGGGGTGCAGCCCTCTAATGTCCCTAGGGAGGCTAATATGGCCCCCTGCTTTCTGATAGTTGCCCACCCCTGTTCTGAACGTACACTGTACTTAAGAACATGTGCATCAGTAGAGAAATCTTTCCATAATAGAAAATAGAAAACTGGTTTAAGTCTATCAAAGAAATATGCTTTAGAGAGGTTAGAATAACCATTGGAGAGATGAAGAGAGGGAAAAGAGCAATTTATTTCTGCTGTGTTCAAATTGACAATTACTAGTGGAGAGCTAGTGTGGCATAGTAGTTTGAGTGTTGGACTAATATTCTAGACACAAGAGTTTGATTCCCTCATGAAACCCAGTAGGTGACCTTGAGTAAGTCACAGTCTCTCAGCCGCAGGAGAAGGCAATGGCAAACTTCCTCTGAAAAAATCTTGCCAAGAAAAACCCATGGTAGGTTCATCTTAAGTGTTGCCATAAGTCGAAAACAAGTTGAAGGCACGCAACAAAAGGAGGAAACCATTGTCACTAATAGCTGATGAGAGAACTCTTGTGAAGAAAATAAATTTAGAAATAGATGTAGCAGAAATTGAAACCCCCCTCTAAGGTTTTAAAAGTGAACAGTGTCATTAAAATGCTATAAATAAAAATCAAGTGAATCCAAAGAGTTGAGAGAGAAATGGGACTGGGCTTGTAACACCTAGAACTGCCTGAAGGATGGACAGATATTTCTTCTAAGTTTACTTCAGTTTTTTTTTTAATATGCACACAAAAAAACCCAGATTCTGTTTTTTAATCACTGGAGGTTGCAACAGGTCAGGCACATGTAGAGCCCCCCCCACCCACCCACCCACCCAGCATACCTCTTTTTCCCAGGAACCAGTAGTGGCAAGTCCTATTTCCAGTGTTCATATTGCCAGTAATAGCCAAATTGCATAACATCTGTTTAGTACTCTTTTGTAATGATGTGAAAAGATGGTTTCTCCCTGTTTTCCCAGAGAAACCTTTTCTCTGTCCCAGAGGAAGGATTGGATAGTGGATGATCTCATTGGGATGACTTTATCCAATATACTGATGATATATTTTTCCCCCTTCCATTGTTTAAGAGAGGGGGAGTTTGCTGTAATACCAAACATTATGGGACATGTTTCAGTCAAGATCATTCTTGCTCTTTGTATAGGATACCATGCCAGAGGTTCGGCAGAGCTCCTTTGCACTCCTAGGAGACCTTACCAAAGCCTGCTTCATGCATGTCAAGCCATGTATTGGTAGGTATCTGTTAAAGTATTGATAAACAAATAGCTCTGATAAACAGAATTCCTTTCTTCTGCTTGATATGTGTGGATTTTATCTTCTCTCTTTTTTCCTTTGAAAAATGGGAGTTTATGGTCTTGTGTAGTTTTCATTTGTTAGAGACCACAGTTCAGTTGGTGCACATGCTTGACAGGCAAGCATTCTCATGTACAGTTTTGTTTGCTCCAGTTTGAAAAGAAAAAAAAGAAAGAAAGAAAAGGATCAGCTAGTTAATGATTTGTGCCTGAGATGCTAATGGAGTAATTGGTACTGGAGCAAATGGTTCCTGTGAACCATAGTGTTACAACAGGAGCTGATTGATCTGCACATGTGCACTTCATGCATTCAGCATGCGTAAAGGATTTTTCCATTGCTAAATATTACTGTAACAAGGCACTCTCTTTATCAGGCATATAAAGGAGCAAGATTCTTGAATAAGCTTGGCAATTTAATACATTCAGTGAAAAATAGTGTAACTATATATCATTGTAAGCATATTTTAAAATAGCTTGGGAAATACAGAAACATGTAGTATGGCTTACTTACATATGTATCTAGTTGAATACGGAAAAGGTGCCAGAGGTGTTGCAAAAGCAATCTTACACATAGTGACTCTCAAAGGGGTGGTGTATGTAGAAACTCTGAAGTGACAGACTTGCTAGAGCACTCTCTAGACCAGAGAGTAAAATGGAACCCATTCATTCCACAGTATTAGGGATTTGGGATCGTTCTATCTTTGTAATCCTGGGAAGAGGATAGGTGTGACTTTCTGTTGGAAGAGAGATGTCCTTCAGGTGTTTTGGACCACAATTCCAATAAGCCACAGCCACCATAGCAAGTGGTCACATGATGGGAATTGTAGTCCAAAAAATATAGAGGTATTAGCTTGATTTCGCTATATTATTGTTTGACCATGTGACTTACATATGTAATTGGCTGTGACATTCAAGACAGTAGAGATTGAGTACTGCTACACAAGTGCTGGGAATTCATGGAACATACTTCAAATACTGTGAATCTGTTCATTTCACATTTTGTTTTTGAATGCTGCATGGGTTCAAGATTCAGTATTCTGACCTGAGACTAAAGAACTGCTTATTCTAAAAGGAAAAGGTTGTCATAGAACCTATTCTTTTAGGGCTGTGAGAGGGGACTGACTTAGTAATAAGGATTCTGTTCTTAATGCTTTAGGTTGAGTTACTCAGTGCTAATTATCTTTCCTTTTCAGCTGAATTCATGCCCATCTTAGGGACCAATTTGAATCCAGAATTCATTTCCGTGTGCAATAATGCCACCTGGGCTATTGGAGAAATCTGTATGCAGATGGGTAAGTGTATTAGATACCCACAGACAGATGAGTGATTAGCCTTATGCTACTATGTCATGTGGTGGTGGTGGTGGTAATAGTGTAATAATCTAGCTCTTAACATTAAAATAATGTCTCCTACATGATGACTATATTTCACCTGAAGTTCTTGAGTTTCAATAAAGTGCAGCTAATTGTTTTCTATGCTATTCCCAGTAAGATTCTGATTCTTATAATCCTGGATTGTTAGTGAGGCACTTCAGCAATAGCCATAAAATACTTCCAGAATCCACCTCTAATTATATCCTGTCTGAAAATGGAATGGAATGTGTGTTCAGATTGTGAAACTCAGTTTCGTTCCTTTCTGGGGTGAGATATGTGTGAAAGAAAGCAAGGTTATTAATAGGTCAAGGTTAAGACTCGGGGTCTTGGAGCTTTGTGGCTCAGCTAATCAGTTCCTCCTTACCAGGGTCTGAAATGCAACCATATGTTCAGATGGTCTTGAATAACCTTGTGGAGATCATCAACCGGCCAAACACCCCCAAAACACTTTTGGAGAACACAGGTGAGGTGAAATCCTGATTTCTGTCTTAAATGCATTCCCTTTGCTGTCCTCTTACTTATCATGGTTAATATCAATCTGCAGATAAAGTTTGTTGTGTGCAGAGTTTTGTGCCTCTGCTTTGGAAATGGATTCCAGATTATTTATTTATTTATTGCTGGAACACATGATCTGCAGAAATGAATTTAAATCTTGATGTTCTGTGGCTGTCTTATTCCACTAACATTGTTCTGTTGAGAGTCCTATGGAGGCCTTCTTCATGAATCAAAGAGCTAGTTTTCTTTTCTGGAAGCCTCTTCTAGCTTTCCTGCATTTAACAAACATGGTTCTTGAGCACTGGTATCATTCCAACTGTCTTAGTACTACTCCACTATAAATTTCAGTACAGTGTGATCCAGGTGCAGCCATATGCCCTTTACCATCCTGTCTACAAGTTTTTTGAAGCTACAGAACTGACAAGGCTGCTGCTTTGTGCAGTTTTGACAGGCTTGTTTCTCTCCCCTTTCTAGCCATCACGATTGGACGCTTGGGTTACGTCTGCCCTCAGGAGGTGGCACCGATGCTGCAGCAGTTTATCAGACCTTGGTTAGTGTTTATACTGAAACAGAAGGGCATGGCCTTTCAGCCTGGCTTTTCAGGGGATGGTACACTGAGGTGCAACCCTCCTACCCTGTTGGGCACCTTTAGAAAAAATAGATGTGCCTCTTGAAGCACTTGTATTCAATCAGTTTTTATCCAATAGAAGCCTATTTTGTTGTCATATATCATCCATTAAAGGTTGTGCTTCTGTTGGAAGGCCATCACATGATTTTGAATACTGTGTACAGTAGATACTTGAAAAACTGATGTAACTGTTGCGATTACACAAGGTTCACAAGCAACCTTTGGATAGTCTTTGTGTTGTTAATAATAAGCAGCAGAACTCATCCTATATATCCAAGCCATCTCTTTCGCATCCCCAAAACCTAGAAACTCTCTGGATGGCTATAGGTGTATACTGTGATTTCACAGTGAAGGAGAAGTGCTCATTTTGCCATACTTATAAAAAATTACAAAGTGTGAAGTTTTTTTGAAATTCATTTATTTTTATCCTATGGCTAAGACCCTAGAATATAGTTGACTGCATTTAATTTGTGCTGCTTTCTGCCCATCCCAGTGTTGTCTCTTCTGTTAGTTGATGTGTTCTGTAATTCATACTAATGATCTAAATTGTAAACCCACCAAAAATTTTCAGTTGAACATGAGCTTATAAAAGTTTGGCCAGTGGAGGAGCACACATTGGGTTGATATAATCTTATACTTGGCTCTTAGGTAAATCTTGGTACAGTGCTTGTTATAATTGTTGTAGTTGGTCTCTCATGTAAAAACAAAACACTCAGCTAGCTGTTCTGGCTTAGCTTTAATACATGGGTTTGGGGAAGGATCTGTAGGACAGCACAGTATTCCTTCTCTTCCACTTTAATGCAGATGTTATGTGTTCTGCACATAGGTGTACATCCTTGAGGAACATACGTGATAATGAAGAGAAAGACTCTGCTTTCCGTGGCATCTGTATGATGATTGGAGTAAACCCTGGAGGAGTTGTTCAGGTAATCATACTAGGAAGTTTTCAGATCTTTGCAGGTGTATGTATATGCTATCTAGCCTAATACATAACCTTTCTTTTTCCTACTGAGAAGAGGTACCCATGAAGACCACATGAAAGCACCCTGTGATAACCTCTTGGGAAATGATGGGGCCACATGTCATCAGCATTGTTGCACTACATGACCCTTTCTTAAAGGTAGCAAAATAATTACACAGTGTGTGTTGATGAGCCCACCACCAGTACAGTAAACTGGTCATTTGCCCATTCCCAGAAAGGATAATAGAAACATTAGATATGATATCAGTAAACAGAAGCCTTTTAAAAGTCTTCAAGTGTGTTTGGATCCTGGGATGGGGTTACAGCTAAAAAGAAATCAGTGATTAAGGTACAGGTGGAATTGTGGGACAGCAGAGAGATATAAAATTCAAACTTCTCCAGTGTTCCAGATCTCCACACATAGTGGTGGCTTTCTATTTTAGACTCTGATTCTCCACTTAGGACTGGCATAGGCTGATGTGGGGTGGGGCATAACACTTCCCCACCTTACTTAAATTTAATAGCAATGTACTAACTGCCAGAGATGGTGATTTTCAACATATTTTTAAAAACATCCTGTAATATTTGATCTGGCTACATTCAGAATGCTAAACCTCTATATGCATGGCAGCTCTTAGCTTCAGCATTTGTAGCATCCACTTTTTCATTTCCTGTTTTCTGAATGTTTACTGACCATTTCATTACATGGCACACAGTTGCATATTGCGATTTTGTTCCACTCTCTTTTTGAATTGAAGTATCAGCATTTTGCTACATGCATATATGGGCTTCTAATCCTGTGCTTGGTCAGTCTTCTGTAACAAGCATTTTCAGATAAGGGGGAAAGAAAAGAAGAATAACTTTTGCACCATCATGTAAGATTTTCCTTTGTCCAACTTCTTTAGCATGATACAGCTTAACTTTTGAGATTCAGTTCATTTTCAGGCCATGTCCTGATTTAGCTTGACAGGATATCTGATTCTTCTTGGGTTGGGATCTGTGTTGGGTTTTTCTTAAGCAGTCTTATTCTTCTGTAGGATTTTATTTTCTTCTGTGATGCTGTTGCTTCCTGGGTCAGTCCAAAGGATGATCTGAGGGACATGTTTTATAAGGTATGTTGGTTGCTCTAGTGGAAGGAGGCTTGTTTCACAAAATGTTACGAGATGGCTTGTAGGAAATTGTGTTAATTTAGATTGTGGCATTTGTTAAAAAATGAAGTCCAACTCTGCTAGCAAAAATTAATGGCAAACCACTAAATGTATTCCAGTTAGCAGGAAATTGAATTAAAAGCACTAAAGTTGGTGCGACACTCAATTTCATAGTTAGTTTCTTTTGCTTCAATATCAGTAGTCAGGTTAATATTAAATTCCATTGAAGACATTTAAGATTCATTTGTATATAATAACAATGGCACTATAGAGCTTAATGAATATAATAATACTTTGCATGAAATTATACATTAATTGTTTGTTATCTTTTTACCTCTTTCACATGGACATTGCTATTTTTATGTATTTTAAAACCCTGTTGTTGTTGTTCTTTCAAGTCGTTTCTGACTTATGGCAACCCTAAGGCGAACCAATTGCAGGTTTTACTTGGCAGGTTTCTTCAGAGGGGGCTTGCCATTGCCATTGCCATTCTCTAAGGCTGAGAGAGTGTGACTTGCTCATTGTCACCCAGCCGAGCCAGGATTTAAACCCTGGCCTCCAGACTTGTAGCCCAATGCTCAAACCACTAAACCATGCTGTCTCCTTCCCCAACCTAATATCAAAATGTAGCCCTTAAGTAATGGACCAGGATGAAAAATAACCACTGGCTCCACATCAAGTTGCCCACTCCCACTTGTGCTTAAGCAGCAGGGTAGCTGATGCAATTATTACCACATGTGTTTTGACTCTTTGCTTTCATTTTAAGAATTCCTAGCTTTCAGAGCTGAAGACACATCTTTAAAAGTGATGACAGTATACTCCTATTTAGCAGCAAAAAGATAATTTTAAAAAATTCCAAGTATCATTCATTAGTAACTTGAAGGTAGGAGTGCCTTTTACATAATCTTACCTCATTTGCCCTTTTCTAGAGAGCATTACCATAGCTAGGGCATGGACTACTGAGAACAGAGATGGTCAGTTCATATCGGGCTGCTTGTCCAATATGGATTCTTCATTTGTTCCAACAGGCTACTGTCAGATGGGCAGTTGGGTCCAGTCATTCAGTTAAAGGTGCTGCTGGCTTCTCATCAAAAATTCTCAGGACTCCTTCTGTATGAGCCTAGTCAAAATTTGTCTCAAGCTTTTGAGCCCCCGGAGAGGTTAGGTCAGTGGAGGCAAGCAGCCTTTTTCCATCCTGGAACCCAGATCATAAAATACAGTCTCTAGAAGATTTTGACTGCCCCCCTCCTTCAATGTCCACTTAAAAGCAGTTACTGAATTATAGTACTTTGATGAGTGTTTAAATTTTTTCTCTCTGGTTTCTTGCTCTTTTTATTTTTCTTCAGGATATGTGTTACACTGTGTTAGATGCATGCTTATCTTGCATATTTCAAGTTACACGAATGTGGTCCTTTTTCATAGAAAGTCAAATTATTTTAACATGAATTCAACTGAGATTTCACAGTAGAGCTGTCAAGTAGATTGTGTACCATTTCTAGATAATGCTTAGACTGTGGAGTTACCTACCTGTATGCAAACTGTATTCAAGTATTGAATTGCAATCAAGTCTAGAAACAAGCTGGAGCCATTTGTATATTTCATTTGCAACTTTAAGCAGAGTGAATAAGTGCACACTACTGGATTAGAGAGTTGCAGTCAGGATACCAGGTTCTCTTCAAATATTTAGAAACTATTCAGTTCATAAACAATATTGTGTGGGGATGGAGATGGTGTAAATGTAATATGTTGGTGTTTTTATTTTTTGTTTTTTCCCCCCTTCCACCCCCTGTACTCATGATAATGACTTCTTTCTTATCAGATACTCCATGGCTTCAAAGATCAAGTTGGGGAGGAGAACTGGCAGCAGTTCTCTGAGCAGTTTCCTCCACTTCTGAAAGAGAGGCTTGCTGCATTCTATGGTGTTTAGGCGAAGCAGCAAAACCGTAATCGGTGAGTCCCAAGCATTTTAAATAGCATCACATCTCAATAATTGAATAGTAGAGAGAAAGGGGCTTAGAAGGGTATAGAGTTAATTCAGATGAGGGGCAAGGAGGGAAGAGATGAAATGAGCAGCAACAGAAACTGAGGGGTTGTGATGGTGGTGGATTTGACGCTCAGAGCCTTTTAAGAATAGAAATATGAAAATGAAGCAGTGGATATCATGTGCAGACATCATCCTATCATGCCTGGTTCAAAGAGATGTTGCCTAAAGGAGCCATTTGTTTTGGGATAGTACTAGCAGGAAGCACAAGTTCTTTCTACAGTAATTCCTTCCATCCTGCAGTTGTTCAGAATCCTGGCTTTCCATAAACATATTTGGGTGTGCAGCAATGTAGGAATGCAGTAGTAGAGTTCAAAATCCCCCATACCCTATGGGCTTTATATTCTGCTGCTGAATTGCAGTCAGTCTCTGCACAAACCAGCTCTGGCTCTGCTTTGCAGAATCCTGGGGGCCCACTCCTGTACTCCATGAAGACTCCTGTGGACAAACTGGGTTCTGCCGAGTGGATTAGGTGTGTCACTCAAATAACGTCGCTGGCTACTTTTGTTTCTTCTTATATAATATTGATTTATCTGTTTCTTTCCTCAGGTTCCTGTGTGCGCTGGGAGGGATACTGGGACTCGTCCACAACCCAGTGTTGCAGATCCCTGTTAATGGGGGGTTAGGGAGGACGGGCAGAGCATTGTGGGACATAAAATGACTTCGCTCCCCATCTCCTGAAATTTACAAAGTTGGGGGGAGGGTGGGCCTCCGTGACCAATTTAAACAAAAACCAGGGTATCTCACTGGCAGAAGGAAAGGTCTCTACTCAGAGGCTATTGTTGGTGGAGTGGGGTGGGTGGGACTCAGCCCTGGGCTGAGAAAGGGGAGCAAACTTAAACTGCAACACTCTTGAGAAGGGGATCTAACTAGGGGCCATCATAAAGGACTAGCTAATAATAATAAATAAAGGATAGGGTTTAAGATGTTAAAACAGGATTAAATGCTATAATGGTTTAAAACCAGCTGATGAAGAGGGAAGGGTTAAAACTCAATTCAAGGGGGTTATACTACTGTATATTTCCAGTCACCGGTATTCAAGAGATCAGCTATTCTTCACCTTTTCAAGACTGCATGGTGACCAAGAAGTAGACTAGCGAATATGTGAGGTGCCCATAATGACTAAGTGTAAGCATTTTCATCTAGGAATCTTAAGGAAACCCACAAACCCTTTTTGCCATAGTTGCCATGGCACTGTGTGATGGATGTGACGCTCAGAGCAGAGGCAGGCTCTGAGCTTGTGGGAATCTGCCAGCCACCTAGGCAGCAGTCCTTATCATAAGAAATACTGTTGGAGAAGCATGTCTCTGTTTTTTAAGAAGATGCCGCAGTGCAATGAATCTGTTACCCTGTTGTTCAGCTGTTACTTTGTGACACTGCTATTACATTATGTCAGCTGTAGGAGGCAGTAGAGAGCAAGGCGGGACACTGAATTCCAGCGGAATGACTGCATGGGCCAAAAGCGGGCAGAAACCACTGTGTATTTGATTCTTGTATGGCACATGATATGTTCTGTGCTGCATTCTTGTGGCCAGAGTGGCATTTGTACATTACGGTAATTTACACTTTCTGTCTTAAGGGAGTTACTATGCCACATTGACTGCTTTGGTTTACAAAAGAAGCAGTAAACATAACCAAGTGTAGCCGAATTAATAAACTAAAGCCCTCCATGCATGGCCAGTGGAAGCTTGTGGCTCTTGCTGCATGCTTAGTAGAGTTGCCGTCTTAAGGAATTCTCATTAGACCCAAATCAGTTTAGTCCCCAGAAAGAGAATCTGGGATTTGCTGAATGCATTTGATTTAGTGAAGCCATAGCTTTTTAATAGTAAGTGAAGCAGTTGTGAAGTAGAAGCCACCTCATTTTCCCAAAGGCAGTTAGGATACATGGGAAAAGAGTACTGCACCTAATGAAAGTAGTGTTTGTGGAAGAAAAAAATGTTTGGGAAAAAGGCACCTGAAAATTCTGTGGAGTCCACATGAATGGAATATGCACAAAGAAGTGTTTGCCAGCAGACAGGATGCTGGGAAGAGAGGACTACATGAGCTGAGCCACATCCTCAGTTTTATGCTAAGCAGATCCCCGTGGAACTTCAGCATCTTCTGGGTTGGTAGCCAGACAACTGGGTTGACTGTGCTACATATTCTGTATTGCTTAGTTTCTGGTAAGACAAAATGGTGGGGCTGCTTAAATACTAAAGGTTTATATGGCAGAGAATGGATATCCCTTCTCTGGGTTAAGGAGATGCTATGTTGACAGCATTTAATGGTGACACTCTGGACACTGTGGAATGAATGTTTGAAAGTGTATTTGTGAGATTGCTCAGTAACTTAAACTTTGCGATAATCCCCTGCTCATTTTCCTTTTTATCCCTGGCATCTGTTACACATTATAGTGCTTGCAGTTCTTGGAGCATTTTCATAGAACTTGCTGGGGCATTACAGTACAGGCTCTGGGGCCCAAAACCCCATTTTGGCTTGGAAATGGCACACGCTCGAGAGCTGCTGTTCTGCTGCTCTCTTTGCCTCTGGTTTCTGGGGCACACTCCTGCACTCCTCTGGAATAACTTTTTCAAAGAAATGATAGTAAACTTGCAAATGCATTCCTTATTTGTCTTTTTAATGGTGTGGAACTTGAGCAGGTCTCTGAAAAGCAATCAGCTAGTTCTTAGCATTTTAATGGTTTTATTACTAGTGTTCCCTCTCATGCTTCACTCTCAACTTTTCCTGTCATGGGAGAAGTGAAAACAGAGGGCCTTATTTGAGCAACAGTTTGTTTTTAAATGCATGAGCAAGAAGTGTGCACAGATAGGAAGTAAGGTCCAGTTGTGATTCTAAACTATGTGCCCAGGAATATAAAAAGAAGGCTGTGAACTTTCATCAAGTGAAGTTTAAGCTACTTGGCCTGACTGCCCCCTGAAATTGAATTTCTTTTGTACAAGTGCTTCTAGTATTGCCTCCTGTTTGTTAATCCTGGATTTGTATATTTGTAAATGTGCCGTAATGTTTCCAGTGGTGGAACTGCAGTGTACCTAGTGTTGAAGCAGCTGCTTGCACCTTGCTCAAATGAGATTTTTCTCATTTTATGTATAATTTTTTTTTTTTTTTTGGTCAACTAAAGAAAACCTTGTGACTCATGTTTCTGTGTTTCTGGCTAGTTTCTTTGTCTCAACAGAATGCAATATATTGTATTTTCCAAAATAATTATCATAAAGGAAGAGCCTTTGATTACTGTAATACCACAAATAACCTATATACTAATCCTTCTGTGGGGTACACACTTTGCTATTGTGATAGTGTGTCCTCAAGTCAATTTATTTGATTTTGACTCTGTTAGCTTCTTTCGCACTTTCAAACTATCATATTCCCAGCATGTAGACTGGTACAATTTCTGGTTCAAAGATGCCCTGTTATATGTAGAATGATGTAATCCCAAACCATTATACTATGCCAGCTCCTGTAATCCTAAACCTAATCCAGAACCTAAAATACTAATGTAGCTTTGTGCTTTATTTTGCTATACTTTTATATATCTTAGGGGTGAAACAGGTAAGCAGGGAGTGGCTTGAAGCCTCCCCTTCTGAAGACAGATTGGGGCCGCAACAACCACATGCCACGACCCCAATCCGCCTTGAAGCCGGCCCAAAAAGGAGCTGCAAAGATCCACTCTTTTGTGCCATTGCAAAGCTGCCTTTAGCAACCTCATGGTGGCTTCACAACACTCTGACAGTGGGCAGCATCTAAATGCCCAGAAGACGCCTTTTAAGGGTTGTATGTCCCAGCCCCGAGTCTTTTTTCTTCTTGCTAATAAAAGCTTCAGTAGTGCTGAAGCTGCTTGAATTCCTTTTGGCCCCATTGACCAGTGCCTGGAATTGAGTGCAGAACAGATTAGTGAGTCAGATTAGATTTTCATACTGTTCACGAAATGTTAGAGGTGGCAATAATGGCATCATGAATCTATGCCCTCCTTAAGACCTCTGAAAGAGCAGAAATTTAGAATTTTGCAGTCATCATGACACTATATATAAAGTACTATTTGTATGCTCAGTGAAATTTAATCAGTGCCCAAATTTTCAGTGGGAGAGTTTTTTGACAACATAGTACTTCTATGAAAAGGTTTACATAGTTACATGGCTATAATGGCAAGTTAATTTTACCCTAACAAGAATAAATACCTTTCTGGTCAGTAAATGTTTTTCCTACTGTTGACTGACATGTTCAGCATGTTGGTCCCTGACAATCAAGGGCTTTTGAAGCACCTCTGGGGGTGATACTTATATTCTTGAGTTAAAGTTTGGTTCATCAGAGCAAAATATTTTCTGCATGTATCTAATTCTGCTTTGTGTTTCCCGTATATTAAAATTTACAGACAAAAACGGTATATAGCTTAAACACTAAACTTGTTTTATCCTTGGAATACATACTGGCAGAAGAGTGTTAAAAGGTAGCCTTGGCCACTATGTATGCCTGGTTTCAGACAGGGGTAGGCAACCTTTTTGAGCTGGGGGCCGGGTTGCTGTTCCTCAGAGAACTGGGGGGCTGAAGCACCAAAAATAAATAAATAGTTAAATAAATAAAAATTTAAAAAATAAAATTAAAATATGCATGTTTGGCATCGCTTTGCCAAAAAAGCGATGGCAAAACCCCTGGGGAGATTTTGCCAAGAAAACCCCAAGAACAAGTAATAACAACAATAACCAATATCATCATGGTGGGGGGCGGTGGGGGCAAGACTGGGGCCGGTCCAAAGGCCTCGGGGGGGGGGGGTTTCGCATATGCCCCCCCCCCCGCGGGCCTTAGGTTGCCTACCCCTGGTTTCAGACCATTCTTCTTGCCAGTATGTATTCCAAGGATAAAACAAGTTTAGTATTTAAGCTGTATACCATTTTGAGAATTCCTAGATTCCTAGATCTACTGAACCCAAAAGACATTGTTGTGTTAATCTGGAAAATCAGTGTGCACAGGGCTCTTGCACCACCTTTGAGACTTACTGATAGAAGTTGGTAGCATAAGCTTTCCTAGACTTGAGCCTGCTTCCTCTGAGCTTCTCAGGTCTAGGAAAGCTCATGCTATCAACTTCTATCAGTTAGGCCCGAACAGACTGCCAGAAATAATCCAGTTTGAGACCACTTTAACTGCCCTGACTCAGTGCTAGGGAATCATGGGAACTGTAGTTTATTGTGGCACCAGAGCTCTGACAGAGAAGGCTCAATCTTTCAGAAAAAATACAGTTCCCATGATTCCCTAGCATTGAGCCAGAGCAGTTAAAGTGGTCTCAAACTGGATTTTTGACACTAAATTGTAGGGAAGGAGCTTCTTTCTCTGTCTCAAGGGTTCTTTCTACAAGGTCCCTTTACATACTGATCTCACACACACAGTCACTGTGCTGATATTCTGTTTTTACTGCTGCGGCTGCCTCCTGTGGAATCCTGGGATTCGTAGTTAATAGCGCTATTATTCCACTTTAAATGCATATCGCTTCCTAACAGTGCAGTGTGATACTAGGATTACTGCACTACGCTCATAACTGCTCTGGCTGCCTCCTGTTGCATGCTGGGGTTTGTAGTTCAGTGAGGCCTAAGAGCTCTCTGGCTGAGAATTCTAAATGCCCCTCCTTAAACTGCAAATCCCAGAATGCAACAGGAGGAGGCAGCCAGAGCATTTAAGGGTGAAATAGCAGCGCTATAGCAGTGTAGTGCGGTGATCTCTTCAGTCTCTGAATTGGACCTCTGTGGCAATCGGTCGGAAGCTGCTAGGGGCGAGAAATCCTTCCCAAATAAAGGCGGCCTTTCTCTTGGCCGGAGCTAGGACTGGGACCGGGTTCCACAAGGCTACGCAACCGAGGTAGGAGGGAGGGTCTGCCCCAAACAAAGATGCCGCCTTTGGCGTCTGGCGCCCCTCAAGGGCAGGCCGGGCTCGTGTCGTCATTGCAGCGCGCCGGAAGTAGTTGCTCCTAGGAGACGGGACGCGCGAAGGCGCTGTGCGCGACCGGCACTGAAGCTGGGTGTAGCACGGAGGAGGCCGAGAGGGTGGCTGGCTGTCCGTCCAGCCGGCCGTCTTCGCTCGCCACGGAAGAGGGCAGGGCAGCTTCCGTGGGTGAGAGATCAGCTTCTGCGTCTCGACAGCGGAGCCTTCGGGCGTTGCGCTTTCCTGTCAGAAAATGCGGTCTCCTTGGCCACCGCGATGCCGCCGTCCCTTTTTCTGCCTCTTCCCCGGAGGCCTGGATTGTTATATAAGACTCTCCTCTCTCGGTCGGCTCTGTATTTTGGTGGTAGCTATCGCTGCGTCTGCACTGCAGAGATAATCCGGTTTAACCCCGCTTTAACTGCCATGGCCCCGTGCTGTGGAATCCTGGGATTTGCCGTTTATTGTGGCACCAGAGTACTGTGGCAGAGGCGGCGAAACGTCTCACAAAACTACAAATCCCAGAATTCCATAGGATGGAGCCAGGGCATTTAAAGTGGTCTCAAACTGGGTTATTTCTGCAGTGTGTGTTGGACCTCTGTGGTTGTGTAGATGAACCTTCTTGGAAGAACGCGCTGCTTGCTGCTTGTTCTTGAACTATAGTATGCAGAGAGATCTTGTAGCAGAAAGAAGTTGTCAGCAGAAGCTTTCGTAGACTTTAGTCTACTTCCTCAGATGCATTCGTTTTGTTCTTGGACTAGTTTTGCTTCTCACATGTTTAGGAAGCAGCAGACTCTTTAGCAAGGATCAGGAAGAAACTGTCCTCTCTCAATTTTTCTTCCACTCGTACATTCTGTTGAAGGTCTGAACAAAGTCTGTGTGGATTTCCACCTGTTTGGGGAATTCTGAATTCCTGATCATATAGAGTTCTTTATTGCCCCAAAGCATGCTGCTGCCTGAGGCAAATGACAAGTGAGCGCTTCCCTCTTTTCCTCATAGAGAACCTTAAAGCACAGTAGCAGACATAAGGCCCTCCCACTACAACTGTTTTGGAGGCATAGAAAAGCTTATGTTGTAAGCAGGACTCTGCCTTCTTACAAAACAATTTCCAGAATCCCCCAGTCAGAGTGGCTACCAGCCATACCGACTGGATGATTCTGGGAATTGTAATCCAAAAGTGGTAGGATTGTCCGTGAGAGTTCTGTTGATGTAGGGTTGGTTCTGATTTTAAAAGAAAAATGTAGAGATTAGGAGCCTTTTCCCTGCTGCTGTCCCCATATACTCAAAGACTCTGAATAGGAATAAAGTCTGGTAAAATCCTCTTTGAATTGCCATTCATTAGCTCAGCCTCATGTCCATTTATGTAACTGAGTATTTTTCATACTATTTTTTTTGGTACGTCTATGTGCAAAACCTCAAAGTTACTCCTATTAATATTTTTATTTAAAAACTTCCACCCAGGCATTTATGGCTTAAAAGCACAACAAACTGTGCAAAATAAATAAATAAATAAATACATCTTGATATCACTTATATTTCATAGGCTCTGTTGCCTTGTGAAAGATGTGGGAAGTAATGCTGATACCAAAACAGTATATGCTCCTACTTGTACACTTGCCAACTGGTACTCTCTTTCTATTCTTTGTGTAGCTATGAATCCTGATCCAGATTTTGATACTGAACAACAAGGCTCTGACGATGAATTTGACACAGAGAATAGTCCAGATCCGGATACCCAGGCCCAGGAGTATGTTGACCGTGTACTTGGATTTTCAAGGCAACCCAGTCAGGCATCTAAGTGCCTGCCTCCTGAATCTCTCTCAATAGGAGATAGATCACAGGTGTTGGAAAATAAGTCTCCTCCTTTAGACCTAAAAAGATCTCCTGTTACTGATGAGACAGCTTCAGGACTATTATCACTTCCTCTGGAGCTGATCTTGAAGATCTGTTCATATCTGCAGGCCAGGTTTGTCTTGGGTGTCCTTCCTTTGGTCTGCAAGACACTAAGGGACATTGTTCAGGATGATGTCACTTGGAGAATTCGCCTGCTAAAGAAAATTGGCAGCTGCTATCCGGTTGTGGAAGGTGAGTTCTCTTTTAATCTATAACAGGGGTAGGCAACCTTTCCCCTTTAAGGGCCGAGGGACTTCATCTCCCAGAATCCAAGGAGCTATTGGCCAACATGGGACTATTGGCCAACATAGCTGAGGCTTCTGGGAGCTGAAGTCCCTCGGCCCTTAAAGGGGAAAGGTTGCCTACCCCTGATCTATAATAATCTATGCTAGTTTTTCCAAAGCTGCTTTTCATGTGTTTGATAGGGTTTTGCCTTAATAAATTTGGAATTGGCATTTGTTTAGGAGATCAAAGTATTGGGGAGACAAACAAAGAATGGGCTTCCTGTTTCTTTTTCTGGAAGGTATTGCGGTAATAAAGTTGGTTAAAATTGGATAAGCAGATGAGTGGAGTATGGATTACATTCTATTAACTGTGCTTTTCATTTTCAGAAAGTGGCAGTTGAAGTCAGTAATGTTGGCAAAGTGATAGTTCTGAACACTGTCTCTGTAGTTTAAAGATAATGCATTTTCAGTCCCCAAAGTAAGAGAGACTAGAATTGATAGCATGTTTTGTGGTTATTTAACAGGTGTGTTCTTTTTATTTCAGTATATGTTAGTTTCTATGTTTTTATTGTGACTAAATTGTGTAAGCCACCCTGAAGACGTTTATCTGGAAAACTGGTATGCACATGCAGAGCCAATATATAAATTGGTCTGCATTGCTTCAAATTGTCTTGGATAGTTCAAAGGGAGAGCTTCATGACTTGATGCTCCCATCATGTCTCAGCAGATGATGATTTTAATTGGCCTGCTGCTTGCATTGACCTAGAGGAACACCTTCAACAATGGGCAGAAAATGGCAGAGACATAGATCACTTTTCCCTTACTGAGGGACACTTTGCCTCGGTTGACTCTGTGCTACTCATTCAGGTAAAGACCATTCTATTTCTGTACTACTTTCACTTGAACAATATTATGGTTTGACAGAGGAGGCCCTTTAACATTTAACTAGCCAGTTCTGAAGTATGGTAGTTAGGAGAAGGTTCTTTTTTTTTTTAATTGTTTATTGTTTAATTAGTTTTAATTAAGATTCGTATTTAATGTATTTTTAATGGAGGGTTAATTGTATCAGTTTGTATTGTTTTGTAGGGGATGTTTTATGTACTTGATTTTAGATGTAAGCCGCCTTGATGGCCATGGTTAAAGGCGGGATATAAATAAATTATTATTATTATTAACATCTCAGTGATAAAACACACAGTGTGTGCAGCTAAATGGTCAGCTGAAAGTCCTGTTCCTAAACACTGTGTTTCTTTTGTTGTATTGTGTTTTGGATGTCTCAGAACAAAAGGCTGATCTTATCTCTCATAACAGTTTGTTAGTTGGGGATGATTTTCAGTAGTCCTCTGAAGAGAAAGTATTAGCCATCACATGTGGCTTGATTTTTTTTTTAAAAAAAGATGTTAGCACTCATAATTTGTCACAGTCAATTTGAAAATTATCCTGTTAAGGTGTGCCACAAGCTTTACTTTGTTTAGCAAAGCTTCCTCTCCTTATACTACCTCTGTTTAACTTCCTTGCCCTTTTGCTACCTAAGTTCTAGTCAAATTATTCCAGCTGCTTTCAGAGTAGATAATGTGGAGGTATGCATACTATAATGTCACTTTTGGCAGAGTTTGGTATTTGAATGCCTGCTTTTACTTTATTGCCTCATTCCTTCTAGTTTGTCATCTTACCTAGGGAGGGGAGCTATGTGTGTCCGGTTCTCGGGACCGAAATGTTGTTTTGTGGGACCTAAGGCAGCTAGGCAGAGCACATGAGAAGGTGCCGGTGAAGACACTGGGGACAGAGCGCAATGGCACACATAAGGTAATGAGAACCCATGATTTCTTGGTCTACAGTTATCCTTTCCTGGAAATAGATAATATCTAGAATTAGGGTACTGTTAACTAGTGCGCAAAGTAAAAACAATATAACCGTGTGAATTCGCAGATGACCACTCGAAGAAATACTGTTACAGGTAAGCAACCTGTCCTTCATCTGGATGGATTTTAAAAGCGCACATTGGGCAACCTCTGGGCTATTTTTGGTCAGTTGGGATATTTACTGGCTCCATCAGGCCTGGCCTGAAAAGAAGAAGGCCCTCTCTTCATCCACCATCATCTGGAAGGAGAGAAGGCTGGCCAACTCCATCGGGCCTAGCTTGAAAAATATTGTATTTAGTCTTTTAAGTGGGGGGTATTGTATTACTGTTATTGTTGTAATGTATGTTTTTAGTTTGTATCTTATGTTTGTAAGCCGCCTTGATTGCTCAGGCAAAAAGCGGAATATACTAAATTTATTATTATTATTATTATTAGTCAATAAAAATAGCCCATCTCCACAGGAGTGTTTGTGGGTGCTGAATGAAACATCTTTCATGATACCCAAACACTGAGAACTAGAAAGCACAGAACATGTGTTTTGAGCAGCTGACAGATTTGGTTGCCACAAAAAAAAGGTCACAAACATCATTTCTTTGTCCCCAAAACTGTGTCCCTATTGTTCCTAACTGAAAAAGACCTTGTTATGCACACATCCACCCAAGATAAACATGAACCTAGAATGAAAAGAGTGCTTAGAGTGTATTTGTCTCTATTGAGGGAAACAATCCCCAATAAATTACATGAAGTTGGACAACATAACTTACCCCAGTAACAAAGCGTTAGTAGAGTAGAATTGCTGGGATATATTTTGTTCCTGCTTTTTCCTTTATGTTAAAATACCTACATTTTAGGTGGCTAAAATTCAGGGACATTGTTTAAAACTCTAGAGGTAACAGCGTCATAAAAGACCTATATTATTCATGTGAGTTTGGCAACAAAACATGACTCTGGGGTACTAAAATATCCTCTCTGCTAGAATTAATGTTAAAAAAAATATTAACAGAAATCCTATAACACCAACTGTCTAAGGGCCTTTGCAGACTGCCAGAAATAGTGCACATTAAATTGAGGCACTGCCCTGGCTCAGTGCTAGGGAATCATGGGAACTGTAATTTATTGTGGCACCAGAGCTCTCTGACAGAAAAGGCTCAATGTCCCAGAAAAAAAATACAATTCCCATGACTCCCTAGCACTGAGCCAGGGCAGTGCCTCAATTTAATGTGCACTATTTCTGGCAGTCTGCAAAGGCCCTAAGAGTTAAAGTTATAATCCTCTCTGATTGAACTCATACTCTTAAGTGGCTATGACATGCAGGGTTTGTGGTTTCTCTCATGTTATAGTTATTCATTCATATGGATATGTTCAGTAAACAGAAGCACAATATTCTCAGACCCTGAAAATCAACACAAATTGATGTTCATAATATTTACAACATGAATTGTCTCCAATTCCAGCTTTCTGTTATCTTCCTCATCTTTTTCACAAAGCAGAGTGTATTATTCTAAAAGAAACAAGTGCAAAAAGTAAGAGGCAACCAGTCCAAATTGCTTCACTAAATGGCCTTTTGCTGCTAGAACTAAAGCAAACAGTTATTATGGAAAGGCTGGATAAATGCAGTCTATTCTGACACAAAACTGGCCTCTCTTGCTCAGGGAAAGACATGGAGCTGTTACTAGTTACCTGTCTCTTCTGATTTAAGGACACTAAGTCCCTATGAAGCAGGGATAAGGTGCTGCACTTCTTTCACAGTTCAATTAACTCATTGTCTTCCCGGCCTGCAGGCTCTGTGATGTAGAACTAGAACACCATTTATTACTCAGACTGACTTCCTGAGCTGGGACATTCTAATCTCCCGCATCCAGCTAGAGGTGGATCCTATATACCTGCCTTTAGAGGAAACAAACAAACAAAACCTAGAGTCTTTCAGTGTCCATGCTTGTTGGTTTAGCAGTATTCACCATCACAGGGAATAGAATAGTGAATTAAAATTTTGGCCCTTGTGGTAAGGGTTAATTAGTTGATCTTTTCCATATAATCTTAGGCTGACCGTCACTAAGTTGATATCACCAAGGTGAAATTAGAACATGTTTTTTAAATGCTCCTAGAATGACATTGCATTGTTACTAAAGAGATGGGAAAAGACTTGAAAACTAGTGACAGTCTTGCCTCTTTTCTTTCTCATTACCTAGGGGTGGGTATGGTCACTGGCTGCAAGAGATGACTGTATGTGTTCAGGCTCCTGGGACAGCACGGTGAAGCTTTGGGACATGGCTGCTGAGGGGCAACAGTTTGATGAAATCAGGTACTAGTGTCCCATTGCCCTCCCTGACAGCATTCAACTGCAAGCTGAATATCTTTTCAGTTGTACGACTTCAGCCACATGCTCACAGAATAAGAGTTTCAAATCATTGTAAGCTTTTATGAGCAGTGCTGGGGCATGAAAGGATGAGACCAAGTCTCTGTGGTGTTTATGCAAAGATGAAGATGCAAAGGAGAATCAGCAAGAGCTACAAAAACTAAATCTCTGAGCAAAATGAGCCAAGAAAGAGCAGAATCCTGTGGAAGCCCATTTAGCCTTTTAAATGACTTAATGTGCTATGGCTGTTCAGTCTTGGGGGCAGAATTGTGCACCATTGGGTTTGAATGATCTTATTTATTATATGCCGAAGAATAGTTGAAAAGGCCAGATAACAGGACTTGGAAGAGGAAAAATGAGCACAGATTGTGTTATGTAGCTATAAAAGCATTTTTTTTACATGAATACATAAATTTACAAATCCACAAACAATAAGACTATAAAACAATACATTAAACAATACAATGCCAACAAGACTAACACCAAATTCTAAAAAAAAGACTTCCAAAATCAGAAGCGATGGTTATACTTTCCTTTAGTCAATTTTCCGGTTAATCATGAGAAAAATAAAGAAAGAGTTCCTTTTCATATAACTCCATGATATATTATTAGATTTAACCATACAGACAAGTTGATGTCCTCCTGTTCTGCATTTTGTAGTATTGTTCTTTTAAATCCATACAGACCGTATATTTAAGTCTTACACTCCAACATTTTTCCCATTCTTCTAACAAGATGGGTTGTCTACAATCTTTCGCCCACTCAGCTGATCCCTTTGCTTAATCATGTTGATTTAGAAGTGTAACTGAAGGCCTAAGCTGGCAAGAAATTTAGTAACTAATATGGCTGTATGACCTGTGCATTCTGGTCCCTCACCTGATTGTTTCCTTCTCATTCTAGAGCAACAGCAGCTGTGTTGTGCCTTGCTTATCTCCCTGACATTCTGGTGGCAGGAACCTATGACAAGAAGGTTTCAGTATACGACCCACGAGGTTAGTGACAGCTCATTAGTGGCTGAGCTGCTGCTGCCGACTTACTTGGGTGCCTGCAGCCAGTCTCTGTGGCAGGGGTAGGCAACCTTTCCCCTTTAAGGGCCGAGGGACTTCAGCTCCCAGAATCCCAGGAGCTATTGGCCAACATGAGACTATTGGCCAACATGGCTGAGGCTTCTGGGAGCTGAAGTCCCTTGGCCCTTAAAGGGGAAAGGTTGCCTACCACTGCTCTGTGGAGTTGAGGTTCTATAGACAACCTACCTGTAAGCTCCTCAGTGGAAAGGAGAAGGTCCAGAGTAATCAAGCAAAGAGGGTGGAGGGGGATCCTTCACATCCAGATATATCCTAATTGAAATTCCCTAATTGAGATTTGAATTTTGTTCAATGGAACACTGGTTGCTAATATTGCCTGTGCCAGCTGGAAGAATATGAATCGCTTAGAGGCAAAGCCTTTGCTGGTTTTTATGGAATAGTGTTTCCTACTCTACATATTAATTGTGGTGAGAAAATAGGAAGGATCTGATCAGATAGCCTACAGGGGAAACTCTGTTGTCATATTTCCTTCCACTTCCTGCCCAATCACAGGAGGAATCTCATGTGAATAATGGAAACCTGCAAATAGGAGAGCATGTGTCTAGGAGGTATTACCTGAATGAATTGCCTGTGTTATGAGATCTGTCTTGTGTAGGTGGCTGGGCTCTTGTGGATCATCTCTTGGCCTTCTTTCATAGCTGCTCAGGCCCTGGTGAAACGCCGCAAACTTCATTCCAGTGCAGTCCTATCCCTTGCAGCTGATGAGCACTTCATACTCTCTGGAAGCGAGGATCGAACTCTAGTGTGTTTTGACAGGCGAACCAACAGTGTTCTCCAGAGGCTAACGGTGAGTGACAGCCTTTGAATCACCTGTTCCTTATAAGGGTAGGCAAACGTTCTCTGAAACAAGCAAGAAAATTGGAATATGTGGGTGCCTTCTCTTGAGTTTTGTAATGAAAATCCTTATTTCTTCTCTAAGTTTGAGTGCTGGTTATTTCTGGGTTGGTGGAAAAAGCAAACTAAATTGCTGGCTTTTGTTGGGAACTTGGGTGTATCTGTGTTGTGCTTGGGGGTACTCAGAAATTCAGCCAGCTGGATGTTTTAGAGTTAAAGGGCTTGAGTTTATTGGGACCTGCACAAGTATAATTTTTACTGATTTTTAAAATGTAAATGCCAAAGGGGGGGGGGGGGGGAGAAGGGAAAAAGGAAAAATATCTCCTGAATTTAATTCATAACAGACACACTCATATGACAGATTATGAATTGGATGGCTTTTGTTTTATACTTGAAGGTACATTCAATAATTAATTTATTAAACTATGGTTTCTTATTAAACTCCAATCTGTCCATCAGAGAGCCAGTGTGGTGTAGTGGTTTGAATGTTGGAGTAGGATACTGGGAGACCAGGGTTCAAATTCCTACTAAGCCATGTAAGCCCATTGGATGACCTTGGCCAAGTCACAGTCTTTCAGCCTCAGATGAAGGCAATGGCAAACCTCCCTTGAACAAATTCTGCCAAGAAAACCCCATGATAGGGTCATCATAAATTGGATGCAACTTGAAGGTACACAACGACAGCAACAACTGTCCATAAACTGGTTTGTTAAGGGCTAGGAAATTGGCATCTAAAAACTAGAGATTCAAGTGGGTTTTCACACAGCAGTTCATGTTAAATATGGCTATGCCAAAATGTTTAAATTCTCAGACAATTGACAACTTGTAGTGAGGGCCTTTGCTGCAGAGATTGCTGTATCAGACACGAGAGTTGTTCAATCTCAGGAGACAGTTCAAGAGTTTGGTCAGTGTTGGAATGGTTACAAAGCCAAATACTGAGCAGTTGGGAAACAAAAGTAGAGATGTAGTTGACACTAACCAATAGTTTCATGCTACATCTGCATTTAGCCTTCAGTCTTGCTGAGTTTCATGTTAGGGTCAGAAATTTCCACTCAGATTATACTGCTAAGTGACTCAGGGCATCTAAGCATATGTGTCTTAAGCCTATTTGCTTGAGTACATTCTTTCCTAAGTCAGTCTTCACCTGCAAGCATATATTTGTCTTGAATGTCTCTTGCTTATTCTTTCCACTGTCAGTGACATTGTTTCTTTTCCTTCACTAGCTGGATTCCTACCTCCTTGCCATGTCATATCATGGCAATCAGCTATGGGCTGGTGACAACCACGGGATGCTGTATGTCTTTGAGAACAAAGGAGGGTGCTTTCAGCGCATCCGGGTATGCTGAGAGAAGTTGAATCATGGAGAGACAGAGAAATATGGTACTTCTCTAATCTCCACCCACAAAATAACTCATGGTTTTAAAAGTACAGCATAAAATGTTGCTTATGATAGGTTGTAAAGACAAGTATACACAGCTGGTATTCAGCTTAAAAATCTCATGAGCTTTGACTATTTGGAGCAATTTTTCTTGCCTCTGAGATCAAACAAGCATTTTTAATTGAAGTAGTTTAGAAGTAGACAGTGCCTGTGTATGGATGATCCAGCAGTTTCAGTGTCTCCCATGGTAAAAGCTTGCTGTTTGCTTTTTCCCTAGCATTTCAATGTGGGTCATCACTCCCAGATCACTGGAGTCCAACATTCACTGGGTGCCCTGTACACAACGTCCACTGACAAGACAATGCGTGTAAGAACTGTGACTTTTGAGTTACCATTCTTAATTAGGACTGAACAAGTCAGTTCATTGCTAATCTGTGTCTATCTCATATGTTTTGAAAAGTTTGCTATGCCATTTCTCAACAATAATCTACATTATTTATATGTGTGTTTGTTTTTAAAAAAGCATATTTTATCATAATATATTTCTAAATGCACTTTCTTCTTCGTGGTCTTTGCAAATCACACAAATGGGTTATTTTGCACTTGCGTAGAGCCGTTCGGAATTTTCTTAGAACTATTAGAATTCGCAAATGACCACTTGAAGAAACATTGTTACAGGTATGCAACCTGTCCTTCCCTAAAAAGGCACATTTAAAAACTATTTTATCCTTAAATATGCTTTTTATATGTTGAGAGCCAGCACAGTATAGTAATTTGAGTGTTGGATGTGGACCCTGGGAGACAAGATTCAAATTTCTGCTAAGCCATGGAAACCCAAAGGGTGACTTTGGGCAAGTCACACTCTTTCAACATAAGAGGAAGGCAATGGCAAGCCTTCTCTGAATAAGTTCTGCCAAGAAAACCATACAGTTTTCAGTCAAAGTTGACCTGAAGGCACATAACAGCAAATATGCATTCTGGTACATTTCAAAGAACTACATTGCAAAATTGGGAGAAATGAGAATCTAAAGTATAACTGTGTCAGATTTATACATTTCTCCAGGAGGTTTGAGTCAGGTTGGTTTGCTTCAAAATGTGGAACAAACACAGTCTTCTATCCTGAATCACATATAGATATAGGGGACAGCCCCCTCATCCTTCAAAAAAATGCCAATTTTCCCCCCTTTTCATTTAATGACAAAGGTAAAGCAGGAAGGATGCTTTTTGTCACTTTTAAGTTCAACTTATGATAGCCAGAACTCTTGGATTCTGCCGCCAGCCATAGGAGAATTTCCTAATCCTAAATGCAAGGATAAGGAAGGATTGCAAGGACCATATATGAACTTTTCATTTGTCTCGTTGTAAAGATTGCCTCCTCTCTTTTTAGTCTCATGAGCCATTCTTTTGGAGAACTGGGCTAAGCAATACAGTTTCATTGGGACAATAATAACAGCTCTAGAGCTCATCTTCCTGTGCATAGCTATTTTATGTGTGTAGTTCAGCAAAACCACTATTTTTGCTTTATTAGCTTTTCAGAGCTGAAGCATTTTGGTTTATCTTCCAGATTCATCTTCCCACAGACCCACCCACGGTCATTGGTTCACGGACACACAACTGTGTATTAAATGGGGTAAGGACAACAGGGATGGAGAGGCTTTGTAGAGGCAATTTGTACAGAGTTTTGAACATTACTTTAAAAATTATTCCCAATAACCAGTTACCATTGTCGTTAAATTAAAAAAAACTTTTTGCACTATTTGTTGCTTTCCCATTAGCTCCTTTTTAAGGGAAAAATATATCTAGAAAAGTAGCAAATTGTCTCACATTTTAAAAAAAACACTCTCAAAAATGGTCTGAGAAAGCTTTTTTATCCACTAACAAGTAACATAGGATGTGGAATGGCATTAGCATTCATGTTCTTATTTACAAAAAGAACAGAAAGTAATGCTGTTGTTTGTAATATGTTACCTCCAAACTCTAGTCTGTAATGAGGATAGGAGTGCTAGAGCTAGTGGAGAAGAAGCATCTATTGCTTCCTTTACTGTGGGGTTGCACATTGAAGGGTATAATTTTGCTTTTCTGAGGTGTGCTTAGTCTGCTGGGGCCCTGGTAGCTCAAGAGGTGATGAACAAATGGCTGGAAAAAAAAACAAATACTGGGATAATTTATGTTGCCCTGTCGTCTTTTGCAGATCAGTGTTAAGGGAAACGTGGCAGTGGCTGCCTCAGGCGGTGTCTCTTTGGAAGTCTGGAGGTTTGGCATGCGGTGACAAGTTAATGGTGACCACATTGTGAAAGTCCAGCGTCTTGAATGACCCCCCATCGGCGTCCAGTCCCACTGCCTGTTGTGTTGTTGGTCTTTTGTTTGCATGTTTTGTGAAGCTGGGTGTTGAAGGTTCAGCTTGAACTAGTCCCAGATCTTTGTAATTGACAGGCTTGGACACAAATTATGCATCCCATCCCCATCCCTGCCACCTCTCCCATCTCCACAGAGGGCACACACACATAGGTGCACACTCTACATCCTCTGTTCCCTTAGCCAAGCCTGCCACAGGCAGCATAGAGGAGCAACTTCTGTTCAGTGGCTGAGGTCTGGCTGTTCACAAGACAAGTGCCTCTGAGCCTGGGAAATGTCATCATGAGGAAGATGAGTTTTGGGCACAGGGGAGAGGCTAACAGAAACCCTACTTCTCTGTTATGAGAAGCGTTTACATTTTAATTAAAGATGTCCTACTATAATGGTGGACCAAGAGTGATGGTGCTTCTTTAATTTGTCATGGCAAACAGTGTGTGTTTTAAGCACAGGCTCACATGGGCTTGCTTCAGAGGGAAAATGTCATTTACCAGCCAAGCAAGACACTATGAATGACTCTGAATATATATTAATTGCTATAGGTTGCCATCCTGCATGGCTTGTATAGTGGTGCAAAGAGACAAACACCATGGTGTCTCTTATTTGCATGTTTTAGGTTGTTCCCTTTTTTAGCTCAAGAGCACAGGCAATCTACCTAACTATATAAAAGTTTTTGAGTTACCTAGCAAAAGCAAATAATATGCTAAAACTCATTATCATTCATTAAATATTTGCCCCCTAAATGGAATCTCCCCACCACCGCCAGTATGTTTAGAAGAACCAGGTTTATATATGTCAATAACTGAAATCCCCAAGATAGATAGTGCTTACCATTCTCCATCCAGATACCAGTAGTATTCAAGCCTGCATTGCAGAATTTGCTAAAAGGTCCAAATTTCAGAATAGAAATATTTTGTGAAATTATATATTTGGTTAATAGCAAATTGGATGAAATGTGAAGCTGCTCTTGCCTTTGATTCTTGGCTAGCTAACAACTATAAAACAGAACCATGACATAATAAAATACAGTGGGCCCTTCCTATACATGGGGGATCCATTCCAGACCCATGCCCCTGCATATGGCAAAAACCATGTATGCTTAAATCCCACTTATTACTATGGTGATGTGTTCCCACTCCTCCCCAGCTTGCCATCTGTGTGACTTCAAGTCCGCGTATGGCAAGCCCATGTATGGGGCGGATGGACTATACATACAAGTACAAGAAAAGAGCAGACAAGTATTTTGGAAATAGGTTTTCACTACTCTGCATGACCTTCATCTTAATGTGTTGTACACATTCATTACATTGAAGGACAGGGAAATCAAAACAGACTGTTACATGAATGCATGCAGTTTAATGAGCACATAAGACAGAACATTTTTTTTTCCTTGAAGGGACTGGTTGAGGGTGGAATGCCAGTCAAAAAAGGATCACATTTGGCATATTCCAAACAATACTGCAGCAAGTCACCAGCTGCTTTGGAGACCTGTATGGAAAGAAAAAGTGGGAAGCTTGAGCTATTTCTTCTAGAATAGAGAAACAGAACTATTCTAGATTGGGTTACAAAGTTGGACCTTCACTGTTTGGAAAAGTGATTTTGGAATCCTCAGGCATCCTTAATTTCATTATGATAGTTGGTCAATTAACACAAAATAGAGTAATCTGGTGTATTGTCTTAGAGTAAACTATAGTCCAGGAACTCTGTGGTCCAAATCACACTTCTGTCTTGCCCTCACTTGGGGCCTGAACAGACTGCCAGAAATAATCCATCTTGGGACCAGTTTAACTGTCCTGGCTCAATGCTAGGAAATCATGGGAATTGTAGTTTTTTTTCTGAGACATTGAGCCTTCTCTGTCAGAGAGCTCTGATGCCACAATAAACTACAGTTCCCATGATTCCCTAACACTGAGCCAGGACAGTTAAAGTGGTCTCAAGTTGGATTATTTCTGGCAGTCTGTTTAGGCCCTTGGTCTGTTCAAACAAACCCTCCTTTAGTCACCCACCTGCAATACAGAGATACCAGCATCTGCCTTAGGTGTTGTAAGGATTTGTCTTGTGCTCAAGGCATGTTGGCCCTGTTCCTGAGTAAACCAGTCATGCCAAAGTCCTGTTCAACCATAGAACATTTGAGTTGGTTGCAACTACCTCTACATATAGATTGTGATGATTTTTAAGTATGCAAAAGGTCCTAATTGTATCCAGATTATCTGGAGTAACATATAATACTTGGGCCTAAATCCAGTGGCTGTGCCCAGTTAGAGTTGGCCCACTGAATCCATGGATAAGTGTTGACTTACTGAGTTACTATTGATTGGATTTAGTCCTTGACAGCGTTACACTTGCTCTTTTGTACTATGAATTTATAGCATAGCCTCCTGTTTCTTTCCTGGGCACCACTCTAATTTACTGTAGTTTACTTAGGGGGGTTGCAGACTGCCAGAAATAGTGCAAATTGAGTCCACTTTTAGGGTTAGGGTTAGGGAATCATGGGAAGTGTATTTTATTGTGGCACCAGAGCTCTCTGACAGAGAAGGCTCAATGTCTCAGAAAAAAACAATTCCCATGATTCCCTAGCACTAACCCTAACCCTAAAAGTGGACTGAATTTGCACTATTTCTGGCAGTCTGCAACCCCCCTTAGTCACCTTGAAATATTTGAAATGAAAGATAGTAGCTATATTTTCTAATAAACCCAATTTCTGGTTTTAGCAGCAGGAAGGAGCAATATTCAACACTTCTAACCTTGATTAAATTCCAAGTCCCTGGCCAGTTAGTGATACACAGTGTAAGCAGAATAATTAATACTGTTCACTAATTTGGAGTTTTTCTGGAAGAAGCTATGGGTTTTCTCAAATCCTCAATCTGTGTGGGGCTTATCACAATCATAGTTTGCTACAAGATGAGGTGATGGTTGCCAACCCAGCTTTAAAATAGGATTAGATAAATAAGAAGACAGAACTACTGGTAGTTATTAATCATGATGAATATACATGCCCCCAGTATCTCAATACCAGGCACAAGCAGGCTGCTAGTGGATTTCTTGTCCTGCTTGTGGCCTTTCCATGGAGAACTGATTGGCCAATGTGATAACAGAAGAGTTGCACAGGCCTGTGGTTCAATCCAGCAAAGCTCTTCTCGTCTTAACTTGGTGGAGAGGGAAGAAGAGATGCTGGCCAGTGGGCTTGGACACATAGGCTAACAGTGTAGGATCCATACAGCAAATAAATACTGCAAAAGTGAAGAGAGGTGTGTTGAAAATTGTAGCATGGTAGAGCATTCTGATCAGACAGCTCCATACATAAGGAAAGCTTTGTATACACCACCAAATCTGCTGTTCCCAGAACTTCTTCTTGTTAGCTGCCCTCGAGTCAGTTCTGACTCATGGCGACCCTGTGGATGAGACATCTCCAAGAATCCCTGTCTTCCACTGCTTTGCCCAGATCCTGCAGATCCTTCCCCATAACCCCTCTGATCGAGTCTATCCATCTGGTTTGTGATCTTCCTCTCTTTCTTCTACCCTCTACCTTTCCTAGCATTATTGTTTTTTCTAGTCATCCATGCCTTCTCATTATGTGGCCAAAGTATGATAGTCTCAACTTGACTATCTTTACTTCCAAGGAGAGCTCTGGTCTGATCTGTTCAAGAACCCAATTGTTTGTCTTCTTTTCTGTCCATGGTATCCAAAGCACTCTTCTCCAGCACCACTTTTCAAATGAGTTGATTTTCTTTCTGTCTGCTTCCTTCACTGTCCAGCTCTCACAGCTTGCCAATGTTAATTGGGAATACAATGGCCTGAATGATTCTGACTTTAATGCTCAGTTGTATGTCTTTGCTCTTCAGTATCTTTTCCATTTCTTTCACAGCTGCCCTTCCCATTCCTAGACTTCTTATTTCTTGACTGCAGTCTCCATTCTGGTCAGTTTGATCCTAGAAATGGGAATTCTTTAACTGTTTCAATTTCCTCATTGTCTAGATTGAATTTGTGTATTTCTTCTGTGGTCATTATATTTGGTTTTTGGTTTTTTTTATGTTCAGCATCAGACCTGCCTTTGCATCTTTGCATCTTTGACCTTTCTTATTAACTATTCCAGTTCCTGAATGTCTTCTGCTAATATTATGGTGCCATCCGCATATTTATTTATATCATAGGTTGTTAATGTTGTTTCCTCCTATCTTAACTCCTCCTTTTTCTGATTCTAATTCTGCTTTTCTTATTATATTTTCAGCATATGAGTTAAACACGTAGGGTTATAGGATGCAGCCTTGCCTGACCCCTTTGCCTATTGGGAACCACTGTTTCCTCGAATTCTGTTCTGATGGTGGCTTCTTGTCCTTGGTACAGATTCCTCATCAGGATTATCAGATATAGTGGCACCCCCATGTCTTTCAGTGCATTCTATACTTTTCCGTGATCTATACAATCAAATGTTTGCTGTAGTCTATGAAACACAAGCTGATTCTTTTTTTGGAATTCTTTGGTGTGCTCCATTAGCCATCATATGTTTGCAACGTGGTCCCTAGTGCCCCTTCCTTTTCTCAATCTTGCTTGCGCCTCTGGAATTTCTCTCTCCATGTAAGGTTGGAGTCTATGCTGCAGAATTTTGAGCATTATTTTGCTTGCATGTGAGATTAGTGCTATTGTCCTATAGTTACTGTATTCTTTTGTATCTCCTTTCTTGTGGATTGGTATGTACATCGAGCATTTCCAGTCTGTTGTTCCAGTACTCAACCTCTACTCAACCATATATTAAGCCTGAGGCTGATCCCACTGATTTCTCCATCTTCCAGATAAACTATTTTGACTTTTCCTTATAAAACATGACACAAGAATCTGATGATTCAAGTTAATGGGTAGCAGTATCTTGAGAAAGGATTTGTTCAAATGCTAGTCCTTTCAGAATAAGTTGAGCTGACTGGACTGGCACAGCTTGCAACATTGCAGAGGCTGGTGTGTGTGAAAACAGTTGGTGTTTAGCTTTAGTTAGAGAATTGGGATTAGCAAGGGGCACGGACGGTCTGTGTGAAAGGGTGAGGCAGGTTAATGATCAAGAGTCAGTTAGGTTTAGGAATAAATGAGTGGTATTTACTTGGATGGGAGACCACAAACAAATCCCAGGTGCTATATGCTACATTTCACAGGAAGGAACTGCTCAAACCACTTCTTGAGTATTCCTTCTCTAAGAAAACCCTATGAAAATCATATACATTTAAAGGTCTGAGTTAGCTAGAGAGGAATGTGTGTGTGGTATTTTACATGTAATATATAGCTATTCTGCCTTGCTAATGTTTAACTTCTGTAAATAAAAAAATGTTTTTGTTTCTATACACTTCTGACCTCCAGAAATGCTGAGAGCTTAGACTCAGACAAGGTGCCTGTGGTAGGAGCATTGAATATAGAGAGGAGTGGTTTCCACTGAAGACAGAAGATGCAGAAATCCTCCTATGTATCTTGAGGGCATTTAGAGAGTCCCCACAGTTGGTGTCACAGGAGGAAATCCTTACATTGTGGCAGCAGCAGGGATCAGGAAAAGCCCTCGTGCTTGGTAATTGCAATGAACATTGTAGAACTCTTCATATTTGGTAAGTTAAAGGGTAGAAACCCCACACTTGGCCAGTGATGTGATTTCCTGAAACAAACCCTCACAGCTGCTGGTGGCACTGATGGGATTTGCCTGAGTGGATAACCCCACACTTGGTGGAATAAGGTTTGGAAAATCGTAGTCTAACTTAAATCCAAATGTAAGGATTTTCCACTTAGTCAATCTCTCCCTTGCCACCAAATGTGGGATAAATATATTCCACCCCTTAACCCACCACATGGGATTTAATGTCCCAACAGCACCACAGCCACCAGTAATAGTACTAGAAAAAGTTATTTTATGAAGTTTAACTGGCATTAAATGCCATCTATGAATAGTCTTCAACACACATTCCCTGAATTAAGATGCTGCTGATTTAATCTAGTAGTACCCAAACCTTTCACCCTTGTGACCCCCCCTTTTACCTCTATATGCAGATGCTGTGCCCCCCTCCACTCTATGCAGTATATGAATAAAAATATTTTGTTTAGTGTGCGTATTTTCATTCGCACATTTATGTATATTCATATTTTAACATTTTATAAGGGAACATTGTTCAATTTATAACAGTTTTATTTAAGTAAATCCAATTATAACTCAACACATGTGTAATTTGTACACATCAAAGAAAAAGTTTGGGAAGGAGAGGCAGAGGGATCAGGGCCTCCAAGTCTCGTGTCCCCCTTGAGCAAGTCTTGCACCTCCTGGAGGTCCACCCCCCCCCACTCCCAGTTTGAGAACCACTCATTCAGACAAACCTCCAAGTGTAACTTGATCCATATTTAATTTATTAACAAACCTAATAAAGGTCTGGAAACCATGCCTTATGAGAACTGACTTAGGGAACTGGGTATGTTTAACCTGGAGAAGAGAAGGTTAAGAGGTGATATGATAACCTTGTTTAAATATTTGAATGGGTGCCATATTGAGGATGAAGCAAGCTTGTTTTCTGCTGCTCCAGAGACTAGGACACAGAGCAGCAGGTTCAAACTACCAGGAAAGAGATTCCACCTAAACATTAGGAAGAACGTCCTGACAGTAAGAGCTATTTGACTAGTACACACTGCCTCGACGTGTGGTATAATCTCCTTCTTTGGAGGTTTTTAAACAGAACCTGGATGGCCATCTGTTGGGGGTGCTTTGATTGTGAGTTCCTGCATGGCAAGGGGTTGGACTGCATGACCCTTGAGGTCTCTTCCAACTCTATGATTCTATGATTCTAATAGCTTTATTGTACCCTATCAATTTTTACAAGCTTCATTGCCACCTTTTGAATTTTGGAAAATGGGGTCTCATAGGAAGTAGTCGCCCTTCTGTTTTCACAGACTTGCTCTCCATGTCCCTCACCCATTCGCAGGTGGCAAATGAAAGGGGACAAAAGGAGGTGTGTGCATGCACACATGCACCACCATTCAAGCCAATACGGCTTGAATATTTGCGATTTTCTGTTTTTGCAGGGGGGTCCAGAATGGATCCCCCACAAAAACGGAGAAGCGACTGTATTTGAAACAGAAATAAGAATTTAGGGGAAATATATACTTCACCAATACTTATTATTCCCAGCATAAACACTTTCAGCTTTGTCCAGTCTCAATTTCTTCTCTGTATATTTAAAGACCCGATTATAATTATGATACAATAGGTGGGACATATCTTTATCTAATAATACCCCCAAATATCTAAAACTTGAGAAACTAAGAGGCATATCTATCAGTTTCATAAGTTGTTTTTGACTTTAATATTTAATTTTTAGTTATTCCTTTAGTATTTATTCCTTTAATGTTGGTGTCAGTCCTAACTGCCCCTGCTAATGACTCAATAGCAACAGCAAATAATAGCAGTGAGAGTGGACAGTCTTATCTTGCTCTTCATGGTAAATAAATGTCATGATTCCTGACAATTTACACTTCTTATGGCTTAAGAATCTGCATAAATTTTCTGTATATCTAAAATGTTCTCCCTTATCCAATCCATGCAGTAATTTCCAGACCTAAGGCCATTGCAAATTATCAAATACCTTGAGTGCATCAAGTTAAAGTGGGACTAAATGCTGCTTATTTTCTAAACCAGTATGAACAGTGTTTCATATCCTCCAAATAGATGTCTATTTGGCATGTAGCCATCTGAATAGGATGATTATATTAGTTAATAAAAGTATTCAATTGTACTGATATAACTCTAAAAAAATATTTTGGTCTTGATTCAGTGCATGCCAAAACACGAATTAGAGCACTGTTACTTTTTGGGATTGCTGTAATCTGTGCTGTTTTCCAAGACATAGGAATATAACCCTCACTTAAGATATCATTAAGCAATGTTTTTAAATGACAAATTAAATCACATTCAGAAAATTTATAAAATTGGCCAGGAAAGCCATCAATTCCAGGAGCCTTGCTCCTTTTCCATTTTTAATGGTTAATTCTAATTTATCTGTATGAAAACTTGTTTCAACTTTCTCATTATAATCCAGCTTTGCATACGTTGAAAGTTCCTTAGGTCCCAATTCCAGTGCGCTCTCACTTTCTCTAAATCATGGAACTTCTGGGGAAGGATAACTTGAATTTTTGTGAGGACACAGCTTTCCATATGACCCTTTGAATCCACAGGCAGTGAACTTCCAGGCAGAAACTTAATCTGTTCACACCATTCTCCACCAAATACTTATGTCATAGTTTGCATTCAACACTGATTCCATACATAAACCCTTTTTATCTCTTGCAATGTAGAACTATACCAGCTTCCTAAAGCATTATATACTATTATAAAGGATGGGATTCCAAAAAAACTGTGGGTCCTATCCTGGTCATTACCTACTGAAGCTTGTGAGCATAATAAAGGTGAACCTGAACTTGTTGACAGGTAAAATAAGCCAACCTCTTTTAGCTGTTGCACAGGGCTGGAGACATATAGATGATGAATGAAGTCAGACAAGCAAATCTGACCCATTTCTCATCTGTGAAAAGTATTCCTTTCTTGGTGCTTCATGTGCAAGAAGCAGCTCAACATTAAGAGAACAGAAACTGGGCTTCTACCATATTTCCATTTTATGTATCTTTTAAAGGACTGTTTCAGGAACATTTGCACAAGCTTAAAAGTAGTGCTTGTATTCTTTTGCAGCAAAATGAGTTATGCAGACTTGCTTCGAAACCATGATACTCACTCCTTTGCAGCACTGTCAAAGCTCATCATAAAAAATTTTTTTACTTAAACTGTTTGTAAAACATTGCATGGAAATGGAAAATGCCTTTCCAAAGAGTTAGGAAGTCTCTGTGTTCTGCTACCTCAGAGATGATCCATATGGCAACATTGTCTTCTATACAGAGCAGAGTCAGGTTGGTCCTGCTCAAGCCAGAGTCAAAATTGTGGTTATTTCTTTTCCAATTCCACACCTTCCTGAAGGCAGTACAAACCATCTGCATGCTTCTGAAGAGAGGCACACCAGAGGTTATGTTCTCTCTCCAGCTGAGGTCATCTGCTCAGAACAGGCCAATGATATTCAAGCAGGTACACCTTCCTCAGCAACATAAGAGTCTTCCCTCCAAAGCTGGACCAGACCCTCAGCAGCAGTGAGAAGGCAAGTCTCTGTAGGATGGAAGGACAGAGACTGAACTGCACTTTTGCTCACTGGTAAAGCCAGGGCGAGGGATCCCTGTGAGGAAAGAAGCCAAACTGTAAAGATAAGAACACAAGATCTATACAGAGATAACGTGTACCATTATCTGCACTGCAAGTGTCACTACTTGAGTACCAGAAGGGGACTATGTGACTAATAGCCATTCCCAGGCTTTCTTGTCTTTCTGGATGCACTCAATGACTTTTTATTCAATTAGGCCTTCAGCAAGTAACCTTGAGTTAGTAGTTTAATCTGCAGAGGTCTTTAATGGGATAGTTGCTGGGTCCCTCCATACTTTACTGTCATATTTTTAAATTGTGTTTTATTTTTATTTCTTTTTGTGCTTTTATGTATTTGAATTATTTTACCATAAACTGCCTTTAGGCCCTTTCATGGAACAAAAGGCCAGGACATGAAACAAACAATTAAGGTGGCAGATTCATATAAGACGTAGTAAATCTCCAAGTCAACTATCTCCCACTATCCTTGTGACAATAACATCTCTTTAATCAGCAGGGGCTTAGTGACATTTGAAGCATTTTTATACTGAGGCCAATCCCTTCAAGGCCAGTTCCTAAAAGTGATAAGGTGTCCAAGTGACCAGAAAAGAGACAAGAACAAATCCATAGTCTGTCATCTACTCTCGACTCTATAGGATAAGCAATGTAGAATATGGTCACCTGGGGTTAAATGACACTGGAAGAAGAGTCCATAAGAAAGCAAATGTTACTTTCCCATGCACAGATGAAAGTTTACCATACTGTATCATGCCAAATAATAATCATTGACAATGTTTCACCTACAAACTTCAAAATTATAAAGAGCTCTATAAAGCACTACATAGGTCACTACAGCATAGTTTTCAACTAGCTTGGTCCTGTGTTAACTCTTGCTGCTCCCCTGGTTATGCTATTAGCTGTTCCATTCAGGCAACCATGCCAAACCAAAATAAGCCAACAAAAAACATAACTTATTGCTGCTTTCAACTGTGTCACTGAGCAAACTGATGTTTCCTGTTGAAACCACATTCAGTCTGGAAAGCTGCTTGCAATGCCCTCTGAGGATTGATACCATCCTGTCCAACCAAGGAAAATTCCAGCCTGGTGCACTATAGCCAAACACAATTCCTGTGGCTCTGCACCCTTGAGACAGCAGTGTCATAGACCTGTTCCAAAAGAAAACTCCAGGTAATCCTGCTCACCTCAACCAGATCCCAGAAATACACCTTCCCATCCTCAGAACAGTTCCCAACATGTGTGTCTCTCTCACTCAGGCAACAGTCCATCTTGTATGTTACATTTTTGTGACCAGTATATCTACAGGGAAATTAGAGGAGAATTAGGAGAAAACCTGTTCATCTCAGTCAGACTTTCTTCTTTGTTACCAAGTTAAGAAAGATAGACAGAAGGCAACTAATGGTCTTAGTCAGTTTCAGATACACTGACTAGCACACCAGGGTGCATTTACCAGATGTATACATATAACGATCAATATTGTACAAGTCTCATTTTTACTCTATGCTCTCTTACATGGAGACATTCATACACATTCTCATTTGGAATAGTTGGATAGCACTCTAAGCAATGGAAAAACAGCCACCCCTTTCTAATTGATATTGTTAGCTTTTCAAGGTGTATGTGCGCTTGCACACATTCCAGTCGCCTGCTATCTTATGGTGAACCCATGAATTTCATAGGCTTTCCTTAAGTAAGAAATACTCAGAGGTGGTTTTCCCAGTTCCTTTTGAAATGGAGCCTACAGCATCTAGCACAGGAAAGAATAATTACACTGCTTACTCTCCTAGTAGCTCGCCTGTCTCCTTGTCCAGCAATCGCAGTGTAGAATCCAAGGTAGCAGCCAAAGTACACTGCCCATCTTTGCTGAAACACACACAGGTGATTGGGCCTGTAATAAAAACACAGTCAGGCTCAGCTCTGTTTTGGTGTGTGTTATGTAGGGCAGGGGGAAATCATGTGGCCCTCCAGACATTTTTGGACTGCAATTCCCAGCTGCCTTGGGCAGCATAACCAATGGTGAAAAATGTTGTGAACTGTGATACCTAGAGGGTGATTACTATCTCTGGTGTACAGAGAAGCAAGAGGCTGGGTAAAGCCTTTCAGAACCTGTTCCCAGAATTATGACATTTTCCTCACATTTAAAAATTCTAAAAGGGGGAGGGGGAGCAAAGGATAATAGTTTATAGGGATCGAGATAACCACTCGCTGTAGTTTAGTGGATTGTCTAGACTGAGTAAAGGGAGTATTAAGGAAGATGCAAGATATGCCTTTACAGAACATCAACTTGAACTTGAAGAACAAGCACTGAAGAAAAGATTAAAAAAACATACCAGCATCTCTTCTAAGACAGGCAAAAGTAAAAGAAATGAACCAAGCCATTGGAAAGGTAAGTCTAAAAATTGCAGCTATTGTTTTACCAGACCTGCAGCACTCACTTCCAATGTAATCTGAGTAAAGTTCCCCAGCACGAAGGTCATACCGCCGGACACGCCCATCCACAGAACTGAGGAAGGAAAAAAAGGCATGTGAAGTTAGGAATGTGATACTTGCCAGGCACACACATCCTATATCTTGAAGTCATGAACTGTCCGTTTTAAAAATGCTAGTTCTGAGAAAGGACTCATGCCCTCACCTCACCCCTAAAATCTGTGTGTTTGTGGAAGGGGGCTTCATCTACACACATGTTGTCTTTGATTAGGAAATAACACTAGCTGTGGACATGTGGACCAGATTATAGGAAAGATCCTAGAGGGGAGAAGAGAAATCAAGGACTACAGATTTGTAGCACAAAGACTTCTGACTGCCTAACAGAGAAAGCTCCATACAATCCTCCTCCCTATTAGTAAAGTGGATATCTGCTGTATCTACTTTGCAGGGCTGTTGTGATCAAAAGATAGGAGGGACTATGCACATAACTTCAGTTCCTTGAAAGAAGGACAGGGTTTTTTAAAAAAAAGATTAGTTTATTCATTACTTTTTTTGTAATTAATGTGTACATCTAATCACTTCTGATTCTGTGCTGTGCTCATATTGTTAATACTTTAAAAATACTACCATCTCACAAGTCAATTGGCTGAATTTGTTTTGATTAGTCAGTAGCTCAATCCTAAAGTTGACACAACCAATGAAAGTTTCTCATATTCAACAATTGTATCCTCTAAATGTTTAGCAAGAACTGTTAAATCTTTTCAGTGTAAAAATTACTTAGAACAAATGAAAGCAGGAATTCATATAAGCTACATTCATCATATATGATAGTTTTACTTTGACTGTAGCTGCAAGAGTTCTTTGAGCTGCATCCTGTTACCTTTTGAAGATGAACAGTGGGATCCGACACAGGGATGGACTGAGAGTACTTAATATGAGAGGTTCTGATGTGGATCTTGCAGACCAGGGAATTTGCCATTATTATCATCAACTTTATTTATATCTTGCCTTTCTATCTGATTGTGACTGAAGTTCTACCTTTACTCTAACTTTATTCCTCTCACCCTGAAAGGATTTCATGGTCTGACACCTTCAGACTGGAAACACCATCCTTGGCCTCATCTAGTATCTGGATGGAATCTGGTCTGCGTGAGCGACAGTCCCAGCAGCGAACACTGGAGTCAATGGAACCTGGATGAGAACCAAGAAGCATGCTAGGCATGGCTCAAACCAAATTCTTTGGGTGCAACAGGGTGGTAAGGAAAGAGCTTCTTACCTGAAAGGATCACAGTTGCCTCCTCATTGAACAGGACACAGTTTACTTTCTGCTCATTAAGAGAAGAGAAAATACAGATATTAGTTTGTGGATACAGTTTCCCCAGCCCACATCTAACTTACTAACTTGAGCCTTGATTCATGGGGAGAAGCTGACACCTCCTTTCCCTGTTTCACCTGATTTCTACACTTTACATTAAACATCTCAACCATATGAACCCAAGGAATCTCCTTTACTATCTCCACATGCTGTATAAGTGAAATATTAAAAGTAGTCTTTGGGCCTAAGCAGACTGCCAGAAATAGTGCACATTAAATTGAGGCACTGCCCTGGCTCAGTGCTAGGGAATCATGGGAACTGTAATTTATTGTGGCACCAGAGCTCTCTGACAGAGAAGGCTCAATGTCCCAGAAAAAAATACAGTTCCCATGATTCCCTAGCACTGAGCCAGGGCAGTGCCTCAATTTAATGTGCACTATTTCTGGCAGTCTGCTTAGGCCTTTTATTACCAGAATTTGCTACATTTACACCTAAAAGACTAAAATTTATTGTAGTGTGAGCTTTTGTGGACTATAGCTCATTTCTTCCAATGTGATTGTGTGTGCTGTGTAAAAGTTATTTATTTATATGTGTGTGTGTGTGTGTGTGTGTGTGTGTGTGTATATATATATATATATATATATATATACATACATATACATATGGAGAGAGAGAGAGAAGCAAATGTATGCCAACAAATTAATTGTAACATCAGCCTTCTATAGCCCACTTCATCAGATGGAGAATTATCTAGAATTTAATTAATTTCCCTCTAGCATCAGTGTCTACAATTCCACCAAAAACTATAAGGTCACATGGAAACTCATTAAATTCTGGATAACACTCCATCTGATGAAGTAAGCTATAGCTAGGAAAGCTCATGCTGCAATTAATTTTGTTGGTCTTGAAGATCCTACAAGACTTTGATCCAGAACACACTGCAGAAATAATCCAGTTGGAGACCGTTTTAAGTGACGTGGCTCAGTGCTGGGAAATCCTGGGAATTGCAGTTTATTGTGGCTCCAGAGCTCTCTGACAGAGAAGGCTAAATGTCTCACAAAACTACAGTTCCCAAAATTCCCTAGCATTGAGCCAAGGCAGTTAAAAAGATATCAAACTGGATTATTTCTGCAGTGTGTTTTGGACCTTTGTTGTTTCTGTCTGCAATAGACTACCTTTGTGAATTCATTAGTTTGAACTCTCCCTTAGTTTCCTCTCTTGTCCAGCAAGAAAGACAACTGGCCTCTTTTTTAAATACAGTTCCAAGCTCCAATATTCTTAGTTTCACTCTCTAAGCCTCTCACTCTGTATATTTCATGGTGATTCCAGGAAGGATTAATGATCTTTCCCCATTGTACTGTACAGTGGATCAACAGCATTTTAAACTCCACATTTTAAGTGCCAAACAGAGATAGTGCAGACACTGTGAAGTCTCTGTGAACAGGGTATGTTACTCTAATTATCCCCCCCTACCCATGAAGGTTTGAGAAATTCATTGAATCCAAATTCTGGGGATATGACTCTTCACATTTTCCAGCAACCCATGAAGGTAAACACAGGTCTTACCCCTGCATGGCCACGGAACTTGCGAATCACCTGCCCTGTAGCAACATCCCATAACACCACTGTCTTATCTGCTCCACAGGAGCAAACTTGACTGTTATCAAATGACCTGTGGAAGAAAAAGAAACAGACAAAAATGATAGGTAGGCAAACAACATGAGTAATTTTTCTAGGCAGCTAGATCTCTTTAATTTCCTAAAGCTAATTCTTAAGATCAGGGGTAGGCAACCTTTCCCCTTTAAGGGCCAAGGGACTTCAGCTCCCAGAATCCCAGGAGCTATTGGCCAACATGGGACTATTGGCCAACATGGCTGAGGCTTCTGGGACCTGAAGTCCCTTGGCCCTTAAAGGGGAAAGGTTGCCTACCCCTGCTTAAGATTATACATGCAATTCCCAGACTGCAATGTGTAAGTGCAGATCTACCATTATGGAGAATTGACGGTTTAATTTTTCAGAAGCAACCTTTTTTAGAAGCAAGTTTCTAATCATTAAGGTAGTAAACGCAGGATTTGAAAGCATAGGGCACGCAAGTTGGGAGTGGAGATTGAATAGGATTTATTATTATTACAGGATGGTGGTTACTTTGCCATTTTCTGCTTTCAGACTCTCCCAGTTCCAGGGAAAACACAGTAAGTTCTTTCAAAATGAGAACTTAATTTAAAATTAATTTATCACCAATAGTTTCATGGAGAAATTAATTGTACGTATTGTTGTCTACATTCTGAAACAAGAGTAGTCAACATGTGTTTTTTCTTTTCTTTTTATGGTGATGTATTATATATATTATAGTATTTTGCAACAAAAGAAACTTACAGAGCAATTTTAATTTATCTTACTTTGTTTACAGAAATGTGCACACCGCAAAAGAATTCTGATGCACACATCTAATCTCATTATTATCTCAAATTCTTTGAAGATATTTCACAATACACCCTCCCCGCTTTCTTTTAAACTCATTCCTCTCCCTCAGATCTTACCCTGCTGCATCCAGGACTTCATAGCCATGGCCACTATATGTTTTAAGGAGAGTCCCTTTGTGGGGGTTCCACAGCTTGAGTGACTTGTCACTGCCACAGGTGAGACAATAATTTCCATCCACTAGATTAAAAAGGGGGGAGGCATGATTTATTGACCAGTCCACCAAACACAACAGTCTGTTATATTTCTTTCTCTCTTTTTTAAAAAAGTTTTATTTCAACTTTTAGCGAAGTTACATTTATTTAATTTAAAAATCCATGTTAAATAAAATTATAGAAGGAAAAGAAACAGAAAAACAAGATCCTAAAACATACCAAAAAGTTTAAACTCGGTTGCAAGATCTATATATCAACTTGAAATCAGTAGGTCTAAGCATAAGAGAGAAATTTTCACAGGTGAGTACAAAAGTGTTCTCTAATTTATACTGATACAGACTTAAACGGTGGTAAATTCCACAGCCTTGTACGTTGTACAGTCGGTCCTCCTTATCCACATATTTTTTATCCATGGACTCAACCATCCACAGCTTGAAAATGTTCCAAAAAAGTATAAATTCCAAACAGCAAACTTGATTTTCAATTTTATATAAGGGACACCATTTTGCTCTGCCATTATATGTAACTGGGGGACTTCAGCATCCACAATTTTTGTTATCCACAGTGGATCCTGGAACCAAACCCCAGCGGATAACAAGGTCCCACTGTATTTAAGAAATTTGTGTATTAAGTTCACTTTCTCACCAGACTTACAATCCTGAACACCATGTCGTAAGACATTTCGATAAGACTTCTGTAGATTGGTGAGACAACTCCCTTACATCTCAAATCTGTTGTTATATATAGTTCTTCAAAATACATAAAAGATCTGAGAGGCCCTTCTTTTTTATATATAAATTTAGAAAAATAAATTACTTGATATATCTGTACCCAGTTATAATTTCCATCTTGTAATTTATTTTTAATTTAACCCAATACTATTGGCATTCCTCTCTGAAATAAATCCCTAATAGTGTACAATCCACGCCTGCTCCAATGTTGGAGCTGCTATGTTTTATCTTTAAATGTAGTTAGGCTGCAAAGAAATAGGCAGAAAGGGAAAGGGTCTGGAACTAGATGTTTCTTCCATTCTCAAATGAGTAAAGAACTTTTATAAAGGGACTGGTAAGTTTGTTTAGCTTTGTAGTATTTTAATTTGAATAAAGCTTGGTTTCGCTATATGCCTCATCACTATCCATCCCTATTTCTACCCAATGAATTGAAGCATCCTGCCAGATAATGTAAAGTAATTGTCACAATCATAATATATGTGAAAATTAGCTAATGCCAGTACTGTTGAATTTGCCAGGTTATATTGCACTTTTTTGGGAAACAATTTTCTCCCCACCTATAATAAACTTATCAATCAGCTTCTAGAGAATTTCATAGAGCTTAAAAGCCGATTATATTTCTTCACCATCTGCCCTACAATCAAAATTTCTGTTCTACTAAGCAACCCAGGAACCTCAGTTCCTCATCTTATCATGTCTCTTTTCATGATTTAACCAATGACACAAAACTTACAATCACATGCTAGAGTTTATTTTCATTCTAGGGAATTGCCTCTTAATTTCTCCACCTCTCATAACTGAATACTTAGACTTGAGATCTTACACTGTGCACTCAGAACATGAAGTTTTCCTTACAGTTGTGTCCTTCCCCTCTCCCCCAACAGCTGTCAAACTCTGGGAGGCTCCCCTTACTATTGCTTACCAGAGGGGAGGGGAGGAGTGAGGAGGCAATTCAGATGATCAAGAAGGAGTTAGCTTGGCATGGGGAAGAAATGATGGTGAGCTCACATATGGAGCACAGACTCTTTTTACTTCTGAAAGTTCAAAACAGCTGCATCTTCATCGTCTGAATTGCCTCTCCTCTGGAGCAGCAGACCGCGGTGGGGGATATTTGAATGTGTGTGGAGGGGATGCAAAAGAAAACAACCTTCTGCTCCCCATTAAAAAAAAAGACAATAAAACATGTAAACATAAACTTATGCATAAGTTTATGTCACCAACAGGATGACACACATTGTCCCACTTTATAGAATGAAGGATACACTCACCATTGAATCTCACTGCTCTGACAGCTCCCTGTTTACATTCCAATGTACCAAACAGTTTCTTTGGAAGCTCAGGTTTTTTGGGTTTTGGCTCTGGAAAGGCCATGACAAATACAGGTGACTTCTTCACAGGTATGCAGTGACTTATTCTCCTGTATACTTGATGATGCAGCTACACTCACAGCAAGATCTCAAACACCAGGAATACCCCAAAATTGACTGATGTGATATGATTGTTCTGATTCTGGTCATTTGTTCCCTTTAGAGTAATAACACCTTGCTGTAAAATAACATAAATGTAAAGAAGTCAGTTCCCAAGGGCAAAGCAAATCAAACAACCAGCTTTTTCATAATGGTGAAACACATGTAGAATCCATTCCAATTCTAAAACTCTGATTACCAAACAATGGGTAGCACCAGCTGCCTAAATTGCTGTATTTCATACAGCCCATCCACACCCTCCAATTGTCCCAATCTGGCAGACAGTCCAGATTAATCATTTGTGGTCCCACATTTTCAGCTGCTTTTAAAACATCCGTTTCTCTCTCCTCCTCCCACTTTCTTCCTTTGTCCTGGTTTACTTCAATTAAAGCAAATGGATTTTAAAGTGAAAACAGTATGCACATAGCTCACTCAGAGGAAGAAGGGTCCTTGTCTTTCCCAGTAGGCTCAGGAAAAAGCAAACTGCTATCCTAGTTTGCCTGTTCTTCCCTATTAAAGATTTTTGCCATATTGACCACATTCTGATGCTGCTTAGCCAAATGCATATCAGTTTTCATTTGTGAACTATTGGAGGGTATGTGCACCACATATTCTATCAGCCCTAAAAGAACCCTCTTCTCTGTTTTCCTGCTCCACTTTACATATTCAGGGGTAGCCATATAGCAAAGTACAATAACACCCCAAATCCATAAAACAGTGATACCAAATAAAGATATGACTGTTTTCTGGATTTTGGATGTTACTGTACTTTACTCCACTTTAGTTACTTCAAGCTATTTATTACAGGGTCAACTTCTGTAGCACACCGTGGCTCCTTAAACTCAGAATCCCCCCCCCCCCAAGATATCTATTTTTCCCTATGCAATTAAAATGTCCATCCAACTATCTCTGCTTCTGTAGCTGACTTAGGTCAAAAACACACTGCAGAAATAATCTAGTTTGAGACCGCTCTAACTGCTCTGGCTCAGTGCTGGGAAATCCTGGGAATTGTAGTTTATTGTGGCCCCAGACCTCTCTGACAGAGAAGGCTAAATGCCTCACAAAACTACACTCCCCAGGATTCCCAAGCATTGAGCCAATGCAGTTAAAGAAGTCTCAAACTGGATTATTTCTGCAGTGCGTTTTGGACCTTAGACCGACATTTCATTGCATCTACTGTACTATATATTGTTTTTCCTATAAAGCCTCCTCCTCCTCCTCCTCCTCCTCTTCTGAACTTGACTTTTTAATTTGAAGAAGTGTCCTGCAATACCACAGTAATTAGTTCCTGTTATATCTTACCTGCACATATGATTTTCTATTGCTGGGGGGAAGATTATACGAAGAGCACAAGCGTCCCTTCCAAATATATCCCCGCCGAGCACAGAGACGTTCTTTTTAGTTCCGACCTTAGTTCCCCGCTTTCCCCAATACTAGGGTTTGAGCTGAGAGCCTGCGGGGTGAAGTGGTTTGAGTGTTGAACTATGACTCTGGAGAGCGGGGTTTGAATCCTGGTTCGGCCATGAAACCCACTGGGTGACCTCAGGCAAGTCACACTCTCTCAGCCTCAGGGAAAGGCAAAGGCAATGGCAAATCTCCATTTGAGGAAATCTTGACAAGAAAATCCCATGATCGGAAACGAAGGCACACACCACCACAACAGCAGCAAGGGCTGGTGCTGCTGAAGACGACGTATGGGCAGAAAGAAAATCTTCAAAAAAGACAGTTGTGTGGGTATAGGATGTGGCTACATTGCAGAACTGAAGTAGTTTGACACCACTTTAATTGCTATGACTCCATCCCAGAGTCTTTGGATTAACATCTTTGGATAGCTTTAAAAAGGCTATTAAGACGGATCTCTTCCGGCAGGCCTTTCCGGACTAGTTATCCCCACCCCGGATATAAACAGCCGCGCTAATGATGCTCCTACGTGGCCCCATCGGTAGATGGAGGGGATCATTTAGTTAGGCTTTAGTTATTCTGTGTAGGATTTTAAATTTTAATCATGTTGATTTTAAATTTGTCTGATTTAATATTGTTTTAAGGGGGGGGTCTTTTGTATTATATGTTTTATTTGGACTATGTTTTAAACTTGTAAGCCGCCCTGATTGGGTCCCCATTGGGCGGGGTATAAATAAATTTTATTATTATTATTATTATTATTATTATTAGAGAATCCTGGGACTGGTAGTTTTACAAGGTCTCTAGCCTTCTCTGCCAAAGATTCGGTAGGACGTAGCCATGGCAGCTACTGGTATAATTCTGCAGTGTGGATACATCTTTGGATTTCTTGAGCACAAGAGGAAGTGCAGGTGTTTGGTTCAGTCCCTTAACCCCCCGGGTCCCCACCCAGGTAGAGCGGCCCCTGAGATTTCTCCCAGGAAGGTGAGTTACAAGGTGGGCTCGACACCCAGTGTGGACCTGGGCTTATTGCCCAGAGGAAGAATGCAAGGACCTCCTGGTCTGTGGCAGAAGGGGAAGAGAAGGGAAGTAGCCTTTTTCCATCTCTATTCAAGTCTGCTGAAACACCACCAGTGTTTGGTTCTTCTTGAATTGTTTGCCATTCTAGATTACTGTCAGGAGAACCTTGTAATTAAGAAATTGGAAGGAGTTTGAATTTTTTTGTCCTCCTTTCCCCTTTGTCTCATGTCATTCCAAGGGTTTCATTCTGGCTTTTCTCATCATCTCAAAGTAAAAGACATTTAGAAGTGCTTTACTAGTGCTGCTTTCTGCATAGTACTAACAAGCCACGTTAGTCTGAAATATCAGTATGCAAAGGGATCTTGTAGCACTTTTGAGACTGATAGAAAAAAGTTATTTTATTTTATTTTATTGCCGTCTTTGTCTCAGAAAGGGACCCAAGGCAGTTCATAAATAAAAACATTTTGAAAGACTTTACAGTATTATTATTTTTTTTAAATTAAAACAGTACAAAACTCATACACTAAAAACTACAATACACCCCCCATATTATGTATTAAAAGCCTGACTGGATAAAACCGTTTTTGCTTGGTGAGGAGAGGAGAGGAAAAGAAGCTGGGAACATGAGCTTTCCTAGGCTTGAGCCTCCTTCCTCAGATGACTCCAGAGACAAGCCTAATATAAGTCGTGTGTAAGAGAGAGAGAGAAAGAACAGGTCAATTGGAATCTGTGTTGCCCGGAACCACAGTGCGTGAGTTCTGGGGTGTTACATCCTCAGTTGCCCCGCAGGCGCTGAGAGGAAGCGGAAGTCGGCGCTGCGGAGGAAGCCGCTCGGAGGAGCCCCCAGGCGGGGTGTGATGTCCAGCAACAGCATGGCGGACCCGCGGCGGCCCAACCGCGTTCTCAGGTCAGTGGCTCTAGGGGGCTGGGGGCTCGCCGTGGCCACGAACCAGGTGGGCGCAGGGACCCCGCGGCGGCGAGAAGGGAAGGAAGGAGGAACCGCTGCCGCCGAGTCATAAGTCACTTGTGAGCCGGAAGGGGGCGCTGAGGATCCCTCCCTCTAGGTCCGGGGGTCACTATGGCAACGCGGCGGAGGCGGCTGGGCGCGTGCGCAGACCGACCAGAGGTTATTCTCCTTTTCCAGGACGCGTCCTCCATTTCCAGCCTTCTGTCCAGGAGGGAGTTCCGAAATGTCCTCCGTTTGAACAGAACTAAGAAGCCTGGCTTTATATTTCTATGAGTGTTTCTCGCTTTGATTTGGTCCTGCCCCTCCATTTTTCTTGGCTGTCCTGCATTTTGTGGGGTCTCGTCCTCCTTAGCGTTGTGAGGCCCTCTGGTCCCCTGTCTAAGAATGGCCTTGGCTCTCTCACCCTGAGCCCCCCTCAAAGGGAAGCCTTCCCTCTTTGTGGTGCTGATTGAGGACCAGTGGGGTGGATGAGTTGAAATGGGGCTCTTGAGCAGGCGAGAGGTCAGGGTGACCAGGCCCAGCCCTCCTTTTCCAGGACATGTCCTCCTTTTCTGCCTTCTGCCCGGGAGGGATTCCAAAAGGTCCTCCATTTGGAGCATGGCTAAGAAGCATGGATTTATATTTCTATGAGTGTTTTTAGTTTTTATTTGGTCACGTTCTCAGCAATGGATGCAAACTAGATGAAAAGATATTTCACCTCAACATTAAGAAGTACTTCCTGACATTGAGGGCTGTTTGACAGTGGAACACTCTCCCTCAGAAAGTGGTGGAGTCTCCTTTGGATGGATGTCTTTAAACAGAGGCTGCATGGCCATCTGTTGGGGGTGTTTTGATTGTGTCTCCCTGCATGGCAGGGGGTTGGACTGGATGGCCCTTGAGGTCTCTTCCAACTCTATGATTCTGTGTCTTCCTTTTTTCCGGAATGTCCTACATTTTGCAGTGCCTCATCCTCTTTGGCGGTGTGAGGACATCTGGTCACTCTGCGCACTAGCCGTGGAAAGTTGGAAAGGACAACAGGAGACAAAGATTGCGAACGCTTAGACTGAGCCAAATAAATCCTCTGTGAGTGTGTGTCCCACCATCACCACGCCATCCTGTCAGCCAGCATGGCTGGCGTTTTATCAGAGTGTCTCAGCCACAAGCCCTGATAGTAAGTGGGCCACATGCCAGGGGGAGGGAGATGGTTAGTCTTCCCGCCTTGAAAGGGCTTTATAGGAAAACCAAGCAAGCTTTGCTCATCAGGACTGGATCTGTTCATGGTGGAGTAGGAAGAACAGCCAGTTGTAACACAGGAGTGGGCAGTTGCCGAAGTAATGTAAAGCAGAGACCTTAAAGGAAATGGAAGAAGCAGGGTGACCATGTGTCCTGACCACAAAAGAGGACAAGGCATCGCAAACTATGGAACATTCAAGAAAAACGTAAGACATTACAAAATAAAAGCTAAAAACACTCATATAAATTTAAATTAATTCCTCTTAGTCATGCTCAAAATAGAGGAGATTTTGACATTCCTCATGGACCGAAGGTTGACACGGAGAACATGTCCTGGAAAAGGAGGGTCTCTGGTTACCCTGGGAAGAAGGGGTTTTATGAGTCCAGAGATGGGGAACTCAGGTTCCCTAGATAGTTGGGTGCTGCTTTCCATTGGCTGTGTTGAATAGGGCTGGCAGTTCAATAGCATCTGATACCACGGTTGCCCACGCTAGTCTTGTCCAACCCTCTTCTCAGTGTGGGCTCTTCAATGCAAGATGCTATTACAGCAACCATGATAGATGGCTGTGCCGCCTCTGCCTTGTTCACATTTGTTTTTATAAAAAGGGCATTCCAGTTAAGTAAGGTAGCTGACTAACTTTTTGTAAAATAAAGTATCAGTTTGCAAACTGTGAGCAGTTTTTGTTGCTGTATGTTAATAGTCTTCTGGTTAATGTCTCGTAGCTGTGGTGATGGCTCCATAATTGGATTCCTCAAAGTGCTCATTTTCACAACTCAAGCCAGGGATAGAGGATTATAATTTTTCATGATAAATCTGAGTGCTTTGAAAAACTAATACATTGCCAGTAAGCCCCCCCATCCTCATCTGGGAGATGCGTCAGAGCAAATCAGTAGCAACTGATTAGTATTTGTACCCTCAAAGATACTTTCTGGTGCTCTTTCAGATCGGAACAGGAGATGCTTCCGGTTAGATGTTACAAATTAGATCTAAATTTCAGTTGCGGCGGGGGGGGGGGGGGAACTAACTGTGTAAAACAAGTTGTAGCATATGCTTTTGTAGACTTGGACTATCCCTCAATCTGCTGAAGTCTATGAAAGCTTATGCTACAACGTCTTCCACATAGTTAGTCTTAAAGGTGCTTACAAGATCCCTTTGCATACTGATATTCCAGACTAATATGGCTATGTTTGAATGCTATCAAATCTTATGTTTTTAAATAGGATTAAGATGTAACTAATGCTTTGTTCATTGGTGTCCCCCTCCCTGTGTTTCCCGAGTGCACAGGAAGGATCAGGCTTTTTATTTTCTTCATACATAGTGTTGGAACCTTATATTATAATATATACCTACCCAAATTTAATGTATGAACAGAGAAAAGCAACAGAAATGGTTGTTGCTGGTTTGGGCAAATGCCAGGTAATTAAGAGCAAAGAAATAAGGTAAAATATTTTGAACACAAAGGTCCACTGGGAGGAAATACAGAACTTTAAAAAAAAATTTTCAATAGCAAGAAACTGAGAAACAAATGCTTACTACTGTAGCATGCTATTAATGAAAGAACAGAATCAGAAACTATAATAAACTATCAAGATCTATCCCCTGTTCAGTGCAGTGCAAGAGAAAGCCTCCCAGTCTGGTGATTGGTCCCATTGTAAAACTGCCCTAACAGTAAAAAAAATTTCCTAATGTTCACTGAAATCTGGCCTCCTTTAAGTTAAATCTATTAAATTTAGTCCTGCTTGCTTTCTTGGGTAGCAGAGAGCAAAAGGTTGCTGCTTGTGTGAAGATGGCAATGAAGGATTGGGATAATCTGCCAGCAGACATAATGTTTTCTGTTTTCCTCATAATGGGATGTTTAATTTGTAGATACAAACCTCCATCCACAGAGAATAACCCTACTTTGGAAGACCCGACACCTGACTACATGAATCTTCTGGGAATGATTTTTAGTATGTGTGGCTTGATGCTAAAGGTGAGTACTGATGTTCTAGGCTCTTTACTACAAGGTATCAAAAACATTAGCTCTACAAATCAAGTAGAAGCCTAGACCAACAATTTGTTACCATCTAACTGCTATTGTATAGTATGATTTTTTTTACTAAGATGGAGATCATATAGTTAATTTATCTCCCTTTGAAAAGATTGTTGGTTTGTTTGTTTTTAATATGCCACGTTGTTACAAAGGAGGAAAACCCCTCCCTACGCTTATCGTAGCTGAAATGAGCCAGCACAGCTTTGGAAACTGCTATTATATTACCCTAATTAATTTCATTTTGCTCTGGTTGTCACACTGAGTTCTGTAAAGTTTACACCCAAGTAAGTATGTAGAGAATTGTGGCAATATTATATCTTATACATAGGCCTTACGTATGCAAAGTGATCTTGTAGTACGTTTGAGACTAACTGTGCGAAAGAAGTTGTAATGTAAGCTACTAGGTCTACTTCCTCAGATACATGGAGTGAAGCATTGACCAGGAAAGGCCTTAATAATCAGAATATGTTAATAGCCATAGAAATGCAAAACATGTGAAGTAGGGTAGACAGATGTTGCTTAAGACCAGGGTGGATGGATAACCATATGACCAAATCACATTAGCATTTCTTTTTTTCACTGAATATAAAAAAGAGCCTTGTTCAAACAGACCAGAGGCCCATCTAGTCCACAGTTTTGTTCATACAGTGGCAAATCAGTTGCCCACCAGCAGGAAACGATACCCTACATCTTTAGTTTTCAATGGATTTTCTGGGTTATGTGGCCTCATTCTAGAAGAATTTATTCAGAGCTCAAGATGCCAGCCACTGATGCAGGTGAAACGTCAGGAATAAATTCTTCTAGAACATGGCCACATAGCCCAGAAAACCCACAGAAAACTATGGATGCCAGCCATGAAAGCCTTTGACTTTACACCCTACATTTTGTTCTTATATGTGGGAAAGTTCTAGGGAACTCCAGTGTAGTGTAGTTTGACTTCAGAAGAGGATTTTTTTTCTAAAATGAGGAAAATGGTAAAAAAGAAAATTGGAAAGAAAAGCCCAAAGGTCAAATCTGTAAAAGTTACTTGGGACCAACTCAAAAATGTATTAATAGAGGCTCAACTGGAGCCAACGTGGCATAGTTGAGTGTTGGACTACAATTCTGGAAAACAGGATTTGGATCCCCATTCAGCCATGGAAACCTGAGTGAACTTTAAGACAGCCACATTTTCTCTCCTTGAGAGGAAGGCAAAGGCAAAAACTCCTCTGAACAAATCTTGCCAAGAAACCCCCATGATAGGTTTGCCTTAGGGTCATCATCATCATCTGGAGGGAAAGAAGGCAGGCCATCTTCATCAGGCCTAGCCTGAAGAAGAAGAAGGGCCCTCCCTCCAGTCCATCTGCTTTGGTCCAGGCTTTTGAGGGAGAGAAGATCTGATGGACTTATTCCCCTTCCCCACACCATCCCCTTCTCCTTTTGTGTCTTGTCTTTTTAGATTGTAAGCCTGAGGGCAGGGAACCGTCATTAATCTACTTGTAAGCCGCTCTGATAGCCTTTGGCTGAAGAGCGGGGTATAAATATTTCATCATCATCATCATCATCATCAGTCAGAAACAACTTGAAAGCACACAACAACAACAAAGAGGCTCAACTAGAATGCATAGTACAGATCAGAAAGGGAAATATGAATTCCAAGCTAATTTCTGTGCTCACTGAAGACACAAGATGCAGTGTTTATAAAGCTATTAGACCTGTACTAGGTAGCACCTGGTATGATTTTGGAACCCACTGAGGCTCTTATTATATTACTTTATGGTATTTCAGTTAAAATGGTGTGCCTGGATTGCTGTTTACTGTTCGTTCATCAGCTTTGCCAACTCTAGAAGCTCAGAAGACACCAAACAGATGATGAGCAGTTTCATGTGAGTCATACTCTTTCAATTCTTTCTTTCATACTTTTACTGAGTCCTGGGTCCTTTTATTGCATCGTGTGTCTTACCACTTCTGTCTGACAACACTTAGGATTATTGAACATCCTCAGCTTTTTAACCAAACTATGTAGAATCCAGTGGCATCAAATGTTCTTTTTAAATTAATGGTGAGACAAACGGCTATTTTTAAACCAACAATGAAATGTAATTGGGAATGGGAAGACTGGCTTCCTCTTTCACTATCTACCACTATCTTTTGACTTAGAGAATGCCTGTTCCTGTTCCCACGTTCTTCTGTATGTGTAATGCTAATGCTAAAGTAGTTGGCTTGGCTTGGTTTTCCCCTTGTATTGAATAGCTTTTTAGCTGTCAGGGATCCCTGCTATGTATCCCTTTTCTTTGCTAATACCACGTATACTGAAAATTTCTAGTCTGCAGGCCATTGTTCTGCTTTCCATATTTGCTGACAGATTGTTTATAAAATTTGAATCCATACTGTGTCTAAGGCTTGAGATAGGTCTATTGGTTAACCACCTGTTCCTGCTTATTTATTTCACTGAAGTGCTTTTAGAGCAGTTTCCACTTAACTTTCTGAAATTGTATGTTCTTCACCTAAAGGTTCTTCTCTAAAAGAATCTATTATTCTTTCATTTTCTTTTATAACTCTTTAGCATATTACTTCCATCATCTTTTTATTTTGTTCTGGTCATATAATGTGTTCTCCACTTGATCATTCTGGATCCCTATTCTTAGTTTAAATTGTCCATTGATTTCTTGGATCTTGTGGAAGAGATATCTTCTTCAACCTTTTTAGGTAATGTCAGTTATCAATCTGGTAAACTCCCTGTTCTTGTTTGAGCCTCAGCTTTGTCTTTTGTTCCAAGAAAGTTATACTTCATTTCAGATTAACAATGTTAAATTGCACGTGATAGTGACAATTAGTTTAAAGTTTAACTTTTCTAAGTCATCTGTCACTAGATGAAGATGTTCTTGATCAAGTGTGGTGAAACATCCCATATAGTTTTTTATTATTATTATTTGGTCATGTGTGGAATTTGTTCTGTTGCCATTACTATTTGGGTTGTTGCTTCCAATGTAATGCTGTGTATTCTGTTCTTATTATTTTACCCATCTCTCTCCTTTCTCCAGGTTGTCTATCTCTGCTGTAGTGATGTCCTATCTTCAGAACCCCCAACCCATGTCTCCTCCTTGGTAAAGTGCTAGCCATTCTCCTCAGATCTCCTCTTACAAAGGAGAGGTGCCCTCCCTGTTGAGAGAGGGCCATTTTCTCAGGCAATGCAGATCCACTTGCACAAGTGTAGTGTTGTAAAAGTATTGGGAGTACTCATTTTGACATGTCCATAAATAAAATTATCATTGTGAAAGATCTTTGGCTACAATGCCATATTGTTTTTGTGTGTTAATATTGCATTTCACTTGAATACTAGTTTTAGCCCTCAACTAAATATCTTCAGTGAGCTCTCACTGTATATCACAGGCTGTTTGGGCTGTCTGTCCATCTAAAGGAGGAAACATTATTGTTCAGGAAAAGCAACCTGAACTTTATTAAGACAGTTTTAAAAAAGATCAGCTTTCAGGACCTGGAATTGAAGCCAATTAGTATACAGTAAAAATGGTCTCGGAAACATCTTTAAATATTGTATGTATCTCTGTAGTGATTGGCAGCTTCCCACTGTAGCCTGCAGCCAGAGCAGGAGGACTGTAGAGGCATGTTACCAAACGACTTCTAACTTTACTACTTTCAGCTTCTAACATCTACAGTGACCTTTCTAAACACTGGCTTTATACACAAGCCTTGGGATAGTAGGAGTCTGTCCTTCAATTTATATGAGGAATGTTGGATCTGAACAGAGATGAAATTGGTTCTCATATTCAAGGCCACATGAGATTAGTTACATCTCATATGCCAAACATCTCTGTATGTGCGAATACACACACACTGTGGTTAAACAGTGGAGAATGGTTATTTTTATGCAATTTTATGTGTGTGTAGTGGCAATGCTATTTTGTGCTAGACTTAATATATTGAAAAATGAGATGGTAGAGTGGATTCGAAGTTGGGTTGTTTTTTTTAGTGATTCCCTTTTACACAGGCAGGGATGATCCAATATCAAGCAAAAAGCCTTGAAGCAGCACCTCTGCCCTTTGCTGGAAGGCAGCGTTCTTTGTCTAAGGGCTGGAATGCAACTGTTGATTCATGCCTTCTCTCCCCCTTCTTTGCCTTTCTGGCTTCTTGCCAAATCCTCCTCCTGCATATCTTTCTTGCAGAAGAGAGTAAGGAGGCCCAGTTGTTCTAGGCAAAGCTGGAATATAAAGGAAAGGGGTGGGTGCGGGGTTGTAGATCAGGACGGAGAGGCATTACCTGTGGTAGAGAGGAAACCTGATCTGAAAGCATAAGAGAATGAGGGGCATGGGTGGATTTCTCAGTACATCTGGTGGGGAGAGATGAAGTTTTTATAGTTCATATTGGCACATTTGCAGAAAGGACACAGTCAAGTATAAAGTCCTGTAGCATAAGTATGAAAGGGTAGATCCCTGCTCATGCACTCTGGAGGACGTGTATTCAAGATCGCTTAATAGGGATTAGTTTTGGATTGCTGCCTGTTTTAACAGGCTTTGCTGCTCTGCCACAAGAATTAAACAAATGAAGCTTTCTCTAGCATGGAAGAGAAAAGCTTCACCTAATATTCTGTGGATGAGTGAGAGTATCCTGGGCATAAAAAACAGATCCAGCAAGGGGAAAAAAAGGAGGCAATCGCTAGGGAAATCCCTACTGCTGATATTATACTCTAGTACAGTGGTTCCCAAATTTTGGTCCTTCAGATGTTTTTGTACTTCAACTCCCAGAAGCCCCAGCCAGGTTGGTCAATGGTCAGGAATTCTGGGAGCTTAAGTCCAAAACATCTGGGTTACCAAAGTTTGGGAACCATATAGTATGGTATATATAACATATACATCTGAGGAAGCAGAGTGAAGTCTAGGAAAGCTCGTGCTGCCAATTTGTCTCTTTCAGTGGGTCTCAAAGGCGCTGCAAGATCTCTCTACATACTGATTCTACAGACTAACACGGCTATATCTTTGAATTCTAGTACATATTGTTCGTGTTAAGCATGAGGGAGGCATTTCTCCTCCCTTGTGAGTGGGGTGGCAGTCCTAACACACACAAGGGGTTGTGGCCTGCCCTCCAGAGGAGGGGATTTGTGTGTGAGGTGTGTGGGGGTGTCCATGCTTTTCCTCCTCCTCCTCCTCCTCTCTTGGGCACAATCCCCACAAGCCAGCAGGAATCATTTGGTGAAAAGCCCTCCTCTGGTTGCATCAGCACTGCAGGAATGTGCCACAACAAACTACAGCTCCCAGAACCCCACAGCATGGAGCCACGGCAGTTAAAGTGCTCTCAAACCGGATGATTCCTGCAGTGCGGATCCAACTTTATTGGACACCTGTTTTGAAACTGTGGCAGGCGTCCTCCCCCTTTAAGGCAGAGAGCCCTGTCCTCTCCCTTCCCTTCCCTTCCCTTCCTGGGTCTATTTTGGCGCGCCCCTGTTTTCGTTTCCGCCTTCCTGTTCCGCATGCGGTGCCAGGAAATTCCCCGCTTCCTCCCTTGCCGGCCAGAAGGAGGAGGAGGAGGGAAGGGAAGGAAGGAAGGAAGGCGCCTGGAGGGACCAGCCTCAGCCTCAGCCTCAGCCTGCCCCCCCCCCCCCTCGATGGCTCAGAAGCTGCAGACTTAGCTCTCCTTTTCCAGACCTCTGTCCAGGAGGGATTCCAAAACGCCCTCCATTTTGAGCACCACTAAGCAGCATGGCTTTACATTTATCCATGAGCGTTTAGGGCTTTTCCTTGTTGGGCTGTTTATTGCACAGAGGTGGGCAGAGTATGGCCTCTTTAGGCCCTGCACCAGTTGGCAGCCCAACATCTGGAGGGCAGCTGGGTCCCACTCTTTCTTTATGGCCTCCATTTATTCTTGAATGCCTTACATTTTTGTCCTCCTTTGGATTAAGGACATCTGGTGGCCCTGCTCCTAGGGCTCCTGGCCCATTCTTGCCCTTGGTGACCAGGCTTCATCCTCCTTTTCCAGGATATGCCCTCCACTTCTGTCCAGGAGGAATTCCAAGATGTACTCCATTTGGAGCATGACTGAGAAGCATTAATTTACATTTCTGGGAATGTTTTTAGCTTTTATTTGCTGGCTCAGGCTGTTGGATGTTGAACAGAAGTGGGCAGAGTATGGCCTCTTTAGGTCCCTCACCAGTTGCAATTCAGCATCTGGAGGGCACCTGGTTCCCATCCTTGCTTTACCCTTTTATGTCACATGGGGTTAATCATTGGTAAAGGAGATGCACCCCACATGTTCTCAAAGCATTCTTAAATGCTGTTTCACTTATGTGCTGGAACCCAAGCATTAAAAAATAGCTCTGGAAGAAAGAGACTACATCAGTGTTTCTCAAACTGTGGGGTGGGACCCCGAGTGTGTAGGGGGGGGGCAAGAGTTGCTAAAGGTGGCACAAGACTTGGAGTCCCTGATGCCTCCACAACTCCTTCTCTGTCCTGGAAGGGACAGAGAAAGGCAAGGTGTGCACTTGGAGCCTCTACCTGAGAGAGAAAGAGGAGAGCTATTTCCTTATATTAAAATATTAATATACATGAGTGTGTGAATGAAACTATACACACACTAAACAAACTAAATATTTTTATTCATATACTACATCAAGTGGGGACACGACCTCCAGATGTAAAGGGGGTTTGCAAGAGTAAAAAGTCTGAGAACCACTGGGCTACATGTTTTAATTCCCAGGTGTGGTTGCAAAAAAAAAAAAAAAAGGCCATAGATTGTATTCCTTGCAAATGATGTGTGTCTGTGTATAGTATATGCATTTATCTCTGGAGAGGAGTGGATCTGGATTATGTAGCATGGGAGCTGAATGAGTCTTGGGCCATTACTGAAATGCATTGCTCAAGATAAACATCTCCCTTTGTTTCTCCCAAGGGGAGGTAGCAAAGCTGTACAGCCTGTTTGATAACTACTGAGCTGTGGTGTAACTGGGTAGACCTTTGCCCTGCAGGCCTTGTTGAATAAAGCCCTGATCTCATCAATAGCACATAGCAGCATTGGGAAAGGATTGCTGTTCACTGGAATTGACAGCCAGGACAGTCTTGTCCAGTAAGATTGGCATGGGTGCTTGAAGGCAAGAAGGTGTCCCAGACAAGGTAGATATGTATACAGCTGGAATAAGCAGTGCTTAGCAAGATTTAGGTTTATAAAATTACGTTTTTACACAACAAATCTCTGAATCATGCAGCACGATGACCATTGGCTCTGCAGATTTTTATAGTTTTGGGGATTCTGAAAGGCTTAGTCTGAAATAAATAAATAAAATTTCCAGGCTCTGGATAACAGCCTCTCTCCCCTGCTCCCCATATTTGTTGTTCAGGGAACAAGCAAAACTGTGATGTCAGCATGAGAGAACCATTTGTTTCTCTGCCACCTTTCTTCCTGGCACCCTCACTTCCTAAGAGACAGGAAAGGTCAAGCAGCAAGAGTGGGTAAAACTGGCTGCATAGGAAGAAAAGGGGAAGTTGCTCAGGGGTGGGGGACTGCACTGGCTTTGGCGCAGGAAGGAAAGCAGTCCCACCCTGTAGTTGCTGCTTCCCCTTGATGTCATCATCAGCTAGCAATAGGAGCCAAACTGCTTTACCCACACATACATTATTCATATACATTTATACTGTACAACCGACATGCACAAATATCTTCAGCTTCATTCTCTCACACAAGGCCATGTATTAATGGACCTAAATATACTTGGATTGCATATATCAAGAAAATAGTTCTAAAGTGTGTGTTTATATTCAGGACAGGCACAGAACTGGGCTAAGATGTTTTGGTACTTGAAGTGAAAGACGAGATAGTACATACACACACACTTCCACATACAGTAGCCAACAGGACTGGCTTCGAATCTTTCTTCAATTTTGATGAAGGAGAAGTACCTTGAACCTCACATGTTAGGAAATGCAAGACAATTGACAGGCACACAGTTCTTTCCTTATGCCACCTTCCACAGCTGCAATCTGAGGTGACTGCCTTACTTTGCCCAATGACAGGGCCTGTTATAGATTGGCAGACCAAGGCCATGGCTTCTGTTCCCTACAGTGACCTGTCAGCAAATCCCATTGCTAAAGCTGCAGCTCTCTTCCCATGATCCCCTTGTTTTGAATCTGAGTTGGACTAACAATAGGAGGAGAGTTTTGGACTAAATGCCCACTGCATAATAATCCCTGCCCCACAAGCACATTAATAATAATAAGTGTTGCTTTCTGACTTATGGCGACCATAAGATGAACCTATCATGGGGTTTTCTGGGGCTAAGAGTGTATGACACACCCAAGATCACCCAGTGGGTTTCATGGCTGAGCGGTGAATTGAACCCAGGTTTCCAGAGTTGTAGTCCAACACTCAAGCCACTGCACCACACTGACTCTACCACAAGCATGTACATACACTTTTCTTTTGACAAAAAAGGCAGTATTGATGTCCCTAACAGACCAATAAATGTATGTACAAACTGCTCCAGGGGGATAGATGCAAGGCATACAATGCTTCCTACATCTTTGTCCAATGTGGGTTTTCCTTGCATAGCAAAGACAGGGGGGCAGGGAGGAATTGTTGGTGGGGCACAGACAGGAAATTGGTAGGGATTCCATTCCTTGTCTTGAATATAAAAGTTCTCTGTTCTTGTACTTGAGAAGGAACTATTTTCTACACACCCTGTGGACCGAACAACAGGTGGTATCCAGGTGTAAGACCAAGCTTTCTGTAAATTCTGTTTCTAGGAGGTGAGATTTGGGTCATTTATAGAGAAAGCAGAAGAGATTGCCTGTTTGTTGACTGATGTCTTGTTTGGGGGTGGGGGTGGGGGTGGGTGGGTGGGCAGGTTTGTTTTGCTTCCAAATCCGTTGGAGCTTGTTGTGATTGAACAAAGGTTGCAAGATGGACTTTGGATATGCTTTGAAGGAGACCAGGCAACATCTGCCCAAAGTACCAAATACAGTGTTCAATCTTCTTCAGTATACATGCCGGTGTTTTTGACCCTTTCCTTTTTAAAGCTGCAAAACCATTGGAGATCCCACTCATCTCACATTCCCCCTTGCATTTTATTAGGCTTTTGCCAAGCTGTCTGTTGTTCCAAGTTGACTGGCAGTATGCCTAAGCTAAAATGTGCAAGTGACGCCCTACTAGGGCGAGGGACAAGAAAGAGTCAATGTATTCCCAAGGCACCTCCCGAAGCCTGTACCCGTGAGCATCTGGCATGTGCAGCCTGACAGAGCAGGAAGGAGAAAATGGAGCTGCAGGAGGAGAAGTGCTCTTGGTTGTCTTCAGGTAGAAGGGCATTGCCCAAGATGGGAAGAAGACACTCTTCAAATCAAAGCATGTTCTGCCATGAGAGGCACAATCAATCAGAACAATAGGAAAAATAATAGAATATCCTATCCAGCAAGAGGAAATTCAGAATATTGCATTCCTTCATATGTTTCTAAAAGACATTAAAGTTCCTTCCAGGAATTTTAAAAGTCCTGTTGCTCTCAGTAGGCATTATATTCTAGCAACACAGGTTTCTTCCATATCGTAATTCAAATGGTTATTTAAATTATAAAGGAGAGAAAGACATTCATGTTCTCTACTTTCTTTCTCCCTCTCCCCCATCACTTTAAAAGTTTTTAAAAAGTATATGCATAAGCTGGCCAAGGTTAGAGTCCCAGCTTCCATTAGACATTATTAAAAAAAATCTTCCAGCCTCTTCTGTCTCCTCAAAAGCTGAAGAAGGTAGTGTGACTTGATTGCATCCATTTTCTCTCCACCTAGAACTGTCTGTTCAGGGCTGGAAACATTCAAATTTTGTGGTTTAGAGTAAGGGTGACTAATGGGACACAAATTCTGCCCACTCCAAGAGGGGATGATTCCCTCACTGTGGAGGTCCCTGTTCTGATGTGGAGTTCCTTAGGAGTGCTAAGCAAATTTAGGGGCTGTGTGTAGATTTTGGTATGAGACATTGAATAGCAACATTTTCACTTTATGACAAAAATGAAAGTTTTGGTTAGGAACAGATAAACAACCAAAGTGTGCAAATGACAATCTCTGCATTCATTGCATAAAGTATAAAAAAGATGACAGGGAAATGTCCATGTGTGAAATTTGCCTCACTTGTCTGATTGCTTCATGCACTGATTTATTTTTATTTTTTAGTGTATGCATAATCTTCTGTTACTCACGCAGTATACCACGGGGCAAAAGTAATGAAGAGATCATTGTTTTCATTTACTGTTGAGGATCTCCACCTTTTTAAGATCTGAAAGCAGTTGTTCAGTGTGTGTAGATTTAGCTGTGTATGTATATCATTATTTGAAATACAGAACATGGGTTCAAAGAGATCATGTGACTAGTATGAAGGTTGGGTTCCTGGAAGAATCTGGATGTCAGGCCCCTTCTTAATACTAACTCACTACATTTTGTTTCTCAGAGGCATGGGACAGCAGAAATACAACAACACCAGGAGTCCCAGCTTCTAGCATAACCTGCTCTAGCTGTGGGTTTATGCAGCCTGTCTACAAAGCAGTTTCCCATGGATGCTAATTATTCCAAGGTGTGTCCCGTAATTGCTCAGGTTGGAGCCTTTTAATGAGCCTGTCTGGCTGCTCCCTGCCCATGATAATATTCAGTAGTAATTCCACATGCGGAGAAGTGGAGTAATCGTGGGATTCTAGCCTGCTCCAGCTACATGGCATGAGAAGAATGGCAAGGGCACACCCACACAGGCTAAAAGAGGCTGGACAAAGGATAACCACTCTGAATAAAAACCTTGAGCAACTCCTGTACTATCCAGTCTGGCTGGTATGTCACAAAGAGCTAGCTAGGACTGAGGCACAGATGGGGTACATGGTAAGAGTGGCTTCTGTCTGAGCACAGAGAGAATGAATTAAGCTAAAAGATCAGTAAAACAAAAACTGAGCTTCTGTTGACTGACATATCACTCAAGGAGGATATTTAGTTAAATTAAGGAGGATAGTTAATTAAAGGACAATAATTGGTTTAATTTTTCAAGTCATACAAGGGTCTGTAGGATGAGTCCAAATTCCTACGTGAGCAAATCTCTTACTCAAAAGGAAGGGATAGATCCCTTGCTTTTGAGCAAGAAGTTTGTCTTTATTGTCCCAACGTAAAGCAACGGGACTTGTCATTTTGGTGACTGCCTTTCACATTTCCCCTCTGCTGTGGTGATTGTGTGCCTTCAAGACATTTCTAACTTTAAGATAATTTTAAGGTGAACCTATCATAGAGTTTTCTTGGCAAGATTTGTTCAGAGGGGGTTTACCATTGCCTTCTAAAACTGAGAGTTTGACTTGCCCAAGATCACGCAGTGGGTTTCCATGGCTGAGTGGGGATTCAAGCACTGGGCTCCCAGTCTAGATTAAGCACTCAAAACCACTACAGCACATTGGCTCTCCTATTTTATCTGAATAAAGGGCCATACAACCACATTATTTTTATTAAAATATTCTACTCTGTTCTGGGTTGAAGATGTGTTCTGGGAAACTGGACAGATGTCTCTTTTTGCTTCTTACTAAAGAGAGAAGGACGTTCAATGAAACCAGAAGAAAGAAGAATTAAAATTCTATACCTGTTACAAATATTTTGTTGCCTGTTAGAAATAACTAACATAGGAGGGAGTTGTGATCACCAGGCCCAGAATCTTATCAGACTGTAGGTACAAACACACTTTCCATCACTCTTTCCCCATTCCTTTCCTTTCCCCATCCCCACTGCCCTTCAGACTGTGAGAACACAGGAACTTCAGCAGGTGCCGGATACAGTTTGGCTCATGGTAAGGCAGAACAGGGCATCCGCTTTGGTATCCTGCCTTCTGGGTAGCCAAAGCACAGGAAGTCAACCTGGCTGCATTTGGTGTGCTCGTCTCTTCCTTGTTCTGCAAAATCCCCATATCCTTGCTTAGATTTTTTTGTCCTTTTCATTGCTGTCCTTCAGGCTGTGCCTTTGTGGTGGGGAGGAGGTGAGGGGTGGAGGGACTTCAGATTCCTGGCAGAGAGTCACTGTGTGAGTGGGAGTCATTAGCTATTCTGCCTTTGTTCTGCTGGAGATGTGCTTGGGGCGTTATCAAAGACCCTTCTGTCTATTCACAGGGGGAGTGTCTTGCACAGGCAATGGCGTGACAGGGCCCCAAGGTGCAATGTGGAAGCGTCTGGGCTCTCTGTGGATTTCCCACACAGCATCAGTGCTGGAAGGCTGAAGAGGCATAGCCACAAGGGCAGAAACACTGCAATTCACACACAAATTAATACAGTATAGAACAATGTTGCAGGTTGGAAGAACAAAAAATTGTGTCATTTAAAACCCTGCAGGTACTTGGCATTTTATTGAAAAGAGCAAGGCTGGGGTTTATGTTGCAGCTATCTTGCGTGACAGACAGATAACAGCATATACAGGAGGCAACCCGTCTATACTGGCAGAACAGAACGCTTTTTCATTCAGCTTACATATAGAAACAGCAGCTTTATGCGGAGGCAGATTGTGATTCATTTAGGCCACAATGTAGTAGAAACTCTTCTATGAGACAGAAGGTTCTCCTCCTCCTCCTAACATCCTTTGTGCAAGACAATGTTGGATTACATGTGTACTGAGCTATTTATTATTATCAGCAGACTTCTAGGTAATAAAAAGAACACAGGTATCACATGGTGCATTTAAAAAACCTTCATACACACCCCAAAACCCCCACAATTTATACAGTATACATTAAACAGTTATATTTCAAAGGTTAAAAAAATATATCCTCCATACCAGGCAATAGCAGATTATTATCACTCATAGGTCAGTAGTGGGAGTAGGCATTGCATAGAATGAGGTACCTTGTATCATCTAGCCAGCATGAAAAGATTTGCAGCCTGTTTAAGTCTTATCTAAATAAGGGCTATGTCCCATAAAGGAAGTCTTGATTCTTGACCTTGAACAATCCTTGAAGTCACTGCCAGGGAGAACTGGTGACCATGCCTGAATAAAAGTTATTTGAGAAGTAACAGCAGCCCCTGACACATATTGACTAATAAATCAGATGCACAAAAGAGGCAGATTCTTTCTTTAGTTGATAATAGGCAGATTCTTTCTTTAGTGAAAAGGGATGTTAGTCTTTCATGGTCCTCAGAATTCATCATCAAGCACTGGTTCACATCAGTGTAGTGATCCAGGTTACACTAGATGAAAGTAAACATCTAGAACTAGGGGCTGATGTGGACAAGGGTCCTAGGCATGGATGACAATCTGGCTTTAAATTTCAGAGCCCTTTCCCTGTAATTTATATTGCTAAGCAGTGATTTATAAACAACAACTGAGGTATCACTGTTTTACAATATAAGTGTAAATATAATATAAATATGATTAGTCAATGTGTGTCAGGGCTATTGTTGTTGGGCAAACTTCTCAAATGTGGGAGCAGGTTTTATGCCTGCCTTTTATTAAGTGTACTTAATAAAAACATGCAAAAAAACCAAAAATACATTGACTTAGAATTTACTGTCATCACAAAGCCTAGATTTTATAGGTTTTATATCCCAGTCATTCTTAAAAACAGGCCACTGTGGTTTGCTCTTTAGTCTTCAACTCCTGCCTTCACTTTAAAACATTTTATTTGCCCTAACATTCCCGATGCTTAGATGTTCCTCCTTTCTGCTGATAATTCACAGCAACAGTGTACACAAGGGGGTGGGGGAGTGGGTCAACCAACACATCTGACTAGGAGCAATAGGGGCACTAAAGGCTTAAGGGCATTTGGGAGTGTCTACCGATTCTAGACAGTTTCTAAGCTTTGCTTAGCACTCCAAACTGTACTTTACCATAGGAGAAAGATTTGCCCAGGATCAGTGCAAAGTCCCAAATTAAGTTACCTGTTTACTGTACCCAGAATGCTCAGCAGTCACAGAAAAGTAGGGCACACTCTTATATACCCCATCGCATCAAACGTCTGTGGTTTCTGCGTAGGACCGAAAGAGCCAAGCTATGACAAAGGCTTTTATCTGACTCATTGACCAGGGTGGAGTGGGTAGGTGTAGGAGGATCTAGGGCTGGGCTGAACTGAAGGCCTACTTCTTGCTAACAAAGTTTTCTCTGAGGAGAAACTGCTTGTTATGAGCAGCGGTCAGTGATGTAAGACATCCATTTGTAGCCAGTCATTGTATAGCCTACAAATAGTTTGGCTACATGTAAACAAATGTTATACTGTAGTATTTACCTGTAAAAGGTTAGGTCTAAGTCTGTGACTCTCCAGCAAGTGGCAATCCCACACTTTGTGGTAAAAGCAAAGACTGGAGTTACACTAATTGGTATCAGTCCTGTTTCAGAAACTTCCAAGCACTTCATACCTGCTGAAGAATTAATCTTATAAAAAGGACTAGCACAGGTGTTTGACTAGGACTCTGGAGACCAGGGTTTGAATCCTCACTCTGCCATGGAACCCATTGGGTGACCTTGGGCAAGTCACATACTCTCAGCCTCAGATGAACTAATCTTGCCTAGAAAATCCTGTAATAGGTTTGCCTTTGTTGCTGTGTGCCTTCAAGTAGTTTCCAATTTATGGTGACCCTATGGGGTTTTCTGAGGCTGAGAGAGAGTGACTTGCCCATGGTCACCCAGTGGGTTTCTATGGCCAGGCAGGAATTCAAACCCTGGTCTCCATAGCTGAAGTCCAGTGCTCATAGAACTGGATCCAGGTTTGCCCTAGGGTCGTCATAATTGAGAAACCAGGCACACAACTACAAACAGCAGGCAATCCCGATTGTTGTGGAAGGGAAAATTACCAGGTTACAGCCTCTAAACTGGCAGCAGCTCAGATTACAAGGAGTAAATTCCTGAGCCTTGAATCAGAGTTCCTGTAGCCTCTGGGGCCCAATCTTCATTGATCTCATCCCTCCTGCTTGCTCAGCTCTTACAGAGCATTCCACCGAAACCTACAGGGCTAAGAGGAGTGTGTTTAGTAAATCCTTGGTGTATCACCCATAGCCTTTAAAGTACTGAAGCTAAAAGATGACTTTGCCCCAAAGCATGTATCCTTCTGACACACTGAATGATGTTAAGAAGGGGCGAGGGAAAAAGAAATCTAGCACCATCTTTAAGACTGATTTATCTGTCTTAGCATGAACTTTCATGGGTATCAATCCACTTCCTCAGCTGCACTGATAGAGAATCAACACATGGTTATTTTAATGTCCCCATTTTCTAATATATTTTATTCTCTAAATAACCATCCCTTCTTTATATGAAAGTTCTGACTCTATTTCACATACAAAAGAAAATAACTCTGGAATGAAGAGGCTTTCTTGATCAACCTTTATGAACCTTTTTATCCAAACATTTGAAATAATTTTCCAGATCTCGGGGAACCCCTGCATAAAGATTATATCTACAGTTCAAAAGAAAGGGTTCCCCCCGCAATCACTATCTACCATGAAACCATGGTTAAGAAGCCCTGTTCTTGATAAGTCAGTGAAGCCACCACTCACTTGAGTCTATGTAGCTGTCATGTTTAATGTTCAACCAAAGAAAACCACACTATTGCTGCCCAACACCCACAGGGCCGTCAGACCAGTATTAGCCAGCAAGCTCTTATGAAATGTTTCCATTACATGACCAACAAACTGCAGATAAGCACAAGTTGCTCTCATTGGGGATTACCTCCGTAAGGTCTTGCAGCTGTTCATGTTTTGCAGTGTCTACACACATCCAGGCTCCTGCCTGCCAGCACTGTCCAGCTGGCTACTGGCCTATGTTTATGGAAAGGCTATTTTTGCTCATCATAAACAAGTTTACAAGCCGTGTTACTGGAGCTTCTTCCTATGTTCTCACACCCATACTGAAACCACGCACTGTTATGCAACTTGAGCTACTTGAACCAAGCTACCTGGTATGATGGGATCTGTAAGGCAATCCCTAACCTCATCAGTTGTCCATAGAGGAACAGACCTTGGCCCAAGCAAGGCTCAGCTTGTTGATCCCTGCCCTCCCCACCCGTCTTCATGTAAGCAGCCACATAAAAGTTCTGGATACACCAATTCACACAGGCTTCCTGTGAACATTTTCTTGTTACTGTGTGCCTTCAAGTCGTTTCTGACTTATGGGGACCCTAAAGCAATCTTATCATGGTGTTTTATTGGTAAGATTTCTTCAGAGGGGATTTGCCTTTGCTTTCCTCTCAAATTGTGCGGCTCGCCTACAGTCACCCAGTCATTTTCCATGGCTGAGCAGGGATTCCAACCCTGGTCTTGAGCCACAGGCCAATGCTCAAACCACTACACCACACTGGCTCTTTTGAGAATACTATTAACCCCTTATCCCATCAATGAATCACATTGGATTTGCAACAAATAGTGAACATACAAAAAGACAGAGGTTGATGGCATAAGCTTTCACAGAAGTCAGTCTACTCTTTCAGATGCAGCTTAAGCCTATGAAAGCATATGCTACCAACATCTTTCTCTTGTGGGCCTTTGCAGACTCCCAGAAATAATCCATTTTGAGGCCATTTTAACTGCCTTGGCTCAGTGCTAGAGAATCATGGGAACTGTAGTTTATTATGGCACCAGAGCTCTCTGACAGAGAAGGCTGAGTGTCTCAGAAAAAAAACTACAATTCCATGATTTCCTAGCATTGAGCCAGGGCAGTTAAAGTGGTCTCAAGCTGGATTATTTCTGGCAGTCTGTTCAGGCCTGAAGTCTCAAAGGTGCTACAACACCCTTTTGCATATTATCACAGCCTGTGGCTCTGCCAGCTGGAGGATTCTGAGAATTGTAGTTTAAAAGCTCTTGTTTTTTGGCTCTTTCATATGTTATCAATCAAGTTGTTAACTGTTCTCTACCAATCTGCTGCTCAGACTTGGGCCCCCACCCCACCCTTTGCTATTCCCTTATTCCTTTTCACTAGTTTCTTTAACATGGCAACAGGCCTTGTGCATTTGGCGATGGAGACCCCTAATCTCTGAACTTTCTCCCCTTCCACACCCTCTTCCAAGAAAACCCTTCCAAGTGTAGTAAAGAACTAAACATCACAGGATTTGTAAAAAATGTCTTTATTTCAGTGTCCAAAATATAAACACTGTGAAAGTAAGAAAACGGAACCAAATAAGCAAGTATTGTTACCCTCTTCAAGGCATCAAAAAGACAAATGTAAATTACATACATCTCGCATTACAAAGTACCTTGACAGTGACCAGTCTTGCAAACCATTTAGCAACACATTGCCATACATCTATTACCAGTCCTAAAGATGTGTCTGGTCTCTTTCTCTCATACACACTCACAGTAGATAAATTCAAGACAATAGAAACTTTGTACATTTGAGAACAAAGCAGAAGAAATGCTTTAGGAACAAAAACAAAGGCAAAAATGGTGTCATGAAATCTCATTCAGGAATCTGATTTACTGCTTTAAAAAAAAAAAGACAAGACATTGAGAACCTTTTCTTGAAGAATCAAAATACAGGCTGAAGTGCTTGAAATGCCCCTCACTGGGGTGAAACATAACCAAAGTCATCAGGCAGAAGCAATGTTCCTCACCACAGATAGCAACAGCTTCAGTCATTGAGGAAAAGATGACACCTCAAGGGGGGAAAAAACCACTAATCTTCCGCTCCCTTCACCCTCCTCTGGGTTCAAGGCTCCACCCACACCTAAAAAAAACCCCACAGAAAACACACACACACACTCACTCACTCAGCTAAGGCAACATGAACAGGAAATCCCCAGCACTCCTGGCCCCAGTGTAATAATGCAAATGCGAGTCATATGAGAGATGTGTCATAACTAGTATGACTGGTCCCGTTTCCCCCTCCTTTTCCTCCTCTCCACACACACACACACACACACACAAATGTGGTTTTGAGATCTTCTCTGGCACAAAGACAGAAGCCACTTCGTTATCCTTAATTACTTGGAGGGGGGGGGGTGAAGAGAGATTGCCCTGAGGAAAAGAAAATACTGGGTGGAAATCACCCCATCATCCAAGCAGCGGGGGGGGGGGCTGCTCTGTCCAAACAAGCCCCTTTTGAGTCCCCCTTCGGGGAAGCTGCCCCAAATCCCTACTGAACCTGCAATAAGCCAATTCAGAACGGGGAAAAGGAAATGGTGAGTCTGTGTGTGTATGTGTTGGGTGGGGGGGGGGAGGCAACCACAAAGTCCACCCAGAACTGCCTTAAGGCAAGGCAGGATAAACCCATCCCGGATGTTAGGGAGCAGAAAAGTGCCCCCACAAGATAATAATAAAAACAACAAGAACAACAACAGTGTCCGTCTGCTTCCCAAGCAGGACCTGAGCCTCGCTGGCCCCCAGACCCTTCCTTCCTTCTCCTCCTCCTCCTCATTATCCCTTGGCCCAGAGTCATTTATATATATATATATCTCCTGCTCCTGCTCCAAGGTCTCTCTCTCTCGGTGGGGCGCCCAGTCCTTCGCTGCCTTTGCTCTGGCCCCAAGGGCAGGGCAGACAGAGGAGGCCGTGGCAGTGGCAGTGGCAATGGCGGCCAGCCCTTCCTCTTCCTCCTCCTCCCGGAGGGTCTCCCGCGGCCTCCGCTTCTCCTCCTCCGGAGCTTGCCGTCGTCTTTTCCGGCTCCGAGCGAGTCAGTGCCGAGGGCGGAGGGCTGGCGGGCTAAAAGGCCACCACGGCCCTCACCAGGATGCTGAGGACGCCCTCGCCTTGCCGGCAGCTGCCCTTGGGCTCCTCGGGGGCCGCCGTGGCCGTGGGCGTCGTGGCCGTGGCCGTGGAGAGGATCAAGCCCGAGAAGCGGTCCTGGAGGACCCGCGCCAGGCTGGGGAAGGGACCCTCCTGGCCCTGCGGCGGCGGCGGCGGCGGCCGCTCCTCCTCCTCCTCCTCCGCCAGCTTGGCCTTCTTGCTGGGCACCAGGCCCGCGTCGTCGTCGGCGCCCATCTTGCCCAGGCTGCTGCTCCGGCGCTTGCGGCTGGGCTTGGCGGCGGGGCCCCGGGTCCAAGGCGTCCGGGACAAGGGCTGGGCCTCGCCTCCGCCGCCGCCCTGCGGCTCCTCCTCCTCCTGGGTCTCCATGGGCTCCGGCTCGGCGTCGCTCGGCGTCTGGGCTTCCTGCTGGGCCGCAGGGGCCACTTCCTGGGCCAGGCGCGCTCCCCGTTCTCCCGCTCCGGCCACCATTTCGCCCTCGCCGCCCCCTCCTCCTCCTCCTTCCGCCGCCTCCTCCTCCTCCTCCAGCTTGGCGGAGAGGTAGAGGTCCCGGGCGTTGCGCATGACGAGCGAGAGCTGGAGGCTGCGGTGGAGGCGGAGGCCGCCGCGCTGCATCCGCGAGTGGTACATCTTCCACACCGACATCGTCATGATGCGCTGCGCTTCCTTCTGCACCTCCATAATGGCGGAACGGGCGCGGAGGAAGAGAGGGAGGGAGGGCTTTGGCTTTCGCGCTCTTTTCTTTCCCGGACCCTTTCTGCCGCTAGGCGGATGCGGGGAGGATAGAGACTCCTTCTTGGCCGCTTCTTCCCCCGTAAAACCCGACTCCGCTGCCCCCGCTCTCCGCTTTCCCTTTGTCTCTGGAGCCGTAGCCTCCCCGACGACCTTCTCCCGGCGACGTCCGGCCCGACTGAAAGCGGCAGCGCCCAGCGCGCCGGCTTTTATACCGCCGGTGATCTCAGCGCCCGGGACGGCCCCGCCCCCCCTCCGCGCGCCGCATCCGGCCCTTTGCCGCGCGCCGCTGGCTGGCCTGCCTCTTCGGGAAGGGAGGGGGGAGGGGAGGAGGGGGCTGCGAAGGGGCAGCTGCAGCCTGCAGAGCAACAAAAGGAGCAAGGACCGAGGCTCTGGCCAGAGAAAGGACGCCTCTGGGGAAATAATAATCCGCGAGAGGGGAAGGGCGGGTTGGTGGGGGAGAAATGCACGAGCACATGTGGGCAGAGCATTCTTTAGCTGGTTCTTGGGGCCGGAAGCCAATTTGCAGTGCAATTCTGTGCACGTGCATTTTTAGGTGCATGCTTTGGAATTCACTGGAAGTCCTCTCTATGCAGTGGGGGTTGTTGCTGCTGCTGCTGCTGCGTGCCTTCAAGTCGTTTTCCACTCATGGCAACCCTAAGGGGGAGCTATCATGGGGGTTTCTTGGCAGGTTTCCTCAGAAGGGGGTTTGCCATTGCTTTTCCCTGAACCTGAGAGAGTGTGACTTGCTGTGGGTTTCCATGGCTGAGCTGGGATGTGGGGGTTAGCCACTTGTAAATAGGATCCCAGCCTAAGCACGTTTATTTGGGTTTAACCAAAGATCAGTTGGCTTCCAGGCATTATTAAGACTGGGCTAAGAAAATTTAGGCAGGCCCACCACTGGGTTGCTTTGCATTAGATTACTACTACTACTACTACTACTGCTAATAATAATAATATTTATTTATATCCCGCCCCTCTGCAGAGCAATCGGGGCGGCTTACAATATTAAAATTTCCATGCATCTATATTAATACAATTTAAACAACATAAAAATCCCAAATCCCACCCGTCCTTTAAGAAGTAAGGGTTCTTCTTATTCTATTCTTATTACATTTGATCTTTGGCAATGGACAGGTAAACTGACTCGACTGGATTGCTTTACACTTGAAATGAGAGCAGCCAAGATGTTCTGGCTTCCCCAGGCCATTCATGCATGCAAGATGTCACTTGATGGTGTGGCTATCCAGCGGTGAAACTGTCCTTAAGGGGCTGCTGCCATCAAGCAACCACAGGGACATATTTTCCATGTGAAATATGGTGACTTCCAACAAGTGCTCAAAGTGGCTAGTGAGCAGCACAGCAGAAAATATTCAATATATGTCTATTAGGACTAGGAGCGAGGGGCCCGTGGCCCTTCATTTTCTCTCCCATCAGCTCTAACTATTGTAGCCAATAAGAACTGTAGTCAGCAGCATCTGGAAAGTCACAGGGCTCCATTCCTGATTTGGACAATGCAGTTTCTCTGTGACTACAACAGAATCAGAATCAAAATAGCTGCTATTGCTATCTTTGGTTCCAGGTCTCAACCGTCACACAGGGCAAAATGTGGCCCTCTGGATGCTCTCAGACTGCAACTCCCGATTGGTAGTAGCCACCATAGACAATGATGAGGAATGCTGGAAAATGCAGTTCAACAACATTCAGAATAGACCTTGCACAATAGACCTTGCTGTAGGCCAGAATTAAAGATACCAGCTGCAGTTTGACCAAACTTATGTAAATCTTTTTGTGCAGTTTCATGAGAGATGGACCCAGTCTCCCCTTGCTAATCATATACCCTTGTAGGGTGCTTTGCATGGTTCTCCTGATGAGTGGAAGACCACTGAATAGCACAGCATCTGAGGTGGCAAGCCTCCATCTGTAGGGTTAGATCTGTCATGGCTCATTGATAGATACACTGAACAATGAACAAGCAGTCTTACAAAATGGGACTACTGCTTTCCCATTTTCCCCACTGCTGCTTTCCCATTCTGACTGGTTTTATGTGGCACATGCTGCACAACCCGTCCAATACAGTATTCATTTGGAAGGAAGCCTGATTGATTTTAAATCACTTTTTGCATTTCCCAAATCTGTAATTTAATAACAACCTCATCTGGTCAGAATAACTCTAAAACTTTTGCTCTTCTTCCTTAGTTGCATTTAAAGCATTGAAAAGGTATGTATTCCAGGCTAAAAGTATTATTTGGATCTTTACTCAATTTTACATAGAGGTAAACGATTTCAGTGGAACTTATTTAATTTAGAGTAAAACTGCCTATAACTTGTCAGGTGACAGACAACAATAGGGGATATTAACAGCATGTCTATAATTTTTCTTCTTAAGGTCCCTTTCTAAGAAACCTTGCACAATATTTGTTCAATTCATTTAAAGTCATATTTTAACTCTGAACCATCTTTGCTTTGACAGATAGTAGTATTCTGACAGTTTCTTAATGTTTTGGTTTTAGATTCTGAAATCCATTACTGTACAATTAAGGACTCACATTCAGCCACAAATCTGTTTTACCTTCATGCAGAACTAGTGCTAAAAACAATTGTAAATCTCATGCATATATGTGACTCAAGCAATTTTAATTTAATTTGCCCAGCAGTTTGAAATCTCACCAGCTGGATCAACTACTGTGGTTGCAGGTTGGTGCTTGTAATCCCTGTTACTTCATCAGAGCTGAATAAGCCTACTGGCTATAGCAAATGAAGAAAGCTTTTCAGTTAGAAGTGGTGGCTAAGCTAAGACTGTTTTCTAAACAGAGCACAATGTAAAAGTCATGAAAGGAAGGTAAATGTAGTTTAACATTCAAATGAATGCAAAAGTGCTCATAGATGGGTAATACAGGCAGAAGCAGACTGTGAGCAATGCACACTGTTGGAAATCCCAAGCTCTGGCAAGATGGAATTTATGCGAGTCCAAAACCAGTACATAGATATCAGGTTAAGAGTTCTGAAGAACTCTGCAGTTTGCACACTTTGCTGGCATTTTTATTTGTCCTAATAAAAGCATTGTTTGACTTTGCTTTTTTTTTTATCATGGAACAACGCAGACATTGTTTTGGTTTTAGGTAAGCAACTGATGCATGCCACTCATCCAGGTCTTCAGTGTGCTCCTGCCATATTTTGAATGTTCCAGCCCAGGCACAAACCTTATTCCCCAAAGTATAAGAAAGAGCCAGCTCTGCTCCTCCTGTTCTCCTCTGTCCGGCCAAGTGTGCATGGCTCAGATAGAGAGTAGACTTTATTTATGTCCCATACCTATCTGTGTGTCATAGAGTATGAAAACAGAGTAGTCTTTATCTGTAGACCTTACATCACTTTTGATGCACCTTCTGTAAGTGTAGACACACAAAGATTCTTGAATGTTTTCAAGGAATGAGAGGTCCTTATTAACAGTGATTTGAAAAGTCACTTTTTGGACTACAGCTCCTAGAATCCCACTCCCATGTAGTTGCTGATTTAGGGATTCTGGGAGATGTAGTCCAAAAGGTAACATTTCCAAGTTCTCCACCTGTTCTGTACAAGATTCTTTGCACGTCCATACACAAATATAGGTGAATTTGAGGTTGCTCTCCCTAACTGAGAAAGGGCAGGAATGGAAGAATATGTGGGCAGTTTTCTGCTTAAATAGCTCAAAGGTGGTGGTAGTGGTGGGAGGCAATAATAGTCAGTAGCAACATGTGGGTTGGGAGACAGAGGGCCTTTGCAGACTGCCAGAAATAGTGCAAATTGAGTCCACTTTAAGGGTTAGGGTTAGTGCTAGGGAATCATGGGAATTGTGTGTTTTTTTCTGAGACATTGAGCCTTCTCTGTCAGAGAGCTCTGGTGCCACAATAAAATACAGTTCCCATGATTCCCTAGCACTAACCCTAACCCTAAAAGTGGACTCAATTTGCACTATTTCTGGCAGTCTGCAAAGGCCCAAAGTTTTCTTTTTATCAGCTTTTCCTCCTCAGCATGTGTATGAGGACTGAGCGCCTCCCTCCCTCAGCGTTGTTCTGTAGTTTAGCAACTTTGGCCTGTGGAAGGAAATCCCACTGTGTGGGTCACAATCCCAGGTTGCATTTTTGGTTCTGCCCCCTCCCACACTCCCTGGCTTCACTTGGAGCACACGACAGTGCTGGGCGAAACTTGGCACATTATTCCCTGGGCGTGGACTGTGGTAGTAGTGGTGCTGGGAGGCAGTGATGTTTGCACACAAGGTTTCATTCACAATCTGGGCCCTCCTAGCAAGCCTTTCCCTGATCTGAGGGCAGGACAAGTCTACAGCTATGCCGGTCGGGGCCAGATTAAGACTTTTGAAGCCCCAAGCACTTAAACCCAGCATAGGACCAGGGTGGCATATCAGTTGGACTATGTGCTGGACTATGACTCTGGAGACCAAGGTTCAGTTCCCTGCTCAGCCATGGAAACCCACTGGTTGACCCTGGGCAGGTCACACACTCTCAGCCTCAGAGGGCAGTGGCAACCCTCCTCTGAACAAATCATGCCACGATAGGTTCACGGCCATAGGTTCGCCATAAGTCAGAAACTACTTGAAGGCAGGCAAGCGCTTAGAAAGAATTGTTGGCATCTCCATAAATACCTAATTCACAATAATAAACTGTAAAATTATTATTTTTATTATTTTTTCAAAGTGAACTAAAAGATGGAAAATAGTAATTTTTATTTTTGTGTAATGTCTTCTCCTTACATTTTCTGTGTGTGTGTGTACAAAATTTGCAAAAATTTGATCAGATCACAAAACTTTTGTGGTCCCTGCCACCACCACCCCTCCCTTTTAGAGTTTTTATACCTTCCCTGGGTACATGCTCATTTAAATTGGTTCGTATTATTTTTTGTTTTTGTTATTGTGATTTTAATTGATATACAGTTTAATAACTTTTTAAGGGGGGAGGGAAATATATTGTTTATGTTGTATGCTTTTAATGCTGTAAACCGCCCGGATTGGTTCGCCAAAGGGAGGTATAAAAATTATTATTATTATTATTATTATTATTATTATTATTATTATTATTATTATTATTATTATTATTATATTTTGCTTAATGATTAATCCAGCCCTGTCCGAAATGGATTTATGGTGAGCAAAGCCCCCCCCCCTTCAAGGCTTGCTTGCTTGCTTCCGTTTTTCCTTCCCATAGGCTCCTCCCACTCCCCCCTTTGTTCAGCCGCCCCTCCCTTGCGGGGAATTATTGGCCCATGACGACATCCAGGGGGCGGGGCCTGGGGCTGCGTTTACCAAAGTTCAAAAAAAAAATATGCTGACGTTCCATCGGCGGCGTCCTGCTCGGCTTCCTGTGTCCATATATGGGCAACGGGAAAGAAAGGCCTCCATGGCGTTTCCGGGCGCCGGTCTAAGGGCCGCGCCATCTGCTCAGGCGCGCGCCCCGCGAGAGAGCTGGGCACGCGCGCAGACAGTCCTATTGCCACAGTCCTTCCTCCTCCTCCTCCTCCTCGTTCACAAGACCCAGCATCCACACCGGCCCCCATGAACCAGGGTTGGAGTCCTGGCTCTGGCATGTAATTAAAACAACAACAACAACATTGGGTGGCCTTGGCCAAGTCACACTCTCAGCTTCAGAGGAAGGCCATGGCAACCCCTTCCCTTCGGACAGGGTGACCAGACGTCTTCCTTTTCCAGGACATGTCCCTACATTTCAGCCTTCTATCCAGGAGGAATGTCAAAATGTCCTCCATTCTGAACAAGATTTTAAATTTAAATTTATAAGAGTTTTTTTTGGTCATGTCTCCATTTTTTCCTCGGATGTCCTACATTCCTCGAATGTCCTCCTTTGCGGTGTTAGGACATCTGCTCAGCTAGCATTTGGATAAACTTCCCAAGAAAATCTAGTGATAGGTAATCTCACCAGGGTTCCTTAGCAAGATTGATTCAGTGAGGGTTTGCCTTTGAGGTTGAGAAAGTGTGACTTGCTTGAGGTCACCCAGTGGGTTCTATGGCCCAGCTGGGATTCAGACCCTGCTCTCCGGAGTCATAGTCCGGTGCTCAAACCACTACAATACACTGGCTCTGGTCAGGGAAGGTTAAATATCTCACAAAACTAACAATCCCAGAATTCCATAGCATTGAGCCAGGGCAGTTAAAGTGGTGCCAAACTGCATTAACTCTGCAGTGCAGCTGTAGCTCAAGTCCAGCACTCAAACCATGACATCACAGTGGCTCTCCTACAAAAATCTGATACAGACTTGACCCACCTAAATCCTTAAGCCAGCGGGGCTTTGAAAGCTTGCCACATGTATTTTGCGCATTTTGTTTGGCCCCATAAAGGGATCACTGACTTGTGGATTTTGGACGTTGTTGTACTTTGCTACATGGCCAGCACAGCTTCCCTTGCATATGTTGATCCACCTATGGTTCAAAAAATTAAAAAATCCAATGCACTGTTAATTAACCACAAGAGCCAAGAAGATCCATTGAAGGGAATGCAGCTTCCTTCCTTCCTTCCGAGAAAACATGCACAGGCTTGGTTTTGCCATCCCTGACTGAGGCCAAGCCTGGAAGGAGCGAGTCAGGACACGCCACTCTCTCTCTCTCTCTCTCTTTCGCTGCTTTGGGGCCTCCATCCTGTTACAGGCCTGGCATGGCTCCCTTGGCCTTGCGTCATCCCCATCCCAGCCATTTCCCTCCCCTTTGGCCCAGGGACTCCATCCACACCGCCAAGCCTGCGCATGCCTTTGCCACGCAAACAGCTGCTGCCCTGAAATTCAAAGACCTAGACGAGTTATTAGTCTGGAAAATCAGTGTGCAGAGGGCTCTTGCTGCACCTTTGAGACTAGCTGAATTTTCAGGGGTAGGCAACCTTTCTCCTTTAAGGGCCAAGGGACTTCAGCTCCCAGAAGCCTCAGCCATGTTGGCCAATAGTCCCATTTTGGCCAATAGCTCCTGGGATTCTGGGAGCTGAAGTCCCTCGGCCCTTAAAGGGGAAAGGTTGCCTACCCCTGAGCTGAAAGAAAGAAGCCGGGAGCAGGAGCTTTCCTAGTCTCACCAAAGTACACTTCCTGGGATTCCCTAGCATTGAGCCAGGGCAGTTAAAAGGGTCTCAAACTGGATTATTTCTGCAGTGTGGACCTCCCAAGGCTCCTGCTCCCAGCTTCTCTCTTTCCCTTAGCTGCATTGAAAACGATGGAGGCCATGGGGAGGCCGCCATTGTGTGTGTAGGGGGGAAGCACTCTCCTTTGGCCCGCATTTGACTCCGGTTCCTGGTTCTTCACACACGCAGCCGGGAGTGGAAACTGAGGACCTAAACCAGGGGTAGGCAACCTTTCCCCTTTAAGGGCTGAGGGACTTTAGCTCCCAGAAGCCTCAGCCATGTTGGCCAATAGTCCCATGTTGGCCAATAGCTCCGTGGATTCTGGGAGTTGAAGTCCCTCGGCCCTTAAAGGGGAAAGGTTGCCTACCCCTGATCAATAGACTGCCAGAAATATTCCATTTTGAGACCACTTTAACTGCCCTGACTCAATGCTAGGGAGTCATGGGAATTGTAGTTTTTTTCTGAGGGATTGAACCTTTTCTGTCAGAGAGCTCTGGTGCCAGAATAAACTACACTTCCCATGATTCCCTAGCCCTGAACCAGGGCAGTTAAAGTGGTCTCATGCTGTATTATTTCTGGCAGTCTGTTTAGGCCCTGAGTTCCCGGGCTCCACCTCGAAACAAGCCGGGACTCGAAAGGGCGGCGGCCTACTTCTCTTCCTCCTTTAGAGGCGCCGCCGCCGCCGCCGCCGCCGCCGCTCCCTCAGCTGCCCTCAGGAGGGATTCCGGCCTCCGAGGCGCTGGGTTTAGGCCCAAAGACCAGGGAGAAGCCCAGGCCTCCAGCATGACATTTAGCAATTTGGGCTGTGTCCGCATTGCAGATATAATCCAGTTTCACACCGCTTTAACAGCCTTGGCTCCATGCTAGGAATTTAGAGGAACGGTCGTTTGTTGAAACTGCCGTCCCCAGGCCTTTTCAGACTGCTAGAAATAGTGCAAATTGAGTCACCTTTAAGGGTTAGGGTTAGGGAATCATGGGAACTGTATTTTATTGTGGCACCAGAGCTCTCTAATGTCTCAGAAAAAAACAAAACAATGCCCATGATTCCCTAGCACTAACCCTAACCCTTAAAGTGGACTTAATTTGCACTATTTCTGGCAGTCTGCAAAGTGGTGTCAAACCAGATTATTTCCGCAGTGTGGACGCAGTGTAGAAGAAGAATGTGTGGTGTGTAAGGCCTGAACAGACTTCCAGAAATAATCCATTTTGAGGCCACTTTAACTGTCCTGGCTCAGTGCTAGGGAATCATGGGAATTGTATTTTTTTCTGAGACATTGAGCCTTCTCTGTCAGAGAGCTCCGGTGCCACAATAAACTACAGTTCCCATGATTCCCTAGCACAGCCAGGACAGTTAAAGTGGCCTCAACCTGGATTATTTCTGGAAGTCTGTAAAGGCCCTGTGTTTATGAGAGGGAAATAAAGGAATGAACTAGAGGAGGAGGCGGGATTGCACAACCGAGCATGGTTTCTCACGAGCGGCTTAGGCAGCATCCGCACTGCAGACATTTTGACGCCGTTTTACGTGCCTTGGCTCAATGCTATGGGATTCTGGGATGTTTAGTTTTGTGGGACATTTAGCCCTCCCTGTCAAGAGAGCTCTGGGGCCACACCGAACTACAAATCCCAGGATCCCAAGGCAGTTAAAAGCGGTGGATTATTTCAAAAAGTGCAGATGCAGCCTTATTTTTATCTGGAACCTGAAGCGAGGGATATGGATATGGATAGGGATGTGTGTGCCTTCAGGTTTCCTTTCCACTTGTAACTACAACCCCAAGGATTTAACAGGGTTTTCTTCTTGTTATTGTCGTTGTTGTTGTGTGCCTTCAAGTCGCTTCCCTAAGGCAAGATTTGTTGAAAGGGGGGGCGGCGCGGCGCGGCGCTTTGCCATTGAGGCTGAGAGAGTGTGCCTGGCCCAAAGTCACCCAGTGTAAGCTAGGATTCGAACCCTGCTCTCTGACAGGGTTTCCTCAGGCAAGGAGGATTACTCCCTCAGAAGGTGGCTTGGCCAGTTCCTCCCTCGGAAATACACGGAGCAGCCAGCCAAGAAGAAGAAGAAGGGGAGACCCAAAAAGGGGAGGGAGGGAAGGGCCATGAAGCCACCGGGGGAGGGAACTTCTCTTCTTCCTTTGTCTTTCTTTTCTTTTCCTCTCATCCTTTTGCAATGACTTTATTCTGAGAAATCCCGGAGCTGAGAGGAAGCTCGCTTGGCCCCTGGACTTCCCTATGGGCCAAGATGTCGCTGGAGGATCCCTTCTTCGTGGTGAAAGGGTGAGTGAGGGAGAGGCAGCCCACCTCCAGGACACCCGGCCCTTCGGAAGGCAGGCAGGCAGGCAGAGTGGGGAGAGCGGAGGGAGGGAATTCGCACCCAGCTCCCACAGCCTCTGGAAGGAAGCCCTGGGGTAGCTGGCTCTGATCAAAGGTGGTTTGAGTGTTGGGCTACCACTCTGGGGCCTTAGGGTCGCCATAAGTTAAAATTTAAAAAAATTTAAAAAGACCCGGAGGCACACAGGAACAACTAGTAAGTCACACTCTCTCAGCCTCGGGGTGTAGTGATTTGAGTGATAGGCTACCACTCTGGGGCCTTAGGGTCGCCATAATAAATAAATAAATAAATAAGTCCCAGAGGCACACAGCAACAATAAGTCACACTCTCTCAGCCTCGTGGTGTAGTGGTTTGAGTGTTGGGCTACCACTCTGGGGTCTTAGGGTCGCCATAAGTTTAAAAAAATGACCTGGAGGCAGACAGCAACAGCTAATAAGCCACTCTCTCTCAGCCTCATGTGAGCCAGCGTGGTGTAGTGCTTTGAGTGATGATGGACTAGGACTCTGGAGCCCCAGGGTCGCCATACGTAAAAGAAAAATTACTCGGAGGCAGACAGCAACAATTAACAAGTCACACTTTCTCAGCCTCGTGAGAGCCAGCATGGTGTAGTGGTTTGAGTGTGTTGAATTATGTCTGGAGACTAGTTCGATTCCCATTTTGGACATGGAAACCCACTGGGTGACCTTGGGCAAGTCACACACTCTCAGCCTCAGAGGACGGCAATTACAAACCTCCTCTGAACAAATCTTGCCAAGAAAACCCTGTGATAGGGTCGCCATAAATCGGAAACCATAGCAACCAACTAATCCCCTGGAGGGGGGGGTAGGCAACCTTCCCCCTTTAAGGGCCGAGGGACTTCAGCTCCCAGAAGCCTCAGCCATGTTGGCCAATAGTCCCATGTTGGCCAATAGCTCCTGGGATTCTGGGAGCTGAAGTCCCTCAGCCCTTAAAGGGGAAAGGTTGCCTACCACTGCGGGCCTGGACAGTGGTGCTTCATGCCTGCTATGATTATTGCACTTCACTCTTAAAATGGGGCTAGGTCCTTTAACTGCTCTGGCTGCCTCCTGTTGCATTCTGGGACTGGTAGTTTAAGAAGGGGCATTTAGAATATTCAGCCAGAGAGCTCTTAAGCCTCACTGAACTACAAACCCCAAAATGCAACAGGAGGCAGTCCGAGCAGTTAAAGCGGCCTAGCCCCGTTTTAAGAGTGTAGTGCTATAGGATTTTAAGGCACCCCAAAGGTCCTGCCATTGTCTTGGCCTCAGAGGGAGAGAAGGAGCAGACTAAGCTTCCTCAGGCCTAGGCCAGAGACAGAAGAAGGGCCCTCCCTCCATTCATCTGCCCTGGCCCTGGCCTCAGAGGAGAACTGCGGGACTTGATCCCCTTCCCCACTACCATCCCCTTCTCCTTTTGTTTCATATCCTTTTTAGATTTAGATTTTTTTAGATTGCCTGAGGCAGGGGTAGGCAACCTTTCCCCTTTAAGGGCCGAGGGACTTCAGCTCCCAGAATGCCAGGAGCTATTGGCCAACATGGGACTATTGGCCAACATGGCTGAGGCTTCTGGGAGCTGAAGTCCCTCGGCCCTTAAAGGGGAAAGGTTGCCTACCCCTGGCCTGAGGGCAGGGAACTGTGTTATTAACAATTTGTATGCTGCTCTGGCAGAAGAGCGGGGTATAAAAACAGTGAATGAATGAATGAATGTATTGGTTTGAGTATTGCACTTGGACTCTGGAGAGCAGGTTTCGTTTCCCACTCAAGCATAAAACCCAATGGGTGACCTTGGGCAAGTCACATGCTCTCAGCCTCAGCGGAAGACAATGGCAAACCTCCTCTGAACAAATCTTGCCAAGAAAACCCTGTGATAGGTTCGCCTTTCAATGTTTACTTTTGAAACCTCCCTCAAATGAATTATCAGGGCTACTTACTTACAGTATTGGAATCCTTAAGAGACAATATAACATTCTCAGAAGTATCTATCCTCTGCAACATTACTGCACAGTGGATTCACTTTGAGGGAGAAATGGGGCCACCATAAGTTGTTAAATTTGTGCAAACTTTCCATATTGACAGAACTGTGTATCGAAACAAATTTCACTTAACTCACCACTTTTGTTGGCAAAAGGAAGCAACAGGTATAGTTAAAACATGGGAGAAAGTTGAAAGGGGGAAAATACTTTGTAAAAATCTAGTGCATAATTTCGATGGGTTTTTCTTTCTCCTTTGCTCAGAAAGCAGAATAGTAAGGGCCTCTAATGACATTAGGAAATAGTGACACTTTTGAGGCCCCTATTCTAATTTATCCTTGTCAGGCTGTTAGAAACCCATTGACCACAAGGTGCCCCTCAATGTTACATTTATGTTGGTCTAATGTTCTGTAATATGCCAAATTCTAAACATGGAGTTCAGTTTTGGCAGTCGCCTTTCACAGATGGGAACCAGAACATCCAGGTTTCCATTTCTCATTCTCTTCAAATCTCTTGCCCTGAAGTTTGCATTATGGAGAGGACTTTGTGCCTCCATTTCACACCATTCAGGTGGACCTCCTCCCATTACTTCTTCTAAAAAGCTATAGTATCTTAGTATTATGGAACAGTGGTTCTCAAACTGTGAGGTGGAACCCCAGAGATAGTCAGATACTACGCTAGAGGGTGCTCCCTCCAAGTGTAAGTAAAGTAAGGTAAAATACAGTCAGCCCTCCGTTTTCGGGGGGATCTGTTCCAGACCCACCCACCCCCCGCAAAAATGGAGACTCACTGATATTCATAGGCTTGAATGGGGTGTGCCCACCTGCGGGGGCACACCCCATTGATCTTAATGGAGGTCACTCCTCCGTGAATATTCAAAATTATGGATCTCAAGTCCACGAGAATGGAGGGGCGACTGTTATCTGGACTTGGCCTCTATTTGAATTCTTTGCCTGTTAGCAACATAATTCAATACTGGACCTGATAATAAAGACGTTTTATGAGGAATTCACTATATTCTGCCTACAGAGTGGCCAGTGGCCTTGCACAGAACAGGGGCAGATCTAGTTCTTAAATGGAGGTATTTCATTCCTGTTCCCAGTTGTCTCATGGCCATTAAGGGCTTTAATCTGCATCAACCCTCCTTCAGGACTACCTAACACAAACACTTCAAATAATATGCAGAGCTGTTACTCCAACACCATCAGTTTTCTTCTGCCTGCATTTCTTTTACTATCTTTGCTTGCTAAGAGGGCTTCTAGGTTCTTAGTTTTAAGAATCGCAGCCACATTGTGATTGTTTTTAAATATCATTGCTGTGTTTTATTGTATGTTTTAATTTATAATTGATTTAATAGCTTTTTAAGGGGGGGAGGGAATTAGATTTTATTGTTGTAAGTATATCTTATTCTTGTTAGCCCCCCCGATTGATCTCAAAGGGGCGGGATATAAATAAATTTTATTATTATTATTATTATTATTATTATTAAAGAAACCAGTGAGCTTCATAAACTGGTGTGATTGTCGTGCCTGTTGTTTGATGTAATAAAGATACCACAATGTGTGTTTTGGGTTTAGGTAGTCACACGTTATCCAAGTATTTCTGGAGATGAGCAGCCATAACCCATGCAAGCACCTTGCCCCTATATAGAAATGTCTATGAACATGTTCACGTATCTTACGAAGAAGTGGCCAGTGATCACATTATACATGCATGCCCAATTTTATTTATTTTAAATAACAACAACCACCACCATCATCATCATCATCTGGCCTGAAGCCAGACTGAAACCTGTCTAGATAGTCAGGTACTACCTCGAGGGTGCTCCGTCCAAGTGTAAGTAAAGTAAGATAAAATAAAGTAAACTATTACAATTGTGTTTACTTATATCAGTGATGGTGAACCTTTTAGGGGCCTTTTAGGTGGTGGAGGCGGGACTTGGCCCCCTGGGGGATGGGCCTTCTGGGGCTGGACTTCTTCCCCCATCCTACTGGGCCTTCAGCTGCCTCTCTGGAAGCAGCTGAAGGCCAGTGATGGCACGGGAAAGAAGAGGAACAGGCATGTGCCTCTTCCTGCTCCTTTCCCCACGCCGTCACTGGCCATCAGCTGCTTCCAGAGAGGCAACTGAAGGCTGGGAAGGGTCTGGAAGGAGGAGGAACAGGCACACGTCTCTTCCTCCTCCTCCCTGCCCTCCGTGTGCCAGGGAAAATGGCCTCATGTGCCATTTCTGGCATGTGTGCCATAGGTTTTCTTTGTGTGCCATTTTCTGGCATGGGTGCCATCACAGATTTATATCATGGCTTTTCTCCATCCCATGGAGAAATGTTTCCCAGTACTGACTCACATGTCTGGGAAGCATTAAAATATAGACTAAAATACATGTAAAAATCAGTAAAAGTGTATAAACATTATTTTTAAATTCAATTAAATATTCTGTAGAATTAAAACTTTTTAAAGAAACTCATTAAGAATAGAAGACAGCACACCTCTAAAAGCCCTTGTAGTCAGTTCCTAAAAGCCTGTCGGAAAACAAAAGGTAGAGAAGAAGCATGCCATCTGTCTCAGGTGCTTCCCCTTCTGAGTCCTTGTAACCCACCTTCTGGCCTCTGTGTTTCACAGGGAAGTTCAGAAAGCTGTGAACACAGCGCGCGGACTGTATGAGCGCTGGTGCCAGCTGCTTGAGGAGACGCATGTCAGTAAAGAGGAGTTTGACTGGACGACAAATGAACTACGCAACAGCTTGCGCAGCATCGATTGGGACTTGGAGGACCTGGAGGAAACCATATATATCCCTTTGAGGCTTGTTTGTGTCCAGCTACTGGCAGGGATGGGGAAAGTGTGAACTGTGGATTGCAGGCCAGTTTTGAGGCTCCCTGAGGCCTCCAAGCATCCCACTGTTGTCGTTGCTGTTGCTGCCACCAAAACACACACACACACACATACACAGAGCCCTCTAGCAGAATGGGAGAAAATTTGCCATGGAATATGACAAAATCACCCCACTCACCCAAGCCCACCCCACTCCCAGTGGTGCAAGAGGTTTCCTTAGTGATTTTTAAAAATAATTTTTAAAGTTCTGGGTGTAGCAGAAGGGTTCGGCCCTCCTAGATCCCATCAGAGGGCAATACCGGCACTCAATTCAGAAACTCAGAAGTTTCCTCCTCCAGGTTTGAGGCATTAAAACAGGCCCAGTGAGAACAAAAGGAAGTGACCTTAAATTAGTAAACCATATTCACAGTTGTTAAGTATAAGGGCCTTTGCAGACTGCCAGAAATAGTGCACATTAAATTGAGGCACTGCCCTGGCTCAGTGCTAGGGAGTCATGGGAATTGTATTTTTTTCTGGGACATTGAGCCTTCTCTGTCAGAGAACTCTGGTGCCACAATAAATTACAGTTCCCATGATTCCCTAGCACTGAGCCAGGGCAGTGCCTCAATTTAATGTGCACTATTTCTGGCAGTCTGCAAAGGCCCTAAGTGGGGCTCCACACAATCAGGCTTCACTGGTTGGCAGTTTTTCCTGGGCTGCTCTTTTATGAGATTCTTTGCTAGAGTTGGAAAGAGAATGATGGGGAGTTCACACTACAACTTGAGCAAAGGTGGGCTGTTGTAGCCATCCAGATGTTGTTGGACTGTAACACCCATCAGCTCTATCCAACATGCTTTATAGTGAGCAATGATGTGAATTAGTGTCCACCAACCTTAGGGAGGGCCATAGGTTGTTCACCTCTGATTCAGAGGATGTACTACATTAAATCCCAGAGTAGGGCCACATCCTCTTTTTAGCCAGTCTCCCTTCACTTTCAAAACCCAGAAACTAAAAGCTCTTTGCACTTAACCTGTAAACACGCATTGTGGAGTCAAACCCACAGAAGTTCAAAATTGAGCCCTGTGAGGTTGCAGCACGGCGTTCCTTCGTCACAGAGATGCAGGGCTCGATCAAGGTAAGTCCTCTTCCTGAAATCTATATCCCATTGCCATGACAGCATGCATAGAATAAAAGTCTGCAAAGGTAGCTCTGTTGCTAATGCAAAGCTTTAATGAAAATTTGGAGGTATTGCCAAAAAAGGAGAGATGTTTTATTTTGCCAGAAAGAGTTAGTAATTCTGTGAGTCCTTGAATTCCAGAGACTGATAATAAAAAGGTTGCAAGGCAGGATTGTGGAACTGAAGAAATTCTGGGTTTTAACCCCTGGAAATACTTTGGTTAGAAATAAATAGTTTGGAAGCCTAATTCCATGTTTGGTAAAGAAATTAAGTCAGATAATTGAAGCTGGCATGAGACTGTATTATCCAATTAATTATGTGGTCTTTATTGTTAAATGTGAGCAGTCTGCAATGGTTTCATTTTATTTGGAACAGCATTTATTTCCATATATACTTTTGCATAGTCTTTGGTACTCGAACATCTTACCCTTGGGAGTCCCTTTTACAGCTACATGCGGACATAGTGTATGAATACAAAATATTTTGTTTATTCAGTGTGCATATTTTCATTCACACATTCGCATGTACTCATATTTTAACATTTTATAAAGAGATAACATTGCTCGAATTAGAACAGTTTTATTTAAGTAAATTCAATATTCAATCTCAACACATGTGTAAATTTTACACATAAAAAGTTTGGGAAGTTTGGGAGGAGAAAGAGGAGGAAGAGAGATCAGGGCCTTTAAGTCTTACACACACCCTTGAGCAACATTCATGCCCCTACTTGGTGTCCAGCCCCATGATTTGAGAACTATTGCCTTAGAGTTCATATTTTTTACTAATTATATATTGTTGCTGCTTTTCTTCCTTGACTTTAGGAAATGAGAGAGCATATATCTAGCCCAGCAGCACAGGCATTTATGAAGAAGAAAAACAGAGCGGTAAGCATGTTTTGCCAATTCCATCTTCATGCTTTGCTGGAATTTATTATTAGAGTGACAAATCATAATTTGGCAGTGGTGATGAACTTGTGGTTTTCTAGACATTGCTGAATGGCAGCTCCCATCATCCCTCACTATTTGCTATTGCTTGTTGGGGCTGATGGCAGTTGGATGTCAATAACATTTGGAGGGCTGCACTTTGTTTGCTCCTGGGACTTGTTTGACACAAAGAAACAGGAGCAGGTCTGTTAACCAAGGGCAAAGGCAACCTCCTCCTTCTTAGGGCATGACTAAATGGACTAGTTTCTCTTTTTTAGTGATCATCCATTGTTCCACTGTCTGCTCTGAATCCTTGGAATAGAAATTGTGGCTTCAGTCTCCACAAGAAAAATGCACGATTTCTGGGATTTCATTCTTTCTTCTAGACAACTTTTCAAACTCCCCACCCCCTCAGATCAGAAGCAGAATACAAAGAAGACTGGATACAACATTCAATAAAGGAGCAGTGACTGGTTTATGATTTAATGAACTAGTTATATTGATTCTGAATTATATGTTCTATATTGTAAGCCAATTTAGGAAGGCTGGTCTTGAAAGGCAGCTAAGGAATGCATTACATAAAGAGGTAAACCATTTAAGAGCCAATGACTCAGCCATACTATATTTATAGATGTCTGGGTGGCAGTGGGAAGAGTTCTTGTTCTTATTTGATGAAAAGCAAAACAGCCACTTGGCTCCTGGGTTCTTCCAGCTAGTTCACCATTGCTTGTCACAGCTCTCATTATACCTGTCTCAAGAGCACTTTGAATTCTGGTTTGCTCAGAGATTTGTTTATTTCCTCCTCTTTTTTGCAGCCACTAGTGGGGAGCAAGGAATGCTATGGCACAGAGGAACTGTTGACAGCCAGTTCACACACTTTAGAGGAGCAGCAGTTACACCAGAAGGTGAGAACAGGAACACCATCTTCCTATAATTGACAATAGGCCAATCTAACCTATCCTTTTCACATACCACCCCTTTCTAGAAAAACCAAACGGTGACCTAAATCACACTGAGGGAAAGCTTATGCTCTCATGCTCATTAGCCCACACAACAGTTCTGGTAGATACTTCACTGTATCTGCTCTGTCCTACAGTTAAAAGCTTCAGGATGGAGAAAGTTACCATCCTTTTTATCAGGGCCTTGCTAATCTGAGTGAAGCACGTGCCTCAGCAGGCATGGCACTACTGGCATTCTTCTTGAATTCTCAGAGCAGCTTGGGGTGCCTACTTTGCCCTGTACCTTTCAATTGGCCTGCTGCCCTCTGGGATGGTGGTGATGGTGGAAGACACTGTTGAGCTTTTGTCTGCAGGTGGAATGCTGAGAAGAGGTGCATGTGCCATCATTCATTGCCTCAGGCAGCAAAATGTATTGAGCCAGCCCTGGGTTTTGGACTGCTGGTAGCAAGGTGTCTTGGGTGGAAGTGAGGGGAAGTGCTTTTAGGCTCCCTTAGAGATCTTGGTTTGAGTTCAGGTTCATGCATGGAGGGTATTATTCTCAGCATGTGTTCCTCATTAGTAGAATGGGGATAATAACAGCCTCCTCAAAGAATGGTTGTGAAGACAGTTGAGAAAAGGAAGCATATTTACCTAATGGGATAGTTTGAAATAAGAAATAATTTTCCACAACTAGAATGCAGCAAGTTGACTTTTCTGATTTGTCTTACTAAACAGACATTTTAACTCATTTAGCAAGTAGCAAAGGTTGTCTTCATGTCTCAAAGGAGAGTTTCCTTCAGAGTGAGTTTGGAGGCAGTACTTTCTGAGAGCAGGGGTATATCATTCCTAGAATCCCCCTGACAACTGATTGTGGTTCTGGGAGTTGTCCCCAAAATAGCTTGCAAGCTCTGCTTTTGAATGAACTAAGAAAAGCAATCCTTTGAAAATATCATGTAATTGTCAGGACTTTAGAGTGTTGTCTTGCATGAAGAGATATTCCCTATAAATATTGTTGCTGTTGTTAACGGCCCTTGAGTTGTCCCTGACCCATGGCGAGCGACCCTGTGTATGTGATATCTCTACAGATATTAGATCATTTAATTTATTATCAAGATTGCTTTTGTAAGATGCTGTGCCTAAACACATAACAAAATATGGACATTTCTCTCTGTGTGTGATCTTGACAATGATGCTTCTGCTGCTGCATAGCTGCTACTACAGCTTGCTCATTCTTATACTTGCATGTAGCCTTTCCTGAAGACAGTGCAACAGGAGACTTTGAGCGCTTCTACACTATGGAATCCTGAAATCTGTGGCTGGGTGATACACTTAGATTACTCTGCTAGAGAGATGTAATGCAGTAGATCAGGGGAGTCCACTAGAGCTCTCTGTTGCAGAAAATTCTTTACAGGACCTCACTAAACTGCACATCGCTGGATTCCACAAAATAGAGCCATAGGAGTCACATTCCTGTAACTGTGTAGTATAAATATACTCTTTGGATATGCCATGTTGTTATGTCTTGGGCAGGTGTGCACTCTGTCCCTCTTTGAGACTGCTTTGCTGGGTTGGTCCTTTGATTAGGCAGAAGGAAGCAGTCAATTTCACATGTGACAGAAATGCAGCAAATTGACTGGTTAGTCATTTTGTCATTCCATTCCTTTGCTGGTGGAGATGGGGAGGGGTATTCATGGGGATTTCCTGTCTCATACAGCAAAGTAACTTCCCCAGCTTTGGGTACTTGTATGGGCATGGGACCTCAGGCAGCAAAATGGGGGAGGGGAGCTGCTGTTTGAACTCTTGTCTCTTTGCCATGGACTTCTCTGGTGCCATTTTACATGGTTACAGACTCCTTTCTTTCTTCTTGACAGTTGATTATCGAGGAGCAGGATGAACAGCTGGAGATGGTTTCTGGTAGCATTCGAGTGCTGAAGCATATGTCAGGGCGGGTTGGAGAGGAGCTGGACGAACAGACTGTGTGAGTGTAGGTCACAGCACAGGTGGCAGTCGCTGTGGTATGGGGAGTAGGAAGAGAATTCTGTTTACCTATTTAAGATATCTATCCCACTGTTTGGATAAAACCATTTAGCATCATGGTCACAATGGAAATAACTCATTATCCAGGTTGGTAAATGAAACTGTACTACAGTTAATTAATACTGATGGCAACAAGATGGTTGTGTTGCCACCAGTAGCTTTGATAATGACCAGTGTTAATAATATGGTTATAACTCTTATTAATTTCTGCATCCAGTTTCACTTGAATCCCACTCCCTAACCATGTACATGATGTACATCTCAGCTTCTAAGAGATTATACTTTTTGCATCTGATGCAGTGGACTACAATTCCTGAAAGCTCATGATACAGAAATATGCTAGTCTTAAGTGCTACACAACTTGCTCATTGTCACACTGGAACAGACCAACCTAATTATAGTCGCCCCTCTGTTTTTGCAGGGGATCCATTCTGGACCACCCCCACTGCTGAAAACAGACAATCGCCAATATTCAAGCCCCATTGGCTTGAATGGCAGCATGTGCCTGTGGCCGCCCACCCCATTTTATCCCCCTCCATTTGCCTCCCACAAACGGGTGAAGGATGCAGACTGCAAGTTTGCAAAAACGGAGGGACAACTGTACCTCTTTTTGAACAGGGCCAGGGGATTCAGACCTGTTAATTCTGGCTCTGTTACCAGCTGTTCCTCAGCTGAGTCTTACATTTTTTTGTTTGAGGCATTTATGTTGTGCTCATTAGCTGAAAAGTTTCTTTGAGCAGGTTAGTCTTTGGGCAGGATCAGCCAAAATATGTCAGTCCATGCCCTCAGGTGTACAGTCTAAAAGGACACAATAAAAATGAAATCAAGGATGGGGAGGAGAAGAGGAAAATAACTCAGGCACAAGTTCTATGATTCTAAGTTCTGCTATGTAGTGCTTACAATGACTAGCTGTAATACTCCAGTGGCTGTAATGCAGCCAGAGGTCCTTGGTATTTCTAGTTACAACTAGCTGGAATAGAAGGCTGGCTTAGTGAATTTTGCCTGCCTAGAACTATACTTGGTCACTATACATTAATTTTAACCAGAAGGTCTTTTTCTTTAATTCAACAAGGATTGAAAGGGCCAAAAAGATGTGCATTGATTGCTCTCACTCTTGCAAGACACAGGCAAAAACTGCTTCTGAATCTATCCCTAGCCACATGCACACAAACATAGAACAGGAATGACATTATAGTCCTTTGTCAACACATTCCCCCCCCTTTCTGTGCATTTAGGTTGTTCCCTCCCATTTGTCTTGTCTTGTGCATAGAAGTTTGCCTCATGTTGGCCTTTTAGTGCTCAGACTGGCAAGAAGAGAATGAAAAACTCTTTCCTTACATATCTGCTAGGAAGAAAACAGCTGGGATGCATCTTAGTCTTTACTAAGGAAAAGTTTGTGGGATCAGGAATATGCTGGAGGCTGATCAGATCCTGGTTGCAAATTTGTTATTGTATGTCTTCAAGTTGTTTCTGACTTATGGCGACTCAAGTGCAAAACTATCATGGGGATTTCTTAACAAGATTTGTGCAGAGGAGGTTTGCCATTACCTTCCTCTGAGAGAGTGTGACTTGCCCAAAGTCACCCAGTGGGTCTCCATGATAGTTGCCAGTTGCCTGTCCTTAAATGTAAAGTAGGAGTTGAAACTGAATGGCAGCCTCCACAGTTTCTTACCTCTGATGATATGGATTGATGGGACTTGTAGGCCAAAACATCGTGAAGGCCAAAGGTTCCCCACTTCCAGGAGATCCAGCTGCACAACTGTAGCTAGAGGGTATCCAGGAAACCTTTGTCCCTCCCCAGCCACTTATTGGCCTTTAGGATGCAATCTGGTGCCTTCAAGGCAGAGGTTGCACAACTGGCAGCAGTGGCAACCCAACACAAGTGTTGTGTACTGCAGGAGAGTCTGCTCCACCAGCACTTAAATAGGATCTCGGCATTCAAACTCTTATAGCAGGGAATCATAGAGTTGGAAGGCCATAGAGTCCAACCAACTGCTTAGTGCAGGAAATCCACCTGAGCATCTCTAGCAGGTAGCTGTCCAGCCTCTTTTTGAAAATGTCCAGAGAAGAAAACCCCACAGCCACTTGGCAAACTATTCTTCCTGTCAATTCCTTCTAATGTCCAGCTGAAATCTACTCTCCTTTAACTGAATATATCCTTCAGAGAAAAATCACAGTTGCAAGGAGAGGACATGATACTGCATACCTGGCTGGCATCCCTATGCTTTTGATATCAATGGACAGCAGCAGATCAGGCTCACAAACTCTTGGATGGGAGAGGGTAGTGGTGTACAGCCAGCTGCTGCTTTAGCTGACAGTATCTTTACTGACTTTCCAGGATGCTGGAAGACTTTGCCCATGAGATGGACAGAACTCACAGCCACATGGATGGAGTGTTAAAAAAGATGGCCAGAGTCTCCCACATAGCCAGTGGTAAGAGATGGAGCTTCATGGGTCAGCCCTGTGGGCTTATCCAAGTTGTGCAGAGGGGAGAGGAGAACAACGATCCCTGATTTCCACGCCGTCTTCAACATACTGGATTTTAATCTCCTTTCCACAACTGATAGGTGTAGCTGAATTCCCTCCTTCCTGAATGTTCCTTACCTGTACATTATAGCTATCACGTTTGGTTAGGGCTTGGCATTAAGCAGTCAGAGAAAGTGTTTTGGCAACCATGATGCATGCATGCCTACTGTAAAACCATAGCATGCCTTAGTCTGTAAGCATCACAGCACACAAATATGATATGGCTTGTGGGGGGATGCCACCTAAAAGGTATGGTGTTTTGCCTGTTTTCACAAAAGTCATGCCATGAATTCCTTCACTTTGTCAACCCCATGTAATGGGAGGGATGGTGGATTTCTCACAAGTTTGGTCTGGGAGGAATTATGCATTTCATTCTCTTTTCTCTCTTTAGTTAGACAGGGAATTCCCTCTCTCATTCTCATTCTATCAAAACATGTGGTTCCTGTCACTCTAGAAGGCAGTTTAACAGCTCCCTCACAAAATTCTTAACTGCTTCAAGCAGTCAGTTGTTGTGTTTCTTCCTGCTATTTAAAAGATGGTGAGATGAAAGCTGGACTCTTAACAAGTTTAACTTTCATATTTGCATATATTTTGTTTCCTTTAAAACGTGCACCCCACATCTTTGGGTTATGGGCCCAGTAGGGACATAATTTATTTTATTTTTAAACTGCTTCTCCTGAAGATACTGACAAGAAGAAAGATTTTTACTACTCAAATAATAGAGAATGGCTTCAACTAATCCTAATCCAACAATGATTACAGAAATTTTAACTGGAACAAATTATAAAATGTGGTCATGCAAATGTACCTGTCTACAATGGGACTACTATTTAAAGCAATAAATGGGCAGAGACCCACAGAAGCAGGAAAACATCAACAACAGTTTGATGTAAATGCAGAGAAAGCAGCAGCTTATATTTGCTTGTCTGTGGATCCCAACATTGCTTATCATATTCAAGGTTTAACTCAGGGGTAGGCAACCTTTTTGAGCTCGGGGCCGGGTTGCTGTCCCTCAGACAATTGGCGGGCCGAAGCAAAATAATAAAATAATAAAAATAATAAAAATAAAATAAAATAAAATTTAAAAATATGCATGCACACTCTCTCAGCCCCAGAAAAGCCACGATGGCAAAACCCCTGTGGAGATTTTGCCAAGAAAACCCCAAGAACAATTAATAACAACAATAATCAATATCATCATGGCGGGGGGCAGGACCGGCCTGGGGCCGGTTCAAAGGCCTCATGGGGCCGCATCCGGCCCCCGGGCCGCAGGTTGCCTACCCCTGGTTTAACTGATACAAAACAAATATGGGACAAACTACAGAAAGTATTTAATTCTCCAATACTTCTAATCAAACAACTCTCATGATCAAACTTGTTAACACCAAGTTGCATCATCCTTAATTTTTAAATCAGCCTTTTAATCGCTTTATGACAATTCCATCTGGAGTTACAGCACCTGGAGAATCTTTTCCAGAACATGCAAAACTTGGACTGTTTTTGGCAAGTCTTCCAAAATATTACTCTCCAATAATTAGTGCTTTACAAGTTAAAGGAGATGTTTCTTTACAAGAAGCTATTCCTCAAATTGTTGAATTTCAAAATAGGCAAAACTTAATGGAAGACAACTTTAATACAAAAACAACAGGCAGAGAATTTGCTACAGAGGATTTGACTTCCTTTTCTCCCAAGTCAAGTAGAAGCAACATTAATAAGTCAAAGACTAGAGCTGAGATGCAAAAGCTGCAAAGTCAGGGACAGAATACTAAAAGCAAAAGCAACTTTAAGAAAGAAGCTTTTCATCCTAAACAGAAATCTTCCAGTCATGTTGATATTGGTTTGATTCAACAACAGTTATTTCAAATCGCTAGAGATAAATATAAAAACCAAGTTTTAATTGATAGTGGAGTAAGTGTGCATTACTTCAACAACAAAGAATGGTTTGTTGATTTTGATGCGAATGTAACTTTTCCTGTCCTATCTTGCTAATGGTCAAGAAGGTTTTGCACAAGGAAAAAGGACTGTTATTTTGAAAACAAAACTTGGTCCTGACAGAATGGGAACTTTACAAATCCCAGATGCTTACTATATATCGGATTTGCAAGTCTTCTTTTACAGTGTGCAAACCATGACATCAAGAGGCAACTGTGTCAGTTTCAGAAAGCAAACCTGTTTTGGTTTTCATTATAAACATTTTATTTTTAGAGCAGACTTAGGATCTCATGGATGTTATCAGATGCAGATTTTACACTCATCTGTGAACAGTGTGACCAGATGTAATCACAAAGACTGTTCAACTTTATAGCATCACAGATTTGCTCGTCGAGGTGTTGAAAATATTAAGAGACTGGCAAATCAAGAGGTTGCATGAGACTTTAAATTCAAAGCATGCTTTAACAATAAAAAATGTGTAGCATGCTTGAAAGCAAAAGCCACAAGAGTTTCACATCCTCCAGTTACTGAGAGACAATCCAACAAGGCATTGGATCTTTTACATGCTGATCTTTCTGGACCAATGAATCAAAAGTCAGCAGGAGGTAACTCTTTTTATGATGATTATTGATGATTTCAGCAGATACACATACATTTATCTTCTTAGAGAGAAGAATAAAGTATTTCAAAAAGTCAAATACTTTAATCAAATCTCTAACAAATTTGGCTACAAATCAAAGAGCCTGTGCACAGACAATGGCACTGAATTTGTCAATACTGAATTTGCTGAATTTTTAAAGGAACATGGCATTGAGCATCAGACTACACAGGCTTATTCTCCAGAACAAAATGGCATGGGAGAGAGAATGAACAGAATTCTCAAGGAGATGGCAGTCACTATGTTTTTGGAAGCTAATATGCCTAAATGTTATTGGTCTGAAGCCATCACAACTGCAACATACCTGTATAACTGATTGCCAACCAAATCTAAAGATGTAACCCCATTCCAGTTATGGCATGGCATTAAGCCAAAATTAAACCATTTAAAGGATTTTGGAAGCAAAGTATTTACCTATATTCCCAAGCAGAAAAGAGGCAAACTTGACTGCAAAAGTGAAGAGGGAATTTTTGTTGGTGATGCTAGAAATGGTTATAGAATTCTAAATCCAGATGGATGCACAATAAAATTAACAAGTGCTGTTCATACTGATGAAAGACCACAGCCCAAATCTAATCCAAACTAAGATGTCTATGCAGATTTATTTTCAGTGGAAGAAGACTCCCATCACTGACCAGAGCACGTGGAGTTCTTTCATCCTCCAAAGGTCTTGCATTCAGAAGGGGCTATACCTGCAGTGAACTAACCTAACGATGAGGAACAGGATGGCATGCAAGAAGCAGAGCCAGGTATTCAAATCCAGGTGAGAAGGTCAGAACGCTCCAATAAAGGTATGACACCTGACAGATTCTCTTATCAAGCCACAGAGGAATTAATTCCAAAACCTTCTGATTAGAAGATGATAAATGGAATTCCAGAGACAGATTCTGAGAAGTGGGTGTAAGTTGCTAGTGAGGAAATGCAATCTTTATAAAAACAAGACATGGACTTTGTCAGAATTGCCAGAAGGAAAAAAGGCAATTGTCTGTAGATGGGTCTTTACCATAAAGCTAGATGCAGGGGAGATTCAAAGATACAAAGCAAGACTTGTTGCTAAAGTATATACTCAAAAGTATGGTGAGGACTACAATTAAATGTTTGCTGGGGTAGTCACTCACACAACCATCAGAACTCTCCTAGCTGTTGTAGCATACAAGAAAATGAGTGTTCAACATCTGGATGTTAAGACAGTTTTTCTTTTTGGTGATCTATCTGAACAACTATATATGGAAAAACTTCCAGGATTCCAAGTACCTGGAAAGGAACATCTTGCATGCAAATTAAAAAGAATATTTATGGTTTAAAACAGGCTGCCAGAGCATGGAGTGAGAAACTGAACCAGCTTCTTATTAAAAAGAAGTTCACTCCAGGCACTGTTGACAGATGTGTATACATGAGATTTAGAAACAATAAATGGACTTACATCACTAGTTATGTTGACGATTTGATCCTATGCAGTGAGGACAAAGAAGACAGTGAAAAGATAATCCAGAATCTCAAGAAAGACATGGATATCAAAAATTTAGAAGACATCTCACACTATCTTGGAGTGCAAATACAACGAGGCAGTGATGGAAATTTCTTCTTGAATCAGAAGCAGAAGATTATGGATCTTCTGGATTGTCTTGGCCTGAAAGACGCAAATACTATGCCAACTCCATGGAAGTAGGATTCTTAAAGGACATCAAGAAATCCGAACCTTTGCAAAAGGGAGACGAGTATAGGACTGCAGTGGGAAAACTCCTATACATAGCCAACTTCAACTAGACCTGATATAGCAAATGCTGCTGGCATCTTATGCAGAATGGTCAACTCTTCTACTAAAAGAGACTTCATTCAGTCAAGAGAGTTGCCAGATACTTAAAAGGAGCAGCAGATTACAAACTGATGCTGCCAGCCTACAAATTACAGCTGGTCGCTTGTGCAGATGCAGACTGGGCTGCAGATCTGGCAGAGAGAAAATCAACCACTGGAAAGCTGATCTTCAATGGAGCTGTAAGTTGGACAAGTAAGAAGCAATTTACAATCACAGATTCTTCTACAGGTGCTGAGTGTGTTTCATCGAAAGCAGCATATGACAAAATCAAATTGCTGGACTTTGGGATTACAGAACCCAAACCAACAATTTTGATGCAAGATAATCAGAGCTGCATCAAGATTTGTCAGAGTGAAAAGCCATTCAAGAAGAACATTGACATTGCTTTTCATAAGTAAAAGAAATGTGTAAGAATGGACTTGTTCAATTGGAATACTGCAACACTGAAGTGATGACTGCGGACATTCTCATTAAACCTCTGCCAAAAGATCATTCCCAGAGGATACGCAAAGGACTGAAGATCCTTGAGTCAGTCCAAGCGAAAGAGAAGGAGATTGTTGGAGGAATTATGCATTGCATTCTCTTTTCCCTCTTTAGACAGACAGGGACTTCCCTCTCTCTCTCTCCTTCTATCAAAATATGTGGCTCCTGTCACTCTTGGAGGCAGTTTAACAGCTCTCTCCCAAGATTCTAAACTGTCTCAAGCAGCCAGTTGTTGTTTCTTCCTGCTATCTAAAAGATGGTAAGATTTATTTCTCTTTACCTAAACCACCTCCAGTTAGATTAGGTTTTAGTTATTTTAATGTAAATATTTATTGAAGCCATTATTGTTTGTTTTTAAACCATAAACTACATGTTTGTTGTTTTTTGGATTAGTCTTTATTCTTTAAGAAAGCATATTTGGAATAAAATAGCTGGACTCACACTTCTGTTGTTCTGCTAATGAAAGCTGGACTCTTAACAAGTTTAACTTTCATATTTGCATATTTTTTGTTTCCTTTAAAAGGGTTAACATGCTGGAAAACTAAAATTGCGCCCCACATGGTCTTCCTGTACTTGACACACTTTCCCTCTTTGCTTTCTTCCCCCAACAGACCGCCGTCAGTGGTGCATCATTGGCGTCTTGCTCATCATTGGTTTGGTGGTACTGATTCTCATCTTTACTGTGTGATAAAATGGTGGAATGAATTGCCAATCCGATCAAGTGGACACTCCTATCAAGTGGAATACCTGGAACCTGGTGTTTGATGGTGAAGCCTCACAGATTGACACAGAAATGAAATGCTCACTTGAAGGGACAATACGTTTCTCTCCCTTATACTAAAGGTTAGGGGCTCCAATTGTGTGAAAAGGAAGGGCTGGGTTCCAGAGATTGGTGATTTTAAAATAGGAATAAGCAGAATTTCCTTTGGATTTGTATGCTCTTGAGACAAATGAAATTACACACCAGTGTCTGTGCCTCTTAAAAGTGGAGATATTATTGCAGCCAAAAGCACCAGTGCAAGTTTCCTATCCTGACCAGCCTTCTGTTCCTAACTGCAACAGTTTTATGAGGTAACCTTCCTTCCAGGCTGATTAGTATCACTGCCATTAAAGATTCATATTCCTCATACCACCTTGAGAATGGGAAGAAGTTGGCTTAATCTTAAATGCATCTGCTGTTGAAACACCACTGACTAAGCTGTTGGCTGTGTTTCATCTCAGCCAGTGCAAGATGGGAACTGTGTCAGTAATGGATATGACAACCATCTGCCTTAAATAGGGAAATTACTCAATCCCCTCTGAAGTCTAAATCTCTGCCAGTGCTTACACAAAAGAAGCCACTTATAGCCAAGAAACTCATGGCCTCACCTAGAGAATGGAGATGGCTGTGTGACAGGTCAGCTGTCACATGCACTCAGAAGTCTGTATTTCTGTTCTATAGTATTATAAAGCTGGGGTGGGTGGACTTCAGGATTGCAGGATTTTTTTAAAATAGAAATCACCGACTGGAAGCTGATGGAAAGGATAAATACTTATAACTGTTTTTGAGTCCAGTATTTTCTTTTGGTATCATAGTTGAACAAAGTTCACAGTTGTCATGTGCATTCGATTCTGATTTATGGTGAACCTAAGGTAGACTTATCACAGCGTTTTCTTAGCAAGGTTTGTTCAGGGGGGATTTTGCTTTCGTCTTCCTCTGAGGCACAGAGACTGTGACTTGCCCAAGGTCACCCAATAGGTCTTCATGGCCAAGTGGAGATTTGGACCCTGGTCTCCAAAGTCATAGTCCAATGCTCAAGCCACTACACGACACTGTCTTCAATTCATTATCCTTCCATACCAAATCTGCCCCAGTTTATCACAGGCTTAATTTTTTTTTAACTATATGGTCATTTAAATGAGGGGTGGCAACATAGCCCCCCTGGAACTTCCTGGTCCTCCCACTATAGACAGATCTTTTTCTCACTCTCACCCCAAAAAGGAGAACTACTTTCCCTGGAAAACAGTGACAATTTATTGTAAGTCATAGGACTTGATTATATTCTGGGAGGGAGGCTTTCCCATTCCCCCCTCAAAAAACAAAAAAAACCCAAAACCACAACTTCCAGCCAGTTGAATTTTTATTCTCCTGCCTACACTGGACGGGGTACAGCCCATAGCAGGTCAGAATTTATTCTTAAACTCACCAAAGCTACCCAGCTCAATTTAGCGTAAGTTGCGGAAGCAGGGATGGGAATAGCAGGGACTGGGGGAATAGTCATTTGCTAATATTAACAACTGAGACTGAAAAATCCTTACCAGGCTCCTGTCATTCTTCCAGAGATTTACCTGTAGATCCAGATCTACCTTCTGCCCACCCTTGTCATGAAGATGCTGAAACAACTTTTTTTTAAATAAAATATTTTATATTTAATACACACCTTTTTGTTCTAAGAGTGTTTTTGGGAAGGAAGGATCATGATTCATACACATTTAAGACTGAACGTCATGCCCGTCATCAGTTTGGTAATACTTTGTAGTAGTCAGTGCTGAAAAAACCTTTAGAATTAAGGTTTCCTTTATCATGGCATTGCCGATACCCATGAATAAGCCAGTCCTCTGAATACTGATTTCTTAAGTTAATGATGCAATACACGATAACCCTATTTTTTGTTTTCTGAGTAGTTTTTCTTCCTAATTTATAACAGCCCAAACCTCAGATAATGTCCTCTTATGTAACAACCCATTTTTTTTCCTTAGTATATAATTTATAGCCCAGACCTAGGCATACTTGGAAAGAAATCCCATGGTGATCGCTGGGGCTTTTCCCAAGTAAGTATGCACAGTATTGTAGCCTTAGAACCCATTTCCAACAAAACAACTCTCTGTGGGTTCTGTTGAAATGTGAAACGAAGCCTTGTGCCTCAGACACATCCTCCTCTGCTGATCGGCATGCTCTTTGGTTCAGCAGAAAAAGCAGAAAATCAGCAGAAAGGAGTGGGGCAGGTATGGGCAATTTCCCAGTGCTACCTCCCAAAATGGAACAGATTTGGGAAGGAGGCAGCAAGGGAAGCTGGAATTGCCCCAAACAGTCTGTTTTGTTAGTGTCCCCATAGGACAAAAGTGCCTTCAGGCAATGAAAAACACGCAATGCACATGAATTAAAGAAACAATTACAATTAAAAAGCATTAAAGAGTGCAACATTCTGACAAACATTTCAGCTGCATTTAAGAGAATGCTTAAATCTAGGCTAGGAGGTCATTAATTTGGTAGGATATGAAATGCTGGAAACAAACAAACCAGTACCCCCAGTGTATTAGTTCTAAGCAATGGAGTTAGATTGTTTGGAAATGGAATTCTTCTTCACATGGATACTTTGCAATGCTCCAAGGCTTAGAGCCCTGCTTTTAAATGAATCCAGTCTCTTTCTAGTTTCAACAAAGACATTGTATGATTATTCAAACATCATAACCATGCTTAAAAAGGAAAAGCACGAGGCACACAATTGTTACAAACTTTTTTTTTATTAACATTTCTGAATTCCTCTTTTTTTTTTAATCTTTACAGTAGTTAATGTGCAATTCTTGATATTCTCAGGTCACAGGGATGAGGGAGTCACAAAATTTTTCTTGGCACTTATAACACAGAACAAATACTGGCATTTTCCAGGGGCTAAAGGGGAATGGGGATTCGAGGTAAAAAGCAGGGAGGGGTGCTGAGGGAACCGGGCAGGGCTGGGTAGAGGAAAAGGGAGGCTGCTTTTGTTATTTTATTTTAAAGGACTGGTTTTCTTCTCTGGAAGGATTTTAAGAGGGGCAGGGGAGGTAGGGGGCTGATACTGGAGTAGCTGCTTGCGTCAACCCAAAGCGCCTGGAAAGGGAAAAAGAAGTCCATGCTGCATCTGCACAGAGGTTACATAATCAGGCTTCATTAGTGCTTTTCAGTGTACATTTTTGTCCTTTTTAAGAAAAAAAATATTTTCTCTAGTTTATGAAAGAATGAAAGAAAAGAAAAAGAAAAGATGACCAAAAAGTGGACAGAACAAAAAAAGATAGACAAAGGCCTTGGTTTCCTCCCCAAATCTTGGGATAATTTTCACCCTCAGAAGAAAGCACATCTAAGATACAAATATGCCACTAGGGAGAATTTCTTATCTAGTTTCAAGAAACTTCAACTTCATACTAATCTGAGTCCAGGTAAACCTTAGTGTGGTCTTCTAATCTAGGATTCCCTTTAGGATATCCCATTTATTCACAGCTTCCATAAATGGTAAAGAGATTTTCCAGGTTGATACTGGATTTCCCTTGTCCTTAAACTTCTGCCACCATTTGCAAGACAAGCCAGAATACTATGCATTGCATCAGAATGGGTCTTCTAAGATTGTTACACGCCAAGCAGTATGTAACAGCAGTCCCAAGGTTTTCCTTCAGATGCTCCTTTGCCAGGATCATTTTGCTTTTGAAATTTGGATCTGCAAGCTCTGACCTGGAAGAGATGCCAGCTTGCACCACTTAATGGGCTAGGATTCTTAAGTTTTGGTTTCGAGGCTAGTGGATGGCTTTGACCAGCTGAAACACAGCTAAGCCTTCAAACTAACTAATGTATGGCTCTGTTCTGTGGAGTGGCTAGGGAATGGGGTAGGGGCAATCCTTAAAGCAGTCACACCAGCAATCAAACATAGCCACATAAACAATGCAAGAGGCAATTCTGGTTTATGTTCCAGTGTAGACAGAACCGTTGGCTCTCTTGGCATCAAACCAAAGGCTCTATGTTCAAACTGCTTCAGGGATATACAAACAAAAATCCACCAAACAGTGATACCTTTATTGGCCAACTGAAATGCACAATATACTTGCTGCAAGCTTTTGAAGCTCCACAGGCTTCTTCATCAGGCAAGATGTTACAAACCATAACAGGAGAAAAATTGGAGATGTTAGTAAGACGCCTGCATTTTGATGTTTTTGTCTTTAGTTAAGATGGTATGTCGAGGATATCTTTTGCAGGCTGGTGCCTCCTGCTTCTGGCCATGGGGCGATTGGAGGATTTTCAAATGCCAGAAAATTTAAAGTCTATCTGCATATCAACAAGGACTCCTCTCTTACAATCCAATATGTCTCCATTCCTGTGAGGCCACAGGCCTCTGTGTAGACAGATATACAGGGATATACAGTCAGCCCTTGGTATCCACGGATTTTTTATCCATGAATTCAAGCATCCACACTTTGAAAATACAGTTGGCCCTCTGTTTTTGCGGCGAATCCATTCCGTACCCCCACCCCACGAAAATGGAGATTCGGGAATATTCAAGCCCCATAGGCTTGAATTGGGCGCACCCCTCCGTGAATATGCAAATCAGTGGACTTTAAGTCCATAAGAAAGGAGTAACTGTATTCAAATATATATATATATATATTTCGCCCCTCCGTGAATATGCAAATCAGTGGACTTTAAGTCCATAAGAAAGGAGTAACTGTATTCAAATATATATATATTTTTGAATACAGTTACTTATATATATATATATATATATAAAAATTCCAAAAGCAAACCTTGATTTTGCCATTTTATCTAAGGGAACCATTTCACTATGCCTTTGTATTAATGGGACTTGAACATCCACATATTTTGGTATCCACAGTGGGTCCTGGAAACAAACCCCTGTGAATAACAAGGGCCTACTGTATAAATATGAAATAGATGGTATGTCTTCTCCCTCTTAATCCAGGATCTCCCTTTTCCTTTCTTGTAGTAACACATCAAGCACCTCAAGAATCTCTATTGATACTTGTCCCTGGTAGGTATCACTGTTATTGTACAATTCCCACTCTTCTCATTCGCCCCATTCACTTAATATATTCACTATCAGATAACTGAATGTCAAAACAGACATGCACTTAAGATTTTTGCACACATCTACCTCTCTTTCCCAAAACAAAAGCCCACCAATCCAAAGCAGGCTTTCAGGAACAGCTAAAACAGCCTAGAAGTATAAATCTTTTAGGTAATAGAGTTATGATGGGTAAAGAAAGTGCACAAATGAGACAGACACATTTTTCATTAAGCAAGGGATCATTGTAGCCTCTGTTTCTTAATTCAGGTTCTTCTATCTCGTGAAGACAAATTAACAATCTTACTCCTTCTCTATTGAAGTTTATCAAAAGCTAGAGTAATATAGGAATATGCTTTATATATAGAATCACATCACTGGTCCATCTAGTTAACTATTGCCTTTATTGTCTTTCCTAGCCCTATCTGGAAGTACTAGGGACTGAACTTGAGATATTTTGCATGCAAAGGATGAGCTGAAAGAAGAAACTATTTGCCTTCCTTCAAACACAGCTATGGTATGCATGCACAATCTAAAGATTATGCTGTCTAGTGCCTTGAACAAAAATTCATATATGAATCAAACGTCTTGGTTGAGTGTTGGGTGAGGAGGTAAAATTAAGACTTCATGGGCATAACACCTATGCTTGCTGTACCAAGATGATGTAAAATGTCACCACATGCAATACATTAGAAACAAGAAAGCAAAGAGGCAGCAATGGTGAAATAGAGCTGCTATAAAATGATCAAGAAGTTCATTTCTTCCACGTTTCTTCAATGCATTCAAGCTTCCTTCCCTCTACTTTCCCTCTGCACCTCTACTTTTCTGCTTGCAACAAGGAAAGGTAATCAGTCCAACATAACTGTATCTATGCCCAGTTTTACAGCTGAGGAGGAGGAGACAAAGAGAAAGGAAATGTCTAAAGTCACAATAAAGTTAGTAAAAATAGCTAAAAGAAAAAGCCAAAGTTGTTCTCTCATGCTAAAGCAGCAAAGTATGTGTCTTCCAATGCATCTACACACAGCAGGATGCCACATTGGGGGTGGGGGAAGGACTGGGGCCACATGCAAAAATGTAGCTGTACTTGGCTTCTTGTTCCTAAGAAATGGCAGTCCCACATATACATCTCCACTTATATTAGAACATTCAGCCTCGCACAGAAGAGCACGGAAGTGCAATGCATCTCCAGACCTGCCTCCACAACAATTACGCATGCCCTACAGCTAGGTATGCACAAATCTCCCTTGTGTTACAATTGTAAATGTGCTCTTTTTGTTCTGGTTTCATATTATTCATTACCTGAACAAGTTAGATTTCCTCCCCCCCAAAAAAAACACAAAACTATCCCCCCCAAAAAAAATCTATTTGAGAATTCAGGGGAGTCAGGGAAAATCAGTAGGAGTGAGAAAGACAGACAGAGTGTTTTAACAACCCTTTAACAATGGTTCCTTTTTGAAGCTATACAGTACTCCTTGTCTCCTATTCTTAGCTGGAGCATGATGAAAGAATCTTCAGCATAAGTAAGTAATGAACTACACTGATTCATATTTGGTTTCTAGTAAATGGCTATGATTTTTTTAAAAAAAACAAATCTCACTTTTCTATCATTTCATCTCCTTGAGGGAAAAATACAATTTAAGAAGGAAGGAAATGGATTCAATTAGGAATGTGACTGTACATACAACGGGAACACAGGGCAATAATTCAGACTGAATGGCAAAAAAAAATAAAAAAATAAAATAAAAATAAAAATAAAAATAAAAATAAAAAAAAATCCTCAGTGTAAAAAGATGTGAAAACAGGAAAAGAGGATTTGGAAGAAAGTAGAAACAGCATAATGTCTAAAACTGTATAGATGTCAACATTTAAGTTTTCAGATCTTGCCAAAAAGTAAGGCATGTCTCTGAGCATAGTGCAAATGCTGACATGGTCACTCGGCATCATAGATTGTTATCAAGACAATCACCAAAACGATCATTCTGGAAAACACTAGAAAAAGAAATTTCTCAACAAATTCACAAATATATAATGCCTGGGATTCCCTGGGGAAGTGATAAAAATGAAACTAATACAATGCTGGCTTTAATTTGTATGTAGATTTAGTCATAGTGAAGTCAGATGATGCCTGAATACCCCTAAAGGCACCAGATCCCACCTGATCTTGGAGGCTAAGCAGGGTCAGCTCTGGTTAGCACTTGGATGGAAGACCACCAACAAATATCAGGTGCTGTAGGCAATAGATACATTAGAGGAAGGAACTGGCAAAAACACATTTGAGTATTCCTTGGCTAAGAAAACCCTATGAAATTCATGACGTTGCCGTTAAGTTGACAAGCAACTTAAAGGCACACACACACACAGTCAAATGATGACTGATTTTATTTGTAAAAATATTTCACAGGAAGTACACATAAGCAAGCTTGTGTGTTTTGCCTCCAGCCTAGTTTACTTGAGCTTACACAGTTTTCTGCCAGCTAAGGCCTCTGCAAAATGTATCCCTATTTATCCCTCCTCATACATAGGATATCTATCTATCTTTGTCTCCCCCCAGTGACAGCAAAAGAAAATGTCCTGCTTTGTATATCAACTACTGCAAAGACTGCTAAATGTGCCGACAGGGCAAATCAATGAGATCCCTGGTTCAAAAACCAATTCCTTTAGGATGGTTAAACTATTAAAACCAAAATGTATTCTTGCAGTTCAGTTCTATGCATGTCTATTCAGAAGCAGGTCCCACTGCATTCTATGGGATTTACCTCTGAGTAAATAGTTTAGGATTGCATGGTGGGGATTCCCCCCCCCCCCCCAGCACAAGAAGACCGGTAAGGGTGGCCATTTGCAAATGAAGATAGGACACTTGCACCTTTCTTAGTTGTGTAGATGAGATAATGTTTGCAGGTGTAGCTTGTGATGGCATCTGGCCATCCTAACAAAGGTGCAACTACTGGGTTATGTCCAAATTGAGGGCACTGATCCATCCGTAAGAATTCTTTCCTCAATTGAAATTTTCCTTCAATTCATAAATTTATCATATTGCAATGTTAATAAAATGAGCATTTAAAAATACAGTATCAGGCATCCCAAGAAAATCAGCAGGCAACATTACAACAGAGCAAATAATCTAGGTGTGAATGATGTTTAATGTTTCATTCCCTGCAAGACTAGAAATTTGGGTCTGAGGAACTTTTTCATTTGGATCAAAATTAGGGGTAATGCCCTCCTTTTATCTATCCTGCAGGTATACCCCTCCATTCTAACTAAAACACAGAAGATGCACTACAGGATTCTTTCATGTATTTCAGGAATTGGCTGAAGTCCACAAAAGCCTGTGCCAAATTAAGCTTTTTAGTGTTTATATTCCCTTTGTTATTTTTGATGCAAAACTTGACATGGCTACCACCAGAAAGGCTTCCTTGTATATCATTAAAAATGAATGAATGAATGAATGAATGAAGCATTTATTAGTAATAAATGAAAAAGTGTCTTCCCTTGATAGACACTTGTGGACTAGCAGCCAGCACTTAACGAAAGGCATTCATGCTTCCCACAGACCCCTGATGGAAGGGCCTTCTGAAGTTTGGCTGATCTTGATCCCATTTGCATCAAGAATACAGACATATACCATTTCTATTACTGGTCTTCTCCTTAACAAAACTGACCTATTTCAGAAGATTGCAATTCTAGCAACACACCCAGCACAGTAGATTTTATCCACAACAATGGTTTATAAAATATTATAAAAGGGTTATTTCACAATAAATAAGGAGGCTTCTTTACCATGATTTTCCTTTCCAAAAAAACAAGAGGAGCCCAACTGGTAACTGCCAACTCTCTTATGGCTGGAGGGGAGGGGGCAGGAGACTTGATCTAGGTGAGGCTTCCTTCAATTTCCAGAGGATTCTATGTGAGGCACTGCTGAGAGTGATAAATAGCATGGTTTTATATGCCAGATAGTCCTAAAGAGCCAGGGATTGCTACAAGAGATTTAGAACAGCTGGTGATTTAGGATTTATTCTCACAGAATTTCAAAGCTTTCAATTTATTAAAATGTTTTAATTTCCTCTGTTGAAAAGATTGTCACCCAGTTCCTCCATTCATGATTTGAAAGGACAGCTCGATTTACTCAAAGAGAGGGCAACGAAAGTTTGGGATAACAATAAACCTAAGTGTGCAGCAGATCTTGCTAGAGTATCTTCACCATATGTGTAGAGGGACAGTAAAAATAACTAGAACCCAGATGCTCATGCCAGGCTCCACATTCTCCCAATCTTAAGAACCCAAGCTTTTACCTCGGATCCACTTATAAAGCCACTCAGAAGCTACTTTAGACACTGACCTCAAGAGTCCAACAGGCTATGCCCTCCTTTTGTCTCCAGGATTGGAAGCTGTCCTCCAACATCCTTATACACTGGGAAGGTTGTGACACTGTCAGGATCAAGGAAGGGAGGCTTTCACCCTAGGGTTTGTCACCTTGTTCAGAATCTGGTCCCCAACCTTTGTGAAGCTGAAGCACCATTTGTTTCAACAGTGTCCAAAAGTGTGGTCTGGACAGAGGACCAGTTCTTTAGTAGACATACTGAAAAAGCAAGTTCTAGCCTCAGTTCTAGATCATGACAACAGAGGGAGACAGACAAAGTTGCCTTTCAGTATCAGCCACCAACCTTCAGGCTCTTGCATATGTGCTACTGCCCCTATGATAGAACTACAGACTGGCTGAAAACTGAACGGTTTGCAAACTACACCCAGTATAACAACTTACCACTTCTGTGAAGGGGCTAGCCCTAGAAGAAAGTGGAGGTCTCACAGCTGTGTTACAAGAGGATGCTGGTCTTGTGGCATTCCTAACATCTAGGGAGGATTCCTAACTGTTCCCTTCATGAACCACTAAAATATAAGACAATTGCTCTGCCATACTGGTTTGGCCTACATATTATCAAGTTTATAGGCCTGCCAATCTAAACCTGTAAGACAAACAAATAAAGGGCTGCCACTCACAACATTACTTTAATAAAACAAAAAAGAACCCCCCCCCCAAAAAAATCCAAGTCAATTTAAAAAGTTAACAGCTACCATTAACTTTCCAAGGCCCATTTTTAGATAGTTACAATTTAAATTATAAATTTAAAAAGTAACTTCCCTTTCTCATTCTAAAACAGTTCCTTTTAGTCACTTTTTAGGAAAGCATCAGAATGCTACGGAATTGCTGGCCTGTGATACAAAACACACCTAGGTAAGGAGACCACACACCCTGTAACTATAAAAGTTACTGAAGCACTGTTACAGTCACACTGCAAAAAGAGTTATCCCTCAACAACTGCAATGTTTAGTATGCCTTAGCTATTGCAACAATAATTATAATAATAATTACTAGGAATTTTTTATTATAACTAATTACTTTCACACTCTGAGAGTGGGGAAGGTGCATAGGTTTGGGGGGGGCATGCAAAGCAGAGTTGTGTGTGCATGTGTAGAAAGATACTGACACAGCAGTAGGAGAGGGACTGCAAGACCTGAGCATGCCTAAGCAAGAGGAGAGAGAAGAGGAAGGAAGGATATGACAGGACAGCAGCACTGGGTTCAAGCCCTTCCCTGTTTATGTTTATCATGGCACTAGGATTTTTCTGCTTTCTAATATGGACCTGAGGAAAGACTTGGTGATCAACCCAAGTTAGCCCTGTCTGGAGAGAACTAGGTCTGATGAAAGAAGAGGCAGCATTCTGGGACCATACTTCCATGGATCATGGCCTTTTTTTCTGTTTATTTTATTTTATTTTATTTTTTGCAAATGGATTTGTTTGCTTTAAAAAAATCTACTAAAATATATTTCTAAAAAAAATTAAAGCATGAAAATAGAAGGAAGGTGGGGATTGGGGGAGGGGAGAGGAGGGTGAGAATGCCAGCCAGAACTGCCAATACATCAGCAGGGCCTCCCCTATGAGCTCATACTACCTGTGGTGCCTAAGGAAGCAAGGCCCGTATTTAAGAACATTTGTTTTTGAAAGGAGACAGCACAAATGCTTTCTTTCTCCTCTGCCAAAACAAAAACAAACCAAAAACAGAAAAGAAAAAAACGAAAGAAAGGAAATGAAAAAAGGTGGAAAACAATTCTACAAAAATCAACTTAGGAAATAAGAACCATTGATTGGGGGGAAAAAAGAAGAGAAGGTGGGCATATTTACTGGAGGCCCTCCGCAGAGGTGCCTGCATCGCCGTCATGGCTGCCCGTCTCAAAGCTGTGCTCCACCCCCATGATGTCTGGCTCCATTTTGCCAGTGTCGTTGATGAAGGTCGTGTAGGTATCGCCCTCAGCCATCAGTAGTTTCAGTTTGGGGATCCAGCTCTTACGGACAACGCGCCGTGCGTTTGTGCACATATCAGCAGCAATAGCGTTCATCTCGCTTTCCTTAAAGTTTGGGGCAAAGTTCTGGCAATAAACTGAGACAGGGAAAGGATGCAAAATTGTGATTGGAGCCAGTACAGCACCAAATGGGGACAATTCCATACCTCTTGTTTCCCAGTGCCAACATCTGTCTGGGGTCTGCCAAAATGCCAGTATAACTGACACTTAGCCAAGTCTACAGCTACTGCATCCATTAAGAAACAGGACCCATTTTGAAGTCTTTACATGCAGTGCTAAGCTGATTTCTTCTGCTGTGATCACTATGGATTTGAGGATCCTGAAGGATCTGACTACAACACACAGCCCACTGTTCTGATGCAACACAGCTACAGACAATTCCCAAAACTCTCCTTCAAGAAGGCTCTGTTTGTCTCACATACCCTCCAGCCCTACCCCAGGGACTTTTTAGCAGATACTTACACTTCACAGCATGCAGCACCCTGCTGTCTAGAGGTTTCCTGCTAGGGTCGTTGGTAGAGGAGCGGATTCCAGTGCCGCAACTGTTGGCGAGGGTGTTCCTAGCAAGCAGTTAAAGAGAAAGCAATAAAACCTAAACAGACTGGCTATCTCCGTCCCCTTCTCCCAATTGACAGCTCAGTCTATCTCTATCTAGATTCAGCTGAAGACCCAGTTCCTATCCTGTTCTGTCTCTAGCAAAGTTCTTTAGGAGCTCCTTACCTCTAAAGCAGAAAGATATATGGGTTCAAAAAACCCAAGCAAACAAGGGAGCAGGGAACCAGACAGACACAGGACTCCTCTCCTAACACATTCCTTGAGAACTTACCGGTCAAAGAAGGACGCTAATAGCCGTCTGAGCAGCACTTTGTGCCGTGTCCCAGCACTGACGTGACAATTCATCAGCTGTGCCCGAGTAATGTACACATTGGTACCTATGTAGAAAAGTGAAAGGGGGGGGGGAGAGGGAGAGAGAGAAAGAGAAAGAGAGAGAGAGAGGCAAAACCTATTGTAAAAACACAAAAGTTCCACATTGGTTTGAGACCAATAAGCTGTCTAACCAAGTATCACCTTTTCTTAAATGCTTTGTGGGAGCAACAAAACCTCATGTAGTTCTGATTAGATCCATTCAGCCCCTTTCCACTTCCAATAACATATGGAAAGTGATGCTAAACATGAGGTCATTAATAGATGCCTCTTTTGTGAGCCTAGCCCAGTCTTTGCAATTCAGCTGCACAAGTGGCCTTGGTGAGGCTGCATATTACATCCCATGATTGTTATACAGACCTTTGGGGGACATGCTTGTGGCTAGTAACTTTGGCATTTCAGTAATCCTGGGAAGACAGATGCAAAGATTAGAAAGCAAAAAGAGAAAGTTTGGAAAAACTAAGAAGCAGGATTGAGACCTACTGGGCTGGAAGAGACTTTGGTTTTGAGCAATCTGTTCTGCTGGGCAGGAAGAGGAAAGACAATCAGCAGCAACCAAATCTCTCAAAAGCACTCTATGTGGGATGCCATGTGCTAGATACTACCAAGTTAACTAGAGCGCTAGGAGAGTTTCTGCCTTTCCCACCCAACAACTGAGCATCAGTCTGCTTGCTGTCAGTGCAACAACCCTGAACTCTCTAGTAGGGCCAAGGAAAATTATAATGTGGATTTACAATCAAGCACATTTTAGAAATGGATCTCCTTTGACACTTCCCCCCCCCCCCCCGCTTCTCTCTCAGCAGGATTTAAATTGAAAGAATGAGCTTCTCTACTTGAATTCAAGACATTCATTTCAAGCATGATTTCCTCACAGAGTTTGCTCTCAGTCTAAAGCAGAAGCCACAATAAGGCCCCATTTAGCTCATTTCAACTGATCCACCATGGCAGAAAACACCATGGAGAAAAGCTACAAGGACTGGAAGCCGATCTGCCTGGGTAGGCTATCCCAAGGGCTAATCAGGCTCTGTGGCCATGTGCACATTTAGGGCCAAGGCCATGTCTAAACAAAATAGCAGATGCATAATTTTAGCTTGTTATTCCATGAGCTCAATCCCCTCACCATTGCTTGTATTTATGGGAGGTGCAGGGCTGTATGACCAGATTTACCAGTTAACATTTTATGGGGGTGGGTGGGGTAGGAATTCTGGATTTGAGGGGCCTTTAAGAAAAGCTGTCACAGAAGGATCAGACTACCAGAATTCCAGCATGATATATGCTAACAATCAGGACTGCCTTGTTTTGGGGCATGAGATCAAACGTACACATACTCACTGAACAACACAACCAAAAAAACACCTCCCCCCCCCACACACACCAAAAGCCTCAGTCCATCAGAGTGGAATGATTCTCAGTTGGCAAGTAACCAGGCTCTTACTGGCTGTAACTAGTTCAAAGCCAATAAGCTTCCCCACACTTCCATATGAACTCTTGACACTAATGGGCTAAGGCATTTTTCTCACCTATCACAAGTTCCAGTTTCTCAGCTGGATCACCTTCGTCGTACAACTTGGGATGGCACCGGTTCCCAATCTGGTTGATAAGCTCAGCTGGCAATGAAGCCAGGTCCTGTCGCACTCGTATCCGGTTACGAGACTCGGATTGCACCTGGTCTGGCAGCGCTTCCACTTTCTCTGCTGGGCAAAGAAGGCAGGGAAGGAGAGGTTTTGGGGTTCTTTTTTTAAATGAAGAAAATTGGTGAAAAGCAAGTAAGGAATGGAAGTGGAAATTGTAGGATCCAAAGAAGAAGACATTCTTCCCTTCTTTAAAAGCTTCTAAATCTGCAACCACACAGACACACCATAAGAATTATTTATGGATTCGTTACCATATCCCTTTTTAAAACGGAATCACAAGAGCTACGCCATCTGCCAAGAACAGAAAGCCATTTAACAGTATATGTACTGGATCTTTTCAACAGTAGACCAATGGCAGGGGATTGGATTGAACTAGTTTAGTGGTTTGCTCCAATTCAATGATTCTAAGTGTGAGAAATGCTGGTTACTTTTATTGCCAAAGGGAAATGTAGGCCAGTGGTGAGGAAAGACCTTTGCTTAAAATCAAACAAACACACGCTCCCTGAATTCCACCTGTACTTTAAGAAGTATTACTGTTTCCATTATTCTATTCCTGGACAAGGTGCTGGTTGTGGCTGCTCAGCTCTAGGGCAATCTAAGTGAACCAGATTATCTCAGGGGTAGGCAACCTTTCCCCTTTAAGGGCCGAGGGACTTCAGCTCCTAGAAGCCTCAGCCATGTTGGCCAATAGTCCCATGTTGGCCAATAGTTCCTGGGATTCTGGGAGCTGAAGTCCCTCAGCCCTTAAAGGGGAAAGGTTGCCTACCCCTGGATTATCTAAATCAAGTGATTCCCAAACTTTGGTCTTCCAGATGTTTTGGACTTCACCTCCCCAAATTCCTGATTGTTAGCCCAAAGAATAGGGCTTCTGGGAGTTGAAATCTAAAACATTTGGAGGACTGAAGTTTGGGAAACACTGATCTAGGTCAATGCTTCCCAAGCTATCTGATACAGGGGGCTTGACAATCCCCCCCCCCCATGTGCCAGAGAACGGAACTGTATTTGTGTCCATTGGCTACAATTCTTTCTTTCTTTCCTAGAAACTTACCAGAGAGGGGCAACCAATGGATCATGGACTGGCATGGGTCTATGGACCATCCCCCCCTGGACATGGGGAAATATCTCTCAATTGATTCTGCTGGCCTTCTTCGCAGCTTTCAGTACTGTTGAGCATAATATTTTTCTGAATCACTTGTCTCAGATGGGACATAGAGCTTGTTTTACTGTTTGATAGTGGTTTCAGTCCTTTGTGGATGACAAGTTCAAAGGTTGGTGCTGATGAACAGGGACTCCTGTTTGCTCCCATAGGAAATGTCTTTCGGTGTTTTGTGGTTCAATGCCACCAGTGTGCTGATGATATACGACTGTATCTCCCCTTTCCAACTAAATCCGCTGAAACTGTTCTGGTTATGCTTCTGATATTGGGATAGATTTGATGAGGAAAGACAAACCGAAGCTTAATCCAGAACAAGACAGAAATGCTTCAGTTGAAAGGCAGCTCAGAGAATAAAGATTCAGCCTTTGCTGTACAGAATTATATTCCTTTTAAAGGTTGTTTCTAGTTTGACTGAACCTGGATGTCCAGGTTTCAGTAGTAGACAGGAGTGTGTTTGTACACTTATGGCAAACATGCTAACTGTGCCCATTCCTGAAAACGTCACGTTTGACCATGGTAATACATACTTTTGTTACATCCCATTTGGCATACCTTTAAAAGTGTTCAGAAATTTCAGTTGAGCCAGAATGCTGTGGTATGACTGTTAACAACGAAAGCTATAGGAAGCATATGGCTTCCTTCACTGGCTAACAGTCTGTATCTGGGAAAAATTCAAAGTGCTGGTTATGAGCTGTCAAGCTCCATGTAACCTGTGACCAGGCTTCCTTACAAACCTGCCTGAATGTTAAGCTATTCAGAGGAGGACCTTCTCTCAGTTCTGCCTGCCTCACAGGAATGTGTGATGGGGACATAAGAGAGGGCTTTCTTGGTAGAACTTGCTGCTGTGAGAAGGTAGTCTGACTATCTCTCTCTGTTGTGTTTTTGAAAATTGCTGTTGATCTTTTTATTCAGACAGGTCTCTGTGGCATTTAAGTCATGTTAAGAGTTCAAAAGGGCTGCTGTTTCATTTCATTCATGTGTTTTAAACCATATTTTAAAAATATAAGTTTTATGTTTTAAATATACTGTGAGCCTGCTGTATTGGCATGCTAGCTATTCACGGATTCGTGCACTCACAGATCACCACGGCCCATTTTATTCAATGGTGCTGCATGCACGCTGGATGCACTCACACAGCTCTGCACATATTGCTGCCATTGAATAAAATGAGGTGCAGCCATCAGCCTTTTTCCTCATCCATGGGGGAGGGGACTGAAACCAAACCCCTGCAGATGGAAAGGGATGCTATATTTGCTTCTATTTGAATCTTACTGTAATTAGCACTCTCAAGTGCCTTTTTAAGCAGAAAGAATGGATATAAATGCAATTCATTAAGTAAGTAAAATCACAGAAAAAGATTTCACCCACACTGAATGATTGGAGGGTATTTGTGCATATACACAAATGCAATATTGATGGGGTGGGGAGACTAACCCATATTTGAAAACATACTTTTTATGTTATCTGTCTGCACTGAATATCTCAAATAAGAGCCTGCTGTGCATCACCACCACCAACACATCTTTTGAGGATATTTCCCAAGGTGCATCCCAAAACCTTGGCCATCTTTACAACAATCACATGGTACAATGTTAAAGAGTGAGAGAGGAAATGAGACCTTGTAAACTCCACCTTTCTCAATACCCTGTACCATGTGGGTGGCTGAAGTAATATCTAAACCACAGAGATGCCATGGCCCAGAGTGTATTTTATTTTTAAATACCTATATAGTTTTTCTCAGAGGCTTCAAAGTGGAACACAACAGAGTTAACAGAACCAATTTAAAATAATGAAAACAAAACAACAATTGTACAGAGATAGAAGTGAAGCAGCAACAACTCAGCTATCAAAAGCAGCTTAGAAAGATTTTCAAAAGTGTGTCCAAAAAGATAGCAAGGAGACAACTAAGTGTGCACGGGCAGAATGATCTCCAAAATTTCTTTGATCTCTTCAACAGCAGTTCCAGGTAGAAAAGGCACATTTGGAAGCTACCAAGTCATGGATGACAGTCCTAGCAGAGCTTGGGAGAGTTATGTTTTTGGGTCACTTTTCTTAGAATCTCCCAGCTAGCATGATCACTGCTCACGAAGACTGGAGAAATCTAGGGAGATCAGATGCCTGAAAGTAATGGGAGCAAAGCAGGATACTCCCATCACAATCGTGCGATTGGGACAAGAATATCAGATGATGTCGCCATTATCCCCTCTGTGGGGAGGAATTCTCCCATTTCATTTCATTTCATTATTGGGAGTTCCCCATTAATGAAAAGTGATGGGAGAATTCCTCCCCATGGACGGGACAAGGATGGGATAAAGGTGATATTGCGTGACGTCATCTGATATTCTTGCCCCAGTTGTGCAATTGTGACGGGATCATCCTGCTTTGCTCCTGTCACTTTCTGGCATCTGATAATCTCCTAGGAATTGTGGCCCAACAAAAGGACTTTTTCCAAACTCTGAACCTCAAGCTTCTATAACAGGGGTAGGCAACCTTTCCCCTTTAAGGGCTGAGGGACTTCAGCTCCCAGAATCCCAGGAGCTATTGACCAACATGGGACTATTGGCCAACATGGCTGAGGCTTCTGGGAGCTGAAGTCCCTCGGCCCTTGAAAGGCAAAGATTGCCTACCCCTGTTCTATAAGGTCAACCATCTTGCTGCTTCTGCACTTCTGAATATGGGTATTCAAAAACCACATTTCAGAAGGCCTGAGTATTTCACACTCGGAAATTCAAGTAAGAAGAAATAGAGAGGGACAGAGGGTATAAAGTCACTCACTGACACAGCTACTGTGAGAACATGAGAAAAATCACCAGCAAAAACATCCAGCAAATTAATCTTTGTTTACTCGCTCAGTTCATTTACTCACAGAGTCTACTTAAAAAGCACTGGTCATTATCTTCCCTATAAGCCACACATTTAAGGAATTATGTTTAATATTTAGACATTTTCAGTCAACCCTAAATAAAACTTTTGTAGATGGGTCTACACAGAGCTGCTCACTTTAGAAGACTGATCAAGGTTAGCCTCTGAGCCTATGAGAAATGTAGAATTAAATGCCAGTTTTTTTCCTCACTCAATGGTAATATTTAACCAGAGCTTGGAAAATTTACCTTTTTGAACAAAAATCTCAGCATAGCTAGTTTATTTGATCTAATACTGACCTTAAACTAAACTCACTGGGATATTACATGAACATTACAGGAAGGGCTGCTAAATACTAACTAGAACATTTCACATACATCCATGTCATAATATGCAAGAGTGTTACATGCTTGTTCATTTTGACACTGAATGAACACAGATGTAAACAAAACAGAAAGCCAAGACTAACAGAAACTCCCCACAGCACATTTTTTGTTACCCAGGCATGAGGAAAAAAGACATGCTTTTGCCTAGTATGCGACACAGTGCAAATAGACAAGATTACTGTTCACCATGCATATCCAGCTCCAATACTTGTCATACTGTTTCCCAGACTCCAAGATCTCCCTCACTACTCAGTTTGACCTTGGTGCAGATTTGTTTTGAAAAAACAAAAACAAAACAAAAACATAATTAAATACACTATCTAAATAACTAGCACAGAGACCAGGAATATCACTCATGGGCAATCCACATTTGACACTCACCCGTTTGTCCTACATTCATCATGCTGTACATAGTGTACATGTTGCAGATCTGCCGGTACTGTTCATCAGAGCCCTCCTCAGGAGGATCCTCCTCTTCATCTTCCTCGTTGTGGTAGGAGCTGGGGCTGTCGCTGGTGTAGGCGCTGGAGGTGCCAGGGCTCGTCTGGTCTGAAGTGCTGGGGCCACTGACCACGCCTGCCCCTCCACCTCCTCCCGTTAGGGCCCCCTGCTGCGGCTGCTGCTGCTGCTGCTGCTGCTGGGCGGCCTGTTGCTGCTGGGCTTGTTGCACTTGTTGCTGCTGCTGCTGCTGCTGCTGGGCCTGTCGGTTACCCCCACTACTCAAATCCTGCTGGGAGGAGATCTTGGCCATTTTGCGGCTGCCATTACTGCCACCACCGCCACCACCTCCCCCTTCTTTCTGGCTGCTTTCCCAGAGCCTCTTAACCACAAACGTGCACTGGACGGAGTCCGAGTCCTGCTGCTCTGTCTTTACGCGAGAGACCAGGGGCAGGGGTGTATTACCGGAGGGCCAGGTGGACGTCTGTGCCACAGGGCTCTGCGGCTCAGATGAAGGTGTCTCCTCCGTGTGCAAGCCTTGGGAGTCACAGCTGGGTGAGCTGACCTTCAGGAAGAACTCAGTCCCCTTCTCCATAATCTCCTGGATCTGCAGGAAGCCTGCCGTGTACATGAGCAGGAACTGGTCACCCACATTCATGCTGAGGCGGCCAGTGTAGCAGAAGCTGAGAATCTGCTGGAAGGACTGAGGTTGCACGGCACCTGGAAGCTCCACTACCGTGCTCTTGCTATTGTTGAAAAGGTCCCGGAAGTAGCAGCTGCTGGCAGCCAGCACAGCCCGGTGTGCCTTGAAAGCATGGCCTTTCACCACAACAGAAACATCACAGTACAGGCCCTGCAACCGCTGCTCATTCAGGCACTCCAGGATGCTGTTACCAAAGTTGGGGATCTCCATCTGGAGAATCTGAGCCATCCTCTCCTCCTCCTCCTCACTTGGATGGGTACACTAGAAAGAGAATAAGGGTCCAAGAGGTTGTACACAGCATAAATACAGAAAGAAATAAAGAGAGCCAACAACAAAGGGAAGGCAATGGGAGAGGAGAAGGAGATAAAAAGGTCAACCATTTTGTTTTACTGTGTGGTTGCTTTCCCTTCAGGAGCAGAAAAAGTTACCATGAATGATAGCAGAGAGGATAAAATATGCAGCCCACCTTATTGACCATTTGATGTGCTCTATTTAGAAATAGTGGCACAAACATATTATTTCCCCCCCTAAGTTTAAATAACCAAAATTATTTTGATATATACTAAGAATGAGGCTGCACCAGAGCCTACTTAACTATTACAGGACTGAACAATGTATATTATAAAGTTGGGCTGAAATGCCAACTGAATCATAGTGATCTAAGAGTACCCATTTACATACACATTATACCACCATGAATACATTTGATCTCATCTGACTTCAGGATCGAAGCAGGTTTTGTTCTGATGATTACTTGGAATAAAGAGTATCAGGGAATACTAGGGGTCTTCAGGGAGAGCTAAGAAAGAATCCTGACGCTTGGAGAATTGCTACAAGTCAGCTGAGATAAATGGGTGAGGTAGACCAATGGTCTAGTCTAGTTAACAGGCACCTTCCTATGTTCCTGTGGCAAAACCAAGGTTACACTACACCTTGTGGCTGGTCCCACTTCCCCATAGCTCAGAAAATGGCAATACATACACATCTGTGCAACACTTGTAGTAGGTACATTGTCTGTTGTGAGGAAAGTTAAAAATAGAAGCAGCTCAGATGTTAAAGTTTTAGGAGTCACTAGGTCGGGAAGAGGTTACCTGTAAATTCACTATACAGGTGTGAGTGTTTGATGTTCAACATAATTGAAATAAAGTAGAACAGATTAGTAACATGTGTATTTTTACACAGCTTTATGAGTTTTTTTAAAGCAATTATTATTATTATTATTATTATTTATATCCCGTCCCTCTGCAGAGCAATCGTAGAAGTAGAAAATTTAAGATGTAGATAATATGAAAGAAAGTAAAAATATTCACTTTAGTGTGGAGAAGACTATGCAGAGAAGGCCAAAGCAAGAAGGAGAAAGAGGTTACTGTCAATAATGAGGAGAATCTTGTGGAGCTAGCAATCTTCTGTATACCCAGTTTGTGACAAACCCAGGTCAAATTTTGGATCTAACGTTTAGTCACTAAGCACACACATCTATTTTCTGGCCAACTGACAGAGAGAGGGAAGTATGGTATATTGGGCAGAGAGGCATGAATGCTCAGGATAAGATTTCTCAAGCAACACCCTCCTTGTTCCCACTTTTGATCAAAATCAACTGTCTTGTCCAATAGACAAAAAATAAAAACAAACAAAACAAAAACAGAAAGGAAAAAACCCACTCTCTTTACTTGAAGCCTTTCTTAAATATTTCTCATTGTTACAGTTAACAGACCACACAAAACACTACAGCTGTGGATCCATCGGCATTGGCTTCACCAATGGTATTTTGAAAAACTGGGTTGAAGAATGGGACTGCACACTGCTACAAAGTAGGCTTTTCTGTGGAAGTATCAGTAGGTAGTAAAAGCTATTTTGTAAGCTTACATTTTAAGTAACCTCTCTCGCAGCATTGTAGCAACAGAAGGGAAGCCATAAGGCCATTTAAGTTCAGCCGCATGCCTGGAGGCAGAGGATTCCCGATATCCATCATCCATACTACAACAAGGCTGAAACTTTTGGTAGTGACCAAAAACCAGCTCACACATGTGCTCACAGGTTTCTCTTTATTACCTCAAAAACAAGATATTTACAAAATAACAATTACCCTCTGCTGAGATTAAGGATTATATAGGAGGACAAATCACTGGAGCTTTAGTTTCTGCTTTTTGAGCATTTGTAATGACAGGGCTGTTGGCGTTGAAAGAAACCAAAGCTCATTGCAGCTTCCAATATCAAGTCATGACCGTCCAAATCCATAGCCCCCCTCAAGTTCCAGATGGGGCTGTTTTTAAATTGCTTTGTAGCTGGCTTCTATTAATGCTCGTTTTGTTTTTTGTATTTTTGCATATTGCTATTTTGATTACATTTCACTATTCTAGCGAATTGCCTTGAACTCTGTGAGGAAAGGTGAGGGTGTAAACAGATAAAGTAGGTAAGCCACAATAGAACTGTCTGCAATCAGGGAATACGTTTTGTAATAGTAAATACGTTTTGTAATAGTAAATCTCAGCAACTGTCAGCAAATGGTCATGTCCTTCAATGGTCCTCCAAAGCAGAAACATCAAGTCTGCACCCATATCCCACACCTACGATTTAATCCAATGCAATAACCCCTAAACTGTTCACAACAGTGTATGACTTGACTATACATGCCCCCCTCCCCCATTTGCTTACTATCATAAACAAACAGTAAGTCTTCTCAAGTGCCATAAGAAAGCAAAAACCTAAGGTTGGGGGCACATGCTCATCCAAGACAGATACACCAACAGCTTACGTGTGTATGAAAGAGCTGTCAATACCCCAGTACTGTGTACATGTATAATAGCAATAACAATTATTATTATTATTTCTTACTTGCCTCTCCCCATGGATTGAGGTAGGGAACAACAATTAACAAATACACGACATCATTAAAACCACACCAGTTAAAATACAGGGCTTTAATGAGAATTAAAATGAGACTAAAATGAAAATTATTATTATTCAACATGTGATAAATAGACCCCAAGTCAGCAAAGTTGGTCTGCAAGTCCACGGAGACCTTTCAGCTCTCAAGTCTAAGAAGGAATAAGGAACCCTGTGTGACATTATAAATTGTTCTCTCTAGTGCAGGGGTAGGCAACCTTTCCCCTTTAAGGGCCGAGGGACTTCAACTCCCAGAATCCCAGGAGCTATTGGCCAACATGGGACTATTGGCCAACATGGCTGAGGCTTCTGGGAGCTGAAGTCCCTCAGCCCTTAAAGGGGAAAGGTTGCCTACCCCTGCTCTAGTGTAATGCAGAGCTCTGCGTCATAGGTAGTGTCTGTTTAAGACAAACATCATGTGGATTAGAGATAAGAAACAGCATGAATTTAAATGAAAGTTTCTGCTAAAAGACAAAGAAAACAGTCACATACTTTTTATTACTTCACATGTGCCAGCCGTGGGGGCAGGTTAAAGCTGGGTGGAATGTTAAACACTAAAAATGAATCTACTTTTTTTTAAAGCTAAGGATAAAAGGTCTTTGTCCTGCTAGGGATCATGTTTTTCCAACAGCTGCCTTTAAAAACTTATCTGTCACAAAGCACACTGAGGGGAGATACGCAGTGTGAAGAATGATACTGTGAAGATGGAGACAGAGAGGGCAGATCCTGGGCTCTGAAGATGTGGCATAGAGACTGTTGCTTTCTGAAATGTATGTCACATATTTGAAATTTCTGAAATTTCATGTATGTAGGCAGCAACTGAAACATCATTTCAAGGTGGGTTGAGCAGAACACAAGTGGTACAATTACATTTTACTTCCCCATACAGAGTTTTGCATTCAGAATGTGCTGCTAAATTTGACTATCTTTGGTCCATATTTTGGTTACCAGATTTAAAAAAAAAATCATACCAAAGATAGCTGTCTGAAAAGCTTTCTATTTCTGAACAAAACTGAAAGTCTTCTTCTAACATGATAAAGGCATACCTCAATTAACAAAGCCTTTGACATAGAAGCTCCTTTTCACAAAGCCTTGTAATGCTCCCAGCCTCCTCTTTTCATGCTGAGTAAGAAAGGGACAATCTTGCTCACTATTTCAGGCAGCAATGCCTTGGGCTCTCCCTGAGCAACCCTGAAAAGTCCACAGTACGGATATTGCTGAATTGGAAACCCTTTCCAAAAGTAGTAAAGGTTGATTATCCCTTATCCAAAATGCTTGGGACCAAAAGTGGTCTGCATTTCAGATTTCTTTTTTGATTTTGGATATCTGTACATAATGCAGTATCTTGAAAATGGGATCCTAGTCTAAACACAAAATTTATATTTCATATATCCTTTACACACATAGCTTGAAGGTAATTTTACACAATATTTTTAAATAATTTTGTGCATGAAACAAAGGCTACATTGACACTGCAGAATTAATGCAGTTTGACACTGCTTTAACTGCCATGGCTCAATGCTTTGGAATTCTGGGATTTGTAGTTTTGTGAAATATTTAGCCTTCTCTGTCAAGAGTTCTGGTGCCACCACAAATTACAAATCCCAGGATTCCATAGCATTCAGCCATGTCAGTTAAAGTGGTGTCAAACTGCATTACTTCTGCAGTGCAGAGGAAGACAAAGCTTGCGTACATTCAACCATCAAGGGTGTCACTATCTCAGCAACCCATGAAAGATGTTTTTTGGAATATTTTGGATTTTGGAATTCTGGATAAGGGAAGCTCAAACTGTCTAATTGTGGGGTGAAAAATTCATAACAATGGAGACAAGGGAAAGAATGTGAAAATTGTCCTAACTTCATAATTTAAAAATGTACCAAATTAGTATTTACTACTTCCAATTTCTTGAAAATACAGTATCTGCCTGGTATTTTTATCTTCTATGATTGAAGATCATAGTGAGAAACATTTAAAAAAAACACAGCAGAACATATTGCAAAATGTTTGTCCTCCTGCCCTTTCTCACATGAAAATAGAGACCCAATCTGTAGAGATAGAGCTATGGATGGAAGACTCTGAGAGGGTTCGATATAGTCCTGTGCTTTCCCTCTGTTTACCTATTCAGTGTGTACAGACACAGCAATAGACCATTAGAGGAAATGGAAGGTCAGAGCGTGCTTCTCTGAAACCTACAGAAAGCACCAAAAGAGAAGGCTGGATGGAAATATGGGAAGTTGAATTATAGAGTTGGAAGAGACCACAAGGGCCATCCAGGTTCTGTTTAAAGACCTCCAAAGAAGGAGACCCCACCACTCTTCCAGAGAGTGTGTTTCACTGTTGAACAGCTCTCATTATCAGAACGTTCCTCCTAATGTTTAGTACATGAAAGGTATCCCCACGCATCCCACTGTACAGCTTGACTACATACCAGGGCAGACAAGGACATGGGGAAGGAAGAAAAATGGGAGTTCTATTGAGTCCCGTCATGATCATCTGCAGTATGAACAGACTGCACCTCAAAGAACTGTATAGTTTCTGATTTTCTTCATTACTCCTGTAGATAAATGGATTGCTTCTTGTCTCCTAGTCTGCTGAGAAGGTGGCCAGATTTAAATATGTTCTCTTTCACTAAGGAGGTTAAAAGTATGATATGACAGAATGATATTTAAAAAGTATGATATGGCACAAGTGTATGTTGCTTTAATAGAATTTTAAAATATGGAAATATTTGAAATATTTCAGACTGGCACTGAAAGCAGAAATTCTTCCAAACAAGTGTGTTTAGGATCAGAGCATCCACTCTCTGTTGCAAGGATGAGGAAAACTTTCAGAGAATGTAATATTTATATTGAGCAGTATGTTGTATTTTTTAAAAATGTATCTAATCAAATAAATATTGTTCAAAAACTGGTTTGTAAGATGAACAATTTCAATGGTCTTCATGTTCTCTTTATGGTGAATGTGACCATCTTACGATTTTTATTCTGTAAAATTGCAGTTTAATGGTCTCTTAATTTTAAGAGACATGCCTTTTTTAGGCATTTTATTCAGTTTCAGAAACAGAGTTCATTCATTTACAGAACAGGAAGAATTTGCAGTGCTTTGTAAACATGAAATAGTATCAGAAAAGTAACATTGAAAAGCTTAGTTCATACTGCTTGACTTTATTCAATTAAATATGAACATCATGTATAAGCTATCATGGCATCAAAAATAGATATATGAATACTAAAGTATTTTATAGCTACATTTTAATTTTTTTTTTTTATAAAGCATGGTTTTAAAAAATCCTCAAATGCTAATATCTTATTCAAGCTTTGTTTTTCAAGACATAAGGGATGAATTTGCTATCATTCTTACAATACTACCTTAACAAATGGACAATTGTCAAACTAGAGAGCAGGGGTTGGAATTATGTGAACCTCCAGTTGTTGATGGACTGCAATGCCCAGCAGCCCTGGCCAGGACAACTAATGGTGAGGAATGCTGGCAAGTTATAGCTCAACATTTGGAAGCCCAAATACAATTTCTACTACTGCCAGAAATAGTGGTGGAAAACAAAGAGATGTCTTTAGGTTTCATAAAGAACTAGCAAAGCAAATAATACAGAAATGATCTAATGCAATGGTTCTCAAATTGTGGGGTGAGACCCCTTGGGGGCATGAGAACTGTTGGTGGGGAGGTAAGACATGGAGGCCCTGATCCTTCACTTCCCAAACTTTTCCTGTCCTGGAGGGGGAGAGTACTTGGAGGGTATCTGTGTGGGGCGGGGGGGGGGGGAGAAGGACAAAAAGGAGATCGCTGGATCATGGCCTCTGGTGGGGCCCATCCCAAGTCACAGCTTCTTCTTCCCCCACCCATCTTGTCATTGCCCTGGTTTTTATTATGATACTGCTGCATGAATATATTAATGTATGCATATGAATATGCAAATGAAAATATGCACACTAAACAAACAAAATGTTATTCATATACTATGTCAAACAAGGGAGTGTGACGTCCACATGTAGATGTAAAGGGGGTCATAAGGGCAAAAAGCCTGAGAACCACTGATCTAATGGTCTTCTGTAGTTTAAGGAACATTCTTACAAATCTCATATGTTTTAAAAATAAATCAAATGAAGTACGTGTAGAAGTACACAATCTGATGTTTCCGGCTGCAACCCCCAGTTTCTGAGTATAGGCCATTCTGGCTACTGCTTCTGGGAGTTTTAGTCTAAAACATATGGCGGTTGACAGAGGCATCTTTATAGATCTTTACAGAGTAAGAAATATAAACAAAATAAAAACATAAGCTAAAATACACACATCATAGACTGACTATACATATTGTTGTTGTTAGCTGCCCTCAAGTCGGCCTTGACTCATGGTGACCCTATGAATGAGACACCTTCAAGCCCCTGTCCTCAACTGCTCTGCTCAAGTCCTACAGGCTCATAGCTATGACCTCCTTGATTGAGTCTATCCATCTGGTGTGTGGTCTCTCTCTCTCTTTCTAGTGCCCTCCACCTTTCCTAGTATTACTGTCTTTTCTAGTGAGTCATCTCTTCTCATGATGTGGTCCAAGTATGGCAACCTCAATTCAATCATCTTGGCTTCCAGACAGAATTCAGGCTTGATCTGTTCTAGAACCTATTTGTTTGTCTTTTTGGCCATCCATGGTATCCTTAACACTTTTCTCCAGCACCACATCTCAAATGAGTATGAGTTCATTTTCTATCAACTTTCTTCAATGTCTATCTCTCATGACCATACATGGTGATGGGAAATACAATGGTTTGGACCAGGGGTAGGCAACCTTTCCCCTTTAAGGGCCAAGGGACTTCAGCTCCCAGAAGCCTCAGCCATGTTGGCCAATAGTCCCATGTTGGCCAGTAGCTCCTGGGATTCTGGGAGCTGAAGTCCCTCGGCCCTTAAAGAGGAAAGGTTGCCTACCCCTGGTTTGGACAATCCTAACTTTGGTATTTAGCTTGGTATCTTTGCACTTTCAGATTCCGTGCAGAAACGGGGCTTTAAATTAGAAAAAAACCTCAAAAGCGGTTAATTTTTCAGACGACGTCGCTGTTAAAAAGGGGTTAACCCGAACAGAAAGTAGTCAGAAACTGCTTCTTTTTACTTTCGGAAAATCCCAAAAGTAAAAAGAAGTAGTTTCTGACTACTTTCCGTTCGGGTTAACCCCATTTTAACAGCGACGTCGTCTGAAAAACTAACCGCTTTTGCGGGTTTCCCCCACCTTTTAAATCCCGTTTCTGCACAGGATTTCCTCCGTGTGATAAACTCCTTAGTCTTATTTCTTGACTGAAATTGACAATCCTGATCAATGATTGAGCCAAGATATGGGAAATCTTTAACTATTTCAATTTACTCTTTGTCTATACTGAATTCCTATATCTCTTCCATTGTGATTATTTTTGTTTTCTTAAGAGCCATATGAAGATAGGAACAAACTAAGAATTAGGAATGCAACAGTACAATGGCTTGTGCAGAAAGATAAAGAAAATTACTACAACGACCAGCGCGTGAAATAGAAGACAACAACAAAAAGGGAAGAACAAGAGATCTATTTCACAAGATCTGGGAAATCAAAGAAAAATTCAAACCAAGGACTGGGACAATCTATGACAATAAAAATAACACAATTCAAGACCAGGAAGGAATAAAAAGAAATTGGATGCAGTACACAGAAGAATTATACAAAAGAGATGACAAAATGAAGGACGCATGGAACGAAGAGCCATATGAAGATGAACCCCAAATTCTAAAAAGTGAGATGGAAACTGCAATAAGAGAAATAGTGAAAAACAAATCACCAGGAACAGATGATATTCCAATTGAACTGCTGCAGTCCACACTGACAGAGTCAACTCTAGTGCTAACCAATATATTTCAACAGATAATGGAAAACAAAGCAAATGGCCAACAGATTGGAAGTGATCAATATACATCCCTATCCACAAAAAGGGAGACACAAGAGACTGCAGCAACTATAGAACCATTGCACTGATCTCCCATGCAAGAAAAATCATGCTCAAAATTCTGCAACATAGACTCCAACCATACATGGAGAGAGAAATCCCAGAGGTCTGAGGGGTTCAGGAAGGGAAGAGGAATGAGGGACCACATTGCAAACTGGCTAATGGAGCGCACCAGGGAATTCCAAAAGAAAATCAGCATGTGCTTTATAGACTACAGCAAAGCCTTTGACTGCATAGATCATGAAAGGCTATGAAACACCCTTAAAAACATAGGAGTGCCAGCACATCTGATAGTCCTGATGATGAATCTGTACTCAGGACAAGAGGCTCCTGTCAGGACAGAACATGGAGAAACAGAATGGTTCCCAGTTGGCAAAGGAGTCAGACAAGGCTGCATCCTTTCACCCTACCTGTTCAACTTGTATGCAGAACATATTATAAGAAAACCAGGCTTGGACACAGAAAAAGGAGGAGTGAAAATAGGAGGAAGGAATATCAAGATATGCAAATGACACCATAGTACTAGCAGAAAACCTCACAGACCTGGAACACCTACTAAAGAAGATCAAAGAAGAAAAGTGCTAAGGCAGGCTTAATGCTGAACATAAAGAAAACAAAAATGATGACCACCGAGGACCTTCATAAGTTCAACCTAGACAATGAAGAAACAGAAATACTAAAAGAATTCCCATACCTGGGATCAAACATTGATAGAAATGGGGACTGCAGTCAGGAAATCAGAAGACTAAGAATGTGGAGGGTGGCTATGAAAGAACTAGAAAAGATTCTAAAATACAAAAATATACAACTCAGCACAAAAGTTAGAATCATACAAGCCATTGTATTCCCTATTACCATGTATGGATGTGAGAGCTGGACAGTTAAGAAAGATGATAGGAAGAAAATCAATGCATTTGAGATGTGGTGCTGGAGAAGAGTGCTGAGGATCCTATGGACAGCCAAAAGGACAAACAAGTGGGTCCTAGAGCAGATCAAACCGGAAATCTCCCTGGAAGCCAAGATGACTAAACTGAAGCTGTCGTACTTTGGACATATCATGAGAAGAGAGGACTCTTTGGAAAAAACAATAATGCTGGGGAAGGTGGAGGGAAGTAGGAAGAGAGGAAGGCTACATGTTAGATGGATGGACTCTAAGGGGCTTTAAGGGGCTGCAGGAATTAAGCAGAGCAGTGGAGGACAGAGGGTCTTGGAGATGTTTCATCCATAGGGTCACCTTGAGATTGACTTGAGGGCAGTTAACAACAACAGCAACAAATGTTCAACACAAGCCTGCCTTGGTACTTTCCTGTCTGACTTCCTTAATTGTTTCAGGTCTGAAGTTTTCTGCTAGTATTATGGTGTTATCTTCATATCTTAGATTATTGATATTCCTTCTTCTGATCTTCACTCCTCCTTCCTCTGTGTCTAAACCTGCTCTGCATAGTGCATTTTCCACATACAAGTTGAATAAACAGGGTGATAGATAGAATGCAGCCTTGTCTGACCCCCTTTCCAATTGAGAACCATTCTGTTTCTTTGTATGCTGTTCTGATGGTAACCTCCTGTTCTGAGTACAGGTTATGCATCAGGACAATCAAGTGCAATGGTACACCCATTTCTTTAGGATCACTCCATAGTTTTTCATGATATACAGTCAAAGGCTTTGTTGCAGTCTATAAAGCACATGCAGATTTTCTTCTGAAATTCCCTGGTGCACTCCATTATCCATCATAGGCTTGCAATGTGGTCCCTAGTGCCTCTTCCCTTTTTGAACCCTGCTTGCACATATGGGATTTCCCTCTCCATATATGATTCCATTGCTCCAGGTCTATATTCAGATGATCCAATACTGGCCACTCACATTTAGTGATCCTGCCCTCTCAAAAGTCCTAAGAAACACATAGTGACTATAGATGTCTAATGAGGATAGAGATAAGCAAGTATGCTACCTGCCTATAGGGATTTCACAGTTTCTCTACTTCAGAGGAAGCTGTAGTACAGTCAAGGCCTTAGATAAAAAAGATTTACACACCAATTTTCCCTTTTATTTAGGTTATAAGCCTTCCTGACTTTTCATGCTACTTTATGTTTAAAATTCATGAGGTTTAAAATCTTGCATTTACACCTTTCAAGAAAAAGGCATAGCCATTTTGAGTGCTGGCTGCCACTGCTTTTCAGCTAAGATGGTCACCACTGTTCCTATAATGGAGAAACAAAAAATGCAGGGGGTGGACAAGGATGGAATGTGCCCCACACTGGCAATGAATCTAGAAATCCTAATTGTTGACATGCTCCTCCCCTCAACTAGGGCTTCTGTTTCCTCAGAATTAAAGACAGAGACCAAGATTCCAGGTATCCCTCCTTTCCTGCATTGCTGTTTCTATTACATTTAATAGCATATTTCATTGTGATGGGAATCTAAACACTACAACTGCATTACAATTTAGCTGCTGCTTTCTGGAATGGCCCTTGTCAGAGGGAGGATAAACAATTTAGGGGACAATTAGGGCCAATTAGGGGTGGAGGCAGGATGAAAGAGTAAAAGGACTATGTGTTATGATCTGGCTGTTCCTGGTTTCACACCTGATCCTGTCAGGAGTACTGCTGCTCAGAGTTCAGTTGAATTACTGGAATTATAGAATCACAGAATTGGAAGACCTTAAGGGCCATCAAGTCTAACCCCTGCCATGCAGGAATACACAATCAAAGCACCCCCAACAGATGGATATCCAGCCTCTGTTTAAAAACCTCCAAAGGAGGAGATTCTACCATGCTCCAAGGCAGCATATTCCACTGTCGAATAGTTCTTAGTGTCAGGAAGTTCTTCTGAATGTTGCGGTGGAATCTCTTTTCCTGTAATTTGAATCCATTGCTCCAGGTCTACATCTTACTGTCTAAAGCAGGGGTAGGCAACCTTTCTGGAAGATTGCCTACCCCTGGTCTAAAGAGACCTCGTAGTTAAAGCCTAGACTGCTTGCAACCTTTCCCCTTTAAGGGCTGAGGGACTTCAGCTCCCAGAATCCCAGGAGCTATTGGCCAACATGGGACTATTGGCCAACATGGCTGAGGCTTCTGGGAGCTGAAGTCCCTTGGCCCTTAAAGGGGAAAGGTTGCCTACCCCTGGCCTAGACTTTAGAAACCCCACCTCCATCTCTGCCTGACCCAGAGCAAACAATTCAGCTGCTTATGCACCCCAATGGTGCATAAGTTATGAGCACAGGCCTGCTACATGTGGGGATACACGCAGAATAAATAACACTCCAGAATCAGAAGCACCTTAGATGAGCTAGGAAAAATGGCTTGGCTCCTTTATTTTCAAGACATACAGAAACAAGCACAGGTGCCTCCTCAAGAGAGCTGCAACAGCCAGCAGCGTTTGCTCTCACCAGCAGAGAGCCATCAGAACCTGGAGTTCTCCTCCGCAGGGAGCTGCCCCAGATCAGAGTTCCCTATTGAAGAGATGCTCAGGCTTTTCTCCCTCTACCACTTTCATTTCTCTTAGGAGGTTACTTTAGAAGAAGTTATTAATAGCAGCAGCATTACTCCATGCTGACAGTCCGTGCTTTAGTTAAGCATTGAACAGCCACATCACTTCTCTCTGGGTAGGCAAATCCACAGTGCATTAGTTATTCCAAGTGTTACGACTGCAGCTCTTGTGTACAAGCCATGCCTTCTTCCTTTCTGGGATGCAGGAAGGGCAAGTGGATCAGTAAAGCAGTGGTCCCCAAACTGTGCTCTTTAAGGGATTTTGGACTTTTAGAATCCCAGACTATTGGTCAGGATGGCTGAGGCTTCTGGGAGCTGAAGTCCAAAATCTCTTAAAGGGCAGAGTTTGCAGACCACTGCAGTAAAGGATACATTACTTTAAAGACTTTACTTTAGAAAGTCCCATTTTTAAGAACACAAATTTCAGGCACTCAAAACTAGATGCAATGTGGGAGTTCTGTGATTCAGACCAATTTTTTTCCCTTACAAAAAGGTTGTCCCTTACCATGACTGTTTTCCCAAAGAAAACCATTCAGTCTTCAAATTCCTATTTATTGGCATCACTGAGAAAAACTGATCCAAGCTCCAACCAATCACTGAACTCAAACATCAGACTGTCCCCCAACTTTTGACCAGGACGATAGCACAGAAGCCCACAGCTTGTTTTTTCTCTCTCCAGGTTTGCCACAGTTTCTGCAGACATAAAATTTCCTGTGCTCTCCTATTCCATCACTAATTAGATCAGGGGTCGGCGACCTTTTCTTACCTGCGGTCGGTCCCTTCCGGCGGGCCGGGAGGGGGGATGGCAGTGCACGCACATCCCCCACTGCCACGCGCACCCCCCGCCGCCGACGCTGCCTCTGCGCATGTCGCGGCCACCATTTTGTTTTCCAAAATGGTGGACGCAACGCGCGCGGCTGCCAAAACACGCAGTGGAGGTGGCGGGCGGCAGCGGGTGGCAGGGGCCGGTAAGCGGGGGTCAGCGGGCCGGAACCGCCCCACGGGCCGTAGGTTGCTGACCCCTGAATTAGATTCACGTCCTAGTAGCTTCAACAGATATAGAGGAAGCGCTCACAGATTGAGTACTGGGTCTGTTCCTCTTTTGGTGAGTTAATGCTTGATCTGTTGGCAGATGCTGTGAAAAATGGTACCTCCTATATAATACTGGGAAGACATAAATGGGGATGGACTGAAAGTGAGAGGGTCAGAGCTTATCAGGTTGTTATCTGCTAGGGCTCAACCAACAGCTGTCAAGCAGGCCCAACTCACAAGTTATCCTAGAACAGAGACTCCTTCAGTATAAAAAAGTCCATCTCTCTCTCTGTCTCTCTTTCATTCTTTGTCCTTCCTTTTGTTATAGTGTCACTCAAAAAGATTCTGCTCTTTTGTCCCTTCATAGGAGCCACCTGGCTCAGACATCTGATACCATCCCATTCTTCAGAAGGAAAGGTGTAACAGAGCCAGTGGTTCAGGGAGGATTTATACACTCAAGCAGGAATGAAGCAGGGAACAAAAGACCAGGGGCTGCCAGGGAAAATCCCTATGGGTCACTGCCTGGGTTTGTTCTTACTCCAGTGTGATCAAGAGTCTGTCTTGTCTGACAGTGCTCTGTTCAGATAACAAGAGAGTATGCAGGAATGCCACCCTAAGGAGGATATCAGCCTTCAAGAATAAGCATCTATGTCTGGTTTGGCAGAAATATATATTAACTACTAAGGGGAGAAGCACAGTTAAACCAACTGAGGGCTCAAGAAGAAAGAACTGCTTGTAAAGTCCACACAAAGAGGTGAATTTTCATTTGCTCTCCTGTACCTTGCCCATCAAAGACCTCTATAACTGGGGCAGGAGATGGAGATAAAATGTGAACACTTGAAAAGCTCCAAAACTATGGTAATCTTTTTTGAAATTCATATAGAAGAACTATCCTGTCCCTTGTTTTATATTTTTACTCTCATCTTCCCTCCAGGAGCTAAGAATGGGATACATGAACAGACATATTCATTCAGCTCTTATATCTTCACAACCAACCTCAGAAACAATGATTGGCCCAAGGTCATCAAGTGAGCTTTGCGACAGAGCAGGGATTTGAATCCATGTCCAGCCTCATCCCAAGACTCTAGCCACTACAGTGCATTAGCTCTCTTATCTTGATAAGCCCGCTCCTGTTTGGGAGGCCAACCATGGCAATCTTCAGCTTATCACTAAAATGAAGGATAAACCTTAGTGAAACAGTCTGTATACATAACTAACAGTGGCAAAACTCATCAGTAGACCAGAATGAAAAGATTTAAGAGAAGACTGGAGGGGCGTCTTATATCAGTTTTGCTCCAGGGTGTTGTGGCAAAGCATTTATCAATTAAGGAAACATTTGTGGAAATATGACTGAGCTCTGGGAGTGACCCAATTTTAGCAAGCACATTAATCAGGGTTCAGTTACCAAGCCCTGAGCTTAGGAATTATTCAAAGTCAAATAGGAATGTATTCTCCTTGCCCCACCTCACAATGGGTCAAACATGTTTAAAATATCCCATTTGGAGATGACACCCTGATCAAGATTGCAATTCAGTTTCACCTTCTGGCTTTCACAAAACTAAATTTATTTTCATCATGTTTAGCTGAACCACGATACAACAAATTCCTGCCTTTCAAACAAATAAGAGCTGTCTCCATCTTCTCTTTGGGAATGACCAGATGAGCAAAAAGCAAATTAAATATTGCTCAGTTTTTAGCACTCATTGCATCCAGAAACTAGATTATCATAGAATCATAGAGTTGGAAGAGACCAAAAGGGCCATCCAGTCCAGCCCCCTGCCATGCAGGAACTCACAATCAAAGCATCCAGGACAGATGGCCATCCAGACTGTTTAAAAACCTTTGAAGGAGGAGACTTTAATCAAAGCAGAAAATCCATATATGCTCCTTGTATGATTTAAAAATTCAGTAAGAAGGAACCAATGGACATATAAAACAAACATGTGTCTATCAATTTAACTCTTCATGAGAGCCAGCGTAGTGCAGTGGTTTGAATGCTGGACTAGGACTCCAGGAGCCCAGGATTCAAATCCCTGCTCAGACACCAAAACCCACTGGGTGACCTTAGGCAAGTTGCATACTGTCAGCGTCTGAGGAAGGCAATGGTAAACCCTTCTCTGAACAAATATTGCCAAGAATAGTCCATTATAGGTTCAGCTCAGGATCACCGTAAATCAGAAATGACTTGAATCTACACAACAACAACAGCAAGCCATCTATCAAAACATTAGGTGTGTAAGGTATCTTATCTACTTTAAATAGGGTGGGAGATGAGACAAGATATATGAAGATCATGCAACTGTTACATAGCAACTCTGCATTAATTCCTCAGCCAGATCACAAAAGGATCATATAACCAAATAACAACAGCCCCCATCAACCCAGTTTTTCCTCAGTAAAGCAGGATAACATCCGATGATAACAAATTCCTTAATACTTTGGGGTTGCTTGTGTGTTGTGAAAGGTATCCAAAGGTTAGGCCCATCCAAAGGATTATAACTAAAAATTCAGCCTTGCAGCTGCTTTCAACCTACAAGACCTCTGAGCAGCCTGCTTGCATGCATGTGTCCCTGGGTGGCTTGAATAGCAAGTATGGTAAGTAACCATCAAAAAAGTTCTTGCTCTAAATGGGAGTGACTGCAAAGGGAACCTCCATATTCACAGACAACATCTCTCCCTGTTGGTCTTTCTCAGCATAAAAAGATAGCATCTTTGAGTATGAAAAAGAAATATCAGGTGTAAGATTTAATGGACCCCAGTCCATCAGATGCAGTTGCATCTCTGTACTTACTAGTGTTGTATACAAATATTTGAGAATGGGTCATCCCTATCATATCCTGCTTGCAAACTTTCCAGGAGCATTTTGCTGGCCTTTGCTTAAGACAAAATACTGGACCAGATATTTCTGGTCCATCAAGCACCCTAAGTGTCCCCACTTGAAAACTCATAAGCTAACAAGAATAAGGGCCACTGAACTAAGTGGGTCTTACCTGTGAGCAAATAAGCAGACATGAAGAACTCAAGGACTCTTCTCATGATCAAAGATATTCACATTCTTAATATTTATGCATTAATTTTTATTAGTATATATATAAACCGTCCTCCATCAGAAGGTATCAGGACTATGAATAACATATATTTTAAATAGATTGGCTTAAAATTGTCCAAGGTTCTCAATGTCTTTTTCATATGTTGCTGGGAGATTGTTGTAACTGAGATTGCAAATTTACTGAAGTCTAGGCTAGTCTCTGTCCTTATGTAATCAGCCGTGTCAATGCAAACCAGAAAACTTTTTGTATTCTGGTACTATGGTGACAGTGGCCTTAGCAAAGCCCAGAGGGAATAGAATCTCTGTCCCCACTTGAAGACTTAGAAGCTACTACTTAAAAAGTCCTTCATTTCCTTGTTACTGACAAAACACAGAGAGACATACAGGGTGCAAGTAGTCCAAGAGGATAAAGTGGGTTAGTAGTAAGTTTAGAAATATGAGAGCTCTAGTATTCACCCTCATAACACTGTCTCCCTACAAAGCTGGCAATATAGCTCGAGTCATTACTATCTCCTGGCCTCCTGTTCCAGTTTTCTTTCTGTTTGTAAAACCCAAGTTTATGTCAGCAACAAAATGAGACTACATAATCTTTATGAAGACAAACATCCCACTGTGTGACAAATATTATCTACTTCAATTTCTTCCTTGCAAATGCAACAGGAGTAGAATTAACAAGTCTTTGCAGCTGCGGTTTACTTTTGCATTCAAATGAAAACAGGAGCCAAACTAGTTTGACAGGCCCAGAACCAGGGAAAATAACCAACTAGCAGACCTGGTAACTACTATTTATGATTTGGAGCATTTATATCCCATTTACTAACTTAGCTGGCTTACAATAAATAAATAAATAAATAAATAAATAAATAAAAAATGAGCATCAGGGAGGGGCAAAAGAATATATAGGTTTCTTCAGATTTACTCACAAAGCAGAGACAGCCTTGTCTTATGGCTTAACATTAGTGTTTACTGCAGGGGTAGGCAACCTTTTTGAGCCGGGGGCGGGTTGCTGCCCCTCAGACAATTTGGGGGCCAAAGCACCAAAAATAAATAAACAAACAAACAAATAAATAAATAAATACTTTTTTATAAAAAAAATAAAAAATTAAAAAATTAAAAAAAATATGCATGCACACTCTCTCAGCCCCAGAAAAGCCATGGCAAAACCCCTGTGGAGATTTTGCCAAGAAAACTCCAAGAACAAGTAATAAGAACAATAATCAATATCATCATGGTGGGCGGCAGCGGCGGCGGCAGGACCAGCCTGGGGCCGGTCCAAAGGCCTTGGGGAGCCGCATCCGCCCCCCCCCCCCCGGGCCTTAGGTTACCTACCCCTGGTTTACTGAGACATTGGCCCTTTTCATATAGCAGTATGATTCCATTCTAACTGCCATGGTGCCATCCTAAAGAATCCTGGCATAGGCAGTGGATTTGAATCCTCAGCCAGAGAGCTCCTCTGGTGCCTCTGACCAAACTACAAACCCCAGGACCCCACAGGATGTAGCCATGGCAATTAAAGTGGAATCATAGTGCTTTAATTGTGCAGTGTGAATGGGCCCATTGAAAAGGGTCATCCTGAAGTTTTCTTGCTACAGAGAAGAGGAGCACTCCTCTGAGGCCAACACAGTATGACTGTCTATTTTTTAATATACAAACACAGGCTGTTAGCTCCTCAGCAAGCTAGGCTGCTGTTTTATAACAGACCCATCCTTTCTCCACCATCCTGCTTTGTTTCTTTATTGGCCATGGAGGATGAGAAAGTGATCCATCCTGCCTCTTTTAGTCTTTTCACTTACCTTGCATAGAATTCCACATTCTTGCCTATCTGAAATTCCTAATCACCTGTGGTGATGAAGTGAGCCATTAAATACCACTTTATAGACAAGTCACATGTTCTCAGCCTCAGGGGAAGGTAGGACCAAACCTCATCTGAACAAATCTTGCCAAACAACAACAACAGCAACAAACACATGATAGGTTTGCCTTAGGGTCGCTATAAGTTGGAAATGACCTCAGGGCACACAACAACAAACTATATCTAAATTTCATTGCTTAATTAATAATGGGAATTGCAAACATCTCCTTTAAGTAGTGGATTGCAATATATCTCTTTGTCTGTCCTGTAAAGTCCGCTTCCATGCCTCCTACTTTACCTCACACCATTTCCTTATATTAAAAAATACTACTATTATTATATTCCCATATTAACTGTATGTCACATTAGAAAACTTCTAAGAGTCTGGGCCAGATCAACAGAGACCAAATCTGCCACAAGAAGCAAAATCATGCAAAACTTTATTCTTCTATTTCTGTGTTCTCTTCAGTTTCTGGCAATTTCAGAGCAATTTTAAGGAGTACTTTCAGTGGAGTGACACCCTAGCCTGATCAGCATAACAAAAATGTGTTGATATTTCTATCACTCAGAAATTGTTCTGGTTCTTATTTATATACTGCTGGTCACTATGTTTCCAACAAACAGTATCATATATAAATTGTGGGAAAGTATTTATAGATTTGCTGTATATTGTATTAGTAAACCTTCTTGTTGTGTGCCTTCAAGTCATTTCTGATTTCTGGTTACCTTAAGGCGAACCTATCATAGAGGTTTATCTGAAAGATTTGTTCAATGTAGGTTTGTCTTTACTTTCTTAACTTGGCGAAGGTCATCCAGTGGGTTTCCATGGTTGAATGGAGATTTGAACCCTGGTCTCCAAAGTTGTAGCCAGTGCTCAAACCATGACACCATACTGGCAGTAGTGGACCTAGTAAGTATAAGTGAAACAATAACATTTTCCCACTCTATTCACAGATAGATCAATTTATTGAATTGGTCTACTGACCATTTCAAACCACTCTACTCATGAACTACATACATGATTCACATACATTATTTGTACAATCATCAAGAGAGCCAGCATGGTGTAGTGACTTACATGTTGGACAACAACTCTGGAGACCAGGATTTGAATCTGCATTAAGCCATGAAAACGCACTGTGTGATCCTAGGCAAGCCACAACCTCTCAGCCTCAAAGAAAGGCAAAGGCAAATCCGCTCTGAACAAATCTTGCCAAGAATACCTTGTGATAGGTTTGCCCCAGGGTCACCATAACAACAGCAACATAAGTTGGAAATTATTTGAAGGCACGCCACAACAACAATACTCATCAAGGTGTTGTTGATCTATTTCAGTGGCTTTCACAAGCTTTACTTTAAATAAACAAATAAGATTTTCCTAAGATGAAAGACATTCTCTCGCCTTCTCATCTCATCTTTTCCTTTTCAGTTTTACACTTACAAGATGAAGCAGTCAGAACTGAACACAAAATTCAAGGTGCAAATGCATCTATAGTTTATTTTGGTAAGATCTGTCACTGCATAAGCGTATTCACATATTCAAGTTACCTATGCTAGCGCATTTAGGCCTACAGCAAGTGACAAGGAAAACAGCCTAGCCCTAGAGCTTAAATAAGGGTATCGCCTGGCAGCTCCCCATATGTGCCCAAAGAGCACAAAGGATGCTCAGTAATGGGGAACACTGCAGGTTTCAGAAACCATGGATGACAAATCAAAAACTTTTTTGTTTTTGATTATTTGGAACTTCTTCGGTGAACCTGAACAGAATGTATAATCCCCTAGGATTCAAGTGACCTGTTTATATAAGAAGATTTAAAATACACATATTTTTATAAGTGGTGCAGTGACACAAACAATTGTCACAATCATGAAACCAGCACCTGGGGAGATTTTTATACATTTTGGATTTGTTGCCCGTTCTGTGCCCTTTTCAAGGCCTGGAGAACTGGAAGCAGGGCACAGATTACTATAAAAAGATATACTGTGATCCAGAATGCAATAGACTACAAAGATGAATAGTCTGTTGAAAGAACGAGCTGGGAGAAGAGGAGTACAAAATATGTGTATACTGCAAAATGCTTCCTCTATGGCTGAGCAGTCCCCTTTGATCTTAAAGCCTCAAAACTGTTTCTATGGTGGTTAGGTTTAACAAAGACCCAGGCAATAAAGTGTCCACCAGTCTACCTGAGACTTAATTCTAAAGAAGCTCCATGACACAAGAAGGAATCTAATGAGATGGAGCTATGTGATGTGGAAATGAACAAGAGAATGAATGAAGCATTCTGTAAAATTATCCCATCATATTTTTCCATTATATTTTACCCTCCAGAGACAGAATAAGGATCAACATGATATTTTGCTGTGTCTCATCTCCATCACATTCCACACCTGTGAAAGTCTTCTGTCGACTATATTTAACTATATAGTACATTATTTTACAAACTGACACCCTCTGGAAGTATTATACTATAGCTTCCATTACCCACAGCAAGCATGGTCATGTTATCAGGTTGGGAAAGGTGGGACGCGTCAAATATGTAAGAATTTAATTGACCCAGTTGGCCTGGGCTTTTTGAACCAGTTACCAAATCTTTATCCTGACTGCAACACAACGCTTTCTGTTTGGGATTAATACAAGCGGAAAAAGGTGAAATGGCTTGACTCCCAGACCACATGAAATGTTTTCTTTTTCTAGCATAGTGATTCCATTGATAGCATTCTGGCCTTCTAAAAATGATACCATAAATCTCTGCAGAAAAACATAATGAAATTCTCTACCTGTTTGGCCAGAAGTAAATCCAAATGTATTCAGTGGGGATCACTTCTAGGTGAATAGGCATAGGATTCAGATACCCATGACTTGATGCAAAAACATAACTACAAATGACCTTGACACACACTCTAGGAGACAACCTACTGTAGAAGTACTAATATCTGGGGACAAAGCTACAATCAGAGGCACACAATTCCAAGCCTTATTTAGCTTCGTGGGAAGTCCATCTGAATCAACATGCAGGTGTTTTCCAGAGCAGAGATTCCACCATACGTTTATGCAGAACTCACTACTAACTGAACTTAGTACTGCTGTGACCTCACAAAATAGTCTTGCTTTCAGCAAAACATTGTAGCTGCAATGCACAGCTACCACTCCTGAAAACACAGGTCTGAAACACACTGCAGAAATAATCCAGTTTGAGACTGCTTCAACTGCCCTGGCTCAATGCTCCCAATCCTGGGAATTGTAATTTTGTGAGACATTTAGCCTTCTCTGTCAGAGTTCTCTGGTGCCACAATAAACTACAATTCCCAGGATTCCCTAGCACTAAACCAAGGCAGTTAAAGCGGTCTCAAACAGGATTATTTCTTCAGTGTGTTTTGGACCACAGTCTTTCCATTATCTGTCTACCTCACACTAACCGAATCTCAATTTTGACAAGAACTTCTCAATGTAGCCTTAACCTATACAGCAGAACTTATACAATATTGCATAACAGAAGCTCATGTCTGGAAACCCTCTGAGAAGCTGAATGAATAGCATCTATAGTGACAGATGCTGATACTCTACATCTTCAGAGCCACTTTGGTGCAAAACTACCACGCGCTACTTGTGAAGCATGTACTTGCCAGTGAAAAATAACACTACAATTCTTCTCTGTCATGAAATCAGATATTACAAGGCAATAACTGAATCCTATGACAGAATAAACTTGGCAGTTGGAAAGGGCAGATAGGAATTCAGTAAAAAAAAACAACGCCAAGACTTAAGAAAACAAACAACATATGGTGACAAACTGAACAGCAAATCGTGGCTTACAATATTTGTTCATCATGAACTTGCTTCACCACCTCCACAGAAGTGTCCTTAAGAAGACAAAACAATTCTCCAATTAGATACAGATTATTTCTCCCCCACCGCCACACACACACACACACACACACACATATACACCTTGTGCATAAGGAGTAAACCTTCAGCATCACAGCCATAATCCCACCAATTCCAAAACAGGAGATGGTGAACTTTTAATTCCTTTAAAAAGCAGGAAGCCTTACAGCCAGGTGGGACACTTTTTGGGCTGCAAATCCCATTATCTTGGGGGGCTCATTTCTGAGTGAAGGGAGCACGCCAAACTCAAGAGTCTCAGGGTGCTCCGTCAGCACCAATCTCAACATTTCTTACCCCCCCCCCCAAAAAACAAAACCCCACAACCAACACACCAGGAAAACTTTGTGAACTACTGCGCCTCAAGCCCTATAATCCTCTCTTGCTGCTGATTTTAAGGCACCCTAAAGGTCTGGCCTAGTGCTTTGAGCGTCGGACTATGGCTCTGCGAGACCAGGGTTCGAGCCCCAGCTTGGCCATGGCAACCCACTGGGTGACCTGGGGCAAGTCACACTCTCTCAGCCTCAGTGGAGAGGCCAACTCTTCTCTGACCAAACCTTGCCACAAAAACCCCAGGGCAGGGTCGCCATAAGTTGGAAATGATGGCACACAACAGCAACAACCAAGGTCCCAGAGATGGTAAGCCAGGATGGCCGCCCCCAAAAGAAAGAAAGAGAGAAGATGCTCCAGAAGTATGTGTGTGGGGGGGAGGAGGAAGTGGGGGAGCCCCCTTGATGCTCCCCACTTTTCTTCCCTCCCTCCCTCCCTCCAATCCCATCCCAGGCCTCCCAAGGGCCCAAGGGAGCTCCAACTTTCCCCGGAGGCTGGCTCTGGGCTGGGAAGCGAGGCCACCGGGAGGACAAAGCCTTCCCTCCGGAGAAGGAGGAGGAGGGAGAGCCGGGGAATTTCGGACAGGCCTGAGAGAGAGGAAGAGTGGACGCCCGCTCCCTCCCTCCCTCCCTCCCTCCCTCCAGGCCACAGGAGGAGGCCAAGGAAGGAGCCCAGGGGGGCCTCCCCACACTACTCCCACATTATATATATATATATATATATATATATATATATATAGGCCTCCTTGCAAACTACGTCTCCCCACACCTCAAAGGACGAGGGGGGGAGATAAATGGTTCTCCCCCCCATATATATATATATATATATATGGGGGGGAGAACCATTTATCTCCCTCCCCTCGTCCTTTGAGGTGTGGGGAGACGTAGTTTGCAAGGAGGCCTAGCCTGGGGAGCATAGAGGCACAACTCCTCCCTCCCACCATTTTGCCCCCCAACCACCACCACCACCATTTTCCAGAGAGGGTTCAATATGGGGGTGCAAAGTGAGGGGGAGGGGGGCAAAATATGGGGGTGCTCCCCAGCTTGGAAAATGGGCGCAGCTACTATTTGGGGGGGATACTCTCCTCTCTTCTACCCCTCCCCCACACAGCACCAGTTGGAGTTTTTTTTGGGGGGGGCTGCTTGTGTGTGTGTGTTTTTGGGGGGAGGGGGAGAATAAAGTTTACACCCCAGAGATAATGGGGGAAGGGTGCCTGCATTAGGGGGAGGGGGTCTGCAAGGGTTATTTTTTTGGGGGGGTGTCTCCCTAAAGGAGGGGGTCGGTTGGGGGTCTCACCTGTGCAAAGGGAGGGAAGGAGGGAGGGAGGGGAGGAAGGAAGGAAGGAGGATCGCTCTCAATGGAGGGGCTCTGCTCCCCCAGCCCTCCAAGCAGCACTAGCACTAGCAGCAGCAGCAGCAGCAGCCATTCATTGTCAGCCTAGGCAGGCTCAGCAGAGAGCCGAGAGAGTGGATGAGGGGGAGGCCGGCCTGCTTTGCCTTGCTTCGCCTTGCTTTGCCTGCGAGCGGCAGCCCCGACGATGCCTGAGCCAAGGCAGAGCCAGCCAGCCAGTCGGGCCTCCGCCATGGCTGGGCTCCCGCAGGCCTGGCTAGCGGAGCCCCGAGTGGTCTGAGGAGAAGGCTGCTCTCCTGCCTCCCTCAGCCTCTCCCTGGCCGCTGCGAAATACTGTATTTGCTTCTCTGAACTTGCCAGCCAGGAGGGCCCCGACTTTGTTCTCTGAGTTGGAAATAAGTTTCCTCTTCCTCCTCCTCTTTCAGGGGAAGGGGAAGGGGAGGCTGAGGGCAGGACCCAGGACCCAGGGAGAGAAGTCTCCACAAGGAAGGAAACAACAGCAACAACAATAATGATACACCACAATATTGTTTATGGAAAAAGGCACCAAGGTGGTGGTGCACCACAAATTGAGAGGAAAGGGACCAAGGAGAAAATAACCCACCCCAACATACTTAAGGAAAAGGGACCAAGGGGAAAAAATAATACATCACAACATGTTTAAGGAACAAGGAACAAGGGGGAAAAATAATCCACAAATTTCAAGAACAGGGAACAAGGGGAAAAAAATAACCCGCCATAACATATTTAAGGAAAAGGGACCAAGGGAAAAAAGTAATCCACACATTTCAGGAAAAAGGAGCAAGGAAAAATAATAATCCACCATAACATATTTAAGGAATAGAGACCAAAGGGGAAAAAGTAATACATCACAACATGAGGGGAAAGGGACCAAGGGGAAAATATCCACCACAACATGTTTAAGGAATAGGGACCAAGGGGAAAAATAATACAACATGTTTAGGGGAAAAGGACAAAAGGAAAAAATAATCACAAATTTCAGGAAAAAGGAGCAAGGAAAAAAAATATCCACCATAACATTTTTAAGGAAAAGGGACCAAGAGGAAAAAAATAATTCATCACATCATGTTTAAGGGAAAAATACACCACTAAGGGAAAAATACACCAAAATAAAATTTAAGGAAAGGGGACCAAGGCTGCATCTGCGCTGCAGAAATAATCCAGTTTGACCCCACTTCAACTATCATGGCTCCTTGGTATGGAATGCTGGGAATTGCAGTTTGTTGTGGCATCACAGAGCTCTCTAACAGAGAAGGCTAACATGTATCATAGAATGACACATCCCAGAATTCCACAGCACTGGGCCATGGCAGTTGAAGTAGGGCCGAACTGGATTTTTTCTGCAGTGTGGATGCAGCCCAAATGATGGACAGGAGTCTGCCTAATAGGTAAATGGGCATACTATGTTTCATATATGCCAAGGGATCTTGTAGCAGTTTTGAGACTAAGGGCTTTTGCAGACTGCCAGAAATAGTGCACATTAAATTGAGGCACTGCCCTGGCTCAGTGCTAGGGAATCATGGGAACTGTAATTTATTGTGGCACCAGAGCTCTCTGATGGAGAAGGCTCAATGTCCCAGAAAAAAATACAATTCCCATGACTCCCTAGCACTGAGTCAGGGCAGTGCCTCAATTTAATGTGCACTATTTCTGGCAGTCTGCATAGGCCCTAACTGAAAGAAAGTTGTTGGTAGCAAGAGCTTTCCTATTGAAAGCTAACTTCCTCATGCTACCAACTTTCTTTCAGTTAGTCTCAAAGGTGCTACAAGATCCCTTGGCATACTAATTTTCCAGACTAACCAGGATCTCTCCACACACCTCCTCCCAATTAGAGCAGAATTAATTCTCAGGCAAAATGAGCATAGTCACAAGTCACACAGGGACTTCCCATAAATCTGACATCCAGTGACTTAGGGCCTTTACAGACTGCCAGAAATAATGCAGCTTGAGTCCACTTTACTGCCCTGGCTCAGTGCTGGGAATCATGGGAACTGTAGTTTCTGGTGGCACCAGAGCTCTCTGACAGAGAAGACTCAATGTCTCAGAAAAAACTACAGTTCCCATGATTCTCTAGCACTGAGCCAGGGCAGTTAAAGTGGACTCAAGCTGCATTATTTCTGGCAGTCTGTAAAGGCTCTTAGTTTAATCTGAATGAAATAAAATTCAGTGTTTTTAGGAATTCCAACCCACAGGAGTTTTAATTAAACACTTAAAGCCAGAGAGTGGGCTCTGGACTTACAAAGGGGAACAAAATGTTCAGTGCATTTAGCAGATCCAGTGCTTTGCACTGGATGTTATATCAGCCTGAACTTCCAGGTCCCAAAACTGATCGACCAAGTTCACTTCAGAGATGCTGGCAGGCAAAGATCCCAAGCCTGATCTGTTTACTTCCAAGTAAAACCTGTTGATTTCAGTGGAGCACAATTCCAAGTAAGAAGATAAAGAACTGGAATACTTGCTAGGCAGACTGAAAAGAGACTGTGCGCTAGTTTTAAGCTTACAGTATAATAATCCCTTCACTATTTTCAGGATCTATTTTAAAGTAAAAGCAGCTCTAAGACTGAACTACTTTTATACAATGTTCATCACTAATGGCCTGTTCTCAGTTCTACTGACAATTAAGCATTGGGATTGCCAATAGAACTGATGTTGGAGTTAGTGTTGCATTTTGAAACTCCCAACTAAAAATAATTCTAGTTTGTTCCCATTAATCTCTCCTTATCTCCTTTCTCCCCTTATCTATATGTAGCTTTTAGAACCACAGAGTTGGAAGAGACCACAAGGACCATCCAAGTCCAACCTTCTGCCACCCAGGAATACACCATCAAAGCACCCTTGATAGATGGCCATCCAGCCTCTGTTTAAAAACCTTCAAAGAAGGAGACTCCACTACACTCTGAAGCAGTGTGTTCCACTATGGAACAGGCCTGATTATCCTGTTCTTCCTAATGTTAGGCGGGATCTCTTAACATTTATTGGAGCACGGCCCTGTTGTCTGCTAATGTTAAAGCACTATGGATACTAATTATAATATAATCTAGGTTCAAGAGGAAGCAACATTTCAGCAAATTAGGGGATACTTGGTACATATAGTTTTCCTATACATTCAAAGACTGCACTGCCTGCAAGTCATAGAATCATAGATTTGGAAGGGACCACAAGGGCCATCCAGTCCAACCCCATTCTGCCACGTAGGAACTCACAATCAAAGCACCCCTGTCAGATGGCCATCCAGCCTGATTAAAGATCTCCAAAGAAGAAGATTCTATCACCCTCCAATGGAATGTGTTTCACTGTCGAACAGCTCTTACTGTTAGGTACTTCTTCCTAATGTTGAGTTGGAATCTCTTTTCCTGCAGCTTGCATCCATTGTTCCAGGTCTGATTCTCTAGAGCAGCAGAAAACAAGCTTACACCATCTTAATTATGGCACCCCTTCAAATACTTAAACAGGGTTATCATATCACCTCTTAACCGTCTCTTCTCCAGGCTAAACATACCCAGCTCCCTAGGTCTATCCTCATAGGGCATGGTTTCCATACCCTTCACCGTTTTGGCCCTCCTCTGGACATGCAGGGGTAGGCAACCTTTCCCCTTTAAGGGCCGAGGGACTTCAGCTCCCAGAATCCCAGGAGCTATTGGCCAACATGGGACTATTGGCCAACTTGGCTGAGGCTTCTGGGAGCTGAAGTCCCTCAGCCCTTGCCTATCCTTAACTTGTCAACATCCTTTTTGGATTGTGGTGCCCAGAACTGCAGCAGTATTCCAGGTGAGACCTGACCAAAGCAAAATGGAGTGGCACTATTACTTCCCTTGATCTAGACACTATACTTCTATTAATGCACCCTAGTATTTTATGTATTGCAAACCTGTAGCCAACATGGTACAGTTAGACACTTAAGGATTGTTACTGTCAGAATCAGTATAGTATTGTCACTAAAGCTGGCAACAATATTTAAACTAATTATGTGCTTTTACCGGCAGCTTTTACCTACAGCAAAGCTTTCACAGATTAAAGATGACATGTCATCTGCCAATGCTTGAAGATTACACTGCCATTGGCAGCCAAATATAATCTTGAGAAAAGTGTTGTTCTCCTCTGGCTACCTCCTGTTGCATTCTGGGACTTGTAGTTTAGGAAGGGGCATTTAGAATATTCAGCCAGAGAGCTTTTAAGCCTCACTGAACTACAAGCCCCAAAACTATAAACAGGATGCAGTCAGAGCAGCTAAAGTGGGATAGCAACGTTTTAAGAGTGTAGTTGATAATCTCCTTGCAAAACAACTGATAGCCCAACAGCAGTTGGTGTGGTTGCCTTGAATATGGGAAACTCAGATTTAAATCCTACTCTGTCTGTAATATGGTTTCAGGATTCAGTTTACAGTATTCCAGTCCCCATAAGCCTTGCCAACCTGACCAATGTTGAGGATTAATGGGCACAGTAGTTCAACATCTGGATGGTTGCAGGTTTCCACCCCTGCAGTATAGCTTGCCTCATACAGAATTGTTCTGGGACTAAAACAGTGCCTTGACTTTACAGAGCACTTATAAAAGAACAACATACAAGTGTAATAAATAAAAGTTATTCAGTATATACCAGTTGACTAGATGCAAGCAAATTTGGGCAGGCACAGCTTTTCACATCCTTTTTGAAAAATAGCATGTTCACTCTGCAAAAAATACACAGGAGACTTATCTGGTAGTTGTTCAAGATAATGAACACCCAACACATATAGCTCAGTAAATGTAACAATATTTCATGCATTTAATGCAATGCAAACATTACATTGGCTTTAATGGGCTTGTAAGGTCCTAATATAAAGATTGTTTTTCTATATAGGAACAAAATTCAATGTAACCAGTAGCCAAACATATCTCTGATTGAAAAACTGTCCACAAACAGGTAAAACTGCTAGTTCCTCATCTAAAAATTATACTTGTAGAGACTGGTCCAAAGTCACCCACTGAGCTTAATTACTTAGTGGAGATTCTTCTCGGTATACGTGATTACATAATACTAGCCTTAATCTGTCCAAGGGGGGGAAATCATATGTCTTGGACTTTTGCATTTAAGCTGCGTTATTGTAGTCTCATACTAGGAAATATCTAACATCAGACTTCCATTAAAGCGGCAAGGTCAGACTGCGGGTGCGTAGGGGAAGATGGCAGCTCAAGTTATGAGGAAGCCTTTCAAAATTAGTTAGAAAAGGCAGTTTCTGCAGATGCTGCACATTTTATCCTTGCATGAGTTGTATTTGCCTAGCTGCAACTTTTTTTTACTGCTTTTAAAAGTTAAAACCAATTAATACTTACTTAAGTCCCATTGCATGTGGCAGGATTTAGATCTGAATAAACATATATAGGATATGTTTGTAAAGGTGCCCATGCCCTTTGCATATGAAGATTCTGGTTGATATATTTTGTACTTTCTTTATAACTTGACTTCAGCATTACAAAAAATCCATCAATTATAAAGTTAATATTAAAAGTCTTCCTAAAGTATGAGGCCATACTCTTGGGTTCCTGTTGAAGGAGCTATTTTAATAACATTGCATTACAAAGTGCTAATTTTCTTCAGTGTGTACTTCTTAAATTAAGAGGCTAACTGGACCCTAAGTGTAATTTCTCTTTGCCTGATACAAATCTGTCACACAATTCACACCTTGATTCCTTGGCTGTGGAAGAAAAGAGGTTAGAAAGCAAGTTGGTGGGCAGCAGAGGAGGATTAGAAGGTGGTGATGACTTTATGTGCTTCCTGAAATAAATAAGAGGTGCTTGTCTGTGTTTGTGTGCATGCTAGCAGTGTAGAATACTGCAGATATAGGAAAGTTAGTAGAGAAGGGGTTATGTATTTAAATAATTGCTAATAAGCTAAAAAAAAATCTACTTCAATTACATTAGGGGTAGAATGGGAAAAGCATAATTACCGGTATTATGTTTGCTAAATTGTCATTTAAGTTAAATGCCTGCACTAAAAGCCTGGAATCATGGAGATGAAAAATACCATGCATTATTTTACTCCTGCCTCTATCCCTGTGTTGTTCTTTAGAATGAAGGAAAGAGATGTTTGCATTTTTGACACCACTTCTAATCCACCCACCAGTAATGCTTGTTTTGCCTTTCCTTTTCCCCAGCCTTATAATCCAATTTCTTTACTCCCCCTGCTTTCTTTTGGTTTGCTAACCCCATGTGAATCTCAACAAAAGTCTCAGGGATATTCAGTTTCCTAGGATAGATGAGGAACCACTGTGCACTATCTACTGTAGACCACCTGGATACAAAGATCACCCTGTTCCAAAATACCCTTATTATTTTGGTTTAAAATATTTGAACCTTGAAACTAACTAAAACATCATACTCAAGTTCTAATCATTAAAACAAATGGTTTGGCTCTTGTGATATAAATGTTGTAATTCCCAGTCCTGATGGACTAGTGAAAAGTAAGTGTTTTTGCAGTAATAAATCCAGGGGAGCTAATAGATGGTTGAAGAATTTGATGGGAAGTGTAAAGTTTGCTAGTTCTTCAGGACTGTTTTCTGAATAATTTAACCCTGGAATTAAATTAATCAACCCCCCCCCCCCGCCCGAACTGTATTTTGTTTGTTTGTTTAAAGTGTGTGTGTAGGTAAACATTGGAAAGCAGGTAATTATAAATTTTTACTATTTGGAGATATAATAATAATAATAATAATAATAATAATAATAATAATAATAATAATAATAATTTTTATTTCTAACCCGCCCCTCTGCGTGGCAATCGGGGCGGGGAACAACAACTTTAAAACAAACAAAGTTAAAAATCAGTCCCTCATCCCATAATCCCACCCTCCCATCCCCTTAAAAAAGAATTAAACACAATCAAAATTAAAAAAGCCACATTAATTAAAAACAGATAAGAACATAGAATGAAATCAGGGCAACATTTGTTTTTACAACACAATGAAAACACAATGCATTGCATTAAAAGAATCAGTATGGTTATCCAAGGTGGTAACACTCTGAGTGCTATAGAAGTAAAAGCAAATAAGTATCATTCTTCTGATTGATACTCCCTGTGGGGGCACAACTACATAGGAGGTTTGGTGGCAAATTTTGCCTGATAATTTCAGGGGATTCTTAGCCCCCTCCTCCATCTAGTCTGGGAGCTTGAGCCCCCTCTTCCCTCTGTTCTGGTGTCCTTAAAATTAGTGCTAAAGTTCAAATTTCAGTCTAAAATAAATGTCACAACTTTATTATATTGCATTGCTTTAGTTATACTTCACCTTTCCTCTAATGGCTTACAATTGATAACTTAATTAGAATAATAGAACTGGCAGAGGCCCTATGTGCCATCTGCTTCACACCACCACCACCCCCATGCTCAAAGCAGGATCTCCAGCTGGATCATGCCCAGCAGGTAGCTGTGCAACTTCATTTTGAAGACCTTCAGAGGAGACCTGATTTTAACTAGTTACCTCCTTTGTCTGGGGTGGTGCTTATAATATTTGTGGCAAATGATAGTGCTATGGGAAATTAAATTGATTTTGCTTTTTTGGATAAAATAATTTAGAATAATTACAGGTGGCATGTTGAAATAGCTGTCTTACTGGAGCAGAATGTCTAAGGTTCAGAAGAGTGCACCTGTCTTCTAGCCTCACCAATTTTCCTTTCTAAGAATTGCCTTATATACTTCTACCTCTAAATCCATTTTACTATTTCATAAACATCTGTTTAGCAAACAATCACAGAATTAATCTCTATCCCACCTTTTCAATTGCTTTTACAATGTCCCAATTTCTCTCTCCCTCCCCACTTACTGCCCTTATCCTCAGTTTACTTCAACTGCTGCAAAAAGTGCAAAAGTATTTGCACTCAGCAGAGACCAGAGGAGAGGGAGAAGTTTTGCCTTTCCTAGTTGAAACAGGCAAAAGGAAACTGTTGTAGTCTCTCCTAGCTTGTGTGTTCTTCCTCTTGACTATGCACAGATGATGTCCTGCCACACATCTCCCAGTTTTAATCTGTGAAATGTCCCAGAGGTGTAAGCAGGGTTCAGAAAAGGAAGAGGCACTAGGGATCACATTGGAAACATAGTATAGTCAATGGAATTCCAGAAGATCATCATGTGCTTTATAGGCTGTTGAAAATAATTTGACAGCATAGATCACAAAAAAATATGGAATGCTCTTAAAGACATGAGAGTGCCACTGCATTTGATAGTCCTGATAAGAAATCTGTATTTAGGACAAGAGGCTACTGTTAGAACAGAATATGGAGAAACAGAATGGTTTCCAATTGGCAAAGGGGTCAGACAAGGCTGCATGCTATCACCCTACCTGTTCAACTTATATACAGAAAATATAATATGAAGAGCAGGGTTAGACTCAGGGGAATGAAGATAGGAAGAAGTAACACCAACAATTTAAGATTTGCAGATAACACCATACTACTAGCAGAAAACATCACAGACTCAAAAACATTACTAAGGTAAAAGAAGTGTGGGACATGGTGGCTCGTGCGGTTAAGACGCTGACTCTGTTGATTGCAAGATTGGCAGGTTGGCAGTTCGAGGCCCAAGTGCCGCATGATAGGGTGAGCTCCCACCACTAGTCCCAGCTTCTGCCAACCTAGCAGTTCGAAAGCATGCAAATGCAAGTAGATAAATAGGTACCACTTTGGTGGGAAGGTAAACAGTGTTCTGTGCAATCATGCTGGCCACATGATCAGAGTAGTCTCTGACAATGCTGGCTCTTCGGCTTAGTAACGGAGGTGAGCACCGCCCCCTACGGTCGGACACAACTTGACAACCTTGTCAATAGGGAATACCTTTACGTTTTACCTTAAAAGAAGAAAGTGCAAAGGCAGTCTTCCAAAAATAATGACCATGGAGGATCTACATAAGTTCAACTTAGATAATGAGGAAATAAAAATAGTTAAAGAGTTCCCATACCTTGGATCACACATTGATCCATTCTTATCACATTGATAAGAATGGAATGTAAAGATATAGCCATGTTAGTCTGTAGAATTAATATATATAGAGATTTTGTGGCACCTTTGAGACTAACTGAGAAAAGAAGAAGTTTGTAGCATTATCTTTAGTCTACTTCTTCAGGTGCTTATGGTGGAGTGGAAGCCAGGGACAGACTGTATATATTGATAAGAATGGAGACAGCAGTCAAGAAATAAGAAGAAGCCTGGGAGTGGGAGGGGCAGACATGACAGAACTAGATAAGATCCTAAAGTGTACAGATATACAATAGAGCACTAAAGTTAGAATTGTCCAAGCCATAGTATTCCCTATCACCATGAACGGATGTGAGAGCTGGTCAGTGAAGAAACCAGATAAGAAGCAAATAAGGGCCTTTGCAGACTGCTAGAAATAGTGCAAATTGAGTCCACTTTAAGGGTTAGGGTTAGGGAATCATGGGAACTGTATTTTATTGTGGCACTAGAGCTCTCTGACAGAGAAGGCTCAATGTCTGAGAAAAAAACACAATTCCCATAATTCCCTAGCACTAACCCTAACCCTTTAAATGGACTCAATTTGCACTATTTCTGCAGTCTGCAAAGGCCCAAATTCATCTGAAATGTAGTGATGGAGAAGAGTGCTGAGGATACCGTGGGCAGCCAAAAAGACAAACCAATGAGTCCCAGAACAGATCAAGCCTGAACTCTCCCTGGATGATGAAGCTACGTATGTCTGTCATATTTTGGTCACATCATGAGAAGGCATGACTCAATCAAGGAGGTCATGGACCTGAATCTGCAGACCAAAGCAGAGCAGCTGAGGACAGAGGGTCTTGGAGATGTCTCAAACAGAGGGTCATCGCCATGAGTCAGGGCCAATTCTAGGGTGGCTAACAACAACAACAACTGCTCTTGCCACTATGTTCGTTCTGTTGCTCGCAACACTTTCTTACAAATCTAAAAGGTGTCCTTCAAAGTTGCATAATATTGCTGCTATGCAGCTTGAAATACATCCCGTGGAGTTCAATAAATCTTCCTAAGGAAGAAAGGTGCACTCCTGGAAGGCTCACTTGGGAACAGGTATCACTGCCTTTAAATTGGGCTTATAGGCCTCTGCTGGGCATACACCACAAACGCCGGATATTTCCCCAATTGGGGGAGAGGCACGAACACTATTTCCAGTGACGAATTCTATCTTGACACCTCCAAGCTACTCGAACTGTAGTCTTCAGCTATTATGAAGAAGAACGCATTCACAGTCTATTTCAGCCGGTTAATGGGACACAACGACAGGCGTTTGTAAGAACCACAGACACCCGGACTGCGGGAGAGGTCATCTTGAAATGCACAGCAAGCCACTTGAAAGATATCCAAGGCTGCATCCGCAGGGCACAACAAACGAGAATTCCCAGAATTCCATAGCCTGGAGCCATGGGAGTTAAAGCGGTGTGAACCCGTAATATTTCTGCCTTGCGGATGCAGATCTCCTAGCCGCGTTCGGAAATTTTGAGCGGCAGTCTCTCTTTTTTGACTCTCTCGAGGCACCGTCGCTTGCTTTCGCTTGATTGGCTGCAGGCGTGTCAGCTGATCATTTCCCAGCCCCGTTCAATATGGCGCAGCCTGTGCCGGAAATGTGGAGGGAAGCAGTGGTTGTTGGTGCGGCTGTGCGATGTCTTGTAGGGTCCTTTTCTGGGTAGTGGGGAAACGGGAGAAGGGGCTTGGCGTGGGTCCGGCCGAGCAGAAAATGGCCTGCCTTCCTTTTATTTTCTCGCTCTGAATCCTGAAAAGCAGTGAAATCTTTGGCCATGGTGTTAGAATCACGTGTGTGTGTATATATTCTTGTATATAATATATATTATGTGTGTGTCTACGTATGTTTGTAATATATTTGTGTGTATATATATATGTGTGTGTGTGTGTATGTGAGTGTGTATACATACATCTATGTAGGTATATGTGTGCTTAATATATTTGTGTTTATATATGTGTGTATATTTTACATTTATGTTTGTATGTGTGTGTGTAATATATTTGTGTGTATATGTGTGTGTTTATATGTGTGCATACATATATGTATGTATATGTGTGTGTATACATATTTATGTGTGTGTGTGTGTATATATATATATTTGTGTATATGTGTGTGTATATATGTGTGTATGTATCTTCATCCTGTGCTGTCCCAGTTGTCATGCCATCTTAGCTGTGTATTTGATTCCATAGCGTAGGGTAGGCAACCTTTCCCCTTTAAGGGCCGAGGGACTTCAGTTCCCAGAAGCCTCAGCCATGTTGGCCAATAGTCCCATGTTGGCCAATAGCTCCTGGGATTCTGGGAGCTGAAGTCCCTCGGCCCTTAAAGGGGAAAGGTTGCCTACCCCTGGCGTAGGGGGACAGTCATGGGTAAACTGAACCTGACACTTGTGTTTCTTCTCCCCCCTCCCCGCCCGCCCCATGACGTAGGAAGCGCTGGGCCAGAGGCATAAGGTTACGACCACCACTGCAGAGTAAGGAGCAGAATGGTAGCCTGCAGGCCACTGGCATCAGAGATTTTCAGTTAAGTATCAAGCATGTAAAATGGCTTTTGGGAAAGGTCATCAAGATCCTCTAGTTCAAGCCTTACTCACTGTCTCTTAAAGATAATAGTTTTTTCTTTTGTTCAGATAAAATCAAGGGTTTATTGAGAGGAGTTCTTTAACAAAGGGTGCTGCCACACTGCAGCAGTTTGACACCATGTTAATTTCCATGGCTCAGTGCTATGGAATTCTGGAATTTGTAGTTTCATGAGTGCACCAGAGCTCTCTGTGAGGGAAGGTTAAATATCTCACAAAACTACAAATCCTAGAATTCTGTAGCACTGAATCATGGTAGTTAAAGTGATATCAAGGTGCTTTATTTCTGCAGTGTGGCAGCATCTGTAGAGAATACATCTTAGATAGAGAGTTATGGGGGCTCCCTTTTATGTTCTGTTGGTAAATGTGAAGTATTAGCACTTTAATGCCAAGTACTAGTACTTTTTTCTGTATACTGGCCTTCTGTATCTTTGGGTTCTACATTAATGGCTTCAACCATCCACAGCATGAAAATATTCCATACAGTCCCCCCTTCCCCAAAAGCAAATCTTGATTTTGACATTTTGTATAAGGGGCACCATTTTACTATACTATTGTGTATATAGTCAGCTGTCCATATCCATGGATTCTTTATCCACAGATTCAGCCATTCACAGCTTAAAAATATTCCAAAAAGATATAAATGCTAAAATACAAACCTTGATTTTGCTATTTTATATAAGGGACACCATTTTACTATGCCATTGTATTTAATGGCACTTGGTCATCCACAAATTTTGTTATTCATGGAGAGTCATGGAATCAAACCCCAGTGGATACCAAGGGCCCACTATAATGGGAATTGAACATCCACAGATTTTGGTATCTACTGTGGGGGGTTGGAACCAAACCTCAGCGGATGCCAATGGGCCATTGTACTAGTTAGGAAATGTTTTATGGTGAATAGCTTTGAAGCAGTTTAGCTGTTGGGTGCCTTCAAGCCTTTTTCAACTTACGGTGACCCTAAGATGAAGCCATCATGGAGTTTTCGTGGCAAGATTTGTTCAGAGAGGGTTTGCCATTGTCTTCTTCTGAGCTGAGAGAGCTACTTGCCCACGGTCACCCAGTGAGTTTCCATGTCTGAGTGGGGATTTGAACCCTGGTCTCCAGAATCCTAGCCCAACACCCAAACTATTGCATCACACTGGCTGTAGGGATTTAGCTATACCAGAAAAGGCAAAGATTGAAAATGTGACTGTCTGTAAAAATATCCTTTAAAATGGCACAATTGCTCTTCACTGATAAAATTAGTGAGGGATTGTGACTCATTCATTCTTTCTTCCTTTTCATCCATAAACAATCTTGTATGATACCTTGGCCTTGTAAGGTGCTGTTCATATACAGAGCAGGAGTGCTGGTGGATAAATGCCTTGATTTGTAGGATGCTTGCAATAGAAATAGCTTTTCTTCTATTTTCAGAATATAGTTGAAGAGAAATCTAAGTTGATGACTAGCAGGGGATACTTGAAGATTTGGTATCTGGGATGCACTTTGGCTCCGTATAGAAGTGTGGTAACGCCGCAGCTTCAGAACAGTTGTAATCTCTTGCCAGCAACTGCTGTTCAAGTCAGAAGTCGTTCTTTTGTCAAAGACATGGAGGGTGAACAGACACAAGATATGGAAACAGATGGCTCTAATCTGAAGCCAAGTGTGGCTCAGTCACCTAAAGCAGGCACTAGTGGTGGCTGTGAGCCAATAAAAAATGGCAAAACTCTGATCACAGAAGGGAAGGCGAGAATAATTTTCCCAAGTGCCAATGAAGTCTTCTACAACCCTGTCCAGGAGTTCAACAGAGACCTTACGTAAGTAACAATGAGTGAAAACGTTGTAGATGAGCTATTAGAATCTGTCCATGAATGATGGTCCTTGTTTCGGTTTTTTTAAATTAAAGAAATAAGAAGGGATTGGGATTTCTAGACTGGAGTTGTTGAATGCAATGTAGCTTTGGCATTTGGATTATAGTGAACAAGAGAGTGCCTATAAATATTTTATAGCTATTAATTTCTCTCTGAAAGGAAGTTTGCATAGTTTCTTGCTGAGATACTTTCTGCCCTGGAAGTTGATGTCCAGAAAGGTTTTGGGGTGGGGATGTTTGGTCCTCAAGAATATGTGTATAAAATATGTGTGTCTTTGGTGTTTAATTCCTTGTCCCTCGGTTGCAAAGGCTATGGCACACTTGTTACTGAAAGGAATCCCCTCCTCCACAATCTCAAGAGTCTTATATCTTGGGTGCCCCCCTTCATTGCTAGAAGGATCATTGGGGAATGGGTTTATATTCCAGGGATATATGTCAAAGTGTGTACATCCTGGTTTTTACTGACCTCAAGAGCCTTTTGACAATGAATATGAGCTGGCACCACCATGTTGATGAAAGCATTGATGAAAATAAGACGGGGTGTGAGCCTTTGATATTTTGTTCCTTCTCTCCATTAATTCCTGTTGCCAGTGGAAGGGACTGGTCTTATTTGCTGCCCAGAACATCCTGTTATCTGGAATGTGGCTTCAGGAGCCTGATTAATGAGAAGATTGTTACTGGAGGAAATGTTTGTGTATGGTGAACCTTAAAGGATGACTTACAAGTATTTTTAATTTGATTTGTTAATCCTGACACAATACATTCCATTAGTGCAATACAGGGGTGGGCTAGGGATGGTTCTTCAGATACTATTCAAGTTGCATAAACTCTCTCTATTGGCTATGCTGGCATGTTGCTGGCAATTGCAGGCCAACACTTCAGGAGGGCCACAGTTGCTCAGTCCTGGTGTAACAGTTTAGAACTGAAGGTAAACATCTATATAAGCTGATAAATATGGAGAAAGAGACTGATTTAGTAAATGAGTTTTCATCTAAATGGCTTATTGCATGTTCAGTTTATTGTTTTGACTTCAGGAATTTGGGTAAGTGCCGTTAACAAGGGAGCTAAGAAAGTAAGTTCTTTTAGCAATGAAAATGCTGAGTTGGTCTCCTGAACAATTAAATGGTGGCAGAAACAGAATTTTATCAGTGATTAATGTTGACATTACTGCAACCTTAGCTGTTTCGTAAGCCCATTGTTGGTTCTTGGGAATTATGGTGTTCTTTTTAGAGCTTGAAATTAATTAGTTAGTTCATGTGTTAACTTAGGGCCTTTACAGGCTGCCAGAAATAATGCAGCTTGAGGCCACTTTAACTGCCCTGGCTCAGTGCTAGGGAATCATGGGAACTGTAGTTTATTGTGGCACCAGAGCTCCCTGACAGAGAAGGCTCAGTGTCTCAGAAAAAACTTCAATTCCCATGATTCCCTAGCATTGAGCCAGGACAGTTAAAGTGGTCTCAAGTTACATTATTTCTGGCAGTCTGTAAAGGCCCATAATTTGTTTAGAAGATTTGTCTACTAGATTTATCTAGTAATTTTACCTAACTTTCTATACTCCACAATTAATGCTGAAGTTAAAAATAGGTTTAGTGAATCAGAGGTCATTAGGATGGTTGCCTCTCCATCTGTCACTTTAAGTAAAAGAAGAAGGTCTGCTGCCTCCAAAGAAGCAATGTTAGATTTGGAGGAAAGAGATCACTTTTCGCTTACCACCTTCAGTGGGTCTGATCACACACTTTGAGGAGTTTGATAAGATTGGCGTTTCAAACAAAAAGATAAAAACAATAAAACCTCATGTCCTCTTACCCCTTTTTATGTCTTCATAAAAAAATCTGCTTAGAACTAAGTCTTTTGAATAACCTCAGTTAAAGTGATAAATAGAATAGGATTGCTCCATCCTCTTCTAATAAGCTCACTTTCCCCAGTTGGCCCTCTGTATCCTTGGATTCTGCATTACGTTGTCAATCATCCACAGCTTGAAAATATTATTTTTAAATTCCAAAAGTAAACCTTGATTTTACCATTTTAGAAAAGGGACAACATTTTACTCTGCCATTGTATATAATGGGACTTGAGCATCCCCAAGGGATCCTGGAACCAAAACCCAAATGGATACCATGGGCCCAATGTATATTGTTTCCTTTACACACTTCACCCAGTCTAGTTTTTAGAGCCATGATTCACTCATTCAAAATAAAGGAATGCAAATATTGCTTATTTCATTAGCCTCACAGTACAAGGTTAAGACATTTAAACAAATAAGATGAGATGGTGCAGAGAATAATAGGGATATTACATAGGTTATCTTTTTGATGTAGACATGGCACAAATTGAATATGAGATCCCTGGCTCCTGCATGCAAAACGTGGACTTTGTCCTGATCTTTATAGGCCATGCATCTTGATCAGGAGTGGGGAGGCAGTAGAGATTCAGTTATGCACAAAAATGTTCAGAGACTTTCAGAAATTTCAAGAATTTTTCGCTCTTGATTTTACCTACTGCTATCCATGTATTATTGTACTTGTGAGGGATCTGACTGAGATAAATCACTCCTTTAGCAAGCAAGGCCTTTAAAAATGTAATAAAGTGTATGTGGGGGGGGTATGTTTGTGGAAAGAAGAGACAGCTGCAGATGAGCGACAAACTGAATTGGAGAGTTTGTAAGATGAATTTCCATGTTTTGGGACAGCCTTTTCCTATCTGACAGTTCCAGACATGTGTAGCTGTGTTGGCCATTTAGCAAATTCAAACAAAAATCCATCAAACCTTTATTGGCCAACCAAAATGCACAATATACTTGTTGCAAGCTTTTGAAGCTCCACTGGCTTCTTCATCAGGCAAGATGTTACAAACCAAGCAGGAGAAAAAATGGAGATAATAATCGGATGCCTGCATTTTGATGTTTCTGTCCTTAGTTAAGATGCTAGTGGAGGGTATCTTTTGCAGGCTGGCCCCTCCTTCTGTCCATGTGGCTATTGGAGATTTGCAAAGATCAAGAAATTTAAAGTCTATTTGCATCTCAACAAGGACCCCTATCTTGCAAAATTGCATCTCTCTTGCATCTGACTAACATCTCCAATTTTTTCCTCCTCTTTGGTTTGTAATATCTTGCCTGATGAAGAAGCCAGTGGAGCTTCAAAAGCTTGCAACAAGTATATTGTGCATTTTGGTTGGCCAATAAAGGTATCACTGTCTAGTGGTTTTTTTGTTTGAGTTCCCAGACATGTTGGACTTTCACCATTCCCAAGCAGCACTCATGTTATAGGCTTTGTAGTCGATGGAAGAAAAATCCTGGTTGGTGGCTGGCAACTTTAAAAGGACAAAAAGAGCCCTTTTGAGGGAGCTTTGGTCTCTTGAGGTGACGACATTGACAACTTCCATGCTGACCCAACTAAAATTTTAATAAATGAGTTAATCAATGGTAACTTACCCAATCAAACAGTGCCAATTATTAGTGTTTATAGTACTTGGATGGGAGACCACCAACAAATACCAGGTGCTGTAGACTGTATTTCAGAGAAAGGAACTGGCAAAACCACCTTTGAGTATTCTTTGCCTAAGAAATCTCTATGAAATTCATGAGGTTGCCATGTCAGCAGGTGGTTTGGAGGTGCGCATGTGTGTGCACACACACATGCACATACAAACACAGATAGATAGTAGTGAATTAACTTTCTAAATTATAACAGTTAATGTTAACAAATTAATGTTCAAACCCAACCTTGGAAGCTCTGGTTTTAAAAAAAATGGTCTTGCTACAAAGTATAAAGGGAAAGTTGTCCCCACACTGACTTAAGTATTGATGTTAAGTTTTTGGCTAGTAATTCTGTTCCATTGTTTTTCTAAAGTGACAGATATGTTCGGGTGCCCAGCTAGTGAGGTTTTACAGAAGTCAGGATTTCTCTATGGATGTCTACAGTCTGGAAAACAGGCTCTTTTGTAGTCAGCAGGTGGTTTGGAGGTGCACATGTGTGTGCACACACACTCATGCACATACAAACACAGATAGATAGTAGTGAATTAACTTTCTAAATTATAACAGTTAATGTTAACAAATTAATGTTCAAACCCAACCTTGGAAGCTCTGTTTTTAAAAAAAGTGGTCTTGCTACATTGTTTAGTGGTTGTTGTTTTTTTTAAATATCCTGGCTGCAAAGCAACAGGACTGCACTAACTTGGAGTTACTATATGATACTCCTTGAAACCCTCTCCTCTCTCGCTAACAGGTGTGCAGTCATTACAGAATTTGCTCGCCTGCAGCTTTCATCAAAAGGGATTAGGAGTGAGTATCAATGTTTTCCTCTTTATTTCATCTAAGCTCCAGCAGCAGAAGAAAAAAACACCACAATCATATGTAAGAGGTCCAAGCACTGCTAATGCTCTTATAAAGTTACCTTTAAAATGGCTGAGATCCCTTTCTTTTTTACGCAGTACAAAAACTGATGATTTCCCAATGATTCCCACTCTATTCACTGTATACTAACTAAGAGCTGGCATGACCGGGGGCTGAATGAGGGGTACTTCCCATTTCTTCCTAGGAGCTAGTCTTTCTCTTGTTTATAGTAGTAGCTGCAGAAAGGAGTGCTGATACTCTGTTCTTCCTTTCTTTTATACTCTTTGAATGATTGAAATCTGGCCTAGGAACAGTTCTGTGTTGGACACCAGCTTGTATAATATTGGTAGTTAGCTGAATGGTATGAACTAGCCAGGCCTGACTTTGAAGCGATAGTGAAGACTCTGTAAATATCCTTTTAACTAGCAATGGCTTCTTCTCTAGCCAGGATTCTGTCTGCTCTCTACTGCAAAGAGCAACAAGCAGCTGCAATCTGCTTGTGCAATTTATGTAACGAAGTGAAGTTAATAGAAAACAGAACTTGAGGTGTTTTTTTTATGGTACATAATTCTCCAGTTATCTTACAAAATTTTCTTCCCATTTTGGGAAGTGCCTGCTAGATGTATTGGAGAATGTATGTAGTCAATCAGTAGCAGCTAAATTAAGGGAATAGACAGTGTTAGTTTGTGTCTTTGCAGTTAAGTGGCTAAGTTCATTATAAAAGAATCATTGAAAGAGCTGAAGGTGATCCTATGCAAACAAATAAAAGGCAATTAATTTTTGTCAGCCCTGTTTAGTTTAATGTTGAATAGTGTTCTGTATTACAGCTGCATCCATAAATTGGTGATTGGGTGTTTTGTTCAGGCAAGATTCCAGGGATGGGTAGCATATCAAGCATTTATTTATTTATTTGCACTTATATCCTGCCTTTCTCCCAAAATGGGATCCAAGGCAGCTTACAATAGGTCCACCTAAAACATTAATTTACAAATGTTAAAAAGGAATTAAACTTTAAAGTTTTTCCCTCCAGTTGCTGTCCCGGGTGAGAAAGATGGCTCTAAAGTTGTTGTGAATCTCTCAGAGAGAGAGGGGGATGAGAACTTGAAACAACCACCTTCTGATGATCGGCCAGAGGAGGAAGATCATAAAGCTGCAGCAGTGGGAGAAGTTTGCCAGGTGCTGTATTCCTTTGTTTGGTTTGAGGTTTTGGGAGGGCTCTTAATAACACTGAATTGGATAGCAGTTTATTTTATCATTGTGTTGATTTATTGTTTTTAAATGTGTTGATCCCTTGTTTGCCTTTGTCTATCCTTTCTTTTCCATTTTTATTATGTCACCAATGCATTCATTTATTCCTTGTATTTTCCATACATGTATCATCTTTCCTCCAAGAAGCCCAAGGCGGTGTACAAGGTTCTCTTCCATCTCCACCCCAACCATATTGCCCCACACATTGTATGGGAAATAATATCTGGCCTGAGAGCTCAGTGAGCTTCCTGAATAAATCTCACCAGTCTTGGTCTTCCCTGCCACCAGCAAATCCTAGAGCTTCTGATGAGCTTGAAAATAAGAAGTTTGAGACTTGGGGAAGAGCAGCTGATTTGAAGCATTCACAAGGCATTGCTTCAAGATGTGCTACAAAAGTTAACTTGTGTTGATTTCTGGATATAAAATGATCCTAAGACTTTAAGGAAAAGATTTGTTCCATAACAACTCCAGTCAATGCCATTGTTTCTTGACACTCCTGGAAGTGCCATCATGCTGGGCCTTAGTCTTATGGGACTTGGGGCAAATGATCCAGAGAGGTTTAACCCAGCAGTTGTTTGTTTTTAACTCCATTCTTTCAGGGCTTCCATCTCTCTGTCTGTTGCTAAAACTTTTTTCTTTCTCTTTGTAGGGTGGACTGAGAGTGCTGGAGGCCTTGGCTGCTTCTGGGCTACGCTCCATTAGGTTTGCCAAGGAGGTACCTGGCCTTCACAGCGTGGTGACTAATGACTTCTCTTCCAGGGCTGTGGAGCTCATAACCCAGAATGTTCAGCTTAATGATGTGGGTCACCTGGTGACTCCAAGCTTGTCAGATGCTCGGTAAGCACAGATCTTTCATTTAGAGCAGGGGTAGGCAAACTGTCCCCTTTAAGGGCCGAGGGACTTCAGCTCCCAGTTGGCCAATAGTCTGGGATTCTGGGAGCTGAAGTTCCTCGGCCCTTAAAGGGGAAAGGTTGCCTACCCCTGATTTAGAGTTTGGATGTTAGAACCATTCCTCACTTGACAGCTTGATCCATTTATCTTTGTAAATGTCCTAGAAGACAGTAGAGCTGGGGCTGGGGCTTATTTGCATGTCAGCAACCAGTCAGGATGCAAATGGCTCTTAGGTGATGGTTTACATCAGTGATAGTGGCCCAGAACCTCTGAATGCTTCATTGGCCTAATTCTTAAGATGGTAGCACTTAGGGTTGCCAGTGGGGTATATTCTTGCACAGACAAACATTTCTTGCATTTAGAAAACTAATATGTCATGTCTCTGACCTTTCGTCCTGGCATTTAATTGTCTATGTAGCAATAATGCTTTAGTATGGAGAACAGTTCAGTCCTAAGTGATATCATGTATTGGTTTACTATGTCACTATTTTCTCTATTTTCTGGCCATGGGATTTGCTGCTTCTGATCGCATCTGTGTATTTCTCCATTTCCATGTGCACAGGATGCTGATGTACCAGAGTAAGGTAGACAAAGAGCTCTTTGACATCATTGATCTGGACCCATATGGCAGCCCTTCCACTTTTCTAGATGCTGCAGTGCAGGCTGTCAGCGAGGGAGGTAAGATGGCAGTTACTGAGGATGAAAAATGCAGTCCTTTGATAGATTCTCCAGTGGTTGTTTTTTTTCATACAGCATCTTTACCCTATATTTTAAAAATTCTAGGTTGGGGAATCTACTTTACTTTGCATTCCTTCCTTTCTTTCTTCCTTGGCCAGCCTGAAGAACCAGATTGCTGTGAATTTCAAAACAAAATTTTAATTTTAGAAATTGAAATGGGGGATAGCCGTAGCCCTGGTTTTACTCATGATGGAGAAGAGAAATTGTAGTAGTGATCCTTATAAACAGGGAAAGACAAAATTTGTCTGATATTGCCCAGAATTCTTGGACTGCAACTCACTGGGTTCTTCACCATTGGCTATGTTGGTTAGAGCTGATTGAAGTAGTAATATATGGAGCTGCACTATGCCCATCCCTGTTCTGAACTTTGGCAAATGATATTATCTCCCACAACCTTCTAAGTGACTCAAAAGATTTCTGCAAGGTGAATTTGCTAAACTCGTGGAAGTTCCCTTTTGACATCTGAATTCTGTGTTTGTTCCCTGTCTTATACTCATGAAGGAGGAAATGGATATTTTCTTTGCAGGGATAGGCTCGCTGAACCATAAGCTTTTCTGACAAGGATATGACAGAACAGCCTAATGTATATGACAAAATTCCCTCCTCCATGCAGTGGGTAGTCGTGGTGATCTTAACAGTGTCTCTCTTGACTCAGCTGTTGTGTGGTTTGATACTTGTTTAGATGTATTGTGGAAGGGAAGTGCATGCTATATTTTCTATGAATTATCTTCACTTTGTTGCAGGTCTCTTGTGTGTTACATGTACTGACATGGCTGTAATGGCTGGGAACTCTGGGGAGACCTGTTACAGCAAATATGGGGCCATGTCAATCAAGGCCAGGTTCTGCCATGAAATGGTGAGTAGACTGAAGTTTCAGGAATCCTGGCGTGTACAGCCTGTGTTCTGCTGCTGTTGTCTTTGGTCTCTCTCTTGCCCTGCTCAAGAGGAAAGAAATAGTTCCAGATTGGTTGTTTTGCAAGCAGCAGTGGTAATAGCCAGTAGTGCTTGGCATGTGTCTTTGTCATAAATAAAGAGAACGTGGGACCATAGCCTTTTCTGCTGGACTGATTGTTCTGTGCTTTACTGATGTACACCCACACAATAATGAACTAAAATGAGGAAACCTAGGAATTCATGGACGTGCCACAGTATGTGACATTTCAGTGGCTGTTCCTGTCCCCTGCTTTTCTTTTGCCAGTGGGAAGATACCTTTATGTTTAAGCAGGCTTTTAATATGTAAGCAGGGAAGCTTCTTAGTGGGATGTGTGCTTTATTTATTTTTTAAAACTTCAGTATGTCCTTAAATGATTTTATACTGTTTCATGTGTGGATTTTCGATTGTTTTAAAAATTTGTTAAGGTTTTTAATTGAATTTCTTTGGGTTCCACTCTGGGAGAAAGTTGTCATACAAATGAAATAAAACAAAATAAAATAAGACACCAAGGCTCAAAGAGTCCATGAATGGCATGATGTGTAACTACAGAATGTCACTATCCAAAGACAGCTGCATCTTCTTTCTTTTTACAGGCCTTGCGGATTATCTTACACAGCCTTGATCTACGTGCCAACTGCTACCAGCGTTACATTGTCCCGCTCCTGTCTGTCAGTGTTGATTTTTACATCCGTGTTTTTGTCCGAGTCTTCACTGGGCAGTCCAAGGTCAAAGCGTCTGCCAGGTGAGCCTGCCCCAGGCTTCATGGAATTGCCTTACAGTTCCTATTGTGCTTTGTCTGTTGGGGGATATGTGCAAATCTCCTGCATGGTGCTCTCTAGTGCTCCCACTTGTCTGAGATAACACTGGGGCTTATCCACTACAACTAGTGCTTCTGAAAGCTCATATCAGAGCCGTTCTTTCCCTGCCTTTGCTATGTAGTAACTTTTTCCCTCTTGACAGCAAACAGGCTTTGGTCTACAATTGTGTGGGCTGTGGCTCCTTTCATATACAGAGACTTGGCAAGATGGCTAACAATGGAAACAAGTAAGATAACTGAATGTTTTTAATGTCTTTTAGTAGCCACTCCTTCCATCCTGTTGTTTTAGCCAGTTCAATGGTTAGATGCAGGAACAATTGCATTGCTAGGTATTCCCGTGCCACTTAGAGCAAGAAATCTCTCTCAGCAAGGCACTCTTTTACAAATGAGACCAGTGGCAGCCACTTTCTCCTGCTTTTCCTTTGTTTTGCAAAGTACATGGTTTTACTTGTAGTCATGTATCTGAGACATCATTTCTCAGCCTTTTGGCTAAGATCAGGTGTGCATATATCTGAGACTCATAAGAGCTGTGCATAGAAAAGTGGGGTGGGTGTTTCTGGGAGGAAAGGATGGCTGTGTTTACCATGAGTTGTAGTCATAATCAATTCACCTAAGTATTCTGAATGCTGCCTATCACATATAGAGCAGCTAGTTCGTCTCTCCGTTACAGATACAGGCTGTAAGGGCTCTCCTCACAGGGATTGCAAACTGCCAAACAGGAAGAGACCCTGAGGCAACAAAAGTCCAAGCTGAGCCCAAGGAGGTGCTGTGGACCTGTGTCTGATGCCAGATATAATAGACCCAGTTTTCAGTTACTTATATATGAGGAGAGACATGGTGGCAGTCAGTCTTTAGCCTACTGGACGCCTAGAAATGTTTAGTCTCTGTAAAGTGTCCTGTGCCTCAGTGGTAAATCCAAGAGGAGACAAAACTAGAAACGAATCCTTCGTAGCCTGAGGATGGTATTAAACTTTACTCTCTCTTGCCAAACAGTGTCAACTACAAGGCTGCCTGTGGGCCTCCTGTGGGCCCATCCTGTGAGCACTGCCATCAGCGCCACCAGGTGAGCTTCCCTAGTTTCTAGGCCTTATCATAGGATGCTTCTGGCCAAGAGAGCACCAGATAACCTGTGCTTCTCTCTTCCTGCAGCTAGCTGGCCCTTTGTGGGCAGAGCCTCTCCATGATGTAGGCTTTGTCCAGCAAGTCCTCTCAGCAGTTGGGAACAACCCAGGACGCTTCCAGACAAGCCGGCGGATTCAGGGCATCCTGAGCATGGTGCTGGAGGTGAGGATGGTGCCTGCGGCTGCCTAGATGAGGACAGTTGTTAGTAGATAGGACCTAGTCTCCTTTAATATCATTTCCTGAAGGAACAATTTCTCACTGAGTTGTAAAGCAGCATACTGTCAGAGGATTGTACAGCAAAGCCAGTGAAGAGAGTAAATGGCACAGTTGCTGTTAAGAGGCAATGAATGAATGAATGTGTGTGCCTGCTTCCATTGTAGCTATTTGTTCAAAATGGAAATGCCGAAGTGTGTGTGAGGAGCAGTGACAAGTATTTTGGTGCTCAGACCTTTTCAGTCCAGGCTGCTGATTTTTAGACTGTGTTCCAGGGGCCTTGGTATTCTTGGAAGTCAGGAGTTAACTGAAGCCAGACTTGTTTATTGCTGCTTGGTTCTGTCTTGCAATCAATAGCAGCAGGACAGTATTCATGTCATGCTGTCTCTCAGTTTAGGAAGGGGGAAGCTAGCAAGCTGAACCTTTGCCCTGTGTAATCTGAGTGTTCACCCTAGATCAGTGTTCCTTAAGCTAAATGATGTGGGAGATGAGCAGTCCCCCCCCTCCCATGTCCCAGGGACCAACACTATATTTGTACCCGTTGGTTACAGCTGTTTCTTTTTGTCCTTGAAACTTGTGGACCAGCACTACTCCACAGACCACTACTTTGAATAGAAGTGGCCTAGACTATTGTGCTTCAGAGTCATCTACAACCTCTAGAGGTTCTGAGGTGAATAAATTCTTGCTGCCTCTCTGGAGGCAGAAAGTTTAAAAACTGCTGTCTTTGTCCACTAAGGTTCTCTCTAAGAGAAGCTGCTGCTGCCTTATCTGTTGGGACACCAGAGCTAATCTCCTATTTGACTTGTCTGTTTCTCTCTTGTGTGGTAGGAACTCAGTGATGTCCCTCTCTATTATACTCTTGATAATCTCAGCAAAACCGTCCACTGCAACAGTCCTTCCTTGCTGCAGTTCAGGTAAGATTGGGAGGTGCAGGGCAAGAAGTTGCTGCCCAAAAAGTGGTATCCCAAGAGAAATGGGAGACATTTGTTTTGATGGGCAGGGGCTCACCTTACTTACAGACAGGCCCAAGCTTTGAAAGCATTTTGAAATCTGAACCTAAGGTCTTGTATCTTTTCTGGATGTCCAATGAGCATATCCAACACTTTTCTATTTCTTAAAAGTTCTGCTGTTGGATTCAGTCTTTACCTACAGAATGCCTTGTGATCCTCTGCTTCGTTATAGCTCAGTCATAAGTAGTCCAGATGTTAGATCAGGGTGGAAAATGTGCTGTCCTCTAGCTGTTTTTGAACTGCAACTGCCTGCATTCTTCCCCATTGTCAACTGCTGACTACAGTTCATGCAAGTTGTAGTCCAGCAAATATTAGGAGCACTACATGAATTATACTGCTGTGTGGTTTGTTCCATAGTGCAGGATGCACAGGCCCCAATGTCTGTCCTTTTTTGGTTGTCCAAAAAATACATCCTCTGGCAGGATGGATTATTTTTAATGTAATTTTTCCTGGGTTAAGTACACAATTGCTTTTAGTCTGGGAACCAATGTGTGTGTGACTGGAGGGGGGATTTTTGGTTCATCTTGTAGGATATGGGACAAAGGGCATTTCACAGAGCACTTGGGAAGACTAAACTGACAAGTCTGGGATTTTTTGGCAGTAACAAACAACAGATATTTAGAGTGGCATGCTGAAATGGCCTTAAGCCAAAATGGGGTCCCACACTATGTAATATTAGCTTGAATCTATTGCACACATAGATTATTTTAAGGGAAGAAAGCCTTTGCAGCAGCTTCTATTAGTGTTCCTTTTCCCTTGGGAAGCTAGCAAGCTCCATGTGAGATTTCTTTGGCTTTCCTTTCAGATCAGCTCTCCTCCATGCTGGTTACCGGGTGTCACTGTCACATGCCTGCAAGAGTGCCATCAAGACAGATGCACCACCACCTGTGGTTTGGGACATCATGCGTTGCTGGGTAGGCTGAGTAGCAGATTACCTTTATGAAAAAAAACATGGTTTAGGTCCAGGCTGTCTGAAAGACTGTATCTCCCCATACGAACCTGCAAGGTCCTAAGATGTACGGTGAAGGATTTATTTTGGTCCCACCACCATTACAGGCTCACTTCATGAGGACACGAGAGAGAGACTTCTCAGTGGCTGTTCCCATCCTTTAAAACTCCCTGCCATGAGAGGCTAGGCTGGCCCCTTCCTTACTTTCCTTTCTCTGGCAGGCAAAGACATTTTTATTCAACAAAGCTTTTAATATATATTTGTGTGAAGAGTGGGTTTTATATGGGGTGCATGCTTTAGTTATGTTTTTAACTTTTGTATGTTTTTTGTCATTTTATACTGTTGTTAACTAGTTGATTTTAATTGTTTTTAATTTTTTATTGTAAAGTTTGAAAATGATTTTTTCTGTGAGCCACCTTGGTTGCTTTCCGGGAGAAAGGCAGCATAGAAATGAAATTTTCAATAAATAAATAAGAGCTTTCTCTTTTGGATCACTGACTACAGGCATCTCCCAGAATAGCTATGAAGGTGCTCTGGTTTACAGGTTCCCTGTACACTGATCAGCCTTGTGGTATTGGGACCCCTGTCTTTTTAGCATTCAGCAAAAAGTGACATGCAAGCCTGCATTGTTTCCTTCTGTCTCACTGCAGTGGTGCCTAGTATTCAGGGCACCTTGTGCTGCACTCCTTTTCTGGATATGCACTCTGCCATCTGGGTCTGGTATGATAACAGAGGCATATAAACTAAATTAAATGAATTGAACCAGGAAGGGAGTTGCTGGACATGTTTGGAGAGAATGAGTTCCCAGCCACCGTCTCTTAAAGTTGCTTCTTTTCTGGCCCACGTTCATCCACCTCTCAATGAAAAGGTTCTAAGGTAAAATCACCTTTCTCTCCTGTTTTCCCCAACATGCCTGTCCCTTAACTTCAGGAGAAACTCAACCCTGTGAAGAAAGAGCGCCTTTCAGAGAGCAGCCCAGCTGCCCGCATCCTCTCTGTGGAGCCCAAGTAAGTGATGGGAAATTGGAAGACTGAGTGTTTGCTAGGCAAATGTGGAACTTCAGCCAATTAGGAATTTTTCCTTATAGGCAAGAAAATGTGAATGCACATCTATATGCTGCATAATTAAAAAAAATTGAAACAAAATGAGTTTTCAAGATTGCAGACTAAGTCCTACAGGACAGTATGTGTACACATGCCCAAGTGTGGTCTCTAATTTATGTTATTCCATTCTTGTCAAACAGAAACAAATGCTGTGTCATCTCGCTTTGTGATAGACAGTACTTATTAATAGAGCCCCTCTGAGTTCAATTCCTGGTAGAGTTCTCTGACCACTTTCTTGATCGACCCTCTCACTTCCACAGGTTGCAGGCTTCCTTCACTGTCCGGGCCGATGCTAATCCTAGCTCACGAAAGCAGGGCCTCAAAAGGTTCCAGCTGAATCCAGAACCCTTCTGGGGGCCGAAAGCAAGAGCAAAAGCTGGGTAAGGTTTACCGGGAACTAGGGATCATGGGAACAAAATATTCCCAGATTATGGCTGGAAACCTCTTGGTGACGGGTTGCTCCAGCATTAGTACTTTTTATGGCTGTTGTGCAAGGAGGTATATAGTCTCCCTTTGCAGGATGCTGCTTCTTTTGCTGCACAACAGCAGCCAGACAACATGGAAGGTGCAACCCCCCTGATCAGCTGTGCAGGGGAGGGGGAATGTGCTCTAAAGAGCTACCTTACAGTCTTGCTGGCTAGCACTCATTATGGATCTCCACTTGCTCAATTTTATGCCTTGCCAGTGTCAAACAGGATCTCAGACTGTTTTCTGTTGTGAAATGGTAACTAAAAGTCTGGGAGGATTAGGAGGAAGCCAGAATGCTGTCCTTCTCCCTTTCATGCGAAAGCATTGCCAAAATTGTGTTTTATTGTCAGTCTGTGTGCACATGCACACATGCATCTGTTAACAGAAATATTGTCTTTGGAAGAAAACCTAATAAAGGGAACTCTGTCCAGGTGTATATAAATGCCAGAGCTGAATTGGCTACCAGCTCTGGTTCTTGTCCTACACTATGGTTATGCCCTCCTGGCTAGCTGAGGCCTGGGTAGCAGGGAAAACAAGATGGCCCTTGCCAGTGCTGGCATCCATGGTGGATTATAGGTGTCTCTTTTCATCATGTTTTGATGGTGGCACTAAATGGGGCAGAGAAGCAGCCACCTCCTTAACAGGCCTACTGGGTTAGGGGTGGGATTTCCTCCAATCTACAGGAGAAAAGAAAGCTACACCAAAACAAGAGGAAAGCATGTGGGGAAGAGAGTGATGGGGCCCACCTGAAGAATTTCCCCTGTAAAAGGTTCCGGCAGGTGAGTAGTTACAGCGGCTGTGTTATGGCTGGAACTGTGGATGAGGAGATTAGCTAAATATTTGGTAGGCCTCTAAATGATATTCCTAGGTAGGAGGTGGAAAGATGTCCTCTAGAAGTCCTCTAGATGTTGTTGGGCAGCAAGTCACAGAAGCCCTGGACAGCATAGCACTGACAATGGCATGAAATCCTGGGAGTTGTAGTCCAATATCCGGGGTGATGCATGTGTCCTAACTATGACTTAGATCAGTAATTCCTAATTTTTTTCCTTCAGATGTTTGGGACTTCAGCTCCCAGAATTCCTGACTGTTGCTTAAGCTGGCAGGGGCTTCTGGAACTTGAGGTCCAAAACACCTGGAGGACCAAAGTTTAGGAATCACTAAAGACCATGGGTATGTGATGCGTTTGACTGTTGTTGTAGTTAGATTAGGGAATAGTTCCTCTTGAATGGTGCTTGAAAGAGATTATAACCTCAGTCCCACTTGAGTGCCATATTTTGGAGGGTTCTTTTCAGATCCACTTTTGGTACTTCCATGAATGGAGGCGCTTCTTCTGTTCATGGAGATCACTGGGATCCAGTGTAGATGTTCAGCTGCATGGAGAAGGTGGCAAAATGATTTCTTGAGAATTTCCACAACCCCTGTGCAAGTCCAGGTTGCCTCCCACACTGCTCCAGAGGGTCTTCTAGGCCTCCAGAACAGCTCTTCAGGCAACACTGGAGGCTGAAGAGAATTTCAAGATTTGTCTCCCTGTCACCTTCCAGTGAGAGCAAAACTCCTCATCTTGATCCAGTCCACTCACTTGGAACAAAAGAAATGAGTGCAGCTCCCTCAGCTAAAGATCAGTTCCTAATCTTATTTTTTGGCCCTTCAGGTGTCTTGGACTACAGATCCAAATGCTAGCTGGGATTCTGGGACTTGAAAGTTCAGAACATCCAGAGGGCCAAAGGTTTCATACTTGAGGCCTCAGTACCAGTGACCATTATCAGCCCACCTGAGTTTTGTAATTCCCTTCTGTTGCCTTTCTCCCCCTGAAATGCTTTCAGTTATTAGAGAACCTTGTTTGCAAAGGAAACATCTGGCTCTTGGTCCTCTGAAATAAAAACGCATTTTTTAAAAATACTTCTTTATCTGAAAAGAAATGTATGGTAAGCATGTTGAATGGGGCAGGAGGCTCTGAGGGAAGAAAAGGGGTAAGCAGTCCGTTCTCCCACAGTACAGGAGCTTAGTTACAGTGCAGCTGTGGACAGTTCATCCTACAGAGCTTCTGCCTGTGCTTTCCCAACCTTTTCTTATTTCAGTTGCTGGTAAGCAAAGGGTTGGACAACTGTGTCTCTGCCTCTGGGGAGGCAACTTGAATATACAGAATCATTTTCTGTCTAACTACCATTCCATGTCCATTAGGAACTGCATCTAATGACTCCCATTAATTGTTACATTTCAGGACATAGCTTGTGAGGAGTAGCAAAAGAAAATGATGCTTCTTCTGGCCAGGCCCCCACAACTTACGAACTACCCAACCAAGCACTGCTTGGCAGGGCCTACTCAGTTGCTCTGCTTTTGTAGACCAAGGCAGGAAGCACAAATGGGAGGACTTTTAAGCTCAGATGGACATCAAACTGGTGTGTTGGAGTCCCATTTGGGAACGCTAACAGGCTTGGGGGAGGGAACGAAGGGATGCAAGGGCTGGAAAAAAGTAGGGTTGGAAGCAACACATGACCTACTTGATGTGACACATTAAGATGGCAAGATAGCACTAGGTTCAGTTGCCTATCAGTCACACTGTTCTTTGGTGGAGGAAGCCAATTTTATTGGGCCTGTGTGTACATGCATCCAAAGGCCAACTGAGCAATACAGTCTGGACTAAGAATAAGGATTTGAATTTCTGATTGAAGATGTTACAATAAATGCCACTTTTCCCTCTCAGGGCAACTGTTCACTTGGGGACAAATGCCGTTACTCCCATGAAACAGAAAAAGAGATGGAGCCATGTGACACATCATGATGAAAATGGTTCTGAACACCTGCTTGGATTTGATTTTTGTGTTAATGGAGAGCCTTTATATTAAACACTTGTCTATTGGTGATCTTCCTGCCATTAAATAAGGATATCTTTTAATTGTGTTTAGTCTGTATTCACCTGACCACCTATTAAGCTAACCACCTAAGTTAGCCATTCCAGCCTTTGAGCCTGACAGAATCCATGATCTTCAGATGTTCCCATGGAAAGAGACAATTGCCCTGGTCTCTGAAACTTGTTGCCTCAATAAGGAAAGAGGTGAAAGGTGAAAAAGGTCAAATTTTATAATGTAGTGATGCCACAGGCTGGTAATGCTGGGAAGAAGTTGTATATTCTGTTTTTGGTCACTGTGGAGGTTGGTATTCCCTTCCTCTCTCTACAGTCACCAAAGACCCCCACAACTGGTGGAGACATAGCCAGACATGAAATGTTGACATCAGTTGCTGCAACCTCAGTGAATATAATAGGTTCACATCTGGCTGCGAGATGTAGCCAGACACTTGCAATCATTCCTCCAAGCACAGAACGGCTATGGGTAGGAGGCTTCAGAAGCTGTGCAGCAGGTCTGAAGTGGTGGTAAATATGTGCGGTGAAGCCATGGAAGATTGCAACCATAATGTTACAAAAACTAGCTTCCAGTTCAAACAGCAGAGAAAGCATAACCGTGGGTACACCACACAAGTGACAAATGAGAGAATTATGCATAGATTTTTTTTTTTAAAAAGAGCAGTGCTAATGGTCTTTCTCTAGCTTGACTGATGGTAAGCACAATATAAATCCATCACTGAATGTTGGACTCCAGGTGGCAGAATGCAATCACTGAGGCACCTGCTTTGCATGCAAAAAGTCCAAGGCACAGATTCTGGTCTGAAACACTGCAGAATTTCCCTAAACTTGTTTCCAAGATCATATGCTGTTGTTCCTTAAGTGTGTCCATTGTGAAGAATTCTAAACACAGGCATCCTTACAAGAAAGAAGTTGATTTGATTTATAATGAATTCATTACTATGTGTATACAAAGGGATCCTGTAGCACCTGAGATTAGCTGAAAGAAAGAAGCTGGAAAGAAGCATGTGCTTTCATAGATTCTACTTTCTCAGATGCATGTGAGGAAATAAACACAAGTTTATGAAAACTCATGCTACAAGCTTTCACATAGTTCATCTCAAAGGTGATACAAAAGCCCTTGGCACACTGTTCCAAACTAAGGACTGGAAGAGACCAGCAAGATTGGCTTACGGCCACCTCTGCCGAAGACCTCAGCAAACACACACCAGTCTCAAAGGCACCTTCTGCTGCCCACCCAAATAGGAGTAGGAAAGATCTGTTCCTATTTGGGCTGCCTTAGGCCACCCTGGCAGAACTTCTGGATACTCCGGTGGCGTGCAGCATCAAAACGTGTCCCCGGAGCATCTTGAAGCTGCCCCTGTGGTTGGCTGGGCATCTTCAGAGTGTCTTGGGGGCATGTGGTGTCAAAACACGCACCCAAGCCTCCTGAAAGCTGGCTTTTGTGGCCGGTCTGTTCCAGCCCTAACACAGCTATGTCTTTGAATTCTCTCATTACTGTATGAGTAAGATACATGGAGGGTCAACTTCAAAATTATCCAAGGGTTCTCCAGTCATTCTTTATCCAACTGCTAAGGAAAATTACTTGTGCTAGCCCAGTGTTTGAAAATGGTATTTGTCATTATCAGCCAATGTTAGACTGGAGTCCCTTAACCTATTTGGGCTGAAATGAATATACATCAATACATGATAAAGTAACCTGCGTTGATCTGTAAAGTTTAGTTGGGTGGGGGAACAGGATTGTTTGGCAGACTGCTCCTTCTATATTGTTGTTTGTTGTTCTGTGCCTTCAAGTCATTTCCAATTTATGGCAACCCTAAGGCAATCTTGTCATGGGATTTTCTTGGCAAGATTTGTTTAGAGGTGGTTTGCCATTGCCAGAGGCTGAGAGCATGCGACTTGCCAAGGCCATGCGACTTGCCAAGGCCATCCAGTGGGTTTCATGGTCGAGCTGGGAATTGAACCCTGGTCTCCAGAGTTGTGGTGCAACACTCAAACCACTATGCCACACTGGCCCTCTCTTCTGTATTAGCCTATATTAATTGGCAGCTAGATATGGCTTTATGTAACATGAGCGAAACAATGTGCAGCTTGTCTTATTTGTTGATACTGACCTGGAATGTGGAAGCAAACTGATTAGAGCCTGTTTTTAAAGAAGTGGTTTATTCCAAAGATAATGATTGCACTTATGGTAGTCCAAGTACTCCAACGACTCCACTTACCCCTCTGCATATGGGGGAAGTGGGGAAAGACTAGAAAGGCATTTTAACAGCGATCCCTTTTTTCAATTAGCAGAATTTAAGAGGGTCCTACTGCCCTTAATTAATTTACAGTCTGAAGCAGCCTTGAAGAGTCTTCTCTCCACAAGCAGGGAGAAAATTTGGTCCATCTTGAAAAGGCCTAGCAGAGAATGCCGATTCCCCACCATTCCTTGAGGCAACATCTGAATTGGCAGGACGTTAATTGCTTCCTCAGATTCCTCTCCTAGACCTGGCTTGGTGCTGAATCTGGGCAAGGAAGGTTCGGATTTCCATTGGTTGTAGTGTGATCTGAGTTGGGTCTAGACTAGCAGGGCTTGGTTGCTGTTCTGCTGCTCCTGTGGATAGGAGGAATTGAGGGAAGAGTGAAAGTGAAAATACTGTATCAACAACACTTAAACTGACTGACTACCTCCTTTTGTCTTTGTGGTTAAGACATAGGGCCTTTGCAGATTGCCAGAAATAGTGCACATTAAATTGAGGCACTGCCCTGGCTCAGTGCTAGGGAATCATGGGAACTGTAATTTATTGTGGCACCAGAGCTCTCTGACAAGAGAAGGCTCAATGTCCCAGAAAAAAATACAATTCCCATGACTCCCTAGCACTGAGCCAGGGCAGTGCCTCAATTTAATGTGCACTATTTCTGGCAGTCTGCAAAGACCCTCAGGCTCTGTTCCTGCCTAGCAAGCTTCTCTTTCAGTGGATCATGGTTTCTTTATGAGAAACTCAGTACAGTAAATTTGAGGCAGATGGCTTATGCTAAACAAAACACTTTTTCATTTTAAAATGTCAGCAGATAGCAATAGAAATCTGCCCTCGTAGCTACAGACTGGTTGACAGAGACAGTGGCAACTCTGATAGGTTTTTGGTGATCTTAGATGCACACTGGCCAAGCAATGAAACTTGAATCTGCCAGGGAAGGTTGGGGGGAATTCTTCCAAATATGAGAGGTGGGTGGGAATAAGATATAGTATGGACACAAATTGCTTCCTCCCTCCCTCTGGTTTCTTCTTTTTCATTTTCAGAAGAGCAACATGACTCCAGCACCTCTTATGATATTGTTGTGTGCTCCAAAGGAGCTGACTTCTAAACTGGTTCAATTCAGAATGAATAGATGGCACAAGATTCAAACAGCTCACTTCTTGCTTGAAGCATGTAGCAGTGACTGGAATCTTTCCTATTTATCCACAATAGCAACTGCACTTTTTCCATGGAGGTGGAAGAGCAGTGAGTGATGCTAAACAAATCTGCCAATTCTGAGCAATCTGTTTCTCTAACAGCTTCCTTCCTTCACAGCTGCTACATCCATAGCTGCCTAAGTTGGCATAGTGCAGAAGAGGGAGTTCTAGCTTCCAGGCCCAATTTAAAATACCAGAGATGATCTTTAAAACCATGAATCATCTGAGGGCTTACACTTCTTTTGAGATTCTAGTTGGCTTCTGACCAGTTCCCCTTTTGGACCCAGGTAGCCCATTAAAGGACCAGGCTCAAGCCTCTTCTGCTGCAGCACCCACTTCACAGAATGCCCTCCAATGCACCAGGCCCCTACTCTGCTTTGACTCATATCATAAGGCACCATGAGTAAAGCCATACAGGTTTGTAGTACTGATGTAGCCAAATTATTCAAGATAGGCCAAAGAGTTGACTTCAAGGTGGAAATCTGACAGGTAGTTCTGAGTTACCACATTTTAGAGTGGTGAAATGTTTTCATAAAGTATAAGTTAGGCTTACACCCACTGGCCATCATCCCCGTGAAGCAACTGGTATAGGCTTGGTAAACCTATTCTTACCTGAAGATGCACCTTTACTTGACTGCCAGATTAGCCTCTTCATCTCTTCCCGCTTCTGATTAGCAGCTAAACTCATCTCTTGCAAGCTGATCACGTTGAAGGAAGAGAACAGGTTCTAGCATGGAAAGGAAAGTCACAGAAGATATGGTGAAGACTGAAGAGTAGTAGTAGAATGGTAAAAGCAAAAGCTATTCTGCAAGACTGAGCTTCTTAAGCCTCATTTCCTTTGAGGCTCTGAAACATGGCTGTGGAAGATGATACACACCCAACTGAGTATGGTTCGTCAACTATCTTTAAGTACCATTACATTGAGTACTAGTATTTTAATTTGTTGATCTGACTGTTCCAATTTCAGTAACATTTTATAAATTTTCCCGATAAGATGTTCATCATCTGCATAAAATTTTTCTTCTAGCTCTGATCTTACTAATTTGATACCTTGACATTTTTGGTCTACATAAAATCTTTCTAATAATTGTCTGTACCATTGCAACTTGTGACCTTCTGAAGCTAATTAATTTTGTTTTTTCAATCTATGTTCTCCTTTTTCTAATTATACTAGGTCACAGTAAGTTAACCACTTTTCTAAGGTTTTCGTATCAATTCTATAAAATGCTTCCTGAATTGATCCATCATGGGGTTTTAGGGCATATCGGTTTAAAGCTGTTCCAGATTCTCAAGATTGCTTTTCTGTTGAAATGATTTGTGAATTAAGCATGTACTTTGACTTTATTATACCACATGTAGCCATGCCAGCCAAATCTCACATCATGGACTTCCAATTGCAATAGTCCTTCATTTCTTAAAGTTATCCCCTCTTTGAGCCAGACAAGTGAACAAGTAGAATAATAAAGTTTAAAGTTCAGTATTCCACTACGTTTCTGTTAAAAGAATAAGCTTGCAAGGCTAAATGGAGTGAGGAGACCAAGCCTGGAAGTGCCTGGTTCAAATCTCACTTTAGCCACTAATTCACTACGAAGTCAAAGGCCAAGCTGTGTGCCACTTAAGTCTCTCATCAGTAAGCTAAGAGTAATAATTGTGGCTTTATTATGTGCCTTCAAGTCATTTCTGATTCATGGCAACCCTAAGGCAAAGCTATCACAGGGTTGTCTCAGGCTGAGAGAGTGTGACTCGCTCAAAGTCACCCAGTGAGTTTCCATGACTGAACAGGAATTCAAACTCTGGTCTCCAGAGTCATAATCCAACACTCAAACCACTATGCCATGCTGGCTTCTTAATGGTAGCTTACTTCAGGGCTACTGACAGTTGGACATATACCTGGGGAACTGATGGCCCTCCAGATGATAGTACTCATGTGCCAGACTGCTTAATGGCAACTGGTGATGGAGGCAATTCTTTACCAACATCTGGAACATCACAAGTTTTCTAGTACCTGACATACTATATATTTTACATTGTTCTTGTTCTGCTTTTCTTTTCTGAGGATACTACTAAATAACAGGTTGAGAAACAATGTCTTGTTGGCAATGCTGTCTGAAACAGGTTGGGCAACTGTGCACCCCCACAGATGAGGACCTCCAGGAGCAGCCCGTCACCAGTTTGAGGCATTAAGTATAATGAAATCCTTTGTTGTTAGTTGCCTTCAAGTCAACTTTGACTCACGGTGACCCTGTGAATGAGACGTCTCCAAGCCCCCCATCCTCTACCTCTACTCAGGTCCTAAATCTTTTCAATTCCTTCCAAACAAAACAAGGCAATCAGGTAGAAATTGGTAATATTGGATACCGGAAGTTTCTGCAGTTTCTGTTTTTGACAATCATTGGTCTGCACAATTGCCAGCTCTGGTCTAAAGGATGAAACCTACCTGCAAGTTAATGACAGCTGGCATAGAGCCGTTGACACTCTCCCCACGTTCAAACTGGTGTTCTAGGCGGATGAGAATGGAGTTGGGCTCCCTCTGGGCCAATGTGAGCAAGTGGACATTTGAAGGTAGGGCATGGTTCAGAGCAGTGTACTGGCGATTGGGAGAAAAAGAGAGAGACAGTCAAAGAGACACCATAACACCAAGCTATTGTTAAATTAGCATGGGAGTCCATCCAATTTAGTTCCAGCTCACTGACCAGCCAGGTCATCTGACAAGCTGGCATTTAAAAGCTGAAAACGTGAGAAAAATGACTATTTCCAAAATGCATACAAATTACAAAAAAGAAGATGAAGTAAAGCCACATTTTATAATAGGAATAATGTGCTAAAAGAAATTGTTCCTTATTCAACACATCTTTCATCTTTTTAAAAAAGTCCGTCAATTAGGCCTCAAGTATTTCTGCAAGGCACAGATGAATTGCTCAAGATATACACTAGGACAAGGCTATAAATGAACATAAGAGGCCATTTTCTAGTTAATTACTGTCTACATTAATAGGCAGCTATTTGCTAGGGGTCTTTTTGCAACTAGAGAGGCTTGGTGGCTGAACATAAATATGTAATCTGCATTGGAGCTGTGGGTCTTTCCCAAGAATTCAGCCAGTGGAACATTTTCTTTTTCCCCTTTCTCACCTCTTTGAGGTTGTCCTGGTCAGGGTGGTATGGAGGTCCACCACCTGGTGCCAGCACCAGCTGTGGTGCCATATACTCCTGCTGGGCCCACAACCGGTGTTGTTCAGCTGATGACTCTGCTGTGTCTAAGAGAATGAGATGTCGACCCCGCACCACTAGCCCATTGTGGTAATCACCAGGTTCCAAGAGTGGCTCTCCTACACCCCGGGCATCATCATGCAGCAACCGCCGATGTACCTGAAACCAAGGTGGAAGATGAAAACAAAAGACAGAACTCAGAGTACGGACTACAGGTTAAGCATGTCAGTTTCTCCTACAACTGTTAAGCATGTCAGTTTCTCCTACAACAGATGTTAATAGTGTCTATCACCGTAAAGCTGGAGTACCTCAAGGATACTGAAGAACTAATGATTCCTGGATAGGGAGACTGTCTTTGTATGCTAAAGGCTGGTCTTGCCAATTATTAAATTCCCATCTCTCAGGCTGCTGACAGTTTGGTTCCCCATGTATATCCTAACACATCTCCATCTACCTCTACCCATTGATTAGTCTGTCTTCTACTTTCTGGGCTTAACATTTTAGCAACAGCACTCAGCACTATCACATCTGACAGAAAGATCTGTTCTCCACAGTATACTATGGCAACTGTAGGAAGTGTGGTTTTTTGTTTGTTTGTTCTTTGTTTTTCTTTAAAGGACATCTTGCTATGCTTACCATAAGTTCGAGAGAGCCATCAAAAATGCTGCTGCCTCCTTGTGAGCGGTCCGTCAGTACTGTTAACTGGACCTTCTGGTCCTGAAAAGTTTAAAGAAAAGGAAGGATGGAACATACGCGAAGGAAGTATCCCAGCTCAAGGCTTAGGGCTGTTGCAGAGTCACTGTCTTTCTGCAAATTCTCACCACCCTGGCACACCACAAAGTCCCCCTTCAACCTCTACCTGACCTACACTGGCAGGAAACTACACCATTGCAATAACCTCACCCATAATTAGGGCTGCTAATCCTAAAGGGGAGCCCCACAAGAGTAGCCCAACCAGACAGTAATCAGATATGCCTCTACCTTTATGTATATGCGACTGTTCACAGGGTAATAGTTGCCAGCCACAGGCTCAGTCTGACTCAGGTTCCATGTAGTCCGGTAATTACGTCTATTGTGAGGGTGGGGGAGAGAAAGAGAAGAGGTGGAGAGAGAGCCAAGGGGACATATTAGCTAACTATCTTTCCTTTGCCAGTTAGCACTTGTTGTTAAGGCATCTTAAAACACAGAAAAGGGGTGTTTCCCAAAATACTGGAAACATTGTCCCAATGTGGCTATCCTACCATATTAAATTTAAATACATAAACATTCATACGACACTTTTCTTAAGTGCTCATATAGACCAGAGTAACTCTTGCCTACACCAGTAGTTCTACTATATCAACAGTGGTATTTCAACACACAACCATTACTTATTGAAGACACTTCCCTATTTGCCCACAGCCCACTCAATCCCATGAGCAGAACAGTCACTGGCATGACTGAGAAGCCATTATCCACCTATGTGTGCTGGGAGAGCTTTGTGCTCTGTTGGTGTTAAACAGGACCTGACATTATTTTAGGAATTCTTATATTTGTCAGTCACAGGATGATATTATCCTCACCTTTTACACAGCAACAAGATGTGGGTGTGTGCTGTGGATGGGTTACTGAATCTGAATCAATTCACTGAGTTTACAGCAGAATTTTGTTTTTGAACCAAGCCTCTCCAGCTGACAGCTTGCGTTCTGTCAACTACCGCACTACACCAGCTGTCTCACAGCTCTTGCCGCTGCTCAGCCTACAGTGGGCTGGTTTCCAAGCCAGGATGAGGTTTCTGCTTCAGCTTGCTTCTACTGATATTTAATACCTTCTCTCTAGGATCTCACGCCCATTGGAGTCTGTGTAGAAGGTCCCGTCCGTCTGCAGGTTTGTCTCAAAGCGGCTGATAATCTCCTTGCCAAGACCATCTCTGTGGCAGAATGCAAAGCGTTAAGAGAAGTGCTCCAAAAGAGAGTAGGAGAGCTTCCCGCGCTCAGCTTCCAAAGCTCACCGAATTGGGATGGGCCCCACTGTCCACTCTAGCTCGACATACGGCTGCCCAGCATAGAGGCGCACCACCTGGGAACACCAGTCAGAGAAATTCTGGTACACCTCCTGCACCACTTCAGTCTGCCACAGAGAGACAGAATGCAGAATTTTATTATTGCTTGTAATGAGCCCACAGCCCCATCTAGCCACAGAAATGGAACAAAATGCCATTCAGCATGTCAAGAGACAGAGGGTTAAATTGGCTACTATCCTCTTCATGACTTGGGTTGGCATAACCATCAGTTATTTATTCAGGAGGAGAATGCTATGGAAGGAGGTATCCTGCTGTACAGAAACAGCTGGGGGTTGGAGGGTGCAGCTCCTTCTTCCCACCTGGCTACTGAATGGCTGTGGGGATGCATATCTGCCCTTGTGCACATGGGAAAGGAGGAACAGCCTTAACTGTTCAGGTGGAGGGTGCTCCTTCCCCTGTTGCACAAGTGCAGGCAGAATGCCCCTGGGAGCATGCCCACAGCTGAGAGGTGGCTCAGGGGGTGGAGTTGTCTCCCTGAGCTCTTCCAACACCTATTCCACACTTGAGGAAGCGGCAGCAGCAACAGCATTGCTCCCCCAATCCCATGATGGTGTAACTGCCCAGGCAGAGACTTGCGTTCTGCCAGCCTTCTTACTAGATTCCAGTGACAATCTGTAAAAGCTGGTCTACAGGAGCTGTAAGCAAAGTGCTGTTGGGTGCTTGACAGGAACTACCCAGCCATGTGAAATGAAACCCTCAAAATACACAGCCAGAAAAAATATTATTCTATTAGATGTCTCTGCCTTTGGCAATAGAATCCTCATTCCCTGTATACCAGGCAAATCACTGGGGAACAAACACTGTCTTCACCACTACAATTCTGCTATGACAGGCTTACACATAAAACTAGTGCTCTATTGCAGAACTGTTGCACAAAAAGCCTCCGGTTGCACAGTCGCAAGACTACCGATAGCTAAAAATTGGAAATGGGTTATGCTGCCACAAAGTGAAGGAAGGTTTCTAAAAAATAGTGATATGTGAGATATGGACAGATTGACGTATATGTTAAAAAATAAATCAATGAACAAAGTTGAAAAAGACTGGCACCCCATTGTAGACTATTGGGAACAAATTTGGGGAGTAAATAAAGAGCTTGTATGATGTACCTGAATGAAGAAGACATGTAATGTAATAGAGGAGAATAGATAATATTTGTTAAGGTGATAGCTTTTGCATAGACAGATGAACAAACCAGGAAGTTAAGGAAACAAAGAGGAACAGTGACAGAAATATGTGATGTCAATAAGTACCCTTAAAAAAAAAAAAGCCTCTGATTGCAGATGGCAGAGCAGAGGCCTCCAAAGCAACCCCCTTCCCCAGAGTCCATTCACAAAAGCAGGGCTCACAGCTCCATAGGCTTAGAATCCTTCCCTTATATCTACCCCACTTCTTATACATTTGTATAACTGGACACCCATCACCACCACCAACTTCAGTTGTTTACCACCTCCTGACATAGCAAAATTGTAGTGGTGAAGACAGGGTTTGTTAGTCAGTGATTTCCCTGATACAAAGAGAATGGGGATTACATCCCAAGGTAGTACTATCTTTCAGCTGAAATTATGCAACAAGACCAGAAAAGATGCATTTTGATTGCCAAATGTCATGCTCCTGTTTACTGAATGTGAGATTCTGGCTTCAGGCCTTCTAAGCTGACTGGTTTGGACTCAGTCATGGTCCTTTTCATGACCGACAACCCAGTTCTCTTTACAACCCTCAGTGAGTGGGCCAGTTTTCTGGATATGCCGGCAGCCCCTCTGTCCCAGGCCATTTGCACCAGTGCTTGTGTTACCCTTAGCAGCCAGCAGTTTTCCCTACCTTCACATGGTTCAAATTGGCTCCCTTGGCAATGAGGAAGGGCTCAGAGGTGTTGGGGCGGAAAATGTAAGCCCCAGATGCCTGCTCATTCACTGCATTCCCAGTACTGGCATTGTACCTGGAAAAGCCAATCGATGCATGGAAATGGTACCTTTAACAATAACCCAAGCAAATCTCCAGGGCCAAGTTATAATCCAAGCAATTCCATAGCACAGGAGAAAAACAAACAAGCTACCCCCTGTTGTTATTTTATCCCGTCCCCACATCAGCAATACACAAACACCAAAACATGGAAGCAACTAGTTGGACAGGCTTAGAGTTAACTATTTTTAAAGCAACCTTCCAAGCCATCTACTGTCAACTGCAAGGGGCCTAGGTGAAAGCGATCACCCCATCATGCAACTAGTATTCTAACTTCTCTCCAAACAGAAAATAATTGTATATCTGACTCACCAGAAGAAGTTCTGGGACACTGGCAAAGAGATATTCTTGTCCAGGTTCTCTATCTGCTTCAGGAGTCCTGTTCTGGGATCAAACAGGACCCGTAGATGCTGGGAAGGGAGGATGAAGGAAGGGGGGGGGGGAAAGGAGACACTTGTGTGAGAGATTAGTCAAGAACACCAGGAAGTTTCTTGGGATTCTTAGTTTGGGTGGGAAAGGAAACTTAATCCAGAGAATTATGCTTGCAAAACCCCCCCCCCAAAACCACAAACTGACATGCTATTTTTAAAATAAGGAAGTATTCTTCCATCTCCTTGTATTTAATATATAAACAAGTGATTCATCTCTAAGTGATCACTTTTAAGTACTTATTTTAAAAGCCAGCCTTGAGGGTGATTTCACAAAGCAACGTATTCTGTTCCAAAACTAGTAAGAAAAATGTAATACAAATCTCTCTTCCAACAAGTTAAAACAGCCCATGGAAGAAACATGGCCTGCTCTCTGTCTCGAAGCCACCCCTCAGGCCCACATACTCATTGGGCTTGAAAGAGCTTAATTTTAAGGCCTAAATGTATTTTGGGAAGTGGCAGAAGGTTATGGAGGAGGATTTAGGGTGGCTACAGTTGGGGTAAAAATGGCTAATCCCATGCAGTGCAATCCATCTTCTACTTGACAACCCTCGATGCACAGTGAAGCCTTCCAAAAGTCTAACTTCAGCGTGGGTGGGTAGTAAGAGGGTACGCTCACTCCTGGGGAGGAAATCCTGTCCTAGAACATGCTGTGATCCAGTACCAAAATAATGCCCTCCTCTAACAGGATCTAGAGTCAGAAAACGAACTCCCACTGGTTACTGCAGGAAGCTTTTTTAAGACTCATTACTCCGGGGTGGGGAGATGTGTTGAAATGAGTGTACCTATAATGTAGCATACTAAGTGAGTGTCCCTACTAACACATGGACCATCTCATTATTAGGGGTCTCAAAATGGTGGTCCTCCAGAGGTTCTTGATCCATTTCCAACCAGCCTGTTTCCCTGGCTAAAGGTGAAGGATAATGAGATTAACAGCTGCCTAGCATCTGGAAGGACATGGGTTCTTTATTCCTGTGTTAGGACTGGAAAGAGAGGGGAGCATTGTGGGGCCTGAAATGGGCCACTTCAGCCTCCTGTCCTTCCCTGCATCTCATTTTTAGGAGCTGCTAAAAAAGAAGCATGAAACTGGTTAGGATGACCACAAGAAAGGAAGCTGAACCATAGGATCTGATTGGTTCTCTTTTACCTGGTTCTCAATGGACCAAGAAAGGTGTTCTGTTCCAGGCTGGTCACGCAGCATCTTCAGCACTTTGAAACGCGCTGGGTCCCGGCCAGGCAGTCTGGAGATGGAATAGGTTCTGTAGCCAAGTGGTGGGGCAGATGCTTGGAATACTAGTTCATTGATAGCATCACCTCGATGATGTCGCACAGCCTGAGTGAAACTTGACACAGGGATCACCTGGGAAAGAAGTGATTCATGGCAATCCTGTTCCACTCAGGGGGATGCTTGGAGGGAGGCATTCTTCTCTCTGAGCACCCAAGACAGTTCAGTAGGCATATGGCTCTCCACACTCAGGCACAGATAGGAATCAAGGATATTCTGGGCACCTTCTGTTTCCAGCTTTTGTACAGGAAGGGTAAGGAAAGTTCAGACTCTAGTGCCTTCATTTGCACAGAGAACGGTGTATAAGAATTAATATTATTCTCACCTTCCAACTGTCTTGGCTGAGGACTACAAAGACATGGGGATGACTGAAATTCAAATTTCATGTACTTGTCATATTTAAGAAGTATACCTATTCCCTGTTAGTTTTGCTTTTTTTTTTTTTTTTACAAAAGCATTTATTGTCCTGCCTGCACCCTGCAAACACTTAATGCCTTTCATTACCCCAAACCTCTAGTCACTTCCAGCCCATCAGTGTTCAAGTGTAGTTAAGTCAGGGGTAGGTAACCTTTCCCCTTTAAGGGCCGAGGGACTTCAGCTCCCAGAAGCCTCAGCCATGTTGGCCAATAGTCCCATCTTGGCCAATAGCTCCTGGGATTTTGGGAGCTGAAGTCCCTTGGCCCTTAAAGGGGAAAGGTTGCCTACCCCTGAGTTAAGTGGTACTCAATTCAGCCCTGTTCAGTTAAGCTTCCCAAGCTACACAGCAGCCTTTTCCAACTTGGTGCCCTCCAGATTTTTTAGGCTACAACTTCCAACACCCTTAATCCAGATTGATCATAGTGGCTGGGACCAATGGAAATTCTCATCTGGAGGGTTCCCAGTTGGGACGGCTCCAATTAAGGGAAACAGGTTGCCTCTTTCCTACCTCATTCGGAACAGTTTGTCCATCAGGAGCTAAAATGGAGTAATGACTCCCATTGACTGGCAGTCGGATGTTCCAGTCTACAGGACGAGCCAGAGGGTTGTAGACAAGCACAATGAACTGCAATGCAAAAAAGCAGCATCTCAGGGAAGGGAGCCCAGCTAGACAGTAAAGACCTTAACCCCAAAGAAAAATCCTTTATGCTTAGAAGTAGGGGGCTAGGGGATGTAGGACTATACAACAATATCACCCCTTACAGAGTGGGCAGCTTCAGTCAGCGGGCAGACACTGATGTTGAGATAGGTGCAATAGATGAAGTTCTCCTTGGTGCCCACAATACTGGCAAGAGCATTACTGACCACGATCTGCAGAGTCAGAGGAAAGATAACACAGTGAATTTCCCCATTCCTACCACTAAATTATTCAGTATTTTACAAACATGCCTAAGGGAACTGCAAAGAAGTCTGTACATTACAGAGGCACATGTTAACTTGTTTCCTTGTCTGTAATGTGTAAAGCCAAGCCACAGAATGACAACAATGTGGCCTCTGTAAAGAGCAGTTCTGGGAGCTCAGGGATATTATCTCTTTGGAAATAGTGCTAACCGGACCAACACCACTTCAGGACTGAGAGATGCTGTACTCTTAAAAGTGTGACAAGACAGGCTTCTCTGAAGCAACATGCGGATGCATAAGTGTTACAAGGGTTGCCAGCATGAAGAGGCAAAGGAGGTGCCACAAGCTAATGGAAAACATATCATTGCAGGCTGGCAGCTTTGGCCTTTAATAAACTGAACCTTGTTTTCCAGTTCTCAGCCTCTTCTTCTGCTGCACTCTACCACCCCCATGTCATCCAACATTCCCCATGTTTTTCTCACAAGAAGAAAACTAGGAAAATCCAGAAAAGAGCCTGGAGAAAGGCAGAGTCTCTAAAAATATCTTGGGGGAAGGTTGAGGTCCGAGGGGGAACAAAGACTGGCCTCCTTTTCACTCACTTATGTTCATGTGTATACAGAGTGTGATTGTGGGGAAATAGAGTCGAGAATGGAAAAAGGAACAAATGTTGGTGATCACTTCACTGGTTCAGGTACACACCTGGCAGGCATCCCAACCAGCAGACAACTGTTTGGCATAGTCATTGGTCACATGCTGCTTTGCTGTGCCACTCACTGCATCATGGTGTTGAGCAACTCCCATGGCTTGACCTGTAACAAAATGATAAGGTCACACAATATGAGGATGGGACCCTGCCAGGGAGGCTGACACAGACAGTGGGCATCCATAGACTGCTGCACATCTAAAGCACATGTTGCCCTCCAAGAAACCCCTTCCTCATAGAGCCCCCCTAGTTGGATCATTTTGTCCACTACTTTTAAGTTCATGCCTTAAACCAGCCCTAGATGAGCCCATCTGTTAATTTCTAAAATACATACGCAGCACAGAACTGTTGGCATTGCCGTAAGGCCCTGTGTTTGCTTGTGTGCCAGTTAGTGCTTCCAGCTGGTTACAGACCTGCAAAAGAGAAGAGGCAGCAAATTCAAGCAAAAGCTTCTCTGTGAGGGAGGCATGAGCCCAGGGACATGGTAATTAAAAAGACAGGACCAAAACTGAGGAATTCTAAATCTCTGTGTTTTGTTTAGCTTGGGGAAGAAAAATGCCTGTCTTCTGCCTGATAAAAAAAAAAAAGCAACCACTAACCTGCAGAAAGTTGTTGCTGAGCCGCTCATAACGTTTTAAAGCTGGTCGGCTGGTGAAATAGCCAGTCCAAAACTGGTGGGGCCCATCAGCATATGGGAAGAAGTCATCGTATTTCACAGTCCTGTCCAATGCAAGAGTTATGTCAGCCCAAAACTACTTCTCCTATGGCATCTCTTTCATACAACTCCTGAACTGGTGAGCAGGAAACACAAGTGGTCACTATAGTACAGGATGTTACCCACAATAACTGGGTGACTGAGGATTAAATCCATCATCAGCCAGAAACTGTGATTCTCACAGTTGTGATTGAGATGAAGATAAGATGAACTGTGATAAGATGAAGTAGCTAGCTCTTTACAAGAGCATTGGCTGGACAAAAATAAATGGAATACATTTACATCATAGCCTTCTCATAGCCTTCTCATAAATATAAATTGTACAGAAATGTTAAATTAGTTAACTGTTATTATGAAACAAGGAAACTCACTCAGTTTTACAGAAAGAATTATTCATGTTGGCTTTAATCCTAGAACGTCAGTTAGCCAACAGTTACAATTTTTTAAAAACCTAAACCTAAACCTAAAGTAGAAAGGAAAAGCAACATGTGTGTATGTGTCTGTTAACTTATGGTGACCCCATGCATTTCACAGGGGTTTCTTAGGCAAGGAATGCCCAGAGGTAATTTTGCCAGTTCCTACAGCACCAGGCATTCCTCAGTGGATGGGGTACACACAGAGGAAGTTGCTGGGGAAGAGGTCACATCACACACACAGGAGGTAGAAAGCTGGAGGAAGGTCACACGCAGAAGTAAGGAGACCAAGGATCGTTCTGGGAGTTTGCGGATACAGAATCGATTTCAAGCTCTTACTCTTAGCAAGGAGGACGAAGAAGAGCAGCAAGGACAGATTTCAGGGACAGAGCAGGGGACCCTGGGAGTTCCACCACAGGGAACAGTCGCTGCTAAGCCTCGGAGGAGGCGTGTGGTCGTGGTGGGGGACTCCTTGCTGAAGGGGACAGAAGCAGTGATTTGTGGGCCTGACAAGATGTCTTGGGAAGTGTGTTGTCTCCCTGGGGCAAAGATCCGAGATGTGACAGAGAGGCTGACAAGACTGGTCAGGCCTACTGACCAATACCCCTTCCTTTTGGTTCATGTGGGAACGAATGACACAGCAAGACACAGCCTTCAGAATATCAAAAGGGATTACGAGGCTCTAGGTAAGAAGCTGAAAGAAATGGAGGCACAGATTGCCATCTCATCTCTTCTGCCAGTTCAAGGGCATGGTCCAGGAAGAGAGAGGAAGATAGCAGATGTCAACAATTGGCTCCGCAGATGGTGTCGTCGAGAACGATTTGGATTCTTGGATCATGGGCTGCGGTTCCATGAGGACGGACTCCTGGCAAGGGATGGGCTGCATCTAACACCAGTTGGAAGAAATGTTTTTGCCAACGATCTCAAGAATTTGATCAGGAGGGCTTTAAACTGAACTGTGTGGGGAAGGGAGACAACGTCCTGGAAGACAAAAGGACTGGAGAAAATAGTCAAACTGTCATAGAGGAAACAAGGCAAACAGTACTGGGACCCAACAGTGGGAGGCAAAAAAAACGTGCACAGGCAGAAAGTAAAGGGGACATATGGTCTTAGATGTCTCTACACTAATGCACAGAGCATGGGAAATAAGCAAGATGAACTTGAACTCCTAGCACAAGAAAGCAAATATGATATAATAGGCATCACTGAAACCTGGTGGGATGAGTCTCATGACTGGAATGTAGAAATAAAGGGGTATAAGCTTTTCAAGAGAAACAGGACAAACAGGAAAGGAGGAGGAATAGCATTATATGTCAGAGATATTTACACCAGTGAAGAAATCCAGGACATCAATCCTGGAAGCCAAGTGGAGAGCATCTGGATAAAAATTAAAGGGGAGGGAAACAACAGGGATGTTATTGTGGGAGTCTACTACAGACCCCCAACTCAAGCAGAAGAATTGGATGAAGCCTTTCTAGAACAGATGACCACACACTCAGAAAGGAGAAATATAGTAGTGATGGGTGACTTCAACTATCCGGATATTTGCTGGAAGTCAAACTCGGCAAAATCCTCAAGGTCTAGCAAATTCCTCACTTGCCTCGAAGACAATTTCATTGTTCAAAAGGTGGAAGAGGCAACGAGGGAGTCAGCTATTTTGGATCTGATCCTAACTAACAGGGAAGACCTAGTTAATGGGGTGCAAGTGGTTGGATCCTTAGGCGGGAGTGATCATGTCCTCCTGGAGTTTATTATACAGGGGAAAGGAGAAGCCAGGCATAGTCAGACACGCATTCTAGACTTTAGGAAAGCTGATTTTACTACACTTAGAGAAATACTGGGGGTGATCCCATGGACAGGAATACTAAAAGAGAAGGGAGTTCAAGAAGGATGGGAGTTTCTCAAAAGGGAGATACTGAAGGCACAATTTCAAACCGTGCCAACGAGGAGGAAAAATGGGAGGTGTCTCAAGAAACCAGGATGGATGACTAAGGAACTTGCAACTGAATTATGTTTTAAACGGAACATGTATAAGAAATGGAAAAATGGGGAAATCACCAAAGAGGAATTCAAACAAATAGCTAGCACGTGTAGGGTTAAAGTCAGAAAAGCTAAAGCGCAGAATGAAATCAGGCTTGCTAGAGAGGTTAAGAACAATAAAAAGGGCTTTTGGGGGTATGTCAGCAGCAAAAGGAAAAAGAAGGAAATGGTAGGACCACTGTGTGGAGAGGATGGCAAAAAGTTAACAGGAGACAGAGAAAAGGCAGAACTACTCAACACCTTCTTTGCTTCAGTCTTCTCAGAAAAGGCAAAGGGTGCTCAACCTAAGTATAATGGAGCAGAGGACAGAATAGGAGAATTTCAGCACAGAATAAGTAAAGAGATAGTACAGAAACATCTGGTTACTCTAAATGAATATAAGTCTCCAGGACCAGATGAATTACATCCAAGGATATTAAAAGAACTGGCAAATGTAATATCGGAACCATTGTCAATAATCTTTGAGAATTCCTGGAAAACAGGAGAGGTCCCAGCGGACTGGAGGAGGGCAAATGTTGTCCCCATCTTCAAAAAGGGGAAAAAAGAGGATCCCAACAATTATAGTCCAGTTAGTCTGACATCAATACCCGGAAAGATTCTGGAGCAGATCATTAAACAGAGAGTCTGTGAACATCTGGAAAGTAATTCCATAATCACAAAAAGTCAACATGGGTTTCAGAGAAACAGGTCATGCCAGACAAATCTGATCTCTTTTTTTGATAAAATTACCAGCTTGGTAGATGAAGGGAATGCTGTGGATATAGTATATCTTGATTTCAGTAAGGCCTTTGACAAGGTTGCCCATGACATTCTTGCAAGCAAATTGGTAAAATGTGGGCTGGACAAAGTAACTGTTACATGGATTTGTAATTGGTTGACTGGTCGAACCCAAAGGGTGCTCAACAATGGCTCCTTTTCAACCTGGAAAGAAGTGACCAGTGGGGTGCCACAGGGCTCTGTCCTGGGCCCAGTGCTATTCAATATCTTTATTAATGACTTGGATGATGGTATTGGGGGCATAGTTATCAAATTTGCAGACGACACCAAATTAGGAGGAGTAGCTAATACCCCAGAGGACAGGATCAAAATTCAAAATGACTTGAACAGACTAGAAAGTTGGGCCAAAGCTAACAAAATGAAATTCAACACGGAGAAATGTAAGGTACTGCACTTAGGGCGGAAAAACGAAAAGTACAGATATACGATGGGGGACACCTGGCTGAATGAGACTACGTGTGAAAGGGATCTAGGAATCCAGGTGGACCACAGATTGAACATGAGTCAACAGTGCGATGCAGCAGCTAAAAAGGCCAATGCAATTTTAGGCTGCATCAGTAGAAGTATAGCGTCTAGATCAAGAGAAGTAATAGTGCCACTCTATTCTGCTTTGGTCAGGCCTCACCTGGAATACTGTGTCCAGTTCTGGGCACCACAATTCAAAAAAGATGTGGAGAAACTGGAGCGTGTCCAAAAGAGGGCAACTAAAATGGTGAAGGGTCTGGAAACCAAGCCCTATGAGGAACGACTTAGGGAGCTGGGGATGTTTAGCCTGGAGAAGAGAAGGCTGAGAGGTGATATGATAGCCGTGTTTAAATATTTGAAGGGATGTCATATCAAGGAGGGAACAAGCTTGTTTGCTGCTGCTCCAGAGGCTAGGACCCGAAACAATGGATGCAAGCTGCAAGAAAAGAGATTCCACCTCAACATTAGGAGGAACTTCCTGACAGTGAGGGCGGTTCGACAGTGGAACACACTCCCTTGGAGAGTAGTGGAGTCTCCTTCCTTGGAGGTCTTTAAGCAGAGGCTGGATGGCCATCTGTCAGGGATGCTTTGATTGGGAGTCCCTGCATAGCAGAGGGTTGGACTGGATGGCCCTTGTGGTCTCTTCCAACTCTATGATTCTATGATTCCCATCCAGGTACTAACCAGAACTGACCCTGCTTAGCTTCCAGGATCAGATGCAATCTGCTGCCTATAACAGCAATTAGTTTTTCAAATCCTGCATCCTCCCAAAATGTATTTGTGCTTAGTGGACACAAAGCCACTTCTTTATGCATTGACACTGCATTGGAGAGGCAGCAAGACAGGTGGAAGAAGTCCCTAAGTACTGATCTGTCCTGCTGATGACTGTTTTGTGTTTTCTTTGGATGTGCTAGAAGTTGGGGCAGGTGGCCAGTGGGACATTTTCCATGTGGCCAGCCTTTGCAACATAGGGGCTGAAGTACACTCACACCCACTGTTACTAATAAAGGACAGCAGGATGCCATTTTAAAAAAGGTTTTGCAGCAGCATTCTTGGCTCCATGCAATATTTGCCCACAGTGAAATAAAAAGTGATCAACTGAGAGATCAATCAACAGGATTTCACTGGTCAGTTGCCCAGTGTACTAGTCCTAACCATGACTACTATCATGTTATTATCACATCCAGTGCACTGAAGATATTGGAAAGGTGTCCTGCTCACTGAAAAACAAGTTGCACTATGTGCCTCAGGCCTGGCCTGGCTTCTTCCATTGGTAGGAGTATCTTCCAGTTAAGAAGTGATGCTTCACACTTGCAAAATGGCACGGTGAAAGATGAAAGGAGATTGGGGTGGATAAGGGCAGATAAGGCCTGACAGGTCCCCATGAGGCATGCCAATTTAACAGTAGTGAACAAGAACAGATGGAGTTTGGGCCTAGATCTGGTCTACAGGAACCAGGGAAGAAAACTCCCATTCTGTCATTGTGCTTGTGTGTGTAAAACGAGACTCTGCTGTAACAGCTACTTGCAGTGGCTTAATAATAATAATAATAATAATAATAATAATAATAATGATAATAATTTATATCTCGCCTTTAGCCTTGGCCATCAAGGCGGTTTACATATAAAATCAAATACATAAAAACCCTTACAACAATACAAACAAGACAATTTATCCCCCTATTAAAAATACATTAAATTCAATCTCAAAGTTAAAATTTTAACAATAAACAAAGTTAAAAACAATAGATATTCTGGGACAAGGCCAAAATAAAAAAAATCAGGTCACACTGATAATCATTCAGTTCACACTGTATTCATATAGCCAGCCCTCTCACCATGAGATGTTGGCCTTGTTCAATTCCCACAGGTAGCAGCTTGGAGTAGAGTAGAGAACATTGACATGGCTCCCACTCACTTGCTGGAGAGGAAAACAAGGATATTAACAGGATATTAACAGGTAAGCATGTTCTGAGGAAATAAAAGCTGCAGAGAGACGTATCAATTGAACTCTGGTTATGTAGCAAGGGTGGACATAGCATACAAAATACCTTGTTTTAATTTACTCCTGGCAAATCTCTCAGCCTCTTACGTACCAGTGTAGCCCTCCCGGTGCCTTCCCCCCCATACCCTATGTTCTAAGTGTCTTATCTTTTTTGAGTGTATCAACCAAAGTACCACCTTAGATATCAACTATCCTTCCATGACCAAAGCACAGTTCCCAGAATGACACTTTTCCACCTCCTTTGCAATCTCATAGAGATCTGATTCTAGAGGTTGGGAGACCCTTGGTAAACTGAAGATATGAGTTGGTAGAAACTGCCCCATATGATCCAAATGGCAGTGTAACTGAGGACATAAAACTGAACCTGCATGCACACATCTGTGTACACCGGGGAAGCAGTGGGGGTGGGGTGGGTGGGGTTTGAATGTGCTGGAGATGAAAGAGGAAACAGGACGGCCTCCCTCCTCCCCCCACCAATCAACCCAACAACTAACGAATGAGTAAAACTGTCAGTATTTAAAATAAAGTTCACCAGTTCATTTATATGTTGAGAGCCCCCAAGTTTCTTGTCCTGATTTGAGCCTGATATGGCATTTCTTTGGGACAGTCCTTGTGGAAGAGAACTCTAGCCTTGACCTTACAATGCTCAAACCTCCAGCTTCTTCAGCAGTGAGCAAGCAAAGAGTCTCCTCTTCTAAGGGCTGGGTGGAGATAGCTTCTACCCAAGGAGAAGGGAGGTGGCTTTAACCCAGAGTACCTTTGCATTGACGTGCTTGATCAACTTGTCCAGGTTCTTGTACCACAGGAGGGCATTCTCGTACTGGAAATCAGATCCCATGGTCATGACAATGTGATTGGTACGATAGTTCTTGGCCTAAAGGGGACAAGGCTGAGAATTGGTAAATATGTTCTACTTACTGCACAACCCCCCCCCCACCCAACAGGCCTCTCTTGTTGCCAAAAAATAATGCTTAACACTCAAAGGTCCTCATACATATTATCTAATTTTAATTCTTGTAATGGTTGTGGAATGTGTGGCCCTCTAGAATATTACTGGACTGGAGTGCCCCTGAGTCCTAGGCAGCATAAACAATGGTGAGCAATGATGGGAACTGCAATCCAACATATGAAGCACTACATTCTCTCAGCCATTATGTCACACCAGCCTACATTTACTAATGAGGTCTGGTTTATGAAGTGATCAACCATCTGCCTGAGATTTCTCCTCTTCCAATTCTATTCTATTCACCCACTCCCATCCCATCCTAGCTCAGGACATGACCCATTCCATTTGCTCGAACCTGAGCAGTTGCAGTTCCCAGAAAATAGGACACGATGCTCTCCACATTATTCTCTTCACTGTCATCATCCACAATAGGGTTGTCAGAGCAGATCTGGTCCCAGCAGAGAGCCATGGGAGGGTTGTAACCATTTGGTAGGACACCTACCAAGAGACAGTTGGAAGAAACGGGAAGGGCAACACATGTAAGCAGAGACACGCACCCAGGCCACCTCATTCCAGATGTTAAAGGCAGGTGATATGATTACTACGAAAAAAGAGCTAAGTCATACAAGCACCAGCTCTCTCATCAGCACTGGGCAGAGGGAGTGGAAAAGAGAGAGATTACATCCCAAAGAAGAAGAATGTGCATAATGTGAGTGAGGTCTCAGGTAGCCAAAGGGAGCCTCACAGAGGTGGATAACCAAGACCCTCCAGATATTGTTGGATTGGAGCTCCCATAACTCTTCATCACTGGCCAGACTGGCTGGGGCTGATGGAGGATACAGACCAGCATCATCTGGAGGGACACATGTAGCCCACCCTTACCCTACCCACATATTTACTCCCTATATACTGTACAAAATATATTCACTCCAACCAAGAAACATGACCTGCCCCACATGGTGTAAATTCAGTCAGCAACTCAAGTCCATCAAACATCTACAGTCCACTGCTCCAAAGTAAGTTTCTTTTTGTTTATCTTTACAAAAGGATCCAGAAATTCACCCTGATTTATGCATAAAATACTTCAGACTGTTTACAATGAGCCCTGGGAATCTCTAATTGTGAAAAGACAGCATCAATGTAGAAACCCAAAACAAGAGATTTTTCACTAAGTTCCCCTTGCTCACCAGTGAAAAGATCTGCAACAGGGGGAGACAGACTTCCACTTCCACGCCATAGTTGCTCCATTTCCCTCAAGGTCTCCCGCTGCAACTTGTCCTGGTAATCAATGCGGCCCACGAAGAAGCCATCATAGCCCATCTTGAGGGAATAACAAGAGAGGGAGAGTGAATGCTCAGCAAATGGAGGAAAGGATGCTAATAAAAAATGGAGGCCGCCAACCATGAAGACAGACAGGTTGAAGATAATTTTGTCAGTCTGGTTGCATAGGCAGGCTGGGAGTGGGGAAGGGAGATTTTTGGGTGTACCCTTCCAGCAACTGTTATGAAGATATGTGAGCTAAATGTCTAGGAAACACAGGCTGACCTGTGCAAACAATGAAGCCTGCTCACGACTGTGCCCAAAAGGGTCAATGTGCCAGGCCACACGAGGCCGGCCACACTCGCCAAACGTCTCTTGCAGGAAATGGAGACCCAAGCTCATTTGATCAATGACAGCGCTGTAGTGGACAGCTGCCTCATCATTCATGCACCAACCGCCATTCACAAACTCCAGGCGCCCTGCCAAGAAGTGGAAGCAAAAAGGATGTCAAGGTAAGATAGAATTCAGGATGCTTTCTGCAGCTGCCCTGCATAAGTTCAGACAGTATACCATACCAACTTCTCTGAAAAGATAAGCAGGACTTTGCTGGAAACTACCTCCATGTCAGCAGAGGGGTGTGTAGATGGTGTTGGAGTCCAGATGCTGTTGGACTCCAAGAGCCATCATCTCCAATCATAATGACCAATATCCAGGATTGCTGGCTTCCCCACCATCTGTCATACCAACATAATATTGCAAGATAGACTAGAAAATCTCACAAATAACTCAGTGTGAGGAACACAAAGCAAGAATAACCAATTATCTCCTACATATCCAGAAAGATGTAGGAAGGGATGATAAAACTCCTGTCATGCTGACAAGCAAGGCTGCCAAGTCACAACCTCTCTTTAACTGCCCCTTCTGCAAAGGAGGGTCCATTTATGGCTACGGCCACTCTGCTCCTCTCTGCTATGTTTCATACTCCTCTTCTTCTCCTATCTGGTGAGGAAAGGGGGAGCATACACTTTGTCTCACAGAAGGAGAGAAAAGAAGTGAGATTTCTTCAAAAAGCGAGGCTGAAGAGATAGCCGAGAGCACCCAGGTGTGACCTGCTGCACACCCTTATCTCTGTAAACAGGGAGGAACAGAACAGGGAAATTCTGGCCCTCAAGAATTTTGGACTTCAGTTCTCATCTGTCTGTACATGATGACCAATGCAAAGGAATGACAACATGGAAAGAAATGACCAGTGGGGTGCCACAGGGCTCTGTCCTGGGCCCAGTGCTATTCAACATGTTTATCAATGACTTGGATGACGGTATTGGGGGCATAGTTATCAAATTTGCAGACGACACCAAATTAGGAGGAGTAGCTAATACCCCAGAGGACAGGATCAAAATTCAAAATGACTTGAACAGACCAGAAAGCTGGGCCAAAGCTAACAAAATGAAATTCAACACGGAAAAATGTAAAGGTACTGCACTTGGGGCAGAAAAATGAAAAGTACAGATATACGATGGGGGACACCTGGCTGAATGAGACTACGTGTGAAAGGGATCTAGGAATCCAGGTGGACCACAAGTTGAACATGAGTCAACAGTGCGATGCAGCAGCTAAAAAGGCCAATGCAATTTTAGGCTGCATCAGTAGAAGTATAGCGTCTAGATCAAGAGAAGTAATAGTGCCACTCTATTCTGCTTTAGTCAGGCCTCACATGGAATACTGTGTCCAGTTCTGGGCACCACAATTCAAAAAGGATGTGGAGAAACTGGAGCGTGTCCAAAGGAGGGCAACTAAAATGGTGAAGGGTCTGGAAACCAAGCCCTATGAGGAATGACTTAGGGAGCTGGGGATGTTTAACCTGGAGAAGAGAAGACTGAGAGGTGATATGATAGCCGTGTTTAAATATTTGAAGGGATGTCATATTGAGGAGGGAACAAACTTGTTTTCTGCTGCTCCAGAGACTAGGACCCGGAACAATGGATGCAAGCTGCAGGAAAAGAGATTCCACCTCAACATTAGGAGGAACTTCCTGACAGTGAGGGCGGTTCGACAGTGGAACACACTCCCTCGGAGAGTAGTGGAGTCTCCTTCCTTGGAGGTCTTTAAGCAGAGGCTGGATGGCCATCTGTCAGGGATGCTTTGATTGGGAGTTCCTGCATGGCAGGGGGTTGGACTGGATGGCCCTTGTGGTCTCTTCCAACTCTGTGATTCTATGATTCTATGACAGGACCTGAAGTTCAAAACATCTGATGGACCAATGGTCTGTCATCCTGGAAGAGAGGAAAGCCCCCTGAGCTAAGTCTATTGGTTGAGGACCACTGGTTCCCCCTGGCCTCTCACTCATGTTGGTGTCTCCAATCCCGGAGAATAAACTGCTCCAGATCTTCCTTATACATAACATATCTACCTATATATACAAACACAAATATCTGTATGTCCACATACACACCTCTGTGTATACACAGGCTGTGAGGCAAAATGATGGCCAAAAAAACAGAAATACTCTCCCTGATTGCTTACCTTCAGCAACAAGTTGCCTCACAGCCTGGTGCATGCTCTCGGTCTGGAGACCCCACCAGCGAGCGAAGAATGCCACTTCCACATAGATGAAACGCTTGCTGGGATCAGCCAGTAACTGCGGTATGACAGAGTCTAGGATGTACTGCACACCAGCATGCTGGATATCATTCCTGACTGCAAAACAACAAAGAGACAGTAGAGTGCAGAATTTAGTACACTGAACTTTGACTTGAGAGATCCAGGTTCTGGTTCACACTGAGCCATGAAACTCACTCAGTGACTTTGGGGCAGTCACTCTCTTTCAGCCTAGCCTACCTCACAGGGCAGTGGTAAAGTTAGTGGGTGAAAGAAAAGTGCGCTCACAGGAGGAAAAGATAGGACAGAACTGTAGTAGCAAGGAATGGGAAAAAAACAAGAGGAGGAATGCCCAAGATAGAGGCAGACAGGATCCCTTATGAATAAAAACAAAACAACCCACCCTCCCGCCTCTGGCTAGATGAGAAATAAGAAGGAAATGTATCTTTTTAACATCCTATCACCCTCAACCAAATGGCTTTCATAATCAGCATCTGCTAGACTGAATAGGCTAAATCCAACTGTTAGTACCAAGTACAGCAGGCCCATTGAATCAATACAAATTACATAGCTATTGACTTACTAAGTCCCTGATAATTCAATAGTCTGCTCTAGTTAGGACTAACTATTAGTTTTAGCCCAACACTTCTATCATATTCTGCCTGCTGCAAGCTACCAAGCAGTACAGCCCATCACAGGAGATTCTAAACAAGGGCTTCCATTTCCAAACACTCTGTTCTGGCCTTGGTAGGCAGCAGGCAAAAGCCATCCATGCAGGTATGGCCCCCAGAAACAGGATGCTGTTATCAGGTTCATCAACAGAAAGATAAGGCAACAGCGTTTACCTACCAACAGATTCTATTCAGGGACAATGCATAACGGCAAACAGGCTTTGTGCTGGAGTGGGAAGCTGCAAAAAGTCTAGGCTGTAACAGTACAATTCATACACAGCATGTTGCATATGATGATTAAAAGAATGAGCTTAGGCCAATATAACTGGCTAAAAATTTCACTTTGTCTATGAACTCACTGTATGGTCAGAGGCTAGTTAGGAACTGTCATACCTCAAACCTCTTTTTGATGTTGCTTTCAAAAACAGCTCTTGTAAGCTGGGGTGGGAATCACAAGGCCACCCTGGGAGTTCTTGGACTGCAACTCCCAACTTTTGTCACCACTGGCTAGGACTGTTGGAATTTGGCAGTCTAATAACATCTGGAGAGCCTCATTTTGCCTGTTCTTGTTTGAAGCACTACTATGCTTTGAGGAAAAGTGCTATATGTCTTTGCCTGATGAAGAAGCCAGTGAAAACTTCAAAAGTTTGCATAATGTATTTTATGCTTTGAAGCTGGTCCCAACAATGGTATTGCTACTTGTGGATTTTGGATTTTATTGTATTTTACTGATTACAATTATTATTGTTTGTGGGAAACAAGATAACAAATTTTTACTCAACTCAAATGTAATTCCCTTAGTATGGTCTAATCTAAAAAACAGAGATCTGTTATTTGGGGAGGCTTTTTGCAACTGAGTGGCGGCAGAGGAAGCAGCTTTTAACAGCTGGATACTGTGATGTGCTTTTAAATTGAGTTTTAATATCATCATATTAATATTTTTATATTTAACATTACAATTCATCTGTGAGTTAACACTGTAATTTAGCATTTTATCTGTACCTTTTTAGTTGGTCTTGTTGTGAGCCATTGACAGTCCCAGTTTTGAAAGCAAAGGGGGATATAAATAAATAAATAGTTTGTCAAAAGGCTAAGAAACACAACCCTCTTAACTCTTTCAAAGAGGAAATGGAAATTGAGTATATGCCTCTGGTTTGTGCAAAGTCAAGGTTCAAACAGTTAGTCAGCATTTCATCCATGACTCCAACATGAAATACTAAGGGTTAGTAAGAAACCAATGGCATAAAATGGCCTCTTTCCTTTTAGCCTACTTGCCTCACAGTTCCTTCAACTCACCTCCAAAGAAATACTGGTCCACTGTCTTCAGCCAACCCACGTCGTCATGCGTGTGGGGGATAAGATGAACATTCAGCATGTCTGGTTTCGTCACTGGGCAGGACTAAAAGGCAAAAGAACGAAACAGTTACACACCAAAAAAAGCATATCCAGAATCTGACATAGGGAGGCAGAAGTCATCTAAACAGGGAACACTGATCAGAACAGGAAGGAGGTGGAAAGATAATTAATTGTTGCTAGTTACATAAGGATGGTTACTACTCACTTCAGAGCTATTGACTAATGCTATGGCTAAGAATTTTGTATCTTGCATAAGTTGCAGGCTACACATTTTAGTGAAATAATATTTCATTGATCTGCTCACAGTAGCTGAAATCCAAGGTTCCTTGCTGCTTATAGAGAAGCACAATTCAAGAAATGAATGAGTAGGAAATGAGCAATGCCACATTTTCTATCTACACTGAATTGTTGAAAACCTACCTGATCCACCTTTCAAAACCTGGGGAGCGAACAACATTTAAAAAAAAACTTCAATAAGGGATTAGAAATTACTAAAAATCATAAAATGAAACTCAGAAATAAAGCACAGACAAAGTAAATATACAACACCCAAGAAAAAGCATGGGATGATAAAATTGTCTTCTCTAGGTGCCTAAAAAGCAATTGTCTAATGCCTACAGCCAGGGCACTATTGTGTAAAAGGGCCTCCAGAGGAGGGCCTCCAAAAGACAATTTCCCCCAACCTGGGCCCTTTCTAGATTTGTTCAACTATACAACTCATCATCTTCAACCACCTGCAAGACAGAAATTGAGGAGGGCTACCTTAGGAAGTGAACATGTGGGAACTTCAGATTTCCAACATTTGGGGGCCAGGATAAGAAGTGTGATCTAATGCCAAAAGCAGGAGCAAGGGGAAAAATTGGTTATGAGCTGCATACATGGTGCTTCTCTGTGTGTCTCACTATTAATGTCATGACTGATCCCCAAATTTTCTTCAGCTTGACTGGTTAAACTGAACTGGCACTTCACTTACCGTTAGTTTCCCTATGTCTGTAAGCAGAACCCACTACTTGGGATCACACAAAGTGACAGCAATTCCCACTGAGCTGTGAGGCTTGACTATGAGTAAAGATACTTAGGTTTGGGCTGCTTTTCAACAAAGCATAGATTACTGACCACAGCTGGTTCTTTTCTTTCTGCCTCGATTTCTTTACAGAATTACCATAGTAAAGCAACAGAATGCATCTACAGACCAGAAATAATGCAGTTTAAAACCACATTAACTACCATGGCTCAATACTATGGAATTCTGGGATTTGTACTTCTGAGATATTTAGCTTTCAGAGCACTCTGGTGCGAACAACAAATCCCGATTCTACAGCATTAAACCATGACAACTAAACCAATGTCAAACTGTATTAATTCTGCAGTGTGGCAGCAGCCATATCTATACAGAAATTATACTGTGAATTAATACTAAGACAATGGAGAAGTGACTTTCAGCAACTATTTGGCATAAAGTGTGTGCACAACCTGCATAGCAGGAGGGGGTTGGACTGGATTGCCCTTGTGGTCTCTTCCAACTCTATAATTCTATATGAAACATCTGTGAGGCTCCCCAAGGACTCACACAGAACAAACAGCCTTCTTCTGGATGCTTAACAGTAGAGCCTGAATCCTGTTATTACTCCCAACTAGAGGAGATCTCTTGAATCAATGGAATCTACATTGCTGTCTACTTGCCAAACTACCAGTGATACAGTGGGTTTATTTTAGTCAGAACAACAGGATTCAACCCTGAAATTTTATATTCCTCAGCCAGCATATACAACACACCCAGAAGACACCAAGTATAGAAAGGCTTTTCTTTGGGGAGTTAGAAAGCATTTTCATATGTGAAACTGAAAGGTCTCACATAAGAGCCTCTCTTCTTTTAAGCAGAAGTGAAAGAAAAATTTCTGTTATGAAATGCTCAAACTGCCCAAAGATGAGCTTGGAAATGTCGTTATAAACTACAATTCCCAGAATCCCTCTGTAGACCATGGGTGTTGCAGGATTCTGTGAGTTGGGGTGGAAAAAAGTAATGTTTCCAAACTGTCCTCAGGGTGGGGAGGTACAGAAGTGCAAAGGACTTCAACTGGGAAGCATGAGAGAGTGAGAGATCAGATGCAAGCAGTTTGCAATCACTAGAAAGGGGAAAAAACCCACATGAATTGACCTTTAGTTAAGCCACTTCCCAGAATACAGAGACAGGATGGATTTGTTGCCTGGAGTGGATTTGCTCAGATCTCCATGATGGGGGATGTCAAGGATACATCAGCGGACAATATAGGCAAGGAGCAGATTAGAGATGAAGGAAACAGGAAAGCAGTCTCCAGACGGCTGATAACAGATACTGACTCAGCTTCCCTGGCCTTGCCTCTGCCCTCCAATAATCCACACTCTGAAGCCCTGTCAGAAATATCAGCATGCACACAACAGGGATTGCCTTCCAAGGCTGTCTCCAGAAAGGTTGTTCTGGTTGGAGGAACAATGGGATGGGAATGGACAGATACTGTCCAAACAGCCCCAAGGACAGAATTAGAAACCTGAAAGAGGTATTTAATCATGCAGCTGATAGAAGCTGCTGTCAGAGAATAATGTGATGGCTTCAAAACAGTTCAATTAAAGGGCAGGCAACCAGGTATATCCCAGATGTTCTGTACAGCAACCGACATAATCCCTGATCTGTGGCCATGGTGGCTGGGGCTGACGGGAACTGTGGGCCAAAACATCTGGACAACCCTATGTAGTCTATCCCCAAGTTACTTTAGTGAAATGATTGCTAGGGGTAAAGGACTGAGAGCTACTCTTATCACATTCTGGTTGTCACCTCCCAGCAGTATCTAGCTGGGGGCTGCTGGGGACAAATGAAGCATGATCTGATCCAGTCAGATGGTTCTCATATTCTTGGCCATAAGCTCTGCCCCAAAGCTAAAAGCTGAACTGTGCAAACCTGCCCCAATGCAAGCAGCTTCCTTCCTTTCTAGAGAATCATCACCTGCCCCCGACTATTGAGTTACCTTCTAACTTCATTTATAAGAGACCTCCTTGGCATTATTGCACAGTTTCCACCACAGTGCCAGACAGCTAGACTCAATTAAGGAAGTCACGGGCCTGAATCTACAAGACCTAAGCAGAAAAGTGGAGGAGAGGAGGTCTTGGAGATGTCTCATCCATAGGGTTGCCATGGGTCAGGGTCCACTTAAGGGCAGTTAACAACAAAACTAAGTTGAGAGCCAGTGTGGTGCACTGGTTTGAGCACTGGATGAAGAGTCTGGAGACCCATGCTCAGCCATGGAAACCCACTGGGTAACTTTGGGCAAGTCACACTCTCTCAGCCTCAGAGGGAGCCAGTGGCAAACCCCGTCTGGAGAAATCTTGCCAAAAAAAACCTGTGATAGGTTTGTCTTATCTCAAAATCAATGCATCCCCGACAGATGGCCATCCAGCCTCTGCTTAAAGACCTCCAAAGAAGGAGACTCCACCACACTACGAGGGAGTGTGTTCCACTTTCGAACAGCTCTCACTGACAAGAAGTTCCTTCTAATGCTGAGGTGGAATCTCTTTTCCTGAAGCTTGCATCCGTTGTTTCGGGTCCTATTCGCTGAAGCAGCAGAAAACAAGTTACCATATTTTCCAGCGTATAAGACGACTTTTAAACCCTGGAAAATCTCCAAAATTGGGGATTGTCTTATACATCGGGTAGAGGAGGAGGAGGAGGAAGGCGGCGGCGACGGGGGGGGGGGAGTGGGAGGAGGAGGAAGGCCAGGCAAGAGGAGGAGGAGGAGGAGGAGGAGGAAGAAGGCGGCGACGGGGGGAGGTGAGAGGAGGAGGAAGGCCAGGCAGGAGGAGGAGGAGGAAGGCAATGGGGGGGGGGGAGGCAGGAGGAGGAGGAAGGCCAGGCAGGAGGAGGAGGAGGAAGAAGAAGGTGACGGGGGGGGGGCAGAGGCAGGAGGAGGAGGAGGAGGAGGAAGGCCAGGCAAGAGGAGGAGGAGGAGGAGGAGGAGGAAGAGGAGGTCGAGGATGAAAGCGGCGGTGATAGGGGGAGGCAGGAGGAGGAGGAAGGCCAGGCAAGAGGAGGAGGAGGAGGAGGAGGAGGAAGAAGGCAACCGGGGGGGGGGAGGCGGGAGGAGGAGGAAGGCCAGGCAAGAGGAGGAGGAAGTGCAGGGAAGAGGAGGAGGAGGAGGAGGAAGAAGAAGGCAATAGGGGGGAGGCAGGAGGAGGAGGAAGAGAGGAGGTCCAGGTTAGAGGAGGAAAAGGAGGAGGAAAAAGAGGGATGAAAAAGAGGGATGAAAGAGGATGAAAAAGGGAAGGAGGAAGAAGGAGAGGACGACGAAAAAGTAGTGGTGCAGGAGGAGGAGGAAGAAGAAGGAAAAAGAGAAGGATGGAAAAGGAGGAAGAAGAGCCATCCATCCCAATCTCCTTGCATACACTTTCCTGATAGGGAGCAGCCTAATGGTTCCCTAGGTCAGGAATTTGGGGAGGTGGTGTCCTTCTTGTTGTTGCTGCTGCTATTTGTTCAGAAAGGGAGTATCATTCCTTTCCCCTGAGGCTGAGAGAGTGTGACTTCCAAGAACAACGTTGTTGTTATTATTGTTGTGTGCCTTCAAGTTGTTTCTGAACCTATCCTGAGGTTTCCTTGGCAAGGTTTGTTCAGAAAGGGTTTGGCATTGCTTTCCCCTGAGGCTGAGAGACAAGGGATAGTGTGACTCTGTTGGTGCTTTTAGACCTCTCAGCAGATTTTGATACAATAGATCAGGGGTAGGCAACCTTTCCCCTTTAAGGGCCGAGGGACTTCAGTTCCCAGAAGCCTCAGCCATGTTGGCCAATAGACCCATGTTGGCCAATAGCTCCTAGGATTCTGGGAGCTGAAGTCCCTCGGCCCTTAAAGGGGAAAGGTTGCCTACCCCTGCAATAGATCATGGCATCCTCTTGGATCGCCTGAAGGGGTTAGGAATCGGAGGCACTGCGCTCCAGTGGTTCTGTTCCTTCTTCCCGGGCAGGTCCCAGAGGGTGCTGCTCGGGGACAACTGCTCCGGTAAAAAGGAGCTCATTTGCGGCGTCCCTCAAGGCGCCATTCTATCCCCAATGTTGTTCAACATCTATATGAAGCCGCTGGGTGAGATTATTCGGAGCTAGGGGCTGGGTGTTATCAGTATGCTGATGACAACCAGATCTATTTTTCCATGTCTCAATCATTGGCCTCGACTCCCGATGGTGTCTCTCCTCTCAATGAATGTCTTAAGGCAGTAATGGGCTGGATGAGGAAAAACAGATTGAAAGTGAATCTAGACAAAATGGAGGCGCTCACAGTAGCAGCCCCGAAACCAGGAATTGGGTTGAAACCTCCAGTCCTGGACGGGGTCATACTGTCCGTCAAAGACTGTGTTCGCAGCCTGGGGGTGCTCCTTGACTCGTCGCTCCTGATAACTAATCAGTTAAATGCGACGGTCAGGAGTGCCTTTATCAGCTTTGGCTGATACACCAGCTGCGCCCTTTTCTGGAAGTAATGGACCTTGAGACTGTGGTGCGCATGCTAGTAATCTCCTGTCTGGATTTCTGTAATGCGCTCTACATGGGGCTCCCCTTGTGCTTGGTCCGGAAACTTCAACTAGTACAAAATATGGCAGCCAGAGTGGGAACATCCAGGAGGGACCACATAACTCCAGTATTAAAGTCTCTCCACTGGCTGCCTATTAGTTTCCGGGCCCAGTATAAGGTGTTGGCTATTACCTTTAAAGCCCTAAATGGATTGGGTCCAACCTATCTTTGGGGCCGCTCCTCCCATATAATCCCCCCCGCACACTCTGGTCCTCTGGGAGGAATTTGCTCCAGCCATTAAAATCTAGGCTGTCTGCAAACTCCCAGAGGGCATTCTCGGTAATCGCCCCCAGATTATGGAACGGCCTGCCGGACGAGATCCGTTGGATCATGATCTTAAGCAGCTTTAAAAAGGCTGTGAAGATGGATCCCTTTTGGCAGGCCTTTCCTGATTAGATCCCGGCCTCAGGAGCTGCACGTTTCTGCCTCTTCTAGCTTTCGGCTCGCCCTCTGCTCTCGTTTACTTACAGTCACTCTATCGGTCTCATTTTATTTTGTTATTATATGCTTTGATTTTTAATGGATGTGTAGTTTAATAATTTTTTAAGGGGGTAGGGTGGGGTTTTCAGGGTTTTTTAATCTGTACTCCCGCTGTAATTTTTAACTGTTGTAAGCCACCCCGATTGTTTGACAATTATTTCTTGCCTATGTGTTTTTTCAGACAGGGTTTGCCTTTGCCACCCTCTGAGATGAGAGAGTGTGACTTCTAAGAATGTTGTTGTTGTTGTTGTTGTATGCCTTTGAGTCGTTTCCGACTTACAGCAACCCTAAGGTGGCCCTATCATGGTGTTTGCTTGACAAGGTTGCTTCAGAGGGGAGTTTGCCATTGCCTTTTCCTGAGGCTGAGAGAGTATGACTTGCCCAAGATCACCCAGGGGGATTCCATGGCTGAGCCAGGACCAGAGTCATACTGTGAAACTCAGACAGGGTGACCAAATGTTTTCAATGCAAAGGAAGACAAGTCACTACAAAAAATGTAGGACACACAAGAAAAAAAAAATGTAGAGAAAGCTAAAAACAGTAATATAAATGTAAATCCATGCTTCTTAGCCATGCTCAAAATGGAGGATGTTTTAATAGTCAAAATGGTGACTTTTAACCTTATCATGGGGTTTTCTTGGCATGTTTCTTCAAATGGGGGTTGCCATTACCATCCTCTGAGGCTGAGAGTGTGTGACATGGCCAGGGTCACTTACTTGGCTGCAAATTGTACATACCGCAGAATACATCACCTAGTATATTGGCAGTCCTTCCCCTCAACACTTTCTCATTTCCCCCCAACCATCTCATAGCTGGGAGATAAAGCAGCATTTAAATCTGGACTATTTTTTTAAAAAGTAAGGTCCAAAACACACTGCAGAAATAAATGCTAGGGAACACGGTAGCTATAGTCTGTTGTGTTTATAAGTGACAGTTTTCCTGCTAAGTACCTGCATGTCATAAACATTTGAATTAAAATTACTAGATTGAAATCAAATCTGATGTTTTTAAAATTTTTATTTGGTGTGCATTGGAAGAGGGGTCATCTTATATGGCGAGTATATCCCAAACTCTATATTTTAACTGGAAAAGTTGGGGGTTGTCTTATATGCCCAGTCATCTTATATGCTGGAAAATACAGTAGCTCCCTCCTCAATATGACATCCCTTCTAATATTTAAACACGGCTATCATATCACCTCTTAGCATCTCTTCTCCAGGCTAAACATACCCAGTTCCCTAAGTGTTCCTCACAGAGCATGGTTTCCAGACCCTTCACCATTTCAGTCACCATCCTCTGGACATGCTCCAGTTTTTCAACATCTTTTTTGAATTGTGGTGCCCAGAACTGGACACAGTATTCCAGGTGGGGCCTGACCAAAGCAGAATACAGTGGCACTATTACTTCCCTTGATTTAGATACTATACTTCTATTGATGCAGCCTAAAATTGCACTGGCCTTTTTAGCTGCGGCATCACACTGTTGACTCATGTTCAATTTGTGGTCTACTAGGATTCCTAGATCCCTTTCACACGTAGTCTCATCAAGCCAGGTGTCCCCCATCTTATATCTATGCCTTTCATTTTTTTTTTTTGCCCTAAGTGCAGTATCTTACATTTCTCCATGTTTAAGTTCATTTTGTTAGCTTTGGCCCAGCTTCCTAATCTATTAAGGCAATTTTGAATTTTCATCATGTCCTCTGGGATATTAGCTATTCTTACTAATTTGGTGTCATCTGCAAATTTGGTAAGCATGCCCCCTGTTCCTTTATCCAAATCGTTGATAAAGATAAAGATGCACTGGGCTCAGGACAGAACCCTGTGGCACCCCACTGGTCACTTCTCTCCAGGATGAAGAGGAGCCATTGCAGAGCACCCTTTGGGTTTGGTCAGTCAACCAGTTACTAATCCACTTAACAGTTGTATTATCTAGCCCACATTTTATTATCTTGTTTGCAAGAATATAATGGAGGACCTTGTCAAAAGCCTTCTGAAATCAAGAAATGCTATGTCCACCGCATTCCCTTCATCTAGCAAGCTTGTAATGTTATCAAAAAAAGAGATCAGATTAGTCTGGCATGACTTGTTTTTGAGAAACCCATGTTGACTTTTAGTGAGTATGGTATTCCCTTCTAAATGTTCACAGACTCTCTGTTTAATGAACTGTTCCAGAATCTTTCCTGGTATTGATGTTAGACTAACTGGATGATAGTTGTTGGGATCCTCTTTTTTCCCCTTTTTGAAGATGGGGACAATGTTTGCCCTCCTTCAGTCTGCTGGGACTTCTCCTGTTCTCCAGGGGTTCTTAAAGATTATTGCCAGTGGCTCTGAGATTACATCTGCCAGTTCTTTTAGTATCTTGGATTTAGATCATCTGGCCCTGGAGACTTAAATTTATTTAGGTTAACCAGGTATTCCTGTACTTCCTCTTTACTTATTCTGTGCTACATTTCCCCTATTGTCTCCTGTGCTCCATTCTCCTCAGGTTAATCACCCTTTTCCTTTTGTGAGAAGACTGAGGCAAAGAAGGTGTTGAATAGTTCTGCCTTTTCTCTGTCCCCTGTTAAAATTTCTCCATCTTCTCTGCGCAGTGGCCCTACCATTTCCTTCTTCTTTCTTTTGCTACGGACACACCCAAAAAACCCCTTAACCGCTCTAGCAAGCCTGACCTCATTCTGTGCTTTGGCTTTCCCACATGTGCTAGCTATTTGTTTGAATTCCTCTTTAGTGATTTCCCCTTTCTTCCATTTCTTATACATCTCCCATTTAAAACTTAGTTCAGTTGAAAGTTCTTCTGTCATCCAACCCGGTTTCTTGAGACACCTCCCGTTTTTCCTTCTCATTGGAAGAGTTTGAGATTGTGCCTTCAGTATCTCCCTTATGAGAAACTCCCATCCATCCTGAACTCCCTTCTCCTTTAATATTCCTGACCACGGGATCACTCCCAGTGTTTCCCTAAGCGTGTTGAAATCAGCTCTCCTAAAGTCTAGAATGAGTGTCTAACTATGTCTAGCTTCTCCTTTCCACTGTATAAGAAACTCCAGGATAACATGATCACTCCCACCTAAGGATCCCACCACTTGCACCTCATTTATCAGGTCATTCCTGTTGGTTAGGATCAGATTTAAAATAGCTGATCCCCTTGTTGCCTCTTCCACCTTTTGGACAAAGAAACTGTCTTCAGGCAAGTGAGGAATTCGCTAGAGCTTGAAGTATTGGATGAGTTTGACTTCCAGCAAATATCCAGATAGTTAAAGTCACCATCACTACTACATCTCTCCTTTCTGAGTGTGTGGTTATCTGTTCTAGAAAGGCATTATCCAATTCCTCAGTCTGACTTGGAGGTCTGTAGTAGACTCCCACAATAATATCCTTGCTGTTTCCTTCCCCTTTAATTTTTATCCAGATGCTCTCCACCTGATTTCCAGGATTTAAGCCCTGGATCTCTTCACAGGTGTAAACCTCCCTGACATATAATGCTATTCCTCCTCCTTTCCTATTTGGTCTATTCCTCTTAAAAAAGTTATACCCCTCTATTCCTACATCCAATCATGAGACTCATCCCACCAGGTTTCAGTGATGTCTATTATATCGTATTTGCTTTGTTATCCTAGTGTTCAAGTTCATCTTGTTTATTTCCCATGCTCTGTACATTAGTCTAGAGACATCTAAGAGCATGGGTCCTCCCCACTTGCTGCCTGTGTGAGGGTTTTTTGCCTCCCATTGTTAGGCCCTTGCATCATTTGCCTTGTTCCCTCTATAACATTATGGACTTAAGGGCAATCAACAACAAACCAGGAAGAGTCCCTTGTTGCTGTTAACCACCTTTGAATTGATCTTGACTCATGGTGACTCTGTGGATGAGACATATCCAAGACTCACTGTCCTCCATTGCTCTGCTTAGTTCCTGCAAACTCATACTCATGTTCTTTTTAACAGAGTCCATCGATCTAGCATCTGGCCTTCCTCTTTCTACTTCCCTCCACCTTTCCAAGCATTATTGTTTTTTCCAATGAGTCTTGCCTTATTGGATGAGCCCAAAGTACAACAGCCCTACTCTACTCTAAATGGATCCTTAACACTTCACTTACATAGGATGCATCTACGCTGTGGAAATAATGCAGTTTGATGCCAATTTAAGTGCTGAAGCTCCATCTTATGGAATTTTGGCATCTGTAGTTTTGCAAGCTCTTCCGGCTTCTCAGCTGGTGCCTCACAAAACTACAAATCTCACAGTTCTGTAGGAGGGAGCCATGGCAGCTAGTGGCACCAAACTGCATTATTTATACACAGTGTAGATGCACTCTTGAGAGTCAGCGTGTTGTAGTGATTTGAGTGTTGGGACTAAGACTATGGAGACCAGAGTTCGATTCCCTATTTTGCCATGGAAACCTACTAGGTGACCCTGGGCAAGTCACACTCTCTCAGCCTAAGAGGTAGGCAATGGCAAACCTCCTCTGAACAAATCTTGCCAAGAAGACTCCATCATAGGTTCACCTTAGGATCGCTGTAAGTCAGAAAGAACTTGAAGGCACACAACAAACAAAAACAATCCATCTCATCCTTCATTTCTACTCTGCGATCTTCTTTCTTGCTCCAGATTGCATCCATTTGCCAATTGTCCAGTTCCCCCTCCCCCCCAAAAAACACATTCCCTACTGATCCCAACTGCGCAGAGTGGCCAGAGGTCCTCCTCCTTTTCCAGGACACGCCCTCCATTTCCACCTTCTGTCCGGGAGGAATCCCCCAAGGTCCTCCACTTGGAGCAGGACAAAGAAGCAGGGGTTTATATTTATATGGAGTGTTTTTGGGATGTACTAAAACAAATGACAGTACTTGCTCATAGGGAAATCATACTTGCCCATAGGGAAACATTGAGAAATACTTGCCTATAGGGAAACATTAGCGAATACTTGCCCATAGAGAATCATTGGAGAATACTTGCCCATAGGGACACACTGGGGAATATTTGCACATAGGGAAACACTGGAGTATATTTGCCCATTGAGGAAACATAGCAAAATTCTCCAATGTTTCTCTATGCGCAAGTATGTCATTTGTTTTAATACGACCCTTGGCCTTCCTTTGGTCCGGTCCCTCCATTTTAATTGACTGTCCTCCATTTCGCGGTGCCTGGTCCTCCATGGCGGTGTGGGGCCACCCCACAGACCCCCGCAACCCCCCTTCCTTCCTTCCTTCCTTCCTTCCTTCCTTCCTTCCTCTTCCAGCACCACCAGACCCCGCAGCCTCCCTTCCCGGTCCTTCTTCCTTACTTGGTAGCCGCAGGTGGCCGCAGCCCCCAGCGCCGCCCCGAACAAGACGCCCAACAACGCCGGGCCCAAGAACCCCATCTTCTCCCTGCCCTGCCGCCGACTCCCTCACCCACTGGTCATGTGACCCCGTACGCACGGGATGGCTGGGGAGGGGGAGGAGTCCCGCCACGCCACGCCTCTCGTGGGCGGGGCTCGGGCGGAGATACGAAACTGATTGGTGCTGGGGAGCGCGCGGATCACCAGGGGCGCGTGAGAAGGTTTTGATTGGCTGACAAGGAGGAATCGGTTGAGGGAGTTTGGGGTGGCTGGCTCCATTCCAGGCTCAGCCAGGAAACCCCCTGAGTGACCTTGGCCGAGTCACATTCTCTCGGCCTCAGGGGAAGGCAGTGGCAGTGTTTGCGACTTATGTCGACCCTATCATGGGGTTTCTTGGCAAGATTTGCTCAGGGGAGGTTTGCCATGGCTTTCCCCTGAGGCTGAGAGAGTGTGACTGTTGCCCAAGGTCACTTAATGGGTTTGCATGGCTGAGCTGGTCTCCAGAGTTGTAGTCCAACTTTCACACTGGCATGCTTACTTATTATCATCATCATTATTACTTATTGCCTTCCCCTGAGGCTGAGAGAGTGTGACTTGCCCAAGGTTATCCAGTGGGTTTACATGCCCGAGCTGGGATTCGAACCCTGGTCTCCAGAGTCCAACGCTCAAACCATCACACCACGCTGGCATACTTGCTTATTTACTTATCATCATCATCATTGACTTATTCTTGCCTTCCCCTGAGGCTGGGAGCATAGGATTGACAATTCAGGCATTGTTAAATGACATCTGCAACACTCACCATTGACTCCACTGGCTAGGGCCGGTTGGAACCGCAGTCCAGCCACATTGGGGGCCTCACAGGTTGCCCACATAGATCAGTGCCTTATAATTAGGCTTACCATTTTGTCCCGGAAAACCAGGAAAATCCCAGATGGAAGGGTTTGAAGCCACAGACTCCAAATCCCAGAATGTAAATTGATGGCAATATGTAACTGAAATACGGCGGGCCCTTGGTGTATCCGCTGGGGTGTGGTTGCCCCCTTGGATACCAAAATCCATGGATGCTTAAGTCCCATTATATAGACGTGCATAGTCAAATGGTGTCCCTTCTATAAAAAACAGCAAAATCAAGGTTTGCCTTTTTGGAATTTGTGTATTCTTGGAGGATTTTGAAACCATGGCTGCTTGAAGCATGCAATGTCCAATATCAAAATGTGGTGGTGGGGGGGCTTTTTATAGGCAGTGCAGGGCTTTGATAAACTGCGCTGATCCTGTCTTGCATACTTTTGTCCCAGTTCTGTAGACGAGAATGATGGCAACCCTACTTATAATGGGGACTGGTACTGTAATACGCATTTTCATGAGCTTTTGCACTTGTTCATGGATTATCGGAAGAGGAATGAGGAACAGGTTTGCAGATGACACCTGGTTTAATCAGGATGATTAGAAGAAAATGAAACACTTTCAAAAGGAACTCTCCCAGACATTGGAATCTGTGCTAAAATGATAATTACAAGTCATTTTTAGCAAGTTTAAAGTTACAGACCATGGGGCAAAAAAAATAATCCATTATATGTGCTGATAAGGTCTAGGTTGGCGATGGATCAGGAAAAAGATTGCAATAGAAAGGCCAAAGAGCCTGGCTGCTGTAGGCAAGGCCAATTTTGTGAGGAGGTTCATTAGAAAAGGAACAGAAAATAAAACTGCCTTTGCAGAAATCTATAGTCGAGACAAAGGTCTGGCCATTGCATGTCAAGAAGGATATTGTAGGGCTGGAAAAGGTGAGGATGAAGGAAATCCACATGATCAAAAGACTGAAGCAATCCCTTGGAAGACAGGTTACAATACCTGTGGCACTTTGGCTTAGAGAGAAGATGAGTAAGGAGGGACATGACAGAGATGTATGAGAGAATCCATAATGTCTTTAAAGATCAAAAGTAGAGGTTTTCCTGAGAGCCAGCATGGTGCAGTGGTGTGAGTGTTGGGCTACAACTCTGGAGATTAGAGTTCGATTCCATGTTCATTCATGGAAACCCATTGACTGACCTTTGGCAAGCCACATGCTCTTAGCCCCCCAAAACCCCATAGTACGTTCACCTTAGGGTTGCCATAAGTCAGAAACAACTTGAAGGCAGATAGCAATAAGCAACAAAGCAAAAGAAGGTGCATCCGCACTGCAGAAATAATCCAGTTTGACCATTTTAACTGCCATGCCTCAGTGCTGTGGAATCCTGGGAACTGTAGTTTGTTGAGGCACCAGAGCTCTCTGAGAGAAAAGGCTAAATATCAGACAAAACTACAATTCCTGTAATTTCATAGCATTCAGCCATGGCAGTTACAGTGGTCTCAAACTGGATTATTTCTGCAGTGTGGATGCAGCCTAATACAAGAACCCAGGGTCATCCAGTGAAGCAGATAATCAAAACAAAGAAAGGGAAGTATGGTTAGCCCTCCTTATCCATGGATTCTTTATCCATGGATTCAAGCATCCATGGCTTGAAAATATTATATTTGTGTGCATGTGTGTATGCATGTGTATTCCAAAATGCAAAGCTTGATTTTGCCATTTTATATAAGGGGCACCATTTTACTATCCATTGTATTTAATGGGCCTTGAACATCTATGGATTTTGGTATCCACTGGGGGTCCTGAAACCAAACCCCAGCAGATATAAAGGGCCCACTACATCTAAGGAGAAGAAGGGGATTAACTATCAAAAGATGTGGTGATGGTGATGGCTACCAACTTGGATGGGTTTAGAAGAGCATTGGACACATTGAAGGAGAACAAGACTATAAAATCATGATGGTTCTGTATTGCCTGCAGCCACAGAGGCAGCTGCTTCTAAATATTGTTTGCTGGGGAACATGAACAAAGGATGTTATTGTGTCTCAGGTCCGGTGTTTGGCCTTCCCTCAGGCAACTGATGAGCCACTGTGGGAGCAGACTAGATAGGCCTTTGGTCTGATCTAGCATGACTCTTCTTAGCTTTGCCCCATTAACATCCCTTTTAAGAATATCATACGAGATATTTTCTGTTAACACTATTGATGGAGAGTAGCCATGGAAGGTCTTTGACAGAAGGAACAAAAGTGGGCACCATGAATCAGAATCCATGGTTCCAAAAGACCCTAAATTTGGTCTACTCATTTTACTTTTCACATGGTTATAGCAATAGCAATAGCAGTTTCATTTATATACTGTTTCATACCACACTAAGCCGTCTCTAAGTGGTTTACAACTGTAAGCCAGTTGCCCTCAACAAGCTGGGTACTCATTTTAGCGACCTCGGAAGGATGCAAGCCTGAGTTGAGCCTGAGCCCTGGTTGGTATTGAACTCGCAACCTTGTGTATGTAGAGAGATCTTGTAGCACCTTTGAAACTAACTGAAAGAAGCTTTCTTTCTTTCAGTTAGGGGCTAAACAGATGGTCCCACCGCCCCTCTCCTTGCCGGATCGGGGCCGCAGCAACCACACGCCACAGCCCCGATCCGGTGCTTTGCCGTTCTCAAAAGAGCTGGCAAATGCCACTCCTTTTTAGAGCAGCAAAAAGCTGCTTTTGCCACGGCGGCAGCTTTTCAGCGCTCCTTTGGCGCAGTGTGTGTGAATGCTGCACCAAGGGAGTGCCCTGACACCACCCGCCATCTGGTTGGATGGGTGGCGTGACAGTGGCATCGGGGTGGAGTTGGCGTGGGCGGCGGGCGGTCACCATGCCCCCACTCCACCCCCAGGCCATCCCTTTTGGCCAGTCTGTACAGCCCCTTAGTCTCAAAGGTGCTACAAGATCTCTCTACGTACTGTTTCTACAGACTAACACAGCTCTGTCATTGAATTCTCGCAACCTTGTGGTTCGTGAGTAAGTGGCTGCAGTATAAGCATTTAACTACTGTGTTACCAGGGCTCCTTATCAGTACTGGAGATGTAAAGGTCTGGAAAAAGCCATGAAAAATTCAGAAAAAAAGCCACCCCCACCCCCAATTTTTCTGAAGCCTGTTTTTCCTGGGGAAAAATGAGGGGAAGAGTATGGAATGGTTTCTTTTACAATGATAAATAAAAATGTTTAAGACAAGATGCTCACTTATTTACTGCCCCAAAATCATTTCTAAAAACTATATAAGACTTTTATATAAGACTTTCATTGGAATGCCTGGTTGGTTTTGGTTTCTTTTTCTCAGCGCTTTTTTATGGGAATGGTTTCTTTTTTAGAATGACAAATAAAATGTTTAAGACAAGGTGCTCATATTTACTGCCCCAAAATAATTTCTAAAAACTATATAATTTTTATGTAGGACTATGTATAGTATCAGATCATTGCAATGCTTGGTTTTGGTTTCTTTTTCTCAGCACTTTTTATGGGAATGGTTTCCTTTAGAACGACAAATAAAATGTTTAAGACAAGGTGCTCACATATTTACTGCCCCAAAATAATTTCTACAAACTATATGTGACTTGTATAATATCAGATCATTGCAATCCCCAATTCTGGTTTCTTTTTCTCAGTGTTTTTTATGGGAATGAGTGTGTTATGCAGTTTGACACTATGGAGCATTAGTGGGGACAAAATTTCTATTTTAAAAATGCTGATAGATTATTCTGTTTGTATTTGGGGGTGTGGAGTTGCCTGCTCTTCAGACTAGCAAAAATTAAAATGTTTGCAGTGTTAAATTTGTAATTATTCTGAATAAAGTGTACTTTTAATATATCAAAAACAATAATTGTATGTCAAATCAGATTATTATATACAATGCATTTTGTGTTCCTAAAGTAACAAAGTCACTTTCATCCAGTAAAGGATACTAATACTGCATCTTTCAATGTTTCTGAACATTTCTGAATTTTTCAACAAAAACAACATCCCACCCCACCCAAAATTCCCGGAGTTCTGTTTCATGGCTTCATAATTTCTATAAATTTTATATAGGTAACCAGTATTTTATCACAGTATTTATCATATATATCAGCTAACAATGCAACTGTTTTATGACCCTCACCTTCTGAAATGCAAAATGTTCTCTTAGAACTGCATAACCCACCCTCCAAATAAGAACATATTTTTGTCAGTCTGCATTTGGGTTTTTTGAGCTATACTTGAGGCACTTTCCATTAAAGGTCAGTCACCAGCTGTAATGTACTTATACAATTATAGCATGACGGTCTGATCCTATTAAGGAAGTGAAAGTCAAGCTTTCAGTCTTCAGGGAACCCTTCTCATATGAATGTAAACTGATGAGGAATCCCTGTGTATTTCAGAGGAGCCAGCTGTGGCATGAACATGCCCCCAAAAAGCATGAATTGAAGGAGAAGACTGAAAATGCTAGGTAAGCTGTTTTTCAAGCAGCTAGTCCACAATCAGAAAAATCATTGAATCTTTTACAAGAATCTGAAGCAATCCAGAATTCCTTGGATCATGGTGTGAAAAAAAGATAAGGGGTAAAACTGTCTTAAGAGTCAAGCAGGAAATAAAGACGAGATTGCTAAAACTGAAATAGTAGTGTCTGTCTCCATATTCAGATTATTCTACTGTTAACTGTTGACAACCAAAGGCCAGAACAGAATAACATCTGATTCCATATATATCTCAAACAAGTGAATTATTTTTGTTGTGTGCCTTCAAGTTGTTTATGACTTAAAGCGATCCTAAGGCGAACCTATCATGGAGTTTTCTTGGCAAGATTTGTTCAGAGGGGAGTTGCCATTGCCATCCTCTCAGGCTGAGAGAGTGTGACTTGCCTAAGGTCACCCAGTGGGTTTCTATGGCTGAGTGGAGATTCAAATCTTGGTCTCCAGAGTTGTTGTCCAACACTCAAACCATTACGCCTTGCAAGCTACCAGTTAATTCGTTCCCTCCTCTTTTTTTTTAATTATTTTTTAGCCTAAGACAGAATTTTACCCCTTCCCATCATTTTCAGGCCTTTCCAGAATAGACTTCCCAGCCTCAGGAACCCCCTTATTCGGCCTTCTCCCAACTTGGATCCCGCTGCTACTCTGCTTGCTTTTTATATTCTGTTGCTCATGTCTGATTTTACTGTATTATTTTTAATCTATGATGTTTTAATTAGTATTTGGTTTAATACTGTTTTAAGGGGGTGGGGTGGGTATTGGGTCTCTTTGGGATTTATATTGTATGTATTTAATTGTTGTTAGCCACCCCGCTTGTTCTCAGAGGGGCGGGGTATAAATACATTTTATTATTATTATTATTATTATTATTATTATTATTATTCCCCTTCCTCGCATTTGTCCTTCCCCCCAGTCTTATTTCCTTCACTCTGATTTTTGATGGTTTTGTTTCTTTAGCAGATATGCTGCTCAAATCAAAACAAATATTTCCCACCACAATACATACGGATGATCAGACTGTGGTGGGGAGAGTGATTCCTCCACACATACTGGGTTTCTGGTGGTACACTCAAGTTAAATCAAGTTCAGTGGCCTTTACTGCACTTTAAACATCACTGTTTCAGATAGATTAAAGAACTGCAAAATGTTAGGGTTGTTTATTGATAGAACTGGGTTCCCACCCCATCTCTTTAGACTGTGGGATTGAGAGACTTTTGCCATTTGTCAGCTAATCTGTATTCTGTCTGGGGTCCCTTGGTCACTTTATGGCCACCTGGGCAACCAACTTATGATGGTGGTAATATCCAGACCGGCAGAGTTAACATTAATACTACACATTAAATGGAGTGTTGATGTTAACTCTGCCTGTCTGGATTTTACTTCCATCACATGAACACAGATGAGCACTCAGCCTATGTATAGTGGAAAGCATTCTCTTCTGCATCACTAGCTATGTAGTAAAAGTGATTGTAATTCCAAAATGATTGATCCAGAGTAAACTAATGGGATCTTGTAACACTTCCAGTTCTTTGTCATTCAGTCCTTTAATGTAAAAGAAAGAAGAAGGGCCCTCCCTCCAGTCCATCTGCCAGAGCCTAGGCCTCAGAGGGAGAGAAGGGCAGACCCAGCTCCATCAGACCTAACCCAGAGAAGGAAGACTTGATCCCCTTCCCCACTGCCATTCCCTTCTCCTTTTGTGTCATGTCTTTTTAGATTGCAAGCCTGAGGGCAGGGAAATGTCTAATTTACAATCTGTAAGCCACTCTGAAAGCCTTTGTGGTTGAATAGCGGAGTATAAATACTCTAAATAAATAAATAATATATTCCAGGGAGATAAGCTGGAGTTCAGTGGCCAAGGAGGGATTCCATAGTTGTGGAACAAATAAAAATATTTATCTCATTTTTCATACAAAAAAATGAAATGAGTTTTCATCCCATCTGTCCAACAAATATGGAACTGGTGCTATTATAATACATTTACATTCACTTAATGGCCCACTACTCCAGAATTAGCATTGCTATTTCTGTTGCCCCTAATGAATGGCCTCCATTTTGGGTCATCTTGTGTTTGTCAAAAAGATAGGGTGTAGGCTCCATCAAGGTCAAGGGTGCTTCCGATACACATACAAATCATTCTCAGAGCGATTACACAGAAATATATCCCACTTAATATATTTGAACTTGTTTCACACAAGTGGACGTGGGATTGCAGCAGTAGGCTCAAATCTTCTTTAACAATGGCATGGTGTAAAGCTGCAGCCAGGGTTGTTATGCAGAAGATCCAGAAGACAGTGCCTGAAAGCTTTCTTGATGCCCTTCCTTGGACAATCAGGGAACAGTGGCCACTTTTGGGTTTGGGACAGGGTGCAGAGCTGCACCTGACACCCCCCAATTGCTGTTGGTGCAGCCTAGAGGAAAAAAACAACATTGTACAATGTCTCAAGAATATGTACAGTGGCATAACTCAGGGATACATCAGTGTAAGTCATCAAAATAATTCTGGCCATACTGTTTTCATCTGCAGCTGTCAAAGAAATCAGCCTCCAGTATGTACTTTTCCTTATGTAAAACTTTGGCTAGTTTTGGAATGAACCAAGTTTTGAATATGCTCGTCCCTCCCTACTTGCAATTTGGCGTCTGCAGTCTCAGTCCTTCGTGGATGGCGAGAGGGACAAAATGGGGTATGTGTTTGAGGTACCCGGGCAGTGCCACACACAGAAGCATGCACCCATTATAACCAATGGACCTTGAATAATTGCGATTTTCTGGATTCACGGGGGGTGGGTGTGGGTCCAGAACGGATCCCCCGTGAATTGGAAGGGATGACTGTATATCTAAATGGCAGGTGATGCATATTTAGGGACACATAGTATTATGCTCACATCTGTCCCATTTCTGCCAAGTTTCCATGTAAAGGAGCTTTTTCTCTTCTTTCAACTTGGTACTAATTTTCTAGGTATCTTCACTGGTAGAAAGGGAGTGGTCCATGATGACTCCCCACGTGGCAACAGATGTTTCAGACTATTGATTGGCACAGGCCTGTGGACAGCTAGAATGTATATTTCCTGTGGAAGAAAGAGCTGTTCCTGTGAGTGACTGCTTTGAAAAGTGTCCAGAAACTATAGGCCCGAAACACACGGGCCAAATAAAGTGGCTTCCGGCCACTTTGAGGGCATGGTGTTTACATGACGCACACACCCAAAGCAGTCTAAAGCCACTCCAACACCGCACTCTGGTCTTTTGGACCGGAGCAAAAAGGAGGCAGGATAATCTGGATCCTGGCAGGACAGGTTGGGTCCTGGGGCAGTGGCCTGCTGTGGGAGTGGGCTGTGCAGTCTCCACGGTCTTGGCCAGCTTGCAGCCGGAGTGGCCTCGGGCTGCTTCTTCCCACCCATCTGCTTCGCCCCATAGATCATGTTTTAAAAAAATCTCCCAAAATGATTAAACCTTATTATCATGTCTGATAAAGCTGACATGTACTGAATAATACATGCTGTAAACCTATTAAAGTTAGTCTATGAACATGTCATAAGGCAGTGATGGTGAACCTTTTAGGGACCAAGTGCCCAAGCTGAAAGGCATCCTGGCAACGGGTGTTACCCAGTGCTAGGGGGGGGGACTTCCACCTTCCAGGGGTGGGACTTCTGGGGCAGGACTTCTTCCCCCACCTTCCCAGGCCTTCAGTTGCTTCAGGTACACATTTGTTTCTCCTCCTCCCCCTACCCCCTCCCTGACCTTCAGCTGCGTGCCAGGGAAAATGGCTTTGTGGGCCAGAGAGGTTCGCCACCATAGTCATAAGGGAAAATGCTGGACACTCACTCTATGTATATTCTGGGCCATATTATGTATCCATTCAGTGAGCTCCAGTCTGTGGAGATGATCAGATGGGAGGGAAAAGGACAGGATCACTCCCATCCTTATACTGTCTGTCAAGCGAAATTATGCATGATCACGCGAAAGACTTTCATACATGTTGTGCTTATCCTATCAGTGAAATGGAATTGTCCTGTCACTAATAATAAAATTTCCATTAATGAAAAATTCAACTTCATTGATGGGATAAGGACAGGATAAGTGCGATGTCATATGAAAGTATTTCTCATGATCATGCGTAAGTTCACTTGACAAGATAAGCATGATGTCATATGAAAGTGTTTTGCACAATCGTGAATAATTTCACTTGACGGGAATAGGACAGGAAAAGGACGTCCTTTTCCCATGTGATAATCTCCTGTGTCAAAATGCAACATTTTGACTGTTAAGCCCTTATATATGAGATATCACTGATGACGTCTTTCCTCCTAGATCCTCAGGTCAAAGGAATACTTAACTCTTCTCATTTTAATTCAGCTTGTTGGACTATGGATAGCAAACTTCTTGCACCTTACAGCATTGGAAGAGGCCAGGGATGTGCATGAATTAACCCTATAAAACAAACTGATATGGTCTCTAGAATCCTTAAATCAAGGCATAGTAAACATTTTATTTGCAGTTTCACCCACAAGGAAAATAATATAAAAAGTTGTGAGAGAGATTCTGCACGTTAAATGTTGCTCTGCTCTTTTAAAAATATCTGGATAACAGCTCCTCAATGACTTTATTACAATGCCCTAGTGACCATCCCATTAGAAGGCTGGGCTGCACACCAAGTTTTGCTTCTTGCCTTGAGCCACCATCGGAATAATGTGGTTCCAGAGAAGAGAGATGCAGCTACTTCTTCAACAGTCTCTAGCACCATAAAATCTCCCACTTGTACAACAGACTATGTGTAGAGGTTGTTGCTGTTAAAGGCATAGCTGGACCCGAGACAGTCCTTTGCTCAATGCTAATGTCTAGATTCTATGGAATCTAAATGTATTTAGATTCTATTGAATCTATTAGATTCTAAATTTTAGTATGTTACTCAGCCCTACTGCATTGCAGAAGTCTAAGCCCATTTTAAAAACAGACTCAGACTGTGCTTGGCTGAACTAGTGGGCATTCTGCAATGTTGAACTGAGGCGAGGGGAAGATTATAAAAACCTTTCCTTGATAGGAAAGTTATTTCTAGGACAGAACAGAATGTCTGTTCCTGGTGTTCCTTTGTGATACATTAAATTTGAAATGATCGCTTTCATCAGTAGGGGGTGCATCTGTTGGGAGGGATAATGGGTGATCTCTTTTACTAGTGAATATAATGGATTTCAGCCACAGATTCCACTACAACACAGCTGCTTTACATGAAAGTTCAAGGCTGTAGCTTTTTCCTTTGCTACTGAAAAAGAAGTTCTTCTTGAGGATATCTTTGATGCCAGTTTGTACCAGGGGACTTGTTGAGATAGCCTCAAAATTGCATGGAAGGGTATTTCCACAGATATACCAAAAAGCCCTGAGGAGTGCTTTATAGCTACAGTTAAACTTGTCTTGTTTGTATTTGACTAACATTTACTTCCAGTCCTGTCAAATGGAAGCCAAACCAAGTTAGAAGCTCACATGGAGCCATGTATATAAGGAATGACTGACAAACAGCAACACACGGGAAAGAAACAGTTGCCAAATCCAATTTTCATCTAGATATTACTACACCATTCCCGTTATGAGGAATTGTATATATCTGCCATCCCTAACATATAAAATTTTAATGTGGCAACAGGTTAAATGATCACGTAATCACATATATTAGTGAATTTCATTTGTCCATCTTTCAGTGTTTCTAATAGCTGGGACAGCAGTGAGAAGTGAAGCTAATAATAATTGCAATGGGAGTTGTATATTTAGCAGCATTTGTCACCATGGATGGTTAGGTAAGTGATCTTGTTGTGAGTCAACACAGACATAAATGTGTTTGGAATAATTAGATTTTTTTTTAAAACCCTGCATCTGTTTCTTGTTGACCAACTTCTGCTTAACAATCTGGTGTTCATGTTCTTCATTTCAGAAAGTAACAAACTGCAATATTTCTAATCAACCATGCATAGCTATACATTTCCTTTCATGCAATACCATATCATCATAAGAAGGGAGAGGGGTGGAAGCGAAAGAGGAGAAAAAAGAGAGAGCAAGATATAAGAAAATTAACAGTAAAGCACATTTCAATCAAAAATTTCGTTTTTTTAATATTTTTGTTTTTTGTTTTTTAATTTTTTTTCATCATTTGTCTTTTTACCTTGTTTCATGCAATATTTCACAGTCCCAATCCCACAGGTTTTTTTTCATTTTTTTTTTCAAACAAGTAGGAAAAAAATAAAGAAGCTGAGGAATTATTAATTTTTAGATGTAATTTCTTTTTCTTTTTCAAGCAGGACCAAAATGTTGGAAGAAAATGCTTCATTTTTATCAATTATTTTTGTCCTTTTTTGTTTTTTTCTGTTTAGTTTTATTGTTTCTTTTTTTTTTTATCTCTGCAGGCAGTAATATTAGGGTTTGGTATAACCAGCAAGCACTCTTTTGTGTGTGTGTGTGTGTGTGTGTGTGCGTGCGTGTCTGGGTGTGTGTTGGGTGTGTTTGCGTGCGTGTGTCCCTCTTAAAATGTCAGGCCACAAACTTTTTTTTAAAACTTTTTTTTTAAAGTTTACCAGGTAAATTGAGATGATAAAACTCATCAATAGAAGCCCAGAAAAAATATTTTTTTGGTCTTTTTGTTTCATTTTACATTTTTTTAAAAGATTTTTGTTTGTTTGTTTGTTTCTTAAAACTTGTCCACAATGTCTTTGCTGAGGTCGGCAGACTCCTTTCTGTTTCTCTCACCCCTCTCCCTTGGTAAAGTGGCTTCTGGTCTCATTTCTCAGAGGCATAATGAGCTACAGACAGTGTGAGGTTGTGGGATGGCACCATTTCCCCACATCTGAATGCATGTTTCTTTTGTAAGTTCTGAGGAACATCCCTCCCTCCCACCCTCGAATCACCACACAATTTGATCTGTAAAAGACAAACATGCTCGGATCTCCCAGACCCTCACTTCCCTAGCCACCCCACCCTACCCCCAAGCCCTTCCCCCCTCCCCCAATCCCCCAACAAAAGATTAAAAGTTCCTTTCCATTTCCCACAATTGCAGGGTAATCCTCCTTTCTCCAGGATGCCTTCTCCATCAGTTGGCAGTTCACAGTTTCTTTCTTTCTTTCTTACTTACTTTCTCTCTCTCTCCTTTTTCAGGTCTTCCTCCCCACCCTCCCCCAGAGTGGGAATTTCACTCCTCTTGGGAATGTGTGTGTATGTGCATGTGTTTAGTGTGTTTTGCGCATGTGCGCCACGTGTGATGTGAAACCAATTCTAGGTTAGCAACAGTCATCCTCGTCAGTTTCGCTATAAGGTTCGTGCAGTCCTTTGCGTGAACCTGTCCCACGCGATTTGGCTGGTCCATGCGAGTGATAGTATCCATTGGGTAGACGCCGCCCATGCCTGGAGGGGGAGAGAGAGGACGAGCCACTGCCGCCCACCCGGGAAGTTCTGGGCGAACGTCCTGAGCTGCTCCCATGCTGCCCTGTCTCATAGGAGAAGGCTTCCTCACCAGCCGGGCTGGTGTAGTCCGGACTCCGGTAGTAGCCACTGCCATGACGAGGTCCCGGGTGTGGCTCAGAGACGTGGGGGGCTGACCACCGGCTGCTGGTGTGGCGGTAGGCCCGAGGCGAATCGTTGCGCGGCGGGACAGTGTGCCGCTCCATAGCTGGAGACCTGCTGCGGCGCTCGGAGACGTGGTGCTCGGCAGGCAGCGAGGGGTAGCGCCTCGGCGCAGGGCTGGCTATTCGGCCGGAGTGCTGCCCGGACTGTGGTTGCTGCTGGGGCCCTGTGCTGACGCCCTTACGGACCACGGGGGAGTAGGAGATATGTGGCCGGGGTGTAGAAGGGGTCTGTGGGAGCTGGCGGCGTCCTCGCCTCGGGGTGCTGGTGCCAGACGTTGAGAGGACTGGACTCCCACTTACGGAACTACTGCCCTACACGAAAATTGAAACAAAGGAAATCAAAAAGAAAAAATATACAAGGAAAATCAACCAACAAGAGACAAGAGGAAAAGTGGGTGGGAGGGGAAAGGGAGGAGGAGGTGGTGGTGGTGGTGGTGAAGGAGGAGGAATGGAGGTAGGGGAGGTGGCACAGAGACAAGGACAAAGAAAGAAGGAAGCAAAGGAATGAACGTAATTGAATGGAGAAAATAAGTAAAGCAACAGCCACATCAGGGTGGATGGCAATCGGAGGGAGAGGGGGACAAGGGAAACAACAAAGAAGGGCAGTAAATAATAATAATAATCATTAATAAGGTTTTTTTTTTTAAAAAAAAAAATTGAACGTAAAACAAGCCAAAAAAAAAGAAAGAAAGAAAAAAAAAAAAAGAGAAATGAGAAATGGAGTTTTTGTAAGTTCCAGGGTTTAAAAAGTAGCAAAAAGCTTTCAAAAAATTACTTGCACGCTTCCAAAGAAAGAAAGCAAAACAAGAGGGTGGGAAAATTAATCTTTTAAATTAAAAGAAATTTTAAAAAGGGTTGAAGGAGAGAGACGGGGCAGGAGGGAATTTGCAAAGCATGGGACATACTGCATGTTAGCAAAATGTAGTTAAGGGTAAAACTTAGAAAAAAACAACTATCTGGTATTGAAAAAGGAAGTGATAGGTCGGGACAGAAAGGCAGGATTTAGGAAGTGGCAGGGTTGGGTGGGACTGTGAGTCTAGCAAGGAAAGACAAGGGAGAGCACTGGGTCTGGAGAAGTTTGGAACAGAGCCGAACTCTCAGGGGAGGCTGCCGAGTGCTGCTGTTCTGTACCTCAGAAAGGTTTGATCGCATGTGTCCCCCCTACCATTGGAGTTACTTAGCTGCTAACGGCAAGGCCAGTCACTACTCTCATGACATACACTCTAGCCCCACATATTTTGCCTCCAGCAGCTCCACCGTCTACTCCACTGTCAAGTGGTCCCCAAGAGATTTCCCAGGGAGATGTGGCCCATGGAGCAAGGGTTCCTCATCCCTGTCAGTATTACAGTATGGTTTTTATAAGTAAATGTTAAATAGTAGAAGAGCTGGTCACGCATATTATGGAAAGTAAACTCTTCTTGATGGTACCACAGTAACAAGCAAAGTCAAAAACATGCTTGGCCCAGACTTGGCTGCCATTTTGCTCTTCCCTTTCAATCCATCTCAGCCAGTTCTGCTGCAATGCATTCTGCGTCGGATCTGTGAAGCCCTGTGTGGACTGAGGGTGCATCTTGCCCATGGTCTAAGGACCTCTCAGTGCATAATCTCAGTTCAGGCAAGTCTGGAAGGCTTAAGCATGGACTGGTGGCCATGCTATATGATTTGTTTCCAATGATATATATCCTGCATGTTCTCCAATGAGTTCAAGGCAGGGATTCAATGAAATATAATAGAATGTGTACCAAAGATGGTCTCCAATTTATTGACATTTCTCACTGACTATAACTTTGCCTCCTTAAAATAAGTAATATGGTCATACTGAAATTGACTGGGGGATTATAATACATCAATCCAAAGTTCTAGCCAGCCTGTCACAGTGTATTTTAAGAGAAGCTAAGTACTTGATTGGCAGAATCAAAATAATATGAAATGTGTAAGGCTGTGTCTTCTAGACCAGGGGTAGGCAAACTGTCCCCTTTAAGGGCCGAAGGACTTCAGCTCCCAGAAGCCTCAGCCATGTTGGCCAATAGTCTGGGATGTTGGCCAATACCTCCTGGGATTCTAGGAGCTGAAGTCCTTCGGCCCTTAAAGGGGACAGTTTGCCTAACCCTGTTCTAGACTCTTGGAAACCACCTTTATTAAATTACAGGAACCAAATTCATTCCATTTCTCAAAATGAAGGGCCCATGTACTGTTTACACTTTCACACTCTCTGATCTATACTTGCCGACTGTCTTCATATAGGAAACTAAAGAGCCCATTTGAGCCTTTTTCTTGCTGCCAGTTCCATATGTAAATGTTGTTCATTTGGTAATAATGCAGAAGGGAAAGAAAATACACATTCTAAGTTCTGTACATTTACAATTATATACAGATTGATTTGCTAACTGGTTTAAAATTTGTGTGTAAAAAATCTCTGTGGAGAAGGCTTGATTTTAAAATGCTTGTTTCTTTAAGGATCCAGTGTACCTGGCTCTGCTATTTCAGAATAACTGTCAGACCCTGTCCCACTTTTGTTCAGGCTATGAGTGTCTTCTGCTGTCTTTTGTCTAATCAGAAATAAAGGGGAGCTGCCTCCCAGATCTCATCTTTCCCTTATAATTCTTGGGTTGGAAAAATGCAAATTGGCCATTTCCTCAAGTGCTGCCTATCTCAAACTCCACTGCTTCAACTGAAGAATTCCCTTCTCATATCAATTCCACTTCTCAGTTCTCCAGTAATAACATTGGCCTGTTTTCTCTAGGAAGCTTGTCATTTACAGGTCTTCTACTAAAACAGTGGGCCAACATGTCTGAATTGTACTACTTCCATGGAAGTTGGGATATCCATTATTAGAACCTTTTGTGTATACTGTAGATGTTAACTTATTTTTTTAAAAATGCTGCCTTACTTATTCGCCCTCACTCCTTGAATAAATCTTAAAAATTTGAAGTCTGGCATTTGAGTGAATGTTTTGACAACGTAAAGATAATTTTACCTTACAGAGAATTTTTACAAAATGACGTATCAGTGGCATATGATGCCAGATAATTGTCTAGAATGTATAAGGGTGTTTCTAATAACTTCATGTAGCTAAAATGAAATTATTTGGAACAGATCAGCTTTGTTAAAAGAGTCTCTAAAATTGAATTAATCAACAATTTGTGAGGAAACAGATGCCTCTTCATTCATCCAGAGAAGCAACTTTTCCCACTGTCTTTCAGCTCTTCTCTGGGAGTAGCAGGCCTAGATTGGGATAAAGACATCCCTACAATTCCTAAACCAATAAGATGAAGAAGTCCTTATAATTCATACACTGAAGCCTCAATTAGTAATAAAAAAGAGTAAATGGCATGTCAGCTGTTGATGTGCTCAGAGGTGAAAGGAAAGTCCAAAGCTGCACAACACATAGGAACATGGAATATGAGAAGTATGAATCAGGGGAAGCTAGACATGGTGAAACAAGAAACTGAGGGCCTTTGCAGACTGCTAGAAATAGTGCAAATTGAGTCCACTTTAACTGCCCTGGCTCAGTGCTAGGGAATCATGGGAATTGTATTTTTTTCTGAGACATTGAGCCTTCTCTGTCAGAGAGCTCTGGTGCCACAATAAACTACAGTTCCCATGATTCCCTAGCACTGAGTCAGGGTAATTAAAGTGGACTCAATTTGCACTATTTCTGGCAGTCTGCAAAGGCCCTGAATGTATAAACACTGCATTATTTGAGTTGAGCGAGCTAAAGTGGAGAGGAATGGGACATTTTGAGTCAGAGAATTACACAGTGTTTTACTCAGGAAATGAAAATCTAAGAAGAAATGAGGTGGCAGTAATAGTTAGGAGAGATGAAACAAAAGCAGTCAAAGGATATACAGTGGGCCTTCCACATTCATTGGGGTTAGGGTGCAGGACTCCTGGATCTTGCCAAGTGGAAAAACTGCAAATGAAAAACTTTTTTTAAAAACCTGGGAGAACACTTATGTAGGAACTCTAGGTTCTCCAGTGCAACTCTGTGGTCAACATCCACCGGAGGTTGTCCATAGACTCATGCTGGAGGACTTACAAATGCCTATAGAAGTGTTTTGTCTAGGAATCTCTAGGTCCTCCATTGCAACTCGATAGTGAACTTCCAGCAAAGTTGTGCTGGAGGACCTAGAGAGAACACGTTGCTCAAATCTGTGAATAATCAAATCTACAAAAGTCTAAGTTGCAAATGTAGAGTGCTGACTGTATTGCAAAGTCTGACTGAAGCATATCAATAAGCAAGTTTATGCTCCAACTACACAGGAAGAAGAAGAAGAAATGGAAAGACTCTATTCTAGAGCCCAATTGACCACACACCAAAACAGGACTTGTTAATCATAGGCAATTGGATGCAAAAATAGGAGACAGAGCAGAATCAAGGATTGTAGGAGAATTTGGTGTAGACTCAAAAAATGAAAGAGACCAAGTGATTAATTTTGTGAGACCAACAGTTTCTTCATTGCAAACACATTCTTCATGCAATTCAAGAAGTGATTGTATATATGGACATCACATGATGGCCACTATAGAAATCAAATAGACTACGTAATTGGAAGCAGGAAACAGAGAACTTTTGTACACTATTGTAGCCAAAGACTTTTACCATATATGGAGCAAGAAATGCCAAATGTTCAAGCTGCGTTCAGGAAAAGAAGATGCACTAGGGATCATATTGCAAACATATATCGGACAATGGAGTGCACCATAAAATTTCAGAAGATAATCAGACTGGACTTTACAGATTATAGCAAAGCCTTTGATTGTGCAGATCAGGTAAAACTATGGATTGCTCTTAAAGAAATGGGTGTGCCACAAAATTTGAATGTCCAGATACATAACCTGTACTTGGATCAAGAGGCTACTGTCAGGATAGAATACAAAGAAATGGAGTGGTTTCCAATTGGTGAGGGGATCATACGAGGCTACATTTTTATCACCCTATATGTTTAACCGGTATGCTGAACTTTATCATATGTAAAGCAGGATTAGACTTGGAGGAAGGAGGCATGAAAATTGGAGGAACATTGACATGATGCAGATGACATCATACTACTAATAGAAAATAGCAAAGACTTGGAACGATTACGGTAGTGAAGAAAGTCAAGGAAGAAAGTGCAAAGGTAGATTTGCAGTTGAACATTAAGAAAACAAAAATAATTACCACAGCTTATTTACATAACTTTAAAAATAGACAATGAAAATACCAAAATAGTTCAAGATTTTCCATACCTTGGCTGAGTCATTAATCAGAACGGAGACTTCAGTCAAAAAATCAGAAAAAGACTAAGACTTGGAAGGGCAGCTATGAAGGAATTAGACAAGATCCTGAAGTATAAAGATATTTCATTGAATATTAAATTTAGGATTGCCTATGCCATTGTATTTTCCATTTCTATGTATGGTTGTGAAAGCTGGATAGTGAAGAAAGCTGATAGGAAAAAAAAATCAAGTCATTTGAAATGTGGTGCTGAGTCCTACAGATATCATGGACTTAAAAAGTCAAATAATGGGTCCTAGAGCAAATCAAGCCTGAATTCTCCCTAAAAGCCAAGATGATTAAACTGAGACTGTTGTCTTTTGGACATATCATGAAGACATGACTCAGTAGAAAAGACAATAATGCTTGGTAAGGTAGAAGGCAGTAGGAAAAGAGGAAGACCACGTTCTAGATAAATAGACTCAATCAAAGAGGTCACAGCCCTGAGTCTACAAGACCTGAGCTGGGCTGTTGATGACAGGGTGACTTGGAGGTCTCTCATTCATACTGTTGCCATATGTCAAAGTTGACTTGACAGTTGTTAACAACAACAAAATGGGTGTACAGAGAGAGCAGAGCAAAACTAGTCACAAGGTTGTTTAGGCTTGGCTGAGTTTGTTCCAGTTTTTCTCATCACAGATGTGCCCGGTGGGGCAAGATTTGTTTAGCTCTTACATTAGTAGTAAAAGAGAAATGAACATTAAGTTAGCAACCAGACTATTAAGACAAGAGAACTTCAGAAGAGCACCACGATAGTATAGCAATCCAGTTTTGGTTCATTTTGGTATATCTGGAGTGCAGGAAGGTGATCCAGTAGTAACCTGTTCAAAGTCATGGTGCACTATTTGCCACAGATTGTTGTGGCTCATGTCAAGTCACTCCACTCTCAGAGAAAATGGCTCCACTAGCAATTTCTAAAGTGAGTCTGAGCTAGAGAGACTGAATGAATATGAAGACAACAGAAGAAAGTACACCTCCAAGATCTAAGATAGTTAAATTTAATATTGTTGAGAGTGGGTAATACTTTAAAAAGGAGGTGGGGAAGGAAAGAGAATGAAATATTTAGCTCAAAGAGGACATAAGAATGATACTGATGTTTCCTTGAATAATCATTATGAAGATAATAATGGTTAATATCAGAGTAGAAAAAACTTAGTGTGCAAATCTGAGAGACACTCAAATAGGAGAATAAAATGTTTAGCAAGTTAAAATAGAAGGGTTTTGTGGTTTTTTAATTGGCCTCTTGTCTCTGTGAAATGTAACAGTTTAAGGGATCTGTAGGGAGAGGCGGGAACTATAAATAAAACATTATTATTATTATTATTATTATTATTATTGCACTAAAAGACATTGAAAGTAATACACTGCATATTATGTGAAAGTGGATACACTACTCCAGTTGCAGTATCTGAATTCCCAACAAAAATCAGTATCCCATTTCACTTTCTGTGGTCTTGCCTCAACCCATCTAGTGAATTCTAATGCATCAGACATATTTCTCTTTAATTTTACAAAATAGTGAGAATCAGAATTCATTATACAAAAACTTGCACAAGAGAACTGGAGTTGCAACTTCCTATGTTTCTTTCTTTCTTTTCTTTTCTTTTTTTAAAAAAAGGTAACTAAAAGATGTATGTGTAAATATTGCACTGGAGCTACTGCACTGAGGAGTGGGATCCACTGTTTCCCACATGCTGCTCTCCCAGTCTAAACCCCTCTTAAACCCACATTCCTCCTAGAACTACTGTTTGTCCTGTGGGAGGATATAAGGTATTTCAGTTTTGTTTCATACTTCGGTATCCCCTTACTTACATTCCATGTCCTATGTGTGTTTGTTGCATGTACGCAATTGTGTATGGCATGGTACTCTGTTGCTTGGAAATGACTTGCACTGCTTATATGTGTGCCTGACTCTTCAGGTGCAGCTTCATTCCAAACTTTCCAGATTCAGAAACCCCAGAGAGTTCAGTGCCATCAGCGTAACAACGAAGGGGTCACACCACAGACACTAGAGAGAGAGAGGCCAGCGATCTGGGCAGGGCCATCCGCTGTATTGGTTTGGTTTTTGTTCTCTGCTCACCAACCATCTTACCTGCACCCGCCCCTCGCCGTGACAGGAGAGCCAAGCACAACGGATAACAGAAATAAACATATAAATAAAGGCAGGTTGGCCTGGAGACCCTGAGTAAAATGTCCAAATTGTCCAAAAGGAAACAAAGAGGAACCCAAAGACTTTATGTGGCTTAAAAGGTGGGCTAAACGGAAAATAATGGAATAAAGGACCTTCAAAAGAGCATTTGTCATCAAGTAATTGTAATCTCATTCTTAAAAATTACAAAGTGAAAAGGAGTGGCTCTCATATAATTAATAAGTGAACATGATACTGGTTTTGGGAGCACTAGCCTTATATCTGCAGTGGATAACTTGAGGCCCTCCAGATGCTGCTGGGTTAGAAGACTCATCAGCTCTAGCCAGCACAGTCAATGGCTGATGGGAATTACAGTCCAACCATGCTGAAGAGGCACAAGTAGCCCATCCCTGCCTTCTACTGCTCAATACTCTTGCAGGGCACTAGACTGCCATTAAATTAGCAAGCACACCTCTCCCTTTGGCCCTTCTTCCACAGTATAAATACACACCTGGTGGCTGTGAATGGGATAGGCTGGGTTTTCCTTGTCCATTGGAGTTCATAATGTTCAGTCAAATGAATAACCCTAGGTATGCAGTCCTGTCATTACTCCTGTGCCAAAGCAAAGGCTCTAGAAATGTAAGGGCTGCAGTGACTGCAGATGGAAGACTGCAGACTAAGCACTGTGAAAATAAACACTGACTAATCCCCTTATAATCTTAGGTATGAACCTAGCTAATACGCTTTGATACTTATTGGCTTATTTTGTTGAGAAAGCTGGTGCTCCTCTGATACTCCAATTGATATTCATCCTACCACCTCAGTATGAGAGCCTTTAAAAATGCCATTCACAGTATATGTACAGGCAGGAACATACCCTGAGCAGCCCTTTCCCAACCATCAGTCCTGTCTGTACACAGAGTAAACATAAGTAAGGCAACAGGAAGGCAGGAATAGTAAGGCAAATTAGAAGTGTTGTGCACTGTCTGCCCTGGGTCTCAGAGAAGAGTGAAAAGCTGGGAAGGATGGGCCAGGCGAGAGCACTGTTGGATGAAACTACAGTTGAGATGGGATAAAGAAAAAAATCTCTTGAAGCCAAATCTGCACTCTTTACTGGAAATCAAGCCCTTTCATGTAGTTACAGCATTGCTACAGTAGGGAATGTCATGAAAACCAGTGTGGTGCAGTGGTTTAAGCACTGGACTAGAATCTTGGAGTCCATGGTTCAGACCTTCACTCAGCCTTGGAAATCCACTGGATTAACTCATACTCTTTCAGCCTCAGAGGAAGGTACAGGCAAGCCCCCTCTAAACAAATCTTGCCAGGAAAACCCCAGGATGGGTTCACCTTAGGGTCACTGTAAGTTGGAAATGATTTGAAGGCATACAACAACAACAAGGGAATGACATCCACATACCCACCCTTTTGTTTCTGAATCTCATCAATAGGAATCCTTGCCCATATGGGTATGTCTACATTACAGACTTTTGCCAAATGTATAGGAAACAGGGTTCTCTAACAGAATTCTTAGAATCTGTATCATGCTACAGCTTCCAAGATTCTTGGGGACAGGTGGAAAGCATGATCATAACACTGATCTAAAATTGATGTCAATGTGTAATATAGATATGCCCTATGATTCTCCTATCAGGGATCTGTTGGGGAATGTACTATGCCTCCATACTCCCTTCTTGACTCAGGTGATCCCTTTTATGGGACAGATGAAGTCTGTTCAGATAGTCAGTGAGAATTTCAAATGAATTATGGCATCTGCAGGATACTTCCATGTATGATGTTTCAGTGGCAATAGAGTGACATAACATGCTCACATAATTTTTTTAGGTACATGATCCTTATGTTCTACATTGCTAAAATAAGAAGCAAACCTGAGGTTGCCATTAGAAAATCAAGATCCCCACCCCCCTGAAAAACCAAGTTCCTTAAAAGGTTAATAAATGGTATGGCATGATTAGGCAAACTTTTTAGGAAAAAAGATCTTGCTGAATGTGTATTTCATTTTCCTCACATGAATTGCTGCAGCACAGTTGCACACAGGCTCTGAACAACTGGGGAGAAAAGGGGAAATAAAACCATAGTTTTGGCAAAAAGTTCAAAAATGACATGGTATGTTTCAGGAAGTAAGTTAAAAGTGTGTAATTTATTACAGTGGTATGAGCATATGTGAAATTGTGGTACTGTAAATTACTTATAAAAAGTATTCTTGTGACTCTATTAAGGACTTTAATAAATGAGACAAGTGTATTGCAATAACACCAGAAAAAGAGTGTTTGGCTGTGGCTTATCACATAACGTCAACTCTCTTCTGGTGTTCTTCCAGTGGGAGACTGTTTGAAAGCATTTTTTCCCCGTTAACGTTTTGTTAATGACTTCCTTTTCCACTACTGTTCTGCTACTGTTTCCATTGTGATAGTTCAATTCCACTTTAATGCCAATTGTGGGTAGTAAGAGAAGTTGGTAGGGCAGAATTGTTAGACCCTTGTTTCCTTTTCAGTCTTCTAGCTGTTTCTTTCTGCAGAAGGACAAAACAGATAGCCCTGCTTAAATATTTTGAGAGGATATCGTACTGAAGATGGAGGAAGCTTGTTTTCTGCTGCTCTAGAGACTAGGACATGGAGCAATGGATTCAACAGGAAGAGAGATTCCACCTAAACATTAGGAAGGACCTCCTGACAGTAAGACCTGTTCAAATGTGGAATACACTCCCTCGGAGGGTGGTGGAGTCTCGTTCTTTGGAGGTTTTAAAACAGAGGCTGGATGGCCTTCTGTCAGGGGTGCTTTGATTGTGAGTTCTTGCATGGCAGGGGATTGGACTGGATGGCCCTTGTGGTCTCTTCCAACTCTAAGATTCTATAACTATGAATCTTGCCTGCTTCTCTCATCTCCAGTGGAGGGAGGATGCTATCTTATTAGCAGGAAGATTAAACTGCAGCTCATGAATGAACCTTCTATATATGGACGGATTATGAAGGAATCTTGTCCTTCACCTCAAACAGCAAAACATCTACTGCTACACTGGAAGTAACTGAAAGACCTATTATAGTTACGTATACATGGTATGGAGGCAAGTATGAATGGAAGTAGCTGTATTAGTGGATTAGGACGGTAAAGCCCAGATGATAAAAAGTTTTGAAAAAGTTCAAAAAAGAGCTTTCTGAAGTGGGTGAATGGGCAACAGAATATTTGTTATATTCACTGCAGATGAAAAGTTATGTCCATCAGGGCAGAAAAACCAGACCAAACCAAACCAAACCAAACCAAACCAAACCAAACCAAACCAAACCAAAAATCCTGACTGTAGATGAAGTTTAATTTGACTGTGACTAACAGAAAAAGTAATTGAAAAAGCATGCTGAAACTATCAGTCTTGCTGTGTCCATGAGAAGTCTTAGTGTTAGGAATTATTAGAGAGTCAGCATGGTGTAACGGTTTGAGCACTGGACTACGACTGTGGAGATCAGGATTCGATTCCTCACTTGTCCATGGAAATCCATTGGGTGACTCTGGGTGAGTTACATATTCTCAGCCCCAGAAAATCCTGTGACAGGTTCACCTTAGGGTTGCCATAAATTGGAAATGACTTGAAGGTACACAACAATAATTATTAGGAAATGGATAAATATAAATTAATTGTGTTAATATTCTACAGCTGTGTTGAAGCTATATTTTGGATACTATAACTGTTATGATCTTCCCATGTTAATTAAAAAATAGACATATCAAAGATAAAAAGAAGTACTGAAAAGAATAACTTAGGCAAGTCAAGGACTGGAGTATGTTCCCTGTGAGGAAAAGCTAAACAGTTTTAGAGATCAGAATAAAAGATAACTACAGTAGATAATTTTCTATAAAATAAAGACTGATGTCGTAGCTTGTCTGTCAAAAGCTATTTAGCTATGATGGCTAAATGAAACCTCTCAAGGTACAGAAGAAATCCATCTTTAAGCACCAGATGATGGAAACAAATTAAAGGAGGAGACTACTGCTTTCATACCCTTCTTTTGAGTTTTTGGAAGTATCTCACTGGCAAGTATCTCCACTATTGAAGGCAAAATGCTGAATGAGATGAATCTTAGCCTGATCCTGCAATTCTAGACCTTTGCTTTCATGTTTTTTAAATTCACATTTGTCCTTAGGATAATGCTGAAGCATGCTCAACCCTCATTCTCACTCCACCACATTGGTAACATGAAATGCCCCTTAGTAACTAGGTTACTCATCCCAACATGTTCAGCTGCCATTTCTGTGGAATCTATGAGTCCTGCTTGGGCCAGAAAGGGTCCTTAACTCCCATCACTGAGATCCAGAAACTGATAAGCAGTTGGGTGGGTAACTGGAGCTTGATTCCCTAGGAGCAGGGTAACTGAAGCACCTGCATCTGTCCCTAGGGGTGCAGCATGGAATGGAAAGCAACACCCACCTGCCTGTGAGGCATGTGGTCTCTGCCCTCACTGGGTGAGCGGGACCAACGTCGATCTCTGGAGCGAGGCCGGCCATATTCGTGCCTCTCTTGTGAGTATCGTTCCTTGTCAGAAGATGTGTGGTGGTGATGGTGGTGATGGTGGTGGTGATGGTGTTTCCGGTCCTTTGGCCTGCCTCTTTCTTGGTCTCTTTCTTTAGGAGGTAGGTCGCCCGACTGTGTTGTTATACTGAGGTCTGTGCCAAGCCCTGACAATGAGGAGGAGAAAGAAAGCAGTTCATGGTTGGATGCATTTGTTACAAATGGTTTGAATACACCAGAGTAACTTGTAATGCTCCCCATTTTTCAATGGACTATAAGCAATAACCTGGAAGAAATTTTCCAGGCAACATTTTGCTTGGCTTGTTTTGGCAAATACATATCTAGGGTTCAGAAACTGAAGTACTGTATATTGCTTTTCTCAAAGCATACTGCTTTTTCAGCAACCACTTGGGGACAAACTGGAATGGCATGGGAGACCTGTGGAGATATTTAGATTGAGCTGCTGTTGGCTGATGTATTTGTTGTTGTTCTCAGGTTGTTTTTTTTAAATCAGTTGACAATACTGTTGTTCTGGAACATCTAGTGGCACTTTGTAGCACCAGCAGCAACATTTCATTTCTACCCACAAGGTATTTTTTTTTATTCCAGAATACATTGCAGCAAAAAACAAAACAAAAACAAAACAACAAAAAACCCTCAAAGGACCTGCATGGTTCAACACTTGTAACTGCTAATAGGTTCCTTGCCCATTCCTTTTCCTTATCACTGGATGGAAGGAGGGGAGTACAGATGGTCTCTTAGAGCACTTAAACTTTTTAGAATTTTAAAAAAAGAAAGCATGTCCATACAGATCTCACAACATCCAGAGCCAATAGTGAGCAAAGGCACTGAAGAAATTTGAATGATGATTGACTAGAATTGCCTACAGTGCCATGAGATCTGAATGATCACTGAATTTGGCCATTCACAATGAGATTTGAATGGCCAAATTGCCAATCATGATTTACTCACTTCTACAGGGACTGGAGGCTATAGCTGGTAATGAGTGATGTGGTCTGTTGCAAGAGCTCTCACTTGTTTGCAATACTCAAAAAGCCCTTGTGAATAACATCTACCACAGTTAATGAAAACATTAATAGTAGCTATGGATTGCTGGGAAGAGGAGGAATTTAGTCTCGACTACTAATACTGGGAGATGTTTCTTTTTTAAAGAAAACACTAATGCCATTTTCCCAACTGAAATTGTCCTCTTTAAGATGCCCTCCTCCACTTGCTAATGCTATTAGCATTTGAGTAACTTGTGGGAAATTCTTTAAATCATCATGTCTAATTTGTCAGACATTTCTACATATGTGGATTAAGGAAGATTTGCTTTTAATATTCATCTGGTCAGATTCCTCAGAGTTGCTTCTGGGCTCCATATAATAGAGCCTATGATCTAAATATTAGGAAAGGATTTGCCTGCAGGGAAAGGGTGAATGAAGGTCCTTGAAGCTTGCTTCATGTTGTTTCACAAATCTCAGGTTGGGACAAATGCACAGCAATTTATGTAGCATAATTACCACAAATTAACAGACTGTGCACTTTGAAACTACATATCTTTGATTTGGGAGATATTTTGCAATTGCCTGTTTTTCAGCCAGCATTCTACAGAAGGGAAAGTCCATACCTTCGAAATCATCCACCCTGCTTGACTTGGGTCCTCCAAAAAAATCTTGTAATTTGTTAAACACAAACAAACATATTATTGGCCCAAGGGTTCATGGGCTAGTGTCCATGTCAATAGATGCATTAAAGTCTGTATGCAATAGATCTATTAATATTTAATGCACTGTAAGAATTTCTGTTGTGTGAGAAAGTGAGAAGTTGCATATGCCACTGTTTTTGTCATCGTCTCCTAATTATTCTTAAAGGTACAGATTCTTGCATATAACTTTTGATTGGTACCATAATTTTAAGGCTGTAATTTTCATATAATTTATGCTCTGTAGTTGTGCCAATTGCAAAGGTTGAACCTATTCTAGAATAAGTTGCAGCATTAATGTCTTGAACACAAGTGAGACATAGCCCTCCAGATGTGATTGGATTTCAACTCCTATCATTCCTAGTGCCAGAATCAGAAATGATGGTGCTACAGCTCGGAATCAATGGGTGCTGCAATTTAATAACATCTGTAGATCGCCAGGTTCCCAACTCCATCCCAGGTTCCCACTCTTGTCCAACAGTCCAACCTGTGTCCACATCTGTATATCGACTAAGTGAGCGCTCTGATGTCCGGTGACTCCTCTCTCTCCGCCGGTGATGACGCTGGTTCTCTTCTGGGATGACCCTTTCTAGAGAGTAGTCATCCAACCGCATACCTTTGGAACGTGAGTGGCCCAACATGGAGGCAGAACGTTTCATTGGGCTTGCATCTGTGATTGTCTGGAAATGGAAAGAAACCCAGAACAATAATGCTTCATATGAGATGGCAAAAGTCCATGGATTTGGTAGGGAATAGAATATGATATGTAGCTGTAATGACATCTGTCTAGACAATTAGTCAGCCAAATACAGTTCAATTAAAAAAAACAACCAATGGCAATGGAGGGCAAATATAATCCTCCAGATGTTGCCAGCATGCAACTTCCCTAATCCCTAATCATTGGCTATGCTTGCAAGGGCTGATGGAAGTTGAAGTCCAGCAACATCTAGAGAGCTACAGTTGCCTTGCCCTAAAATTCAGGCACAACTATGCATCCTCCCACCATCAAGCCTCCTTCCCCTCTGAGTTTGCTGAAGAATGTATGCATGGAATTATAGCTAGTGTCAAGCACTGTTGCCATCATTTTATAGGAATACTTGCAACTCAGCAGATGCTTTCTCAGGGCAAATGACACAAACGGCTTTTTTGCCACTGGATGTTATTTAGAGCTGAATGTCACTTGATTCTCTGAGAAGTGGTACATTGTCATATGAAGTCCCCTAATGTAGCAATGTATGCAGTACAAGCAACCACTGCTGTTACTGCTTCCTGTTGTGAAGAAACTACATGAAGGAGGAAACCAGCTACACCAGCAAGAAAGCTTCTTTATACCAACAGATTACAATCGATTGTATGATGCTCCCAGATCCTGCTAACACATGGGTGGGGAAAGTGTAACCTATGAGCCACATGCAGCCCTTCAGCCCTCATTTTTTTTCTTTGGCAGATGCTCCCAAGCAGTCTCTGGGGCACTTTTTCCCCAGCCTTTTTTTTTTTTAACAATAGGAAATGACCCAGAAGTTGATATCTAGATCATTTTCTATTGTAAAAAAGGTCTCCCTTAGACATAAAATGGCTCAGAGATGGCCAAAATAGGTGAGATTGCCTCCCACGCCTTTTATGGGGTGTTTGTGGGACATTTGGGACAATTTTTTGTATTTAAAAATGGGGATACAGCAGGTAGTATAGCCCTCCAAGATCTCCAGTAGTTGCCTAGCCCTGCCATAAAGGCTTCTGGGTCAGGCTTCCAGACAAAATAGGAAATTCTGTTCTCCCTGCTAGCTATAAACTGCCTTTGTTTTGTTTCCTCTCTGTTTTTATTTTCCCTCATTTCAGTATATCTGAGCAGGAACCAGGGGTCACACCTGTGTAGTTCCTTAGTACAATGGATCACATTCATTCCTCCATGAACATGGGAGGAAATAGACTTAGTGCTATCTTTCTATTTGAGAATTCATTATGATGGGATTTAAACTTAGAGAGGAGCCTCAATCTGCTCTTGACCAATCTGACTGGGCAATTATTCACCGAATAAATGCTTAACATCTGGATTCTGAGTGTAAATATATGATTGTGTCTATATTCCAGGCTGGACTGAAACTGATGAGTGATGTCTCATTATTCTGCTATGTATCACATCAAATTAATGAAGGAAATGATGTACACTAATGAGTTACTACCTCTGCAGGTAATTTGTTAGAATGAATTCATGAGAAGTAAAACCTAGGATTCAATAGCAACCCTCAGTATTTTACAGCCCATTAAGACTGGAGCCAAGAATAATCTCCAAGGTTTCTATATGCTCTGCATGTCTGCTATAACTACTGTCTTGCAGGCCCATTCTTGAATAGGATTTTGAAAATCTGGGCCTTGAAGTCTCATTTGAGTTCTCTGTTATTTTTTCCTTGTCAGGAGTTGGTGAACTTCACACCTTATCTCCTTCTAAGCAAACATCTTTAAGAACAAAGTCCTTCAAGGAATTCTCAAAAATTACAACATCAGTTAAAGTGTGTCTCAAACCCATGATTCCTGGGGTGATCTTGTGATCTATAAAAGCAATAAACAAAAAAGAAATACTTTAGTAGAAAGGTGGCCAGGAAAAAACCTGAACATTGCAAAAATGTACACACAAACACACGACATACATACAATGTATAAAATATGATGTCCTATATTTACCATTTTTTGACAGAATCAGTCCCAAAAGCTATCAAGCTGAGCTATCCTGATGATATATTTACTCTATCACAGAGTCTGTCTTCAGTGGTTTAGATTTGCTTATCTGGAAATAGCTCAGATTAAAGCAATGGCTAAAGAAAAATCAAACAAACCTATACGTTTTATTTTTTTAAGGTGCCAATGTTCCATTTACAGAAGGAACTTTGATCTTGTGTGTTTGTTTGCATGTAATTTCACGTTGCCTGTCAACTTATGGCAACCCTATGAATTTCATAGGGTTTTGGAGTCCCCGTCCCCAGTTCCTTCCTCTGAAATATAGCCAACAGCATGGTATTCACTGGTCATCTCCCATCTAGGTACTATCCAGGGCTGACTCTGTTTAGCTTCCAAGATCAGATGGGATCTGGTGTCTTGGGTATTTAGGTCACCTCTTGTATAGCTTTCTATTAATAAGAAGCAAGCAATATTTGCACATTTTGCCTTTTTACTACAATTTCAAACATCACCACCATGAATAAAGCGATTCAGTGAAAATTTTCATTCAAAGAGCAGTCTATCAACAGCTGGAAGCCATTAAATAAAATCCATATGCTACAAAACTTTATAAAATATTTATTCTGAACTTCATAATGCTAAAACATAAAAAATCCATCAGGCATTCTAGAAAAATAAAACTACTGTATGTGAATACCACCAAAGTGTAATTAGATTTAGAGATTACCTGTCAGCTGCACGTTAATGTGATAAAATGCCAGCATCTACCTATATATGTCTGCCATTATTCACATCTATACAGACCTGTGATTTCTAACTCTAATTTTGACCAAGTAGCATAATTCACTAGCAAAGACCATAAGGCTTGGTAAGGAAGAAGGCAGAAGAAAAAGAGAAAGAGATAGATTCAAGCAAGCAAGCAAGCCATGGCCCTGAGTCTGCAGGACCTGAGCAGAGATGCTGGGGATAGGGTGCCTTGGAGATGTCTCATTCATAGGGTTACCATGGGTCATGGTCAACTTGAAGGTAGCTAATAACAACAACAAACATCTATATGGAGTCATCTGCAACACTATTTACCAGATACTTTACAGTACTTGTTAGGGATTTAAAAACAGATTTTTGTGACTGTGAATACATTTATTGTGTTTGTAGCAGGAAACACACATGAGGTTTGGATGCCTAGTGAAGGCATCTCACCTCAGTAGCAAGTCTTGTGACATGGTCTAAAGAGCAAATGATGGCTCATTTTGGTGAGTGTTGATATATATTATCCAATTTTTTAGTCAACATAAATTTGAGACTTCTGATATGAGAAATTTAAAAGGGACTACCAGAAGATGTCAGTTGTATTCTTGGTGATTATGTCCAAAGGTTAACTGTAGGGCACACTGCATCATATCTTTTTAGAATAAATCTTGGACATCATTCATAACTTCAAGCATCTAAAGAAAATTTGACATCTAGAATGCTATTTGATACATGAGCATGTTGTCACAAATGTGAAGAATGCTCCACAATGTATCTAATATTATCTTCTCTTCAAAAACACCTCTAGTGCATCGGCTGTCACATTCTAGCAAGGAAAGATTAAAAAATGGCAATGTCATATAGCTTGACTCACAATAGTACCTGCAAGAATGCTACTATGAGATACAGTCTGCTATGTTTCCCACAGCAAACACTGTGTATATTATCAGCCATATTTCCTTTAGACAAGATGTGTCCAGAAAGATTTTCAGACACCAGCCGCCACATAAACTTAAAAGCAAATTGGGTTCAGAAGCAGTCATGAAAACATGTCCAGAAGGGGCTTGCACAATATGTAAGAGTTATAAGGTATCTTGCAAAATAAGCTGCTTGCACATCTATCCTTTAGCAGGAGTTTGTAACATGAATTGCACATGTAGTTTAACAGTTCTCTAAAAGGCCATGATGAGAGAAAAATCACATTTCCCCTTCTTTTAATGATGTTTCAAAGTGTAGCAGTCCTGAAGCACTGGGAAAAGAGTAGCCACACACACATCTCACCCTTTTGCCTGCCATCAAGTTTTTCTTTTTCGAATTAATTGGCATTTGAATCTAGGTAAATTTTAGGGAAAGAAAATACAACATACTCCATATGCAACCAGCTCTTTTCCCCCTCACCAGTAAACAGTCCAGTCCATTACTGTGTGGAGAGCAGGGATTAAGGGTCTCCAACCAATCTGTGCCACATATAGGTCAATGCTGTTCCATTATACTCTGTCCATGAAACTGAGGAATTGCTGAGTTGTATTCCCTGCACTTGAAATCAACTTCATAATGAAAGAGGACATCCTAGAGAGAAAATCTAGGACTCCTGACTGCTCACCCCATCACTCTTCTCTGACCAAATAATCCCAGGCCTGGGCATATGATCCAGAGGTCCTAGGATTTAGGTCTGATTTAACCAAAAGCCATTTACCATACTTTCTCACACTTCCCAATGTAGCCATCTGATAGCTTCTGATCCACAGGGACAGAGAAAGAGGAAGCATTACTCCCTTGTAACTGACACACTTTCAGTTGTTTTTCCTCTTCTCCCGTGTATAAATACAGATGCAGATGTATACCCTCCAACATTTTACAGATGAAAATCATGATACATGTGGCCAAGCAACATCAGCATGTGTTCAAGATAGAAAAAGCTATTTATGGGGAAGAACAAGCTAGGAGAGGTTGCATCAGTTTGCTTTTGCCTCAGCTACTCCCCTCCTCTCCTTTCCTACTGAGTTAATGGAGTGCAGGTTGCTTTTGGATTTCAGTTTGCGCAACTTATGTAAACTGAGGATGAAGGGGGAAAGTAGAAGGAGACAGAGAAACTGGGACATGTTGAAAGCAGCTGAAAGCAGATGATCAATGATTAATCAAGACTGCCCCTGCCAAATCAGGACAGTTGGAGGATATGCATAGTCTTCCAGAAGCCTTGTTCCGGGAGATGATTTGTAGTGGTCTATTCAGCATAGCAATGCTTGTGCATGTTGAATCTCAAATACAATGCAACACAAGAGCAAAGAGTGATGTAAAGAATCCTTTAAAGGGAGTAAAGCCTCTCAAATCAACCACGATGCAAAGATTCTAGTTTGTAGGCTTTAACAGGGAATGATCTCACTATCCCAGCACTTATGTTCCTGGCTTCCCACTTCTTCCCATTTAGTTCTTCTCCAACTGTGAGGAGTACTCTTTATGATCTGGCTCTCCTGTAAAAAGATTGACGTGAGCTGACTGTTTATTCCTTGATCCCTCCCTGCCCCTTGCTCTCTTTTTCTTTCAGTCTTTCATTTGTATGTCTGGTGTTTTCTTTATGGTGCCTCTAGTATGGTCTTTTGAATCACCCACATCTCATGGCCCTGAAGACTAAAGTGGGCTAACAGAGGCAGTAAACTGCTTTTTTCCATAGCTCTTCAGCACCCATGTGGTTTCTGTGCTTATGAAATGAGCATCTGGTTGATACAATATTTTTCAATATTGCCAAAGTTTCACTGGACAAGTGAAATGAAATCTTTCCTCTGGTTTAAGAGCTTTGCTCTGGAAGCAAGCTTTTGAGATCACAGATGCTGTCTCTACAAAACAGTTTTCTCAGTCTGTTTCAGTTTCTGGCTCTTAGAACCCACAGCTGCCACCCATATTCTGGGTAAGGACTTATTTGAAACAATATCAGCTCTGGCTTCTTACACACCCTTCTTATCAAGCCCCATGGGGATTATTGTAATCAAATACCATCAGATTCAACTTTACTGAATATGTCACAACACTCTTTCCAATGCCACCTGCACCATAACTCATTCCAGTTCTAGAGAATTTGAAGGACAATTGGGTACTTACAAAAAGGCAGGGTCCCAACATGCTTAAATGAGGTATGTGTAAGGTCTCTCTTGAAAAAGCCTTTTCTGAATCCCTCTGCAATGAATAACTATCAGTCAATGTTCAACATTTCATTTTTGGGAAAGGTATTAGAATGTATAGTGGCTTCCCAGGTCCAGGAATTCCTGGATGAAACACATAATCTTGATCCGTTTCAATCTGGTTTCAGGCCTGGTTATGGCACAGAGATGGTTTTGGTCACCTTAGTGGATGACCTACACCAGAAACTGGACAGGGGGAGTGTGTTCCTGTTGGTTCTGCTGGACTTCTTAGCAGGTTTTGATACCATCGACCATGGTATCCTTCTGGGTTGTCTTGCTGGGATGGGACTTGGCGGCACTCTTTTACAGTGGCTCTGCTCTGTCCTGGAGGGACAAGCCCAGAAAGTGGTGCTGGGAGATTCCTTTTGGACTGACCTACCAGAGGCAGTTTTAGGTGTGTCATTCCAAGTGTGCTGAAATACTACTCTGCCAAAGAAAGCATGCCGGCACACCTGGCACATCTAAATAGGAGGGCACCACACTAAATGGCAACATTTGATGAGGACCAAACCTCCTTTAATATTCACCAAGTGTAGTAATAAAGATAATGTAATTAGTATATTAGTAATTAGTACATCTCTTGCCCATATGTGTGATGCAAGGAGAACCAGGTACTTGCCTATAACTGTACTTCTCTAAGTAGTCATCTGTGCATTTACACAACCCACTCTCCAACCCGGAATAAGTATGATTGTGCTTCCTGATTGGTTGCCCTACGGTTGCGGCACTCTGGAGGAAGTGTGCAAGGGGCTGGCAGGCAGATTCAGCAGTAAGCCTGCTGGTGCAAGGTCAGGCTTCTTCCTCAAACCCTTTCAGCTCTAGCACTTTCCAGTTCAGCTACTGAGCAGAATTCACAGGTAGGAAGGCACAGGTGGCCACTCAAAATCTACCATACCCAGCAAGCAATCTGACATTCAGACCTCATAATTTTATCAGAATCTATTTTGTCTGGTTGAATGAAACCGAAGAAACATGTGGCAGTGATAGAGGTCAGAGGAAAGGGTTGAGAATAGTCAGAGCTATTTTTTTAAAAAAAGAGTATCATTTAACAGCTGGATAAACCTCTCTTCTTCAAGTGGCTCTGTTCATTCTTAATGGAGCATACAAAAGGAAATAAAAGTAGTGGTATTTTTTCCAACATGGCGGTTTCAGCAAGCAAAGTGAAAAAACACAGAAGAGTTCTCCATGAATGCATCATGATTTAATGAGGTAAAGACTGTTGATAGGAATCCCAAGATGTGTGAGCCAGTTCCAGGAATCTTCCTGAGGAGATAATTTGGTCAATGCTGTTCATATTTGCAGCAAATAACAATTTACCACCAAGTACTGACCTCTCCATTTTGTCTTTTCTTCCCTCAGAGAAGAAAGGTTAAGCCACCTGTATCTCATAGGAGATCCTGTTGTAGGAAACATCTGGTCATTTCCAAACAAATCCTTGGTGGATTGCTCAACACCTCTTTTCTTGCTTAAGCACACTGTTTGTGCTAGTCTTTTTTCTTTTGGGCAGCTGACCTAAATTTATTTTCTCTGAGAAGTATTGGTATGCATACCAGTGGCAGAATGCTATTGCATTCTTTTTCACAGCTAAGGATGGTAGGGTTTCACAGCTCATTTAATTTAGCCTTTCCCTGTGCAGAAGTTGGTGTCACCACAAAAGAAAGAAGTAGGATGTTTAAAACATCTGAGAGTAAATGGCATCCTTTGGTCTCGTTGCTCTTATATTTGGAAATAATTTTAACTTTCTGTGGAGGAGCCATCAAGTTCACCCAATAAAATGGATGTCAGCAAATCTGTATTAACTTTGTTTGAGATATTCAGGCTTTTTCTGAAACTCTATAATTTGCTTTGATAATGCTTCTCACATATATCCATCTGATTGTTAAAAAGCTTATGCCATTATAACCGTTCAATATAAACTAAGAGTTATAAGACTCTTAGGGGGGTTGCAGACTGCCAGAAATAGTGTGAATTCAGTCCACTTTTAGGGTTAGGGTTAGAGTTAGGGAACCATGGGAACTGTATTTTATTGTGGCATCAGAGTTGTCTGACAGAGAAGGCTCAATGTCTCAGAAAAATAACAGTTCCCATGATTCCCTAGCACTAACCCTAACCCTAAAAGTGGACTGAATTCACACTATTTCTGGCAGTCTGCAACCCCCCGTAGTTATCTTTACATCAGTGTTATTTTTTCCAAGGTGCTGAAATTTCCTATGATCTTTAGATGGGAATAAGCAGGTTATCCAACCAAACTTTTCTAAACGAAGTTGTAAGATAATTTTAATTTTAACTCTTTTCCATTTTACCTTCTCATGTTAGTATACATTTCTGTGGCACTTGGATTACAAAGCTCTGTTAAAGAGGCTATCAGTACATGCCATTGGTAAAAGTAATGGTAAAAATGATTATATGATAAAAACAGAAGTTCATACTGATCTAGTCTCAAATATCTTTGGTGCTAGAACATCCATGTATGCCCCTGGCCATTATTCTCTACCGTCAATTACTATCATTTCAGAAAATTTTGCAATAGGATTTGGTCATGGAGCCCAGTCTTTGTTGTTGTTGTTAATTGTCCTTGAGTTGATCCTGATTCATGGTGACCCTGAGGATGAGACATCTCCAAGATTCCCTACCATCCACTGCTCTGCTTAGATCCTGTACATTCACACCCATAACTTCCTTAATAGAGTCCATCTAATTAGCATGCAGCCTTCCTCTCTTTCTACATCCCTCCACCTTTCTTAGCATTATTTTTTTCCAATGAGTTGTGCCTTCTCATGATGTGGCCAAAGTACACATCATCTCGGATTCCAGGGAGATTTCTGGATTGATCTGCTCTAGGATCCATTTATTTGTCTTTTTGACTGTCCATAGAATCTTTAACACTCTTCTCCAGCACCACATCTCAAATGAATTCATTTTCTTCCTATCCATGCATGGTAATAGGGAATATAATGGCTTGTATGATTCTAATTTTTGTATTAGGTTGTATAACTTTTCTCTTTAGGATCTTTTCTAGTTCTTTCATAGCTACCCTCCCCATTCTTAGTCTTCTTCTGATTTCTCAAATGCAGTCCTATTCTGGTCAATGTTTGATTCCAGATATGAGACTCTTTTATTATTCTATTTCCTCATTGTCTAGGTTGAATTTGTGTAGATTCTCTGTGATCATTATTTTTGTTTTCTTTTTGTTCAACAGTAAGCTTTTCTTTGCACTGTCTTCCTTGATCTTTCATAGTGATTGTTCTAGGTCTGTGATGTTTTCTGCTAGTAGTATGGTGTGGTCTGCTTATCTTACATTGTTGATATTCCTTCCTCCTATTTTTACTCCTCCTTCTTCTGTGTCCAAGTATGGTTTCCATATAATATGTTCTGCATATAAGTTGAACAGATACGGTGAAAAGATGCAGCCTTGCCTAACCCCTTTGCCAATTGGGAACCATTCTTTTTCTCCATGTTCTGTTCTGAAAGTATCTTCTTGTCCTAAGTACATATTTCTCATCAGGACTATTAGTTGTGTTGGCACTCCTAAGTCTTCCAAGGGCATTCCATAGTCTTTCATGATCTATGCAGTCAAAGGCTTTGCCATAGTCTATAGAGCATGTGCTGATTTTCTTTGGAATTCCTTGGTGCACTCCATTAGCCATCGTATATTTGCAATGCGGTCCCTAGAGCCTCTTCCTTTCCTGAACTGTGCTTGGACCTCTGGACCTCTGGGATTTCTCTCTCCATTTATGGTTGGAGTCATCTTTTGTGTCTCCTTTGTTGAGGATAGACATATATATTGATAATTTCCAATCTGTTGGCCATTGTTGCCCAGATTTAGGGCCGATGCAGACCGGCACTATAGGCAGGCCTGGGGGTGGAGTTGGGGTGGGGCAACCACACGCCAGCTGCCCTGACTCTGCCCCAATGCTGCATGGCACACAGCATCAGGGCGCCCTCTTGATGCAGCATGCGCAATGCTGCGCCAAAAGAGTGCAAAAGAGCCACCATGGCAGCTCTAAGGGCAACCTTTTGCCGCCCCCAAAAGTGAGCGGCAAAAAGGAGGATCAGGGCTGCGGTGTGTGGTTGCTGCAGCCCTGATCCACCGCTCTCAGGGGTGGCCCAGAGCCGCCCCAAATGGGCCACCTGCATCGGCCCTTACTCTCTAATTCAAAAGCTAGGTGAATTAAGTTTACACTCATCTGTAGTTCTAGGACTACATCATACTAAAACTATAGCTGACAGCCAGCTTCATTCACCCAATATTGTCCTAGGTTAAAATTCAGAAAAAATGTTTTATGTTTTATCAGTATATATTTCACTAGTCTCATATACACATAACCTCTGATTGACTTTCCTGCCACTGAGAGATTCTCACAAATATCTAAACCAGGTTCCAAGCTGGATAGCCCCTTTCTCCCAGTAGTTTATTCTAGGGAAGTGATGTTTTCCATCTTACAGATTCCTGCCTCAATGGAGGAGACAGATTCAGAGATTTTTTTCTTAGAGACTGCTAATGAGAAAAACCTCCATTGGTATCTATCATGTGCAAGTAATAAGGGTAATAGAGGCATAATAAAGTTCATTATCTTCTTTCACGTTACACAGAAATTTTGTATCTAATCAAAGCAGCGTCCTCTTGATAGAGGAAAATTTCTGGTGACTTGGATGTTACTCGAAATTTTGAAAAAGGTATTTATTTCCAGCTTTGAAAACCACTTACTTGATTTAGGTGCTTCCAGATAGAGGGCTCCTAGCACTACCAGTCAAATGTCATTGTAGAGCTATTATATCTTGTTCTCCTTAAAGGATTTTTTTTCTTGTGGAAAGAAAAATGATAGAAGAATTGATGGAAATATGGAAGGCATTATCATTTGAACCCCTTGTAAAATTCCAAAGTGAGGCAAAGCAATTTCATGATTTCAATACCTCCTCATCTTGAAGCATTATTAGAATAATTAAAAACAACCTATAGTCTTTTCTTGGGTCTATTATTGGATTGAATGGGGGAAAAAACTTTTGAAAAAAAATTAAAGACCCTTTTAGTAGAAGTTATAAAAACAACTTCTACTGTACTTTGTAATGCTATATGAATATTTAATACAAAGGAGAAAAGAAACATAATTTTTGACAGTGACAGGAAGTGAAGAATAATATAGCAGTATCATTTGTAAATAAGTTAAGAACAATGAGATGTAGAATAACAATAGATATGAAAGAATAGAAGAAAAATTAAGAGTCTGAGAAATTTTCAAAACCACTAATGATTGGAGGAAATGAAGGAAGGAGGAATTTATGTATATGTGTCTGTACATATAAAAAGTTTGAGTACCACTGCTATCAATCATTAAAAAAGAAAACATCTACTAGCCTAAAATGTAATAACTGAAATGTAAATGAGTGGTATTTCTAAATAAAAAGGGAATGTTTCACACACAGCATCCTTTCTTTTGTAACAAAACCACAGTAAAAAAAAAAAAAAAAAGAACTGAAGCATTTGGAAAAAAACCTGTCCTTTTTAGAGACTTCCTGCAGAGTTATTTTGGAGCACTTTTAAGTGTCCCTGAAGCCTATATAGAGAATTGTTGTTATGCACAGGCTACCTGTATGTTAAGCAAAAATACACACACACACACATACACACACACAGAGTGCTACATCATCACTTTTCCTGTTTTCTGATTTTCACTTTACACAAAAGTATATATCAAGAAGCAAGGGAAGCTTTCAGTTTACCCCAATGTTCTGATCAGCATGAGTATTTTTGCAGTGGAGGTAGAAGCAAAGCCAGTCCAGTGGCTTGCTGCTTAGTAGATGTTTCTGGAAGGCCTGTCTGAGTGCATGTCTGATTCCACAACTGGAAAGAGCAGGTGAAGTTGAGGAAGAGAGGAGCATGTTGGACATAGAATCCAGGTTTTGGTGGAAGGATTGTGGGAAGGAATAACTGATCTAGTTGGATGAAGAGGTCTCCCCACTCCCATGTTTAGCAGAAACATACACACACAACCCAGAAAAGATGGGAAATGGAAAGAACTGATAGGCCATCTAATGGACAGCAAAAAACATGGGAGTCTTGCAGCATCTTAAAGACTAATACTTACAGTGCATGTATGTGCAGGAAAAAAGAAAGACCCACTGAATGTAATGGGCCTTATTTCTAGGTTACTGGGAATAAGGCCCACTGAACCATGTAGGATTTACTTCTATGTATGTACAGTATATAATTGGGCTATTATTGTTGCATGAGTTTGCATGGACCAAAGCCCACTTCATTGAATGCATCCACAGGTGAAGCAAGAGAAAGACAGGAAGGAGGAGAGAACAAACATACACACACCTGAAAATGGAAGATGTGTCCGATGAAGTGGGCTTTAGCTTATAAAGTCTTTAAGATGTCAAAGGAGAGCACAGTTGGTCACCTGTAAGGTTGTTGATAAGGGGAGCAGGACCTGGCTGCATGAATGATTGGCTCCTTTGTGACTTCAGCCAAAGGAGAATAGCAACAGGATCAAGGGAGGAAGAGAGAGGTGTAGAGCGATGTTTTGAATGTTCATTGGGGTTGTGGAATGATATGGAACGCAGCCATATAAGACGGTGCACACAGAAACTTGTGGAAGAGAGGCACCAGAAAGAGAGAGAGTGCGCAAGAGAGAGAATGAGAGCAAGAGAGAAAAACTGACTGGCTCAAAAGCTTCTTTGCCAAATGATAAGTTTCCATTGGAGTGACAACAGAATACCCAACTGGCTGCTGAGAATGCCGAGAGGACTATATGGTGCATATTGAAACTATCATGAGGCAAGAAAGGCAAAACAAATTTGTGGCTAGAAGCAGAGAGAGAGAGTAGAAGCAGGAGGAAAAGAATGTAAATGCTTAATGAAGAATGAGAATGAATGAAAGAAAGAATGCAGAATGAGACGCTTAATGAAGAGAAAGCCTAATATAGACAACTGAAGGAGCGGACTGCCTGTATAGGCTTTAATGCAGCAAAAGCAAACAGCAGCTGGGAAGATCACAGTATGGGTCTGGGAAAAGGAGAGGGATGGAGAGAGAGAGAGAGAGAGAGAGAGAGAGGAGTGCATGAGGACAACATGAAAAGTTGGCAGCTTGCTACTCTGAGGAGCCCAGGGAGAAGGGAACAGGAGGCGGCGAGCGCACAGAGCCAGGAACCCAGGCTGCAGTACATACACTGAGATTATTCCCTCGCGGTCGCGCCTTCCTCCTCTGTCGCAGCCATATAAGACGGTGCACACAGAAACGGGAAAGAGAGAGAGAGAAGGAAATAAATATAAAGGCAAAGGGAGATATAGGGCTGGGGAGGGGTGGAGGAACCAGAAATGTGGTAATGGGTTGAGGGGAGGAGTGTAAGGGCTCAACAGTCAAATTAACATTGATCATTTAGGCATAACACCAGCCAAGTTCCTGAAGCTCATCTCCTGATATAATGGTTGGTACTGACAACCAAGATAGACAGACATCACAAAGGGACAGACACTTCTCGGAAGGAATGCGCTGAGCAGGGCAGCAGAGACAACAGCAAGGCCCCACATCTTCCCACAAACATGCTGCAAAAAGCCCCAGCCACTGAAACCCTCAGCCACTGTTAAAAGCTGCAACATTGTGCACAACCCAAACTGGGACAGTCACTCTTGCACACAGAGGGGCTCTTACCAATTTTCTGGACTCCTTTATCTGCTCTTGCCAGTCCAGTACAAGTGAGGCAAAGCAAGGTAGGCACTGTCTCAAGCATGGCAGAAATGCAGAGATAGTCCTGAGCAGGGTTTGATCAGTGGTGAAGCAGAGACAGTCTCAAGCTTGGAGATACTCACAATGTTCGGAGATGAAATCAGGGATGTCCCACTGATTCTGATGGAAGCAGCATTTGGGAGATTGTTTGCTAACCCTGAAACCTAGTGAGAACAGTGTGATATTTACAATGACCGATATACTGACTGTTTTGGAAGAAGGAGGCTAATGAACAGAACGTGAATGATTGTGCTACTTTCTTCAATTATAAATGAATTTGGTAGGCACTGCTGCCTTTCTCTCTTGATCAGGGGGGGGGGGTTGTGGTCTAAGAAGTACTGCTGAAAAACTTTCATTCAGAATCTTGATTCCTGCATTGTCTCCTCCTGATATAATAGCTGCCTTGTCTGTCAGAGTTATACCAACCACCATTTATTTTGGACAGAGAAATGTCAGGGAAAAATGAGTGAATGCATAACCAGAAAATAGGAGAAAAGGTGGCAAAAATTTGTATATGCTCATATATATATCCATCTATCTATCTATTGTTTCTAGCTCTCAGGGTCTGCCCTGGGACTCAGGGCTTGGCCTCTCTTCTCTAGGGAGAAGAATAATCTCAGAGCCAAAGTGGTGCTTTGAAAATGTGCGCAGCTTGGGTCTACTGTTACAATGCTACCTTGGCATGGGCACTGTAGACTTTCCAGGAAGGTCTATCTGTCCACCTTCTCCCTCCCCCATTCAAAGTTTCTCAAACCACATATGGCACCAGAACATAATGGGAGGGATTGGTCAGAGCATGGACATAATAAGTTGCCTCAATGTTTCACTGCCTCAGGAGATACTTAATCCATATTCAGGACTGCTGCTTGATGGGTTTTTCTCTTATAGTCTACATTTTCCTAACTCTGTTTCCACCATCCACACCCTACTCTTATGTTACAGTACAATTTCCTTTCTTGGTTTGAGGCACTGATGAGATGTATCATTAGAAATAAGTGAAGTATTACTATCTTTCTTCTCTGCTAAAGCATTTGATTCCTTTCTCTTTTAATGTTGTACTCTGTGAATGAATGAATGCTTTATTATTGCTTAAGCCAAAGGCCATTCGCAGTTTTAACATTATAAAATACATTAGTATTATAAAATAGAATACATCAGCTAGTTAACCAATTAACATATAAATTTAGAACAATTTGGAGCGAGAGAGAAAAAAAAACCCCAATATTCTTAAATGTTCTTAAATCAATGTTAACTAAATCAGCGTTAAAAACAGCTTAATGAATTAAATGCAATCATCTCCACGACAATCAACTGCGGTATCAGCTATAACACTGGCCCGGATTTTGATTGCCGCTGTGGTAAACATTGCAACTTTATAAGTTACCTTGGAATTAATATCAGATAACAGATAAAATATCTTTTCAGAGACACTATTACACTGTAAATTAAACAAAATAGATCCCAAAAATTTGGTCCTCGGTTCTGTATAAAGTGGGCAAGAAAACAAATAGTGAGGCAAATCCTCAACATCTGGTGCTCCGCAAATACACAGACGAGAGTCTTTTGGTGTACGTAAATATCTTCCATCAATCATAGCCGATGGCATTGTTTGAAAACGAAGTGCTGTAAAAGCTTGTCTGAGCTTTGGAAATGTGAGTTTCTCCAAATAGATGGCCATTTGATGATCCAGTTTATATAACTTGAACCATTCAGAAAACTTTGAATTATTAATGGCTAATCTGTCTAGATGCACATCATGATTGTAAATGTATTCACGTAACTTTTCTTTTGAGTTCCAGATAGAGGGATTTTCAGTTAAAGCAGGATATAGTTCCAGCAATTTTTGATATCTCACACTCCAGGTTTTACATTTTGGTAAATATTGGAAACATAGTTTAGGGAAAACCTTAATTGTAGAATCTTTTACCGTTTTCCAGTAACTAACTAAAGCAAAATGGATACGGGCTCTAACGGAAGGTAAGCCAACCTCTGCTCTGACTAAAGCTGCCGGCGTACCAGGCGGGAGAATAAGTAACTTCTTAAGAAATGTATTTTGCAAGGTTTCCAGTTTATCCAATTGAGAGTCATTCCATCCCCACACAGCAGCACCGTAGAGAATTTGAGCTATTACTTTGCTCTGGAATATTTTTAGAGCCGGTGAGACCAAGTGACCCCCAGCTTGGTTATAAAATTTGAGGATTGCTCCAATAGATTTCATTGCAATTATTCTGATAGCCTCAATATGAGATTTCCATGAGAGATTTTCCGTAAAGTAGATACCAAGGTATTTAAATTCCCTACATTGTTCAATCCGATGACCATTAATAGAACAGTGGAAGTCAGAGTGTCTATTCCCAAACACCATCACTTTTGTTTTGTTATAATTGATAACAAGTTTTTCCTTAGAACAAAAAATTACAAGTTTGGAAATTAATCTTCTCAAGCCTATACGCGTAAGTGAAATCAACACCATATCATCTGCGTATAACAGAATAGATATCTTTTTCGACCCAAGTGTGGGGGGGAAAAATTCTGGGCCTGAGAGTGCTGGAATGATATCATTTAAATACAAATTAAAGAGTGATGGTGCCAGAAGGCACCCTTGTTTAACTCCTTTGTTTGTGGGGATTCGTTCAGTTAATGAACCAGAAGTACCAACTCTTATCCTTGCTGTTGTATTGGAATAAAGTTCCCTAATTAAAGATTGTAAACGATTATCCATATTAGTGTTAGCCAATTTCAGCCATAACAAATTTCTGTCGATTGAATCGAAAGCTGCGGCTAAGTCAATGAAGGCGACAAATAGATGTTTTGTTGGGCCATTGATTCCTTGTTGAGCTAAAGAATAGAGGGTTAAGCAGTGATCGATAGTACTCTGGCCTTCCCTAAATCCTGCTTGCTCTGGGTAAATGACTTGATTATTTGATTCCCATTCCTCTAATTTATTTAACAGATGTTTACTGTATAGCTTGGAATCCACGTCCAGGAGGCTTATAGGCCGGTAGTTGTTGGGATCTTGCTTATCACCCTTCTTATATATTGGAACAACTACACTCTGTTTCCAGCCTGATGAAATTATCCCTGTGTTATTTATTTGAGTGAAGACTTTAGCCAGAATTGGGGCCCACCAATCAGGAAAATTTTTAAATATTTCAGGGGGCATCATATTTTCACCTGGGGCTTTATTCAATGCAAGGGATGTTATCAACTTTTTTATCTCAGACTCTGATACAGGGAGCCAGTAGGGCAGACAATTTGTTTTTTGAGCAATGGAAGAATGATGTTCTACACCTATATCTCCATAAAGTTTACTAAAGTGATTATACCATTGCTGTGAAGTAATGTGTCCGACAATAACCGGTCTAATCCTATTCATACCTAAAGCAGTGATTTCCCAAAATTGCTTTTCGTTTCTTCCTGAGACAGCCTGTGCTAGTTGTTTCCATTGTGATCCTTTCTCTTTTAATGTTTGATTTTCCACCTCTCTCTTCTTCTTCCTTATGCTCATCCTCTTTCTCCTTCTCCAGCCCACCCCTGCCTATACTTACCCATTCACCTTCTTTCTCCCACCTCCTCCATCCATCTGCAACTCCTGGCTTAATGTCTTCTTTCCTCATTTTCCTTCCCTATACTTTTCTCCTTTTAGCCCACAACTTCTGGCTAATTGTCTTCTCTTTCCCTTATCTCTCTCTTTCTCTTTTTTCCTTCTAATCCCTGCACTATATTTCCTAGTTGTACTAGTTTCCTAGTTCCTAGTTGTACTCATCTTCTTCCTTTCCTACCATGGGCCCTGTGGCACACCATAGGTATTAGATTTTGAGTGTGAAATCCCAGAGCCTGGGATGCTCCTGACCTGGGATGTATGAAAACATAGACATAAGTATTATAATTTAAATCAAAATTCAACATGTCTCACCAAAATGGGGTAGATTAGGGATATGTGATAATGGAAAGGCTGATCAGCTTGCTGTCCATGTGCTACTGTTGATTAGTAACTTCTAGTCTCTCCCCTTTCTTTTGGTTTAAACCAGACATGGATTGGATATAGGGTTGCCATTTCCCAGTTTTTGCTGGGACATTCATGGATTGCAGGGTGCAAAAAATGTCCCATCCCGGCTGGGCATTTTTGACCCTCCAGTCCCAGATTCCTGCCTTATTCCAGGCCACATTTTGTCAATCTCCTGTCAATCTCCTTTCTGCAAATGTTGCAGAAAATGTGGCTGGAACAAGGCAGAAAGTTTCCTCCACTTCCTCTTCCAAGATGGACTCTCGGTCCTCACGCCTCCACTTGCCTCCTCTTGGGGCTAGAGGAGGAGGTGCTGCTGCACTTGGGGCCTCAGCCTCAGCCCTAGAAGATAAGATAATATAGAAGATAAGGTAAGGGGACTCAGGGTAGGTGCTGGGCTTTCCACCGCCGCCTTCACCTCCCTTGCTGCGTTTTTGGCACAGTGAGCAGGCAGCAGAGAGGCCTAGGGCCTAGTAGGCCTCCCTGGGGGCTCAGGGTGGAGGCCTAATGGTTTTTTAAATTTATTAATGTTTTTGGCCTTTAGTTGGGCATGTCATCAATTTTTCTTGAATGCCCTACATTTTGCCCTACATTTCCCCTACATTTTGTCCCAGTTTTGTGGTAGAGAATTATGGCAAACCTAATTGGATAGCCTTTCAAACAGAGGATGCCTTCTGATAGAAAAGCGTCCTCTTTAAATTAAATGACATAAGGACAATCCATCCCTATATCAGTAGGGGCTGTATATTTTGGCAGTTGGAGGAGAATTTGGGTAGGGACGTCTCTCAGGTGGTGACAATGGTATCTTTCAAGGCCCTCAACAGTAACATTTTAACAAAGCACTTCCGGTTTTTCTACTAACACCAGAAGACTATGGAGGCATTGTCACAAGTTCCTAACTAGCTTTTTCAGAATGCCTATGATTTTTTCATACTAGGAAGTTCTTCTTGCCTTTAAACTTCAGTATACATGGAGGACATCTAGTGCTCTCAGACTGATCCAGCACAGGCATGGTATTCATACCCAGCAAATGCACCTTTGCATGCAGCTCTAACCTAAATGCTGCCACCTTCCATTATTTGGAAGCAGCTTGGGAGCCTCAGGCTGACTCTGTACTGAGTACTGCTACATGAAAAAGAGATTTTAACATTTTTTTAAAGTGGCATAACAAAATTTAAAAATCCCCCCCATACAAAAGAAGCCAAGTTGTTTAAAGGAGTGAGTATTCCTACTAGAGAAGATACTTTGAGATTAATTCATTGTAATGTTGTAGCTCAACAGAGTGTTGTTAAAAGGTTACCATTTTATACTTCATAATAATAACAAAAATATATGGATATCCGATATGGTATCCAAATGTTCCAATTTGGCAGGGACAGTCCTGCTTAATGACCTGTCATCCCACTGTTGAAGCTACTTTTAAAATGTTGCAGTTCCTGTCTCCTCCTACATTTCAGCTTTGTTCTTACTTTAACTGCTGAAAACTCAGATCAAGGTACAAAAGTAGCTTGCACCCATTTAACTGGGGGGGGGGGAGAGGAGTAGTAGTCTTGCACTTCCTAGTAGACTCTGCAAAAGCAAACTGCTGCAGTCCCTCTTAGCTTGTCTTCTTCCTCACTGATAATTTTTGCCATCTTGACCACCCCCAACTGTTGCTTGGCCATGAGTCCCAGTTTTCATCTGTGAATTGTTGGCAGGTATGTCCACAGTGGTAATGTGTTCTTAAAACAATAACTAGCTTCCATATTATTATTATATTATATATCCTATTACTGGACTTCAAAATATTGTCTTTTGCGAACTCAGCTGCTGTGTACATCCTCTTTTGAGGCAAACCTTGGAAGCTGCTAACAGGCCTCTTGGGAGGCTGAAAAGGGAACAATTTCCATTTTGGCCTGTAGCTTGGAGAAGCAGGTGTAGTTTGTGTCACTCCATTAAAGGCCCAAACAATTGTTTTTTGTGTTTTTTTCGGGCTGTGTGGCCATGTTCTAGAAGAGTTTCTTTCTGACGTTTCACCAGCATAGATGCTGGCGAAACATCAGAAAGAAACTCTTCTAGAACATGGCCACACAGCCCGAAAAAAACCACAAAAAACTATGGATGCCGGCCATGAAAGCCTACGACTTCACACCCAAACAATTCTTTAATTTTCTTTAAAGTCAAGTATTGTTGTATGTTCAAGAAGGTTTTAATGAACGACTCTCAATGGAAGACATCTGTGTATAATGTGTATATCTGTGTATAATTTGTATAACCTTGCTTAGCTTCCAGCATGAGGAGGGACCTGGTGTCTTCAGGATATTTAGGCAACCTCTGTGTATAGTATTGCTTTCTATATTCAAAATAAATAAATCAGCCCTTAGTTACAGTGTTTGACCTTGACATATGTCTCTCAGCAAAATAATCTTCTGGGGAAATTAGTGATTCCTTTCCTTCTAGTCCACATCAGAAAAACCAAATACCAGCAAGAACAAAGCCTAACAAAAGCAGATCTGGGTCTCATCCCATTCTGTCAAGGGACAGGATTGCCTTGGAGATTTTCTTATGATTTTCCTATAATTTCTCTACTTCCTGCATAGGAGAATACATCAGGTAAAAACTAAGCTCTGTCCAGCAATATCATAGCAGAGGCAGATCCGCATTGCCAATTCTGTCTTAGCAGTCATGGTTGCAGCAGAGTTAATAGCAGTGTGACATCCATAAGAGTGTGTGTGCTCATCACTAAGGAAAATGTCTTGGACTGAGCAGGCTGTTTCTAACTCTGCATTGATGCAATATTAACTTTCCCCACAGTTCAAGACTTCAGAGTCCAATACTGTTGTATTTTCTGTCTCTACCCTGCCCCTGATCCAAAGATGTGACAAGTGATGGAGAGTGAGAAGAAACCATGCAGAATTTGCTTAGGCAGAATTTTGAGTTACGGTAAGTACCGGGTATAGACTTGGGGAATACCATTGAAAAAAGCACCTGGCCACTGGCCATGCTGGTTGGGGAATTCTGAGAGCTGTAGTGCAAAAAAGTAACTTTCCTAAGCACTGTTCTTGGTTAAGCTCTAGAGTAAGGGCACAAATTCAGGAAGCTCGAATCTGGATACAACCCAGAAATAAATATTTAAGTGGAAAAGGGTAATAAGAAAAGGGTTGCACAGTTTTCATTGAATACTTTCATCAGTGACAAGAACTGAGACAAGATGGTGTATTTCAGTGGAGATAGATAGGTAACCTTCCATTCTGGTTTCTTCCTATTGGCCACACTTCCTGTGGCCATACAAGATCCACTACAGTAGTGGTGACACACAGGATCTAGAAAACTTTAGCCTCTCCTTATTTTGGGCGGGATCTGTGCAGCATTTAGCAGGTCGATCCTACTTTTAACTCCCTCTGCCACTTTGAAATTTGATGGTAAGAAACAATGCTCAGGCAATAAAGTAAAGGACAAGCAGCACCATTCATTTCTTTCTTCCAAAACCAGCCTCTTTCTGCACCATAACTATGATCACAGCTGTGCTTAAAGCAACACTAGCTATCACTACCTAATTCCTCTTCAAGGAGTTGGCTGCACTGATAAGGAGGCAACAACACAGCTGTCAGAACAAGACTGGAGTACAGGCCTAATTCTATGCCATAGTCAGGCCTGTGAGCTTTCCAGCTACTCGGATACTCCAAAAAACCATGCTCCCTCTGTCCTGGGTTGACCACTTGTGTCTTAAAGTGATGGTTTTCATGCTTTCTACCTTCAGAGAATCCTTCTCATATTGACTCTTCTGACAAGGAAGCCCTGCATGTTGCAGAAGATTCTGGGAATTGTTCTCAAAAGTGCAGCAGTAATATCCCTTGCTGAATTAAAGGCCTGCCCTTGCTGAATCTTTGCTGTGATACAAACTTTATGACACTGAAGCATACCAGGTACAAGTGAGCCTTGTCAAGTGAACTATCCAGGCTACCAAATCTTGGTGACAGAACCATATACAGTCACTGAATTTACGTGCTACTGTTTTAAAGACAAGGCCGGTGTTTTGCAGCTAGGTTGGTGTAGTTGATGTTTTCAGCAAGATGTGACTGTTGATATTCTTGTGATTTGAGATTTAAGCTCTACTAGGCAGAACTGGGATGCATATTTATTTAATATCCCATGTTTCTCCTGACATGGGACCCATTGCAAGAAAAATTGCAGATGGTACATTTATTTTATACACTTTTTTTCACGTCACAGTATGCCCAAGCTCTCATTTGCACACATATACACAGAGACACGCATATGCTTAGCCTGTTGATATGGCAGTAAATGCTGTTACACAGCCGAGCATGCTGAGAGCGACTGCTGCTTGGCACATGCTTAGCAAAGAGCACTCCTTATTCCCAAGCCCATCATCCACCCTGCCCCTCCCACCTTGCACAACACTGGCTGCTGGGACTGCATGTCACAGCCCTGAAAAGATGGCTGCCACCAAGCATGCTTCATGCCAGATCAGGAAGCAAACATTAATTCCAGGAGGGCTGCTGCAGAAGGACATGGCCTTTGCTTTCATGGCAGCTCTGCTGTGACAAGCCATAGAGAGGCAGCTGCCATTTCATTTAGCCCTTTCAATTTGTCCATTCCTAGTCAAAAGAAGGAAAGGATGGGGACATAGGTAGCATAACAAAACAAACTTCCAATAAAATAAATTTCTAGCTCAGTCCAAACAACAAATTAGCAGAAAGTGTGCCTCCAAAGCAAGGCCACTTGAGGCAGCAAGAGGTGATTGTCCTTGTGGCACCAAATATGGACCACAATGGCACAGCACTGGGACAGGGAAAAGTTGCCATGTAACCTCACTGACAGCCCCCTAACTCCTCCACAGAGCTCTGTTCCAAAGCCAGGTGTGCATGGCAGATGGTGCCTGACCCAGAGCATCTTCCCTCCCTCCTCCAATGACAAAGAGGTGCCATTTCTCTTCCCTGATTATCTCTTGGGGTCAGATTTGTTCCATTGCTGCATTCACATGTCAGTCTTTTTATATTTCATAATCCCCTCCTTTAACTTCTCCATCTTTGGCCAGAGTGGGTTGGGCCCAGCTTGGTCTGTCCATGGAAGTACCGGAGAGTTGATGCATATGTACTGCAGCCAATGTTAATACTTCTGATCACTTGTTACTGATGCAATCTGAAAACAATGTGTACCAAACACCCAAGATCTGCAGGCTGTCAGGTCACTATATATTGTAGCAAAGAAGCTCTAGATCTACTCTGCCTCTCTTTTCTTCATTAAACTGTGACTACCATAGGAGGCTGGGAAAAAATATCCACTCCTGTCTTATCGCTAGCTGATTAATGTGGGCTGCTTGGTCTTCTCAAACAGGCCAGGGACAAAAAAAGCAGGAGAATGTAAAATTAAGCAGAGCCTTCACTGCCTAAAGGAACTCAGGAAGGCCATTACATAATCAGGGGAATGGCTCTAGCCATGGAAAAGGAGTTAGAGGCCCTAGGGCCAGAAGAGTTGTGTTCAACAGCAAAATGCTGATTTTGTGGAACTGAATGGGTTAATTTTTCCATAACAATTAGGACCAATAAACTAGGATGACAAGTGGCTGATACCTCGCATCTAAGACAGTGGTTAGCTATTATATTGCTGGGGAGAGCACATGGCTACTACAGAATAGCCAAGAGCCTGCGGACCAGAAGAAATGGGCATCTTCCATGAATTTAAAAGAGGGAAATGTATATGACTGAGAGCTGATGTGGAACTCAGCCTCATCTGTGTGAAGTACAGAAGCAACATCCATCCTTCTCTTCACCTCCTTTCAATCTCCTGCCTATTAATCAGCAGGAAGTTATGTTAGGGTCATAAACTGTTTTTCAAATAATGCTGTAAAATGGGGTGGGCACACTGAGGCTTGTAAATGGCATGAACACCCAGGGCTGTTTTTGTGAGCTCTGCCCCCGTAGGTCAAAATTTTTTGAAAAAGCAAATTTGTTCCCAAACATCCCCAAATGCTCTCTGGCGAGTATGGGGGGCATTTTCACCATGTCTAGAGACTCACCATGGTAAAAACCATTTTGCAAACTAAAAAAATTGTGCCCAAATGTTCTCCAGAGAGTGTGGGGGCATTTTCTCCATGTTTTGGGCCATTCTGAACCAATATATGTCCTGGAGAAGCCTTTTAAAAAAACAACAAGTGACCAGGAAATGACTTCAGTTTACTTTCTGTTGTTAAAAAAAGAAGAAGCATCTCATGGACCTAGAATGACCTAGGAAGTTCCCAAAACATGATGAATGTGACCTCATGCCTCCTAGAGGGCTTTTTTTTGGGGGGGGGGAGGGAAATACCCCTTTGGACTTTTTTGTGTAATTTGGGGAACACTCCAAGGTCTTCTGGGTGACCAATGCAGCCCACTAGCCTTCCACAGTTCCCCACTTTTGCTGTAAAGGAAGTATTGCACATTCAGGAAGAGGATAGCATTCTCTTTTCATATTTACACCCAAAGTACATTTACTGGGAGGATGCTGACCTCCATCTTCCCCTATTTCCCCTGCCTAACATGTATTGTGGCTTCTCCTAAGGTCCATTTGTGAAATCTTTGTCTTGCCTAGGAATGAGAAGTGCTATTTTCATTTCCTGTCTGAAAACAAAGCATCTGATGATGATATTACTTGATATTCCTCCTTTAAAGTCTGAGCAGTTTTATTTAGCTCACCCTAAATGCTCTTGGACTACCACTTCCATCATTGCCAACTGTGAGGGATGATGATAGGAAATGTAGTTCAGCAACAACTGGAGGGCCACACATCCCTCACTTCTGCCTGAAAGAACTCAGGTGGAACAGGTAGGGTTCAAGCATTTTTTTCACTTTGCATCAGTAAATGGAACACCAAGCCAGCATCATGACTTCTTTGGTGTGGGTGACCATGAGGGTTACTCCTACCTCCAAGAGCCAGAGGGTGCAGGGAAGGGAGGATCACCACAGCCCTCAAGTTCACACATAGGTCAGAGAAAAAAACCCTCACCTGGTTTTCAGCAGGCAGTCGTGGCATCGAGGCAGCCCGTCCATGACCTTCCATTGGCAGATATTGGTCACTGTCTGAGTAGCCATCCTTTGCCATCTCCCGCATTTCTACAGACTGTATTAAGTAAGACAGACAATGGAGTCAGAACACATGAGAAGTCAGATAGAAAGAAGCTACTCCATCTGGAGGAGATGGGAGGAACACAGTGCCCAAAGAGTGAGAGACTCAATGGACCAGTCTAGGTTTTCTGGCTTCTGGTCATAGCTAACATCTAGATTTAAGAGCTTTGCTGCAATATATGATTCAATTTCTCCTTATGATATGCCTTATCATATGACAAAAGACACGCAGCAAGAGAAAAACAGTTTCCTGCTTACTTCTTTGCATGACACCATAGCACTTCTGTTTTCCTTCTATTGTCTGTGAAAGCATGCCATTTACCAAACGGATTTTTCCAGCTCAACAAAAGACACACTTTTATGACTGTTTCCCTCGGGAAGAGAACAGAAGTGCTTTGAGGGCATGTAGAGAGGTAAGCAGAAAGAATTTTCCCTCTCACTGCGTATTGGCTTACTTTTGTCATGTGATAAGGCTCTAGCCCTTATAAATCTATTTCCTAAGTGGAAGGAAAAAATGCACTAGAGAGGGAATGGATCCCTTGGAATCTAGAACTTAAGACTGTAGATCAGAGGCAAGCCCTTCAGATGTTGTTGGACTGCAATTCCCATCCTTCCTCATCACTACCTATGCTGACTAGGACTGAGGGAGCTGCAGTTCAACAACATCTGGAGGGCCATGAACTGTCCACCCCTGCTCTAGATATACAAGTGATGCCAAGATGCTGCAAAGCTCTTCTTGCAGTTCGTCAGTCTTCTAGCCAGATAGTAATTATTCTACAACTCTATCTGCTACCACCACATGTACAAGCTTACAAAGAAAGGAGAAGGGATGGCATTGTTCCTAACTGCTGCCAGCTTTCTTGTTGGAGAAAAAAAATCCTTTTCTTCCAGTCCACAACCTGAGGACATGAGAAGGGGGCAATTTATGAGTGATTTTGCACTGCATTTGATATATGGTCTAGGTTGGTGATTAGCAAATTGACCACTAAATTGATATTGTATCAATTTCTGAGTCAAATCAGTGGTCAATTAGGGTGCTTCTGAGTGGATTGTTCCTATTGCTGCAAATCAAGAGACTTTGTGCAGTTGTTCTGTCTTGCACACAATAGATTTTCCCCTGAGGGGAAAAAAAAAAGATGGAGAAGCTATGGTAGGATTAACAATGGAGGGAGGAAGGAAACATCATCTGGACCAATTAAAATCTTTTGCGAATGAGGCAAGCTTCTTAAAGCTTTGTGTGAAAGCATGCTAAGTCAGTCTATGACTACAACCAGGATTTTTTTAGATAAAGTGCAGAACAATAAAAGCATAGTGCAACTATCTGACTTTGATGTATGCTGATATCCTCCTTGTTAAAAACAGCCTGATTACTCAAACATTTGGCAATGCAATATAAAAGGAGGAGTGGAGTGACCAATGTACTATGGTAACATATTGACCTGGGATGTAATTGTGGCACAACAGGTAAGCAGCTGTTACTATGTTAGGAATACCTACTATTGCCAATTATAAAAAAATCCAAAATGCAAAAAAGAGTATACCTTAATTGGCCAACCAAAATGCAGAAAATATATCATGCAAGCTTTAGAGCAGGGGTCAGCAACATTCACATACCTGGGGCCGGTCGCTGGTCCCCAGGTCTTCCGCCGGGCCGGGTGTGTGTGGGAAAATGGCGCCACTGCTGCCACGTGCATCACCACCGCCATTTTGTTTGCCAAAATGGTGGCCGCGACTCGTTTGCGCATGCGCAGGAGTACAGTGCATGCACAAACAAGTCGCAGCTGCCATTTTGGCAAACAAAATGGCGGCTGCGATGCGCACGGTGGCGGGAGCGTGCGGCAGCGGTGGGGCTCATTGTCGGGAGTCGGCAGGCCGGGTGCGGCCCACAGGCCGTAGGTTGCCGACCCCTGCTTTAGAGGCTTCACTGACTTTTTCATCAGGCAAAGCTGTAAAAACTTATACATAGGGTTGCATATTCCAGTCTGCCATAGCCAGACATCTAATTTGCATATTATGCAAATTATAATTATGCATTTTATTAATTTGCATTCTGATTATCCAAACTCAACATATTAATCATTGTACTTTTTCTATCATTATGTTTCAACCTCAGAACTAGTACCAAGCTAAGAGCTCTTTTTGTTTCTAGGGGAACTAGGTGATATGATAGGAGGGAGATTTCCAAGCAGCCCCAGAGAGTAAAGAGAGGCCCTTTACTCTCTCTTGGGTGTTTGGAAGCGAAGTTCTATTGTGCTGCCTAGTCCCGCCAATACAATGACCACACAACTCAAGGCAATCTCTGCTTGCCTCCTTTCCTTTCTTGCCTTCTAGGCCTCTTGGGGGAAGGGAGGAGAGAGTGGAAGAATAAGGTGGCAATGCTACACCTGTTCAGTAGCAACCAAAGCCTGCAGGGCAGGATGAGGCTTCTCCCACCAGTGCCAGTCTTCTTGCATGGTTTCCTACTTCATTGCCATTGCCACATTTTAACCAACCCATTGACCTATAAAGGAGAAATCCAGGATTTACTGTTTGAACTGGCCCAGCCAGGACATTTTTAGCCCCTTCAATCCAGGATTTTCCAGGTTTTCTGGGACAAATGACAACCATATTCATACAGGAGAAGAAACATGATGATGTTAGAGTCAGAGGCCTATATTTTGTCTCAGATGTTATCTCTGTTGTCATTTTTTTATGGGGGGGGGGGAATCAATGCAAAAGGTATTATCTTTTATATAGAGGCCTTTTGTTCCTGTCCCCACATAGCCAAGAAGGGGAGTGGCCTCTGCCTGCATTGATATCCCTGTATGTGTTTTTTTTAAAATTAAAAAATAATTATTATAAGCAAACAACTATGTACAAAATATATCACAACAATAAAGAAAAATAAAATAATTCATCTCACAATTTTGAATTTTGTTGTGGGTCTCCCTCCTTGGGTTCTGTTCAGTGTAAGTGGTCATTTTAAAGTCCAGTGCTGTCTTTGTGTAAATCTAGTCTAGAATGTCTGACCAAAGGTTCAGATGAGATGGAGGTTGTCTTCTCTTGTTTCTGTCTTTGTTTATAAAGTCAATGAGTCGGAACCATTTGTCTATGAAAGATCCTTATTTCGGCTGTCCTGCATAACTTGCTATTCTGTCTGACAGTTTTTCAAGTAACCACAGATTCCATACTTTTTTCCACCAGTTATCTAAAGATACCTCTCCAGTTTTCTAGCATCTGGCAATTTCTACATGGGCTGCTGTAATGAGGAAATCTATGAGGTTTTTATGTTTCAAATTTGAGTTTGTATCTACATATATTGATAACAAAACAATTTCTGGACATAATTTTACTTACTGGTTGGTAATCAATGAAATTTGTTCAAGTACCAATTGCCAAAATGTGTTTAGTCTAGCCACATGTGTAGAAATGTGCCATTATCATCACAACCACGCCAACATTTGGAGGAAACATTTTTAACCATTCTTGCTAGCTTCACTGGAGTCAATTACCACTTGTATACTTTTCAAAGTGTTTTCTCTAATCAATGCTGATCTCGATTTAAAAGGGGTGGAATTCCCACTTTGAAATGGGAATTGAAAGATTCAAATCTATTTTTCAGGTTAGTTCTATGCCACGGATGTTTTGGTAAGAATGGTCAATCAAGCAGTTTTAGATTAAAGATGTTAGTTCTTTGGTACTTTGGGAGGGAGGAACACATCGTGTCTCATTTCCTTTAATTTGTGTGTAAATGCAATTATCTGATGGAGATTAAACCAACTATCCTTTAAAAGTCAGTTCATCAATTGTTTTTGGTCTGCTGTTACAAAAGAGGTCTCGGACAAAATATACACGTTGTTCCCATCCCTGGAATTGATTGAATTTATCAGGGGAACAGAAATATCTGTGGACAAGGAAGGGGTAGAAAGGAGAGGGATCTGGTGCTAGGACTTGCTTGCATCTTGATAATATCTTTACTGATGTTTATAACCATGGGTTTTTAATGTTTTTAATTACTTGTGGAGTGGGTTTGTTAAAGAACAAAGCAAGATCGATTAATGATGGGCTATTTATTTCCATGTTAATCCAGTGTATGCTCCGATCTTTTTTAATTAAATGAAGGGTTTAACTAAGTTGGAGTGCTGCAAAATATAGTTCAAGATGAGGCATTGCTAACCACCCTTTTTTTGGAAGAGAGGTGTCATGTGGACTTCCTGAATCTGGGTCTCTTATGGTCAAAAGCAAATGTATTGATGAGATTTTGCCTGCAGTTGAAGTGGGAGAGTTTGAAATAGGAAGGATAGGCAAAGGACAAAAAACATTTTAATGAGGGCTATTCTGCCTGGAATAGAGTTTCAATCTCTTCCATTCTAGTGTTTTAGAGATTAACCATTTTGTTATTTTGTTGTAGTTTCTGGGGATTATCTGATTGAGATCTTTTGTAATGTTGATTCCTAGGTAAGTAAATCCTGAGGGTTTTAACTGGAGATTGGTGGCTTTTTGAGTGTCTAGTTGGTCCTCATGAGCAATGTTGAGACACAGCAATTTAGATTTTGAATAGTTAATACGGAAACCTGCAAAAGTATTCAAGGAGTTTAATATGATGTGTAAGGTAGGGAAGGATTGTTTGGGTTGTTTTAGGAAAATGATCACATCATCTGTAAAGATATTTAATTTATGGATTAATCCTCCTATGTTGGGTCCCTTTACTTTTTCATTTTCTCTGATTGAGGTGGCTAAGGGTTCTATTGCAATAGCAAATAATAAGGGACTTCCTTGTTTAGTTCCCCTTTGGAGTCTAAACGTAGAAGAGTTTATTCTATTGACTGTCACTAAGGCCTCTGAATTTGTGTATAGGTTTTCTAGTATACTAATAAATTTATTTCCATAGTTCATCTTTTTCAGTACTCCAAGTAAGTATTGCCAGTTCACTCTGTCAAAAGCTTTCAGGGCATCTAGGGACATAAGAACAATTAGGGTTTTAGATTTTTAGGCTTGATGGATGACATTTAGGACTCATCTAATGGCATCAGATAGTTTTCTATTCAGCATAAAGCCAGTTTGGTCAATAGAAATATACTCAGTGATGAAGCTATTAATTCTATTCACTAGAATTGAGGTCAGTAGTTTCACATCCTGGTTTATTAAAGCAATCGGTCTAAATGCTGAGGTGGGAAGTTGACAGTCACTTGTTTGGGGGATGGGGACAATTCTGGAAGTGTTCCAAGATTAGGGACATAGACCTTGTGACATTATCTCATTGAATAGGTCTTGTAGATGTGGGGCAATTTTATTGTGATATAACTTGTAAAATTCTCCCGTAAATCCATCTAATCCAGGAGATTTTCCTGGTATGAGGTTTTGGATTGCCTGTTTGATTTCTTCTAATGAGATGGGCTGGTTGAGTAGAGTTGTGTGTGTTTCCTTGATTTTAAAATTTTTGAGAGAATTGAGGAATGAATTAAGTTTATCTGGGGGACAATTCTTCAGCATAGAGTTCAGAGTAGAACTCTCAGAATTCCTCTACTATGTTAACTTGAGAGGCTTTGATATTGCCATTTGGGAAGGTGATAACTGCAACTTTTTTTTGGCTTTCTTTTTTGCTAATCTAACTAGTAATTTAGAATTCCTATTATTGTTTTTGTAGAAGTAGGCTTTCGTGTATTGCGATTTAGTTTGAACTGAGTGTAGGTCTAATTCTTCAACTTGAGATTTTTTTTCTAATAAAGTTTTTTGTATGTCTGAGTTTTGGGTCTTCTCGTGGGAGTCTGACAAGAGTTCAATTTCTTTAATCAATTCCTGACATTTTTTTCTTTAATTTTCTTTTGTTTAGAGCCCTCTTGTATAAACAGACCACTAAGCACCGCTTATAGTGTGTCCTACAGTAGTACTTTCAGATCTATTTTCTAGATAAAAGTTTCTATTGCTTTTTCTATAGTCTTTTTAAAAGTGTCATGCATTAGGAGTACTGGGCTAAACCACCAAGACTCTGAAGTCTGGGAAAGTCCTTCCAGCACCCCATCTAGTATTATTGGTGAATGGTCTGAAAATTGTAGAATTAATTGTAGAATTTAAAGTTTTGCCTAATAGGGACTTGGAGATACAAAAAAGGATAATTTTTGGAATATGTCTTATGGACTGCTGAGTAGAAGGTGAAGTCTTTCTCTATCGGGTGTACAGATCTCCAAGGATCAAGTAATCCTGCATCTTTAATTATCTGCATCAATGACATTGGACCTGTATGTTTAGGAATGCAAAACTTCATTAGAATACCCTCCCAACACTATACAGCTAACAAAGTCTTATCAAAGCACTGAGAATCATCACCAATGAATTCCCAGGGGTTTTCAGTGTGCCTACACTGAAGCTGGAGAGTATTCCTGTATGTGTTTTAACATCTTTGTCTGATGAAGAAGCCAGTGAAACTTTGAAAACTTGCATGATATATTTCCTGCATTTTGGTTGGCCATTAAAGGTATTTCTCTTTTGTACATTTTGATGTATTTTGGTCAACATAGCTGCCCCGAATATGTTTCCTGCTATTGCCAAGTGCATGAAGTCATAGTGTCCCCTTTGGGAGAAGGCAGGCATAGTATGAGCAGAATGGAAGATGACCTGCTTGCTATACTTTATTCTCAAGCTATTCTGGATTCCACAGAACATACTATATCAATGTAAATACTTGGAAAATAAGTTAGTACATTGTGATTGCACATGGCAGGATAATTTCCCCACATTTCCTCACATAGTTCTATCCATATGTGTCTGAACGTCACTGCAGTTATCCGTACCTTTTGAAACTCTCAGTCCATAGGATCAATGAACATCACATTCACAAATTACCAGTATAATTTTGATGAGATTTTGCTTCACCACTGGGGCTAGTTTAAAAAACTTTTTTTTTAATGAGGTGAATTCACAATATCTAATTAACATAAAGAAAAGGCAAGATGACACAAGCTAGTTACTGCTTAGGGAAGAAAGGTCATGCAGTGGTTTCATCCTAAGTATAATTGGATACTCAGTTCACATTTACTGTGTTACCCAAGCTTCCTAAAATGTAGGTTGTTGTGTATCTAACACAAATCATACCACAAACCACATCTCAACCCACATTGGCTCAACTCACATTATTGCCTTTTTTGTCTGATTATAGTGAGAGGTTGAATATTATAACAGACTTATCCTAGGAGGGTGGAGATGAGCAGGGAAAGGAGACACCAAGAAAAAGACAAATAGGCAAGTGCTAGTTCAAACACCTTGCTGGCACATAAACCACCTGGGAATTGGTCCGGCTATTGGGTATCTCCTCCGGGCGCCCTCGCTCTGGACTCCAGGTTCCTGTCTTCTGGAACATCTCCTGTGCTCGTTGTGTGACCCATGACTCACTTTCTTTCATTCCCCCTTCCTGCATGCCCCTAGAAATAGACAGAAAAGTCAGACTCAAACAAGATTCTACATGGAGCATGGACTGGTCAAACTGAGCCAACTCTTTGATTTTATGAAATTGCTGCCCTGCCATAGCCAGGCATGTAACACTGAGGATCATTCCTGGACTGAAGGGTGGAGAAGCTGCTATAGTTTCTTCCTCTTCTGGAAGCTATGGACTTTCCCTACTATGCTAAACCCCAGCATCCCTCAGGTATATGAAATGTAGCCAGGAGCTGTGGTTCCAGGAACTTCCAAGAATGCACAGAATAGGGAATTGCCAAATAAATCAAATCAGGCCTACCCAGCTGGTTTTAAACTATTAATTTTAAATTGGTATATTTTAAATTTTATGATGGATGATTTTAATGTGTCCTGTGTTTATGTGTTTTAACTTAATGTGTTTATGTGTTTATTGTTTTATGTGTTCTAATCTATGTTGTACCCTGCTTTCAGCCTTGGGAAGAGACAGGTAAAATTACAACAACAACATGACTATGGATTAACCAATCTCTGAGTTTATTCTGAATGGAGGTGATAACTCTATGAGGTTTCTGATCCAGATAAACTATCCCTTAGAACAGTGCTACTCAACATGGTGATTCATGTCAGTGCCAGTCTGTAAGCCATCGGGTGTTTCCAGGAAACTATGCAAATATGCTAAGAATATGGAACAAATATGGTACATATCCCTGGCACAGTGGGGAAAAATTGATGGTCTTCCACATTTTAGATGGCTTGAGAAGCACTGCCTTGGAACATAGTAGGACTGGAAGCTTTATTGACTAAGACTCACATTCCGACTCCTTGATCCAGCTGTGAGGAAGGAAGTGCATTCTGTCCTTGGACACCCTCCTGGGTTGGGGAAGGTGGCTCCATGCGCTGAAACATAAGTGGTGTCCGATTCTACAGGAAAACATAGACTGAGTCAGAGTTTGATGTTGAGATAGCTTTTAGGAGTAGTTTAATAGTAAATTTTGAATTCCATGTGTTTCATCATGACAGGCCCCATTGCAACCCCTTCAAGGAGAACTTAAAAATGCAAAGTTAATTTCCCTTGATCCAGATCAACAAATCATTTTCATTTCTTTCACGAGCTGGTCTCTTCTACCAGGAACTAATTGGACTTCATTGCTCTCAAGACCAAGACATCCCATGTACTCTGCATTATAAAAAGAACAGTTCACAACAACATATTTTTACTGGAAAAATTTGTTCCCCCTCCTTCCAGCTATTGTGATTGATTATTGTCACTAGGCTCAGATGGAACAATCTGCATGTTAATAACACCAGCTATCAAGTAACTTTTCTCTTTGATTATAGTTCATACTCCGTAAAGCTATCAAGGAAGGATAATCCTTTGAAGACAAAACCATGAACATCATTTGCTTTCCCTCGACAAGTAAACATGGTAGAATTTCCAGAATGAGGAAAAATAATTTTTCGACTACATTTCCCAGAATCTCACAACTAATATAGCCAATAGAATTCTAGGAACTGTTATTATTTATTGATTCATTTGCATATATACTGATTATAGCTAGATTGTCATTGCATAATTAGATTGTTACCAATAATTGCAGTGCCAAAAAAATTAACTTTTTATAACTCTGGATCCTAAGATATGTCAGCAAATTTCTGCACTGTCCTGAAAAATTCACAGAGATAATTTCCTTTTGTCTTTATATTAACAACTGCTCATTAGAATTTCTTGCTTACTGATGTACACATTTTGTCATGAATTTATTGTCTTGCAAACTATTCTGCTCCTTCCTCTTCTCATCCAAAAACTTCTTCATTTAAAATAGCAACACCACACTCAATTTGTAGATGCTAATCTGTTCACCCTCCTCCTTCATTAGATTTCTTTTCTCTTGGAAATTTAAAACATATTAATTTACCGTATTTTTCGGCATATAAGACGCTCCGGCATATAAGACGCACCCAATTTTAAAGGAGGAAAATCTAGGAAAAAAAGATTCTCAATAAAATACAGTCGGAGGACGCCTCCGACCCAGGCATCCGCCCAAGGAAAGCAACCGGGCTTTCCTTGGAGGGACCCTGGGTCTGAGGCGTCCTCCGACCCACGGAGGACACCTCGGACCCTAGGATCCCTGCAAGGAAAGCAACCAGGCTTTCCTTGGAGGGACCCTGGGGTCTGAGGCATCCTCCGAAGCACGGAGGATGGCTCGGACCCTAGGATCCCTGCAAGGAAAGCAACCGGGCTTTCCTTGGAGGGACCCTGGGGTCTGAGGCGTCCTCCGACGCATGGAGGATGGCTCGGACCCTAGAATCCCTGCAAGGAAAGCAACCGGGTTTTCCTTGGAGGGACCCTGGGGTCTGAGGCGTCCTCCGAAGCACGGAGGACGGCTCGGACCCCAGGATCCCTGCAAGGAAAGCAACAAGGGCTTTCCTTGGAGGGACCCTGGGGTCTGAGGCGTCCTCCGAAGCACAGAAGATGGCTCGGACCCCAGGATCCCTCCAAGGAAAGCAACCGGGCTTTCCTTGGAGGGACCCTGGGGTCTGAGGCATCCTCCGAAGCACGGAGGATGGCTCGGACCCCAGCATCCCTCCAAGGAAAGCAAGCGGGCTTTCCTTGGAGCGACCCTGGGGTCTGAGGCATCCTCCGAAGCACGGAGGATGGCTCGGACCCCAGGATCCCTGCAAGGAAAGCAACAAGGGCTTTCCTTGGAGGGACCCTGGGGTCTGAGGCGTCCTCCGAAGCACGGAGGACGGCTCGGACCCCAGGATCCCTGCAAGGAAAGCAACCGGGCTTTCCTTGGAGGGACCCTGGCGTCTGAGCCGTCCTCCGAAGCGCGGAGGACGGCTCGGACCCCAGGATCCCTGCAAGGAAAGCAACAAGGGCTTTCCTTGGAGGGACCCTGGGGTCTGAGGCGTCCTCCGAAGCACGGAGGACGGCTCGGAGCCTGGTTGCTTTCCTTGGGCAGATGCCTGGGTCGGAGGCGTCCTCCGACCCAAGCATCCGCCCAAGGAAAGAAACGTTTTTTTCCTTGGGGCAGTGCTGGGGTCGGAGGCATCCTCCGACCCCAGTATTGCCCCAAGGAAAAAAACGTTGCTTTCCTTGGGGAGATGCTGGTCCCAGGGAAAGTGACGCTCCTTCCCCCTGCGTCCTCAGTGGTTCAATGGGCTGCTCGGCCTCCGATCCCAGGAGCAGCCCACTGAACCACCGAGGACGCACGGAGGGAGCGTACATTCGGCATATAAGACGCACGAACTTCCCCACCGCCATTTTGAGGAAGAAAATGTGCGTCTTATATGCCGAAAAATACGGTATATCAGCTTTGTACAGAAGAGGGGGCATACATTTTGAACTATTGTTATGCACACTACTCTATACTTTGCCACTGCCATCCCCTGAGGCTGAGAGAGTGTGACCCACCCGAGGTTACCCGGTGGGTTTCATGGCTGAGCAGGGATTCTGTCCCACTTCCCCCCAAAAATAGGGACAAAGAGCACCTTACAAATTAAAACAACCCCCACCCAATCCTATCCATGGTGGGTTGTTGGCATGGGAAACCTTTTCCCTTCCTCAGCCTCCCCTCGTCTTTTCGACTCTGCAGTCACTCTTTAGCTTGAGGGAAATGCACCTGTTTGCTCAACTACCAGACAGGAAATTTTAGAAAGAGAAAAGCGGAGAAGCTCATGTCTGCCTGGCATGTTGTCACCCAAGCAAACCAGGAAGTAAAAGCAGTCCCACAGAACCATGGGAAAACAGGAAAAAGCTTTAAAGGAGATTTGTTTGTGCGAATTTGAATTTCACATGTCAGTAAATGTGCAATTACTTTAAAAGCGCAAATGCATTTCCTCTAAACTCCCGAAAATAAAAAGATCTCGGATAACACCACTTTGTGACCACTTTAATGTCAGTTTCTGTGCGACGTCGTGTGAAATCGTTAGGCGTAAGTGCGCTTTTTTTTGGGATTTGTGTGGGATAACCTATAGATTCCCCCGTGTGATAACGTCCTATGTCTTTGAATTCTGCCTCCTAGGTGGATAGGATATGGAGCCTCTAAAGAAAGTAAACATTACACATGTTGTAGGTAGGATATGGAGCCTGGAAAAAAAATCCTTTTTTTTAATTACAGCTCCCAGAATTCCCTGGTGAATATGGGCATAGCCCATGTTGGTGAGAGTATTCTGGGAGTTGTAGTCCAAAATAGGTACTTTTTCAAGTTCCCTACACACAGTATTTGTATTGGACATCTCTTATTCGCAAATAGGGTTGTTAGATTGGATGCAGGACAAGGCTCCTGTAATTTTAATCCTCAACTGCCTTTGGGGCAGGATGAAGTTAAAGCTGTAAGAAGCATGACACAGGTACCTGTCCTCCCTCACTTTCCAAATCCAAATTTCAGCCACAGCCACCCCCTTCCAACACAACTACTGCCTTTCCAGCAGAGCATCTAGCAACAAGAATAAAGCTAGGGGTCAACTGTCCACACTCCTCCTCATTCTCCCTAGTGAGGCAATAGTTAGCTTGGGAGGAGATATCTGCAGCCACAAATTGGAGTTTGCAAGGTGCAACAAGACAGGCATCGCTATTCTCTTAACAGAGCTTTGTGGTTTGTAATCTTGCTCCAAAATCTGTTAAGGATTAAAGTTACAGGAGCCCTGTCCTGGGTCCAGTCTGGCACCTCTACTTTCAGATGAGGTTACATGTCACTGGTGATCTATGTGGAAAACAACATTACTGTTGTAAAATGTCTATTTGGGAAGTACAACTGAAGAAAATATATGAAACTGCTATAGATTTTCATGAAGAAAAAAAATCTGATAGAGATTTCCTACCAATGCTGTAGCATGATGTAATGTGTGATATAAGATGAGTTGCACTCAAGAGGTGCTGCATTATTTGTATTCAAGGATCTGGTTCTTCTCTCTCTCAGTCACACAGACCCATACACCCACATCCGCACCATAGATATTGACAAAAATCTCAGTTTTAAACCATGAGATTTCTTTCTCCCTTTAAATGTGAGTCCAAGAACTGATGGATACTAGGCTCATTGAATAGATAAAAGTCTGAGCCAGAGCTGAGAGCTGAAGGAACTTTTCTAAATCATATTTTATGTTCCTCACATACCTGTTCCTCCCGCATGGCCTGCAACTTCTTAGCCTTACTTTGGCGGTAATATTCCATGATCATCATGGCTGCATAGATTTTGCCCACAGTCAGGTCAGTAGCTGCAGGAGGAGAAAATCAGAAAGAAAACATTAAAAATTATTCCATTTTACTATTCCTTTGGCACTGCTCAAAGGTGCTCTCCTAGTACAGGCTTGGTTGGTACACTACAACTGATATGTGCAGAGGTGTTCAGTCTGCCATGGACTTCTGGAGTGGGAGTCCAGCTAAATATCTGGAGGGTATATTCACAGATCCAAACTACCAGTACCATGTGCCAGAAGGTGAATTACCATAGAGGACATAGTCTTTATGGGCTCCTAAGCATTGGGAGCAATTGCCCTAAAATACTGTAAGAGGCCAAGACCAATGATGAGTGACCAAGGAAAACAGGATGTCACTCCATCTTGGCTTTTTGGGAAGCACTGGAAAGGCACAGGCTCCTTCCCAAAGAGAGCTCCTTACCTACTTAATCTGTCCCTGCTTCAGTGTCAGGCAGCAAGTCACTTCATTGATCTCCCACATTTATTTTTAGATTAAGAACAAGGCCTGTGGCATATTTAAGACCAACAAATTTATTGTAATATGAATTTTTATGGACTACAGCCTACAGATGCACTGAGCCCTGAGCCCTGATATTTTTAAATTTGGGGTGGGGGGGGCATGATTTTCAGGCAAAAACTGTCAAAAACAGAAAAGAAAAATTCACATACAAAGCCCCCAAAACAGATGCAAATACACAAAAGGCTTCTGTTTCTACCCTCCAGAACCACCCCTTAAATGTCTTCTTTTTGCTCCATTTCCTCTGCAAAAGGGCAGCAGGACACAATGCAACATCAATTTGGAAGGGGAAATAGAAGAAAAAGAAAATATTTTGGCATGCTCAGGGGCATGGGATTTATAGCCTATGAGGACTCTGGAGGAAGTCTGCATCCCTACTGATCTCCACATACTGCCAGGAAATGGGGATGGATAAAATAATCAATCATACCCTCTAGGGGATGGTATTGGTCATCTTATCTCAGCCAGTCTGTTCTAGATCCATGGGTTGTTTTTTTTGCAAAACCCAACATGTCTTTAGAAAGCATGACCATTTGGACCCCTAAAAAGCTGGAATTGTGGGGGAACATGGACAGATCACAGGGGTGGCTGTGGCATTTCAAGGTCTTGTCCAGTCACTTCCAGGCCTAAAACTGGGTGGCAGTGATAGTTGGTCCAAAATGACCAATTATGCCCTCTAGAGGGTGTGACTGGCTATTTTGGGCATTCAAAAATAAATGAAAAGAAAACAAATAAACAACAATTTGGGGTGTTGAGGGGGTGGCTCCCATGGTCCTAGACCTCAGGAGGTTGCCTACCTTAGTATCAAAGTAGAAGAACATACCTGTAAGAGGGAACTACAACGAAGTATCATGTGCCTTTTTAGTAGGCTATACTTGTTCTTGGTGTCTGCCAGCTAGTATAATTTAGTAGGTTATACTTGTTATTGGTGTCTGCCAGTTAGCATAATTATTGTCCATTTGGAATACTGGAGATAAGTGTGGGAAATGGTACAATTTCCTCCATTAGACAGATGGTTCGACACTACTAAACTGGAGTATCCACAAGTGAATTCAGTGTGACAGAAGTGTCATCGTAGGCAGGGGCAGAAAAAGGTAGCTCTTACATTTATGAGGGGTTACCAGGAGATCCAGAGTTTTCTGGGACAGGTTGGGCCAGATTGCCATCATTTCCTTCCTCAGCTCTGCATCCATCTGCTGCTTGTCAGCCCCTCCTACAAGATGTAACCCAGGAATAAGAAGTAAGTAACAGACATGTGTGCTTCTGATTTGGACACCTTTCCTTTGAAATATTAATATTTTTTGTTCTTTTCTCTCTTGGATTTTGCTGATTATTGGTTAATTGTAAAAATAATAAACTCTAGAAGCCACTGCAGACTTGTTATTATCACAGCTGATGACATAAAAACATGTTATTAAATTCCTCCTGAACTTCACAACACAGTTTGGAGATCATATACTGTATAACACTGTTCCCTACTCAAGCCTGGCTCTAAAAGTAGATGGTGGCAACTGTCCTGAGACATCAAATACTAGGAGGGGGAGATGTCAGTAGTCCATTAGCTGTTCCTCCTGAGTGATCCCTTCTGAGGACAGAGTTGTACATGCTCCACAATCCATGCTGATCCCCTAAACTAGCCTACTGCTCTCAAGTGCGATGGAAATTTTTTATTCTGCTGCCAATATTCCATCTATGTATATAGAACTGCATACTGAAATGTACTGAACAAGCTGGTAACTCAGAGGGAAAGATTCTAGCACAATCCTCTCTCTGAACCTCTACTTTTCTATATGCCAAAGCAAGCCTTACTGAAAAGTGTGGCATACATCCTGGCAAAATTTGAAGCAAACTGCTACAGCAAGTAATCCTGGCAAAATTTCAGCTCTGGAGTATGGAGAAACAGGAGCCAAGAAGTTTGTAACATTGGGAAGAACACTCAACACAAAAATCAGGAGTACGAAAAGTGCAGCCTCCAGATGTTATTGGACTGCAATTCCCAGCTTTCAACTTCACCACTGGCTAGGCTGATAGGAGCTGCAGTCTAGCACCCGGAGGGCCACACCCCTGTTCTAAACACACTGCAGACCCCTTAGCACTGCTCCTGATGGCTCTCTTAAACAGCAGGGCTTTCTTCCTACAGAAGCTGTTTGGACAATCTAAAAGTCAGAAAACCTTGGCACCACTCCTCTGTAAGATGGTGATTATGTGCTCCATGGAGTTTTGTTTTTCCCACATGCACACTCTGTTTTATATCCCCCTTTCAGTCCAAGAGTCCTGTACAACAGGTGCTACAGTAGCCTAAGATGGGCTTTCCTTTATCCATTCTCATTTAACAGAATTAATTAACCTGTTACACAAAAGACAATTCTCTCTTGCTGCATTTATGAAGGTGATACTTACCTTTGGCAATCTTAATGTCAAGTGCAGTCCGAATCAACGCCATGAGAGTGGAATTGAAATGGACTGTATTGTCATCTGCCACAGGCAGGTCCATACGAAGTAGTCTCTGCAAATCCAAGCAGAAAGGCGTCATTTTTTGACTCCACAACTTCCCAGCTTGTCATGCACAGATGAACCTAAGCCCCTTGAGGAGAACTCTGAGATCAGGAATATTACGTTCTGTTTTCTCTACTACTCTTGGATTAATGTTCTCCTATTCAAGGTCATATAGATCAAGTGTTATGGCAATACTGTACTTCTAAGGGGCTCAGCAGATGGGCCCCAGGCTGGCACAGGGAGAGGCAAGTGTTTACACACCCACCTGTCCCCTTGTCATGGACATGGTACTACTGTGTGCCCTTTACTTCCATCTGTCCATGCTGCGAGTAAGTAGATCTGCTTTGCCATTTCTGACATGGAAACAGAGGCCTAGCTGCACCCATTTCCACATCAGACATGGTGACGGGGGTCTACTCACTAGCAGCATTGGCGGATGAGGGTAAAGGCCACATGGCACTATCTGATCTAACTGGGTTTGCCACTGAGTTTTGAGGAAACTCCATGGCAAACGGGGGTAAATTTGACCTGTGTTAAGGGCCTTTTACCCTGGGATAAGGCCGGATCTGCATCCAGTCTGCCAAGATCTGGCCTGATCCTGGCTCTGGTATTTTGACCTGTGTCATCCAACCAGGACAATGTGAAGCCAGGAGGAACATGGGCCTTTTAGCCCATGGGGACAGCCCCTCAATCACTTATGCTTCACCACACTTTTCTTTCACCCAGTCTCTACTATACACAGGTATCATAACTTTTGCACCAGCTCCTAGGAGGGATGACTGGGAGTGTACTCCCACATAAAAACTATGTAAACTCAGGTTATAATCCTAAATATGATGCTTCCAAGCTCAGCCCATAGAAGTAACTGTGATTTAACAAGTAAACATAGTTAGTATTAGGCTGCTGGATTATCAATATTTTCCTTTCTTTTTCTTTTTTGGGGGAAGGCAACATCCCTTAATGCCTCTAAGAGAAGATGGATTCATTGTAGCATAGCTGAAATGCAAATTCCAGGATTCTGATCTATTCTACCATATTCTGCTCCACCCACAGAAAAGAGGAGTTAAGAGCCCTAGTTTTGCTTGCCGGACCACTGTTCTCCCACAGTTGGGAACTCCAATAGATTCCCATGTGCTCTATTACACTAGACCTTATGCAATATAATTCTCTCTGTAATTAATCCTTTTTCTAACTTCCACAGAGTTCTCCTCAAGAGCTCTTTATTCAACTATATATAGCAAAATAAAAATAAAATAAAATAAATCAACAAAACAAAACAATATTCCACCTTTCCAAGACAGCAGCAGACAGCAGCAGTAAAGGGATGGGGGTCTAAGGAGAATGCACTGCAACCATTCAAGTTTTATCAAGTGTGCAAGACTAGAGGCATGCAAAAAGAGCATGCAGCATGCAGCACAGCACAATGCAAAGGCATCCACAGAGAACACGTTGAGACTCATTCATAGCTCTGGTATAGATTGCTCTAAAGGGAGAGGTCCAGATTGTGGGCTCTTGGTGCAAAAAATGGGTGCGCCCTTAAGGTAGAAAAGAAAGAAATGAAATTGACAGACTATGGGCCATGTGCCATTCCTCTGAGCCAAGGCCGTGGGCTGGAGATCACACAAGATGCTCAGGGTGGGATTTAACCTGCTAGTGCATTAGCTGAGATAGGCTGCAGACCAATGGAAATGGGAGTTAGACGATCAGGGTCTTGGGGAGTTGTTAAGTGGATGTTATTGAACAGAGGCACACAGGATGATAACAGGTAAGATCAAAACAGAGCAGAAAGTGGAAGAAAAGGAGGGAGACACACATACAAGTGATGATGCACAGTCAATAGGAAGATTCTTCAGAAACCCCTTGTCCAGAAAACTTGTCAATCATGGGAGATCAACTTGAGTCAAATACTTACTGAAGATGTCCCCTATGTTTTTTGGTGTATACTTTCTCCTTTTTGGTGATGGGGTAAGAATGCTGCCTGTTCCCTTCACTTTCTCTCTGTTTCTGACTAACCAATAACTGGGGTACAGATTGGGGTGTCATACCCCTTTCTGTCGCTTGCATCAATACCAGCTGTCAAGAGGATCTGGGACAGTCAAGTTTTTCTTTCTGGACACATGCAGGGTTTGGAATGGAGTAAACAGTTAATATTTTCCTAGACAAAATAAGGCAGCCATATTTCCCTCCCCTTCCCTTAGACCTTTTCTTTGCATTGCATCTAAACTCACATTCACTTTAGATTATGGATAGGTCTTTTAGAAATTTTGGCAGGTCAGACAGAACAGCTGTTGAAATTTATAATGTTGTTTTGCAGCCAGAACCCAATAGCCACATAATTTTGGCAGATGAGGTGGTTGCTACTCTCAGTAGCTCCTCCCAATTTTTGGGCAGAGGAGATTACTTGGCAGTCCAAGAGTATGTCATCCATTATTAAGAACAGCAAGCAGAAGTTGCAATATGACTATGCCCAATAACAACTGATTCATGTGACTGAGTACAGCAGCATGGTGATTCCATTAAATATAGTGGTTCTCAACCTCTGGTCTTTCAGATGTTTTGGTGTTCAAGTATCAGAAATCCTAGCCAGAATTGTCAACATCCAGAAATTCTGGGAGCTGAAGCCTCAAATATCTGGAGGACCAAAGTTTGAGAACCATTGATTGCATAGTCAGTACACCAGTAAATGATTGCTAATTAACTAACTTAGGGCTGTCATTCATGTTTTGCCTACCTCAAATATTGCCACTTGTATCTCCTCCTGTCAAATATTTCTTCCCTCAAATAGGGAAGTATATACTCCCCATTTGTCCTGGTTCGGCACAGACAATCTAGTTAATCCTTTAATCTCTTACATTCTCAACTGCTTTTAAAATGTCTCATTTTCTCTCTCATCCCACCTTCCTCCTTTGTTTTCTTCAATTCTTGAGAACAGAGTTCAGAGTGCAAAAGTAGTTTGCACTCAATTAATTTAGCTTGAGGGTGCAGTCTTTCCCTTTCCCTTGTCCCCCTCTTTTTCACCCCAGGCTTTCCTAAACTCAGTACATAAATTCCAGGGTTTCTCTGATTAAAACAACAGCTCTGTGTGTTTTTTGTTGTTAATAATTTTTGCTCTCTTGTTGCCTGGCCACACTCTTTTGACCAAACTCAGATGGTGCTGGTGCACGTGTGTCCCTGTTTTCACCTGTAAGATCTTTGTTGGTATGGGAGGCCCTCCCATTCTACTGCTACAAATGTAATCCTCAACTAAGTGTAGCAGCAGCTAGTGCAGGGGTAGGCAACCTTTTTGAGCTGGGGGCCGGGTTGCTGTCCCTCAGACAACTGGGGGGGGGGGGGGGTGAAGCACCTAAAATAAATAAATAAAAATAAAAATAATTAAAATAAAAAATAAATTAAAAAAATATGCATGCACACTCTCTCAGCCCCAGAAAAGCCATGTCAAAACCCCTGTGAAGATTTTGCCAAGAAAATCCCGAGAACAAGTAATAACAACAATAATCAATATCATCATGGCGGGGGGCGGGGGGGGGCGGCGGCGGCAGGACCGGCCTGGGGCCAGTCCAAAGGCCTCGGGGGGCTGCATCCAGCCCCTGGGCCATAGGTTGCCTACCTCTGAGCTAGTGTATTGTCCATTCCATTCCACAAGTCCTCTGCTCAATGGCTTAAATTCTACTTTTCGTGCCAAGTACAGCAGATTCATTAAATCAATCAGATCCATCTACATATTGACCCATAATTCAACAATTAATTCAGTGGGCCTACTCTAGTTGGGACTAACCAATAGGATTTCAACCAATATCATCAACATTTTCTTGCATTAACTTAATATCTCTCAATCAACGACCACCAAAACATAAATAAAAATCCTAAAAATGACATGCAAGCACAGGAAAATAGATGTGCAAGATAATACATTTGAAATTACCAAGGTAAACTAGTTATGTGTCTCAAGTCTGTAGAAGAGTTGAGCCTGTCTAGGGCCCTGTCTGCACAGGCTAAATAAAATAACCTCCCCGCATCCTTTTAGTGAGGAATCCAGATGACGCAGGGCCCAATCCCTGAGTCTAGTGCAAACAGACTGGACAAACCTGAGACATACCCCTCTCAATATGAAGTTTAAAAAGTCCTTGTTTGTCCTGGACCCCTCTGTTCCAACACCAAGTGGCTGTTTGCACACAAACCCCACTGTGCTGTCTGGTGCATCCACCATTGCAGTGGGTCGCTTGCTCTGAGGTCAAAATGATCATCATGGAAGCTTCATTCTGACAGAATGAGTGATGCGCCATGGGAGTGGGACATGTGTGCGAACCTCTACCTCACATTGGAACTGAGAGCCAGGTAATGGGAGGAGGTCAGGATAGCTGTGGGACAGGATACTCAGGCTGCTCTCTAAGTATCCTGGCCCATGCAGACACTACCTGGGACAGCTCAGTGAGAAAGGATAATGGGGGTAGAGGACAGAAGGATACAGGCAGCAATTCTTCCTTAAATCAGACAAGAGAGTCAGAACACCCTGTTCATTCTTCCACTGGAGGGTAATATTCTTGCAGAATCATTATCTCTCTCAAAAGGTTTTCTGGACAACTGTTGTCATAGGTAAATGAATCTATGGATGTATGGATAATGGTAGCTAATAGGAAAGACAAAGAACAATAAAGAGAGGAATAAGAAATTGCGGGGAAGTGGGTTCTATTGCAAGTATTAAAAATAAAACCCATTATCTTACTGTATGGATACTGCTGAAAAGAAGCACAGATATAGAAATGGCACAGCTAGGAATGGGACTTATGGATCTTGTCACCAAAACCTCTAGGCTAAAGCCCGCTTACCTTAAGCTTCTCATACCTTGTACAGTCTTCTATCTTATCACCCTCTTTTCATCAAGCCTAAGGTAATCTAGGATTTCTGTAACCCAGTACAAGCACCTGTTTATATTTGTCTTACATCTGGCCATTGAAACCATAGGCTGCACCAGGCGTTAGTGTTCAAACAATTCTATGTATTTCCCTCTTAAATGCAGTTATAATATAAAGAGCCAACAAAACAGGCGTATTATCTTTTTACTGTGACCTAGTGTTTCAGTAACTGCTCCATCATGTCTGTAGTTGCTTTTTAACAATTCCATCTGTATCAAGGCTAATAAGACCTTCTTCTTGAAATTCACATAAATAAATTTCATTCAGAGACTTTTCTCCAGCAGGGATATGGTCCTTTCAGTCATCCCATGCCAGGAGCCATGGGCTGCTGTTTGGGATTAATATGATCCCATATCCTCTCTTGTGATATTTCAGAATATAGGGTTGCAGTTCACCGAGAATCAGCATAGCTATGGTATTTTCAAAATATGGATACTTTGGACTCCTTTCTGAAGGATTACCATCAATTACCTTTCTGTAGTGATGGGCTTGTGTGATCCTTTGGGGCAAGAGGCTATTCTCCTGATGGCGAATGGCACGCATGCCCTCTCTGGCATGTGAAGCCATTTCTGAGGGCACACAGAAAGATGGGAGGCGTGCACCTGTTCCTCCTCTTCCCCAACCCTCCCAGGCCTTTAACTTCTCCAGGGAAGTCCTGCTCCTGGCTGTCCCACCTCTGGAAGGTGGAAGTCCCGCCATCCAATCCCACCCCACTGGCACTGGGTAACCCCTGGTGTGGGAATGCCTTTCAGTTTAGGCACTTGGGCTCTAAAAGATTCACCATCACTGGGCTATGCTGATGACAGCAGTGTTGCTGGTGGGGTCTCTCATATCAGACAGGCTTTTGCTGAGGAGACAGAATAAATGTGCCAAACAGCTGTTGGACAGCAACAGCAGCAGAGAGTGATACTGGCGGAGGATCTCTCAGAGACAATGGCAGTGGCACCATAGCTAACGCTTGTTAGTACTTTGCAGAAGGAGGCATGGTAAACCTCTGGTATTCAAAGAATATAATGTAAAGTGTGACTGAAACATAGCAATAAGACTTCAGGGAAAACCCATCAATATAACCTTAATCCAAGTTTATGCTCCAACTACCAAGCAGAAGGAGAAGAAATTGAAAGATTTTATGCTGGAGACCAGGAGGAAATTGATCACATACTAAAACAGGGCTTTTTGTTAATCATTGATGATTGGAATATAAAACAGGAAACAGAGCAGAATCAAAGATTGTAGGAAAATTTGGCCTAGGAGCAAGAAATGAAACAGGAGACTAACTGACTGAATTTTGTGAAGCCAACAGTTTGTTGATTGCAAAGACATTCTTCAAGCAACCCCAGAAGCAACTGTATATATAGACATCACATGATGGCCAATACAGAAATCAAATACATTACATAACTGGAAAGCAGAAGATGAAGAAGCTCCATTCTCTCTAAAAAACAGGACTGGGAGCAGATTGTGGCACAGACTATGAACAACTAATATAAAAAATTAGAATAAAGAAGAACACTAAACCCACCATCATGCCAGAATACAACCTGGAGAACACCCCTGTAGAATTTAAAGATAAGGTAAACAATAGATTTGTATAATTAAGTTTAATTGAAAAATTTGTAGTGTTAAGTGTAATTGACTGGAAGCCAGATGAACTCAGGACCAAAGCCAGGGACATTGTCAGGGAGGAATGCAAAAATACAGTATCAGCAGCCAAAAAGAAAGCCTCAGTGGAAAAAAGACAAAACTCTTCTCATCTGTGCTTAACTGTGAAGTTAAGCACAGATGAGAAGTAAAAGTAATATGTGACACAAATAGAGTAAGAACCCTGAATATAACTGTTCAGTCACTTGTGCACAGGGACAAGGAAAACTACTATAATAATCAATGCAGAGAAATAGAAGATGATACACACACAAAAAAGGAAGAACAAGATACCTCTTCCACAAGATACAAAAAATCAATGGGAAATTTAAACCAAGAGTGGGGATGCTCTACAATTAGCAGGGAAACACATTACATGACCAAGTAGACATAAAAAAGATGATGGAAATAATACATGGAAGAACTATATAAAAGAGATGAAGGAGTGACAGATTCATTTAAGGAAGAACCATTTCAAGATGAACTTACAATTTTAGGAAGTGAAGTGGAAGTAGCACTCAGAGCACTTGAGAGAAATAATCAGGAGCAGATGGCATACCAATAGAGCTGCTTCAAGCTACAGAGACAGAATTCTAACTAAAATCTGTCAATAAATATGGAAAATAAAACAATGGCCGCAGATTGAAAATGCTCAATATACATTCCAGTCCCCAAGAAAGGGGAAACCAGAGATTGCAGTAACCACAGGACAATAACATTAATTTCCTATGAAACATTAATGCTCAAAATTCTACAACAAAGTCTTGCCACATATGGAGTGAGAAATACTAAATGTCCAAGCAGGGTTAAGAAAAGGAAGAGGCACTAGGGATCATATTGTGAACATACATTGGATAGTGGAGCACATCAAAGAATCTCAAAAGACTATCAGCCTGCACTTTATAGCAAAACCTTTGATTGTATAGATCATGAAAAACTATGGATGCTCTTAAAGAAATGGGTGTGCCACAATATCTGATGCATAACCTGTACTCAGGTCAAGAGGTCACTTTTAGGACAGAATACAGAGAAACAGAATTGTTTCCAATTGGCAAGAAGGTCACGCAAGATAGCATTTTATCACCCTATGTTTAACTTGTATGTTGAACATTATCATACGCAAAGTAGGATTAGACTTGGAGAGAGTAGATTACAATTGGAGGAAGAAACATCAACAATTTAAGATGTGCAGATGACACTGTATTAATAGCAGAAAATAGTAAAGACTTGGAACAATTACTGAGGAAAGTCAAGGAAGAAAGTACAAAGGCAGGTTTACAGTTGAACATTAAAAATAATGAGCACAGATGATTTACAAAGCTTTACAGCAATGAAGATACTGAATTAATTCAAGATTTTCTATGGGTCAGTCATTAATAAGAATGGAGACTGCAGTCAAGAAATAAGAAGATGACTAGGACTTGGAAGAGTAGCTATGATGGAAGTAGACAAGATACTGGTGTGAACATATAGCACTGAGTAGTAAAATTAAGATTGTCTATGCCATTATATTTCCAGTGTCTATGTATGGTTGTGAAAGCTGGACAGTGAGGAAAACTTATAGGCAGAAAAACAGCTCATCTGAAGCAGTGGCATCACTAGAAATGGTGTCAATAAGAATAAAATTAAAAATAAAATGTAATTTCTCAGATATCAAGAAAACCATCTATGAGGTACACTTCTCTTCCCTGATGAAAAAGGAGAGTAAACTTGTCTTGCTACTGAAAGATTCCACAACCAACAACAGGAGTGCCATGATTCTAGACAGCAATATTATAAATTTATTAATATCTTCATGGCTGACCTAGAACAACGTTTCCTTAACTTCTGCACCTGGAAACTGCTTCTCTACCTGAGGTACATTGATGATATCTTCATAATCTGGACTCATGGAGAAGACTCACTCAAGATATTTCACCAGAGTTTCAACAACTTCCACCCCACCACCAACCTCAGCCTGGAACTATCTACAGAACAAGTCCACTTTCTGGTCACCACAATACAGTTACAAAATTGACATCTAAGCACTACACTGTATCGCAAATCCATACACATACTTACATGCCTCCAGTTTTCACCCTGAACACACCACCAGATCCATAGTCTACAGCCAAGCCCTCCGATACAATCACATTTGCTCAGATCCACAAGACAGGGGTGACAAACTCAAAGAATTACAACAAGCATTCCTCAAACTATAATACCCACCACATGAAGTAAAAAAACAAATAAACAAGGCAAGAGGTATACCCAGGACTGATCTATTACAGAACAAAACTGAAGAGGGAAAACGACAGAATCCCATTAGTGGTCACATACATCTCCCAACTGGGACCACTCAGGCACATCATCAATGAACTACAACACATTCTGGACAATAATGCCGCTTTTTCAAGGGCTCTTGGTGGCAGATCTTTACTTGTCTACAGACATCCTCCAAATCTCAAACAAGAAGACCCCAAACCCACAGGAAGACACATGACACAGATGGGGACACAGGTACTAAACCTTGCTGCAAACCAAGATGCCAACTCTGCCAGCACATTTATCCAGTAAATGTCATCACAAGACCTAATGGCATCACCCACAATATTAGGGGGATCTTCATGTGCTCATCCTCTAATGTGATTTATGCCATACTATGTCATCAATGCCCATCAGCACTCAACATTGGGCAAACAGGCCAGTCCCTGCGCCAGAGGATAAATGGACATAAATCAGGAATGAGAATATATAAAAACTGGTGGCTGAACATTTCAATCTCCCTGGGCATTCTATCTGAGACCTCAGAACAGCAGTCCTTGAACAAAAGAACTACAAAGGTAGATTGGAAAGAGAAACAGCAGAATTGGAATTCATCCACAAACTCAGACCCTCAGCAATGGATTGAACAGGCACAATGGCTTCCTGGCTCACTACACACATTTCAACACTATCAGACCCTATCCTCATGGGGGCATCCTACACCCATCTATTCTCCCCACCTACAGGCTAGTTTCCAAGGCCAAATTGGTCTTGCCATCTCATTTCCAAACCCAATGGCTATGTCTTTGTCCACAAACGACCGTTAAAACTGGACTTGCCACTTCATTTCCATAAACAAAGGATAAACAAAGGAAACAAACAGAACTATAACAATGTGAAAGCAAAATCTTAAATAAAACAGCCTCAAAGTTAGTCCAAACCTCAGAAATGATGATCCTGCACTTTGGTGGAGATTTCACAGATGTATGAATTAGATTTTCCACATAGAGACATACACATGGCCACATCATGATCCAGGAAAGCTCATTCTAATGTGCTTATTGATTAGAACACATGTAAAAAGATTTATACTAAACATGGATGTGAACTCTGGCACACTTTTGTTTCAGGAACTACTTGCATAACCTGCACTAATAGTTATAGCTTCAAAAAATTGAAAGAAGAAATCCAGTCTTTGCAAAAGAAATATTTACATGATCTTTTTCCTTGAACCACTAAATGTACAATTGGCTCCAATATTATGATTTGTATATTTATCATATCCAACATAACTTTGATTTCTGATCATGCTAAAGATGCCCATTTCTATGTTTGACTGATACAACTTTCAGTTCAAGTCATCTCTTTTCCTCCTCCATTTGTGTGCAGCATAAAAGCATCTCCATAAATGCCTGGCACATTTTGTGTAAAAAGCAACTTTTTGCATCTGTACTGCACTGAATGCTTTCCCCATTTCTTCTGACTCCTATATCAGAAGAGGAAGAGTGGATTGTTAGGCTCATTATCAAACCAAGTTGATTTTTAAAGACATATCTAATATCAGTTATTTACTGAACAGATCAAATCCATATAGAATCATAGAGGTGGAAGTCCCTGCCACTGCAAGAATCCACTGCTAAAACAACTCTGATATATACGCCCCTAAATATATAATATACAAGACGGGTTGGTCTGTTCTGTCAAAATTTAGAAGTTTTGGTTCAGTATGTATAATTAATGATAAAGTAAGGTGAACACTTCACTGTCCTTGCCTTTATACTGTATCATGATGATTTGCAATTATGCATTTTAATTGTGGTTTTATAACTATCATGATAGTTTGGCTGAGATAATAACAGCTAATACAATGATGACAAACAACTCCTGAAGTAGATTATTCTATTTATTGTGAGGCTCAGGAGATACTGCCATATTGGCTGCTTACTGCAAAAGTGCACTATGGGTTGGTAGAAAAGACAAATCCACATAAAGTGTACCAAAGTATACTTCACTTATCACTGTCCAGAACAGGAAGATAAAGCAGAGAATGACATTATCATCAAAATGATAGTCTCTTAGGGAGCAGCCATCTTGCCTTGCCAAGTCATGATCTAGCCAAGCAGCAGAGCATAAAAAACAAGACAGCAAACAAACACAGAAAACAGGAGCTTGCTTCTGCCCCAAGCATCCTTCCAATGTACAGATAAGCAGCCACGAAGGGAGAAATTGAGTCCTCCTCTCTACCAAGCCAGAATGCATCTTCATAATAAGTAATCAATGTGGCATTCTCAGGGCTAGTGAGAGGGGAAATCCACACAAAGTGGACATACCCAAGCCTCCCCACACAAAGGATGAGTGTGGCTCTGTTTACAGCTAGATCACCTTCTGGAGCACCTTCCTAGAAAATGTAGCATTAGCTGGTCTGGACTTTTCAATCTTGCAATGTTAAATGAAGGCATAAGGAATGCTCTAGGTGGCTGCTTTGCAGATATCAATAAGATGGGCATTGGAAGAAAAGGCCACTGAAATGGTAGTGGTCTATGTTGAATGAGCAATGATGTTTGCTACGTGGAAAACCTTCACTAGATAATAGGTCCTGGCTATACAGGCTTTGATCCATCTGACAACAGTCAGTCTTGAAGCCTTCCTTCCTGGGGAAGGAAGGCTAAAGGAAACAAAAAGCAAATCAGTTACTCTAAAGGGCCTAGTTTTGGCAACATAGATCTTATGCTCCACCTTACATCCAATGTGTACCATCATTTTTCCTCGTGGGATGGTTTGGGGAAGAAGGCTGGTAAAATGATCTCCTGTGAAACATGAAAATGAGACAGCACCTTGGAAGGAAGGAAGGATCCAAGTGAAGGGTCACACAGCGTTAAAGGAAAAATGTGATCCCTGACAGACAAATCTGAGTTCAGAAACTGGGCGTAAGATCTTGCCAGTTTGGGATTGGACCAGGAAGCAAACATATCTACTGACATCATGCCAAATCGTATTTGGATAATATGAAACAGTGCTGACTGTAAGGTCCATTGCCCTGGAAGTGTATACCTGCTGAAAAAAAATTGGCCCTAAGAGCAGAGATGCCTAGTACAACCTGTGTTGTAACAGAGAACTGCCTCCTCCACCCAGTGGAAAAGTAGGGCTGCCTCCCTGCAAGGTGACCTGAACTGAGAGCCATCTGGTTTTGTTATCTAGGAATAGAAGACATGTTGTCTGTTAGGTCCAGAATTTGTTTCACCCAGAGGATGGGGCAAAGTGGAGCAGGGCTAGATGAATCACATGAAGTTCCATCAAACTGATGCTGTGAAGCAACTCTCAAGACCTCCAGAAGCCCTACACCATTTTGCCCTTGCAATAAGCCCTTTAGCCCTCAAGGCTGGCATCAATAGTTACACAAACTCAGTAGGGATCAGAAAATGAACTTCTCTGGAGACTGGCTTTCCTGGACCACCATCTGAGAGAGTGTGACTTGAGGAAAGAGAGCACGAGATGTGTGCACTGGACTATGTGCAGCTGATAGGGATGAAGGAACATCTCAAGTGGCCTGGCTAGAAAACAATGCCAGGCCATTATTTGACTGGCACAAATCATGAGACTGAAGTGGCAAATAAAGCCTCTTTCAGCAGATTCTGCACCCTCTCTCCTGAGAGGAACACCATTTCCCATCTGATGGTGTTTAAAGTAGCTAGGTAGGGGAGAATCTCAGACAGATTGAAATGACTTTTTCTGATGTTTACCAACCCTCACATGTTTGTAGGCATGTAAGGGTTGATTGAAAATTGCAGAGAGTTTGCTGAGAAGTAAGTCTAAATAGGTGTACAGATGTATTTTCTGTAATCTTAAATGAGCAACCAGTGTCGGTGTGTGGATGATGGGTGTCCACACACTGACAACCAGCACTACCACCAGCTCTGTGAACACCCTGCAGGCTGGGGACAGTTTGAAGGACATTGAACAAAATTGAAATGTGTAGCTTCCAAAGGTGAATTTGTGGACATGTAAGCTTTTTATAGGCCTGTGGAGACAAGAAAGTTGCTCTTCTGCTGAGCCTCTCATACAGAGAGGGGAATCTTTATTTTGAAACACTTGATAGTAAGGAAACTGTGAATGTTGTATCCAAAATAGAACAGACTCCACCTTTGCTTGGACACCATGAAGGACATGGAGTAAATCTCTGAAAAGTGCTCATGAATGGGAATCTCCTCCTCCAGTGGTCACAAGCTGGTTTATTTTCTGGGCTATAGAGTCTTTCTTGGAATGTGCCTTTGGAGCCGGGGAAGGCAGAAATCTAGTCTTGAGTGGGCCGGAAACTCCAGACGATAACCTCTGCAGAAAGTGCTAGCACTTAGTTTTAAGTAGTAGTGCAAGCCCAAATCTCCCATCCAGGTGGGGCTGAAGAGTCAGTATTACTGACTCTCTCTTCCATGAGGTGGCTGGAAGTCTTCTCTCCTTGGAGGGTTAGTGTTTGGAAAGGAGGGCTGTTGATGGGAAGGGAACCAGGATCTTGACCAAAATAGCCGAATAGGCAAAAGGATAAATTAGAAGTTGGGAGCTTGTATTGTTCCTTTTCCAGTTTTTAAAAATACAGTGGGCCTCCACAGATTCAACTGCCTGCGGATCGCCACCTCATATTATTCAATGATGGCATGTGCACACAGATGAGGACATGGACATGTTGCCACCCATTAAATAATATGGGGTGCGACTGTGTGTTTTTTCCCCTCATGAACAGATTCAGAGTCTGACCACTCTCCTTCCTCCTTGTCTGCAGTCTGATCTTGGAGGGCATCATTTGGAATACCAACCCCTTTTAATAGAATCTAAATTGGAATCCTGCTTGGATAAGTTAGAAGAGGGGAGGAAACCTTTTTCTTGGGGCAGGTCCCTAAGAAGAGGGCTGGTTGGATAAGTAGAATCCAAAACTGTACACATCTGAGGCATCTGTGTGTGGCAATGTCCTGCCTGCCCTCCCATATACCCTGATCTGGGAGCATAGGCACTAGGTGCCTGAGCAGAACTTCCCATTTGCAAGTGGTGGGTAGTAACTTCATGAGATACTCATTGTTAAATTTGGGAGGAGACCCTCCATCACTCAAGTTACAAAGGAGATACTTGATTACAGAGGCCTGTGGATAGAAAGGGCCTTAGCTGAACTGGGAAGTGTGTAGAAGGAGGGTTGTAGAAGTACTGCAGCTGATAAGAGAGATTCCAACTAGGGATGCTGAAAATCAGGGCACTCAAAATGGTGCCCACTCCTGCAGTCAAAATGACTCAAATGGGAGGAGCAGGCCGCATGGTGCTCTAAAACCTCCTGTTTAAGGTGGCAGCAGCTGCCATTTTCTTCTGAAAGGCCATGGAAAAAATGTGAATCTGAAAGCTGTTGGGAAAACAGAAAGCCCTGAAGAAACAAGGCAAAAGAGTTTCACTGCAGAAACATGCCCCCCGCCCTTGCTTACTGTAATCCATTACTTTTTCCTAAAAGTGGACTTGCCTATAAAACCCTGGAAGGGGGCTCTAGAAATGCTATCTGGGGAGTCTCCTTTGCTCCCACTACCCTCCTCACAAGCTTCACAGTCCCTGAGTGAAGCCTGTGGTCTCTTGGCACTCCACCTTGGGAACAGTGGCAGCCCTAAGTGGAGGTGAATTTGCCACATCTACTTGAAGCACCTGTTGATTCTGCATCAGTGACAGATGGACTTTCTGTGACTCTGGTCTTTTGACATGATCAGAGCGGGCAGAAGAATGACAGCAGGAGGGTTGGAGGTGTGTGTGTGTTTTGTGCATGGAAGAATCAGGCTTTTCCCTCACCAGAGACATCAGAGCTGGAAAAGAGGTGACATGAAAGAGGAAAGAAATGAATTTTTAAAAATATAATAGGTAAAAGGATGTTAAAGGGAAAAAGAAAGAGGAGTGAAAAATGGAAAGGCTAAGACAATGACAACAATAAATGGGGAGTTGCAAAATGAAGCTCTGCGCTAGGCAAAGGCAGGGAAAGAATTGACAAGGCAAAGTGGCTGTTCCTCAAGAAATGATCAATTTGGTGATTGCATCATCTGCTTTCTTTGCTTGTCCTGGGCACTGATATGGTAAAACCCACCTTGTGTGGGCTCCTCCTCTCATCAACCCAGAGTATCATGGATTTTGATGTTTATCTCGATCTATCACCATGGGGTTACTATCCCTATCAAAATCCTGAAGTCATTTTATTATTCCTTTTTTCAGCTCAATACATAGATCTGGCTTTGCAATTTTGTATTGTTGATGGCATAGTTTAGTTTCAACTAACAGTCTTTCTCTTTGGAATATCCACTATGTAACGTGCTGGTCTATGGCTGTAATAAAGATGAACTGTGTAATTCCCCCCCCCCCCAGTTCATCTTCCTTGGAAGATAAAGCAGCCATACAGCAGCCAAAGCAGATGTTTGATAGCCAGCCAAGTCCTCCTCCAGATCCATGGGGTTTACAACAGAAAGAGGAGTTGGACAAAAAAGATCCAAGCCCTGAGTAAAGGTGAAGGAATGGCATCTGGCACAAGCCTTCCCCCACCAATAGAGTGAAAGCCTATGCCCACACAGTTGTGAAACACTCTTGAAATACCGTCTGGTTTTATAAGCTTGTAGCTTCCTTCAGTCAAATTACTGGAAGCAAACTTTCAGTTCACCTCTCAAAGTAACTCACCTACTATGAGTACTTGCTCCAAGACCTCTTTACTGACTCTGCTACCACAACTGTTCTGACTGTGCTCTAATTTATGGCTTCTCTGACCCTGGACTGTTTAGCATGGATACCTGTTGTTGCTACAGCTTCTGGACTTTGGGCATTCTGAATTCTGGTTCAGCGTGAGTGTGGGACATACTGATACCTTAAAACATAAATAGAAAAAAACAACAGAATTGCCTTCTCTTTCTTCATCTTTCAATATAGCAACATGATTGTGGTTTTTCCTTAGTTCCATAATCACTGCCATTTTTACACTCTTATCTCATGTTTTTCTGATTTTTTTCCTTCAATAAATAATGTAGTTTTTAACTTCATCCAAATTTACTTTTGTCTACCAATACTTCTACTTCTCAGCTCTTCAGCTTTTAATTAGCTTGTCCTTTTTAGTATGTTGTATTAAATACTTTGTTCTTTTCTTTTTCCCCTGTTTACATCACAGATATTGTCTTGTCTTCAAACTGTCTCATCTGCTTCTCTCTATGCTTAGAATATTCTTCTCTTTAAAGTTCATTATACTATTCTCTTGTACTTCAGAAAAAAATCTATCACTTTTTACTTAAGTACTCACCAGATTTAATTATATTAAAAATCATTTGCAGTTGTGACTGTATGCATTCACTAAGGCTTTTAATTAACTTTTTTTGCTTTCCCTTTTCGCTTGTGCAATTGCTACTTAGACTGAAAGTTTTCAAGAATTTAAGACATTACAAGTGGCTTAATATAGTGAGAATTACATACTGTATTACGACTTCTCTGGCTATCAAGGCAAGCCACAGGGAGAACTATTACTTGTTCACATTATCTCTAGATATCAAATTCTCCTAAGATAGTTTCACACAAAATGTATTTCTCATTGTCTGAAGTCATGCACATATCAAGACAAGTGTAACATCCTGCTCGTACTCCAACACCAAAACTTGACTCAGATTATTGGAAAAAGTAGTTGCTAAAATGTAAAAAATGCTGTCATACAGTTGGCACTTGGTATCTGCTGGAGTTTGGTTCCAGGATACCTGGGGATACCAACATTGTGGGTGATCAAGTCTCATTATATAAAGTGACATAGTATGATCGTGCCCTTTATATAAAATGAGGGGCAAAATCAAGGTTAGCTTTTTGGATTCTTTGGGTGTGTGTGTGTAATATTTTTGAAGCCACGGATGGTGGGATCTGTGAATGCATAAACTATGAATATGGAAGGTCAACTGTACTTAACTTAGTAGAAAGAGGCAGTTGATGACTGATTGGTTCATATTTCTCCACAGTTTGTTTGTTTTTAATCTAAAGAAAAATATTAAGTGCTAGAAAAATCCAACTACTAGCTAAAGTAGCTAAAGGGAAATTACTGAATCAGTATGATTTATAATAATGTTGACTTACCATTCAGCAATTTACTTACTGGGTCTACTTGAGTTGGGACACACAATTACATTTAGGCCTAAAATCACTATTACTGGAATTATCTTAATGAGGCCAAATTCAAAGCCACAAAGAACTGTACAAGCGTTTGGCTTCTTCAAAATGCATGCACACTATTTTTGACCTTTGAATTGATCTAAAGGCAAATTCAGACAGATTTGAAAAGTCCCAGGTTTTGTTCCTGTTCTTTCTGATTTTACACTGGGTCAAAATAAACTGATGTGGGGTATAAAAAGTCTCTGGTTCTATTGCGAGCTGCTAGAAAATATTCTGGGATAAACAAATTGTATGTGGATCTACAAAATAAAACCAGACAGAACTGGAATAAAATCTGGGACTTGGTGGTATTTTTAATCAGTCTGGATGTGCCCTAGGTAAAGTTAATGCAGGGATTTTTAGCATTTGTCTCTGAAGCAGCATGGCTTTTTTTTGCTTCTTCTAGTGGTAACTTAGAAATGCAGGAAACACAAGGGAAGAATAGAATCATATTTGAAGTACCATCCATCAGAGAGCAGAAGGATGGGATGGCAATTCAAATATTGTGGATAATTTGAATTCTCCCATGTAGCTCCTCAATTAGCAAAACAGTGTGATTAAGATGACTTTTAATTCCTCTTCCAGGCCTTTGAGTACCTCAGCACAGAGTATTGGTCTCCTCCTCCTTCAAAGCATTGCATATTTTTAATTTTTTTTTATAAATTTTATTTAAATATTTCTATAAAAATACATCAAAGAAGACACAGAAAAAAAGAAAACGAAAAAGAGAAATAAAGAAAAACAAACATAAAATAGACAATTATCGAATACTTCTATACATAATACACGACTTCCTAGGTTTCGACTCAGTGAACCAAAAGTAAGCTTCCAGAACTCATCTCGGTCAATTATGACAAATAAGATACACACCCAAAAAAACAAACAAACAACAACAACAAAAAACAAAATATAAAACCTGTTAAAGAATGCCTTCCACATCTCATCCCTTCGTTTCTTTACAAGGAGGAGGGTGATCTTTTGTTTTATAATATACACTCCCTTATGAACTTCTTGTTCTAACAAGGAAGAAATGAAATTTCTTAAATTTTTTTTAAATAAGTTCCAAGAGAGGTTTTCCAATCTAAATCTCCACCAGTAGTTCCTTATATTCACTGTTTGCTAAATACCTTTTCAATGGGACCCATATTTTCTTTTGTTTTTCCCATGAGTGCCCTCTTAAAATCATTGTTAATTTGTCCATGGACACATTTTCTATTAATTTATAAATCCAATCCCTCACTGTTGGTATATCTTTACATCTCCATTTCCCGGCATACGTCATCCTGGCTGTGGTGGTTATATAAAATATAAGTTTACCAAATTCTGTTTCTAGTTTCTTGTCTTCAACCATACTTAACAGATAGAATTTGGGGTCTGGCTTACTTTGAATAGGAAGTATCTGCCTAACTTGCTCATTTATCTTTTGCCAATATTTCTTGGCCTTCTTACAGTTCCACCAAGCGTGTATGAAACTGCCCTCTTCCTTTACGCATTTCCAACATTTGTTATTAACACCTTTATAAATTTTAGCTAGTTTAACTGGGGTCAAATACCATCTGAGATACATTTTATGCAAGTTTTCCCTGAGGTCGTAACTAAGGGAGTATTTAAGTCTATAAACCCAAGATTTTTCCCATTGCTCAAGCGGGATCGTTTCTTTTAAGTCTAAGGCCCATCTAATCATGTAATCTTTAATAGCTTCATCTTCAAGACTCAGCTTTAATAACAAGTGATAGAATTCAGAAATTCTGGTTCTCTTCTTATCCTTTAAGATATTTTCAAAATCTTCATTTCCTTTTCCAACCCCTCTCATACGGCGATCTTTTATAAACCTATCATGTAGTTGCATATAAAGAAACCATCCACAGTTATACCCTTTATTAATTAATTCCTCTCTTGTGTTTAACTCAATCTGATCTATTCCCCGTAAATTATGTGTTATCTCCTCATATGTTACCCAATGATCGTCACTTAGTTTCTCTCTCCATGAAAACGCTTCATTTATCGAAACCCATAAGGGGATTTTCCTACACAGCGTATTCTTATATTTATCCCAAACTTTAATCACGGCTCTGCGAATGAAATGATTTTCAAATTCTTTATGTGCCTTGCATTTGTCATAAAACAAATATCCATGTAGACTGAATCTCACATCTGTCCTTTCCAGCAATATCGCATCTGTATTTTTCAAGTGAAGCCAATCAGTCAGCCAAATAAAACAACATGCATGATAATAGATCTCCAAATTAGGGATTGCTAGACCGCCCCTTTCAATCCTATCTTGTAGGATTTTCATCTTCACTCTGGGTCTTTTGCTGCCCCACAAAAACTTGGAGAGGTCTCGATTCCATTCTTTGAATGGAGCTCTATTATGTATTATGGGTAAATTTTGGAACAAGAAGAGCATCTTAGGAAGGATACTCATCTTGATTGCCAAAATCTTGCCCAGCCATGATAGTCTTAAATTAGAATACTTTTTCATTTCCTTTTTAATATCTGCCCATTTCTTTTGATAATTATTCTTGAATAAGTTTACATTTTTAGAGGTCACCACAATTCCCAGATATTTAAACTCTTTCTTAATTTGAAAGCCTGTTTCTGCCTTTAAATTTAGTTTTTCAGCCTCCGTTAGATTCAGGGGTAAAATTCCTGTGTTATTTGTATTTATCTTTAAACCAGAGACCTTGGCAAAAGAGTCCAATTCGTCCAGTACTAATGCTATCCTCTTGGGGTTAGAAATGGTCAGTAGTAAATCATCTGCGTAGGCTTTCAACTTTATTTGCTGCCCTTTTATCCTTACTCCTTCTATTCCCACGTTTTCTCTAATATTATGATTAAAGATCTCTAGAACTACCAGGAATAATAGTGGAGACAGTGGGCACCCTTGCCTTGTCCCCTTCTGCACCTGGAACGGTTTTGTTTTATCCGAGTTCACCACTATTCTGGCAGATTGTCTGTTGTAAATTGCCTCTATCCAACAAATGAACCTAGGACCAGCATTTAGTTTCTTCAAACATTCTATCATGAATTCCCAGATCACGCTATCAAAAGCTTTATGGAAATCTAAAAAGATTACAGCTAATTTTCTATTAATATCTTTTTCATGGAATTTAATAGCGTCTAGTAGATATCTGATATTATCTTTAACACAGCGACTCGGTAAAAAACCATTCTGATCCTTCGCAACCCATTCACTTAAGATTTTCCTTAAACGTTCTGCCAGGATAGTGGCGAAAATTTTATAGTCTACATTCAGGATCGAGATGGGACAATAATTTTGAACATCAGATGAGTCTACGCCTTCTTTTGGGATTAAACTCACATTTGCTTCCGCCCATGTATCTGGCTCCCCCGAGATTTCAATACTTTGAAACACTTCCAATAAGGGCAGTCATACCGTATTTTTCGGCATATAAGACGCACCCAATTTTAAAGGAGGAAAATCTAGAAAAAAAAAGATTCTTAACCAAATACTGTAGTAAAATATTTTATATCAACTGTATAAAGTTAACAGCAGTTTAAGAACAATTTTAAGTTGTAAATGTAAGTTTAAGCCAGCAGCAGGGCCAGGTATTGCACAAATTCCCTGCCCAACTTTCTTGCAAGTCTCCTGTCGTCTTATGGTGACTCCATGAATTTCTTAGGGATTTCTTAGGCAAGGAAGACTCGAGAAGTGGTTTTGCCAGTTCCTTCCTCTGAAATACAGCCTGCAGCACCTGGGATTCTTTGGCAGTCTCTCATCCAAGGACTATCCAGGGCTGACCCTGCTTAGCTTCCAAGATCAGATGGACTGGTACCTTTGGAGTTTTTAGGCCATTGGCTTATGGAGTAATTTATGGCTTATTTTGACCCTACCATGAGGGTTTTCTTGGCAGATTTCTTCAAGGTTTTTTTTTGCCATTTCTATCCTCTGAGGCTGAGAGAGTGTGATTTGGCCAGAGTAATCCAGTGCCTTGGAGTAATTTCTGGCTCATTTTGACACTACCATGAGGGTTTTCTTGGCAGATTTCTTCAGAGGAGGGAGTTTGCAATTTCCACCCTCTGAGGCTGAGACAGTGTAACTTGTCCAGGGTACTAATCCAGTGCCTTGGAGTAATTTCTGGCTCATTTTGATCCTACCATGAGGGTTTTCCTGGCAGATTTCTTCAAGGGGGGGACTCTTTCCACCCCCGTCCTGGGTGCTCCAATGGACTCTTCCTGGGATGGGAGGATGTCCTCTGACCCCAGGAAGAGTCCATTGAAGCACCCAGGATGGGGGTGGAAAGAGGAGGAGCACATTCAACTAGCCAGGAAAAGAGGACTCTTTCCACCCCCGTCCTGGCTGCTCCAATGGGCTCTTCCTGGGATGGGAGGAGCCCACTGGAGCAGCAAGGCTGAGGTTGAAATGAGGCCTACTTTTAGCCTAGGCCTCGGCAGTTTGCCCTCAGCTTGTATATTCGGTTTATTAGGTGCAGCAACTTCCCCACCCTCGTTTTGGGGAAGAAAAAAAGCATCTTATATGCCGAAAAATACGGTAATTCTTCCTGAAAGACCTTATAGAATTCCGCGGGAAATCCATCAGGTCCCGCGGCTTTCCCTGGTTTACACTTTTTAATAGCATCTTGGACTTCTTGTAACGTAAAGGTTTTATTCAGGCTCTGTCTTTGCATTGCATATTTTAATGAAAAGCATTGCATATTTTTAATGAAAGGAGACAGGAATGGATGATACATCTTAAAGAAAGGATCGTTCAGTCCTCCATCTGAAGAGCCTCAATTACAAGCATTACCTTCTACTCACCATTACTCTTTTGAAACATTTCATTGTTCCTTGCTGCTTTTCCCTGAGTGTATCCGATCCTTTTTTCTTGCTCTTTCCCCAACTTTTTTCTTCTAATCACCTAGCGACATGTTCACTGTAATAGTTGGGTAGCAAAACCAAATGACTACATTGACACCTGAACTAAAATGTTATCCCCACTGATAAACTAGCAGAGTTACATATCCTCTCCACTTCTCTCCACTCACAAACACTGCAAAATCCCAAAGTCCCTTCCATTCAAGTGAAAGTGAACATTTCAATAGCTGTGCCATTAATCAGCAAGAGAAAACCAATTGTTGACTGAGGTGAAAGGGAGATCACACACACACATACACACTAGGAAAAGGTCACAGGGAAGCTTTAGGTTGTTGAATAGTGAGTGGTAGAGTTGTGGAAGGTAAGGAGAAAGAAGATGTAGTAGTGATGGATCAGCTACTGAGGTGTATAAAAGGATTAGGGCTCAAATATGGAAATATTGGGTGGGGCAGAGGGGGGAAAAGCTTCTGACAGGTTAGAATCGCATTGACAGAGAAGGAGGCATGAAGCAGCAGAGAGAAGGGGTGGAGAGAAAAGTAGGTTAATTTTTTTTAAAGAATAGTTAACTACTTCCCCTAAGGTTGTGTTCTTTCATAGGGAATTACGTCATTATGGAGGCAGAAGCTGTGAAAAGGTGTGGGTATCTGTTTTAAGTGATTTGAAGAGATCAAAAGAACAATTAGAAAAACAATGAAAACATTTTTGCCCTAACCTTTTAGTCAGCCGGAAGGGTATGAGTGAGCAATGTTGATAGTAAAATAACTACGGTAACTCTGAGGAAGGTAGGTAGATGAAGACAAGTTCTTGTATATCCACACCTGCTTCTCAAGCAGAAGTTTAACCTGGACATGTATCCCAGTGCTCTGGCATGTATAACAGAATGTGTACAGTCCTACACTGCTAAGGTATGTTTAACTGGCAGCTGTACTATGTCTAAAACCCTAGTCTGTAGGGTTCTGAACTAGCACAGAGCTTTAAGCAAATCCGCTTATATCAGGCTGATCTCTGCAGTTTTGTGAAAGGCAACATGGGGTTTGGAACCAGTACACTTGTTGCTGTTGTGTGCCTTCAAGTCATGTTTGACTTATGCTGACCTTAAGGCAAACAGTATTTTCTTGGCAAGATTTGTTCAGAGGGGTTTTTGCCTTTGTCCTCCTCTGAGGCTGTGAGACTGTGACTTGCCCAAGGTCACCCAGTGAGCTTCTACTGCTGAAGGGGGATTTGAACTCTGGTCTCCAGAGTCATAATCCATTGCTCAAGTCACTACACTATGCTGGTTCTCGCAACCAAAATATAAACTTTGCCAAGTGAACACAGGGATGAATACTTTTCCTTTTAAGTTTTAGTTCATTTCCAGTTGGATAATTTCTCAAGTGTAAACTACATTAACACCTACCAACCACAATGCCAATTCTTATACTGATATTCACTGATCTCAACAGAGGACTAGTGAGTTAGCAGGCTCAGCATGGCTACAAAATAGCACAAATGATAGATCCAAGGATTATTGTAGTTCCTATGCAATGCCATATCCTTTTGCCTGCAATACTGGGTTTGTGGGTTTTTTTTTTGTATTCCTGTTTTTGCAATGATATACAGTAACCCCTCCCAATTTGTGGAGGTCTGTTCCAGACCCGCCCCCCCCCCCATGAAAATGGCAACTCACAAATATTTGAGTCCATTGAAAATAATGGCACACACGCGGGGCCGTGTACTGCTGCATGCTGCCATTTTGTCCCTCCCTGGAAAAGCGAGACCACGGACTTCAAGTCCACGAATAGGGAGGGGTGACTGTAGATCTTTTTATCTGTAATGCTTGTAATGCTGAACAGTTTGATGATATGCCCCAATGACAGCTGGTGGGCAGTTCCAAGAGACCTATCCATTGTTGTGCAGGAGAGTTTTGAAGAGTTTTCAAAATACAGTTCTCTTTTGTTCTACTCTTTGTTTCTCTAGCTGGTTTGTGGATGTTAATGTTACCCTCATTCCTAAATTGCACAACCTAGAAGTGGCATTTGGATGCAGATGGCAGTAACGATGCCTGCCCTATTGCTATTGAGAATTTACATAAACAGTAAACAAAATTCAGTTTGCTTAGACTAATCAAGCAATTTTACTTGATGATGAAAAAGTACATAGCAGAATGGGATGTTAATTTCATAGTGGCTCAGCACAGTATTTAATATTCAGACTGAGCATGTATAACTCAAAATTAAGGCCAAATTAGGTATAATTAGACAAAAGTTGGGGAACAGTTGGCAAAGTGATCATTTATTGTTGTTAACTATCCCCACTGAAACTACAGGAGGACTGATTCTTATTGGGATGACAGAGGGGTAAAAGCTTAAAGCATCTCCCACAGTGGAAAGGTGGGGAGCACATGCACCCCACATAATCCCACCCCTGCTTTACACTATGCTTTTACACTGGCAATTTTTAAAGTGAGCACACTAGGGTCATACATGTGCATGAATCGTGGTTGTTGTCATTACTGAGTGCTGTCAAGTTGTTTCTGAGCTATGGCAACCCTAAGGCCAACCTGTCATGGGTTTTTTCTTGGATCAGAGGAGATTTGTTGTTACCTTCCCTGAGGCTGAGAGAATGTGACTTGCTCAAGGTAATCCAGTAGGATTCCATGGCTGAGTGGGAATTCAAACCCTGTTCTTCAGAGACCTATTTTAACATTCAAACCACTACACCACAAAATTTATATTAGTTTGACCCTCACTTGGAATCATATTCAGTTTTCGTTTCAGCTGTCTGAGAACCAAAAAGTGAAGAGATTATGTCTTTTTACTGCCTTGTTTGCATTTTTTCTTGCTGTCTTGAAATATGATGAAAACAAAGCTGAATTCAGAAACAAGACCAGTAGTAGTGTAGAACCAGCAATCTTTGATAATTGCACCTGTCACTCCTAGTTGGAATCATCTTCAGAATCTCACTACAATCCAGTGTGTTTGCATGGGACCAATTCTAATCTAAAATATATCTGGATCAATTTCCTGGATGCCTTTTGGATGCTAAGAAAGAAAATACAGATGTTTAAACAAGGCAATTATTCATATTCTCACTACAATCTGGCATGCATGGGACCATCTCTAATCCAGAATTTATCCCAAATTTTCCTGGATGTCCTAAATACAGCTCTTGGTGCAGGCATTCTGCATGATGTCTGAAGAAGCTGCTTCAGCCTTTGTGCACTAAAAACTCATCCCATGTCACCTCACCTCACATTACTAAGTGAGGTGGATTAGTAATTATTGGGAAGGATTTATTTGTGTTATGAAAGCCTCAACAGGGTCTTAGATCCTGGAAACTACGGCATTTGTGTGCTCGATCCAGGGAAAATGAGAACCACAAAAAATTACATTTCGATTGAAGGATTCAGTCTGAAATAGCTGAGTGAAGATTGAACATCTTGCTACTGGCCACATTGTTCAACTGCATATGTGGGAAATGTTCTGTGATGACTACAAACCTAAGTATACCACATACGAAGAATAATCTGATAGAGATGACACTATTTTTCAGTGTTTCTGGGAAAGAAATGTGCCCGTATCCCATGTTTGTTGTGTTGTGATCTGTCATTATAATGCAGTTAATTAGATTTTAATATCAATTTGAATTTCTTCTTTTGATCCTCATAAATTGGTCTTTACAAAAGTTCTAATGTTTTTATTTAAACTGTTTTGAGTCTTTGATCTCTCTTCCCCTTCCGGCTCTGTTATTCCCAATTCATTTGGAGGTATGTGTATTGCCTAGGTAGTCTCAGGGTACATCTACACTTTAGAAATAATGCAGTTTGACATTATTTTAACTGCCATGGCTCAATCTGACAAAATTTTGGGATTTGTAGTTTTGTGAGGCACCAGTACTCTTTGGCAGGGAAAGCTAAAGACCTTCTACACTACAGACTCCAAGATTCCATAAGATGGAGCTACAGCAATTAAAGTGGTGTCAAACTTAATTAATTCTACAGTGTAGAGGCACCTTCAGAGCGATCACAGCTGTTTAGATGGTTTGAAGGGAGGGAAGGGGAATGGAAAATCAAACCTTTTTAGAGCAATGTCTCTTCTGCGAGATATGGAAAGATGGGTTTGTGGCATTTTGATAGGAATTTTAAGTTGGAACATGGACCTTGGTCTTGTTTCTTACCCGCCCCACATCTACTGGCCATAATGGAGTCTCTGAAACATGGAACGCTAACAGTACTGAACGGACACACTGTTACTGCTCAAGAAATTAGATTGGAAGGGTAGGGGGAAGAAATGTACAAAAATTATAGGTTGAATTTTTTTGTCCTTGGAGGAGAAAAAGGTAAAAATGAAGCTAACAGTAGATAGATAGATAGATAGATATATTTGTTGTTTATTTCTTTAAAAAATATTCTACCTTATAAGCAACACGGGCTGGGCATTTCTTCCCTAACCCCAGGGGTGGAGACATATGTCTCAGCATCTCATACATGTCCATGAAAGTCATCCGGCCCCTGGGAGCAAAAAATTAAAAAAAAAACAACACCAAAAAAATAATAATAATAATTTAAAAAGAAAAAATACACGGAAAAATAGGAGAGAGAGAGATGCAAAGAAGAGAAAAAAGTTGGAAATCAATTGGAAAAGGAAAAAAATGGAAGATAAAAATGTAAAGATTATTGTGCTGCTTGTCAGCAAAGACTCTGAATATGCTTGGTCTTCGTGGATGACTGAGAGCAGAGGGATAGTTCCTTAAACTGTGTCTGTGACCCAGCAAAATGCATAAGCACATACTCAAGACTTTCAGAGTTAATGTTTCCACCACAAGAGGGAACAATTTAACTTAAATATGTGCCCCACTGTTTCACTCTGTCTATGAGATTTATATAATGCAGACCAAAATCCCCATGGGCTTATCAGGCTAAGGATTGAAGAGTCAGGTCCACTTCATAATGAAGAACCATAGAAAAGGGAGAGAAGGAGAAAGAGAAAGACAGATTGAGATGAGGAAGCCCCTCTTTGCCAATGTGGGAGGAGGGAGACTATAGGGAGAGAAGGTGGAGGGAAAGGGAGGGTGGAAAGAAACAGGGGAAGGAAGGAAAGGAGAAATGGCAGAGGTGTCAATGGAGTCTCTGTCCTCCCCAGATGAAGTATTAATGTGCAGTGGGTGGCGGAGGTGGGTATAGAGAGACTCATAGAACCCTCCAGGCCTAGCTCCAGCTAACAGCAAGCAGAAATGGTTCAAGATAACTGGTATGCTCCATGCGTTACTGGTCTGGGTGGCAGCATCATTTCACGCATTCTGTTGGCTAATTACATTACTAAATTACTCTTCCAAGTGCAATATATAGATAGGTATGTGAACAGATACAGATATATATATATATATGAAATATATATATTAAAGAAACCATAAGCAACATTCATTCCGTTGATGCTAGCAGGTTTTAGTGTAAGTCAAACCTTGCAAGCAACCCTATGAGGGCATTTCTTGCCTAAGCCCAGGGGGGGAGATATTACACGTAATAAACTGTACATATCCTTATAATGAATTCGGCCACTGCAAGAAGAATACATGGGGGTTAGTGCAGACGCTACAGGGCAAGAGAAACACATATACTGTCATGTACACACAGAACATAGCAGGACTGCTGGCTAGAGAGAGACCTTAAGTCCAGCCATACCACCTCTCTAAGGTTATATGGAAGTACTGAAAATTCTCATGAGCTGCAGTAGGAGGAAAGGGACCACTTAGGACTTTGCACAGAGAGTTTTGCTGCAGCTTTATAGGCTTCCTTATCAGCACTGGAGGGTACGGGAAGAGGTGAGCCAGTACTCTTTACGTTAATTGATAAGGAGGAGGAGAAACCAGGCTGGGAATATAGGGTTTCATTTAACTGAGTGCCAAGCCTGAGCTGATCATTGAGACCTGGATCTTGGGCTCCAACTTGGAGAACTTTTTTTTTGTTAGCACTAGGTAATGCCGCCCATCTAAAATTCCCAACAGTCTCTTTAAACCAGCCTTTGGCCAGAGATTTGAAGATCTACACATATATTTTGGTTCCTTTCTTTTCATTCGGGCTATTAACAATTAATGTGTGCAAGAGAAACCAGTGCTCAGGTGGGGGCAGACCTGAATTCCTGCCCCTGCACAGCACCGGCTCCCTCATAGACACTCCCTCAGCTGGGCTTGGCAGGGTTTGCCAGTTAGGGCTGGCAGCGTAAACCAACACATTAAACCTGGACACAACGGGCATTCATTCTCAACAGGGCACAGGGATGACAAACAATGTCAAAAGAAAGCTGGGTAGACCTTCTGCTGGGTGCCAATTATCATATCTCTGCTGACTCTGACTACTTGCAACAGCAGAGTGCCTGGCCTTCTCCCCAGCAAACCATACACAAAAGTATAAGAATGGTATTACACACTAGAATGGAAGGCCAGACCCTAGCAGGCGCACACACACACACACACACACCCCACCACCACCTCTCTACAGGCAGAAATATAAGGAGTGTGTCATTTATTTCTAACAAAGCTACTGTGTGATTTTTGAGTACTAAACAATACATAATATCTATGGATTTTTTGCCGGCTGCAACGTAAGTACCTTAATAGCCCTTCTTTGGCTCAGTTTTTGCTAACGTGGGAGAAAGTATGAAGCAGGTTACTACCAGAGGCTTCACTGAAACCATTAACATCTGTTGCTAGCATGGTTAACCAATTTTCCTGGTACAGGGGCTAGGTAGCCCACACAATAGCTAAGGAAAATAGCAAATAATCTCTCTGTGAGCAAAGGGACAAACATCATGCCCTTTGAACAGATTGAATAATGAGTGTGTGATAGTGTGTGCGTGCATGTGTGTGGACATGACAGAATCCAGCTGCAAAAACCTAAAATTAAAAGAGGAAATGTTAACAACCAATAAACCCCCACATCAACATCTTCCATTTACTTGCTTCTAGTAAGACCCAAAGAAATTAGCCAACAGGAATGGAAATGGGAATGGCAGAGTGAGTGGCAGAGGCCACAGCTCCATAATGATTAGAGCTCAGCTTTTGGGGAGGGGGTGACTCACAATGGAGCTGCATATAAACAGAGGCAATGGCTCCAGTCTCTGGCTGCCTTGTTCTCACGGCACATCTGATAATGACTATCTATCAAGGCAGTTTCATACTTTCGCTCACTCAGAACAGACTAAATATGATCTTACTCTTTTGTGAACAGAACTGAGAAGTCTCAACTCCTTCTTGCCCCACTGCTCTAGTCCATTTCTCTCTCACAATTGGATTGTAAGCCCAGGAGTTGATACTCCTATCAGCCTGATACCCATCCAGCATGCAGGGAACAAAGAGAACCCAGGAATCTTAATTTTCACTGCTTTCTTCTTTCCAACAGCTTATCCCCAATTTTGTACTAGACTTGAGCACAGGAATCTTGGATTCCTGTCTCCTTCCCAAATTGCCAAGTTACTTCTCCCTTGTCCTTTTGGTTTGTCCCCACTCTTGGATCAATCTGATCCATTTCCCCATGCTTTTATGGGGGCCAGGACAATGGGTCTGACTTCAGTACTGGGAGAGGAAAGGTATCTGTGTCCTTACCAGGCAGCAGGGTCATACTCAGCCCATACACGTACATACTCATCCAAGTGGTGGGGCCCCAAAATGGAGGAGTCACGGGTCAGATATTCAAAATTATCCATGATGACAGCCACAAAAAGGTTCAACATCTGCAATGTCAAAGAAGCAGGGGAGACACAAACAGATAGGTTAGATAACAGAAGATTCCAATACTACCACCACCACTACTGATGAGTTGTATTGCCTCAGATGTAGGTACAGAGAAAAGAGTGACGTGGAGACAAAGTCTATGTGAGTTTAAGAAGCAAGTAAGAAGGATTAACTAATAATAGGTGATACACAACTTCACACACACACACACACACACACACACACACACACATTATATATATTAGTAAGGAAAGACATAAAAATATTTACAAACATGCAGACTGCTAAATATAACAACAGCATATTCACACCTGAAATAAGCATATAAAAAGAACAAAAAGGTTTCCATTTACTCACATATACTCTCTTACCCACACACTCCCACAATTTATCACAGGGCCAAGAAATCTGCCCATTTCAAATTATCCTCCCATGGTTGTGGCCTCTAAAATTAATGCTTGGGAGGTGCAGAGACAAATCTTTCTTGCAGATATAAGACTGCCTATTCATTAACTGAGGAGTGTCCATAATAAGAGGGAAGGCACTGTGATAGATTCAAAGCCTGAGTTTGCCTCATTTCTCTCTATGGCACAAATCAAGGCACCATATAATACCAAATGTTTTTTTCATAGTGTTGGGCCTTATATAGCTGAAGTAGCCCCATAGATGAGAAGATAAACAGATAAGAAGGTCCCAATGGCCTGTCTGGTCCAGCATTTGGTTCATACAGTACCTAGCTGGATGCCCATCAGAAGCTCACTAGCAGGACTTAAGTGCAAAATAGGGAAGTATTAGTGTGCTTAGGGGAACCCCAATGTTTGCATAACTATGGAAACATTAGAAAAAGTCTTAAAAGGAATTCCCTTCACTTTAGTATTGTGAGGACTGAGTTTGGTTAGAGGCCAGAAAATGATGGCTGACTTGGGTGGGAGTGGATGCCTTAGCATCTTTCAAAGTCAGTTAATGGATGGCACCTGAAAATGTGAGGATTCATGTCCCCCTTCTTCCTCCATCTGCTAGTTCTGTTATTGTACCCTTGATAATAATGGAAAACATTAACTGAAATTTTGTTTTCAAAAATGCTGTCCTGTGAAGGAAGCTTCACTTTAAGAAAAGATGAGCATGTCAATTTTTGCTTATTAAAACACGTTCCTTGGAAGGCCCCTCTGTTGAACCTCTTAGCATCAGCATTTGTGGTTCTCTCTATCAGTGTAGCTAAGTCCTACATTACTCCCCAGCTTCCATCCCCATTTTATTCCTCTTGAATTCTTAGACTCACCAGGAAAGAGCAAAGAAAGATGAAAGAAACAAAATAGAAGTATGCAAACTCATTGCCACACTCATTGCCTTCAACATCTGCTTTCTCATCACAGGGCTTTCCACTCAGACAGGAAAGCATGATTTCATGCCAAGCCTCACCAGTGGCACTCCTGGGAAAGGGAGAAGAAAAAGACAGTGAACACCAATCACAGCCAAGGTGGCTGTATCTCCACCTCATGAGATGATGCAATACTAGCAACCAACCAAAGGTCCACAAACCTTTGGACTCACATGGCAATGAAATAGCCATTTCCAGAATAGAACATGGATGTTCTGAAAATTACATAAAGATATCTTGATTGTGTTCCAAAAATGTAGTGAAGCATCCCCTCCCCCTTATCATCTACTCATTCCACAACTTTTAGGATAGACATAAGAAGTTGTTTACAGTGCAGTTGCTGGCTCACCATGGAAATAGAGTCAGTCTAGTTGAGGTAAAGCTGCTGCTCAACATTTAGAAGGCCATACTAACTTTCACAATGGACAGGAGCTTTGCTAGGGTAAGTGGGTTAGAGGCTAGTGATTGCAACAGGACCAAGGATACATGTCTCTCTGTGTGTATTTGTGTGTGTGTGTGTAACTACTATAAAGGCTCACCTAAAAAGAAGCATCAGGGCTTGAAAGAATGTGCGGAAATTATTGTGCTCAGTGATAGCAGGCTTGTCATCCTCAGGCATATCCTCATCAATATCAATACTAATGTTCCCAAACACCTAAAGAGAACAAAATAAAGAAGTGAAATGAACAAATATGCATTTGAATGCATTTTTTTTAAAAAATCTTTAGGAAAGAGGTTTCTCAAACCTGCTATCTAGCAATAGAAGCATTGCTAGATATCTAGCATGCAGCATTGGGTATTATGTGGCCTATTAGTATGGCTTGATGGGAATCATTTACATGTCTACATGGTAATAGGGAATACAATGGCTTGTATGATTCTAACTTTTGTGCTGAGTTGTATATCTTTGCATTTTAGAATCTTTTATAGTTCTTTCATAGCCACCTTCCCCATTCTTAATCTTCTTCTGATTTCCTGACTGCAATCCCCATTTCTATCAATGTTTGATCCTAGGTATAAGAATTATTTTACTAATTCTATTTCTTCATTGTCCCAGTTGAACTTGTAAAGATCCTTGGTGGTCATTATTTTTGTTTTCTTTATGTTCAATGTTAAGCCTGCCTTTGCACTTTCTTCTTTGATCTTCCTTAATACGTGTTCCAGGTCTGTGAGGTTTTCTGCTAGCATTATGGCATCATCTGCATATCTTAGATTGTTGATATTCCTTCCTCCTATTTTCACTCTTCCTTCTTCTGTGTCCAAGCCTACTTTTCTTATAATATGTTCTGCATACAGGTTGAACAGATAGGGTGAAAGTATGCAACCTTGTCTGACTCCTTTGCTATCTGGGAACCATTCTGTTTCTCCGTGTTCTGTTCCAACAGTAGCCTCTTGTCCTGAGTACAGGTTCCTCATCAGAACTATCAGATGTGTTGGCACTCCCATAACTTCAAGTGCATCCCATAGCCTTTCATGATCTATGCCAGGGGTAGGCAACCTTTCCCCTTTAAGGGCCGAGGGACTTCAGCTCCCAGAAGCCTCAGCCATGTTGGCCAATAGTCCCATGTTGGCCAACAGCTCCTGGGATTCTGGGAGCTGAAGTCCCTCGGCCCTTAAAGGGGAAAGGTTGCCTACCCCTGATCTATGCAGTCAAAGGCTTTGTTATAGTCTATAAAGCACATGCTGATTTTCTTTTGGAATTCCCTGGTGTGCTCTATTAGTTATTGTATATTTGCAATCTGGTCCCTCGTGCCTCTTCCTTTTCTAAACCCCTCTTGGATCTCTGGGATTTCTCTCTCCATGTATAGTTGGAGTCTATGTTGGAGAATTTTGAGCATAATTTTGCTTGCATGGGAGATCAGTGCTATGGTCCTATAGTTGCTGCAGTCTCTTGTGTCTCCCTTTTTGTGGATGGGGATGTATATTGATCACTTCCAATTTGTTGGCCATCGTTTTCTTTTCCATATCTGTTGACATATGTTGGTCAGCACTAAAGTTGACTCTGTCAATGTGGATTGCAGCAGTTCAATTGGAATATCATCTGTTCCTGGTGATTTGTTTTTCACTATTTCTCTTATTGCAGTTTCCACCTCATTTTTTAGAATTTGGGGTTCATCTTCATATGGCTCTTCACTCCATGTGTCCTTCATTTTGTCAGCTCTTTTGTATAATTCTTCTGTATATTGTATCCAATGTCTTTTTATTCCTTCCTGGTCTTGAATTATGTTATTTTTATAATTATGTTTATTTGTTATAGAGCATCCTGGTCCTTGGTTTGAATTTTCCTTTGATTTCTCGGATCTTGTGAAATAGGTCTCTTGTTCTTCCCTTTTTGTTGTGTCTTCTATTTTTCTGCATTGATCGTTGTAGTAATTTTCTTTATCTTTGTGCACATGCCATTGTACTGTTGCATTCATAATTCTTAGTTTGTTCCTATCTTCCTTTTATTTTTATTCTCTTCTTTTCTTTATTTTCTTTATGAGTAATTTGTGATATGTGCCACAGTTAGAGCCTAGTCTAGTCTTGGCCACCAGTATAGAGTTCCGCCATCTTTTACTTCTGATATAATCTATTTGATTTTTGTGTTGACCATCTGGTGATGTCCATGTGTGTAGCTTTCTTTCTAGTTTTATGAAAAATGTGTTTGCAAGAAATAGGTTGTTGACTTCACAAAAATCTATCAGATGCTCACCTGACTCATTTTTTTCCCTAATCCAAATCTACCTACTGTTTTTGATTCTTCTTCGCTTCCAATTTTTGTGTTCCAATCCCCAATTATCAGCTTGACATTCTGTGTCGGTGCAGATACAGTCATTGAATTTTTAAATTCATTGTTAGCTTAAAGCTACAATGAATAAAGAGGAACACTCTCCAAGGTTCTCTTTTTGTTCGGCTGCCTTGCATCCAGTTTAGTCTTGTAACCCCTCTCATAGTGAGCTCTCCATGGTAATGAACACCTCCAGTGTATCCTGGATTCATACAGTTTGAATATAAAATGATTGTGACCTATTCCAAAGATAGCTTCCAAAGAGCCTTCTGATGCCTCTGATCATTGTGTGATAGCGGAAGCATGCCCTCCCTCACAAGCTGCATGCAGTTTTGGTGCCAAACCCACTCAGTCAAAAAAGGGAGACAGGACACAGGATGAAGGCATAATTGTTCCCTGGATCTCTCCCTCCTTTGGAGATCCTGATGCTGTATTATACTGGAAAAACTTAACCAAGCCAACAATATTGCTATAAAAATGGATATGAAAGGTACTAAGCAGACTTTCTCCAGGCCTCACTATTGTGCAATCACAGAGACCTCGGCCATGTTGTAGGAAAGATGGCGATGATATTGACCTGTCAATGTCTCCTCCACACATGTACTATAAAGAACTGTAACAGCTTGGGGGCAGTCCTCTGCTGTACTAATCCTCACTTCACACATTACAAAAGCCCAAGCACATAACCAATGGTGTGACTGATCCTCTGTCATGCTAGAGACATTGCATCATGCATGGGAGGACCCAATATAGGATGGTGGCTTTTACTAACCTGCATTCCAATAATGGCGTAGATGAAAAAGAGCATTGCAATCAGCAGGCACACATATGGAAGGGCCTAGTGGAGGGGAAAACATGAGCATAGGTGTTGTTTTCTGTTTTGAAGCTTCATATTGTTAATGCTACCACAGTTCTTTTACTGGAAATATATCTCCTTGCATCTTACAGACTGATTGCTGTCACCAGTCCAATGAAAAGGAGTACTTGTAGGCTGCATTGCCTCTTCCCCAGTTACTGCCATATCCCAGCCTGAACACAGAAATTATGCTGTGATTCCTTCACTACCTACAAGGGTAAACCAATGGAAACCTGTGCATGAAACATGATTTGGATTCAGCACCAGGAAAGAGCTCATGTTTTTTTTTTTTAAAAATTAAAGACCACCTATCAGAAACAAAATCAAAATCCACAGTAAATTAACTACTTTTATTAGACCAAACCAAAAATAGATAATAAAGAAATAGAGATGTGATCTGATGAGGATGGATGTCTCTAGCCATTAACTCCTAAATTTTCAGTACTCCTATTAGTCCTCCCTCCCATCAATTTCAAATCCCCAATACTATCAGGCTGAATAACTCAGTACCCTTGATCATTACCTTAAAGGACTGGACAAAGGTCCAGAGTAGGATGCGGATGGTGTAGCCTTGTCGGAGCAGCTTAATGAGGCGGGCTGCTCGGAACAGCCTAAGGAAACTCAGGTTGATGAAGTTGTTCTGGGGAGACGAAAGCAAAATGGCATGAGCAGGATCAGTGTGGGGATGAAGAGACAGTGGACCCCCTGGGGAATTAGTGAGAAAACCAACCCAAGGCAACCCCCTCACCCCACAATGGTTAGTAAGATCAGTAAGCATGACTGAATAATAAAGAAAGGGAGAGGAATCACCCACATGAAGATAATTAGCATGACAAGCATGATGCTAAGGCTACCCATCCCCTTGGAAAATAATCCACTTGGGAGATCAATGATACTTTATTGATACAGGATTTTTTGTGAAATTACCCACAACCAAATGCACTGATTTGTTTTGTTTTTGTTGTTTTTTGACACAAGCAGGTAGAACATTTTTGTGTGGCCTCAAACCACACATGTTCTGCACACACAAATCTGGAGAGAAGGGAAAGCAAGACAAGGGCCAGTAAGGAAGAGAAGGACATTTGAGGAATGACTGGAGACTTGAAATTAGATGTATAACATTCTGAATTGAAAATGCATCTGGCCTTTGCATCCAACAGGTAGTGGGCCAGATCCCAAGATCTTGAAGGTATGATTGTTATCAAGTTGTTTGCAGCTAGAAGAATGATTTTTACTTCTAGCAATATAGGAAATCATATATTCTTGTTGGGTTTACCAAGATGCATTTTTATGTCTCCTTAAAGGAAAATGGCATATAAGCTTCTGGAATTGTGGGGAATAATTCATAGTGTGGTATATATTTCCTACTTAATAAGTGCTGTATGGCCAGAAGTCATAGCTATTAAAAACTGCAGATGCCCAAGTTCCTGAGGGTTGTTTGCTACAGTTTCTGAGTTATCTCATTTCAGCTAGGCCAATATAATTGTGTGCATGTATTTCTTATAACTATACCATTGAGGCCTTCTGACTCTTTCTAAAAAAACATCCTGTGAAGAAGCATAGAAAACAGTAAACAAAGATGTTCTATGTGAAACAAGGCAATCCCTGGGCAACAAGCCACTGCTGAGGAGCCAAATATTTTCTCGCACTTTGGATGTTTTCAATAACTGATTAATTTTTGCATCATGGATACTTGCTGGTTCCCAGGTTACCTACACTGGAACTAGACTGATTTCTCATTCTACATGTTCAAGTTAGTTTAAAAGGGGAAACCTGGGTAACTAACAAATCCAAAGAGTTCTCTTATCTGTCCTCACATGATCTGATTAAACATAGTTGAACACCACTGTGACTGGTGTTCTGGGGTATGTATGTAACACACACCACAGGAAATGAATGCAGCTGCACAGACATCTGCCCTGAGGGTCATGTAACTGCTTAAGCTACAGAGCCCCTCATACAGTAAACTCCCAATAAAACTGCACAAAAAAGAAAGACTCAGACACCACACATGCCAAGAGACTAGTGTGAGTGTTCAACATATATTGAACATGCAGTGCACCTTGCTCTATAATTGTAAAACAAAGACTGAGGTGTTCTCATGCAACTAAAAGATGATGGATATTATAAAACATCAGGTCTTTCAGTCAACAATCATCATGTAATAGGTTCTATTGCCTATTCCCAAAAGTATTTAGTTATAATATGTTCACTGTGTATATATGTGTGTGTGTCCCAGAAGTTATAAGCACATCCCTCTCCAACACTCCTAAAAGGCTGGCCCATATAATTGGAATTTCAGTGCACATGCATGATGGCAGTGGATGCATGATGTTACAATACTCCATTCATGCAGGATAATTATGTTACAATACTCCATTCATGCAGGACAAACAGAAAGAAGACATGCATGCAGAGGCAGAGATCCAAGGAGGGAACCACCACCCCTATTTAACTATGCCCCCTCTAGCCACTGAGAGAGGTGTAGTGTAGCATGCCATGTGTTCTCTTCAGATAGCCAGCTTCTGCTACATTCTGATGTTCATGCCTAACATTACCTTCTAAGCACATGTCTTAAGGCTACTATCCTACACACAGATTCCTTCATCCAAAAAACTTGAGGTCTTTAGTCCAAATCAATATGTATATTTCCAGGTTGCCCTTGCTTTTTGACCTTCATTGGCCATTACTTTTTCCTGATCACACTGACTGGGCCAAATCCTCTGCCAAATTCCCTTCTCTCTTGCCCACCTGGCTCCGATTTTTGTCTTTCAATCTCCTGTTTGCCCACTTCTATTCTGCCAAAAAGACAACACCAGACCTACATTCTTCTTGGCTTTTGTCTTCAACTCCATGTCTCCACATCATCCATTTCCATTGGGTTTCTGGCTTTCAGATTTCTTGATATTTTGTTCCACATTTTTACTCACTTGTGTCTCACCTGAATATGATCCTAGCACAACTGTCTGCATAATGGTTGACAATGGACCTGGAACAGAATCTGCCTCACTGTAATTTTTCCTATTGCCTTCTTTCTCCTGTCCCCCCCCCCCCGGGCCTACCCATGCCCCTAGCTCTTTTTGGAGTTTTCAGATATTGAGAAGGGAAAACTGCTTGGACAACTAAGAAGCAGTTTGTAAAAAGCCTGCTTTATGGCATCTACATTTCTCCATGCACAGATGCAGCTTTCTGCCTATCCAGGCATCCTCTTAGGTGCCCTATTCTTTCTTCTGAAGACCTCACATTAAGCTAAACAGGGCCCTCAAATGTTCCTGGTGACTTCCAGCCATGTTAGGCTATAAACACATCACTGCAACCAATCCATATCCATGATTGCTGGAGATGATGGGTATCGTAGCCTATTTTAAAGACTGGCACTACAAGGCTACAATATTCCTCAACTGCACCTTCCTATGGAGTTACTGGAGACAAAATGTCAATCTGAACAAGAGAAAACAATTAATATGAAGTGGGGCTGGGGTGGTGGTGGTTGAAAGCAGCATGTTACAATAAACAGGCATCTTTGGCTCAAAAGGTCAGATCATGCAATGTGCCAAGAAGATGCTTTTCACAACTGTAAGGCACGTAGGCTTCAGAAAGTAAACCAACCGGATCCTAGGTGCAAATGTTGAGATGGAGAGGATCAGGTCAGGGAAGGGTGGGTGTTTTAATACCATAAGTTGTGTTCCAACCAGTAAATGGAGAAAGGCAGAAGGTAGTGATTTCATTTTTGGTGATGGGAGAGGGAGCAGGGTAGGGAAGTTCGGAAGTATTCATTGGCATGGACACACAGACCAGTTCATGGATGGACAGATGGATTTTTCATAGTGCATTTTGATTGGTTGACATTTTCAGAGGGTGTTGCGCCAAAATAGAACAGTATAAAGAGACAGCATGTAAAGAAGATAAGACAAGAGACACAATCATTATATATCACACATGGCCCTTGGGAAGGAGTCACCTAGCTGACCCTCCTCCCACTTCTACCCTCTTCTCTTTTCCATCCCCACCCACTCTCTCAGCATGTTGGTCCATTCATAACTAGCATTCCAAAACCTCCTGATTAGATGTGGCTTTACTTTAAAGCTTCCAACATAAAAAAATCTGGTGCTCCTATTCTAGGAGGTGGATGCAAGAGGGAAACTGATGCACATCCTGGAATAGAGATTTCCACAAGTCAGTGGTAGAGGCATTGCTAGGAATGAAGGTTACTTACCATTACAGTTCTTCAGAACCCTTCTGGGAGATCACACCTTGGGACTGAGCACTACATTCCCTTAGGCTAAACATCTTCTACATAGCAGTTCCTGTTTGAGCAGTCCACTCTTCCCATCTTCTTTCAAGGTGGCAAGTACTCAGAATACCCCCATATTTACCAAGGTGAGGAGCTCAAAGTGTCTGGGGCATTCAGAGGAAGGGAAGGCTAAAGAAGGCCCCCTTCCAACTACTTCCCTTTCCTCTTTGAGCAGGCAAACAAGTGGCCTTCTAGTCACACTGGAAAACTTTTATCCCTGGAAAAAGACCCCACACATGCATTTTGGGGAAGGAAAATATACCCCTTTAGTAATAAAATGGGTGGCCAAGCAACCACAGGGTTGCCAAGCATGAACATGTTGTCTTATTTGTTCAGTTTCAAGGATGCATTCAGCAATCAAAAGAAAGGCATACTACTACTACTACTACTACTACTAATAATAATAATAATAGGCATTCATTTTGCTCTTTCTCCTTCAACAGATTTTCTGTGGTAAGAAAAAGTTGGTGGGGAAACATGGATTGCAACTGGATGATAAACACATCAGAATACAGCAGGGAGACTGCAACATAAGCATCAACCCTGTAAATCCCCCATCCACAGAACTATTAGCAGGTTGGGGATGATTTCTTGGAGGGAAAATGTGTGCCTGTGTGTGCCTGTGTATGTGTGAAAGAGAAAGAAAGAAAGAAAGAAAGAAAGAAAGAAAGAAAGAAAGAAAGAAAGAGATATATAGAAAGAGAAGTTTATTCACTTGCCTCATTGCTAATTAGTAAAATGAAGTATATGAATGGATCTTCCAGGTCATGTTTACATACAAAACTGACAACAGAATAACCTGAAATTGTACTGATATATATATAAAACTCAAAATTGTATTGATATATATAAATAAAATTGATATATATAATGTAAAAGAAAGGTATATGTTGTATACATATATCATTTCTTGGTATATTGTGTTTTGCCTTGGCAAGACACTTTGAAAACATCAGTCTCTGCAATCTCCTTTTGATACATTCTAAGATCATACTAAACTATTGCAGTTTTCCCTGGATAACATCTTTCTTTTTTCATTAAAATACACACAACTCTTTGAGGCCTAAATAAATGATTCATCATGCCACAATGAGAAATCTAAAAGCACTAGAGTACTTTTCACATTTGAAGAAAGAACAGGTTGTTTACCTATATCTGTGGTTCTTTGAGCGGTCATGCATGCCCTCCTACAACTTGGATTTACATCCAAATTTGTGAAGCACAGAGATCACAAGAAATAGTATATTATTGCTTTCAAACAAGAAATAAAAATGTGCACTTCTGTCCTATCAGAAAAGATAGGTATCTTGTAGCTGTTTTCTATACTTCATGAGTGTATACACAGGCACACACACACAGAGGAATTTTGTAATCGCAGGGAAATAGGCATGTATGCATCTTCTGGGAAAGACTTCTCCCCTACCCAGTGATTGACATGCTAGATTATCACATGTGGCTTTTAAAACTGCGATTTCATTGGGGGGAAGCGACATTGGCAATGCTGATCGCATGATGTTGCTTCTCACCCATAGTTGTCCTGTTCCCCAGCCGTCTCTTTTCATTCAGGGGGGAACCCATGAATGAAGTGGCAATTGCGCAATGCCACAGATGTGAAAAATTATTAGTGGGGCAGTTGTATGATTGTTAGTCATGTGGTGTCAGTATCTCCTCATCCCCCTTCCCCTCTCCCCCTTGCTGGTTTTTTAATTCCCCCCCCCTCCAGTTTTTCGTACAGTTTCTGAGCTCTACAGCTTAAATTTAAGTTTTAAAATACTTTTTAAGGCTTAAATCATGGCTGCAGAGCTCCAGAATTGCACAAAAAAGTTGCCCTCCCCCCAAAGACCCTAAAGCCATGCTGGGTAGGGCATAAAGGAGCGAAGTGGGGTAAAGGGGTGCAATGGGGACAACAGCCTTGGTTGCACAAATGAGAAGGGATGCAGTGGTGGCTGCACAGAAAGCGGTATGTTCTCATTTTAATTAATTGTGTGACTGCAGCGGGAAAGGGGGCTGGTGTGATCATCTCGGTAGTTAGGAATCTGAAGTGTTATTTGTGCATTATTTGAAATTGAAGAAGACTGTTATGGCCAAGGCTCTTTGAGAAAGATGACCACAGGGCTTTGCAGTTATCACAAGCAACTGGAAACAAAAAATTCCATTCCTGGTTATGCCACATATCTTGTGGAACCCTTTCCAGGTTTAATGCATCAGTTTCCCACATTTTATTAGTGTGATATTGCATACCAGTTCATTCATGCTGGAAGCATATTTTCTAAATGCACATTCACCACTGAAAGGGTGGATTTTTCCATCCTTCACTTCTAAAATTCTATGCATTTTGCGGGGCTCTGTTACACAGTATTTCAAGTCCCATTCAGCTCTCTTCCCTCCTCTTCCCAATGTATCACTCAGGATTAAACCACAGATAACATGGGAGATCTCTGACTGGATCATTCTATGCCTTGTTCTTTACTTCAGAGTTAAAAAAGTATGTGTGTGTGCTAAGTGTTGGGAATGCAGCATGGGGAAAGAAAAGTGAGTTATATGTAAAGATTTCCCCCAGGCACTTTCCCAGTATGAAATGATTCCATAGCTTCAATTGGGACACGCGAGGGCAGTTGGGAGTGGTATGATTGGCTTTTCCTTTTTCTCAAGTAATGCTAACAACAGCTTGGGGAGGAAGGGAATATGATTTTGAATGGGGAAACAGCATCACAAAGTGTTAACTGCTTCCTAAAATAAGAAACTCCTCCCAGCTGTTGTTTTGAAGAAAAGAAAAAGATACTGGAGGATTCATTTACGGGTCTCCCATGCCAGATATTATTCGCTTCCAAGGTGTACCTATAGTATCCCTCTTCCAGCCATTCATTACATTTTGTCGGTTGAGTATGGGTGGAAGGGAAAGAATGGGCAGTACTAATTGCATGCCAACTTATATTGGTCAATATAAGAGAGAAAAACTAATCTGCAGGGAGATGGTTATCCCAGTTACAATACTACTCAGTAGCAGCAGCAGCACAGCACACAATACAGACTGACAGTCCTTACACAAAGCTGCTGTGGATGTCAAGACAAACTCTGTTGTGTATTATAGAACATGGTCTGTAAAGTGACCCTCTATATCCTATCCAGGGCCACTCCATGCATTGCAGCAAAAGGAAGAACACCTAAAAGTTTTATAGGGTGCCTGTGTCTAACACCATAACAAGTGTGGCAGCTACATCTACCTCCATAGCATGTTTCTTTTCTCTGCATATCCACTTTAGCAATTCATGGCCCTGCAGGTAGTCATAGCTTTCACCCATAACATATATGTCTGTGAGGTGCACACATTGAAAAGAAGTGATGTGTAAGCACCACTTTACATGCTATGGGACAGAAGTGATTAAACAACTACTATCAAACTTATCAAAGAGAAGGCACAAAGTTCTGAGTTGAAACTGGAGGTAAACCTCTCTTGTTCTAATATAAAGTATACCTGCTCTTCACTTGTAAATTGCAAGCAGGAAGAGAGACCTCCTCAGAGAGGAATACAACTGTTTGTGCTCTTACAAGTCACTATTTTGGTTATATGTTGTGAATAGAAGGGCGCAAAAAAGCCCAGAACAGTGGCTTTGGCAGAGATCCAACACATATCATCTCCTGAAGGCAGGCAATTTAGTTGCACTTGTATGTTATGAAGTGATTGTGAATGATACATAACAGAAAGGAGTCCCCAGCAGAGATTCATTGGAAAGAAGCATCACTAGAACAACTAAAGACAAGGTAGGATAGCAATAAGCTCCCTTCTTTGTGGGTTTTAGGTCTGATTCCTGGCGACTTAATTTCTATGATAACCTCAGATTTTTTGGAATCATTGGCAGATATAAATGCCTTAATTTCTGAATCCACTTCTCCTGTAACAAGCGAAGCATCCCCCCACACAAGCTGCTCCCAAGTTTCAGTTGATGGCAAAAGCCACAGTGAAAGGACTCCCAATTTCTGACTCTCACAGTTGAAAGGTTGTGGTATCATCAAGACATAGATGTAAACATCTCACTGGAATGATTTTGGTTTCTTTGTGCCAGTGTTAACTAGCTTATTCGGACAATTCAGAACTCCAGTCAATGTAAGTTTTTCAACAGAATGTATTCACATTCACACCTTTGCAAGTCTCTCTGAGTGCCAGAATTTGTATGAATTCAGGGACAGAAAGAATTTAGAATTGGACATTTGCACTTGGAGGACTTATGGTAGGTAAAATAATAATGTTAAATTATTTGCTGACCAATAACCACTCCAAAGGACTATTCTCAAACTGCTTCTTCTGGACTATACTAACCTTTGTGCTGTCCATCTCTGGATTCTTTGGCCCCGTTCTACTTAAGGCCCCATTCTACTAAAGGGGCAGGAGATCCTTGTAATTCAATTCTTGCTCCCCACTCCCTGAAGAATGCCTCCCTCCCCCAGAATGTTATCCCCACCACAGTTTTGAACTTACCCCAAACTCTGTCACTAAGATGTCTGTGATGCTACCCAGAACTGTGACAAAATCAAAGATATTCCAGGCATCACGGAAATAATTCTATAAAGGAAGAACAAAACAAAGGACGAAAAGGAACAGCCACACAGCAGCAAACAGGTGACAACATTCAGTCACGATGAAAGCAACAGCAACAAGAACAGAGAAATCACCACCCTAACTACTTCACCTCCCCCAACCAGTCCCCTTCAGATTATCTTTCAGATGCACAACAACTGTTGTGATAGGAACTGCAAACAAAAATATAAATAAAAAGTTGAGGCTTTCTCTCCCTTTGGCCAAGACCATCATTTGTGTGTGAGAAATAGGATATATTGGGACCTGTCTTATATCACCTGATGTGGTCCCATGGGATCATTTTATTGGCCATCAGCAGTCTTAAGCAAGAGTGAAAGTAGGATAAGAGAAGGGAAATGCTTGACTGCAAGTTGTTCCCTATGAATGCTTGAGACAATGCTCTCACCTAGCAAGACCAAGGCCTGTGGACCCTGCAGGCAACCAACAACTACCTTCTCCCTCCCTCACTTTATTTGTATGGACAGTTAAAGAAAACCTATAAAAATAAATACAGCACATATGAACCTAACAGTATGATTTCTCCTGGGGATTGTTTATGTTGTCAGCTGGGCTCCTCTATAGAGTGAAAGACAGTTGTCTTCCAAATCTGACTAAACAAAGTACAGCTCTTAATAAGTGAATTAAGCCAAATCATATAACCAAGTGAATAGCAAGTAGGAAGGATTGAGATCAGGAATGAAATGTGTTCTTGAAGGAGCCCTTGCCAGCAGCATTTAGTTTTAGGGGAGAGTCACTCTGAGCAGAGTAGAGGAGTAAGAAGTAGAGATCCAAGCCCCCATCCTTGTAAAAAAGAAAAAAAAAAGCCTGTATTACCAAATGTTGATGAGGCAGATACTATTCATTTACAACTTTTTGTTGCATCTGAGAATAGCAAACAGGGAAGTGGGGTGTGAGAAAAGAAATGACACTATTTGGTAGGCTGGATCTGACTCCAAAGCTGCCAGGAACTGACTCCAATGATCACTGTTGTTATGTGCTGTTGATACAACTTTGACTTATTGTTGACCATATGAATGTTAGCCTTTTGAGACATCCTGTTATTTACAGCCCTGTTCAGGTCTTCCAAACTCAAGACCTGAGCAGGGCTCCCTTGATTAAGTCCTATCTATCTGTAATGCAATAATCTTCTTCATTCCCTACCACCTTTCATGTTGCCAACATCCTCAGTTTAGTCATTTTAGTTTCTAGTGAAAGTTTAGCCTTGATTTGCTCTTGCATGCATTTCTTTACCTTTTGGGTGATCCCACAGTCTCCTTTAGCACAACGTTTCAAATGGGTTGATTTTCTTATTGTAAGCTTTCTTTGCTGTCCAGTTTTCCTATCTATATATCAAAACTTAAAATACCATGTCATAGGTGATCCTCACCTTGGTGTTTAAATATATGTCTTTACACTTGAGTATCTTATCTAGTTCTTTCATAGTTGCTCTTCCAAGTCTAAGCCTTCTTCTAATTTGAATAATCTTGATTTTGATTTATAACTGAACCAACGTAAGAAGATCTTTACCAATGTCAATGTTTTTATAATCCACATTAAAGTTATGTAAATCATATGTGGGTATTTTTTTGGAAAAAAATAAACCGTAATCCCCCTTTTTTCATTTTTTCCTTAACTTTCATCAGTAGTCATTCCAAGCCTTTACAATTTTCTGCTAATAATATAGTGCCATTTTTGTGTCTTAAATTATGTTTCCTTCTCCACTTTTTACATCTTCTTTCTGAGTCTAATCCCACTTTCTATATGATGTATTCTGTTTATAAATTAAACACATAGGTTGATAAAATGCATCTTTGTTGGATACCTTTGCCAATCAGAAACCACTGTTTTTCCATATTCTGCCCTGACAGTGGCTTCTTATCCAGAGTACAGGTTATGTACTAGGATAATAAAATGTCATGGCAGTCCCATAGTTTTTCATGGTCTAAAGTATGGGCTAATTTTCTTCTGAATTTTTTTTAATGTGCTCTGTTAGCCAACGTATATATAATATGATCTCTAATGCCCTTATTTTTCTGCATCTAGCTGGGACATTCCCTGGACCATAAATGGTAAAAAGTCTTTGTTTAAAATCTGGAACATCACTTTGTTTGCATGAGATTATTGCAATGGTTGAATGGTTACTACAATCGCTGGCATCCCCTTTCTTGTGGATTGTGTTTGTGGATCAATTTCCCCCCTATATTTCTTGGCACATTTTGGTTAGAATTTGGATGGATTCATTTGCTATAGCATGAAGCAGCTTTATAGATATGTCATCTGTTCCTAATGATTGATTTCTTCCAGGTGCTTTCAAAGCAGATTCCAATTTCTAAAATTATAGGTTCTTCATAAAAATGTTTTTTGATGTTATCTTTTCATCTCTTTTCATTTTTTTTAATCTTTTCATCTCTTTTTCATCTTTTTACTTTGACCTGATCATACAATGTGTTTCCTTTGGTTAATTTAGCATCCCTACTCTTGGTTTAAATTTCCATTTTATTCCTTGGATCTTGGGGATGTATTCTCTTGTTCTTCCTATTTGTTGTCTTTTTCTACTTCTCTGTAGTGTAATAGTTCTCTACATTCCTACCTACAGGTTGCTGAACAGTTGCATTTAGGATTCTCCTCCTATTTCTATCTTTTGCTTCTCATCTGCCCTTAACAGTTTGAAGAGTTTCATCCGTAATCTAATGAACATTTTCTTTCTTGTTGTCTACAGACAGATTCTTTTTGCATTCTTCCCTGACATCTCCCTGTCAGTTAGATTTAGTAGTACAAATCCATTCTTCACATTGTCTTTGCATTTTTAGGTATGTTCTTTAGATTATGTTTCAATACTATGATTTAATAGCCCTCTTTAATTTTACTCTAATTTTAGATTTTAGTTGCTCATGGTCTGTGTCACACACCCCTCCTGGAGTTGTTTTTGCAAAGAGAATGGAGCTTTTTAATCTTCTGCTTCCAATGTATAGCCTAATTGATTTCTATACTGCCATCCATGCACACAGTTGTATGTTCAATTGGTTGAAGAACATATTTACAATGAACAAACTGTTGGCATTAAAAAAAAATCAGTAAGGCACTCATTTTTTGATCCTGGGCTAAATGCTTGGTTCTGCTCTGCTTCCTATTTTTGCATTCCGGTCACCTACAATTATCAACATGCCCTGTTTTCAAATTTCTCCAGGATGTAACCACAGAATCTTCTGCTTACTTCCTCTTCTGTCTCTACAGTTAGAGCATAAACTTGGACAATAGTCATATTGATATGTTTTTCCATGCAGTCTTATTGATGTTTGGTCAGACTTTGCATTATAGTTCCTGACTGCATTTGTTACATCCTGCCTCATTATTAATGTCACCCAATTTCTTCTTAGATTGTTATTTCCAAAGGAAAACACTATGTAATCTGACTGAAAATGCCCTATTCTCATCTACTTTCATTTGCTCACACCATGTTATTCAAAGTTTATAGGCTTCATTTCTTGTTTTATAACTTGTAGCTTCCTTTCATTCATGCTTCTCATTCCACGTTCCCGTTACATAAGTCGTACAGCTTCAGACTTTCTTTCCACACCTGGGGTCTCATCTTCCAGCACTATCCTTTGCTTCATTTTGGATTGTTTTATTGCAGTGTTTTCATGACAAAAGACATTCAGAAGTGATTCGGCATTGTTTCCTTCTGCACTTTACTAATAAGAGTTAGCTAAAGTGCCACTGCTACAATTTCTATGACATATTCCACCAGTGCCACTTCTTGTTACTGCTGCCACCCAGCATCATGAATTCTGGAATTCTGTTACCCTTATCAATGGAATTATCCACTCTCTTCTGTTGTTTATTCCCTGAAGAGGATGACTGCATTTTAGTCTGGTGTCTCACTTTGAGCATTCTGCCTTCAGTGGCTCTAGCAGGTTTAGATTCTTGAAAGAGTCTAGTCTTCTAATGGCATTACTCTCAGCTACTGTAACATACTCCTTTCACTGCAAAGTTGTGCATCCCATGCTATAGGTAGAAATTTGCTTGCATGCCTTCAATCTAATCTAATGGGTTTATAGTTGATATTTTCAGTTTCTGCCTGGCCTTCAGTGTAGACCATATTGATTACCAGCTGCTTCTCCTATACAGAAGAAGAAAAGCTATTCCATTCAGAGAGGCCAGCTAGGCACAAGCTAAGAAAAATAGTGTACACGTTCAAAGAAAAGTCCATGGTAAAGACTCTGGTTTCCATCCAAAATGTTTATGTCAGCAGGAACTCCATTTATCTTTAAAGACTCTTAAGAGAAAAACAAAATCACATCCATAGAAGTAGTAGCATTGATACAGATCCAGTGTATGCACATTGGGCTCCTGCTTGTCCAATAACAATGGATTCTTTTCCATTTATACAAACTGAGTATGTAGACAGGATCATTGGAGAAGAGGAGCCACTACGTATGTGTTAGACACCTGCCCTTCTTGGCTTATAAAAATGGTCAGAGGAAGAATGGGTGTATAGGTGAAGGGTGTAGTTAGTCACTCCTTACAATACTGAAGCACTTCAAAATGCCTAAGGGAGACAGGCCTCTGCTGAAAAGCCTTTCTCCTCTCCCTCTACACTGGACAATTATTGACCAGTGTCCAATGTTCCATTTTTGACCAAGGTAGTGGAACATATGATAGCCTTCCAGCTTCAACGATTTCTAGATGAAATGGATTATCTTGATCCATTTCAGTCATTGGGATGGGATGGGATGGAGATGGCTTTGGTCACCTTCACTGGGAATCGAACAAGGGAAATGTGTCCCTCTGGTTCTAATCGCCTTTTGATATACTATGATATCCTTCTCTGCTGCTTCACAGGGATGGGACTTAGTGGCTATGTTTTAGAACAGTGCTGTTCCTTCCTTAAAGGTGGTGTTGGGGGATTTCTGGTTCTTTGTTGCTGGCCTGTGGAGTCCCACAGGGTTCTGTTTTGTCTCCTATGCTACTCAACATATACCTGAAACCTCTGGGGAGTGGGTGTTCAGGGGTTTGGGGTTTGGTGCACCAATAAGCTAATGATACCAAGCTCTATTTCACTTTCCATCAAACTAAAAAAACAAACAAACCCAAAAACATCAGTGTCTCATATCAGTAATCATTGCATAAAGGCAAACAAATTGAAGCTTAATCCAGGTATTAAAGAGGTATTCCTGGTCAGTAAGAAGCTAGATCAGCACAGGGACAGGGATTCAGCCTATGCTGAATGGGGATACACTCCAACTGAAGACATACATTTTACACTTTGGGTGTATTCCTGGATGCAGCCTTGAGTTTTGAGATCCATGTTTCTGCAGTGGCTAGCAATGCTCTAAGAAGGTAAAGGTAGTCCACTGACATGAATGTACAGTCTTAACCAACTGTAGGGGGCAATGCTCATCTCCGTTACTAAGCTGAAGAGCCAGCGTTGTCTGGGGACGACTCCAGTGGTCATGTGGCCAGCATGACTGCACCTAACAATGTTACCTTCCCATCGAAGTGGTACCTATTTATCTACTTGCATTTGCATGCTTTCGAACTGCTAGGTTGGCAGAAGCTGGGACTAATGACAGGAGCTCACCCCATCATGCAGCACTCGGGCCTCGAACTGCCAACCTTCTGAACTTCCAATTATCAGAATTAACCACTAAGCCATCGCATCCCTAATGAGAAATGCTCTAGCACACTTAAAGCTATTGGGGCAAGTGAACCATTTGGAGATGCCTGATCTGGCCATGCTGACACATAATTTAGTTACTTCCTGTTTGGATTACTTTAATGTGTTCTACATGGGACTGCATTTTAAGATGGAAGCTTCAGTTGTCAATGACCTACATCCGGATTGTTAACTAGGACTGGTTACGGGGATCATACAACTCCTTTGCTACAATAGTGCCACTAGTTACTGGCCCATTTCCAGGCACAATTCAAAGGGCTGGTTTTCACCTATATAGCCTTATACAGGGTATCTGACAAATCATTGGAGATTATCAGATGGAGGGTAAAGACGGGAGCAAAGCAGATTGCTCCCATCCTTATCCCGTTCTATTTGCGTGATTGGGGGAAAGATTATCACACACCACATGCCTATCCCATTCTTTTCTCGTCCATGAAGTGTAATGAACCCATCATTTGGTATTAATGGAAACTCCTGTTAATACCAAATGACAGGGCCATTACATTTCATGAACGAGAGAAGAACGGGATAAGCATGCAGTGTATGATAATCTTTCCCCCAATCGTGCGAATAGGATGGGATAAGGATGGGAGCAATCCGCTTTGTCTGATCCTGTGTCTGATAATCTCCATAGTCTCCTTATATGAGCCTGTCTGGGCTCTGAGATCCTCAAGAGAGGCCCTTCTCTCATTTCCACCACTTTCCTAGGAATGTTTGGTGAAGTGATATAGGCCACCCAGAGATACAAAAAAACCTCTTCTACTGGAAGGCAAATACCTATTTTCTTTTAATTCTGACAGACTTTTGAGAACTTACCTTTTCTTTTCTTTTTCTTTTTTTAAAAAGGGGTCTCTAGTACTGTTTTTATTTGCTTGTTAAACTAAAAAAATAATTGTATGTTTTAAATTGTTTTTAATGTTACTGATAATTTAATTCCATTTTAATGCTGACCTTTGGTATTTCTAATGATATTGTATTTGCTTTACTTCATAGGCAACCTTGAGTCCTGTTTTAGGGAAAAGGAGGAATGAATGAATGATGATGCTGACAGTAGTAGTAATAATAATGATAATGTCTAGCAAGAAACACTTACCAACAATCCAAAGGCAATGATTTTCAGGATACACTCCAAAGAGAACAGGGCAGTGAAAACAATGTTGAACGTCTTCAGTAAATTATCGTATAAGGTTGTGGCATGGTAAAACTATTTGAGGTGGGGGAGGGGGAGAAAGAAAGAGAAAGGGAGAAAGAACTCATTGGTGAAGAATGGAAACAGGGTCAGGATAGGAGCCACCGATGACAGGAGCGACATTGTACTGGGCCAGGGCCAAAGGGAGGCCCCTGGGAATGCTGTTACTATTAACATCCAGGGCTGCTAACATCCTTCTGGGTTAGCTAAGAAGATCAAAAAGAGACTAATGGGGTCAGTAAAGAGGTTTTGGGTGTTGTTGTTTTTTTGCATAGCTATGGACTTTAAGTGTCCAGTACTTTGATATCCAGACCCAAGTAGCTCAGGCAATTATACCATATATACAGCCAGGGGAGTAAATATCACCAGGATAACCCCTCTCTCCCCATGATGTACAACCAATGAATCCCATGTAGGTACTGGCAATTCATAGTACCATTTAGCTCCTACTTACTTTCATCATTAAGACAATGGTGTTTAGGGCAATCATGGCCATAATGGTGTATTCAAAGGGTGGTGAAACCACAAACTGCCACATACGGTACTGAAAACTTTGCTTGTTCTGAGGCATGTGCCGAGTGAGTGGCTTGGCGCTGATGGCAAAGTCAATGCAAGCTCGCTATGAAAAGAAGACAGAAGCATTAGTGAAGAAGACTGCAGAGGCCTCTTTCAAGAAGTAGAAGATAAGGAGAAAAAGCAAGCTTGGATTCCTCCTACCTTAGACAATCTAATTCCAAACATATCCCCTTAAATTCCCCCCCCCCCCACAAAACATGTTATTGATCTCCAGTTTTTTCTTTTATTGACTGAAGAGATGCAATATTTCCTTACTTCTGACTGAACAGCAAAGGTTGTGTACTGTATTATTATAGCACAAGAACTGTATTCTCTCCTGTAGACAATATACCATTATGGATCTACAAGGATCTACTAAACCTTTCCTTAGCACATTAAGTAAATAGCACATGTGTACTTGCAGTATGGTTGACAAGAGCTATACCTGACATTCATTTTGAAGACAAGGAAAACAGTGATGGGTTTTAGAATGGCTGCAAATGTCATGTGGAAAAGCTGACATTTATATTTCAGGGAAAGTGCATATTCTCTGGATCTGCTTCCAAAATTTGCCAAACAGATGTCGCCCTAAGAAATGGATGCATGTCACCATAAAGTTATTTATTTATTTATTTATTTATTAGATTTATATCCAACCTTTCTCTTTGGATGGGATACAAGATGGCAAGTTCCTGTCAGCCAGATCTGTATTTATGCTTTCAGAAAATTATGCGTAAAGTGGCCCTGCAACACTAGCTCCACTGAAACCAATAACACAGAATTAATTTGCTCCTGTTAAATAGAATTAATTTGCATGGATGTCTGAAGGCCCATCCCAGAAGCATCATTAGAAAACTTCAATATTTATGTGGTAAATCCCAGTTCTGTTCACCTAACAGGTGCAATGCACTCTGCTTTTCATAGGATTTTTAGCTATAATATAACCAGGCTTTGTGTTAAGTGAGGGATGGGCAACCTACAACCATCACCCTAATTTCAAAAGCCATCTGCAAGTGATAAAAGCCCTCTGCAAGTTCAGACCTTCCAAGAGTCTTTCTCTCAGCAGCTCACAAGATAAGGAAAGACAGAGAAAGAGAGGGAGAAGGGGTTGCAGAAAGCGACAGAGAAATAAAGGGTACCCACCCAATTTTGGCTCTGCATCTGCATGCAGACCTCAACAGATGAAGACAACAGGAATCTGCCTGAAGCTGAATCAGAACAATGGTCTGTATAGCTCAAGATAAACAGTGTGCTTTTCAGGCTATCTGATGGGGGACTGGCAATTATTATTTTCCAGTCTGCCAGAGACCAGCACTAAATCTGTGTCCCTTAGGTACAACTGTTTCTTTCTTTTGTGAAAACTCACCAGGAAGTAGCAGTTACTGGCTCAGGGACTGGCACTGGTCCAGGGACCATTGCTTTGAACAGCACTAATCTACAAGATTTTAGACAGAGGTCTTTCTAAGTCCTAACTGAAGATTCCAGGGACTGACTCTGGGACCTTTTGCAAACAAAGGATATAGTCAGCCACTTTGGGAATGTGTTCTTCAACATAGAAAAGGAAGCCCAACTGGTAAAAAATATGTTTCTTGAGTGTTGGGAAACCCTGACAAGGATAATTCTGGACTGATGAAAATCTTTGCAGTTTGGGACAGTTTCTGTAAAAAAATTACATCTTTTTTCTGTACTGAAAATAATATTCTGTGTAGAAATATTGTTTTATCTGCAGAGAATGCTATTAACTGCATGGGCAATGTTACTTACTGCATGCACATGTGCACGCATGCATGTTCGCGCGCACCCACCCACCCACCCAATTAAATTTTGTGTAGAATAAGTACCGGTATTGAATTGTGAAAATTGAACAGTTTTCAAATACTTTCTTACATTGGGAAGAAAACTGTTAAAATAGCTTGTTCCTCCCTTCAAAACAAAATGAATAAAGAATTACATTCCTTATTGAGATGGGCTATGACCATTTTTAAAGGAAGGAAATTGAACATATGCATGTCACTGAATGGGGAGCAGAATTTTTCTCTAGGAAGGAGGGAAGAATGCTTTATTTACACTTTTTAAACTCTGTACCTGAGGAAATATCAGTTTCTCCTGGTTCTTCATGTGTCAGCCATAGAATATGCTGACATTATAGAAAGATACAGTTTGACCAAGGTATATTATTCAGGTTACATAGCAAGTGACTGAGGTCGTTTACAATATGGATCTTAAAAATTTGATTTAAAGTGTTGTTTATTTATTTTGGAAGCTTTCAATACATAAGGTATTGCTGTCAGGTATGCTTTTAAAAAGTACCTTTTTTTTTTGCTGTGTATTTTCCAGAATTTTGAAATTATAAATTGTAAAAATTTCTCAAGCTCAGACATGTGGTCAGAATGCACTAGGCCTCAGGATAACAAATCTGCTATATACACAGTCTTAACTGTTTGTCAACAAATTTTCATTACTGCAAGCCATAAAACCAATCAGTCAAATCCACCTCTAACCACTCCTCCCTATCCCGCCAGAATATCTTTCTACCAAACAAAAGTTTTGAATCTGCCATGAAGAAATGGGTCCGAATCTTTAGAAACCTTTTGGGGTTTTAAAAATCTCAATTTTTTTTGTTTTGTTTTTTGCCAAATCAACTTTTTATTGGACCCTGCCCATGGACACATGGCCCATTCCCATCACATGTCACACCTCATTCTTCTCCAGGCTGTATTCCTCCATCATCTTGTCCCCCTGCTCCTGGAAGGTGATGATGATTAAGGCCACAAAAATGTTGACAAAGAAAAATGGGAAGACCACAAAGTAGACCACATAGAAGATGGACATCTCCATGCGATAACCAGGGCTGGGGCCCTGATTCTCATATGTAGCATCCACTGAGTGCTTGAGGACACTGCAGAAAAGACAAAACAAGGAGAGATGGAAATAGGAAACAAAGGAAAACAGAGAGAACCCTGTGAATTATCCATCAGATGCACTGCCCCACCTGACAGCAGCAGCACCCAGTGCTTCTGAGATAGGTTCCAGAAATTCAAAATTCAAGCCAATTTGGGATAGTCTATCCTGACATCTCACATACATGGACAATTTATAACTGTATATCAAATGACCATGTCACTCAAATCAACTGCAAGATGTGTTGTAGCTTTTGAGATTCTTATCTATCAGTGAGATGGACCTTATTAAATTCTGAGTTTAATGCAGAGGTCAGCAAAATGGCAACTGGAAGAATTCACTGCAGATGGGAATGAGATGGATGGGAAGACAGCCCTTACCTCTTCCTCTGGGGTGCACAGAGGAAGAGGAAGATGCATTCATTCAGACTGATTCTCTTTCCCATATTATCATCAACGTAAGCACTGGCAATTTTAAACAGAGATATCATCTAACAATTTTGTGCTTTTTAAAAATTAAGAAAAATATTACAAATCTGCAAATCAAGAAAACACAATGTTGGCCATGTTAGCCTTTCCAAAATGAAAGATCAGCCTGAAACACAAAACATTATATTCTAAACATTCTTCTTAGGACACTTGTAATCACAGTTTCAAAACTGTTTGTCTGTATATGTGTCTTCCAGAAATTCATAAATAAATGTTATTGGGTTTTAAAATATTTCATCCTACCATAGTATACCACTTTCTCCCCATCATGACAGTCTCCATCTTTAATAATTTAGGGCTTAATTACATGTTGCATTAAAGACACAGGCAGCAACTAGTACCAAGATCCTGTAATACTTTTAGTGTAGCATAAATATAGACCAGCATAATTATACTGGATCCTCCAACTGTACAATTGTTATGGTCTTGATCTCATCCACTGAGCAACAGTAAAATAGCTACCACTGACCAAATCAAAAATGAGAGAGAGGTGGTTATGTGTGTGCTTGCAAAATGATTGTGTTCTATAGTACAGAGATTTATGCAATTTCTCAGGAAGTACAATCACATGCAGAACTATTCCTGGGATCTGTAGGTTTGTGAAATATGTGAGATATTTAGCTTTCTCTGTCAGAGAGCTTTGGTGTCACAACAAACTACAATTCTGAGGATTCCACAGAACTGAGTCATGTCAATTAAAGAGGTATCAATTTCCATTATTTCTGCAGTGCAGATGTAGCCTAAGTTACAGAGAACTTACTAGTTATGGGTTGCAAGAGAGAAATACAGTTATGGGCCACACAAGAAAGAAATGCCATAAAGAGGCCTGTGACCTCACTGGAATGGAGACATATTGGATTGCAAAAGAGGGGGCCCTGTCGAGATGCAAATGGATTTTAAATTTCCTGGACTTTGAGAATCTCCCTATAGCCACAGGGCCAGAAGGAGGAAGAGCTTGCCTATAAAAGATATCCTCCCCACCATATACCATCTTAACTAAAGACTGAAACAACATGTAGGCATCTGACTAACATCTCCAATTGTTTTTCTCCTGTTTGGTTTGTAACATCTTGCCTGATGAAGAAGCCCATGGAGCTTCCAAAGCTTGCAACAAGTCTACTGTGCATTTTGGTTGGCCAATAAAGGTATCACTGATGGATTTTTTTTACAAGAAAAAATGGTTTCTCAATTTCTGCTCTGATAGCTCTACTCTCCCTCTAAGGTTATGCAGAGGTGTTAGGCTACCGGAAAAAATGGGATCTCTGTTCAAAATCCAATAAGACACTTTCAGACTTAATACTGTAATTTAATAAACCTTAACCTCACAGTCCCAAGTGGAGAGGGTAAATGTCTTGCATCACAATACTCCAACCAAGAAAATTCTACATCCTCAATTTCATTGTATACTGATCCCTTAAAACACGCACATGCATGCTCTTGTACTTTCTCTGGTTTTCTATCAGCATTAAAAATGAATGAATTATTCCATTTCCTTCTTCCTTCAAAGGAGCTTTCATATGGCAAGGAGTAAACCACAGCAGACAGGTTTAGTGGCAGATCTAATCCAGCACTTCTCCAAGAATAGCCAGCCAGCCAGCCCCTAGAAAGGAATCCTCCTTTTCTTGAATGACTTACTCTGGCCAGCCTTCCCCTGTAGACACAGTGAAAAGAGTAAGGAGTGCCCACAGCACGTTGTCATAATGGAATTCATATTTCCTCCACTCTCGTCTCTCAGCCTTCACTTCATTGTTCTTCTCGTAGACCAAGTACTCTCCCCTGGGAAAGAAGATCAACAGAAACATACAGAGCCATGCTTACACCTAACAGAGAGTGGGCAATCTTGCAGGGGTCCACTATGGTGTGAGTGGGGGACAGCAATCAGACCTCCAGTCTCTGTGTGAGAGTGAGTAGAGTCTCTGTCTTTTGTTTATGTTCTAAGATTGACTCTGAAGAGTTAACCAGGATAATGCAACTGGACTTCAGCTCACTGGCCTCAAGTAGGCTGAATTATTTAAAGTCAATGACAGGTTCAGTCTGTATACAGCAAAGTTGTGTAGTTAATGCCACAATTTAGTATCCAGTTACCTGGGAATAAGCCCCACTGAAATCAACAGGATTTACTTTGGAGGAGATATATACAGGACTGTAATGTAAGTGATTTTACTTAGGCTGATTTTACATTTGAGTCAACAGAAATATATTGCCAATGTCTGCCTGCCTGACTACTTTGTAAATTTGGGAGTGGGAGAGAATAACATGGGATGAACTAGAGAAACGCAGAGCAACAGAGGGGCAGTAGTGGGGAGGGCAACAATGATGCATGGGAGAGGGCTGAAGAGTGGCTTGGGGATTGAGGACTGGGAGGGCCCTTCCTAGGGATGTGTGTGTGCTTTTGTGAAGTATGAATAGAGTATGTAGAAGGTCTATGGCATGTTTAGCCATGTCTGCATGCAGTAGAAATGATTAGACAACTCTCTGTCCCACCACTTTTGCAGGTTCGGTTGATGAGGACTTGGGACAGAGCCTTCTGTGTGGCTGCTCCCAGACTGTGGAACTCCCTGCCACGGGAGGTCAGGTCACGTCAGCCCCTGGTCCCTGCTTCCTTTCTGCCAGCAGCTGAAGACATTTGTATTTAGGCAGGTGTTTGGTGGCTGAATTTTCTTTGTGCTGGTTTTAACTGTGTTTTAACTTATGTTTTAATTTATTAATAATGTTTAATAATTGTTTAACTTTGGTAAATTAGTGATTTTACTTCTGTCTTTTAAAATTATTTTGTCTTTTTAAAATTATTGTAACCCGCTTGAATCCCATTATGGGAAAAAGGCAGGATATAAATCATTGGCTCACTCAGACACTCCACACACCCAGAGTTGTTTAGCATGCTGGCTTTTCATAATACCTTAACTGGACCCATGAGTTCACCATCAACATAGATGACTTCTGCCCACCCACACCTAAGTCTAGCTCCACCCCAACCCCATTCCCAGCTCTGCCAACCTACTTGCACTTTTATTGGCCTTTCAAATGGCCTAGTGAAGGTATTCTGGTACTGATTTTGACTTCTATATGGTAAGCTTTACAAACAGCAAAAACAGACAAAAACTCATCAGCACACATTTTACCATAAAATGAATCAGAAACTACTACATTGACCTGCAACGAATGACCAAATGGAAACCAATGTGTGCTACTTATCTATACAAACCTAATTTCGATTTTCAGTCCATTATTTTATTTATTTTACTGTTTAGCTGAATGACCATATGTTCCTAGAAACTGTTCTCCTGCTGTATGGAAAAGGAGTCAAGCTCTTGAAGCCGAAGGCTGGCAGACAGACAGAGGCTCATACCTGCAATCCTTTTCAAACTCCTTTGACTCATCAGTGCAGTAGAAGAATTTGCCCTTAAAGAGCTGGACAGCCACCACAGCGAAGATGAACATGAAGAGCATGTATACAATGAGTATGTTGAGGACATTTTTTAGCGAGTTTACCACACAGTCAAAGACAGCCTAAGGAAGAGCAGAAGTCACAATAAGGGTTTACTTGAAAAATCATCATCATCATTCACTATATTCTGCTTTTCTGCAATCCCACCCCCAGGGATTATAAAAGAAAGAAAAAAAGAGACAGAAAAAAACCCCAACCAAATATAAAATCAAGTAAATTTACAAGCAGTATGAAATACTAAAGAATCAGCACTTAAAATGATTTAAAAAATGAATAAAAGCAGCAGACCATAACATTCCTTAACACAGCAGCTAAACGCTTATTGAAAGAAAAGATCTTCAAAAGCCATGTGAAAAGAGAGGGATAGTTTGGTGGATTTACAGAGGAAGGGTATTCCACAATCTTGCAGTCACCACAGAAAAGGCCCTGTCTCTTGTATCTGCCCATCCAATCTCAGCCAACAATGGGACAGAGAGCAAGTTTTCTGAGGCCAATCCCACAGGCTGGGCAAATTAATGGGAAAGCAGGCAGTCCTAAGCTGTTCACATGACCTTGGAAAGATTTCCTTCATTAAAATTGTCAGCATTACCCCAAATAGTGTCTAGTGTCCAGAGAACAGAGCAATGATTTATCCCCCACAAAGAAGTAAGTCATCCTTTTAGTTATTTCCAGAGGGGTTGCTGTGTTAGTCTGTTGCAGTAAAAACAACAGAGAGTCTTGTGACACCTTGAAGACTAATACATAGGAAGCATTCATGGACTAGAGTCCACTTTGTCAGATTCATGAAGTGTTATCCTCGGTTTACATATAGGTGTGGAGGAAATTGGTTTTTTTTTAATGTGAGGTCAAGGGGAAATGAAATGCAACAAATACAGACTGTGGCAATTAAATTAAAGCTTAAATGTATGTAAAGTAAGCACAGTGATCATTCACAGCGCAGTGTTGATGATAATAAGACTATCATCAATGCTTCATGCATTTGATGAAGCGGACTCAAGTCCAAGAAAGCTGATGCCATAATAAATTTCTTAGTCTTTAAGGTGCCACAACCCCCCGTTACCTTTTAGCTTGCAGAGCTGTTGTATCTTTAATAGCTGCATGACAGACAAAAGTTAATAGGAGCAGCTTATCCAGGCATGGAGATAACAGGGAAGGAGAAAGCTTTGTAGCACAGATAATCAGAAGCACAGGAGTCCTGCTAGAAAAAACAGGTGCAATTAATAGGCCCCCAGTCCAAATGACATTGTCCATGAAAGCTGCACACAGAAAAAGAATATAGAGGTGCTAGTTGTGAGTCCCTTTCTCTCTTTCCCTATTTCCCATGACTCTTCCTGAAAGGGCCTGAAGTCTGGGTCCAGCGTTCTCATTCTAACCACACCCATGTTATTTTCGCTTTTAAATGCTGCTGCTTTACACACATACACACACATACATACCGCTCCCAAACAACAACAATGCCAGGGTGCATCTTACATTTCTACCCTGAACATACCTTGAGTTTTGGCAATCGCTTGATAGTTTTGAGGGGTCTGAGAACGCGCAGGACACGCAAGGATTTGATGGTGTTGATATCTTTTCCTTTGCTGCCTCTGTAGAGAGATGTTAGGTGGGGCAGAAGAGCAGGGAAAGACAGTGAGACCCATGTCTTTATACTGGGAGGGCTGCCAAAGGGACAGATACTCTCATACCATCTGCTGCTTTGCAGCCATTGGCTGGAACAGTGTTCTACAATGCCAATGAACTCCCCCAAAGTTATTTCACATTACTATTCTTTTCTTTTCTTTTTTTTGTCATCCACATTTCTTTCAAGGTCTGGCACAAAAGTTCCACATTAGCTTTCTCTGTTTCCTAAATAAAATGTCTTGCCCTGAAACTGTTCTGTTTTATCTACCATGTCTATCTGTTCCAAATGTCAGTCCACTGTAGCCACTCTACCAGACTTTTTACTTCCCTTTATAGGCTTTCAATTTCATCTACCCCTTTATCTGTTCAGGTGCTCTTTCAATATCTCTCCATTCACCTGATCAGCTATTATCCCCCTGAGAAAAGCTTTAATCCATAGTCATTGAAAGGTTTAGTACCCTGTTGTTACCAGGGAGACAGCACATTCAGTTCCTTGGCCTGTGCTCCACATATTAGAAAAGAGGGTGGTGATGCTTTCAAGGGGTAGTCTTGCTTCACAGCCTCCCTGATTCTTTAACTGCCTCTTGTTACCAGTAGAACCACTGAATAGAAACAGATGGTGTTGTGATGTGTAGTTGTATTTGAGGGTTAAGTATGTCTCTTTCCCAGATGCTCTTTAAAAGCACCTGATAAAGAGCAATAAAGCATTCAAAGGAAGCGCTCAAATTAGTTCTCATTTCTTTCCAAATCCCAGAATTTGCCAATAAGATATGTAATCATCACTGGCAGTACCACAGATGTGGTGTAGCACACTGCCTGTCCTTCTCCATTGCTCAGCATTGCCATCTTCAAATCGCCAAAGATAGTATGGTTGTCTCATGACCCCACAGTGTGGTGAAATGTAACTACATCATACATCTCAAGATCACAACTTCCCGAATGTGTGTTTGTTTTACATTATATATTTTAAATTGACTGTATTTATGTGCACTGTGTATGGTTCCATCAACATGAAAAAGAAGGACTGGTGTGTGCATGCATGCGCGTGTATGCATGCCTATGTGAGTTTTGCAATAGAATCTCTTACATAGGAAAAATAGCAAAGGAAGGAGCTATATCCTGAAACAATGATCCCAAATATATGGTGTTACATTTGTTTCAAGAATCCAAACCACCGTGACAGCAAATATGTTAACACATTTAGGGCTGTATACTAGTTTTGTTTTGTTTTGCAGATAACTTACACAGTGGTATCTGAATGGGAAAAGTACAGGAAGTTAAATTCAAGAACCTGCAAGTGAAAGATCATTTGAAGAAGAAAGTAGATCTACAGAATAATTCAATTCTTGAGGCATAATAAAGCTGCTATATTGTCAAAGGCAGCAGGTATTTTCTGTTATATGCTTAAAGAATGACACTTACCAGTACTATTCAAAAGGGACTTTACTCTGACAGGCAACTAGAAACATTGAAAAACATCACTCAAACCACACCAAAAATGGTTAGTAGCTCAGCATAGCTGTGAATGTGGCTCCATGATCCCCTCAGCCTCCATCTGTAAATGTTATTTTCCAGAAACTAGAAAAGCTAAAATGGATCCCTATTAAGCCTCATGGGTCCCCCTTACTTTGCAAGGGGGGGGGGAAGGAATTCCCCACATTTTTGGGTGTTGAACACCTCAGGAAAAAACACCACACAGAGTGGATGCAAAGCCCCAGAAATGGATTATGCAACCAGCTGTGATGGCATGCTACCAGAAGAGTAACTGACAGGCAACCAGAAATGCTAAAAAACACCACATAGGAATGTCTCCTTGAGACTGTAGCATTTCAGAAGGCAGAGAGAGGATAGCATACCTGAATGTTTCCCATGCAAAAAGTCCCTTGCATGTTGGAAGCTAGCCCATTAGAAATAATGATTTTAGACTAGCCTTCTTGATGCATGGAAATGTTCTGACATGGGAGAGATTAATTCTGAAGTGGTCCAGCCTTTAGGTGACTATACCACTTTGAACATTTGCACTGGCTCTTATTCTCTGTCCAGCCTGCTACACTACAGCACCTTCTCTCCAGCACTGAACTCAAAGGGAAAGTCCATTTCTCCTCTCAATTCACAAGGCTGAGAGCTCCACACATGCTAACAAGAAAACATAAGATATATGTATTCACTCCAACTGCTTCAACCCCATTCATCTCTACTTGAAGTCAACTTTATGTCTAGCTTTGAGAAATATAAAACAGCTCCCCTCATCTTCCCCAATCATGAGCTTTGCAATGTTGTAAATGAGATACCAACTAGAATTTCATTATCCGAACAAGTACCAAATGATGATGTAAGAAAGAACAGCATGCTAGCAACATTGGGCTCATTCCTACTTGCTATAAGAATGAGCCTTGAACAATGTGCCATTTTTCCTTCTTTCATATATAATTTCAGATCTGTGTTGTCAGCAAATTCCTGTTTGCCTGTTTGTGCACTTGACTATAAGCCAGGATCACAAGAGAGAGGCTTAAATCTAACCAGAACAGACCAACTAAGACAGCTGAATTATCTAGGTGTCATTTTACGATTCAGCATTCCATCCAACATGTCTACTCTACTTGAGACTGACAATAAGATTCAGGCCAGAATGTGTACAGAGAACTAGAACACCTTCAAGTGTTTTCTTCCTATCCTCTTAAATTTTAGCAGGTTCTCATGTTACAACAACCAGCTCTGACTCCAAAGCGATCATAATGGATTGCCTAAACATAATAGTGAGAGCCAGCATGATGTAGTGGCTTGAGAATTGGACCACAGTTCTGGAGATCAGGGTTCAAATCCCTGCTCAGCCCTGGAAACTACTGGGTAACCTTGGGAAGTCACATACGCTCATCCTCAAAGGAAGGCAAAGACAAACCCCCTCGAAAATGTTGCTAAGAACCCCCTGTGATAAGTTTACCTGAGGATCGCCATAAGTCTGAAAAAAACTGAAGGCACACAACAATAACAGCAAACATAATAGTATTTCAAACCATCATAGCATTGATGGCTATGAACACAGGAAATTTCTTTGAGAAGCAAACTTGTTTTCTTGAACATCACTCATGTTGTCAATTTGGAGTGCAACCCAAAACAAGGAAGTGTTCTGTGTATGACAGATAGTGGCATTACTTTCATGCCCTCTGTGGAGTGCTAGGGCATATGCTTATAGTGAGCTAAATTTCCAAGCGGGGGGCAATATAGCTTGTTTTCTGAGAAATGGAATATATTGTGGGGGTAGTTTAAGAAATGCCCTAGTAATATCACTACACAAAATCTGTTAGGACTACTGACCTGCTACCTAACTTACACTGCTAGAGAGCACTAATTGCCGTTTCTGGTTTGACAGGTAAATAAACTTTGCACAATCAAGGTAGTGGCAAAATCTGTTCTCAGTGTCACTTCTGGACAGGTGATTTACAGACATCTGACTGTGCAGATATTCAATCACAACAGAATTGCTCAGTGAAGGGCCTTTGATTATAATCCTCCCAAAGGCCAGCCTTGTTGCTGATTTTGTATTGCAACAAGCAAGAAGATGCAAATCCCATGCTAGCAATCCTGATGCCTTTAGCAGTCTCTTTAGTCACGACACCCTATAAATTGTACTTTTCCAGTATCATATTTAGCAGTAGTAGAAACAGAGAGATAAACATGGGGGAGGGGGGGCATTGTGTGCATTTTGGCTTGCAGAACAGGAAGGAACAATTCATTTCCAAAATTGTGGGGATGTCCTGCTTACTTGATATCACATCTTAGTTAGTTCACTTTGTTCTGACAACAATGGATCTTGGCCCTGATAGATGAGCCACCACTGCTCTCCAATGCCCACTTCAGTACAATAAAATCACGACCAATAACATTTCCAGCCACTGCCTTTATACTGATTTCAAGGCTGGAGTCAATCAAACAGGCTACCTGCTGGACCATCATGGCTAATGCACAGAGTACCATTCCTAATTCAGGTATACTGCTAGTAAACTGAGTCCCCCAGAGAGTGCAGTCCTGTTACAAAAGATACTGATCCCAATTCAGAGTGAGATACAACAGAACTAATGGAATGCCTGATGTCTGGAGAGATAGAAAGAGCTCCAAGATGTCTTCCCTTCCAGTTACATTGGCCAAGTGAAATCACGCAGGTAAACAGAATGCATACTAGAGAGTGAGAAAGAGGAGAAGGAGAAAGAGAGAGAGAGACGGACAGACAGAAAGACTTTACCGTGAGCTGTTCCTGTTGTGAAGTGGCAGTGAAAGGAAGAGACAAGGAAAGTGAGTAACAATCAGAAAGAGAACACACAACATAAACCCCAATGAACCCAAACCCAGGCTCTGCCTGGGGGAATCTTTGTACCACATTTGCTGCTGTACCTGCATCAAGCACGGCATTCTTATTCAACTGCTGCCTTGAAACAGAGGGAGATTATGGGTTATACATTAGTTTCACTAGAGATACTTAAGCTGAGCAAGAGGAAAGCTCTGTTGTTGAGAAAACTCCTCCATGCCAACTCAGCAGGCTAGAATTATCGTTACTGAACACAGTAGAAGCTTCTGGTATCACTGAACAATGTCTTTGCATCTCTTACACTAAACATGGACAAACCTGCATGTACTTCCTCATCCTAACATTCCCCCTGAAAAAAAAACAACCTCTGAAAGGCAACAGCTAGATAATTTTGCAAAAGTCTTATTCATCTCTTATTTGGAACTTATTAATGTCATTCTGACTATGACTTGTTTTTATTTTCAGCATTGATTTTGATTTATGTAACTCTTAATCTTCAACACATTTTCATCCACCACTTAGCATCTTTATTTGCTTACTTGAATTTATGGATACCTATTTTCCAATGAAGTTAAGCACATTGGAGGCAATGTTTTAAAACCAGACAATTCCATTCCTTTTACCCCCAAAGCCAAGTCTGATGGTGGAGTGATAATACACAAGAAACCAACTGAAAGAATAAATCTGGCCCCTAAACTTACTTCCTAACAAGTATGTCTAACTGAACTCACTGGGAATGGTTTCCAAACAGAAATGCACAGGATCATGCTGTAAGCCTCACTGCATGATGAAGGGGGAAATCCAATAGGCTGGTAAAGTTTAGGACTTTACACAGAATGTAGCTGTTTTTGATCCCTACCCATAAATTGGTGCAAATAATACCCTTTCATGCAGCTCTACTAATTTACCCTATCCAGGTGATTTTGCTTTTGTCCAAACACAGATTTCTGTGGTGGTGATGAGAGACCATGCTTTCACCACCAGAACAATTGTGGATTCTTTGGACAAGCAGAGGTACAGCAATAACTTCTCCTCCTCAGGGATGAATGCAGGTCCAGTCTAAAAGAGTGGCCAGGAGAAGAGCCCACAGCCAGGAATCTAACTGCTGAGACACTGGTATGACTGTTATTGATGCAATAGTATGAAGTAACACACCATGGTATAGAGAACAGAACTGTATATACAGTCATGTGATAGCAATGTAACAACAACAACAAAAAAAGAATATAGACCCTTCTACAGTTAACTGAAGCTGGCATGACTGGTTGAAAAAGATGTTTCTAGGCACTGATGAATAACAATGAGAGACAAGAGAGGAACAAATAAGACTGCCAATGATCTACCGTGCAGGAAAAATGGAGAGACAAGGAAAGGTGCAGTAGCAGGTGGGAGGTTGAATGAAAGTGAAAAGTACTTGGGAAACTTCATCACCAGCAATATCCCTGCAAAGATGTTTGCATGAATTTTCAAAATATAAGCTATTGACTGCAATTAACAGTATCCTACCATTCTTCCACAGCTGCAGTTCAATACCAGCCAGGGGCTCTGGGTCGACTCAGCCTGGCATCCTTCTGAGGTTGCTAAAATGAATACCCAGCTTGTTGGGGGCAATTAGGTTACACTTTGTAAACTGGTTAGTACATCGGTAAGTGATATTGAAATGTACTTGCTATTGCTAAAATGAGACCAGGTTCTATTTGCATGTTGCTTTCCACTCCAAGCCCCACATTCTTGATCACTGTGGCAAATAACCATCATCTGCAACTATACAGCTGTAGTAGAAAACCATTATCAGCAACTATACAGTTATACCCCTTTATTGCTGCATTGCTAGTCTACATTGACCTCCAAGGTCACGAGTTTAAGCTGTGCTGGTGTGGTATGTGTGTGTACTTACATGCTGAATCTCTGAAAGAAAAGCACATCTGTTGCAGGCTGGACTCACAGTTTACACTTTTCAATTCTGCAAGCACCAGGAACATCTTCTATTATGCAAGGATGTTCATATGTCTTAGTCACAACCCTACTGAAACTTGCCTTTATATTATTATGGCACTGGTTCATATATATCTGCTTATAAACTTTCCATGGGTGCTTCCAGATATATGGTTCTGAGCACATGCAAAAGAGACTGTGCAGCTATTTCAACTCCCCCTCCACCCTTTAACAAACTGTTTATGGAAAGAAGAAAAAATGGAAGAGGCAGTTGTAAACACAGGGCACATAAGAGTTGTTGTTTAGGCCACAGTCATTTGGACTTGCTGACCTCTGCTCTAAAATTCCATGAGACAGGGCAACCTCAATATAAAAGGTCTCTCTGGAAGTACTAGGAGCTGACCCTTGATTCTTTCCCCTTACTGGCTTTCCATCCAGGCCATTCAAGAAATATACTAAAACTCGTCTAGATTCACATGAAATAATTACTGATGCAAAAATCACCCAAATTTTATGAAGGAGTCACAAAACATCAAATTTGGAGCCAAATTTGGTTTAGGTATTTGCTAAACCAAAAATAGTTGCATGCCCATGGTTTGGAAAGGTTAATTTTTTGACCACAACTCCCAAGAACCTCCCAGCCAGAAAGGCCACTGGCTGTGCTGGCTGAGTGATTATGGGAGTTGTAGCCCTAAAAGTAACTTTCTCATGCCCTGATACTGACTCTCCAGTGTGAAATAATAGATAGTTTATTAAGCCAAGTAAAAATAGTATCTGCCTCTGAAGCTGAGCATTGTGGATTTAAATGCTTCCTCTATACTCACAGTCCCCTGCCAATGGCCCCAGGGCTGAAGAGAACTACAAAGTAGCATGTTACAGTAGCCATCTGGAGTAGGAAAAGAAACTGAAATACCTCCAAATTAAATCTCACCTGGGAAAGACTGACAACAGAAGCCCTTAATTCCAAGCACACAAGTAGACAATTCTAGAAGTCCATAAGCACTTTTGTAGTTCCATGCAAAGCCCCTTCCCCCATTACAGAAGAAAGTTGCTAATGTGTGGAAGAACCAGGAAATGGGGTGTAAAACATGCAAGCAGGGGAGGGAAGTAGGATGAATATCACAGGGGAAAGGCTGACTGCAGTAATCCAACTATCTCCAGCCTGTTGTGTCATCACCTACTTTCTTTATGGTTTGCAGACAGAAAAACATGATATGGATGTGCATTATTAATAAGTGAGTAAGAGCTGATGTTGAATGTGTCCAATATTTCATGTCCCCTCCTTAAGAGAGATCCTTAATTTTGCTTATCACTGGGACAAAGGTGTTTCACAGGCATAAGGGCATACAGGACTTGATCTCTTCAAACAGCTAGAAATCAGAATCTTGCTGCAATTGCTTTTATTTCTCTTGCTCTCCCCTGCCATATCCTAAACTGACAGAACTTTTAATTGAAGGTACTTAGGGCAAGAAGTTGTCTTTTCCACTTATACTTTTCATTAAAGTGCTATGTGCACTGGTAAACAGCAATAGCTATCTACTAGATGGTCCTTTCTTCTGCTGCTTTGGTCAAAATTTCTTTAAACTATTTGTATAAAGGAACTGGCTGCCAAGGTGTCCTGTTAGAATTAGCTATTGGGGAAGAAAATATACTCTGGTTTCCATCTGGTCCAAGGCACACTTAAACCATCATGGTAGAAATCATACTCTGTGCACAACCTGTTTCTACCTACCCTGCAGGCAAAGGATGGATATTAGTGTGGGGATCCTCACAAATACAATGTGCTTATTTTTCTTTGATTCCATTATTTCATATGGTAACACAGGAAACCTGGAGCTGGGGTCTGATCAGACACACTTTATGGAACTGAGCAACTGTTATGCTGAGAAAATAATGGGCTTTGTGGAACTGCTTAAATAGGAAAGAAAATAAGCCAAATGTTTTATTTGTCTTCATTTTCTTATGGCTATGGAGCACATTTTCCCCCCTAGATAGGCTATAGCACAGAAGAATCTTGATTTCAGCCCACTGGAATTCCATACTTCCATCAGAGCTGGAAAGCAAACAAAATCCAAGACTGCTGCACCTAAGGTATGACACTCTACTGGAGATAACATTTTTACTTTTCATGTAATTAAATTGGGCATATCTATATCAGCATCCTTTTCCTTTCATTTCAGTTTTTACCTCATTGCCAGAGTGATTTCTCATATTTATATTATGTTATTAGTGTTTGTTTTAGCTTATGTATTATGCTGAATTTGAGTAATTATAGCTATATATCCTTCATCCAAACACAATAATTTTGCAGGTATCCTAAGAAAAAACATCTCTGTGGGATCATGATGTAGCTGGATTGTGCAAGGCTGGAAACAATTCTACACCCATTCCCAGTAGCAGAGCTTATTAGCTCTGTGACTAAATTTGTGAAAAATTAATTTTAAAATAAAACTGGGGAGAGCACTAAGAATCTGGAAGGGGGGAAAGAACACTGTTGGGATGAGGGATATTGTATTGTGAGATATTTATATAAATTAATATCAGGATGACTACTCAGTTTTCAATATTGAAAGCTCCTGTTAGCAGTCAGCAGCTTGATCAACAGAACATTTTAAAATTGAATGATAGGTGTATGGATTTACCCCATTTGACCTGCATGACATATGGGGCAGATTGGGCCTGAGTGTTTTTGAAGAATGAGGGATACTATCTGCTTATCTGCTGTGGATAGAGAATTTTAAAGTGAGCAAGGAGAGTTGGGGCCCTCTCTGGGAAAGTAGAGTCAATTCTACACACTACTACATATTCTGAAGGAGAAACTGAAGATCAGCTGGGAGGCTCTTTAGCTAGCTGGATGTGAGTTAAATTGCCCTCAGTCTCACAGTAAAAATTGTCTGAAAATAAATGATGCCAAAATCTAGATTAAAACACATATTGTTTATCTTCACCTCCACTGTCTTCACAGCATAGGCCGGACTGATGTATTTTTTCACAGCTTGTATTGGATCTATGTCTTTCATATTCATTATAAAAGTATCTGGGTATCTAAAGAAATATTCATTTTGGATTACATTTCCACCCAGACCAAAGGGTTTTGTTTAAACACTCAGGAATGCAGGTCTATTAGAACTGAGTCAAAGTTCTGCAAAAGATATGTCATGCTTTAAAGTTGGGGAGGGGAGGTTGTTTTTTTTAATGTTTGGCGTGGGGCAGAGAGAAAAAAATCTTTTGTGTTTTCCTGGTAGCCACTGTCCACCATTTACATTGTCTCCACACAGTCACAATATTTGCAACCTACCAGGAACATTTAGGGGTAAAAGAGCAACTGAGAAGCTGCAATGCCACAAAACCAGTGGTGGCAAGTAGAGTGGGGGGAGATGTGGAAATGAAATGAAAGCAAAAGATGTAGACATGATGTCTAGAGTTTTCCTTTTTCTTTCCCACAAATTGAGCTGAACATTCATTTCTGACTTACTGTATATACTCATGTACAAGTCGACCTCATGTATAAGTTGAGGGAAGGTTTCAGGGTCAAAATCATGGATTTTGATATAACCCATGGATAAGTTGAGGGTAAAACCATGAAGGATGGAAAGGGGGAAATATCACTTTCATCCCTCCCTCTCCTTCTCTGGACCTCTCCAGACCACCTAACACCAATTCCCAGGTGCTGGAGGAGAGGTTTTAACATTGATTGAGAATGGAAGCAAGTGGTGTTAAATGGGGAGTTTCTTCTATGGGAAGAAAGAGCTTGCAAAATGGACTGGGGAGACAAGCAAGTGGTGTTAAATAGGGAGTATCCTCTATGGAAATAAAGGGCTTGCAAACGGACTGGGGAGACAAGCAAGTGGTGTTATATAGGGAGTTTCGTCCATAGGAAGAAAGGGCTTGCAAAATAGAATGGGGATGGAAGGAACTGGTGTTAAATGGAGAGTGGGGCATCAAGCTTGCTTGTTTTAGGACTTTTCTAAGTAGTGCCAGTGTATTGTCCCATATATAAGTTAACCCAGGATTTTAGGGTCAATTTTGGGGTGTACATTTCTTGAATTATAGAGTATATATGGTAGTTTTAGCTCTCTGTTAATATTGTTTGGAATATTTGAATGATGTCATCTAGCCTATTTTAGAGAAAAATGAATTTAAGATTTTTGCAAACAAAGAAAACTTAAGGCAGCTTATGAACTGGGAGGATATGTGAGCTCAAGCTACATTTTCCTCTTTGTTTTGTTTCTAACCCCACATCATTTCAGTTTCCTAGTGTATGGATTACAAATGTACCAGGAAGAAACCAGGAACCTGAGCACTAAGCAGGAACCATCAGTGACAACAGAAGCAGAGCTTGGGAACTTAGACTACAACTCCTAGAATCCCTCCTAGAATTCAGCAAGTGGGCCATACTGTCTGGGACACTTTGGGAGTTATAGTCTGAAAGGGAGCATATTACACCAGCTTCTTCCATTATTTTGGGTGATGGATTACAATCAAATCAATAGAGAAATTCCTTATACGTAATATTTGTAAATATAAACTGGTTCTATACTTAATCAGCTGTTTCCATTAGTCTGCCTAGAGGGTCGTACAGCCTGATTTACAAAGAATTTTTTCAGTCTTGTAATTAGTCAAGGTAGAATCACACTCTTGTATGTTTGCTCAGGCAATACTGTAGTTCATTCTTGCTGGGGATTTGTGGCTCAGTTTTCCATAATAACCTTGAACTCAACAAGAAACCTGTAAAGTACAAAGGACAGTCTGCCATTCCTCTAGATGGCCCTCGTGGGAAGCTCCACATGCAAGAGGCATCCCAAGGCAAAGGGAGGCATACATGTGGAGTGTCAATGCTCTACTACAATGGCTTATGGTGGCACTGGAAGAGGGACCATGATGAAGGAAAGGACAGTGAGTACGACCAAGTTGGCTATGTGCTAAAAACTATTAACAAGACCCATCATGCAGCAAGCTTCAACAAGAGCCTTTTCAAATACTGTAGAAGGAAAAAGACCTTGTGTTCTCAAGAAAGAGATGGAGAGTGAATTCTCTGGCTCTCTTAAGAAACTTACGTGAAGGCAAACGCCACCAATGCTCCACTGACCACAATGAAATCCAAGATGTTCCACAGGTCCCGAAAATAAGAGCCTCGATGTAGGATCAATCCTAAGTCAATCATCTGCAAAAACAACCAAAGCAAAGAAACACAGGACAATTGAGTCACTATGCCTAGTTCTTTGGTTATTATTGTACTAAGACTCCCATCCTTCTAGTCTCAATGAGTTATTACTGTTTCTGCATTCTCCATTAATGAAGGTAGTCAAGTTTGCTGATCACTTTACAAAGCAGGCAGTGAAGACAAAGAAAAGGGACTGTTTTGTATGGAAACAAGTATGCTTTGAACAGACTTCAGGTGCAAGATCTAGTGTTCATGTGTAATGAAGAAAATGACATTAAAGGGATGTTTCATGTCCAGTTCATATTAGAACTTGATCTAAAAGATCTTGGAAGTGTGCACTGATGTACAAGTATTTAGCAGTCCAAAATATTATTACTGTTTTTCTTCCCTACACATCTACAATGATCCCTCCTACAGATTTAACAATGATGGCCTTGAAAGAGGAAACAGTTTGGCTGGAGGGACATTAGACTAGTGATTCCTTTTACAGTACTCTGTGCTTCTGGAGTTATCATATCCCACACCATTTCCAGAATTCACAGTGCTATCACAGCATTCTTTATTAGTTGTACTGCTTTTGCAGGTAAACATATTACTACAAGACATCCATTAGACTAAGAGACATTTCAGGTGCTACAGTAAATGGAGACAAGTCTCAGCATTTTCTCTATGCTCTTTCTTTAATAATTGTGAAGAGATGTGAGTATGCAATGACCACTTAAGAAACAGGCAGCTGGGAATCCTAAATGCAGAGTAAGAGCTATTTTTTTCCTGTAACCCTTGAAGAACCCTCAAAGAATAAAGGAATTTCTAGGATTTTGAATTAAAACTAATTAATAGAAACACTCATACATCCTGATCCTAATGCCATTTACTTGGAAGGCACTCTCAGGTACAAGTTGTTTGGAAGGCTTGCAGTATTAACCTATAAGGCGCTGTGGTGTCATCTAGTGGTCTGAGTCAAAACTACTAGGAAATACAATAAATGGTACAGGCAATGAGAGGGGACCTACATTCGGGACTGTTAACCAAAGGAGAGACATTCCTCCCACCCCAATAAGAGGCTGTGCTGCAAGATCCCTTGGCAGTCCAAAGGTTGTAAATCAAGTACTCACAGTAGCCAAGTGAGGTTGAGAGGTGAACTGAAAGTTTGCTTCCAGTAACTCAACCTAAGGAAGCTCCTAGCTTATAAAGCTAGTCAGTTCAGCGATGCCTATAGTTCAGATAGCATTTCAAGGGTGTGTTTCACAACTGTGTATGTCTATAGCCTTTTCTTATAGCCTTTTGCTCCATCTGCAGAAGAGAAGAGCCTTTGCTTTTCCTGTGGGTTTGGATGTGTTTCATCCAACTCTTCTTCCTGCTGTGGACCTGGAAGAGGACTTGGCTGGCTATCAAGGATCCACTCAGGTACATCTGTTTCGTTTTCTGAGGAAAACGAATTGCATGACAGGCTGAATCACCTCCCTCTTCATTCTCTTCCCCACCAGTAAGTAGCAACAGTCCTTTCTGGTGCTTGACAGCTGCTGGGAGAAGAGGGGAAGCATGCAGGAAGGGAGAATTGCACAGGCAAAGCTACATTCCAATGCAGGTCTTTAAGTCAATAGCGATGAATAGCCAGTAATTAGTGGGCAATGTTCCTTTGAGGGTTTTCAGGAGAACTTATTATGCCCACCAAATGCTGTTTTTACTCCAAAAAATATACAGAAATAAAATCCAGTCTAATCAGTCTTCAGCCCTATGCTGACGGCTTAAAATTGTCTGGTCTACAACCAGATAGAGGAATTACGCAAACTCATTTTTTTCTTGAGATTATAAACCCAAATCCAGTTCCCCAGTTACTAACCTTAACAACCATTTCAAAGGTGAACACACCTGTGAAGACATAGTCAAAGTAACGGAGAACCTATGAGGAAAAATGAAAAGAATTAGACACATTTGAGATTTTTCTGTGATTAAGCCAAACTTTTGCTGCTCCCTCAAAGCCAAGAGGAGAGGAGAAAACCTAATCTAATAAGCACATTCCAGCAGGAAGATTCGAAGTTAGAGGGAATAAAGGAAACTGGTTATCCTTTATCCAGATGTACTGAAGCAATTCATATTGTTTTCTGGCTACTTTTCTGTCTATTATGAGAAGTACTAATATAAAGGGGAAAGCTTTCCAAGTTCTCAATTTTTCTCAAGATTTTGAATCATCCATATTCTATTTCTGCTACTGCTGTTATGGAATTTGCACTAAGGGAATCCATATGTGAAAAATAGTAATGGAAACGTAAAAACTCCTTCCATTTATCAGCTTTGTCCCCATGACAGCTATAGTTAACGTGGTCACTTACACATTGCCAAAAAGTTATGCAACATTAAAATAATGTAAGGGGATGTACAGACGGGCAAAAATAAGTGCTTTCAGGCTGTAGGTGTGCCATTTGGAAGACACATGACTAAAAGCCAGCAGGAAAGCATCCTCTAGGTGCCATATGCCAGAAAAAGCCACCCCAAAAAGGAGAAGCTTTTTCCCGCTTCTTCTGGAAAGATGTGCATTTTCACACGATCGTATGTATGCAGCAACACTGGTGCATCAGAAAAAAGTGCCGGAGATTTAAAACTGCCGTATAAATACACCGCTGCATGTATGACGGAAATTGAGTCGGTTAATCAGAGCATGCACCCTACGATGCAGGCTTTAATTTAAAGTACCCTATGCTTCTAGGTGTGGATGCACCGCTGCAGGTGCACTCGAATATTAGAACCCTAACTCTATGCATGCGGCCTAGCAACTGTTCTCTATTATGACAATAAATGCATTCCGTTGCATGTATGCTTGCTGTCAGCATGCAGAGTAGTTTGCATGAAAGAAGCTTTTGTGATCTCTTCTGCACAGGTATGCAGGTGAGCATAAGACCCGCACACCACTTCCTGGCATGCTTGGGGCAGGCTCCTGGAGGAACGTTTGTCTGTGTGTCCTGCTGACCATGTCCCTTGTATGACTACCAGCTGCATGTATCCAGTCTGTCCACACAAACCTGCTGATCTGTGTGGGACCTGTTTTGTACAGGATGATGGGGTTGATGTCTTTTCAGTTGACAAATTCATTCCTCTGCCCCAAGGGCGACACAATCAGACAGTGGCACCTGTCTACGGCACCCACATCTTGGGGGAAGCCGAGGTCAGCAAATCCTTGCATGATCCATGGGTGTATGACAGACCCTGCGCAGGTATCACCTTGTACAGACAAAATGACAGACTGTATGCCACCCTATGACATGAAGTGTGCAGGGATGCTGAACTTCAGTCAACTTTGTACACAGAGAGTGACAGACTGTATGCCAGCCTATGACGTGTTCTGCGCAGGTGTGTTCCTGCACATGTGCGCATGCGTCTGACAGAATGAAAAAAAATTAAAGCAGCCACTGCTGGCCCATGTGGTTGCTCTGTCCACCTTCACGCCATCCTCAGGGCCAGCAGAGCAGTTGGCAGGGCTTCAATACGGCCTTGGAAAAGCCGCATCAAGAGGTTGCTCCGTCCCCATTTAGGGCATCCTTGAGACAGGCAGTGCAGTTGCTGCAGCTTAGGGAAAAGGCAGCTTCATGTAACCTTTTCCTGCCTGTCTGTACAGCCCTAAATCAAGTTGCATGCATCTTTGTGCTAAACTGATCACCATGGTTAACATGGTCTCAAGTTTCCCAGACTTTCTCATAGTCAAGAGAATTGTCATAGCCTAAGAGAAATGGGGAGAGTTCACATGATTCACATTTAATCCCTGAATTGAGGGTGGCTGTGCACTAATTAAACATGGGAAGGAAAGGAAAATGTAAACAATGATTTTCATAAACAACACCTGCTGACCCATTCTTATATGCAAGTAACTTTGGTGGCCTGTCCATAAATATAGTATTATTTGCATTTTTATAACCCCTCTTCTTCATGCCTGTCCGAATAAAGGATCATTCTTCATTTCTTATAACTCTTTGGTGTTCTTATAACATTGTTCTAAATCTGCCATATCCAATTCCATAAAATGCCAAAAATCCATCCCATAGGATATTCCAGTTTAGGAATATTATAGTGAAGAAACTGAATTTTCTGCCATTTTGTTTTGGGTTTGAGGAATTGAAAAATGGCTGCTTTCTGCACAGCAGAGTCAAAGGCTTACAGCACAAACTCTGAATAGGAGGTTAAAGTTTCAGTATAGGAACCTGATAATTAAGAAGCAATAGAAACCTAACCAGGGAGTTTATCACACGGGAAGCAAAGTGCCCAAATCCCATGCAGAAATGGGATTTAAAACCCAGGAAAACCCCACAAAAGTGGGTTGATTTTCAGACAGAAAGTCGACAAAACGTGCTGCTTTTTATTTTCATATTTAATGCTCATTAAGTCTGACGTCATCTGAAAATCAATCTGCTTTTGCGGGTTTTTTCTGGTTTAAATCCTGTTTTTGCATGGGATCCCTCCCGTGTAATAACCCCCCAAGATTCCACTCTTATTCTGACTGGCTAACAAAGGGGTTGGCAACATGAAGCCCATGAACAACATATGGGAGCCAACCATGCCACAAGATACCTCTGAATTGCTATTGCAACCCACTTTGACTCATCCTTGTATGTTCTGTGTTATACAAAATGCAAGGGTCCCGAGAGGGCACCAACAGTCAATAATCAAATAGGGGAATTTAATTAGTTCAAATGAAGGCTGTGAGATGGCTTCAGGCCTATGTATAATTATTCTGAAAAACTCATCTTCAGAACACATGTTACAAATATAGTTTTATTTATAACAACAAAAGGGAAATCAGCTTTCACAAAAACCTCCACACACTCACACATGTGCAAGAGCTAACAATATAAAGGTGGTAGCTTTTTAGCAATTTAGAGAGTTTAGCAGAGGGCAATACTTTACTGGGCTCAGGCATGGAGCTTTGACGGGGGGAACAGAGTAAATGAGTCTGTCTCAGCACACCTTAGGACCTGGGCTGGCCTGTGTGTGATGAGAAGTCAAGGGAGAAATGGACAGAGTGGCTATCTGAACTCAACTGAGACTGAATTGGAATTGCTCAATTGGGCATGTGTATAGGGCAAAATCCATTTCGGGGCAATTGTGGGACTTGAATGGATTTTCCAGGTTAGAGAATAAACAAGGAAGTTGTGAATTGCCTGGCCATCAACACAGATGTCCCTTAACAAACGCATATCTCTTATGAAGGGAGATACTCATGAACCTCTGTTTTACTTGCAAACACAGATATCACACACACAATTGTTCCCATCAGTGAGGGGCTTATGCAGATTTCGATTATTGGCTGATTCCTCTGGGCTATGGGCTAAGCACTCCCATGCTGAGCCTACAGAAACTTCTCATATGGTCAAGCAGCTTCTTCTGCTTTGGAGTGCCGGCTGGGCTCAGACTCTTGTGAAAGCCTCTTTTATATTAGGTTTAGATTAAATGGAGGGACTCTACATCGAGAGGTGATATTTGTTGTAACACCCTGCTTCCTATCAGAAATGGAAATTAGATGGGAGTGAAGCTAAAGGCTTCCTTCCACTCCAGAGGTATAGATTAGCACAGCTGGTGTGGGGGGAAGCTCTAACTTTGCCCCATCCCTATGACTCTGCTTTATATTGCTGAGATGTGGACAAAGCGAAAGCCTCTCATTACCCCAGTGATCTGCAGAATTTCTCAGAGGTATGTGCCTCAGCTGTGAGACTTGCAAATCAAGCCTGTGTTGACCTTCCAATGATCCATCCCAAAAACAAATAATGCAAAATGCAAGATATGTATGTGAGGAAAACCACATGCTATGACAAGAATCTTTAATCATTGGAGACAGTACCTTTTTCAAAAATGTGCTAAATATGTCATCTAAGTTTGACCTTTATGCCAGTGTGTATTTATTTGGGTGTGTGTTTATATGTGTTTGCATGTATTGGTTTGTGTATGCACGCATGCTTGCCATAATTATTGTAGAATGGCTGTTTCTGGGATCTGTGTGTTCAGCACAGCTCCTCAGCCATCAGAAATTTGCCATAGTGGACAAAAAGGCTGGGAGGGAGAGTTAAAGAAAAACATATTTAGACAAGCAAATTTGGAAAATAGTCAAATTAGTCAAGAAACAGAGGAACAAAATAAGAACTACCGGTATTCCTTCTTGCAGAAAGATACAACACTGGGAAAAAGAAGCCTGGTAGAAACCTGAAAATGAATCCAGGTATGAGAGCAGTATAAGCTGCAGTATGCATTGACTAGAAGTCTAGAGCAGGATTAGCTGGATACATTTTTCTGTTTATTTCGTATCTGCTCATTTGGTTAACTGTTTAGTGTTCTAAAATTAGTGTACATGTGTTGTAAAATCATTTTCTCAAAAAGTCTTATTTCTAGTGCCTTACATTTTCAATAAACAATTTTTAAAAAAATATTGATTGATGCCATATTATTCATCCCATTCTTTAAATACCACACCACAGAACATTAGCAATACTAATATTTAAACTTCAGGAGTTCAAGGGCTGTTTAATGGTAGCAGCCGGGGAATAAAGATATCCACTTGATGGCAATGGTAAAGAGTGAGAGAGAATGTGATTATCGTATCTGCTTGCTTCCCTTCCCCTTGTATGGTAGGGAAACACCTCTTGTTGTCATAATCACATCTTTGCTTTGGGTGAGTAATCACATTTTTATGATTGCCAATTACAAGTCTTCAATCTACAGAGGGTTCCATTTTCTGGGGTATAAATAGTTGTGGCTGTTCAATAGTGGTGCAGGATGTCCACGCTAGATTTGGCTTTGCTTTTAATCTTTGCTTCTTGTTACTGTATTATTACAGAGAAAACTAAAGTAGAAACTGTGCCTCCTACCCACCCTCAGTGGGGATGCTGTTCTAATTATTTCACTCTTCCTTATGGATGTCTCATGGGATCTGTCCAGTAAAAAGAAAGTGCTATGTAAGCTGCCCAGAGCCAGGACATGATTTATCTCCCTCCCGCCTTCTCTACCACTCCCTCTCTTCTAACCCATTAAAATCCCAGCCAGCAGCATTTCTGAAAAAGAAAGAGATGGGAAGAAATTGTTTGGGATTTTGCCCATAATAATATAATATCAATACCATTAAATGACTATACATATCTGAATTGCATTTTTAAATATTCTCAAAGGGAATAGACACAGTGTATATTAACACCAACCTTTGTCCATATTTACATGATGAATATCACTTCCCTATAGCATAAAAATTACAGGTATACCTCTGTTAACGATATCTTGTAGAACCTTTGAGACGAACTGAAAGAAAGAAGTTGGCAGCATGAGCCTTCGCAGATGTCAGGCTACTTCCTCAGATACATTTGATAGAGCGGAAAGCCAGGGAAAGACCTATATAAGTCATTTGTGTGTGAGAATGTCAATTCAAATTCAAAATCCTGTCTGTATGGAAATGAAGTGGCAAGACCAGTATTAGCAACAGTTGTTGCTGGATAAAGGCAGTAAGGAAGCTGTAGCCTGCAGGTAAAAGTGTGGATGACTATGGGAAACAGAGAGAGATGTAATGAATGGGTCAAGGGCACCCTCATGAGGATGGGGATTAGATAGTGTTGAAATGTGTGTAGTGTACCAGGCATCCATTATCTCTGTTCAACCCATTGCTGGTGGATAAATTCCCAGGGAGATTGAAGTGATTGAAGATTGAGGATCAATTTCCCTGGGCATTCCATCTCAGACCCCAGAACAATAGTCCTTGAACAAAAGGACTACAAAGGAAGATTGGAAAGAGAAATAGCAGAATTTAAATTTTGAGGCCAAACTCGAAGATCTATTCTTTTCTGACGTGCTGGGGGGGGGGGGGGGGAAGGGAGCTGGTGAAGCAGTCTTATCTGGTTATCTTTTTTTCTGTTTTACTGTTCACACATGCTCAGTAAGGAATTATGGAGGCCATTTGCCAAGTCTATTACAGGCTGGCAGAAACAGCTACAGTAGAATCAGCCAGAGCAGAATCTTGTCCTTTCCATGCTGTAGCTATACTTTCTTTGCTGTAGACATGCTAGTGCAATCTGACACCAAAATTCTATGTTTCTGCAGCCCTTCTTCACTATTCTCCAGTGCAAACCCTGGTAAAAAGAAAAAGTTCCAGCTAGATAGAGGAGGAAGAGGAAAAGTAGGGGTTGGGCAAGCATTAAAAAATGTGAGCCTTATCACATTACAAAACAAACTCCACATGCCATGACAGACAAGTGTCTTTCTGTTTGCTTCTCCTCATAACAACAAAGCACTTTCATTCTCTTCAGGTCATAAAAGCATGGGAGAGTGTCCTAAAACTGTTCCTTTTTCCAGTTCGACAAAAGGGATGGTTTTTACAACTAGAAGAGAATGAAAGTGCTTCGACATCATGTGGAGAAGCAAGCAGAAACTTCTCTGTCACTGCGTGTCGGGTTTGTTTTGTAATGCGATAAGATTCTATGTAAAAATGAGCATCTTTGTCAGAGGCTTTGTATATCTGTAATGTTCAAGAAGTTCAGACTTGTCCATTTTACTATGTGTTCTCTCTCTCTCTCTGGTTCAAAACACACTGCAGAAATAATCCTATGTGAGACCATTTTAACTGCCTGGCTCAATGCTAGGGAATTCTGGGAAATGTGGTTTTGTGAGATACTTAGTCTTCTCTGGCCCGAAACAGACGGGCAGATAGGGGTGGCTTCCGGCTGCTCCAGGGGCATGGTATTTACATGAAGCATGTCTCTGGAATGCCCCAAAAGGAGCGGCTTTTCCCCGCTCCTTGCCACAGTCCATTTGGGACTGTGGCAGAAGGCACCTTGGGGCTGTGGCGTGTGTTTGCCATGGCCCCTGGGCAATCAGGCTGGAAGCAGCTTCTGGCTGCTCCCTCCTGCCCGCCTGTTTCACCCCTCTGTCAAAGAGCTCTGGTGCCACAATAAACTACAATTCTCACGATTCCACAGCATTGATCCAGGGCAGTTAAAGCAGTTTCAGACTGGATTATTTTTGCAGTGTGTTTTGGACCGCTCTCTCTCTCTCTCACACACACACATACATATATACACATAAAACTTGACTGTATTTGCCATATAGGTATCCAAACTTTTCTCTTCACAGAGGTAACGTCCACATAGGACCATATCACACGGGGTCCAAAGCAGACAGAATCCAAAAGAAATCCCGACCTAATATGTATTATTTTTCCGTGTTTACACACGACGTCGCACAGAACCGCACAGAACCCCGACAGAACCGAATGAATCCGAAACGAATTGAGATCTTTTGAATTTCGGTTTCTTTAGGAAGTACAATTGTGCAACCGGAATCATTGCGCATTTACCGCGGGTCCGAAATGCATATGAACAGGCAATACGTATTGTGAAGCATTTCTCCATCATGACCCATGGTTCCCCGAGCTATTTCCCATGGATCTGTGAGGAAGCATCTTATGACGTGTACTTCCTGTTTTGATCAGGCAACAAACGGAACGGGTAAACATGGTCCTCTCTGTTCCAACGCGCGACCAGGGGTTGGTGGGAAAGCAATATTTCTGCGCATGTGCTAGAACATCATTGCTTGGTTATTTATGGGAATTTGTAACATGTGTGTGAACGGCAAATATGTATCCAGGATGCGCTTTCCGGGAAGCGTGATAAATGAGCAATGATGGTAATTGCGTGTGATAGCCATTTACGTATTGCGGGGGCTCTTTCGGTTCATTTCGGTATAGTACTGGATTTATTCTTATTTCGGTTGCTTTTCGCTTCGTGGCCAGCGTGTGATAAGGTCCATAGAAAATATATCCCTGTACAAAGCAGACCATACAGGCTTGGAAAACAAAAGTTAGAGGGTTTTTCTTTGAACGAGACTCACTGTAGAGGAAGAAATAACATTTTACTCATAAGGATTTGTATTATTTGTGAAGCTGACACTTGTTGTAAGTTATCCTACTGGTTCAATCAGTCAGATTAATCTGCTAGAAAGCTATCTAGAAAAGGATGGACAAAATAGTGTCAAAGCATGGTGTGTCAAAGTTTTGACATTGAATTCTAGCTGTTATTAACCTATCTGAAACTCTACCTAGATATGCCCAAAGTTTGGAAAGTATAGTAAAGAAAACTCAAAGCCCTGTCATCATATGGTGAACTCTGTGGATCTACTGAATGCATGGCAACATGATCACAGGTATAACTCCTAGATTAAAACAGGGAAACTGCTTTCATGGCAGTTTTAGAGAGGTTCTTGTGTGTGGCCACATTTCCATACTACACTCTTATAGTGCTGCTATTCCACTATTAGTGCTCTGGCTGCAATAGTGGAATAGCAGCATTATAAGCACTACTATATAGTGCGGGAAGTCTATGTGGATTGGTGTGTGTGTGTGTGTGTGTGTGGAGTTGTTAATAACTGCCACCAAGTTGACTGATTTATGGAGACCTGTGAATGAGACCTCTAAGTCACACTGTTGTGAATAGCCTTGCCCAAGTCTTACAAACTCAGGACCATGGCTTCCTTAATTGAATCTATCCACTTTTAATGTGGTTTTCCTCTTTTTCTGTTGCCTTCTACCCTGCCAAACATTATAGTATTTTCTAACAAGTCATGTCTTCTCATGATACATCCAAAGTACAAGTCAGGGCCAAAGGACTAAAACTACCAGCAAACAGTGATTGCAATGGGAACATGTTTGCTTCTGAAGTAAACCTCTTTCACTGCTCAGGAAAATTTAGGTTGGGCCAAGGTTAAAACTTCCAAGGGTCCTCCTGTCCCCACTATGAACCATAAGGCATTTTGGAATTGCCTCTCTCAGTTCAGTATTTCATGCTTTATTTCACAGCTAGTGAACAGAAAAGCAGAGCCACAGTGAAGATTCAGAGACAAAGGAACACAGGGCAGACTTACATTGTTACGAGGTGCACGGGGCTGCACAGGGTCTTCAGCAGCCAATGCAATGCTGCTCATGGCAATCACTGTCAGAATGCAAATCTCAAAGTAGCGTAGATTGACAATGTAATGACAGAGCCGCCGAAACCTAGCATATAAAACAAAAACATGCTGTATTAAGTGGCATCATGGTGCCAAGTAGATTGGCATTTTTCTCTTGCTTTCTCAGGCAAAGAATACAGAACCATCCAAAGGTTCTCTTTCTCTCTGTATGGAAAATAACCAAGGCAAAGAAAGCATTCAGGCTCATGAAACCAATTGCTTAGGTTGGTTTTGGATTGGTCTCACAAACCCAACCAGTAGAATGGTCCTTACTTCCTGTCCAAATTCAGAAACATTAGTTTACCTGAAATTAAAGTCCCAGAGATTCATCCCTTGAAACATTCAACCCTCCCCCATCATTTGAATCAAACCATAAACATGGAATGACCAAGCCATATATCCCATCTTCAAATTCTAATCATTTGATTTCTTATTTCCAGCTAATTGTTTCTGTCCTACAAAGTCATTTTTCATTCACAGCAACAAAAACTCACGGGTTCGTGGTTGAGAGAATGAACATAGAGCTATATGGTGGCATGGGCTTGGGACCATTCTCTCCTCCATCATCATCTTCTTCCTCCTTTTTCTCTTCTTCCTTCTTAGGCAGAGGCTCAGGGTTGGCATTCTTATTGACTGATAAGCAAGAGGACAATAAGAACAATCCATTTTGATATGTTTCTTTTTCTCGCAGTTTTGTTTTAGTAAGAATTAACCCAGCCAGTGCTAGATATAGAGAAACCTGTTTGCAAGTGGACTCTTTCATGCAGGTCCATCCCAGAAGAAATGGGCAGAAGATAATGGCATATTTGAGGATCAGGATATACAATTCTCTCCATGCATGCTTGGTAAAGGAGCTTATGGTTGCACAAACATAAAGGAGGCAAAACAGACACAATTCTGGAATACACAATCCTTTGCACAAAGCCACAGGACACAGTCCTGTAACATGGACATATAAGGTTACTTACCTGAAACTGTGATTCCTCAAGTGGTTATCTGTGAACTCAAGACAGTTCACCCTGTGCCCATGCAGCTAAATCCTCTAAAACATCTGCAGCTCAGGTGTCCTTCGGTATGAAACTTGTCCCTCCTTACTGTACGTGCTTCTGAGTTATTCCCACCTAATCATCTCAATTCCCATCCATCCCAGGTTGAAGCTAATGAATCAAGGTAAGGAAGAGCCAAGATAGGAGGGCAGGTTGTATGAGTTCACAACCATGTGCAGAATCACACATACCAGTAACCAAACTGCAATCTCTGTGACACACACAAATGGTGGTAAGATATACACTTATGTGGATGGTGGAAGTGTGTCATGCTGTGGCCAAATATAATATTGCATTCCCAAACTGGATTTGGGGCCTAGAATAGATATCCAGACTGTAATGATGTGTGAAAGAAGATGGCTGGGATCATGTAGAAGCTCTACTGATGTCTTGGACAGGTATTTATTTATTTAATTTAACTTTATTCCATTCTCCCTGCACAGGACACAAGGCAACCACTATCGAGATATGCCAAAGAATCGTGAAGGGACCAAAGATGAAGCTGAAGAATTCAAGTTATTAAAAGCTTTCAGATATTGTGAGTAAACCAAAAATCATGAGTTGGTGGATGAATAAATGCTAAAATGGCAGCTACATATACCTTCAGAGATGTTGTCAAATTCAACTCACCCGGACTCAAAAAGATGTTGAGTATATGTGAACCTTCAACATGAGCAGGGGAAATACTCTGGTGGCTGTGAACTGAAGAAACTTTGTAACTTGCATAAAGGATTAAGCATGGGTATAGGAGCTGATGCTAGTGACTGGGACTGCACTGTTTTGAAACAGGACCTAGTTCCAATGCTTTGGCAATTCTCAGTACTCGGTCAGCACTGGGGTAGACCTCATCTGAGGGAAATTCAGAATTGCAGTCTGTAACCTTACCATCTGCTGTTGAAAGCTGGACCAAGTCTGGTGAAATTAAATTATTGTTTCTCTCATCCGAACCAGACAAGTCTTGTTTGCTACTATGCACTGGTCTCAGAGCAGGGTCCAATGTTGGTGGCAGCACAGATGATCACACTAAGGCAGTAATAGGATCAGCCAGCTGAGAAGTGGCAAGTGCCACACCTAACATAGATAATAGATTCATAGTAGGTACTGCAATAGATGTAGCCATTTGTGTGGAAGCTGCTGAAAAATAGCATGATAATGGTTGTTCCCTCGGTAGTGGCCAGGTGTCTGGACACAGTAGCCAACACTAGTGATCTCAACTTATGTACTGGTGAATTTTACAGATTTCATGTGAGTGGAATGTCAGGGGTAAGTACTGGTACTAGATCCACTTGTCCCAGTAGTTTCCATACACCAGAGGTATCCATAATATATATTATTATATATTAGTATATAATATATATATTAGTACGCTGCTTCAGAACAAGGACGCCCATAGGGAGGATCAATGTAGAGATGTTCGTGCTTCCCAGTATAGATGAAAGTTTTTTGGGAAGGGACAGACAGTTCACACTTAGGTGGTCTGGTCAAAGCCCTAGAAAAAAAAGAAGCCTGTGAAATATGTTGTCAATTTTGGCAGAATGACACAAGTGGCTATGCCTATGATGGATGACATTGTTTTGGAAATTCTGGGAGTATCTATTGAGAATGATGTATTGGGGATTGTGACTGATGTGAACCCAAGGTCTGAGACAGATGGCTGTTATGGATATGACTATCTGAAAAGGAGTGCATAAAAAGGGAGGACCTGTCCATGATCTCCCCTTATGAAACAGAGTCCACGTATTGTACATCGCCTTGGTTTTTTATCCTTTTTGTAACTGGAACTGGGGAAGCTAGAAGAGGAATATCTGGGATATTGAGGCAGCTTGGAGAACAAAGCATGGTTGTGGATGGTGGCTCCTGGATGACCCTTTGGACTATGGGGATTTCCAAAGGTCTGGAGGACATTAGTCTACAGTCAGCACTGCAGAGACCAACAAAACTGTTAACTTCACTCACTCCATGACAGAGAGTTGAGTCTTGCACTTTTTCAAGGCTGGTGTTTCATTATGCTTACCCTCAGGCTTCTTCTTAGTTCTTTTAATCAAATGCTCCACAGACCTGTCTGGAGTACGAGTTACCTTCATCTGATCCAAAGTTGGGACTAAAGAAGGAGAAGCTCTTGATACCGGCTACTGCTGAGGTTGATGGCAAGAGGCCATCAATTTTGAGAAATGCTTCATAGATGAAGGTAGCTGAGAGCAAATACTTGCTGAAGCCATGTAAAGAGTCTTATTTTTATCTGGAAGACCAGAAGCATTTATTGCGTTTTCCCAAAGGAGTGCTTTAAACATAAGCGGGGTAGGCAACCTTTTTGAGTCGGGTGCCGGGTTGCTCTCCCTCAGACAATTGGGGGGCCGAAGCACCAAAAATAAATAAATAAATAAATAAATAAATAAATAAAATGCATGCACACTCTCTCAGCCCCAGAAAAGCCATGGCAAAACCCCTGTGGAGATTTTGCCAAGAACAAGTAATAACAACAATAATCAATATCATCATGGCAGGCGGCGGTGGTGGTGGCGGTGGCAGGACCGGCCTGGGGGCAGTCCAAAGGCCTCGGGGGGCCGCATCCGGCCCCTGGGCCTTAGGTTGCCTACCCCTGAACATAAGGGTTGGTTTCTTTGCGTGTACTGAGGAAACACCTCAAAATGCTGGTATTTGTTCACCATGTGCCTCTCTTCCAAACACAAGAGACAATGTGAAAAGTCATTCACTGAAGGGATTTTTTGATTACACCCGAGACACTATTTAAACAGGACGGTTGAGGTCATAAACTCACAAACAGGTAGGAAGAGAGGATATTCTGTAACTGAGGGATTACCGTAAAATGAAACAACTAGAAAGAGAGGTGAAGAAGATTAAGAGTAGAGAAGATAAGAGACAAAAAGAAACCCAAAAAGACAAAGCAGGAATTTTCTCTTTCACACAACTAGTTTGGCTCTGAACACCAAGTTCCTAATTAGTTCCTGTTAGTACAGTGGATAAAAAGGAATTGCGGTGATACAGGCAAGAAGAGCCCAGGAACATCAACAAAAGGGAGGGGTGAGGTTGCCAGCAAAAGGATAGCCTAGATCTAGATGTTTCTGAGGATGCAGCTGCACAGGCATAGGGTGGTCTATTTTTGTGAATCACAGAGAACAAAAAGATGAAATACTTATGCATGGACCTGCTTCAGTAGTGCCAGACATACAAAGCCCTTTAATATCCCATTTACGCTGAGAACCATGAATAATTATTCACTTATTCATCAGGCACTATTCCATGAAATGCTTCATTCATTAGACAGTATTCCATGAAATGTTAAGAAAATTTGCCACAAGACAGACCAAATATTTACAAAGACATTATTATGCATGTGTAGATGTGTATACATTCTGCTCTATGTACTGAAGACTTTAAGAGTCTTCAAACAAGTGGTTCTTCCTCTTCATGATATCATTGTAGCAATATTCTCAGCCTTATCTGACAGATTTGTATACACTCAGTCTGATAGGCATAGCACATCCTCAGAATGTCCAAACAAAACAGATACATACATTTTTAAAAAATCTTCAGAAACCAAGAGTCATAAATAAATATGTATCAATTTAACTTAACAGTCATAGAAACAGAAGGCATCCCAGCAGCTGACTCACACAAGAGTCATAGAAACAGAAGACAGAAAGAATTGCAGAGGCTGACTCACACATTCAGAACCCACACAAATGGACACAGCCATAGGGCTACACACACAGCCTGAAATAACTTAGCTGATGGCAGAATTACTTATACTGGTACAGAAGGGATAGGGCCTACTCTGCTCCCCCCCCATTTCACAGCCGTAGTTTTTCTCTTTTATTGCCTATGATGAATACTTCCTTCTATGTGTTCTGCTTAAGTAATACAAAGCTTTCCCTATTACTATCTACAATAGCTTTCTTACTAATACACCTTCACTGGTCCCGTTAATAGATGGCTACACCTCCTCCCTACTGCCTGAACTGGATGGTCCTAACCATTCCCTGGACTAAATGGGATTCAATCTTTTACATCTCAAATGCATGTGACTGTGTTACCTGGTTCTAGCGCTACTGACACAGTGCATTTGGTGCTCACCTTGCATGATAGCATTGTTGATTGGTGGTGGGAAGGGGGGTGGGACTTCCACCACAGTGTGCTCTGGCTTCTTGGCAGTTTTGGGTGGATTATTCTGGGTAGTGGGGTTAGTGACGATGAGGCTGTTTTCAGGGTTCTTAGGGGGTCCAGGACTGGCTGGATTGGAAGGGTTATTGGGGGTTCGGCGACTGGCAGAGTTCTGAGAGTTGAGGAGTTGCTGGTCCAAAGGAACAGGAGGATTTTGGGGAGCTCGGCTTGGTGTGGAATTTGAGTGGCTACCACCTTTGGCAGGATTCTGAGGATGACTGATGGGATGTGAGTTTGAGGTCTCATTGGTTGCCAGCTTATTGTTCTTCATATTGTCAATATCCTCCGCTACTGGAGGCTCCAGGCGCCCCATATCCTGTTGGATTGGCCGAGTGGTGGATAGGTTTGGTCCAGGTGGAAGGCCAGAGCCTTGGTTTTCTCTAAAACATACCAAAGGAGAAAAAAAAAGTGTTGAAACACGGGTTGAGATATTATTATTCATGGCTCACTGAAATATAGCTAGTGTGATAGCAAGCGGAATATGTAACTTCCAGCTCTGATAGCCACATGACTCTTTCAAATAAAGCCCAACACAAATATGACCTGCAGAGCACCAAGTGTATAGCTTCTCCACACATACAGCATTGCTCTAGCATTCCTTCACACACATACAGGGAGCTGTGTACACAAAATATAGCTGTATTAGCCAAACTATCCTTCATCCTACCTGCCATTAATGATGTTACTCCATCCCATGTCATTTGTTCCTCTCATTAAAATTATGCTTCTGTTGCCACTCTCTTCCAGTAATATCTCAACACACTACACCACTATTCACATTACACAATTCAGCACTATTATTCCAGTTGAACTGCCATGACTGCATCCTATGGAGCCCTGGGGGGTTGTTGTTTGGTTTCAAGCACCAGAAGAATTCGCCAGCTGAGAATTCTAAATACTCTCCCCCACAAAACAACCCTACAATTTCCAGGATTACATAGGATGATGACATGGCAGTTAACATGGATTATAGCATTAGAATTCTATAGTATGAAGAGGCCCACGGACAAAGTATAATTCAGCCACTTGGAACTGCTTCCAGAACAACTGTAAGAGAGCAGAATGGTAGGTTTATGAAATGGCAAGTTTACACATCGCCCCATTCTGACATACTGTAAGCCTTCTTTCAAAGAGCCAGATGCCCTTCACAAACACTGGTCTCACTGAATGATCTTCACCACCTTGAGGCTTTTCATTTTAGCAAACCATCAGTTTCATTATTTTAAGCTTCAACAAACGAGTGTTTTGAATGAGTACTGTGAATCAACAATGTTCTAGTCCTTCAAGGATCCTGCCTCCTTTCCACCTTTACTTACTTCCGTCGCCGGTGTCGGCGTTCCTTGCCATCAGCATCATAAGTAGACTGTGCAGCATGCCGGTGCCGTCGGCGCCTTTCTCCATCAGGATGCTCCCCCTCCACATCTCCCCGTGCTGGCCTGCTCCCCTCACGATGCCGAGGCCGACGCTCACCTTTGTTACCCTCCTCACCCCCTCCTTCGTCTGGTGCCCGTCGATGAACCCGATGCCGCCGGTGTTCCCGATCACCATCAGCTGTACGGGGTGACCCACTGTGGCTTTCTTTGCTGCCTCGGTGCCGGTGATGGGGATCCAGGGCCTTAATACGCTCTGAGTCACAGTCCCCATGGTAACTACGGTCAAGGATGGCATTGTGCTCCTTGCTGGGATAGTCAATCTCATGGTATCCACTTTCCTGGCTGAAGTCAATTTCTTTGCTACTACTCCGTGGACGTCGTGGCTCAAAGCTTCCTGAATCAGGGCGTTCATACATGTGGGGATCTCGTGGATGTTCATGGTAGCGAGGTGGTTTTCGCAGGAATTCCTCAGGTCGTTGTTGTCTAAAGTGTGGATCCAAGGGTGGCTCACTGGGACGTGTCTTGTTTGTGTTGTTGTTCCGGTTCTCCTGAGGATCTACCACTAGTGGTCGGTCTAAATGGGTTTTCATGTCTGGCCGCATTTGTCGGGCATATGTGACCTTCCATCGATCCTCAGGGTCGAGTTCATTGTATAATGCCTCTCGACTTGTCATCAGGTTCTGTTTCCGCATCTCAGTTGTTCGCTGTTCCCAGATTGATTTGGCACCTTTTTGGTTCTTTTGTTGTTCTTTTCTAAAAACAAAGCAGATAAAGATAGTTGAAACACTCCTTCATCACCAGCATTACTGTCTAAATCAGAAGCAGGCAACCTTTCCCTTTTAAGGGCCGTGGGACTTCAGCTCCCAGAATCCCAGGAGCTATTGGCCAACATGGCACTATTGGCCAACATGGCTGAGGTTTCTGGGAGCTGAAGTCCCTCGGCCCTTAAAGGGGAAAGGTTGCCTACTCCTGGTCTAAATCAACATTAGAGTCACATCCTCAAATTTCCTGCAACAGTAATTTTTTACTACACCACTGGGTCAACTTTTACTTTGTCGACTTCCGGTAGTGAATGGTGAAGTGACTAGCTGTGTTTGGAGCAAGCTACCCAAAATCCAGCCAAAATAGTAGCAAGTTTGTGACTGTTTAAAAAAACAACAATGCACCAAAAATAAACGGACATTAAGAACTACGCTTTGAGGGAAAAACAATGAACAGTAAGATACCGCCCGAAAAAGTGGGTTCGGAGACTCCTAACAAATGCCCCAAGCAGGTCCCACCCTAGAGAGGAGGGAAGAGTGGATGGGACTAAGAGGCTGAGAAAGATTCTGCCCTTGCTACTTAGAAGTCATAAGGCAAGAGCAACACCCACCACCTTTTTAAAATAAGTGTTAAAGTCCTTAAAGAAAGAAGACTAAATAAAGAAAAATAGTAAAGAACGACTGTAAAATAACAATAGAAAGTAACCAACTTAGAAATTTCAACCAATATTGTAGACTCCAACACACTGAGAAGGAGGGTGAGGTCAGTGATGCAGAAAGACATGGAAAGAGGGAGTAGCAATGAAGGGAGGAACGAGTCTATAGAGTGGATTGAACAAGAGGAAAAACAGTTTGAAAATAGACTAAGCTACAGAAGAACTATGAAAGAAGGAAATAAGACCTACAATATAGAGGTGGTGAGAAAGAGAGTGGTGGATAGACAGAGAGAAAAATAATTTAAAATAACATCAAAGGAAGAAGGAGAGCTGCGAAGGAAGAATTGGACATGATCAACAACACAGAGAAAGGGAATTAAAATCTTGGCTGTTCAATATAAAATGAAAGATGGTAAAGTAAACAAAAGGAGGAGAGAGGAGAGATATTACTTAAAATAGAAAAAGAACCAAACCAGAAAGAATTAACAAGGGCAAGTTATATGTTAGAAGATAAAAACGGACCTCGACAAAGCTTAAAAATGGACCCCAACAGGACTTAGAAACAAGAGAAATAACAAGTAAGAAATATTAATAAAGATGTGAACAGTGGATGATACGTACTGAATTCTAAGATTACTAAGAGCGAAAGTACAGATATACCAGTTAATGAATTTAATGTAAAGACTTACTGACTATTTGATTAATTGAAAAGATCTATAAAATACTTAAGGAAGGAATATATATTAATAAAGTTTATAAGGTAATTGAGATATAGAAAAGAATAAATTGTATTGAATGGAGAGTTAAATAAGGAAACAAATTGCTGCTTACTTTCTTTTGCTTATAAGTCAAAACTTGCTTTGATCACAAAAGTATCAATTTTTGTTGTTGATTGGAACTAATCTATAAACTGGAAATGTATATACCGTATTTTTCGCCATATAAGGCGCTCCGGCATATAAGACGCACCCAATTTTAAAGGAAGAAAATCCAGGAAAAAAGGATTCCTCCCTTTAGCCGGAGGCCGGTTGTTCAATGGGCTGGTGCTGGGATCGGAGAACTTCTCCGATCCCAGCACCAGCCCATTGAACTGAGGTGGCGGGGGGAAGGAGGGCTCCTTCCCCCCGCGACCTCAGTCTTTGAATGGGCTGGTGCTGGGATCGAAGCGATCCCAGCGCCAGCCCATTGAAAGACTGAAGTTGCGGGGAGAAGGAGCCCTCCTTCCCCCCGCGACCTCAGTCTTTGAATGGGCTGGTGCTGGGATCGAAGCGATCCCAGCGCCAGCCCATTGAAAGACTGAGGCCGCGGGGAGAAGGAGCCCTCCTTCCCCCCGCGGCCTCAGTCTTTGAATGGGCTGGTGCTGGAATCGAAGCGATCCCAGCGCCAGCCCATTGAAAGACTGAGGCCGCGGGGAGAAGGAGCCCTCCTTCCCCCCGCGGCCTCAGTCTTTGAATCGGCTGGCGCTGGGATCGAAGCGATCCCAGCGCCAGCCCATTGAAAGACTGAGGCCGCGGGGAGAAGGAGGGCTCCTTCTCCCCACGGCCTCAGTCTTTGAATCGGCTGGCGCTGGGATCGAAGCGATCCCAGCGCCAGCCCATTGAAAGACTGAGGTCGCGGGGGGAAGGAGCCCTCCTTCTCCCCGCGGCCTCGGCCCTTCGCCCTATAAGGCGCACTGACTTCCCCACGCACGTTTTGGGGAAGAAAAAGTGCGTGTTATAGGGCGAAAAATACGGTAAATTCTTAAGCCTTATTCGATCTGATATTATAGTATTTATAGAGACTTTATTAGAAAAGAGAGTAGAAAGAAAGGAATTAACAACACACACACATATTTTCTTTTTTTTTCTTCCAAAAATCTATAACTAATAGATAAATGTATTAATTTCATGGACTATTTGATGAATTGTTAGATAAATTGATCATTACTAGCAGTTTATTTAACTAATTCCAATAATTGTTGATTATTTCTGATTAAGTGGGAACTGATGAATTGTTGATCAATCTTGACTAGATAAATTGTTGATTATTAGTAATCTAATTAATTAATCTAAATAATTCTTGATTACTTATGATTGAATATTTTAGATACTCCAGCTAAGCTGTTGATAATTGATAGTTTAATTAATTAATCTGAATAATTGTTGACTACTCCTGGTCGAATATTTCTTGCCAGTTGATCAAAGTTGTATTATTCAATTTCAAAGCACTTACTGTCTAAGAATAACTTAATACTTTAACAATAGATAATTCAGCTGTGAAAATTAACTGCTTTTTATTGATTAATTTTGTACTGGTGTAATGTTGATTATTAGTTGATTAATTAACGCATCTTCTCAACTGTTACTTAACTGTTAGGAGTGAAAAATATTAGAAATATACACTGCCTAACATTTACAATAATGACAACTGGAAGAAAAACTCAGGCAAATGTTCACAACCAAAAAGAAACTCAAGATCAGTTAACAACAGAAATATTAAAAAATACTGATCCACACAGATTCTTTTTAGAGATTAAGAAATTGAGAGTGGATATAAGAGCAGAAATCCATGCAGAAATAAGATCAGAAATAAAGGAATGGAAAGAAGAAATAAAAGCAGAAATACAGAATTACATGAATTTAAAGAAAATTTACAGAAGCTGATGGGAGAAATGAAAGAAATTGACAAAAGGTGATAGAAATTCATAAAAAAACAGAAAACCTGGAGAAGAAAACTAATTATTTAGAAAAAGTACAACAACAAGAAATCTATGGAGTTACGTCTTAAAGGAAAAGCAATAAAAATAAGAGGTCTACAGGAAAAATACAACAAAGATTTAAGTGTATGCTTAATTCCTGCTCTTGCACAATTTATCGAGTGGACCATAGAACAACTCAACGTAGAAATAGATAAGATATACAGAGTAAACCCGTGGGTAGGTACAAACAGAAAGCTTCTTAGAGACATAACAATCCACTTTGTCAGAGAAAGAATGTGAGATCTAATTCTTGAAGCAAATTACCAAAAAAGACTTTATATTGAAGATCAGGAAATATAGCTATTTAAAGACATTCCAATACAAATATTACAGAAGAGGAAAGATTATTCAAACTTGATACAATACCTCAAACAGGAGGGCATAAAATGTAAATGGGGAAAAATAGAAGGGATTCTCTTCTCTATAGGGAAAAGGAAATATCTAATAAATACACAAAAGAATGCCAATGAATTTCTAGAAAGAAGTAAGAAAGGGAAAAAAGAACCACCATCAAAAGGAACAGAAGATATAACATCAGAAGTAAAGAGGGGAGAAACAAAAATAAGAATGAGAATAAAAGTTAGAGAATGGAAGGCAAAAAATCAAGAAGAGGCAGTGAATAAAGATTTGGAATAACAAGAAGAACAATCTAGTGAGTCAAGAATTGAAAGAGGAAAAAAGATCTAGAAGAAGAAGAAGAAAAAGAAGGAAAAGAAGGAGAAGTAGAACAGGAAGAAACAGAAGAAAGAAGAAAATCGGAAGAAGAAACAACAGTAGAAGAAAAGAAAATGCAGGAGGGAAAAATGAAAATTAAAAAGGAACATATGCAAATAATATCAAGAAAAAGAAAAAGAAAGCGATCCAACCTAAGATATTGAAATAAAATAAAGAACACATTAAAAATTAAAGGTGACAATTAAAGTGATATCTTGGAATGTCAACAGCCTAAATTCCAAATTTAAAAGGAAGATATTCCACTATTTGAATAAAGAGAAAGGAGCCAAAGTTTGCATACAAGAAACACATACAAAAATAAAGATACACAAGTCTTAGAAAATAAAAATTAGGCAAACTTTTCACAGCATCAAAAGAAATATTAAAAGACAATAATGACTACTTTATAGAAGTAGAAATAAAAATACAAAATGAAATTTTTTTAACAATCAATGTATATGCTCCATCTAGGAGGGAGCACATAACACCGGTGCTTAAATCCCTCCACTGGCTGCCGATTGGTTTCCAGGCACAGTACAAGGTGTTGGTTTTGACCTTTAAAGCCCTGCATGGCTTGGGTCCAACTTATCTTAGGGACCGCCTCTCCCTGTACGGTCCCCCCCCGCACCTTGCGGTCCTCTGGGAGGAATCTGTTACAGCCAGTAAAAACTAGGCTGTCTCAGACCTCCCAGAGGATCTTCTCCACTACCACTCCTAGACTTTGGAATGGCCTGCCGGACGAGATCCGTCTTATTACTACTCTTGCTGCTTTTAAAAAGGCAGTAAAGATGGATCTCTTCTGACAGGCCTTCCCAGGATAACATCTGTTGTAGGGAGATGAGTTTCTATTTTGTTGGTATAACTGATTCCTTGTTGTTGGTTTATAGTTTTAACTGCATTGTTATGTTTTAATTTTTTTCTTGGTTTAATTTTGTTTTAAGGGGTTGGGAGGGTGGATTATGGAAGGAGGGAACGTTTTAACTCTGTTTGTTTTAAATGTTGTAACCCACCGCAATTGCCACGCAGAGTAACAATAAGTAACAATTTATTATTTATTTATTATTTATTATTATTATTATTAAGATGATAAAACAAAATTTTATAAAAATTTACAACAGAAAATAAGACAAGAAGACTATGAGAGATTGGTGTTAATAGGATATTGGAATGGAGTGGTAAACCCAGATGAATACAGGTCCGCACAGAAATCTCAGGGGAAAAAAATCAAAGGAAACTCACAACCACAGCCCAGATGTTATCTGAGAAGCTGCTGAGCTGAAAATCTTTCCTAGAGTGTTTTTTACTTTTTTCCTTCCTTCAATGGTATTCCTCCTTATACCAAAACCACCCTAGGAAATGTTTCAGGATCCTTCTGCTTGGGCTAATAATCAGATATACAGCCTTCACTTGCACTACGAGAAAAACTCAGGCTACAGCTTATGTTCCTGACTCATTTATCCCTGTAATGTGTGGCATGGAAGGAGCACTTGGACACAATGCTTTCTGGACCATTAGTCATGCTGGTCCAGGGTTTCTGGGTGTTGTAGTTTTAAACCACTCTCAGATCATGGAATGGCCTGCCGGAAGAGATCTGTCTAATTACTACCTTAGACAGCTTCAAAAGGGCTGTCAAGACAGATCTCTTCCGGCAGGTCTTTCCTGACTATCCCGGCCCAAAGAGTTTAGCAAATTTTCTCTCTTCCACGCTGCAGTTGATTGTGTTGTATTATTGTGATGTTTTTGTCTTGTTATATCTTGATCATCTTAACATTTTAAACTGTCCTAGTTTAATTAATTTTTAAGGGGTGGGCGGGGTCTGGGGGGTTGGATGTATTTTACTGAGTTTACTTGTTATTAGCCACCCCGATTGCGCTGCAGAGGGGTGGGATAGAAATAATATTAATTATTATTATTATTATTATTATTATTATTAAGAAGGAATACCAGGCTCTGAAATGGAAGCAGTCAGAATTTTCTGTCAAGAAAGTTGAGACTTGAGTACTTGCCTTCCTACCACAATGAAGGGGCTGAACAGACAGCCCCTAAGGGGTGGTGTCCCTCTGCCCCTTTCCTTGGGGCCACGGCAACTGCAAGCCACGGCCCTGATCTGGTGGTTTGCTGCTCTAAAAAGTGCTGGCAAATGCTGTTTCTTTTTAGAGCAGCAAAAAGCCGCCTTTGCCACTGCAGAGGTGGCTTTTCAGCACTCCTTTGTTCCTTATGTTGTTCCTTTGCCACCTGCCATCGGTTGGGTGGGCAGCGTGATGGCGGCATTAGGGTGGAATTGGGGTGGCTGGTGTGCAGTCGCCATGCCTCCACTCTATCTCCAAGTCAGCCCTTTTGGCCAGTCTGTACCGCCCCTAAGTCCCCTACTGCCAACTTACAAGTCCAGGGTGTAGCATCCCAGCTCCACTGAAGATCATGCCTGAGATTTAGAACTGGTAAACTTTGTGTTTGTGATACAGAGAACAGAGTTCATGTGTTCATGGCTTGATCAATACAGCACTTACACTGCAATCGACATATTGGCTGCTGACAGAGGGCTCACTTCTGCTACCTCCTTTGCCTTCTGAAGGGCAAGTTTCTGGTTGGCTGCTTCTTCTTCTTCTTGTTCATCCTGCAAAGTCCAAACATTAGAGAAGAGCTACAAGTACCATGACCCCCTGCTGGTGAAATGTGATGTCCATTCCCAATATCACAAAACAGACCCTGTGTCTCAGAAGAAAAGGCTGATAGAACTAGGCTAACTATAAACAGGTGCTTTCACAGCTATCCTGTCATTTCTGCTCCAGTGAGGGAATGAGTTTCCTTGCTTGCATTAGAAAGGTAGGTGCAGTGAGAAAGTGAAATATATTGTTCATATTGTTGGGTTAGCATGCACCCAGAGAGCATCTTCTCTCTCAAAACCATACAACTAAACTAAAAGGGAAGAGAAAGTTACCTACAGGAACAAGTTGCATCCAGAATTAGGATTTAATACTGCACTTGATGGGTTGGATTATTTCAGGCATTAATATGAAATGTGTAAAATCCACTGGCTACTTGCAGGCTATCCAAGGTGTCTATTCACTATAGCTGAAACTGACAATGCCATCCCTACAGTAGGGGTGGGTAAAGTGTCTCTCCCTGGAACCACATTCAGCCCCCAAGGATGTTTTTGTCCACACTCACCACACTGCCCTCTTCTGCCAGGGCACATTGTCTTTCCTGGAAATTGATGATTCACTTTTAAAGTATGTTTCACCCCCTCTGCACTATTTAACGTTTTATGATTTTTGTAAAATCATAAGTCAATTTCCAGCCAATATTTATGTTTTCTTGTGTTTTTTGGCATGGGCAAATCCATGAAGCTCTGAGAGAGTTTGGGGAGCAGAAAATTATCTCCTAGATTCACCAAAGCTGTCCCCATCTAGAAAACACATCTACAGTACAAGAAGCGGGTATAAATGAAACTTATCCTGGAATAGAAATGCAACCTACATCATGTTAACATCATCTAACATGACACTGACACTGCCACCTGCTGACCTGGGAATCTATTCATTTATGATCCTGTTAAATAGATACAGTAAGACCTCTTTTCTCCATCCACTGAATAATCACATTTAATAAGCAAATATCCCACAGGCCACTGCATCCACTGCTGGAAAACCATTTCCTACCTTGGTGAGCTCCTGTGCATTGGCCAGATTATCCACAGCGATAGCCAAGAATACATTGAGTAAAGTGTCTGAGTTTTGAGAGTCAAGGCAAAACCATAAGTAGTTCTGGTCGCAAATTAATTTCACTGTCAGAAGATGGTGGACTTCCCCAACCCCACCTCCACAAAACTCTTTCCTCCCAAGAGTGAAGATGACATAATTTGTCAGGCCTATTTGAGAGACTACATGTAACCATCCAAATGTGATATCTACTTCAATTAGCTGTTGTTAATTGCTGTCAAGTTGACTTCAACTTATGGTAACCCTATGAATGAGAGACCTCCAAGTCACCCTACCTCAACAGCCCTGCTCAGGTTTTGCACTCAGGCCTGTGGCTTTTTTTGACTGAGTCTAACTGCATTCTGGTCTTTCTCTTGTCGTACTGCCTTCTATGCTACCAAGCATTCTTTATTGTATTTTCTAGGGAGTCCTGTCTTCTCATGATATGTCCAAAATATGACAGTCTTAGTTTATGAGGGGGTATCGTAAAGTTTTAATTATCATCTTTAAAAAAAATTGACAGAAAGTTTGTTTTGATTTGTAGTTAACTTATCTCTATGTAGTCACCATCCAGATTTACACATTTTTCCCAGCATTTCTTGACCCTCCAAATACTGTCATTGTAGAAGTCTGCAGATTGCACCTTAAACAACTCTTCCACTTCATGAATGATGTCATTTGTGTTGTCAAATCGGTGACCCCGCAATGGATTTTTCATTTTTGGGAAAAGAAAAAGTCACTTGGTGATGCTGACAATGACAAAATTTCATCAATATACTATAATACCTTCCAGGTGATAATTATTACATTACTCATATTTCTCCATCTTACACTTTAGTCACTTCTGGAGCAACCTATAACAAAAATAAAGGACACAATGAGCTGATTTTCTCAATATCATGCACTTAGGGACCAATGATGACACTGACAAAATTTCATCGATATACCACAATAACTTCTGGGTGATATTATTACTTTACGATAAAACCTTGTAGTCTACTTGGCTTATCCATTTATTTGTGTTTTTATTGTCCATAGTATCTAACAGTGGATTAATCTTCAAAATGCTATTAGGAAGGATTGATGATCACTTCAAGGCTTCTCTTCCAGTTTAAAAATGTAAAGATGCATTCCCTCACTGGCCAAACTGAGGTGAGACTTGACCTAACCATGCAGTATATTAGCAATCAAGTTGAAATAACCATCAAGGAATCCTGGCTCCTAAATATCTCCTGTTGTAGTAAGAACTGGTTACTCACCTGTAAATGTGGCTGTTTGAATGACCTCTGCGAACTCACACAATGTGGGAAATTCATGCATCTGCAAAGCCTGTTCAGAATCTTCTGGACCTGAATAATAAGCATGAGCCCCATTCTCTTACTGTTTGTTGTTTTTTTATTATGTGCTTTCAAGTCACTTCCGATTTGTGGTGATCCTAAGGCAACGCTATCATAGGATTTTCTTGGCAAGTGTTTTTCAGAGGAGGTTTGTTATCGCCTTCCCCTGAGGCTGAGAGAGTAAGACTTGCCCAAGGTCACCTAGTGGCACATCGTCTTTCCTGGAAACTGATGATTCACTTTTAAAATATGTTTCATCCCCTCTTCACTACTTAACATTTTGTTAAGATTTTTGTAAAATAATAAGTCAATTTGGGTTTCATGGCCAAGCGCGATTCAAACCCTGGTCTCCAGAGTCATAATCCAACACTCTTACTGTACATGCCTTTAAAAATTTCCTCCAATTTCTCTCAGTTCTTCAATGTCCAAACACAGAAAGGATACAGTTACCAAACAAGGTCAGTACAATGAAATAGATTGAGAACATCATTCCTTTATCGACACCGCCCTGAGATTGGATACCATCATACATTACTTCGTTCCAGTCTTCACCAGTCAAGATCTGAAAGACTCAGCATATTATTTGGAATTCCAGACAAGAAACCTGGTAGATTGCTCAATTTCTATAATGTTATTAAGGGGAGTGGGTTTGATACTGAATCAAACTACAGATGCCATGGTATTCTTAATCAACCAGATCAAAATGCAAATGTAAGACATTGCATTAATTATTTAATGAAATCTGCCACTATATTACGGGCTCCTTCCAATGGCATAAAAGTAGATTTCTGTACACTGGGATGACTCTTGCCTTTTTTCTTCCTGAATACCTGTGCACTTCCAAAATCTGCTCTGAGATCCACAGGAGAGGCCCTTCTCTAAGCCCCCCAACATCACTGGCACTGTTGGTAGGGAAACAAGATAGGTCTCCTTGGTGGCTCCTTCCCATGGAGGTCAGAATGATCCCCTCCTTGCCACCCTTCCATCAGCAGGCAAAGATCTTTTTATTCTGACAGACTTTTAAAACAGAATGTTTTAAAGAATGGAGTGAGGGTCCTTTTTTATGGTGCCTTATCACTGTTTGCCCTATGATAGAAACTTTTAGTATGTTTTTAGCTGTATCGTTCTTTTTAAAATTGTAAACTGCTTTGAGTTTCAATTTTGCAGAAAAAGCAAAATATAAATACAATAATAATAATCACTCAAGAACAAATGTGAGGATACAGGGATGTGTTGAAGAGGGCAAAACACTTTCCATGCTGTTGGTGGAAGGAAGTAGATCACTTGGCGCTGCAACTCATGTGATCACAGTCCTTATGGTACCTTATCACTGTTTGCCCTATGATAGAAACTTTTATCCTTTATGGACTGTATTAATCTACCATACTTCTAGAATGCCTTTTAAATGGTGCTCAATATAACTAAGCAAAGGCATCAAATTAAGAGACAAAATAAAAGGACTGTAGAAAGGAGGGCATGCTTACATGCTCTTCCTTTACGGTGAAGAGGACAGAAAACTTTATAAAATACTGAAATGCATTAAGAATGGATTCTAAAATTTAAACAGAGTTCTTCATATGGTATACCTGTATACTTTTCCAAATTATATTAAATAATTATTCAGTATTATTAATTAATTACCGTACATACTTGTGTACAAGTCGACCTCATGTGTAAGTTGAGGGAAGGTTTTCGGGCCAAAATCATGGATTTTGATATGACCCATGGATAAGTCAAGGGCAGAACTTAGGGAAGGAGAAGGTTTTAACATTGGATTGAGAAGGAAGGAAGTGGAGGGAAATGAGGTTGTTTGGTGGTCAGAAACATCTGGAGGAGGAGGAGGGGGAGAGAAGGTTTTTAACACTGGATTGGGAAGGGGGGGAATAGGGTGTTTGGTGGTTAGGGGAAATCAAAGAAGAGGAGAATTAGAAGAAAAGGTTTTAACATCAGATTGGTGTCAGCTAGACACTAAAGAGGTGAACATGTACTATCTGAACTTCTTGGACATACCAAGATGTAATTCTAACTCACGTGGTTATCACAAACAGATTCATGACACACACAGAAAGACAAACAGGGCAGGAAATGGTCTCCTTTCCATTGCCCTTCATACCTGAAATACTGTCATTATTGCTGCTGGGAAAGTGTCAAAATTGGTTGGAGGGGTTCCATCATCAAAATTAAACCTGTGTAGATGAAACACCAATCCAACAAGAACAGAAATGTTAGTCACTGTTTCAAAACTATTTCAACTTCATTTCTATCCTTCCATTCCAAGACAAACCATTTACAGCTGGCCCTCTGTAGCCACAGATTCTTTATTCATAGATTCAAGCATCCATGGATTGAAAATATTAAAAAAATATAAAATTCCAAAAAGCAAACCTAGATTTTGTCATTTTATATAAGTGGCACCATTTTACTATGCCACTGTATTTAATGGGCCTTGAGCATCCATGGATTTTGGTATCCACAGGGAGCCCTCAAACCAAACCCTAGTGGATACCAAGGGCTCATTGTATATCTTCTGTTATAGGTTTCAGAGATTTGGAGATAGTCGTGTAGTGTGTATGGGCACCAACCTTAAGCAGAACAGGGTGGTACCCTCAGCCAGCTGGTGTAGAGTGTCATGAAATGGTGAAAAATTTACATTTGTACTGCTAAGGGAGGGGAAAGATACCTGTGGAGTTTTCTCCCTCAGCTGCTAAAATAATTTGATCTGTCTTGGATGCTGTGCACTTTGAGTGCTGGGAAGGCACCATTTCCTGCTACAACTCAGGCAGCATAATGTCTTAAGCTGTCTGTCTGTGTATTTCAGAGTGGTGGCAGAGAGATTCTAGCAAAAAAAAGGTCCTGTCTACAACACTCAATGCAGAGTTACTCCAGGAAGTAGGCACAAAATCTGATATCATGTGTGTTTGTGTGCGTGTGTATCTAGAATAATTATGCATTCGTCCAAACAGGCGCATCCATTTACTATAGCTTTGACTATTTCCAAGACGTGACATGACAACATTGGAGAGTCAAACATCATAATCTTGATTTAAAAAATCAAGTTTTGTTAGATCAGGAACAAGCTTTCAACTATGACATCAGCTCCAAAGTAGGACATTCTAGAAGACAAGGGGAGGGGGTGGACTGGGAGATGGCACCAGGCTTCTCCCTGGTCTGTTATAAGAACAGGTTGCTTACTTCTAACTGTGGTTCTTTGAATGGTCTTCTGTGCCCTCACACAAATGGGTTTGTGCCTGCACAGACCATCCTCATGGGACATTCCAGAGTTGAGTAGCTGGGCAGGAATACCATCTACCTATCACGCATGCCCCCACCCGCCAAGCTACCATCTCCTCAGTTTCAAAGTCCACCAAGCACAGGGACCTGAAGAAATGTAGGGCGGGTTTGTGTGAGGGCAAAGAAGACCACTCGAAGAACCACAGTTACAGATAAGCAACCTGTTCTTCTTCATCATGATTTCTCTGCCTCACACAAATGGGTGACTGTAAAGCTTACCAAAGGAAGGACGGACAGATAACTGAAGAATAGAAGACAGGATAGCACTGCCAAAACTAGCACCTGCCCTTGCCCTACAGTCCAATTGGTAATGTTGGATGAATGTGGATGGTTGCAACCAAGGGCCTTTACAGACTGCCAGAAATAATGCAGCTTGAGGCCACTTTAACTGCCCTGGCTCAGTGCTAGGGAATCATGGGAACTGTTGTTTATTGTGGCACCAGAGCTCTCTGACAGAGAAGGCTGACCACAAGTCCAGGGAGGCTCCTATAAAGTCTATCATCATTGTCAGCTCCAGAACAGACTTCACTGTATTGATGTTCAAGCAAAGCAAAGCAAAGCAAAGCAAAGCAAAGCAAAGCAAAGCAAAGCAAAGCAAAGCAGCTTCATTTATATACCACTTCATACCACGCTATGGGGTGTCTAAGCGGTTTACATCTGTAAGCTCATTGCCCCCCAACATTTGGGTACTCATTTTAGTGACCTCAGAAGGATGCAGGCCTGAGTCTAGCCTGAGCCCTGGCTAGTATTGAACTCGCAACCTTGTGGTCTATGAGTGAGTGGCTGCAGTACAGGCATTTAACCACTGTGCCACCAGGGCTCCTGGTTCAGACTGAGATCATGGAGAAAACACAGTGTAACATGAATGTCCCCAAACAGTCTGGTTTGGGACGAGGACACCAACAGCCAATCATCCACATAAGGATAAATCTGAACTCCTTTGGTTCTCGGATAAGAAACGACTACTCTGATACACTTGGTAAAGACAGTCTGAAAGGTAGTACCTTATATTGATAAAGTTCACTGTCTATGGCAAACCAAAGGAATTTGCAGTGTTGGGTACATATTCCAATATGAAAATAGGCTCCGTTGAGGTCTGTTGATGTGAACCCATTGCCTATATGCAGAAAAGGGAGGATGGTGTGTAGAGTGATCATCTTGAAACTTCTAGGCCTGATGTAACTGTTGACTCCATGTAGGTCCAATATCAGTCGCAGATCGCCATCCTTCTGGGAACTGTGAAGTACTTGGAGAAGAAACTGTTCCTTTCGCAGATTCCTTAAGCTGGAATCTTCTCTACTGCACCTTTTTGCAATAGGGCTATTATCGCCTCCAGTAAGGCTCCAGAAGGAGGAGAGCATCAGAAGATGCCAAAAGGTGGAATACTCGAGAACTCTATGGACTAGCGCATACTGATAATAGTGAGGAAGCAGGAAACTGTGATGATATTCTGCCAGGTGGAATAATGGCGAGATAACCTGGAAACTCATGATGTCAATGGGCTTGGAATAGAGAGGAGGGGAATTGGCTGAGATGGTGTCCAGAGCAAACTATTTTGGCAATTTGAAGGAATGCCTCGGGAGGGAGGAGGATTGTAAAGCAGGATGGGATGACCTCATAGGCGATCCTGAGTGAGGGAAAGTCGGTGTTGAAGATGGATGGCACCAGAAACATCCAAAAGATCTGTACTGTTGCTTTTGGGATGAAAGGCCTATTTTCGTTGCTATAAGGCAGGGGCCGGCAACCTACGGCCCGCGGGCCGGCCCAGGTGGACTCCTGCCGCTGCCGCCACCACCGCCGCCGCTGTGTGCCACCGCCACCGTGCGGCTGCGCGCGCCGCAACTGCCATTTTGATTTCCAGTCGCGGCCACCATTTTGTAAATTAAAATGGCGGCCGCGACATGTGCCGCAGCGGCGGCGCACGTGCGGGGTGTGCACACGCGCATGAGCACGTGCACCACCATTCCCCCCCCTCGGCCTGGCGGGAGGGACGACTTCGGTGGACTGGCCCCCGGATCAAAAAGGTTGCCTACCCCTGCTATAAGGTGTGTTTTGCAGAGGTGGTCCAGGGATTCATCTGTGGTGGAATTAAATAGGACATCACCTTCAAATGGGAGATCTTCCACCCTGTGACAAGTGTCTTCTGTAAGATCAGTGGAATGGAGCCATGCATAACATCTAAGTGTTAGGATATGGATCCTAACACTAACACTAAGGGCCACTGCGGTTCTTGGAGGTCTCCTTGGAGGTCTTTAAGCAGACCTTGGAGGTCTTTAAGCAGAGGCTGGATGGCCATCTGTCGGGGATGCTTTGATTGGGAGTTCCTGCATGGCAGGGGGTTGGACTGGATGGCCCTTGTGGTCTCTTCCAACTCTATGATTCTATGATTCTATGACATCACCTTAGAGGCACAGTCCATGGTGAGACTGACAGAATGAATTTGCTGGGTGGCAAGGGCTTGGGCCACTTGGTAGAAAGACCACATTTCTCTGGTCCTCAGGAAGGCTAGGAATAAAGGCCATTGTTTTGTCCTAAATAAATTTCTGATAAGCAGACATGCTAGCCTGCATGTTGCCCACTCTGACTGTTAGGGAAGCTGCTGAAAGCATCAAGGTGGTGACCTTCTTTGTCCACTGGAGTGGAATGAGTCTTCTCTGAAGATTTGCTTTGAGATGCTACCACCACAATGGATTGGGTGTGTGTGGAATGATTAAAAAAGCAGGTGGCACCATTGGGTTGCATCCTATAAAGATTCTCCAGCCAAGACTGTTTCATACCTCCTGAAGAGTTGGCACAAGTGGAACCAAAGCAGGGGCTGTGGGCTAGGAGACATCCATCTAGAAGATGGGGTCATTCACTCTTTCACCTTGATAATGAGGGTTTTGGCCATCTGAAGAACCATGTCTGAAAAAAGTTTCATATCCTCCAGAGATGAGGCTGGACCAGAGTATTCCACCATGCCTGATGGTGAAGAATGGAGAGGTGAAAGAAATTCAGGGGAGGATTTTTGGTAATCATCAGTGTCGCCTGAGACAGCAGACATCTGAGAGACAGCGAAGGAAGTGGTCACTATCGTCCCTGATGAGGCTGTGGAGAGTGGTGGCTGTGTTGCTTGCAAAGTGGCTGGGCCAAAGAGAATACTAGGTATCGGAGTCAACATTGTAGGTGTTAACTATCATCAACACTGGTAGGACAGTTGGTACCAAAGAGCCAGTAGTCAATACCAATGGTTGACTGGTATTGGCAAGGGTGGAGGTCTTGATAGTGTAGCCATAGTTCAGGGTGATGGTGGCTATCGAGATGGTAGAGCAGGGCATAAAAATGGAGGAGGCGGTGATCGGTCTCGATAGCGAGGCAAATAAGGTGAATGGGTTCTCAACAGTCTGTCATCTGGAGACTGACTTCGGTACTGACGTGGCAAGCAATGATATGAAGTGGAATCTCTGTGGTGTAACAGTCCTGATAAGACAGTAAGTATGAACAGTATGATGCTGGTTGTTCACTCCAAAGGTCTTCATGTTGGTATTGATCAAGACTTGATACTGAGGTATATGAAACTACCTTTTCCACAACCAAGAGGGACTGTTCCCAGCAGTGGAGTTTAAGGCATGGAGCCCTGTTCTTAATGGCCTGGGAGCGGGGGTGGGGTGCAGGAGTAAACCCTTTGCAAATGCACCAGATTCTACAATATGTCCTTCCCCCTGACATAACAAACATTCAGAGTGTGCATCAAAAAGAGAGACTTTCCGACCACAAGAAGAGCAGAGTTTAAAGAGGGAAGAGGCCATAGAACTAGCAGACAGAAAACCAGTTGATGAGAAAGTGAGAGAGGGGAGGGCAAAAGAAGATCCAACACAAAATGGGAATCTTTTCTTTTTATTATCTAGCAGAAAGTAAGAGAAAAGGAAAAGAGAGCTAAAAAAAAAAGAAAAAAGAGAAGCAGAAAACTACTCGGCACCAGAACACTAAAAAAAGACCAGATTGGTCAACAGACAAAAACAAACTGAGGAGATGGTACCTTGGCAGGAGGGAGCATGCGTGGCAGATGGATGGGGATGGCATGTTCCTGCCAAGCTACTCAACTCTGGAATGTTCCATGAGGATGGTCTGCGCAGGCACAAACCCATTTGTGTGAGGGCACAGAAGACCATTCGAAGAACTACAGTTAGAAGTTAGCAGCCTGTTTTTATAATGGTATGGCAGACCAGGGAGAAGCTTGGTGCCATCTCCCAATCCACCCCCTTCCCTTGTGCTCTAGAATGTCCTACTTTAGAGCTGATGTCATAGTTTAAGGCTTGTTCCAGGCACAAACCCATTTGTGTGAAGCACAGAGACCACAATGAAGAACATACCATGCCCAATACATCTGAATACAGTGTAGCTATGTGCAGTAAGAGTATAGCAAGCAAAGACACAATTCCCCATCCCTTTTTCCCATTACTCACTGGCCCCCAAAGAGTTGCATTCCCAAAAGGGCAAAGACGACTATGAAGAGGAAGAGGAGAAAAAGGAGGCTGATGATGGACTTCATGGAGTTCAGCAGAGATACGACTAAGTTTCGTAGTGAAGCCCAGTACCTGCCAAGAGAATCCACATGTGAGCTATGCAGGGAAAGCCTGTCTTCTAGGGCCATACATCAGACAGCGATCACTGGAGAAGACACATGACAGAAATGGAATGTCCACTCTGCCCTGGTGAAGGCTGTCAGGATGCAAGACTTTAATTTAGCTATTTTTTTTTCTTTTACAAACAACACGTGTAATACCCAATAATTATTGCAAAGTAATATTTTCTTGCATAGCACTGTGGAGGTAAGTGACAAAAGAACAGCTCTTTTCATTTCCTTGGCAGTTGTGATTTTTTTAAAAAAATGTTGTTCTACTGATCTGCCATCCTGTCCTATTATACAAATTAGAAATAACTAATGATAATTATTGGTGTCATTAAGGAGTGTGGGGTGTGTAGATTGCACCGGGTGACATCCCAGAGAGAGTGTGTACATCTAGTGGAGCTGGCAAGGCAGCTAGACAAGCAAGAAAGGGTGTTGTGTCCCTTTCTCTCTTGCACAGCAGCTGTGTAAGACCCCAAAGGGCTGTTTGGCGCTGCAGCACCATCCCCACAGTAGATGCTTGAGCACCCACGCTGGATTCTAAATGGCCATTGGAGGCCACAGCACCATGCCCCAACCAGTGGATGCTAGTGAGGCAAATAAGCGAGGCACTGGAGAAGGACGGGCAGCAGGGCAATCTGCCTCCCCCCCTGGTTGACACCAAGCACAAGGATGCCACTGATGATGATGTAATTAATTTTAAAATCCAGACCTTCATCTGTTGCTCAGGGGAATTGATATGCACCCCTCTTTTCCATTATATTCACATGACAATCTTGTGAGTTTAGGTCAGGTTGAAAGAGAAAACTTGGCTCAGAGCCCCCAGGAGAACTTCATGGGTTGGGTTAGGCAGGGGTAGGCAACCTTTCCCCTTTAAGGGCCGAGGGACTTCAGCTCCCAGAAGCCTCAGCCATGTTGACCAATAGTCCCATGTTGGCCAATAGCTCCTGGGATTCTGGGAGCTGAAGTCCCTCAGCCCTTAAAGGGGAAAGGTTGCCTATCCCTGGGTTAGGGGAAAGGCAGTTTTCTGTGACTGAAACTGGGCTTCAAACCAGGTTCAAATCCAGTGCTGTAATCATCACTCCACTGAAGTGTTTTATCTCTTTGTTCTACTGCAAAGCACACAAATTCAATATTACTTGCCAAAACTTTTCCATTCAATGCTGCCAAATCTAACCTATGCTGAATTCTGGCTTCACCTCATGTCTTGCTGAAGTCAAATAGTAAAGAAATATATATCTGCTACACAAAAACCCAACAACTATAAATTTACTCAGTATTTCCATAAGATATAATATAGTTAACACAGGTAGTATATTTAGCAGTATATGTGGCTTAACCATTCAAACTGATTATAGCTATGACTGATGAAGATCTTTTTCCAAATACAACTACCTGGCTCCATAATTCATTAGTCTTATCAAACAAATTCAGAGACTCATAAAATGTAGCCAGTTTTATTGATAAAAATGTAACCCACAGTCCAAAAATGAGGGGATTGTTAATGTTTATTCTGCCCCATAAGCAAGTTGCAGGGGAAGACTGTATTATCAATTTAGAATCAATTTAAAAAAAATACTGGATGAAAATCATCAAAAAGTTCCACATCTTTATTGCAGAGGTCAGTGTGAAAAGTCCTTATCAGAAGGTTGGCAAATACCCTTTTTCAGAAATAACTGGAAGAAAGCAGGGGGAGGCATTCAAAGCTAATGATTTGGTTTGTTGTATCTTGATTTTAATCTCACAAAATATGTAATAAGGCGTGTTAGTTCTTGAACAGTTTCTTCCATTTTAGTTAGACATATGACAGATCTATATCATTTACAGTTATTTCATGAATGTTAGTGTTACAGCTAATAAATGGTGAAATAAATGATGCACAATTAATGAATGGCACAATAGCAATAAATCAAATAATATGCCAACAACAAATAATCTTGCATTGTTCCTCCCTTGATTTCAAACATTTTTGAAGTGTAACCTTTTGAAAGAGTTAAGCTTACAGAAAAGAACAATTTTTACAAAAAATCTAGTCAAGAAACTTAATGAAGAGAAACATTGAATCACATATTTCTCTTTCATCCCGCAAAAACCTTTTCAACATCTAGAAGAACAAAAACTGAAGACATTTTATGTTGGTTAACATATTTGGTCAAACTTTTCTGATATTAAAACTTCTCTAGACAGTACAAATATTCTCAACAGTACTGCTGTTTATTGATCTTGGGGATAGTCTGCTTCACTAGGGAGTGATCTTCAGAAGTTAAACTATACCCATTTGTCACTGGCATCTTTTATAAGCAGCTCCAAATAATCACCCTTCCTAGGATGCTGGCAGCCTGGATTGTTTGGAGTCTGACAATAAATACAGGCCAGTTTGTCATCTCAATTACTTTTTCTCTCCCATACATAACATTTTAATTCACAACTCAAAAAACAGTCTTAGTTCTGCCTGCATTGTTTTAGACCTCTTTGCTTTGGAAAAGTCAGGCAACAGCATAGGATAGTTCTATATCCCTAAAAATAACATACATGTAAGCATTTATTATAATTATATACACATGATTTACAGTCTTGAAACTTAAAATCATGTAAGATTATAAGACCCATATACACTGACAATTCATCTTTTAGTTAATTACATATCAGACCTTATTTGTAGAAAAAGGAAAGGCAGTTCTAGCCCCATGTCCTTTAGGACTGATCAGTGCAAAAGGAGGCAAATAATAGCCAAATAAGTAAAGCTGCTAGTGGTATTTGCAATTTCTCCTACCATTTTATTGTCTGCAAGTCATATATCACACTAAGGCAAGATATTAAGGATTAGGTTACAGTTACAGCTGTGATCTCCAGTACTTTCATTTGCTGAAGTCTAATAAGGAAACAGGGTTAGCCATTGAAGATGAAATGTTTGTGCAGAGTAACAGCATATTTAGAAGGAGATTACACTGCAGTTTTTACAAAATGATGTAACTTCCATGGCCACATTTCCCTGAGGAAAAGGAACATATGAATTTGTTATCTGACAAGTTGTAGACTACATACAAAGGCAATGAGCTACTGATCTTTGCTTCTGTAGAATCTATATCCAGATAGCATCTTCAAAGCATTGTCATGTTTCCTGTCTTTACTTAAATGAAGGTTCACTCCAATATGCCAATGGTATTTAATGTGTGCTCCTGCCGATAGTCTTCCCATTCCTTTTTGGGCAGGATGAAATAAGTCTTCAAAAAGGGATATTCTGGGATTTTTTGTTTTGTTTTATTTTCTGCTTCCATCGTCTTCCTCCACCACATACAACAAAATATGTCTCTCTGGACACAGAAAACTGCCAATATTTGTCCAAAAGGTATATACTGCAGATCACACTGTAAACACATGCAAAGAAATGTTCCACTAAACTTTCTTTTCCAAGTGATTATTTTTATATAAAAAAAACAGTATCAAGATTTGCTTGTGGAACACATTCTGCAGGTTTCTATTCAACTGGGTGTAAATACTTAAGCATACATACTTCTATGAGATACCCTGCACCCCCCTTACATGTAAGTTTAGATAACTGACATATAATATGTCACATTCAAGTGCTCACTAATTGATACATGTGCATTGTTGAGATGCTGACCTCAAGAACACTTACTTTGTGACTTTGAAAATGCGCAGTAACCTGAGAGCTCGTAAGACGCTGATCCCAAAGGAGGTGCCAGGCTTTACCACAGCCCAAATCACCTCAAAGATGCTCCCAATGATAACCTGCCAAAAAAGAAGGTGAGGCACCAAGGTAAGTGCAGGTGCTATTTTGGCTACATTCTAAACAAGATATTTGCCATTAATCACAGACACAGACTCAGCCTCATTTTTCAGTTAGCTATTCACATACGATGTATAGACATACGAGGAAGGACTGAAGCTTACAGATGAAGCCTATACTTAGCATGTAAATGGTGCTAGATTACGACTACTGCTACACTGCAGAATTAATGCAGTTTGACACTGCTTTAACTGTCATGGGTCTATCCTATGGAATTCTGAGTTTTGTAGTTTGTTGTGATACCAGAGCATTCAGACAGAGAAGGCTAAATATCTCACAAAACTACAAATCCCAGAATTCCAGAGCACTGAACCATGGCAGTTAAAGTGGTGACAAACTGCATTAATTCTGCAGTGTAGATGCAGCTCCAGACTGTGGCATCTCCAAATGAAAGAATCAGAAACTAAGCAGGCAGGAAATGCCACCCTGGGTCAGACGATCAAATAATCTGACCTGTTACAAGCAGCTTCTAGATCAACATTTAAAAAGATGGACAAAAATAAAACTGTGTTATTCTAAAAGATCGCATGTCCCAAAAGATCCAAAAACACATGGTTACCCCAGTTCAACTCATAAACATGCTCTCAATGGAAACATTTCTGGAGCTACCATATAAGAATGCACTGGATCTGTGACAGGTAGCTTTAGAATCAAGCCTAAATATTCATTGCGTATATAAAGTCATTTGTTTAATCCTTTTGATTTTGGATTGATTCTTGATCATGTAATATATCGGATAGTTGAGTGCAACCTGAAATGATAGTGTAGAAACTCCAAATTAAAGAAGAGGAAACTCCAGCTTGATTTGAAAGAGATAACTTTGCCAGTCTGTTTTCACATAAAAAGACGTAAAGCAATCCAGCAGTACTTTTGCAACTAGCTGGAAAAAATAAATCCCTAACATAAGCTTTCAATCTATTTCAGCAGATAAAATCTGGTCTTATCTATCTGATCTTGCATCTGATGAAGTGGCCTGTATCTGAAAACTGTAGTTCATGAAAGCTTATGCTAAAAACATATTTTTCTCAGTAAGGGGGTTGCAGACTGCCAGAAATAGTGCAAATTGAGTCCACTTTTAGGGTTAGGGAATCATGGGAACTGTATTTTACTGTGGCACCAGAGCTCTCTAACAGAGAAGGCTCAATGTCTTAGAAAAAAACACACAATTCCCATGATTCCCTAGCACTAACCCTAACCCTAAAAGTGGACTCAATTTGCACTATGTCTGGTAGTCTGCAACCCCCCTTAGTTTCAAAGGTTCTAAGACATTTTTCTCAGCTTATGAGAGAACATGTTCAGTGTGTTGTTGTTCTGTGCTTTCAACTCATTTCAGAATTGTGGTGAACCTAAGACAAACCTATGATAGGGTTTTATTTGCAAAATTTGTTTAGAGGGTGTTTGCTTTCGACTTCCTCTGAACCTGAGAAAGTGTGATTCACCCAAGTAACCCAGTAGGTTTCCATGGCTGAGTGGGGATTTGAACCCTGGTTCCCAGAGCTGTAGTCCAACACTCAAAACACTACATCACATTCAGCTGGGTTCAATGTGTACCTGCACCATAATTGCACAACACATAGTTAACATACTGCTGCTACTTGAATCAAATATCTGAAGTTCAAATAGCAGGCAAATGGTTAGAACTGCCCTAGAAGTGTCAGTAAAACCTTCATTGCCATGAACTGCCAGGATCTTATTTGTTTGACCCTCAGTAGCACAGCACAATTAGCCTTCCCAGGTGAACAACGTGTCTATTCAGAGAGTAAGGGATACTTTGCCACAACACACAGAGAAAAGATGCTCATTACAAACAACTGGCATGTTTACATGCTAGCAAGCCTCTTTGTAGGGAGGCATTTGGAATATGTAGCTGAGAAAAACTGTGGCAGACAACAACAGGAGCCCTGCAGTATTGTAAAATACTTACAGCACAGTCAAAGCAGTTGAAGGATGAATGAAAGTAAGGCCGCGTTCCGAGCCCATACATTTTTATAAACATTTCGGACATAAAGAGCCCTAAGAAAATGAATTCTGCATAGTCTGAAAGAACAGAGAGACAAAGAAATAGGGAGAAATGAATGTCAGAACCATGTTTTTGTATTTGGCAAATCTATTCCATTGTATTTTGTACTCGGCAAAGCTTCCTAGCCACAAAGCCACCCCACATCTGATCTGTAAGAGTTTCTAGCCTTACTAAAAAGAAAGGGCCTCTTAGGACCTCTCTTTCTGAAATGAGCCAATGTACGAAATATCTTCTGGATTTCAGAAAGTGCTAACTTTTACCACAAGCAAGTAAGGGTCCCTTGGTGAACAGATTGTTAAGTACATTTTTAAACTGCTTGTAAGTGCTATTAGAAAGGAAAATATTTTCATTAGAAAGATGGTGTTACCACAGCTTATCCCAGGCAAAGAATCAAGGAACCAACCAAGCAATCAAACAAACAAAGAAAAACAATCCGCCAGCAGCAATCCAACAGTAACATTCCTGCCAGAAAATGCAATAAAACTATCTAGGGGTCATGTATCTCCATGAGTTTCTCATGGAGGTTGGCAAACCTTCAAATGGGATGTATTCTATCAGACTGTGACTCAAGACTTACATGACTCCTCCATATCTGATGATAATGATGATGATAACAATAATAACAACAACTACAACAACAGGAATGATGAAACAAGTAGAAGATTACTGTGGGTTATTTCCATACTAATGTCTTTTACTGTTGCTGTTGTCATTGTCATTGTTAACTGCCATGAGTCGGTCCCAACTCATGGAGACCCTGTTGATGAGACATTTCCAAGACTTCTATTCTCCACTTCTCTGCTTAGGTTCTACAGATTCAGGCCCGTGACCTCCCTGACTGAGTCTAGCCATTTGGCATATGGCCTTCCTTTTTTTGTTACTTTCCACCTTCCCTAGCATTAATATCTTTTTAAATAAGTCATGCCTTCCCATGATGTGGCCAAAGTATGACAACCTTAGTTTTGTTATCGTGGCTTCCAGAGAGAGTACAGGCTTGATCTGGTCTAGTATCTATTTGTCTTTTGGTATCTTCAGCACTTGGTATCTTCAGCACTTTTCTCCAACACCGCATCTCAAATGAGTTTATTTTTCTTCCTTGTTGGCTTTCTTGTCCAGCTCTCACATCCGTATATGGTGGCAGGGAATAAAATGGACTGGATGATTCTGACTTTAGTGCTCAGTTGTATATCTTTACACTTCAGGACCTTGTCTAGTTCTTTCATGGCTGCCCTTCCTATTCCTAGTCTTTTTATTTCTTGACTGCAGTCTCCTTTCTGATCAATGTTTGATCCAAGGCATGGGAAATATTTAACTATGTAAATTTCCTCATTATCTAGTTTCAATTTATGTAGATCCTCTGTGGTCTTTATTTCTGTTTTCTTTATGTTCAGCAGTAAACTTCCCTTTGCATTTTCTTCTTTGTCCTTCTTTAGTAATTGTTCCAAGTCCATGATGTTTTCTGCTAGTAGTATGGTGTCATCTGCATATCATTGATTGTTGATGTTCCTTCCTCCTATCTTCACTCCTCCTTTCTGAGTCTAAACTTGCTCTTCATATGGTATTTGCTGTGTACAAGTTGAACAAATAGCATGATAGAATGCCTCCTTGTCTGATCTCTTTGCCAATTGGGAAATATTTTGTTTCTCCATATTCTCTTCTTCTTTTTAATTGATTCTTTATTGATAAAACCAACATGTCACAATCCAATCCAATCATATGTAGACATATAAACATATAAAACACACAAAGGAAACATTAACTCCCTATACATAAATAAACATCCAACTGACAGCATACAAACAGGAAGAAAAAAAAAAAAAACAGCAACACTTCCTGAACTTTTTTATGACCTCTTTTTCCTTATATTACTTATGTCCAAATGTCACTTATCATATAATTTCCTTTTATCCCCACTCTCTAACAGCAATATTAAAGTGGATTCCATGTACCTTAGCATAATAAATTTTATTATTTAAATCTTTACTAAATCTTTAGTTTACTTTTTATTCCCAAATATTGTGTTATTAATAGCAATGTTACAGTCTTATATATTTTATCTCTTTCCTTTCTTTTTCCAGAAAGTTTATCAATGGTTCCCAATCCTTCTTGCATTCATTCCTGGAATTTCCTCTCAGCAAACAGGTAAGTTTATCAATTTCTATATAATCTATTAGTTTATCTAACCATTCCTCAGTGTCCAGAAGTTCTCTTTTCTTCCATTTACTAGCGAGTACAAGTAGTCATATAATATATACATTTCCTGTATTCCTTTTCTAATATTTCATTTGTATTCATACTTAACAAACAGAATTGTGGGTCAAATTTTAATTTACATTTTAAAATACCAATCACCACCATGAATTGCTTTCTAATATTTTTTCACTTCTTTACAACTCTTTACAACTTTACAACAAGTTCAACAATTATATTTGTCCAGAAGGATAAAGAAATTCCTACACTTCTTCTTAGCAATTACAATTACAACTATAATTATAATTATGGTCTTAGTGCTGAGAATATTTGTGCATATAACAATATCAATTAGAATTTATAACAATTTAACTGCATTTTAAAAAAAAAGTTACTAGAAGAATGTATAATTAGTTCTTCAGGAGTCTGTATTTCCAATTAATAGTTCAATCATTGGAAGCATTTTCAACCTGTGCTGGGAACAAGAAGTTTTAATTTCCCTCTATAGTAGGCTCTATGCAAGGTTACTGAAGTGATCTCAGGCACTGCCCTTTTGGTTTTACTATGCTGTGTTGATATTGTTGAAAGATAATTGTTCTATTGTTAAGGTAGCATTTCTGATTTCTTCTTTTCCACCTTCCTCTGTGGTCCACTCAATATCCACAAATCAGGCTGCACGCTCTGCCAGCTCAAACTACAGTTCCCAGCAGCTCAGCTCTTTCCAACATTCCTGTTTCCACCATACCTCCATATTCTCTTCTTAACAGTAGCCTCTTGTCCTAAGTCCAGATTTCTCATCAGGACTATCAAATTAGTGGGACTCCCATGTCTTTGAGAGCGGTCAATAGCGTTTTGTGATCTATGTAGTCAAAGGCTTTGCTATTTTTTATACTTTATTTTTTCTTCAAACATATACATATCTTTCCATTAATGTACATTAGAATTTGCTTAATAACATAAAACACTACCTCTAAAACACTACTTCCTCAATGTCTCTTGCAGGGTCATCCTTTCTTCCTGACCATATCTATTTGGATTTTTTTGTTCTTTTATGATATATACGCATATATCTACAGTTGTCACAAAGTTTTATACTCGTGTGATGCAAGGGATTTTTCTTCCCCCTTCCAGTTCTTCTTATTTCCCTGTCATCCTACTACTCTACTTACAGTTTACTTCCATCTGTTCTTACAAAATTCGTTTACCAGAAGCCATTCTTTCTCAATTACGTTCATATCCTTCTGATTCGGACGAGCTGTCAAAATATCCATTTCCATAATTTCTCATAGTTTTAGCAGCCAATCATCTAATGCAGTAAATTAATTATTTTTCCATTGCTGTGCAACCAAAAGTCTTGCTGCCGTTATCATAGAGAGTAAAATTCTCCAATGTTTCCTTTCTACATGAGATGGGATCTTATTTAACATACTGAGTAAATAAATTTCCAGTCTCAGTTCATATGAATATAGGTTCAATCATTATGTGAATCTTTTTCCAAAAGACCTTTAGTTTTGGGCATCGCTACCACACATAGATCCATGTACTTCCCTGTTCTTGGCATTTCCAATATTCGTTAGAATTCATCTTATATACCTTCACAATCTTACTTGGTGTCAAGTACCAGCTATGCCCCATTTTGAAATAATTCTCCCTCAAGTCCTGTGCTCTTGTAAAACTTTTTGCTTTACTTCTGGCATAACTTTAGCTCTCTAATCCAATGACCCGGTCACAATCTGATGCCCATTTTATCATCTCATCTGATATCATATCATCTTCCTGTTCTTTTTTCCTTAAGTATTGATATAAATTCGATGTTCTTTTCCTTGGATCAAACATAATTTTATCTATTTCCAAAGTTTCATATTCAAATTCTTCTATTTTTTGATCCATCAGGAATCTTTCTTTTAGTTGTAAATATAAGAACCAATGCATTTCGGGATCAAGCTGATGCAATTCATTTATTTTTCTCATTTCATACTTATTCAGATGGATTTTATTCAACATATCTTTAAATGTAAGCCATCTATCAACCTTTTTCCATCTTCCAACGAATGCTTTTTGTGGTGACACCCAAAGAGGTTTTCTTCTTAAAATTCTCCCAGACTCTTAATAAAGCTTTTTTAACAATGTGATGCTGAAATTCACTGTGGACCGATGCTTTCCCATACCAAATATATGCATGCCAACCAAAACGATTGTTAAATCCTTCCAAATTCAGTAATCTAGTGTTATCTAGTACAATCCAAATGGCAATCCAATTTAGTACAATTGCTTGCTTAATATAATTTCAAATCAGGGACACCTCCTCCTCCTCCTTCTTTTTTTCTGTCTTGTCATAGTTTTCCAATTTATCCTTGGTTTCTTATTATTTCAAATAAATTTCCTTAGCTATGTTTGCCATTCTTGAATTGGTTTGTCGCTACTTAATATAGGAATGCTTTGAAATAGAAAGTTTATTTTTGGCAAGATTACCATTTGTATTGCTTCTATCCTTCCTGATGAAGTTAGTGTAATTTCTGCCAATTCTCCAAGTCCTTTTTAATGTCTTTCCATAACACATTATAGTTATGGTAAAAAAATATATCCATATTCTTCTTCGTTATCCAAATTCCAAGGTATTTAACTTTGTCTTTTATTTTACAATTTGAACCAATTTCTATCTTCCACACTTCAAGCCTTCATTATCCTTTGTCCTTGTCTGCTTTTCCACTTTCTCTAAAATCGCACGTTTAAACTCTTACCTTCCTAACTTTTCCTTATAAGTTTATTTTTCTCTTATCTGCAATGAACTGTTTATATTGTAATCTAGATTCAATCCACTGTTAAAAATGAGTGAATTAAAAGGGGGTCATTTCACAGAAAAAATGGTACAGGGAGGAACAAATTCTGCTGTCACTCCCATTTTAAAAAAATAGAAAAAAATTAACTAGCATGCCCCTATATCAATAACAGGGTGTGGGCAGCCGTTTTGCAATGCCCTTCCCATGGCTGTTTTAGCTGCAGGAGAGGTCTTTATTTTTTCAACAATTGTATCCTTGACACTACACAATTGTAACCCATTTATATAGCTTCTACTGCAAGGGCTGCATCCTATGGAATTCTGGGGTTTACAGTTTGATGAAACATTTGAGCTTTCTGGCAGAGAATTCTAAATATCTCATGAAACCACAAATGAACAGGTTGCTCACCTGTCATTGTGGTTGTTTGTAAGGTCATTTGTGCCCTCACATAAATGGGTTTTTGCATTTGCAGAGACACCATTTGGAAAGTTCTCAAGCTGATTAGCCTTGGCAGAAAATCTCACCTCCTTCCCACACTACACACACTCCAGCCCATGAACCTACTCTCCTCTCAGTTTTGAATCTACTGGGACCTGAAAACAGGGGAGGTAAGGAGGGTTGTGTGGGGGCACAGATAACCACTTGAAGAACCAGAGTTACAAGTTACAACCTGGACTTCTTCAAAAGCTCTAGGACAGACTTTTTTGTATTTACTTGTAGACACAGATCATGTAGAAGAGATAGTGTGCAATGTTATGTTGTGGTATAACTTGCCTGGAAAGAGGAAACCAGCACCCAGTTATCCAAAAAGGGAAAAATCTAAATCTCTTTTGTTCTGAGGAAGGAAATTGTTACAGTCATGCACTTTGTGAAGATGCCTGATGTAGAAGAGAGACCAAAAACAAACAAACAACCTTTGTAGTGGTAATAGTCTTTGCCTATGGAAAGTCTGAGGAATTTCTGATGTTGTGATCTTATTCCAATGTGAAAACAGGTATTTTTTGACTGATATAAACCAGTCCCCTTGATGAAGGAACAGCATGATGGATGGAAGGGCTACCATCTTGAAACTTCTTCAGTTTGGTATACTGATTGACTCCCCAAAGATCTAGAATGGGACACAGGTCTCCATCAATTTTTGGGGCTGTAGGGGGAGAAATAACTCCCATCTCTTTTTGGGGTGTAGTGGGAGAATGCCCATCCCATTCTTCTCAACCTCACAGTGCATCTATGGAATTGGTGTGCTGCTTGAGGCATTCATCTAGTGGTTCCAACATTGTTGGAGTGGAAAATGTTGTTGCAGATGCTCTCAGTCCCAAATAACTCCCACTACAGTCCCAAAGTACTGTAGTGGGAGAAATAACTTGTGTGTTTGCAGTGAGCTGGTAGACATCCTACTGCATCCCTTGCTAGGAATGTGGTGATCTCATTTTTCAGAATTCTGGAGGGAGAAGGAAGAGTGGAAGATGCTGATGGGAGGGAAAGAAGCAAACTCTGTGGAGTACCCCAAGTAATTGAAAGTCAACATCCAAGTGTTGCTGGTAATGTTGCATCAGATGATGAAATAACAGTGAAGCTTGAGGGACTGTGATGGTAATGGGCCTCGGAGAGAAGAGAGGCTGTGGTGGATTCCTGGAAAAAAAATCCAAGTCAATACTTTGTTGAAGTAAAAGATTGTTTAGAGCCAAACTGCTGATACTGAGCTGGGTGGTATTGACACTTCTGCTGTGAACCACAGGGATGTGAAGAAGTACAAGAGGACCTGGAAGGGGACTTTGAACACAGGAATGATGAAAAGTGTTGTTTTCAATAAGAATAGTACAGTCTTTGTTGTTAATGTTGGACACCAAAGGCCATTTTCACAACAGTCAGCCTGGCTTTTATAAAGTGATCCATGGCCTTGTATATCTTGGAATTGAACGATCCTTCACCATCCAATGGGAGGTCCTTAATTTGTCTTCTGAAGTCTTCAGCTACACCATCTGAGTTCAGCCAAGTGTATCTCTGTAAGGCAATAGCACCTGACATCACCTTTGCAGCACAATTGGGGCCATGCCTGGCTGACTGTAGCTGTTCTGCCACAAGATGATGGGCCTCCTGCTGTAGGAAGGTTGCAGAACTCTTCTTGTCATCAGGTAAGTATGGGATGAGTGCTAGCATTTAGTCCCAGCGAAATTGACACACGTGCTTTGAAGTCTAAACTCAAAGAACCAAACAGAAGATGAATAAAATTGGCAACCAAAGACATCCACTCTTCCCTTTTCTGTTTACTGGTGTGGTATGGACTTTCTTATTGCCTTTCACCTGTGAGGTCTCCACAACAGAAGAATTAGGCAAAGGGTGTGTAAATAAGAAGGCCATAACTTCCTTCTGGATCCTGTACAGACGTTCCAGACAGCAGGAATAGGAGGCAAAGAAGCAGGTGCAGGCCAAGACTGTTTAATCACCTTTTGTAATGCTGATGAAAGTGAAAGCATTACTGGTGTAGAGTTCTGCATATCTCAAAAACAGGATCAGAGACTTGAGATGGTGGGGAAATGATAGTCAGACCCAATGACTTATCCATGCGTATTACCAGCTCTACTGATTCTCAGGAGGAGACAGTGTAGCTGAGCCAGTGACCTCTGCATTAAATGAAGAGGCTAATGGAGTAGAAGGCAAGGTGGGTGAGAAGGTGCTGAGTCATAATCTTCATCAGAGGAGTCTATCCAATGCTGAGTATCAGTTAGACCAAACTGGACCAGAAGAGATGGTATCATGCAGAAGGTTAAGTTCATGTGGAGAAAAGGGCAAGGGCACAAGAAGCAACTGTCTTAGCAGCTGTAATAGGTAACACAATAGGAAGTGGTGTTGATTATATAGTGGTAATAGCCAAACCAGTGCTGTGAAAAGAAGCAACATGCAAATGTGGAACTGCTGAAGATGGCATTTTTGGAGCAGCAGTAGGTTTTGGGAATGATGATATCAATCTCTATGAGAGAGAGAGTATGACTGTTAAGATGTAGGAGTCATGCCAATGAAAGTCTCTGTGGTATCAATCATAATGTGATACTAAGGTGTATGGTGACTCCTCACAGTACCATTAATTGCTATATGATTAATGAGAGCCTGTACAGGCTTGCTCATGATGGAATGGAGAGTGAAGATGGGCACCAATGATGACACCAAGAAGAATATGGTTGGATCTTGCATACCAAAGAACTGTGAGGAGGGAACTACTCAGCAGGAACAGACTGAGCAGTAGGAAATGAGGAAATGAGAGGACAGAACCCTGGGGGCTGAAGCATACACGGTGTGAGAAGGGAGTGGGGTTTCCCACCAAGGCTATTCAGCTCTAGAACTTTCTGAATGTTATGCAGAAAGTTATGCAGGAGTGAAAACCTATTTGTGTGAGGCACAAAGGCAATGATGAAGAACCCACAATTCCATAGGTGGCACTTAATGTGGTATCAAAGTGCTACAATTGTTTAACATGAAAGAGACCCAGGAAGTAAATGACAAGTTGACTTATAGTTTACTTTCTGATTGGAAAAAAGAAGTGTCTCTCCTGGGTCTAAAACAGCACAGGGCCTAAAGCCACTGGCTTAAAATCTGTGTGAGAGAAAAGCAAAGGATGCTAAGTGCCAAGATATGAGACAAAGGAGTTATAAAAGCTTATTGCAGATAATAAAACAATGCCTTCTGAAGACACATGAAAATCTATTTCTGTTCTATACTTTTTAAAAAGCCTAACAACCCATATCCAGGGATTTTTAGTTGTTTCAGATGCCAACATTTAAGTGAGAGTTTAATTATCTCATAAACTTGAGTAAAGAAAAATTCTTGATCAGCAACTTGGAACTCGCTATGCCTTCTATAAAACTTCTGTGTCAAACACAGGGAAATGGGATTGCTGTGGCAAAAATGGAATGAGGTTCCCTGAAGGAGAACCAAGTGATAGCATAAGTCTCTCTCTTTCCCTTCCCAGATGACTGTCAATAAAAATGCAGGAACTCTGATACTCACAGAGGAAGTCAGATAGCCAATCTGGCTGGTTGTAGTGTACTATAGCAACACACAAAGTGTTGAGAGCTACCAGACTGAGGACTGTCCAGTAAAAGGCCTGAGTTTTGACAATTCGACGGATGTAGAAACGCAACCTCCGCTCTTTTTTGTGAAAGAAAGTGGCGTTCTCCAGCTTGGCACTTTTGATGCTGGCTCGAGCAAAGGGTGAACCTGCCGAGGAGAGATAAATGTTAGAAGCCAGGAGGCCTTTAAATATACAGTGCATACTGAACTAGCTCAGTCATGTAACCAATCCAAGCCAGTATCTTTAACAATAACCACACCTGAGGCACCATAGCAATGGCCCAAATCTTGCATTTGGGAAGTATGGAATAATTTCATTGCCAGTTAAATCTCATTTTTACCTTCTGTAGGTAGAAACAATTTATGCAGAAATTCAATGCATGAGGAGCCCTAAGGAAGACCAAAGGTTTATTGATTTTCACAGGGTACCGCATCATTAGCTACAGTAGTCCTGGAGAAGACTGGCACAAACTCCTCCTTTACAGGACACAAAATGTTTGGTACTAGTCACATTGAAGTAGTCCTATTAAATATGAACAAAATACTTCCCTTCTCTTGTATGCTCCCTCTAATAGTAGCAGGATTGAATTAAATCATGTAAAACTCCCTCTCTCCAATATGGTGACCAATCATTCAATTCCTGATATTTTACCATTTGCCATTCTCCAGTCACAAGTCCCAGAGATGCCATAAAATGTGCTTGTGGGTGGATACATGGTACTGACATTATGCTCTGGAATTATTTGTCCAACTGGTAACTGTTATTTCCATTTGCAACTCAGAATGTCAGTGAGTCCAGAAATTGCTTCCTGTTATAAATAACAACTATTGGAAACAAGGTATCCAATAAAAAAGTGGCCCTTGCATGTATCCAATTACATATATGTTGCAGTCTGCTAACACATTGGTCTTGACTTAGGGACTATGCAGATGGGCGGCCACTGGGCTGCCCCTGCTAGCTGCGGATCAGGGCCGCGGCCACCACACGCCGCGGCCCTGATCCTCCCTTTTGCTGCCCCTGAAAGAGTGGCAAAAGGCTGTCCTAAGAGCTGGTGTGCGGCTCGTTAGCACCCTTTCTGGTGCAGCATGTCTGAATGCTGCACCGGAAAGGCGTCCTGATGCCCCAGGCCATGCATAACAGCACGCAGCGTTAGGATGGCGTCGGCGTGAGGTTGGGGCGTTAAATGTGCCACTTAGGGCCTTTGCAGACTGCCAGAAATAGTGCAAATTGAGTCTACTTTAAGGGTCAGGGTTAGTGCTAGGGAATCATGGGAATTGTTTTTTTTCTGAGACATTGAGCCTTCTCTGTCAGAGAGCTCTGGTGCCACAATAAAATACAGTTCCTATGATTCCCTAACCCTAACCCTTAAAGTGGACTCAATTTGCACTATTTCTGGCAGTCTGCAAAGGCCCTCTGTGAGTTGGGAGCTACTATTAGGTCACATGTTGACCTAAGGTGGGCTACAATAAAAAGCTCTCACACAACCCAAATTATTTGTGAAAGTTATTTTTGGATTACAGCTTCCAGAATCCACCACCTATGATGAGGTTAAATTGGCTGGGAGATTCTGAGTATTCCAAATAAAAGTTAAACTTTCTGAGCACTGAAACAGATATATGGTAAACAATTAAGAACTAGATTCCTCATTGCATGGTGGGTCTAAAGGTGGGTCGCTGAACACCATGTACTTGGCCCCAGACTTATTTTACATACCCACTGAGGAGATGTCAGCCAGCGGGTCATCTGCTTCATCAGGATTCAGCAGGTCTGTCTTGCTCTTCTTAATTGTGGCCCTCCGAAGAGCTCCAACAATAGGAACGGGGCAACAGAAACACATTATTCTCTAGGCCTAAGTCAGATTCAGTATATATAAAAAAATATTTGCTCTAGCATGTTCAGAACTTGGAAATGTTATTTTTTTGGACAACAACTCCCAGAATGCCCTTGCCAGTATGGTCAGTGGCCATGTTGGCTGTGGTATTTTAGGAGATAACATCCAAAAATGGTTTTCCCAAGCTCTGAGCATATTGATTACTACTGACTAGACTCTCTGCAACAACCATTCTTTCCTCATTCACTTAGCTGGGAGAAAGAAAAGGCAAAGTAAGTAGAAACTCTTTCAATATCCAGTTCAGTTTCAGTGACTAGTCTAAAGTCATTTAATGAGGGCCATTCATTTACATGTTATATTTAAAAAACACCTTGGTGGACCTTTGTTTATGGAAAATCAACTTTAACTTTCAGTGGGAAATTTAAAGAGAAGACAAACAAGGAGAGGCTCTAGGACTCTTCAACTCTTGTGCCACCAAATGTGGGGGTTTCCTCTCTAGAAATCCCTCCCTCGTCACCAACTGTGAGGGTTCCTCTCAGGAAATCCTACCATTGTGGCCATATGTGGATTTCCTGCTTCTTAACCTAACAAATATAAAGACTTCCAGAGTGTTTACTGCAATTATCCAGAGTGAGGGCTTTCTCTGATCTCCATCTCTGCCACAATGTAAGGACTTCCTTCTGTCCCCTTTGTGTGATGCCAACTATGGGGACCATTTAAACAAGCCCTGGTGGAGCAGTAGTTAAATGCCTGTACTGCAACCACTCACTCATAGACCACAAGGTTGCGAGTTCAATACTAGCCAGGGCTCAGGCTAGACTCAGGCCTGCATCCTTCCGAGGTTGCTAAAATGAGTACCCAACTGTTAGGGGGCAATGAGCTTACAGTTGTAAACCGCTTAGACATCCCATAGCACGATATGAAGTGGTATATAAATGAAGCTGCTTTGCTTTGCTGTGCTTAAATGCTCTCAAGGTTCCTGTGAGGATTTTTGCAACTTCTGTCCTCAATGGACACTATCCCTCTATATTCGGCAACCACAGATACCTTGTCGTGGCAAAGGGGTGGGATATAAATATAAATTATTATTATTATTGTTGTTGTTGTTGTTGTTGTCTGAATCCAACTGCTGTCATAGATACCCTTTTCAGAGACCAACAATGTATAAAAATAAAAACATTTCTTTATTTACAGAAGTTAAACATAACAAAGAGAAATAAAAAATGGGATCCTTCATTCCACTGTGCCTGGTGCATCCACACATGACCTGGCTGTGGGAGAAAGAGGCAGGGAACGCAAGTGAGCCCCATGGGGCCCATGGCAGTGGTGCCCGACAGAGGAGAGATGGGAGGAGATCCATCCCTAGCATCCTTCATGGTCTCTCTGCCACTCCCCCATTCACCGTCTGGCTCCTTCCCTTCGCTGCACCCAGCATCACTACATACACCCCAGCTGCATGCACAAAAGAGGCTGGGGGGGGGGGCAGGCATGTGGGCAGGCGAAGAAAGAGGCAAGGAGATTGAGTGAGCCCCTGTGCACAATGAAAGTGAAGTCTGGTATTATGGATAATACTAGAAATTCACTGGATATCAAAATAAGAAAAACATCATCTTATATCAAAGATAAAATTGGTTTGCACAGGAACAAAACCTGGCATTTCCAGAGATTTGTTACTTGTCTGAAGTCAGCCTTAGTGAGGATAATTATACATCCAAAACCTGCAGGTTGAAAAGAGTTGTGTTTGATTTGGAATGGTAGCTAGGGAAAGAGCTAATGCCCCAAAGCCACTTTCCTTCTCTTAAGAGCCTCTTCCTGAACTATAAAGAAAACCACTTTCAGAATAAAATAAATAAAGATTTGCATGTAACATCTTTTTTGGCCTCTTTGGCTGAACTTTGATTTGAACTTGACTCTTTTATGTCCAACATATTATCTATCTGCTTGATAATTTTTGCATAAACAACAACTGACTTCACAATCCTGTCCTTCCTGTCACACTATGGTGCTGGGATGAGCCAGGATTTTTGACCATGCCACATTTAACCCTCATGGCTGCATTCCTACTTGAACTGGAACCTCCAAATTCCTTGGTTTTATTTGCCATCAAGCCAGTTTGGTGACCCTATGAATGAGAGACCTCCAAGAGCCCTGGTCATCATCAGCCTTATTCAGGTCCTGCAAAGTCTGAACTATGGCTACCTTGACCTGTAATGTGGTCTTCTTGTCTTCTTACTGCCTTCTAATGCCTTATCAAGCATTATCATCTTTGATAATGTGTCATGTTGCCTCATGTACAATAGCCTCCATTTAGTTATTTTGACTTAGAATTCTTTACTAGAATTCAGGCTTGCTTTGCTCTCTGATCCCACTTATTTGTCTTTTTGGCAGTTCATGGTATCTGGAGAACTTCTCTATCCAGGGTTCAGCTATTGGTGGGTGAGATGAGGACATTGTGCCCAAAATAAGAATTCTGTACCCAATTAAATCTTCTTTCAGCCCCCAAATTTCTAGCATTGCAGAGAGTGGGACACTGAAAAATCATACGCATCCAGAACTTTTCTATATGCTCTTTTTGCTTTCCCTTTTGCTAAATGCTGAACCAAAGTTTCAATTATTGCAATGCTAGAAATTTGCAGACTAAAGGAAAATTTCACTGAGTGAGCAGAATTATTATTGGCAGAAAATACTTTCATTTTGCACACATACTCGCTAAGCCCTGACCACATTCTTACACTATTTTAATTAATGTAGCCCAGACCAACCAACGGGACTATGAACTTGCTGCCTTATGTACCCTCTCACATGACATGCTTTCCAGAAGATGATGGCTTACCATCAAAGGGGTGATGAGGTTCTCCTTCTATGTCATCTTCTGCCATGATCACTTCTTCTATGAGAGATAGCAGGAATTAAATTGCATGTTGCATTAAGCTAGCCAGAAGCAAGTTGTCCAAAGTTATGTCTAGCTATAGAATACTTCAGAAGTGGATTACTTGTTCCCAACTGTAACTCCCAGCATCCTTCACCCTTGGCTATGCTGGCTAGGTGTGATGGGAGTTTCAGATCAACAAGACCAAGACAGCAACAAATTGTTCACTGTGGATTACATGTTTGGGAAGAAAGATGCCCCCATAGATCAATTTTTGCTAGTCAAAAGAAAGTCAGGAGGCCTCTTTAGTGGGGTGACAGCCTGAAAAAGTAGTTATCTTCTTTGGCTTGCTCAGTGTTTTCACAACTCCTGTTATAAAAATGTGACTCAAGAGAATGACCTCCCACACGTTGTACTGACCAACATTATTTAGGTGCTTTTCTGCTTGCAAAGGAAACTAATTTCCTTGTTGGCTAAGCACTATGGATGAAACTTCAATTACAATTGGCCAATCACTATGGATGAACCAAACATGGAGCAATTCCCTCTACCAAAAGGGAATCAGTTATACATGGACATTGCTTTATCCTATCTCTGCACAGCCCATGATTTCCTACATCTAAATTTTCAGCATAAGCTATATATAGGAACCATGTGGCCTGTTGGAAAATGGATGTCCTGACTGTAGCATATCTGGATCAAAGTCATATGCAGAGCAGACATGCTCTTTGCTGCAGAATTTCAGAGTCCTACAGGTATCCTGGTGTCACGTGGATCATTGTCATACAGTCTATCATTTGGCTAACTAAATAAAAGTGAGTTTAACCCATTACCTTAGGCCAGGGGTAGGCAACCTTTCCCCTTTAAGGGCCGAGGGACTTCAGCTCCTAGAATCCTAAGAGCTATTGGCCAACATGGGACTATTGGCCAACATGGCTGAAGCTTCTGGGAGCTGAAGTCCCTCGGCCCTTAAAGGGGAAAGGTTGCCTACCCCTGCCTTAGGCCAACAATATAAGAGAACCAGAATCTCTTGTCTTTGTTTGATTTGCTAAGCAACCACGTGAGGTGTCTAATTTGATTGGAAGAAATAACATTTATAAGGAAAGCAAAATTCTGCTGAAATAAAATATTGAGCTGAAATAGATGTCAAAACAAAAGTAATTCTCAGAACAAAACTATTAAAAGCCCCAAATTGCTAATGAGAATCAAATTCTCCCAATCCAATGAAGTCTACACTTTCTTCAATTCAAACAAAAATTCCAGATTTGAGACTATGCCCAATGACACAGAAACTGTTTATAGAAGGACAGGTTGCTTACCTGTAACTATGTTTCTTTGAGTATTCATCTGTGATCTCACACACACATGGGATGTGGTGCGCCTGAGCAGTATTGGTTGGAACTTCCAAAGCAGTATGATTGGTAGCCCCTCCCCTCTCAGCCTCCCTATATAGTGTCCCTTGTGCTTCTAGGCCCCAGTTCAACCAGAGCAGCCTTAAAATGAGCCAAGTGAGATAGGAGAGTAGGAAGGGCGGGTTGTGTGAGATCAAAATGACCACTCAAAGAGACACAGTTACAGGTAAGCAACCTGTCCTCCTTCTTTGTGGTCTCTCTGATTCACACATGTGGGAGATTAGTGAGCTGCTTAACTCGAAGGAGGTGGGTGTGTCATACAATTGAGGAGAATAAGACAGCCCTTGCAAAGGCAGCATCTCTTTGAGATCTATTGCTGATTCGATAGTAAGAAATGAAAGTGGATCATTGAGACCATGTCGCAGCGTGGCAGACTTCATGGAGGGGAACACCTGCCAAGAAGGCGGTAGATGTGGAGGTAGATCTCATAGAGTGGGCCTTGAGATGAGGCGGGGGTTACTTACCTGCCAACTCATAGGCCAAGTGGATGGCAGAGGTAACCCATTTACAAAATGGTACAAAATATGGCAGCCAGGCTTGTCTCGGGAACATCTAGGAGGGACCACATTACACCGGTTTTGAGATCCCTCCACTGGCTGCCTATCAGCTTCCAGGCCCAGTACAAGGTGTTGGTTATCACCTTTAAAGCCTTAAATCGCTTGGGTCCAAGCTATCTCAGGGATTGCCTCCTCCCATATAATCCTCCCCGCGCTCTCCGCTCCTCTGGGAGGAATCTGCAGCCTCAGAAATCGAGGCTTGCGGCTACCTCCTAGAGGGCTTTTTCAGCTGTCGCCCCCAAACTCTGGAACAGCCTGCCGGATGAGATCCGTCAGTTAACATCGTTAGACAGCTTTAAAAAGGCTATCAAGATGGATCTCTTCCGGCAGGCCTTTCCAGATTAATTATCCCTGCCTCGGGTACTCCCACCCCCAATGATCTTCGCGTGGCCCCATCTACTGATGGATGAAGAACATTGCCTTGGGCCAATCTTATGCTTGTAAAGTTTTTAATTTTTTTAATTGTTCGAATTTGTAGTTTTAATTTTAATTTGATTTAATACTGTTTTAAGGGGGGGAGGGACTATGTTTTGGGATATATTGTATGGTTTTATTGTTGTAAGCCGCCCTGATTGGGTCCCCAAAGGGCGGGATATAAATTACTATTATTATTATTATTATTATTATTATTTAGAGAATCCTGAGGTAAGATCTGCTTTCCCAGCTGGGAGGTAGAGTAGCAAATAAAAGACATTTGGTTTTACAAAAGGGGGCCGCCTTGTCTATGTAGAAGGCAAGGGCCCTATGGACATCCAGAGAGGGGAGAGGCCTTTCTAGGTCAGAAGATAGGTCTTGAATGAAAGCTGGCAGACTAATGTCTTGATTAAGGTGAAACTGAGACAACTATAGGAAGGAAAGTAATGTCTGGGCGAAGGACCATTTTATATTTGTGGAACCTGATATAGCATGGATCGGAGTGGAGGGCGAAGAGTTTACTGACTCTCCTGGCCGAAGTAGTTTTCTCCAAGTGAGAAGCCTGAGATCGGTGGTAGCCATGGGTTCAAACGGGATCTTAGAAAGATAAGCCAATACCAGCTGTAAGTTCCATAATGGAGTAGGGGGAGTAATAGGTGGGTGGAGGTTCTGGTAACCTTTGAGGAAGTTCTTGATGATGGTGTGATCAAAACAGGAGGGTTCACCTCATAGTTGGAAATGACATGAAATGGCTGAAGGGTAGCACTTAACTGAAAAAAGTGAGAGTTGTTTGCCAATGAGGAAAGAAAATTCAGAACAGTAGACATGGAAGTCATATGTTGGGGAAGGGATCTCTGTTGTAAGAAGGTAGAGAAGGCCTTCCTTTTGTAGTCATAAGAGCAGATCATGGATGCAACAAGCCTTGTCAGAGGGAATGGAGGAAAGGTATAAAGTAAAGGGCCATTCCAGCTGAAGAGGAAGGCATCTCCATGGTTCCCATTTCCCAAAGGGAGTCTGGAGCAGAAGAGGTTGCACTGATGATTCAGAGGAGAGGTGAAGAGATCTATGTCTGGGAATCCCCAGTGAAATAAGAGGTCTAGGACTTATGGGTGGATCATCCATTCGTGAGATGACAGGTGTGTTCTTCTGAGCAAATCTGCCATCAAGATGGATGTGCCTGGGAGGTGGATCAAGGTTGGGAGGACTTCTTGCTCAGTGAACCAGTTTCAGAGGTGGCAAGCAAGTTTGAGAAGTGGAAGATACGTTGTTGCACCTTGTTTGTTTATATCAGGTGTAGGCAACCTTTTTGAGACCGGGGCCGGTCTCCCGTAGCCCAGGTCTCGGCTGGGCCCAGGGGGGGCCCCGCATGTGCGGGGAGTCTTGTGCGTCGGTGGAGGGTGCGCGCAGGGAGGCTTGTCTCGGTGGTGACGGGCCTCCTGGAAACCCAGCGCCACCGAGGGTCCCCCCAGGGAGGCTTGCCTTGGCAGCGACGGGCCTCCTGGAAGCCCAGCGCCACCGAGGGTCCCCTCGGGGAGGCTTGCCTCGGCAGCGACGGGCCTCCTGGAAGCCCAGCGCCACCGAGGGTTCCCCCGGGGAGGCTTGCCTCGGTGACGATGGGCCTCCTGGAAGCCCTGCGCCACCGAGGGTCCCCCCGGGGAGGCTTGCCTCGGCGGTGACAGGCCTCCTAGAGGCCCAGCGCCACCGAGGGTTCCCCCGGGAGGCTTGTCTCGGCGGCAACGGGCCTGCTCCCGGGCATCGCGCGCGCTGCCGGCGCTGTGGCCGCCATTTTGTTCTCCAAAATGGCGGCCGCAACGCGTTTGCGCATGTGCAGTAATCCTGCGCATGAGCAAACACGTTGCGGCCGCCATTTTGGAGAACAAAATGGCGGTCGCTGCACACACCGCCGCACAGCGACCAAAACGGGCGGCGCCAGCGGCAGGGGTCCACCTGGGCCGGTAAGTCCGGCGACCTGGGCCGGAATCGGCCCGGGGGCCGTAGATTGCCGACCCCTGGTTTATATAGTAAACCACTGTTGTGTTGTCTGAGGCAATAAGAATGGGACAATCGACATCCAGACAATCATCTTCTGGTTGATGAACAGAGCCAGAGGTGAAGCAGGTCGGTACTGACTCGGAGGTGGGGTCTGAGGAGTCTTTTTGTGAGAGGTTCCTGAGGTTTCAGTGACGTGGGTTGACACTGAGACCATCTTGGTATGGAGCGACGGTATCGAGGATGGTATTGATTGTACTGAGCTCTCAGTAGGCTTCATGGAGGCAGAAGTTAAGTCCATGGTGGATGGGCAAATAGCGAGCCTGATGGAAGAGCCCAAAGAATGTTGAGCCTTATTGGTTTTTGGCAATGCTGAAAAAAAAGCTGTGGAGGGCTTTGGCAATGCTGAAGAAAGAGCCATGTGTTCAGCCGACTGAGGGGGGTTGCAGACTGCCAGAAATAGTGTGAATTCAGTCCACTTTTAGGGTTAGGGTTAGTGCTAGGGAATCATGGGAACTGTTACTTTTCTGAGACATTGAGCCTTCTCTGTCAGACAACTCTGATGCCACAATAAAATACAGTTCCCATGGTTCCCTAACTCTAACCCTAACCCTAAAAGTGGACTGAATTCACACTATTTCTGGCAGTCTGCAACCCCCCTGAGTAGGGGCATGGAGGGGTTTGGCAATATCAAAAAAAGAGCTGCATGCTCGGCCAATGGAGTCAGGGCATGGAGGGCTTGTTCCCACAAGAGGGATTTCATCTGGCTGTGCAGTTGCAACGAGCCTGAGAAGTAAAGGCCTGGCAATGTGAGCATGCAGCCATGTTTGGGCTTCTCGAAAGCACAAGAGACACTTGGAATGCCTGTCCTTTTTGGGAACTTTCCCTTTGCAATCAACACACTGTTTGAAGAAAGATGATGAAGCCATGAGGCTCCAAGGAAGCCAAAAACCAAAATTATGAAGAGAAAGCATTAGGAGAAGCTGTTAAACAGTCAGAGTCAAAACCAAAGGTGAAAGAGAGAAACACTCTGGAAGCTCTTAACAATGCTACTGCTGCAGAGGATGAAAAAGAACTAGGGCCTAGACCAGGGGTAGGCAACCTTTCCTCTATAAGGGCCAAGGGACTTCAGTTCCCAGAAGCCTCAGCCATGTTGGCCAATAGTCCCATGTTGGCCAATAGCTCCTGGGATTCTGGGAGTTGAAGTCCCTTGGCCCTTAAAGGGGAAAGGTTGTCTACCCCTGGCCTAGACGCACGAGTGACTCTATATAGGAAGGCTGAGGGGGCAGGGCTACTGCCAAAAAGCAGCAATCATACTGCTTTGGAAGTTCCGACCAGTACTGTGCAGGTGCACTACATCCCATATGTGTGAGTCACAGAGACCATGAAGAAGAATATGCTGATCACTTTAATGATGCTTTTCAAAAACAAACAAACAAACAAACCCTCCTTCAGTTGCTGGTCGAATAACAACAAAGAAATCTCCTTAATATGCATGAGTTACATGACATGGTAGTACAGTGGTCCCTCCGGATTTGTGGCCTTGGCACTCGCAGTTTTGATCATTCATGAGGCCAAGGCCATGGCTCCCTTCCTCCTCCCCTCCTTTACCGGCATCTTCCCCTGCGCGCTGGGGACTTTAATTGGAGCCCAGGGTGTCGGGGCTTGTAATCAGCCCTGGCAGCCATTAGGACTCACTCTCCCAGCAGCACTTGGCCCAGTGTGCACATGCCCTGCCTCCTCCACCACAGCCAATTGATGTATCATGAGCCCATTGGAAGGGAGGGAAGGAGGGAAATTCACAAATAGTCAAGTCCCATTGTCCCCAATAATGCCATTGGGGACAATGGGACCTGGAATATTTGCAAAATTTCAGATCCCCCCACATGGAATATACCGGTATTCCCCGTGAATCCGGAGGGACCATTGTATCCTGCTGCTTCTCAGTGCTGGAGAGAGTTCAATGTCCATATCAACTTTGTCTTGAACATCTCCCAATGACATGGAATCTTATCTCAGGACAATGGAAATGGATTAGTTGTGTCCTACTGGTCAATCAAATATATTGTTTTACAACATCAGATGAGTAACCATAGCCATGCAATTCACCACTGAAATGCAGCTCTATCTTTGCTCTTGGAACATGAAGTAATTGTTATTAGCAATTTAAATGGCACGCTTGTACCAAACTCTATGTCCAGGCTGAAGGTACAGTTTTTCATGTATCACAACACTGTAAATTGATTCTTTGGAAATTAGCAAAATCTATGAAGTTGGCCACATCTCTCACTGAGTCTTTTTTGGGAAGGGGTTATTATGAATATTCTAGATTGACACAAATTGAAGCAAAACTTAACAGAATGATAACAACCCTGCACACCTCTAATTAGCCTAGGACATAGTCTTTCAACACTTGTAAGTGTAGCATTTGTTCATCATGGTGGAAAGCAATGCAGAATACAAAGACTGTCACACTCAAGAGTGTAAAAAAATCTTTCAATCAGGACATGACCACACAAGCCTTGTTCTCACCGCAATTGTGCTTGTCAATGAAAACAGAATTGTAACTGTTTGTATAATAGCCATTATCGCACATCTTTGCACTTGCATAACTGGGGCAGCTGCTGCCATCTTCCTAACTACCCCTTAATCCTGCCTCCCTATCATATGCCCTACCCAGCATGCATTTTTAAGAATTTAAAAAATCTTTTCATGCAATTCTGGAGCTGTGCTACTATGATTTAAGGAGGTTTTTTTAAAAAAGAAAGAAAGAAAAAGAAATATAAATAAATAAATAAATAAATAAAATGAAGGCAATCAGCCTGCTTGGGAATAGCGAGGGGGAAAGGAGGGACAAGGGGAGAGGAGGAGACACTGAGATCACTGCCAATGTTGCAATGACTGCCAATATCACAACTGCCTTGGCAGCAATGTTTTACGCCTGGAGACTTGTGTGATCGAATGGTCAAAAGGAATGCCCTAATCACATTTGGGGAACACAGCAGCTATGGGTCAGAGGTGTTGTGGTGTAATAAATATAATCAAAGCTGCATTTTCCTGGGTCTAATTGTAGTTTAAAAGCTGTGTGTAGCAATCTCCTCAGATTCCAACAGAAAAGATAGGGAAAGGCAACAAGGACCAGGAGACAGATAGATCATGAGGCACAGAAAAGGACTTGCCTGCTTTTGAGATCCACTCCATGTAGCCATTGAGTTCACGTTCGATCTGTTGCTGCCTTCTCAGCTTTAAAAATGCTCGGCGATTCTCCACCCGCTCTCTTTCTTTGGCAAATTCCCTATAGATAAAACACACACACACACACAAAACAAGGATAGATAAGGCTCTACATTACTCTGTCCTGATCAATGGATCAGGTAGAGGTTCACACAGTGGATGTATTCAAACGTAATTATAATCTGGATTTCTACAGAATTCAGGTTTATTGGTTTGATGAGGGCAACATGTAGATGCATGCTGACAGATTGCTCCTGCTGCAAATGGAAACAGTTAAACCAACGCTGGGTTTTTTGTGACATTTGAAACTGTAAATCTGGTCTGTCTCTCCCCCAAGAAACAAAAGAACTAAACCAGAAAACAAACAGTAGGCTATTTTTCTGGCTTGTTGAGGGACAGACAAGCCAAACTGCCAAGTTCACAATAAACGAAGTATGGAAGGAAGGTCCTAGTTTTGTTTATCTGCTCATGCATAAAGCAAAAGCAATCATTCAGGGTGCCCCTGCACATTCCCTTCTCCAGAAAAACAGAATCCAACAATATTGTCGCTTCTTGTTCCGTGTAAATGCAGTCTCTTACTGGGCATACAAAGAAAAAAAGCAGGAATGAGCCAAGAAGTCATGGTTTGCAACAGCTAAGAAACATCACTTTTTGGGAGCAAGGCTGCAAATAGCAGATGGATGTGAAGTCGAAGGTTTTCACAGCCGGCATCCATAGTTTTTTTGTGGGTTTTTCAGGCTGTGTGGCCATGTTCTAGAAGAGTTTCGCCAGCATTGAACACAGCCACATAGATCCATGTTTTGTCTGTTAGCCTCTGTTTAGGATAGGTATGCTAGATACTTACCCAGAAAGCACCCCCAGGACAAGGTTGAGCATAAAAAAGGATCCAATGATTATGAGGGGGATGAAATACAGCCAATTCCAAGCACTCCCTGAGGCATCATTGCTCTGTAGAAAGAAGACAGAGAGGATGAGATCACAGGATGCCAAAGTCATGAAGTGTATTTTGCATGGCAAGCATTAACTTGCCCCAAATAGACTTTAAAGCAAGAATTTTGACACTAGCTTCATAGTAAGCCAACTCACCCATGGACATGTACAAATAACCTATCTGAGAGTTAGCCAGCCAGCCAACCACCAGTCAACCAGTTTGCTCATCCACTTATCTACTGATACACTATCTGCTGATACCATGAAAAAGTGGGAGAAACCAACTCTTTCCACTGACACCTGTAGAGTGGAAGAAACCAACTATTCACTTCTTGATCCTTTACTTCAAAAGGTCAAAGTAACCTCCAGCTCCTAAACTAAATCTACAACTCAAGGAAAACATACTGCTGTGCCTCCTGTGTTCTTGGGTATAGGAATCACTTTCATGAGAACACAACAATCTTTAGACTACAAGGGTTTTATCTCACAATTACCATGACAGTCATCTTAATCTGAGCTGACTAGCAATGATAGGAAGAGTCAAGAGCTAGAGTTATCCCAAACTACACTGGGCCTTTGATATCCACTGGGGTTTGGTTCGCGGACCCGCTCTGGATAACAAAATCTGTGGGTGCTCAAGTTCCATTAAATACAATGGCATAGTAAAATGGTGTCTCTTATATAAAATGGCAAAATCAAGGTTTGCTTTTTGGAATATATATATATATATATATATATATAATTTTTAATCTGTGGATGGTTGGATCCATGGATAAAGAACCTGTGGGTATGGAGGGATTAATGTATATATCTATCTCTGCAGAGCAGCTTTGGAAAATTGGTGGATGAATAAAACAAATGCATACATCCAATAATAAGTAGAGAATAAATATTAAGACATCGAACCTCTCTCTCTCTCTCTCTCTCTGCAAATACAGGACAAAGGAGGTGGATGAATAAAGCAGGTATATAAAGTAAAAGCCAGTAAAAGTTAGACATAAACTTTAAAGTAATCAGATCCACCATCACATTTACATTTTTCAAAACAGAGATGTTTTGTAAGGATTGTGGAAAGACAATATAAGCTTAGATAGAATAATAGAAACATAGAATCGCAGAATCATAGAACTGGAAGAGACCCCAAGGGACATCCAGTCCAACCTCCTGTCATGCAGGAATACAGCATCAAAGCACTCCTGACAGATGATCATCCGGCCTCTGTTTAAAAACCTCCAAAGAAGACGACTCCACTACACTCAAGGCAGCATATTCCACTGTTGAACAGCTCTTACCATCAGGAAGTTCTTCCTAATATTTAGGTGGAATCTTTTCCCCTGAAGTTTGAATCCATTGCTCCATGTCCTAATCTCTGGAGCAGTAGAAAACAAGCTTGCTCCATCTTCAACATGACATCCCTTTAAATATTTAAATATGGTTATCATGTCACTTCTTAACCTTCTCTTCTCCAGGCTAAACATGCCCAGCTCCCTAAGCTGCTCCTCATAAGGCATAGTTACCAGACATTTCTCCATTTTGGTCATCTTCCTCTGGACATGCTCAAGCTTGTCAATATTATTCTTGCATTGTGGTGCCCAGAACTGGACACAGTATTCTAGATGAGATCTAACCAAAGCAGAATAGAGTGGTACTATTACTTCCCTCAATCTAGACTCCTGCTGATGCAGCCTAGGATCACATTGGCGTTTTTAGCTGCTGCATCCCACTTTTGACTCATGTTCAGCTTGTGGTCTACTACGATTCCCAGATCCCTTTTGCATGTATTGTACTGGTGTTAAGCAAGGTGTCACCTATCCTATATCTGTGCATTTCCTTTTTTTCTGCCTAAATGTAATACCTTACATTTCTCCCTGTTGAAATTCATTTTGTTAGTTCTGTCTTAACTCTCTAATCTGTAAAGGTCATCTTGAATTCTGATCCTGTCCCCTTCCAATTTGTTTTCATCTGCAAATTTGATAAGCATGCCCCCTATTCCTGGACTATGGAACGGCCTGCTGGACGAGATCCATCACTTACCAACCTTAGCTTTAAAAGGGCTGTCAAGACGGATCTCTTCTGGCAGGCCTTTCCTGATTAGTCCTCCCAGTCATAGAACCTGTCCTCTGTACCTCTTTCCCCCCCCATCCCAGCTGCTATTATACCTGCTGCTGCTGCAGTTATTGTAATCTGTAAATTTGTAATTTATTTTTAAACTGTTTTAAATTTTGATGCTGTTTAATAAATTTTTAAGGGTTGGGAGGGTTGGGGTTGATTTTATTGTATTGTATTTTTATGTTGGAAGCCGCCCTGATTGCTAAGCAGAGGGGCGGGATACAAATAAACTTTATTATTATTATTATTATTATTATTATTATTATTATTCCATCATCCAAGTCACTGGCAAAGATGCACCGGACCTCAGTCAGAACCCTGTGGCACCCCACTTGTTGCTTCTCTCCAGGATGAACAGGGGCCATTAGTGAGCACCTTTTGGGTTCAATTGGTCAACCAATTACAGATCTGTCTAACAATAGCAATGTCTAGCCCATATTTTATAAGCTTTTTTGCAAGAATATAATGTGGGACCTTGTCAAAGCCCTTACTGAAATCAAGATACACTACATCCACAGCATTTTCTTTGGGGACAGAGCACCAAAAACTATTACAGAGGTTTGGAAAATATACATACCTCGAAAACACTTTAAATGAAGAGAAACAAACAGTAAGAACTGGAATTCCTCTTTAGTGATTAACTCCTCAGAAGCTGAACAGATATACAGCTTCATTTTCTTGTATGAATTTACTTATGAGCATAAGACATGGGATTCACAGAACCACCTTAAAATGAAATAAACTGAGGGTTGATCTGCATCTGTTCTGTCAATTCTTAAAGGACTCAGGACAGAGAGAGGTCTTTCCTAAACCAGCTACACAATTAGAGATGCTCAGAATTAAAACTGAACTGAGAGAGCCCATAGCTCAAGGATAGCACATATTTTACATGTGGAAAGTCCCAAGATCTCCAAAGGATCTCACACAGCAGGGCTGGGAAAGATTTTTGTTGAAACCTCGGTGAACAGCTGTTGATCAGAGTAGATAGTAGAGAATAACACAGACAACTGATTCAACATTCTGATTTAATATAAAGCTGTGTCTATTTTAAGGGGGAACTTCCAAGACTTTGTGTTTTTAGGGCCATTGCTCTATTTCCATTTAAAAATTGGGCAGTGGTATTTCATGCATATCCACAACACAGACAACAGACATTATGTAAAATGATCCCTATTACTGCATACATCAGCAGCTTCCTTCACATTAAAGCTGAACATGTGATCTATAAGACATGGACTTGAAACTGAACTGGTAATCCCTCATAACACACACACACACACACACACACACACCTCTCCAAGTCACCTATCGACTTGTGGTGACCCCATTAATTTCATAGGGTTTTCTTAGGAAAGGAATACTGAAGTGGTGGTTTGCTAGCTCCTGAAATATAGCCTACAGCACTTAGTATTTCTTGCCCATCTCCCATCCAAGTACTAACCAAAGCTGGCCCTGCTTAGCTTCCAAGATCAGACACGAACTGGTGATTTAAGGGCATTTAGGCTACTGTGTTAGATTATACTTCCCTCTAGCAACTAGAATGTAAACCTGGACTTCTTGGCTTTCATACTTTTTGTTCTAATTCCTATATTCTACTCTGTTCAGAACCAGGAACCATGGATCATAGCAAAACCTTCTCCAGTTATTCTCCTAAAGGCAAAGATCGAGAATGAGACTTCTTTATCTACTTTCTGCCCCACCAACATCATTATCAAAGAGCACTTGTTCTTTGCTCCATGTCCTTGTCTGAAATGCATGCTGTGCTGGATTTCTAACCATGTTTTGCCTCTATGCAGATATTTGTCAAGCAGACGTAGCTTGCATCTCCTCTGTGCCTTGAAAGCCAACATTAACAGCGGGTCACAGGTTTGCCCCAAGGAATGTGCTAATGGAATGAACCCTTTTGTGAAGCCTGGCTATTCTGCCATGGCTGGAAGGGACTAGAAGAACGAGCTTTGTATGGATTGCAGGTACATAAGCCACTAACAACTCCTTGTCCCCATTTCTCTCTTCTAAATATAGGTTGAGGAACAAAAAGATCTTGTGCAATGTGGCAGCTGGTGAACCCCAGCCATCAAGTCTGCTGAGCTACCAGGTGACTTAGCATACAAAGAACTCTGCAACTGCTTGAGAGGCACCTATATCAGACAACATTCCCTCTCTGCTAAAATGGCACTGTTGTCAACTCATGCAAGGTGGAAGAATAATCCAAGCCACACACAGTTTCCATCTCTTCACTTACCCTGGAACTCTCAGAGATGAATGACATTAAAAACAGCGAAGCTTAAACTGTATTCAAAATATTAATTATACTTATTACTTTGTTTATCCATCCAAACAAACAAACACCAGGAAAAGTGCTCAATTATGATCCCCATAATTCCAGTAGGTGAGTAGGAGTGAGGCTGAGAAGCTAAAAGATTGTGTGGGTGAGCCGAAGAGAGAAACCTGAAAATTACATTCTGGGCTTGTTTACGTCATCAAGGTCCAGAGACTGTTACCTCAAGGATTGCTGTTCTGAAGTTATTCATACCCTTTCCCCCCATTTTATGCAATTTATGTGTCATAGTTTCTTAATGAAATTGAACTTCACCTATTTGCTATAAACTACTCTTCCACTGTCTACAAAATTACTTGTTCTGGGATTAAAAATCAGTCCCTAATCTCAGTCTTGGTTTAAATCACTGAGCTAAAAAGCTCATAGGGAGGCAAAATGGCTAGCTAGTTGAAAACCCTGCTGTTAGCAAATGATTCATTGTGTGACAGCCTTCAACTAGCTACTTTGTGCCTGTCTTTATATGAAACTAATCTGTGGATTTAGAGAGATGATGAAGCTATGTGTACCTTGGCTGTATATTTTCTTTCAGGTGAAACCAGATCTTTTTTGTGGGAGATCCATGATCAGAATCTCTTGAGAGTTTTGAAAGAAGTTGAGTTAGCAGCTGGGCAGGAGTTCCAATTAGAAATGCAGGTTCTGATTTTTTCCATATACAGGTTGAGTCTCCTTTATTCAAAATGCTTGAGATTTTTATTTTTGATTTCAGTTTTCTTTGGATTTCTGGAATATTTGCATATGCATAATGAAATATCTTAAGATGCGACCCAAGTCTTAACGTGAAATGAAACATGAAATTCATTTATGTTTCAAATACACCATGTAACAAAAATAATGACTGCAGAGAAATTACAGAAATTTGATCTAGACAGCAAGGAAATTGAAAGAGTTAGGGATTTCCCAAACCTTGACTCAAACACTGACTGATCAGAACAGGGATTACAGTCCAGGAATCACAGGAAGACTAGGACTGGGACAGGCAGTTATGAAAGAACTAGACAAGATACTGAAGTACAAAGATACAAAACTGAAAACCAAAGTAGGATTGTCCAAGACATCATAGTTCCCATCACCATGTACAGATATGAGAGCTGGACAGTGAAGAAAACTGACAGAAAGAAAAACAATTTGAAATGTGGTGCTGGAAAAGAGTGCCAAGGGTTATATGGATAGCCCAAAAGACAAAGAACACAGATCAAACCTAAACTCTCACTGGAAGCCAAGATGACTAAGGGCTGATACAGACCGGCCAAAAGGACCGGCCTGGGGGTGGAGATGGGGCTGGGCAATTGCACGCCAGTTGCTCCAACTCCACTGTCACACAGTGTGCCCAATCACGTGGCCTGCAGCGTCAGGGTGCCCCGTTGGCGCAGCAGGGTGCCACGGTGGTGCTAAGGGTGGTTTTTTGCCACCCCAAAAAGGAGCGGCATTTGCCAGCTCTTTTTGGAGCAGCAAAAAGCTGAATCGGAGATGGAGCGTGTGGTTGCCGCAGCATCAATCCGGCGCTCCCAGGGGTGTCCCTAAATTAAGGCTGTCATACTTTAGACACATCATGAGAAGGCAGGACTCACTAGAAAAGACAATAAGGAAAGGAAAGCGGAGGGCAGTAGAAAGACGAGTAGACCATGCACCAGACGGACAGACTTAAGGAAACCACGTCCCTGAGCCTGCAGGACCTGAGCAGAGTGATTGAGGAAAGAGAGGCTTGGAAGTGTCTCATTCATGCGGTCATCATGAGTTGAAGTCAGCTCAAAGGCAGCTAACATCTACATTACACTTAATAAATATAGTCTGAAGGTAATTTTAAGCACAATATTTTAAAAATAATTTTGTGCTTGAAACAAAGTTTGTGTGTGCTGAACCATCAGAAACAAAGGTGTCACTATCTCTGCCACCCATGAAAAAAGTTTTGAGTTTTGATTTCAGATTTCAGAATTCCAGGTAAGGAATTCTGTAGCACTCAACCTGTAGCACTTTTACAGAGTAGAGGTTTCAAGTTATGCTTTCTGCATGTCTCAAAGGAAAAATATATGCTAGTATTCTGCAGTATCAATATTCTCTATATATTGCTGCAGTATAAATGTCAGGAAATTAGGATATCTCACAGTAATAGAGGTAATGTTTGAGACAGAAGTAACAATTTTGTCTTCAACAGAAATGTGGCAACTGTGTTTCTATTGCCCCAATGAAATAGCACAATGTAAAAAACACAGAAGTGCATAAGTCAAATGACTCTAAAGACCACTTTTATGTTTTTACAAATTGGCAAGCACTGACTGCATCACTACATTAACTGCAAGAAAACATTTTTGTTAAAATGTTAATTCAGTATTTTCTGTTACCTATTGCTTTACTACCCAGATGATAAAATACTGCTTTCTGCTGCAAAGCAAGTGCCAGTCCTGAAATGCTGTCCATTCTGAGAACTTTTTCTCCTCCTAAAGAGGGGTTCTAGGGATGGAATCTGACACCCCCAGCCCTCAAAGTTTTCCTATTCCTGTCAAATGTTAATTGGTAGAGATTGGTGTGCAGTGTGTGTGTGTAGTGTGTGTGTGTATGGGGGGGACAGAGAGCAGAGAGAGAATAGGATATCAGCGAAGTCATCACTTGATACTGATTCCACCAAGCGATGAATACGGTTGTATGCACAAGCAAAGAATTAGAATATGAGCATAGCTCACTTTTTCAGAAATAATAATACATTCTTCCCTTATATATTAGACATAGAGGGGTGATTTGTGAAAGAAGGGACACAGCAGCTTTTAAATAGCTGGTAAGAGACCTAAATGTGAGTGGGTGATGAGGAGGGCACAGGAGAGTAATGAAACCTTTTTGGATAGAAAGAATCCAATTTCCTTTCCCATGAGGTTGAAAATGAAAGATGTGCCAGTTCATTATCCAGGGCACCTTCACAAACGCATAGAAAAAGAGGACAAGGTAGGCGCAGGGAAAGTGATCTGACAGTACTATGGGGAAGTTCTGAAGCAGCAAGGGCCATCCAGCACTGCAGTGGATGTTCTTCTTTAAGCAGAATTATATCACCTCCAACTAGAGCCAGCCTGATGTAGTGGTTTGAGGGTTGGGCTATGACTCTGGAGAACAGGGTTCAAATCCCTGCTTGGCCATGAAAACCTACTGTGTGACCTTAGGCAAGTCACACTCTTTCAGCCTCAGAGGATGGCAATAGCAACACCCCTCTGAAGAAACATGCTGAGAAAACCCTGTGATAGGTACACCTTGGTGTTGCCATAAGTCAGAAATGACTTGAAGGCACACGACACACACATCACCACCACTCTTCTGACAAGAAGCTGCACTGCTTCAAGGCCCAACACTAATCCTTTTGGCCTTGAAGATAATGTGCTTTATTCCACTGGAATAGTATGTGGAATAAAATGGAATAACAAATGTTCAGGGTGTCTTTTTGATGATATTATTCATACAGTGTGCTTGAACAATGGCAGCATGTGCAATGATGACCCAAGTATCTGTTCCATAACAGCAGAATATATTACAACTGTAAAGTGTTCAGCCCTGATGTTTACTCAGAAGTATGTATTCCCACTATGCCCAAAGAAACTTTGAAGTAAGTGTGGACAGCAAGGATGGGAAATGTATGGCCCACTATATAGCACTCAATTTGAACTTCATCATCCCTCACTATTAACTGACAGGGTTGCTACCTACTGTTATTACTGAAAGCATTTTGAAGCTAGAGAGTATCAGTGTTTGTGCACAAGTGACTCATTAAGTGCTTGATCATTAAAAAAGTATGCAGATTTTAAACATTTAACTTATTGATATGCTTATACTGCTAATTTTTAAGAACAGGGCTACGGATAATCATGTAGTCTGCTTCTGAGGTTTTTTTTTTTTTGGAGGGGCAACAATTGATGGGAAAATGAATTAATAAACTTTAACAGAAGTGTGATTTAAGAATGATTGAGGAACTCATCAAGGTCAATCATGTCACACATGATTAACTAGTATATATCCCAGCCAGTGCATAAAGACTTGGCAGAAAGCAGGAGTGAGTAAGTGCACCAAAGTAAGATTTTTACAGAGCAGAAATGACTTGTGTACATATACTATAGTAGAACTTCATATTCCCACTGCCTGGCTCCTCAGATAACTCTATCAAATCAAACAGGGCTGAGAATGATCATGCTATAATTTGAAAGGTCTCTCTCTTTTTCACTTCTCATTTCCCTTACAGGCATCTTACTCTTTCAAGATGCTGTAGGATTGCTGTTTTGATTCTTAAAAATGAATTTTGTTGCAGGCTGAGAGTGCTAGCTTGACAGTTCCAACAAGTACAGACAGAGTTTGATGCTAATTCATCCAGACAGATCAGCAATTTTTTTCAGTCAGAGCTGCTGCCCCACATCTAATCGTTTGGGGTCTTATTTTAGGAGGACAGCCCAGAGCTTCTAAATCACTTATTTCTAACAACAGTGGCAGAATCATAGGAACATGCAGTTGTGCTAGAAAGATTATATCAACAACACTGGTATCTGAAAGAATAATTTCACATCCTCCGTGATGATTTCTAAGCAAAAAAACCTCAGTAAACCAGAAAAAAAAATCTCAAAACAAAACTCTCCTGTCATATCCTCCAGGCCAGACCTTGGAAACCAGTATCCAATCAAGACAACTGCAGCCCACCAGCCAGATACTAGGCCTACCAGTGTCTTCATTCCTAGATCCATCCCATGTTTGCATTTCTAGATACAGCAGCCAAAACAAAGTTTGTCAAAATACTGTTGTTATTGTTGTTGTTCATATTAATTATTATTATTTCATTCATTTATATCCAACATTGTCCCAATAATGGGACTCAAGATGGCTAAAAATATTTTAAAACAATACAGATTAAAAACATTACAAACGTTAAATGAAAGTATAAAACATACATAAAACAATCATATGTTAAAACAAAAATATCAAAATGCATTAAAAACAATTAAAAAGCTATATACAGAATTTTAAAAAACTTTATAAACCAGTACCTCACAGCATTAAGAGCAGTTTGCAAAGGCTTGGTGGCACAAAAATGTTTTAACTTGCTGCCAGAAGGAAAGCAAGGATGGGGCCAGGTTGGTGTCTCTTGGGAGGGAGTTCCAAAATCTGAAAGCAGCCACCAAGAAGGCTCTCTCCCTTGTCCTCACCGAAGAAGCCTGAGAAGATGGTGGGATGTTGACATCTGACAGGATGCCATGAAGAAGCTCTGCTCTAACTGGTGGTCTGCAGAGCAGTGCTAGCTCATGAGCCATCCACTGCCAGTCCACAGGAGTTTCCAGGGAACTATGCAAACAGGATGATAATATGGTACAAAGATGGTACAGGACAGCCTTGGCATATGTGTAAAAAATAAAATCCCATCTACATTAGATAGTTTGAGAAGCACTGGTGTACACAGCAGGTGAGCAGAACTTGAATCAATGAATCACAAGCTCTATAGGCTTGCCTTGGGTGAGTACTAACTAATTTCCCCTATTCTGACCCCTGAAGCCATTAGCATTAACACTCACACTGTGACACATGTCAAACATTCAGTGCTTGCACACAAACATGGAGGAATATAGCAAATTTATCCACTGAAATTAATTTCCATTGTTCCAGGAAGACTGAATCTTGTCAAGAAAACTGGTATAAAGCAGACCCTCACCCCCAGGTTTATGGCCACTGACTCATAAAGTATTGCTGTTGCAAATTCTCTTGGGAGTCATGGGGAAAGCAGAGAGAGTGAATGAGTCCCACGACACCAAGAACGCTCTGAAGTCTGCATTAGTTTGATTAGTTCACGGGACAGCTTGTGAGCAATCAACATAGCATACTTCCCAGCCCTAGCTGCTTGGGAAACTCCATCTATCAAGAACATGGGTGGCCAAAGTACAGCCTGGGGGCATGCCTCCAGCTCCCCCATTTTTCCTGTTCACTCTCCCCCATTTCCCCCAAAAAACTATTTTTTTAAAATAATATTTTTGTTTGCTCCAGGATGCCCTCAAATTCACTCCAAGGCATGTGGAGGCAATTTCCACCATGTTTGGAGGGCCCTCGCGGCCCTCAGGAGTCAATTTTTTTGCCCCTATATGCTTCAAAATGTTCACTAGGGGCTTTGGGTGCATTTCCACCCCATTTTGCAGGCTCTCTAGGCTGCCTTAGACTCAGGTCTTTTTTAAAAAAAAAAAAATCTTATAACGGTGAAAATGTTCCTATTTCCTCTAGAGCAGGCCTGCACAACATACAGCCCAGGGGCCGCATACGGCCCACCAATGGATTTTGGGCAGTCCATGAGGATGTGGAATGATTTCAAGGCTCCTTCACTACTCAGCCTTCTCCTGAGGAGAGGGTCATGTGGAGGAGGAGGAAGAAGGGTGCACGCTCACCTTGCAAGGGTCTTCTGGCCCTTGGCTTTCTCCTGAGGAGATGAACGGGCAAATGCTTGCCTCTCAAGGCTTCTCTACTGCCTGGCTTTCTCCTGAAGAGAAGGCAAGGCAGCAGACAAGGAGAACGGCCAAACACCTGCCCTGCAAGGCTCCTCCACTGCTCTGCTTTCTCCTGAGGAGAGGGATGGATGGAAGAGGCCTTCATCTGTCTTGAGGAAGAGGAGCAAACACTCGCTCTGCAAGACTCTTTCATTACCTGGGTTTCCTCTGAGAAGGCTGGGCAGTAGAGGAGGAAGGGAGGCAAACGCTTGCCCCTCAAGGCTTCTCTGTCACTCTGCCTTATCCAGAGAAGAACCTATTAAAACCTATCTGCGGTCCGAGGAAGTTTAACCTTTTTAAATTTTGGCCCCTACCTACTGCCAAGTTGTGCAGGTCTGCTCTACAGCCATTTGAGAGCAAAGCTTTAAAAAAAATTGGTAGGAGCAGATTTGGTCCTCTAAGGACTGTTAGAGAGCTAATGTGACCCCCTAGTCTTCCACAGTTGCCCTCCTCTGATCTAGGGAGATTTATTATTCAACTCCACAATATAGCTGCTTCTGGACAAGGTGTCAATATCTCACCTATACAACAGAATGAGGTTTTATCCCACAATTACTGACGGTCATCTTAATCTGAGCTGACTAGCAATGATAGAAGAGTCAACAGTTAGAGTTATCCCAAACTACACTGGGCCCTTGATATCCACTGAGGCTGGGAGAGAAGAAAAATACTGAATTAAAAAGATTCACAGTTAAAGGACTGAAAGTGTCCTCTCCTTTCATTTATAAAATAGTTCAGTTGTTTTATCTTTATAATGGAAAAGAGAATTCAGCAACAGATAATTGTGGTTATATTGGTGTGTCCCTTCAGAGACATGAAGAGCCGTATGTCCTGGCCGGACAATTTCCATAATGTCACTAATTTCCTTGTTTAGCCAACATTGATTCAGTTCTTGGCATCATCGTAGCTTCATTCACAGACTTACATTGAAACAAATCTTGCTTGCAGCTTTTGAAGTTAAGATCAAAGAAAAATCTGCTGGAGTCAGGCTACTGAACTAGGCCCAAAATTTGTGTTCCGGCCATTCAATCCTTCTTTTACACACTTGTAGTCAAATGCCCAATGTTCACTTGTCCTCCTTGATTCTCACCCAGAAACATACTTGTATGTGTCAGTTAAAGTAACACATACAGCCAAAGCCATTAACTACACACTGTACCAGAACCACAGCCTTGCTTTTTCACACTAGGGACCTTATCACACGCGGGCCACAAAGCGATAATAAACCGAAATAAGAATAAATCCAGTACTATACCGAAAAGAACCGAAAGAGCCGCGTCAATACGTAAATGGCTATCACACGCAATTCCAGTCGTTGCCCAATTATTGCGCTTCCAAGAAAGCGCATTCTGGGCACGTATTTTCCGTTCACACACAAGTGATAAATTCTGGTAAAGGAGAGGACATGTTTACACGTTTGTTGTTCTGTTTGTTGCCCGATCCAAACAGGAAGTACACGTCATAAGATGCTTCCTTGCAGACCTATGGGAAATCTCGCTAGGAACCATGGGTGATGACGGGGAAATGCTTCACAATACGTATTGCCTGTTCATATGCATTTCGGACCCGCGGTAAATGCGCAATGATTCCAGTAGCACAATTGTACTTCCTGAAGAAACTGAAATTCAAAAGATCTCAATTCGTTGCGGATTTGTTCGGGGTTCTGTCCGGAATCTTAGCGGTTCTGTGCAACGTTGTGTGAACACACGGAAAAATAATACATATTAGGACGGGATTTCTTTTGGATTCATTCTGCTTTGGACCCCGTGTGATAAGGTCCTAGGAAAGACACACTCAAAAGTCTACATTTTATACATGCTCGCTAAAATGCTCTGACAAGTAAGAAATGGATCTCCTTTCTAAATGGGGTGCCCAACTCAGCAGCACATGCATAGGAATGTTAAAATGGAGTGTGTGTGTGTGTGTGTGTGTATATATATATATATATATATATATATATATATATATAGTCGCTCCTCCGTTCTCATGGACTTGAAGTCCGTGGTTTTATATATTCACGGAGGGGCAACCTCCATTTAAATCAATGGGGCATGCCCCATTCAAGCCTATGGGACTTGAATATTTGCAAATCTCCGTTTTCACAGGGTGGGTGGGTCCGAAACTGATCCCCCACGAAAACAGAGGGCCGACCGTTATATATATGAAAGCCTAACAGCAGAAAGCCAGAAACAATCATGATTCTCTTTTCCAGGCCAAACTGAACTGTACATAAATCGGATGTAAATTCACAGGAGACCAGGAACGTTTAAAGGAAAGAATATTTTTAAAATGAGGCAAAATTTTAGAACAGGAAGGGTTTAATTTGTGTGAAAGAGGTCATGTTTTGTCTGCAAAATATCCCAGTTATTTAGACTGGGCCATCTCTAAGTAAAGCTAGGAAAGATCAGACTGAGGAAGAGTTACTTTTCTGGAGTACAATTTCCAGACTGTCTCTCCCCTCCCTCTGCCAAGATGACAGCCATGCTGCCTGGAAGCTTCTTGGCACTACAGTCAAGAAAATATGATTATTACTTTTTTGCTAAGCTCAAGGAAGTTGTTGCCTGTTTGTGTAAACAACACAGAAATAGATGGACCAGTAGATTGACTACCACTTGGCTAAGAGCCCCACAGGTTGAAAGTGTGCAGGGATATCTCCCAAGTGCAATCTGTTGTGGGATTAATTAGCCAAGACCTCTGACTGGTACTTCTGCTGCTGGTCTGTTGTGATCACATACCCAGATATTACACATTATTACATATTAGCAGTATGCATACAGAAAACCACCCCCAAATTCTGCAGCTTCATTGAATTACCACTATCACTAGCACATACACATTCTATCTATGCAGCAATAGCTACTCATTTATACTTGCAACTGAACTTCAGAATTATTCATTAAGCTTCTGCTAATTATAGTCAGGCCAAAATACCCTAAAGGCACCAGATCCCTTCTGATCTTGAAAGCTAAGCAGGTTTAGCTCTGATTAGTACTTGAATGAGATGCTACCAAGGAATACCTTGGTGCTGTGGGCTATATTTCAGAGGAAGGAACTGGCAAAACCACCTCTGAGTGTTCCTTGCCTAAGAAAACCCTATGAAATTAATGGAGTCACTATAAATTGACAGATGACTTGAAGGCACATGCTCACACAATTATGTCTTGTATGAAAATTAAAAAACAAAACAACCCACACACTCTACAGCCTTGCCTTCAAATTAACAAAAGAATGTGAACACAGAGGGGGGAAAATCACTAAGCAAATGTAGGTACTCATTTTTACATAAAGTTGCAGAATTATTATAATAGTAAGAGAATTGTTACTGAGAATAGTTCTAGGAGGTGAATAGCCAAATGGCTGTTGGTCTGGCTGAGCCAACGGAGTGGGTCTCACTGACTGACACTTTTGTGTAAACTAGGCGGGTAGAACAGCTGTTGTGAGAGGAGTCAAATGCTTACATATGCTTGTGAAGGCAGCATTGTTGGCCTTAAGGTAAAGGTATTCCCCATTGACAAGATTGTCAAATCATGTCCAACCGTAGGGGCGGTGCTCATCTCCGTTACTAAGCCAAAGAGCCAGCGTTGTCAGAGACTACTCTGTGTTCATGTGGCCAGCATGATTGCACATAATGCTGTTTGCCTTCCCATCAAAGTGGTACCTATTTATCTACCTGCATTTGCATACTTTCAAACTGCTAGGTTGGCAGAAGCTATATACTCAACTATAAGTCAACCACATGTATAAGTCGAGGGCAGAATTTGGGGCCAAAATTACGGATTTTGATATGATCTGTGGATAAGTCAAGGGTAAAACTTGGGGACATGTAACAAGGAATGTAAAGGATCAAGCAGAGGAAACAATGCCAAAATAACTTACAAAATGCTGGCAGGGATAAATGTTTTTGCTCACCCTAAAGTCTGGATGAATAAGGAGGAAACTACCACTACCATTTTCCTGTCAGAAGAAAAGGCTAGAAGCAGTGCCATGGTAGAGAGAGTTAGCGGTGGTCACTGCTTCTTTTAGGTTCTCCCAGGATGGACTGTGCTTTCGCCTTTCTCCCCTCTACTCAGAGAAGAGGATGATTCTTTTTTTGGATAAGAGTTAAGTACAGTACTTACATTGAACCATGGATAAGTTGACCCAGGTTTTTTGGGTCAATTTTTTCTCTAAAATTTCTAGACTTATATACATGAGTGTTTATTGTAGTTCTAATCTCTAATGCAGGAAACTGGCTAGAGCCCACAAAATGCACAACATATATGAACAACAGTCTTTCTGAAATCTCCTTCTCACTTTCTCAGTGTAGAAGAGGAAGGAAGTTACCGTACATGCTCTGAAATTATTTCTCCAAATGTATACTGCTTTTCACAGTTTTCTTGTTCAAACTAGATCCACAATTTAAGTAGGACTGTGAGCATAATTTAATGCACATTTGCCTTCCTTTTTTTAGTACCTAGGACTTCTAATTTGGTGACCCACATAAGACAAAGAAGGAATATAGGTTTTTTTTTTAAAAAAATACTGTGCTTTGGTGGTTTTGATAATGTTATCATGATTTGAAGTGCAGGTGGGTGGAGATGATTCATGGACTCATGGTCTTTTAAAGTTAGCAATTCTCAGTAGACTAAAATGGTGAAATCTGTAATACAGATAAACAAAGAATTCTTTATAGGAATTTTGAATAAATCTGTGGTAGCATGCCTGTCTCTAAAATCCTAAATGACTATTTCATGCTATCACACTTCCTTTGAGGATCATGTTTTCTACCATACTAGAGCAGGATCAAATGATTTGGTATCTCTACAATAAGATGAGGAGTCCATGTTTGACAATTGCTTTGCCAAGTGAATCATGAAAAAGCCCTCTTGCACATTCTCTTCCTTCACATATCCATCAGCCTCTCCTTTCCAGAGCAACTTTCCCCAACCTTGTCCCCTCTAACAGAAAGAGACAAAGAAAATGGAACTCTTTTACTCTTATTCAGTCTCTCATTGGTTTCTGGTACCATTGACCTTTATGTCCCCCTGGGACTGATACATTTACAGGGTAAGTTTCAGAGAACAGCATCAAGAGAATGTGTGTCATCTCCCTGAGAATTTGCTCTTGGGTCATCAGAGCTTAGAATTGTCATTTGAAAATGGGTGGGAATCATGTGGGCCCCCAGATACCATTGGGCTGCAACTCTCATCAGCCCTAGGCAGCACAGCCAATGGTGAGGAATGCTGGGAGTTGCAGTCCAGCAACATCTGGGAGGGGCTCATCATTCCTATCCCTGCTCTGAATAGTAATATGTCACAAATATGTGATGACCCCAAATAAATATCTACATGGAGATTTTTATCAGCTTTGCCTCAGACTATGACCTTGTGAATAGAGAACATGTACGGCAAAAATCGGTGAGAATTAATATTGCTAGGAGACTATTATGGTTAATCTGGTTGCTTCATTATAACATAAAAATAAGTGTTTGTGCTTTGATGAAACCAATTTAAGATGTCGAAGGAGCAAAACAGAGCTGTATCTTGACCTCACTCATAAGAATATATGTGAACAATATAGCTACATACATGTTGGATTCTTATTATTTATTTATTGAAATATTTATATAGAATCATAGAATCATAGAGTTGGAAGTGACCACAAGGGCCATCCAGTCCAACCCTCTGCTATGCAGGAACTCAAAATCAAACCATCCCTGACAGATGACCATCCAGCCTCTGTTTAAAGACCTCCAAAGAAGGAGACTCCACCATACTCCAAGGGAATGTGTTCCACTGTCAAACAGCTCTCACTGTCAGGACGTTCCTCCTAATGTTGAGGTGCAATCTCTTTTCCTGTAGCTTGCATCCGTTGTTCCGGGTCCTATTCTCTGGAGCAGCAGAAAACAAGCTAGCTCCCTCCTCAAAATAACATCCCTTCAAATATTTATGTGAAAAGACTGAGGCAAAGGTGTTGAGTAGTTCTGCCTTTTCTCTGTCCCCTGTTAGAATTTCTCCATCTTCTCTGCACAGTGGCCCTACCATTTCCTTCTTCTTTCTTTTGCTACGGACATACCCAAAAAAAGCCCTTTTTATTGTCCTTTACCCCTCTAGCAAGCCTGAGCTCATTCTGTGCTTTGGCTTTCTTGACTTTATCCCTACATGTGCTAGCTATTTCTTTGAATTCCTCTTTAGTGATTTCGCCCCTTTTCCATTTCTTATACATCTCCCATTTAAAACTTAGTTCAGTTGAAAGTTCTTTTGTCATCCAACCTGGTTTCTTGAGACACCTCCCATTTTTCCTTCTCATTGGAACAGTTTGAGATTGTGCCTTCAGTATCTCCCTTTTGAGAAACTCCCATCCATCCTGAACTCCCTTCTCCTTTAGTATTCTTGACCATGGGATCACTCCCAGTGTTTCACTAAGCATGTTGAAATCAGCTCTCCTAAAATCTAGAATGAGTGTTTGACTATGCCTAGCTTCTCCTTTCCACTGTATAAGAAACTCCAGGAGAACATGTTCACTCCCACCTAAGATTCCCACCACTTGCACCCCATTGACCAGGTCATCCCTGTTGGTTAGGATCAGATCTAAAATAGCTGATCCCCTTGTTGCCTCTTCCACCTTTTGGATAAAGAAAATGTCTTTGAGGCAAGTGAGGAATTTGCTAGACCTTGAAGTATTAGCTGACTTTGACTTCCAGCAAATATTGAAGTCACCCATCACTACTACATCTCTCCTTTCTGATTGTGTGGTCATCTGTTTTAGAAAGGCATCATCCAATTCCTCAGTCTGACTTGGAGCTCTATAGTAGACTCCCAAAATAACATCCCTGTTGTTTCCTTCCACTTTAATTTTTATCCAGATGCTCTCCACATGATTTTCAGGATTTAAGTCCTGGATCTCTTCACAGGAGTAAACATCCCTGACATACAATGCTATTCCTCCTCCTTTCCTGTTTGGCCTATTTCTCTTAAAAAGGTTATACCCCTCTATTCCTACATTCCAATCGTGAGACTCATCTCATCAGGTTTCAATGATGTCTATTATATCGTATTTGCTTTGTTGTGCTAGGAGTTCAAGTGCATCTTGTTTATTTTCTATGCTCTATGCATTAGTGTGGAGACATTTAAGAGCATGTGTCCTCTGCACTTCCTGCCTGTGTGAGATTTTTTTCCTCCCACTGTCGGGCCCTTGCATCATTTGCCTTGCCTGAATTGTTACAGAATATGGTAGCCAGGTTGGTCTCAGGAAAAACCAGAAGAGACCACATAACACCTATTCTAAAATTATCTGTTATTTATTGTATTTTATTACAGTTTGTTATTTTTAGTTTGTTTTTAAACTTTGATGGCTTAATTGTATTTTGGGGGTGGGTGGGTGGGCTATTGGGGGAAAGGATTGTTCATTTTTTTTTATTAAAGTGTACAAATACACATATAAACATAAACACATACATACATATACAAACATATATATCTATATATACACATAAACACAAACTATCACCAACAAGGGGAAGGGATTGTTCATTTTATTATGTAAGCTGCTGTGGTTGTATTTTACAGAGAGGCGAGATAATAATTATATTAAGATCACCATTTCTCAGACTGTGTTCTTGGATCCACCTCTGTCATTAGAGATCCAAGTGTGCCAACTATCAGTTTAGGGTGCTATGTCAACTGTGCTCATTCTAGGACAGGGATAGCCTAGCAGCTATGATGTACACTGTGGTAACCTCAAGTCTGTATTAGTGTAATGTGCTCCATGTGGAATTGTCCTTAAGACTGTTTTGGATGGAGAAGCTAGTCCAGAATGCAAGAGACACATTACTCACTAAGTGATATTACTCATTTGACTGCATTGTGTTTGGGTACATGCCTGAAAGTTGCCTGTCAACCTAAGGCAATCCCATGAAGTTTCCTTGGTTTTTTTAAAACAAGGAATACTCAGAGGTGGTTTTGCTAGTTCCTTCCTCTGAAATATAGCCTACAGTACCTACCACATACACATTACACCTAGAATATGATACCAATGTTATCTGCCTAATTGCCCAGATAGTCTATTACTAGGCTAGATTTAAGATGTTTCTATTAACATACAGTTGCCCCTCCATTTTCGTGGACTTAGAGTCCATGTCCCTCGCTCGTTCGTGGGAGGCAAATGGAGGGGACTAAAATGGGGCATGTGCCCACAGCACATGGGTGCCCGTGGATGCCATTCAAACCAATAGGGCTTGAATATTGGTGTTTTTCCATTTTCATGGGGTGTGTGTGTGTGTGGAACGGATCCCCCGTGAAAATGGAGGGGCAACTGTACAATGCCCTATTAGTCCTTTGGAACTAATTTACCTCAAGATATGTATCCCCCTACACCAGGACTAAGTAAGCTCTAGAGGGCTGGGGGCAGTTTTCAGACACCACCCCAGTCACTAGAAACAAAATTAGAAATCAATTTCTGGCGATTTTGTAAAAGTAGAAAATAAAATAAATGCTTAGTGAAGATTTTGTGGCCAAAACTAAGGCAAAGGGATTTTCCGGGAGTTACAATTCTTAATCAGGAGCCAACATTTTCCCCAATGGATGAGTGTTGGGGGGGGGGCATCCGGGCTCAGAGATGCAAGCAGTCTGCATGATTCTTAGCCCAACCCTGTATAAATTTCCCAGACCACTACAATGGACAAGGGAAGCCCTGGTGTTCATATCATGATTGCTATTTAGTAGAGATGGAGAAGAGAGCCACTGGAGCCCAATGGTTTGCGTACTGGACTATGGTTCAAGACCAGGGTTCAAATCCCTACTCAGCACTGGAAACCCACTGGGTAACCGTGAACAAGCCACACTCTCTCAGTCATAGAGGAAAGCAATGGCAAACCTCTGAATTAACCTTACCAAGAAATGCCTATGATAGGGTTGCCATAACTTGGAGTTGAACTGAAGGCACATAGCAAAAGCAACAACAAAGACAAATATAAGTCTGATCTGTGGTGGCCATCACCCTGTGAAGTACTGATATAATCTCAGGTACCAATCAGGCCAGAATATCAAGCATGTTTTACGGGCTTATTGAATTTTTGTCTTTTAACCTTGACTTTACTCCATGCAAGAACTGTCTGAACTCTCCCATATTAACATGCTTTTAATGAATGTTTGATTGTTGTATGGTATTGACTGCTTTGGAATTTGTGCAAATAAAAACTATGAAAAGTATAAAATATTTCTAACAATTCAACTATGCTAAAAAAAACAAGCAAAACAAGCAGAAATTGGGAGCAACTTTTCTTTAAAATATTAATGATTCTTACTTGAGAAAAAAAGATAGTGGGTAGATATGACTGAAGTTTATAAAATTAAGTGTGATGTTACAAACTAGATAGAACTGATTGGTGCATATTTAGACTACCGGTACTCAAAATAAAGCACATATTCACAGAATGAAAAATTCACTTATGTAACTAATTGTACAGGATTGGATGGTAGCCCCTGCTTCAATGGTGTTAGAAGAGGATTAGAGAAATTCACAGAGGAGAGGTCTATCAAGGACTGTTAATCATTATAATCAAACAGAACCTCCAAGTTAATACCAGGAGCTGGGTGGGTTCAGTGAGCTGGGGTGTAATAGCAGTGGAAGGTTATTGCCTTCATTTTCTTATTATGGACTTCCTGGAGACTGCAGCTGGTCACAGATGTAAATAGTATGCTGGGTTAGATGGATGTTTGGTGTTATTCAGCATGTCTCTTTTCATTTTCCTAGGATTATACAGTACCAGACCACTAAGTGTAGCAGAGCTGACCACACAGTTAGGCAATGTGATACAGATGCCTCTGAAGGCAGATGCTGGACATATGGGGATGCAGCAGTGGTTGCCCTTGGGTCATTCCTCTCTATCAAAGTGGGGCAAAGCTCCCAGATAGCTTGTTCTTCACTCATCAAGCTGGCCTATTGCCTCCTGGTGCACTGGAGTATGCTGGCCCATCACCAGCGTTTTACATTAAGGCCCTACTCAGATGGTGAAAATAATCCAGGATGAATCCGGATTGAATTTCTGTTATAATAATAATAATAATAATAATAATAATAATAATAATAATAATATCCTGCCCCTTTGAAATCAATTGGGGCAGCTAACAGCAATAAAATATATACACACAACAAAATCTAATTCCCCCCTTAAAAAGTAATTAAATTGATTACAAGTTAAAAACAGCAATTTAAAATACAACAATAATATATAGAACAGTTCGCATTACGGCAGCAGTTCTCAATTTCATATTTAAAGAGGAACCTGACAATCCTCTTAATAGATGGGTTCCTGAGGCTGGGATTATTCTATCCTGGAAAGGCCTGCCGGAAGAGATCCATCTTGACAGCCTTTTAAAAGATGTCTAAAGATGTCAATTGACGGATCTCGTCTGACAGGCCATTCCATAGTCTGAGGGCGACAACGGAAAAAGCCCTCTGGGAGGTAGCCGAAAGCCTAGATTTTTGAGGCTGCAGCAAATTCTTCCCAGAGGACCGGAGTGCGCGGGGAGGATTGTAGGGGAGAACGCGGTCCCTGAGATAGCTTGGACCCAAGCCATTTAGGGCTTTAAAGGTGATAACCAACATCTTGTACTGGGCCTGGAAACTTATGGGCAGCCAGTGGAGGGACCTTAAAACTGCAGTAATACGGTCCCTCCTAGATGTTCCCGACACTAATCTGGCTGTCATGTTCTGTACTAGCTGTAGTTTCCGAACCAAGCACGAGGGTAGCCCCATGTAGAGTGCATTACAGAAATCTAGACATGGGGTTACCAGTGGGTGCACAGCAGTCTCGAGATCACTTACTTCCAGAAAAGGGCGCAGCTGGCATATCAGCTGAAGCTGATAACAGGCGCTCCTGACTGTCGCATTTACCTGATTTGTCATCAGGAGCAACGAGTCAAGGAACACCCCCAGACTACGAACACAGTCACTGGAGGAGAGTATGACCCCATCCAGGACTGGAGGTTGCAACCCTATTCTTGGTTTCAGGGCCGTTACTGTGAGCACCGTCTTATCGGGATTCAGTTTCAATCTGTTTTTCCTCATCCTCATTTGTTTTAATTTTGTTTTAATTTATTAATTTAATTAATACTGCATTTTAACTACTCTGTGGTTTAATCTTGTTTTAAGGGGATGGGGTGGGGGGAGGAAAGGATTAAAGGGAATAGGAATGTTTTAATGTTGTTCTGTTTTAATATGCTGTTGTCCCCCACCCCGATTGCCTTGCAGAGGGGCGGGCTACAAATAAAAATTTATTATTATTATTATTATTATTATTATTATTATTATTATTATTATTATTATCATCCAGCCCATTACTGCCCAAAGCCATTCATTGAGAGAGGAGACGCCATTGGAATTCGAGGCCGACAAACGAGACATGGAGAAATAGATTTGGGTGTCATCAGCGTACTGATAACACTCAGCTCCATAACTCCGAATAATCTCACCCAGCGGCTTCATATAGATGTTAAATAATATCGGGGACAAAATAGCTCCCTGAGGGACTCCACAAGTGAGGTTCCTCTTATTGGAGCTACAGTCCCCAAGCAGCACCCTCTGGGACCGACCCGAGAGGAAGGACCGGAACCACTGCAGAGCAGTGCCTCCGATGCCTGATCCCCTCAGGCGGTCCAAGAGGATGCCATGGTCTATCGTGTCAAAAGCCACTGAGAGGTCTAAGAGCACCAACAGGGTCACACTACCCCTGTCAATGCTCAGACACAGATTGTCAGCCAAGGCAACCATGGCAGTCTCAACCCCAAAGCCTGTCCTGAAGCCGGTTTGAAATGGGTCAAGATAATCGGTTTCATCCAAGACAGATTGGAGTTGAAGAGCAACCGCCCTCTCTATCACCTTGCTCAAGAATGGTAGTAAAGAGACTGGCCTATAATTATTCATATCCAGGGGGTCCAGGGAAGGTTTATTCAGAAGCGGCCTAACAGCCGCTTCCTTCAAACAGGATGGAATATGTCCTTCCCTGAAGGATGCATTGATGATCTCCATAAGGAACTTCCTCAATGCATCCCCCCACCCCCCCGGATGGCCAGCCATGATGGGCAAGGGTTGAGAGGGCAAGTTGTTTTTCTCACCCTACCAAGGAGCTTGTCCACATCATCGGTACTCTCAGATTGCAACTGATCCAGAATAACTTCATCGACGGAGTCGCTGAACACCTCGTCTATGTTTTCTGTTGAAATGTTGGCATCTAAGTCGGCTCTTATCTGAGAGATTTTATCTGCAAAGAAGTTATTAACGTGTCACAGCAGGCCATCGTTGGGTTAAGTAAAGGATTTGGTGCAGGGGGCACCTGCGTCAGCTCCCTCACCACTCTAAATAGCTCTGCTTGATGGGACTCTGCAGACGCAATACGTGCAGAGGAGAAAGATCTCTGCACTGCACATATTGCCTCCTGATAGGACCAAAGAAAGTTCCTATGGCGAGCTCTGTTGGATAAGAGTCGAGTCTTTTGCCACTTGCGCTCTAGTTGTTACCCAAACCGCTTCATTTTCCTAAGCTCTGGTGTATACTATGGCTTACGGTTTGAAGCGGCTTGGCAAGGACGCTTGGGAGCGATCGTGTCGATAGCTCTGGTGAGATCGATGTTCCAAGTATCAACCAGAGCATCCACAGGATCACCAGCATTCCCAACCATGAAACCCTCTAAGGCTTTCTGGAATCCAATTGGTTTCATTAGCCTTCGAGGGCGGACCATTAGCCTTCAAGGGTGGGGGGAATACAGGCTCTGAGTTCCGTCTTGACCAGGAAATGATCCTTCCACGACAATGCGGAATACTAATAACCTCTGCCCATGGATATTCCTGTTCCGTACTAAGGACCGCATCGAGTGTATGACCTGCACAATGTGTGGGCCCAAGGACCAATTGGGATAGGCCCATGTTTGTCATGGTCTCCATGAACTCCTGAGCTGCACCTGTTAAACTGGTCTCGAGCGGAATGTTGAAGTCCCCCAGAAGTAAAAGTCGGTTGTTGTTCACATGCATCCCGAATGTGCCCAGTTAAGTTTTTTTGGGGGGTGGGCTGCCAAAAACCCACTTGACCCAGGATAATAGATACCAGTTTTCCCCCTTGCATTTTTAAAAAAAGATTTGCATCATCGGCAGTGTGAATAATCAATGTGAATAAAGCCAGGATAATTTGGGATTAAACTCTGCATGTCTTGAATGAGTTTCAGATACATTCACATTGTCAACTCCATGTTTATTCGAGTGCTGGCATATAGAATCAACCATACTCCCAGAGATGAATTTAGATGTGGTTCCACAGTGTGGATAATAACCCCAGAATGTGTGAGTGAGGTTATTCGCATTGCTCTGCTAAAAAAAAAACCCAACAGCTCACTGACCCCTCAGATTCATCTGCCACATGGATCAGCATCTGTCAGTGAAAGGGGACAAGGGGACCATTTTGTTCCTTTCTCAGGCAACAAAACATATTGAGCCAGCCCTTGTATCTGAGCTGCTGAGGTTTATGAAGAGTGAACTGCTACAGAAAAAGTGCTGCATTATACTACAGAAATCAGGTAACAATCTTGTCACTTCCTCCCTTGCCACAGACAATACTGGAGAAAGGGGATGCTGAGTATTCAGGTCTTTACAGTTGAAGTGTGAGGTGGGATATGAAAAAGAGTATTTAAATTTGACCTTTTGCAAATTCTATTTTTGCTATGTAAGCATTCTATGTCCACTCCTCCTGTCACCCTGTCATCTATCAGCCACCTGGCCCTGCTTTACTTCTTCTCTTTTAAAATGGTTCCCCCATGAATCTATGGAATCACAAAGAAATATTGAAGTGCAGTTTTTACCCCTACCCCTGGTCTGGACGATTCTGACTTTAGTGCTCAGTTGTATATCTTTGCTCTTCAGTATCTTTTCCAGTTCTTTCATAGCTGCCCTTCCCATTCCTAGTCTTCTTCTTATTTCTTGACTGCAGTCTCCATTCTGGTCAATGTTTGATCCTATATATGGGAATTCTTTAAGTATTTCAATTTCCTCGTTGTCTAGATTGCATTTGTATATTTCTTCTGTGGTCATTATTTTTGTTTTCTTTATGTTCAGCATCAGGCTTGCCTTTGCACTTTCATCTTTGACCTTCTGTATTAATTGTTCCAGTTCCTGAATGTCTTCTGCTAATATTATGGCATCATCCACATATTTATTTATTTTTATCTTAGGTTGTTAGTGCTGCTTCCTCCTATCTTAACTCCTTTTTCTGATTCTAATTCTGCTTTTCTTATGATGTTTTAAGCATATACGTTAAACAAGTAGAGTGATAGAATCCAGCCTTGCCTGATCCCTTTGTCTATTAGGAACCACTCTGTTTCCCCAAATTCTGTTTTGACAGTGGCCTCTTGTCTTTGGTACAGATTCTTCATAAGGACTACTAGATGTAGTGGCACCCCCATACCTTCAAGTGCATTCCATAGTTTTTCATGATCTATACAATCAAATGTTTTGCTGTAGTCTATGAAACACATGCTGATTCTTTTTGGGAATTCTTTGGTGTGCTCCATTAGCCATCATATGTTTGCAATGTGGTCCCTAGTGCCCCTTCCTTTTCTGAATCCTGCTTGCACCTCTGGAATTTTTCTTTCCATGTATGGTTGGAATGTATGTTGCAGAAGTTTGAGCATTATTTTGCTTGCATTTGAGATTAGTGCTATTGTCCTATAATTGTTGCAGTCTTTTGTATCTCCTTTCATGTGAATTGGTATGTATATCAAGAGTTTGACATTATTCATGATCAATTTCAGTGAACAAGAACTGTTTGACTTCTGGCTTTCTTCCCTTTCCCCAGAATTTTTTCAAAACTGGGGCTGATCTACCTAGCTTTTTGACCCTAGGCTTTCTGAAACACTGATTAGACATGCCTAATTTCAGCCATTTCTACTTACATGACTAATCAATGCTTTGTCCATTATAGTGATCCTTCAGCCCTGGCAACCAGCCAGTTCCTCTTTATACGCCTCACCCATCTTTTGCTTCCTGCCAACCCTGCTGCTCTGTTTAAGGGCCTTATCAAACGCTGGCCACGAAGCAAAGAAAAAGCGAAGACTAACCGAAGTAGGAATAAATTCGGTTCCATAGCGAAACGAAGGGAATATCGCCCTTTTGGCCATTTCGCAATTAATACCAAGGCTCCCTTCTCTCCCGTCACAAAAAGCCAGGAGGAAAGGCAGCCATGGGAACCGGGGAGGAGGAGGAGGGCTGGAGGACTGGAGAAGGGAAGGCAGCCCATGGAGAGAGAGAGATCGCCTCCCTCTTCCCTCTTCCCTCTTCCTCTCCTCCTCTTCTTTCCAATCCGGTTTGCCTTTTGCCAAGGCAATCCCTTCCCCTCGCTGGGATTTTCGCCCTGCCCACCAATTCGCAATGAATGCGAAGGCTCCCTAGGTACTTCCTCTACAAACCGAATGTCAAAATCTCCCTACTCCTTACGGATTAGCTCCGTATTCTGCCGAGTTCTGGGGCAGCGTCGTGTGTAAACACGGGGAACAATACGGATTAGCTCCGTGTTCTGGGGCAGCGTCGTGTGTAAACACGGGGGAACAATACGGATTAGCTCCGTGTTCTGGGGCAGCGTCATGTGTAAACACGGGGGAATAATATGTATTAGCTGTGGATGCCCTTTGGATTAGCTCTGCTTCAGACCCCATGTGATAAGGTCCTATGTCTAACTAACAACTAACATAGAGAGTCTTTTCTACAAATAAGTCTATGCTTCTATGTTCTTCCTTAAGTTTTCCACAGGCACAGATGTTGCTTCCTTCCAGCCAGTGTTTTTTTGCCATTTTTGATTCTTCTGAATTGGTCTGCTCTCAAGATCTGTTCAACCAATGTACAGCTCTAGTTCCCCTGCCTGCATCTGTCTTGTTTACACATCTCAGAGGCTGTGGAGATTACTGTATTGTATTGTATTCACACAGTTTCTTTAACATGATTACAATGGTAGCAATAATGCTATGAAACACTTATTTCTGCATTACCCTTTAATAGCACAATAGTCATTGCTTTGTGACAAATGTTTCTGGTTTTGGTTTTCTGCTCAATGTACATTACTCCAGTCTCCATCCCCTCCCCCCGCTTTCTTCATGTGTATTTATTTATTTATTCTGAAAATTTGCAATGACGGTAATAGCAAGATTCTTTGAGCAACTCATTTCCAATGATTCAGGATTCTAGATTTTCATGTTGTTGTTTTAAGATTTAGAATTGGTGGTCCTGTAGACAGCAATGCACTCTTTTATCCAGCATTAATGGATCCTGTAAAAATCCTCTTCACTAAACCAGGAGTTTCATGATATAACAGAAGCAGGGAGAATGGTTCATGACACACCCACTTGCATCCACTTGCATGACATTGACCTTGCGCTCTCACTACTGCAGCACTAAAGCAACTTGCACTTGCACAGTCACTTGAATGCAGTGATATTGGAGGTTATTGATGGGTTTCTCTTGTTAATGCAAAATTGTGTGATAATAACAATAGGACAACTAGTTAGCAATGGATGAGTACCATGCAAAAAGGGGAGGAATCACATGTTATAATCCCACTCCAGTTCCACCACTATTGCCTCATGTGGTAATCTCCTTAGCGCTGCAAAATTCTCTGGCAGAATGGTACAAGGGAAATGTTATACAGAACCATGCTTGTATTGGCTATGTCAACACTGCTAGATTCCCTTTTAAAGAAAACAAAACTTCATTTGGGAAATCAGCAATGAGATTTCTAATGGGAGGATTCTTTTTTCTTGCTTATAATGCAAAACTGAACCTAAACAAATATGCCACTTTCTCCTTTCGCAGACTTATTTAGAAGCTGCAAAACATAAAGAATTTCATTTATTGGGGGAAATGTGGGTGAATTTTGCAGGAGAGGGAACTCAAATCTCATCAGTCTCATCCTGGCTCCTCAAGCTATCAGTTGTGATTTTTATTTTCCAGACATGCCACAGAATGACACCACATCATGATGCAGAAGTTTTACATCATTAAAGGGCAGTGAGAAGGGAAACCATTGGCAGCACCCCCCCCCATTCAGCTAAAAGTTCCTTTTAAAACTTCCAGCTCAGCACCATTAAACCTGTCTCTTGCCTTATATTTCTCTTCTTTGTATGATCCCTCTTATGCCTCCTGAATTGCCCAGGGTGTCATAGCCCTAGCCTTGGGACTTCACTGCACCAGCCCCGTTCTCACAGCAGTCATGCTAAGGAAAATAAAATGGTAAGTAACATACTGCTTTGCAGGCATCCATCATCGCACCTCAGTCAATCACATGACCCCATTATGCTCTCTTTCTAGACTGTAACCCAGAGGTCAGCAACCTACGGCCCGGGTCCGGCCCCCCAATGCCTATGGACTGGCCCCCGCTGACCTCCACCACCAATCCAAAGGTGATGGGGAAGAAAGCACATAGGGTTGACCTTCTTTCCCCATAGAAGTTCAGGTGTAACAACCTTTACCTCAACAACACATGTACTGACTGAACAATAAAGGGAGACAAGGAAGGGCTGAACATAAGTGAGGCAGAGCCACATAAGTGATTACATATGCTCAATAACTGCAGCTTTGTCTGTTTAAAACTTTGTGACAACAGTTGCCCCACCATCCGTTTCTCAACACTATTATTTGTGATCCCAGCTTCATCTAGGACTCTAATTAGCTAATCACCCACAACATCACAGGTGCATCTACTTCCTCTTCCTCCAACATGATAATATGCCAACCTATTCCAGCAATGTACCTCTACACTCAACACTGGATAAACAAGACTGTCTCTACACAGGAGGATAAATGGATACAAATCTGACATTAGAAATGGCATTACCCAAAAACCAGTTGCAGAACATTCCTGACAAACAGTACAGGATTTAAAGGCTGCAGTCCCTGAACAAGGAAATTACAAAGGAAGACTACAAAGGGAAACAGCTAAATTGAATTATTTTCCCAAATTCCAATCCACTAACAGAGGTATGGACAAAGACAATGGCTTCATGGCACACTACACAAGTCCTTGCTACTGCACATATAACAAAAGGAATCTTCTTAGAGAGAGTTTTGAACCCAGGGAAACTGACTTTTGGTAGCAGATTTATTGCTTTCATACAGCAACAATAACTAAGCACTGTAAAGATCTGAAGGACCTGTGTCACCTTGCCCAGCCCTTTGAAAATGTATGGCAAGAGACACGATTTGCATCTTTCTGGATCCTATTACACTGTATTCCACTCCCACAACTGTATGAATATACGTTATAACCAGAGGCTTTACTATCACTCTGTACTGCATTTAAAGAAGTGGGTTTATATCCACAAAAGCTCATGCTAAAATAAAAACTAGTTAGTCTTAAATGTGCTGTCACCTTCTTTTTCTTCTCTTCCCCCTTTCTTGCTTTTTATGCTGCAAGTGACTAACACAGCTACTTCTTTGAAAACTAGTACTACTTGTGTACTCCTGCATGGCCGGAGGTTGGTCTAGATACGGCCCCTTCCAACTCTAAGATTTTATGAGTCTATGATTCTACTTGGGTCAAAGACAAACTAGTTAAATCCACGTGTCTCCAGGTAGAGCTAGGGAAAGAACACTGCCTGAAACAGTGGAGAGTCATTGCTGCCCATCAGAGCTGACAATAATAGACAAGAGATGAAAGAACAGCCTGATTCAGTATAAGGCAGCTTCAAGGGTAGGCAAACTGTCCCCTTTAAGGGCTGAAGGACTTCAGCTCCCAGAATCCCAGACTATTGGCCAACATCCCAGACTACTGGCCAATATGGCTGACACTTCTGGGAGCTGAAATCCTTCGGCCCTTAAAGGGGACAGTTTGCCTACCCCGTAAATGTTTCTGTCCCTCATACGAAAAGATACAGTAATTCAACTTTAGAGTAGTCCTTGCATTCTTTCACACAAAGCTTTTGGTTTTTGGTTTCGTTTTGAACTGCTGTCAAAAGTGACTTCTTTTTCTGGCATCAGTATAGTTTCCAGACAGAAAGCTTAACAGTCATTTTTACTGATTTTACTGATTGCATTTTATAGTTGGCAAAGATTATCTCATCTCAACCTAACCTCGGGTAAGAGGGGTTCTGAGGCAAATCGTGCTAGCGTAGCCCTAAAATGCAGTGTAATCACACTCACATAATAGAGGAGGTCAGTCCACCCTTCCATGGTGATACACTGGAAGACAGTCAGCACGGCAAACAGGATGTTATCAAACTGCGTGATCCCATAGTTGGGTCCTTGCCAGTATTCTGCACACTTGGTCCCATTAGGGCAGAGGCGTGATGGTAATTCCGTTCCACATGGAGCTTCTTGTGTGATTTCATCTGGAAAAGGAAGAAAAAGAGGGGAGGAGCTTCTAGTATAACTGTAGCAGGCAGATAAGCAAGAGCAGATAAGTAACTGTGGGAGGCAGAAACACCCCACATCATTCACCTAGTAATAGCAATGTTCACTCTTCAAGAAGTCACTTCCTCCACAGTCACTACTTGAGGTACTCAAGGTTCCAGCCAAACACATCCCCACTCCAATCCCATTTCCATGCTGTGGCCTTTTTCAGGGTGCAAACAAAGATATATAAAAATAGGAACCAGCCTCTGCAAGGACAGCTCAAGGACCTTCCATCTCTGCTTTTTAACTAATACAGATCACCTCCTCCAGAGCAAGTGCTTGGTTCCTTATCAGTATTGCCCTTCTCACCCCCCTGAGAGGCACAGCCTAAGGAGAAACATAAGATGCTTTATACCAGATGATATGACCTATCCACCCTCCCCAGTACTCTGACTGGTAGTAGGTTTCCAAGCTCTCAAGTAGAGCTCTTTTCCAGTACTCATTACCTGAGATCCTTTCAAAAGCTCACATCTATTTAACTCAATTGTGATAAAAAAATACTGTACAACATAAAAACATTCAAGCATACAAAGACATCCTAACATACATGCACACACACAAGAACTGAGGAGTAAAGTAGTTAGCTTGGATAGGAACACAAGGCTTTCTAATGGTGATAATTACCTGCAAAGATGTTGCTCCAACAATGAATAGATTCAACCGAAAAGAACAGTAGGTAGAGCCAGAGACTCTAGCTAGAGATCATGAATGGTACAGGACCGTCATGAAATCTATCCAGACCCCTATTTTCCCTGAGATTATGGGTAGTATTTAAACCCTGGAAGCGAAGAGTTGCTATTGAATATCAAAGGATTCCGATTGCTATGCTTTGAAGTGGACAATTTCCAGAACAGGGGAGATGGGATGTAGGTTTTTTTCCCCCCCTCACCTTAAGGACACATCCTGACTGGCTCATAAATCTTTTCAGGTGTGAATGTCCTGTATTGCAGCTCCTAAGCCTTGCCTTTTGATCTGCAAATGGCTTGTAAATGCAGATTCACCTTGGAGTGCCTATGTGGTGTGCTTGCCTTGAGCTGATGGCGATGGAGGCCCTTTCCAGCCTAGGGCTTCTGATAGAGATCCAAAGGGATCTTGATATCAAAACCCAATCGTAACATATATATATATATATATATATATATATATGGAGCCAGATCAAATTTGTGCATAAGTCAGCCTATGTTGAGGTAGATTGTTCAACATGGGTATTATTATTATTATTATTATTATTATTATTATTATGGTGATGCATGCTCAGATATATCCCTAATAGAAATCAGCCTGACTTCTAATGTAGACATTATCAGGAGATCAGTGAAAAAGTACCCTAATGTAAAACCCACACCCACATTTTCATACATCTGTCCATCTGGTCACTGCCCCTCCATCTGATGTGTCCAGGTAGGGAATCTTTGTGTATTTTAACTGTATGTGACAAAAACAGAGAAACTATAGAAGGCAGTCCAAATCTGATTCTCTTGGTCAGTGTATCTAGGCCCACAAACCTCAAACTATCATACAATCTTTTTTGTCCTCCCCATTATTGGGAAGCTGTCTCTGAGGAACAAAATATTCCAGTGTCGTAGAATAAAATATACATAAAAATAAAAATTACTTAAAACTTAAAAAATTACTTAAACCTTAAACTAAAGCACCAAATGGTGCTTCACCTGTATGACCACAGGCTGTTCGTTCCATGAAGAGCTGAGTGTAATTTTTCTTTTGAAGGGATAATGTTTACCGAGATGATCCCTGAGCAGGCCCATCTCATCTTGGAGGGAAGCCTAAGCAAAATGCACACTGGTGGGTCTTCTCCTATGGTGGTAGACTTCAAGGATATAATAATAATAATAATAATAATAATAATAATAATAATAATAATAATTTTTTATTTATAGCCCGCCCCTCTGTGCGGCAATCGGGGCGGGGTACAACGGTATTAAAATAGAACAAAGTTAAAAACATTCCATCATCCCATAGTCCCACCCTCCCATCCCCTTAAAACAGAATTAAACAGATGACTAATTAAAATACAATATTAAAAACATTGACGACAATAATATAAGGAGTCAGATTTACAAGTCAGGGACCCATCCCTAGGCTGACAGTTATTCCGGGAAGGCCTGCCGGAAGAGATCCGTCTTTACTGCTTTCTTAAAAGCAGCAAGAGTGGTAATTAGACGGATCTCATCCGGCAGGCCATTCCATAGTCTGGGAGCGGTTGCAGAAAAGGTCCTCTGGGAGGTCTGGGACAGCCTAGTTTTTAGTGGCTGTAGCAGGTTCCTCCCAGAGGACTGAAGAGCGCGGGGGGGTTCATATGGGGAAAGGCGGTCCCTAAGATAAGATGGACCCAAGCCATGTAGGGCTTTAAAGGTTAAAACCAACACCTTTAAAGTTCACTTGGGAGTAGCAGATGTGCTCATCTTTAGCACTTCAGTGAGTGCTGGTTGCTTGGATTCTTGGATACAAGTTTTGCTTGGTGCACTTAACATACTGTTGCTCTAAGTCACATGACAAATGCAAATGTCAACTACAAGGTTCATTTGCTTGGGACAAGGGACCCAGGGCAGGTGTCAATATAACAGTGAAACCAGTTCATATAAGCACTCAGTTGGAGAAATTTATGAAACCATCAGAAACATCTGTTCCTTGAACTCTGAACAACGAGTGAGGAGTGTTACATATGAACTGCAAATGCCATTTCTATATTTTGTTGTTGTTGTGTGCTTTCAAGTTGTTTCCAATTTATGATGGAAAGGTTTGTTCAGAGGGGTTTACCTTTGCTTTCCTCTGAGGCTGAGACAGTGTAATTTTTTCAAGGTGTCCATGGCCAAACAAAGATTCAGACTTCAACATTCAAATCACTACCTCACACCAGCTTTCTGGTTTACTTGGCAAGATTTGTTCAAAGAGGGTTTGCCATTACATAGTGGCAAATTATGGCAAGAAATTCTAAGTGCAAAATATTATGGTGGGATTGCAAGAAATTATGAAGTCTGGTTCCTAATCCTTGAGTATAGTTGCATATAGATGTACCTTGAAACAATGCTGAATCCCCCCCCCCCCCCACATGCAGCTCAGGCCCAAATTCATCCTGCTTTACAAACTTTTTGACAAATGTACTAATCAGTGAACTGAAAATTGAGTCAATACGGTGTCTTGCTCTTCCACTGTCCTACTCAGGTAAGGCACCTAACTTTGAGCAATGAAGTGACAGAGATATGACAGGGGTCAGCCAATTAGCACTCTCTATGGCTGGTTTTATCAGAAACAGAAATAGTTGATTTCTCCCGAATGTGATTGGAAAACTATGTGTATATATTAAATTCCGTGATTGCCATTATCCAAGAGGCTCATAATTAATTTATGTATGTGCCTACTCAATTTTCATTTTTTACAAAAGTGCTTTGGGATTTGTGTAAGTGACAAGATGTACAAAAAGAATTTGGAATAACCCTAAACATGATCACTGAGTATCATCACCTTGGCTCACTTTATTTTAGCAGACAAAGTATCTGCCACATTACATACTTTATACTCAGTTTCAAAATATTCCCCTGTACCTGTGTTGGACTGGAACAAGGTGAGCTGGAGGGAAAGAAGAGAAGACACAAAGAAACACAACTGCTCTTTACCCACCTGTATAAATATCCTTGCACGCGGTGTGAAATTTCCCCATATAAAATTCTAACCCTATGATTGCAAAAATAAGGATTGCAAAAAATAGGAGGAGGCCAATTTGTAGCAGAGGTATCATGGCCTTCATGATGGACTTGAGTACTACTTGTAAACCTGTAGAGGAAAACAAACAGAAGGCAGAGTAAAATCATCACAAAACAGATCCACATGAGGATAATAGCAGATATATTACTAAAATCTAAACAGGAGTAGGGAAGGAGCTATGTTCTGCCCCCTGCTTCTTGCAAATTCCCCATCTCTTCTTTCTAACCTGAGATTCACACCTTGCTCATACAATCTGGAATGGAAAGAGATGACGAGTCAGAGGAGGTTCTCCATCACACAGACACACATGTATGGAGAAAGACCATAAGGATATTTCTGGTTCTTCTACTGGCCAATACTGGTCAGAACAAGAGGCCAATTATATCAGCCTATCAAGAACACATCTTAAAAATCAAAAGGACTGCAGTAGCTAGTATTTGACACAGAACACTCTGGAAAGTCAAGAATTTAGGTGGATCCTACAAAGCTAATTTTCATATTGGTTCTGGCTTTAATGCAGCTTCTATTCGTGCAAGATTTTAATTTCTTTATTTCTAAATCTTTATAATGAATAAAGTGAAAATGTCACAGGTACTAGAGCTTGATCTTAATATATAAGAACCTTGGAAATAAATTCAGGGAAATCACAATCCTGGTTAAGGCTCTGGTTTCCTAGCATGTGAAGGCTAGGAAAATAAAGGACTGGCGATGCAATACCATGTATATTTACTCAATAGTAAATCCTAATTTGTTCAGTGAAGCTTACTCCCAGAAAATTGTCCACAGGATTGCAAATCAAGTATTGTCTGTATACTAGATTCCACAAGGGAGCTGTTGGGTAAATTGAAAGATCACAGTAAGAGGTTATGGGCACATTCTTGAGTTATTGGAAAACTCTGGTGTTACAGGAAAATGAGAAGCAGCCTAAATTATCTTATATCCAGTAGGGAAATGGTAGGATGGGAGTTTCAAATCAGGATGATTCAAGAAGGCTGCAAACTAGTTGTTGGACACTAACTCACTTGGGATTCCTGACACTAGCTTTAGTGGCCGGAGCACACGAACTGCCCGCAGAGTCCGCAGGTCAAATTCAGTGCCAACTGTTGCCAAGATGCTGCAAGAAAAAGAGAGAGAGTTGGTAGTGAGAATATGGACCACAGGACAGAGCAGAAAGCATTGTGCCTTTTCTCATGAAGGCATCTAGAGTCCAGGATTCCATTGCTTGGAAGAGAACCTGTTGATAGCTACCTTGAGTGTTATTTTTCTTTTAATGGAAAAGTTAAATTAAAAAGCAACAAATGATAAGAAATAAAACATGAACTCTTCAAAGAACATTGAGGACTCTGTTAAATTTAGACATGCATATGTAAAATCCTACCACGTACTTGCTGTAGGATGGATTAATTTTTAGTACTAATTATACCTCTTTGATTCTATACCCACAGTAGCAAGTAGATGTTAGAATCATAAATAAGCATTAATTACATTAAAGTGGTGGGGTAACGATCCAACAAAGAGAGCCAGCTTGCATCATTAGCTGTAGTGTGACACGGAAAAGTTAAGCATATCAAGTTTGTCCCACTAATTTATCTACATAACAAGATAGTCCCAGCATTCTGAATATCAAGTTACTATTAAAGACACAGGGTGAGTAAAACAAACAAAACATTAGTGACTCCTAGATGTGACCAGGGGACACATTAACAAATGTGGCAAAAAAACTGATGTGCCATGTAAAAATATGTTTGTAGAAGACAACTGATGGGTCCCATATCCCCACCCCCAGCCTCATACCATCTTGTTTGAATGATGCAGGCCATTAGCCCCAGGTCAGGATTGGGCAGACCAGATGTGGATCCAGCCTGTTTCCAAGTCAAAGGGGCCTTAGCACAGGTCAAAATTACCCACCATTTTCCACAGAGTTTCACGGAAACTGCATCAAACCCTGGCCCCACATGCCCCTTACCTCACTCTACCATTGCTGTTAGGAGAAGACTTTATTGCTGCATCTGACATGGAAACAGGATGCTTGGCAATATGGGTGCAGCCAGGCCCCGTTTCCATGCCAGAGGCGAAGACATGGGTCTTCTCACTAGCAGCAACAGCAGAGGGAGATAAGGGGCACGTGGCAGTAGCAGTCTGTAATGTGGCAGGTGGTGGGTGTGTGAATACCTACCCACCCCTGCATTAACCCAGGGACTGATCTGGCTTAAGACCTAGTCCAGGATAACAAGGGATGTGGCCCATGTCATTATGTCCTGTTGGCTCAGCCCCTGAGAGTAGGGCTGAGTCAGATAAGGTGCACAATGCTAAGAAAGGAAGGTAAACTCATTCCTTCATCATATTTTTTTCTTTGAGAGTGGTCCTGCCCAAACCATTAGCAAAAACATGCGCACCCATGAAATGTACCAAGGATATGAAATAATGTGTTCTGTAGATCAGGGTTGAGAATGAGTATATGCTAATCACTTTTCCAAAGTGAAAAAACCTATGGGCCTGCACTCATTTGTATATGCGACTTTATTTTATCTACATGAAAGTTAAAACCGGATCTCTAATTAGCATCCTAGATTGCTTGATTCAGAGGCACATACACACACACTCATACACACACAACTAGGTGATAAAAATTACATATACCCATAATGATGTGAAGAAACTTTAGTTTACAGTTTCAAGTTCGTTTACAGTTCAAGAGAAGATCTACTGGATTTGATCCCCTTTCCCACCGCCATTCCCTTCTCCTTTTGTGTCATGTCTTTTTAGATTATAAGCCTGAGGGCAGGGAACTATTTGTAAGCTGCTCTGAGAGCTTTTTTGGCTGAAGAGGGGGGTATATATACTCCACATAAATAAATAAATAAATAAATAAATAAATAAGTTGCCAGTTACTATTGAAATCATTGTATTGAAGTATTGAAGGTTTCCTTTTTTGTTCATTTAGTCCTCAGATTATCATTTCAATGAGATGAATTCTGATAATCTAATATTTGCTTTCTCTCAATTTTGTTATTTGTGTTCTATTGTTTTAGTTTTTCAATGGTATTGGTTTTAAGATGCTGCTAGTCACCTCAAAGGAACATAAATATTTTAATAAGTATATAAAATCTTTGTCTTCCACACAGAAAATATCCCCCCTCTGCATAAAGCAACACTTTCTATATTTGAGGACTGTCATTTCTCTTTTGCTCTCCTTTATTTTGTGTCTCTCTGTGTGTTGTTCATAGCTAGCAATCATTATTTCTCATACATAACTGGCTTCCACCCCAATTTTAGCTAATTTAATCCATCGCTCCTTTTGAAAGACTGGGAACCATCTCAGGAACTTTGCCTGTGGCTGCTTCAGTACTACAAAATAAAACAATGATCATTATCATCATTTCTTCATTTTACTCTAATACTTTCTGGATCCTAATCACATTGTCAAGAGGTAACACAGCAAGATCCATCCCCTGCACAGACTACCAACCCTGTTAGCAACTTCCGTTCACTGATTTTTTATTAAGCAATCCTCTTTCCGTACTTTTTCATTCTCCTTAAACATGGTTGTATTTCAGAAGATAATAATTATGTTGTAATGAGATTTCTTGGCTATGGCATTGCAAGTTAGTCTTGCTATATTCTTATCTTTTTCATATGGCAATTGAAAGTTGATTCAGTTGGACCTAATGAGCAGCTCTGATTAAGAAACACTTATCTACCCTGGTCATGTAAATCAGTACCAGGAGCAACAAAGGTGTTATGTCACAGACTCAGATGAACAGAAAGCTAGAGAACTCCCCAGCTGTAAGTAGAACTAATCCATTATGCCATTATGAGGTAGCACTTATCCTGGAATACACATTGTATTTTAATATCTCTGAGTGGGATGGAATGGGAATTAGTCACAATCCCTAAATTGGAGCTAGTTCTTACATTACTCAAAAGCAGGAAAAGAAGATTCAATAATTGCATTGGGTTTCTTTTCACACTTCTACCATAACACACAATGTGAAATTTCCTGATCTTATTAGCACAATGTGTCCTGTGGACTCACACAGCTAGGACGAAAAGGCAATGATTCCCGATATTCACCATCATCCAGAGGGAGAGAAGGCAGGCCAGCTCCATTGGGCCTAGCCTAGATTAAGAAAGAGAGCCCTCCTTCCAGTCCATCTGCCATGGTCCAGGCTTCAGAGGGAGAGAAGATCCGCTGGACTTATTCCCCTTCCCCACCACCATTCCCTTCTCCCATTGTGTCTTGTCTTTTTAGATTGTAAGCCTGAAGGCAGGGAACTGTCTAATTAATCATTTGCAAGCTGCTCTGAGAGCCTTTTGGCTGAAGAGTGAGGTATAAATACCCCTAATAAATAATAATAAATAAAAACACATTTCAACAGACCCATCATGATTCTGTTGAATCACAAAGCAGTACTCTGAGATCTCCATTGTATGCTGTGCTGCACTAACTACAGTAGGGAAAGAGGATTGCTTAACCAAAAATCAGTGAACGGAAGTTGCTAACAGGGTTGGTATCCACTGAAGTTTGGTTCCAGGACACACACCCCATACCAAAATCTGTAGATGGTCAAATAAATGGTACAGTAAAATGGTGTCCCTTACATAAACTGGTAAGATCAAGGTTTGCTTCTTGGAATTTATTTTTATTTTTTCATTATTTTCATGCCATGGATATTGAGGGCTGACTGTACCAACAAGTTTAAAGATCATGTATGCCTACTTTCAACATGTGCCTAGGTGTTAACCTTTAATTAACAGTCCTTGTCGGATGAAAACAAGGGCAATATAATTCTGAAGTTGACAATCTTTCAGTTTATCTGAGACTGTGACACTCTCCTAGCTGCACCAATGGAGTTGCAAGAGGGTAGCAACATTTTAGTTAAAATGCGATGAAGAGGTTTAAGCCTTCCCTATTTGCCCAGGTCCTGATCTGGATTGGAGTTAGTTTACCATAAAAAAGAGTAGTCTAGCTATACACTGCATGTTTAATGTAGCATGCAGCCTGATCCTGAGAAAACATTCAGCTGCTGCCCTATACCTCTGGGTCCCTCTCACTCACTGTTTACTGTAACAAGTGGTAGGATGGCTGGCAAGAAGACTGGTACAGGAATGGACAAAAGTACATCCTAGTTTGGTGATGGCATTATTATTATTATTATTAATAGTACAGATAGAGTATCCGTTATCTGGAATTCTGAAATCCATAATATTCCAAAATCCAAAATCGTCCACAAGGGTGGCTGAGATAGTGACATTTTTGCTTTCTGCTGGTTTGTTTGTTTCATGCACAAAATTATTAAAAATATAGTGTATAAGTTACCTTCAGGCTATGTGTACAAGGTGTATGTGAAACATAAATTAATTTCATGCTCAGACTTCAGTCTCATCTCCAAGATAACTATAAATATATATGCAAATATTCCAAAATTTGAAAAACTCCAAAATCCTCAACACTTCTGGCCCCAAGCTTTCTGGGTAAGAGAATCTCAACTTGCATCAGGATTAACAGCAGTATTCTCTTAAATATTACATAAATGCCTTGAGAGGCTTGTAATCTATGTTTTGACAGAAACAAAGGGAAGGAGGAAAGACAGGTGTGGAGGGAAATAATATGACCAACCACAGTGATATATACTTAGATGCAATCCCATGGCACATTTATGTTAGCTGGAATTCCTTTTAAATTGGTACAAGCATCTTAGGCCAGTGGATTTTGAAATATGCCACTTGAAGAGCTATGTTGGTGTAACATCAGAGACTGGCTGAAGCAACTACAGAAGCAGTCCAAAACAAGGCAGTATTGGGGGCTTTGGCAGGGAGGAAGAGGTTTTCTCTAAATCCTATGTTTCTCCAGCCCCTGCACCAATGTACATGAAAGGTGAAGTAAGTTTAAAAATTCCCATTAAGCTCAATTGAGAGACCAGTACACATCTGTTATCTCACTCCACTTATCTCATACCCACCATAATGGTCTCTAAAAGTTATACAGTACTATCCACAGGCAATCACTGCACAATCACCCCACTATATTAACACTTAGGGGGGTTGCAGACTGCCAGAAATAGTGCACATTGAGTCCACTTTAAGGGTTAGGGTTAGGGAATCATGGGAACTGCATTTTATTGTGGCACCAGAGCTCTCTGACAGAGAAGGCTCAATGTCTCAGAAAAAACCCAAACACAATTCCCATGATTCCCTAGCACTAACCCTAACCCTTAAAGTGGACTCAATTTGCACCTATTTCTGGCAGTCTGTAACCCCCCTTAATCTCATTCTTTTTCTACTGGAGGTTGGATATCATCAGGGCAATTCTGTCTTCGAATGCAGCAGCTCTAACAATGATACTATATTGAAATTCTTAATGTCATATGTTAAATCAACATTTCAAATGCTTTTGTGTTTTTATGATACCTGGTGTTAAAGTCTAGGGTTCCATGTCACACATTAGAACCAAGATCTAATGCATAGAATGCACATTCTCAATGCCAGTTTTACATTTTTTATTACACATTACATTCTTCATCTCAAAGAAGCTATTTGAGACTTTTTAACTTTTATTCCATGGCTATGATCTTTTTGTTCATTCAGTCAATTCCAGAGTATTTATATCAGTCAAGCCACTCCACAATTTCCTTTTGGATTTTAATGGTGTTTCTTGGGCTACTTTTGTTACTAATCTTTACTAATGAACTAATGGTCCCTCTTTAGACCATATTTACCGCATTTAATTGATTGGTAAATCTTTGCATCCCTTCTAAGTTATTGTTTAGTAATATTGTATTATCTGTATATTAGTTGTTTATAATCAGCAAATGCTTCTTTAGATGTTCTTGGAGTAAACATTAAAAGGCAATGGCAAAAGTATATGTCCTTCATATTTTTCCCTCTTCATATTTCTGTGTTATCTATCCTCCGATCTTCAGCTTTAACTGCAGCTTTTTGTTGCCAGTACAGACTGTCTATGATACAAATAACTCTTGAATCTAGATAATTTATTACTAGCAACCACATGAGATGGCCCCAAATGACTTTATCAAAAGTTTTCTCACAGTCAGTAATTCAAGCATCTAGATCTATCTTTGTCACGATATCTCTCCCCATATATCTGTATGTATGTATGTATGTATGTATGTGTCTTCAAGTTGTGTGTCAACTTATGGCAACATCATGAATTTCATAGGGTTTTCTTAGACAAAAGAGGTGGTTTTCTTCCTATGTACCTTCCAGTTCATTCCATACTTATATACAGAATAAGAGTACCCTTATTATAAATTTTCTTCTGAATCCAAATTAGATGTCTTCTGCCACTTTTTCATACTTGCAGATTCGGCTATGTATTCTTTTGAATAAAATCTTATGAAAATGGCTTATTAAGCTTACTGTTCTGTAATCATTACAAACTTATCATTTTTCTTTTTGAATAATTAAATAGATCTTAGCCAAATTTCAGGAGTGCCTCTTTTTCTATAGATATGGCTGAAGCATTCACCAACACACCTAAATCAACCTTTTCAATTATCTTTAATATTTCTGTGTAAATACTATCAAGTCCAGGAGCTTTGTCATTTTTTATTGCATTTTGAACTTCAGCTTTTGCTACTTCCTGTGCAAAATCATCGTTTACAATAAATTCTGGTCTATTATCTTCAAACAATTCTTCCATGTATTCATTACATACTGCAGCTATACCCTGAATATATCAGCACATTATTTGTATCTACCAGCAGTGAACATGGTCACTTTTTGAAAATGCCTTTTATTTCCTAGATCTTCTTGAGCACCTTGAAGGTATCATGGATCTTCTCATTTTCTTTTCCTGCACATTGTTTGCACCACCACTTTCTTTAGCTTGATTTCAAATGCTCTTATGTACTTCTTTGTAACTTTATTTATGACTTTATTTCTCATTTATGTCTCTCTTTCATTAACTTTAATATCACTTTAGTCAGCAACTTTTTTATTTACGTTGGTATTTCGTGATTATTGTTAGTCATATCTATGGTTTCTATTAATTTAGATCAAGTAGCCTTTACATCTAAGCTATCTGAATGCAGGGTATTATTGATATCTTCTTGAATCCCTTCCTTAACCACCACATGTACAATAGGATCATCTGATTGTTCTATTTCTGTATGTTTTTATATTTTCTTTAATATAAGGCAAACTAAAGACATAAGTGGACTATGATTTGAATTTACTTTGGTTCCTGGATTTCACTGACTTAACATTATTTTGCTATTTCTAAACACTAAGAATATAATGCATATGATTTGTGACAATATTGTTCAAAGTATCAAATTGCAGTTTTCCAATGGTGGTAATTTAAATGTAGTGCTGGCGATTACATGTTCTTCTTTCTCACAAAATTGTATTAATTCTCCACAATCATTTCATGTTCTTAATTTACATTTGCCAACTACAACTCCAAAGGCTCCTTTATTGTTTTAGCATCAAAATCTCCCACTACAAAGGGTTAGATGTTATTTTTTTATGTATGTTATTTTGTCTTAAGTCTGTGGTGGCGAACCTGTGGCATGCGTACCAGAGAGGGCATGCAGAGCCCTCTCTGAGGGCACATGCACTGTCGCCCCTGTCATGGTAGAGGCCAGGGTGAGCGGGGGAGAAGGAGCGCTGTTTCCTCCTACCCTGGAAATGCCGGGATGAAGGAAAGGAGCACTCTGTTTTTCCACCCGTCCCACCCTGGAAAGCTGGGAGAAGTCTTGGCCCCAGGAAGTCCCGCTCCCGGAAGTCTCACTCCCGGAAGTCCTCCCCACCCCCCTGGTGACACCTGGTGTGGGAATGCCACTGAGTTTGGACACTCGGTCTCTAAAAAGTTTACCATCACTGTCTTAAGTTCTTTGTAGATTTTTTTCCTAAGCTTCCTTCATCTTTATTCACATCTGAAGCATATACATGTATCAAGGTGATATCTATGGGATTTTTCTTTAGTTGGATAAGCAATCCCTGAGTGTGGTATGAAGTTCATAACAACTGTAGCTATAACTTTTCTTGCTACAACTCTAACTATATAATGGTGCTGTGAGTCATTACTTTCCAAATAAAACATAGTCTGTCCAGAATTTAATCTATACTTGGCTGGATCCTGACCAAAGACTTGACTACTAGAATCTGAATTTTCATCCTTTTCCTTTTCATTTTTTTGCAGTGTGATTTTTTCCTGTGTCATGCTTCTTACCTTTGAAATTCCTAATCTAACTTTCAGATCAAAGATATTCAGCATCTAACACCAGCTAGAATTTAGTTTCACCATGACAAGAATACTTCCACATTTCAGTACTGGCCAATTGTGATGGCTACCATCATATCCATGGTCTTCTATACCAAATCTCCATTAGCATCATGCGGGATTTGTAGGCAGTTTAGTTTCACAAGGCTCCATAGGTCTCCTGTGAAACTAAACTGCCTATAAATTTAGGCAGTTCATCTGAAGCTATGGACTTTCCTAAGGTCAGGTTAATTAATCAGTACCTTATACTCAATGTAACTAAGATACATGGTGGCCCTAAACTTCCCTGTATATCAAATCCTTTTTTTAAAAAGGCCCTGCTGGATAGAACCGATCAAGATCTCTCTGGGCTCAGTTATTTTATTCTGTATTGCCTCACAGCCCATGAGGGCTCCTGAGGTGATGAACAAATAAAAACAATTAAAACAATATAAAGATAAAACATTTTAAAAAAACGCATTAAAATACTCTTTAGAACTTCTTAAAAACAGTCTAAAAACAATCCTGGAATCCAGTTTTGAAACTATTAATACAGTACTTTCAAACACTGAATGCCATGTGAAACAACATTGTGTTACCCAACAGTGTCAGCAACTGTGTTAGATTCTCTTTTAGATATTGGAACAATTGTTTTAGTTCAAGGAAGCTTGTGAGAGGCTGGATAACTTAAGGATCATTTCCACTTGTTTATACCAATACTAACTGAGAAGAACTTCAAGTTTGGGCAAATAGTAAGATTTTTATTTAGAAATATACAAGGGTGCAATCAATCATGATAGTATTTTGAACAGACACACCATTGAGAGCTAACTGAAATGGAGGTTTGGAAACTGGATAGTGGAGTTGTAGGGGAGTAGAAGGGGTAATATTTACCTGTCCTGGAGAGGTGACCACAGAAAGCAGGATATGGCTCAGATGGGGGCTGAGGGCGACACAGTAAGTGCTCTGTGTGCATGGACAGCAGACTGGGGCCAACCGTGTGTGAGGAGGATGGGTTTTGGGGCTGGTATTTATAACTGAAATCCTAGCCTCAAGAGGTATGCTATCTTGAAATGAAACAAAAACCTAATGATCTTCCTAGGAATCGACAATGTGATTCTGGAATGGATGATGGCTTTAACTTTGGCATATATATATATATATATATATATATTAGATTTTGAACAACCCAGGGTAGATGGATAGGGAAGTTGACTGGGAACATTGCAGGAGGTCGGTAGGAAGCGTTGGCCTACTGCCTTCACCATTTGTTTCTAGTGCGAGAGGATATGCAAAGAGCCTGGGTGGGGGAAGGACAGAGCAATCAACAACCCATTCAGCTTTTATCTTAGTATTACTTGGGCCCTTCACATGTCTTCAGGTCTCTGTGTCCTACCTATGGGAAATTCACCTAGTTTTTCAAAAGTTGTTGTGACCTCTTAAGAACATGTCCGGACCCATATATGAAAATATGGCTCCAAATATTAATGCAGGGTATGTCGAGTCTGCTAACAATTGTTTTGGCTGCCCACCAGAAGCTCAAAAGAGATGGGAGCAGCCTAACTTCATTAGATAGGGAGCTCCACAGTTGAGACACTGCTACAGAGGAATCCTTGTGATGTATTATGTCATGAACTCATGGTGGAACCTTACTAAAAGGAACTATTGAGATAGGTATTTCATGCAAAAAGAAAGTACTTTATACAAACAGCTGGGTTTCAGAAACAGTTCAGGAAAGACAGATAGTTAAAAGGTCATTAGAAAGTTCACAGAAACTCTAAACATATCCTGCCTTAGGACACCATGCACATGCAACAGGAATGTCTGCTCCACCACCTCAACTGGGGATGCACAGCACCACCCCACACAGCTATGCAATATAAATGTGTATTGGGGAGAAGGAGATAACATACATTAAAGTATGAATGTTGCAAAAATCTCCAATATCTCTACTACCGGAGATATTATCAATAGTGTGTTCACAAAACTGAACTAAAAGTCTCCCTACCATAACACTAAGTAGTGACCCACAGAGCAGGTCAAAAAGTCAAGTAAGCATTATCTAGAAAGCAGCAACATAGAAGATTCTGACTATACACACTCCACCCCACATATATACACCACAGGAATTTCACTCTAACCATTCCTATTCCCAGACATACTTATGATCACTTCTATTTTGTATAATCACAGTCTGGACAAGCAGAACAGAACAAAGAGCCACCAGACACAGAGTTCCATTAAAAGTGCATAAGGGAAATAGCAAATATTCTCTCAGTGATTATGGACGTTATCACACGGGGAGTCGCAGGGAGAAAGTGGAAATAAACGGGCACGAGCAGAAGTCTTTAATTTACGGGATTTGTCCCGTTCCGCCTCGTCTGATAACTAAATTCGAATTTAAAAGGGGGTTAATTCGAACGGAAACCTGATCTTTTCATTTTCGGGATTTTTGAGGATTTGAAAAGATCAGGTTTTTGTTCGAATTAACCCCCTTTTAAATTAGAATTTAGTTATCAGACGAGGCGTAATGGGACAAATCCCATAAATTAAAGTCTTCCGCTCATCCCGTTTATCTCCACTTTCTCTCCGCAACTCCCCGTGTGATAACGTCTATCGCTCACACAACTGTGGGAAAGAAATTGAGGTCAGAGAAAACAGGGTTCAATACTGACAGGAAGTTATAATGGTGGGGAATATGTGCCCTTGATTCAAATTGGGGATTTACACCCACAATTTTTATTGTCAAAGTTACCTTTTTATAGGTCATTTTGAGCAATAAAAATTGTAGTTAGGACCCACTATACAATTTAGATTTAGACCCCAGAAGAGGTTGAACCCTTCAGTCCACATGTGAAGCTCGTGAAACAGATGTGGATCCCTGTGCTTGCTCTAGAGTAAGTAAGTAAGAGATAGAAATAGTTGCTAGCTGTTTGACCAGTTTGGCCTTTGGATACCAAGTAGGGTAGGCACAACAAACTGCATAGTTGCAGTGAGAATGGAGACTGCAAAATGGCAAAATATTTGACTCTGTTAGCATGGATATTGGACCAGAACCAGCACATTTACCACTTAATGACAGAGTAAACGGTTATCATGCACAAGATGAGTGTGCAGAATGAAGACAGAAGTAATTCTGGAAGTGATCTTCTATAAGGCTTACCACTTCTGTGCTTTAGACTACAACATGTGAGCAAGTGCATAATGTGTCTTAGTCTCTGAGCTATTTAAAAATAATTTTTATAAATTTTATAACATAAAACAAAGTCTCCAAGAGATGCAAAAGTTCTGCTCCTGTTAAGGCTTGGTGCCTAATTTCATAGGAAATGATCTTGCCCCTTCTGTGAATGAATAAGTGTAGGTCTGTGATTAAGCATTCCACCATGGCTAGCTTCTCAAATAGTCCAACTAAGAATATTCAGACTCAGCACTGGGCTACTTAAACACAATTTGCCTTCTGCTATGGAAAAAAAAAAAAAAGGAGATGGGGGAATGAACTTAAGAAATCATGTAGTGTGTCCCATTGCGGCACCATTTTTGAATAGGCTTATATAATTTACCCTTTCAGTGATGTATCGTTAAACTCAATTGATACACAAATGGTACTAACAGTCCAACCTGAGTGTTGTGCTAGAGAAGCACTTACCATGTGGAGGCCAGCCATAAGTGAGTCTAGATTTGAATCACAAGCCACCAGCTGGTTCTCAGCAGCCTTGCATTTTTCTATTTTTAATGCCACAATTATCAAGGCCACCGAGGCTACAGATGCCTTGAAAATATGATCATCAGGAGAATATTTATAGCAGCATTGGTGTTAAATAGTCTGCCCTGAAAAAGCTATGGATGAAATTCTTGCCACCTTCTCTTCAGCAAAACAGAAAAAAATGTGGTAAGAATGGCTCATGAATTATAAATCTACATGTATCCTAATTAATAAATGAACTTCCCAACATTATACATACCTTATCATTCCAATGAGAATATATACATATAGCAGGAGGCCACGGACCTGTACATTCTGGCCAAAGGGCCAGCCTGGGGGTGGAGTTGGGGTGGGGTGACCACACGCAGTCGCCCCGATGCTGCTGTCACGCCGTGTGCCCCACCGTAGACAAGTTGCACCAAAGGAGTGCAGAAGAGCCGTGGCGGTGGCAAGGGTGGCTTTTTGCCACTCCAAAAAGGAGTGACATTTACCAGCTCTTTTTGGAGTGGCAAACTGCTGGATCAGGGCTGCGGTGTGCGGTTGCTGCGGCCCCGATCTGACGCTCCCAAGGGCAGCACAGAGTCGCTCCTTAGGGGCTGTCTGTATGGCCCCCACATGACCACAACAGACTCAAGAGTGGGGCATGCTACATTTTTAAAGCAATTTGCCTGTTAACAGTCCTATACAGTGACATCACTAGGGGTTCAGGGCAGGCGGACTGCACCAGGTGACATCCAGGAGGGGGTTGTACACCTGGTAGGGCAGTGCACCTTGTGGGGGGCTAGTGCAGCTGCTGGGTGAGTGAGTGAGAAAGGGCTTTATGTCCCTTTCACACTTGCCCAGCAGCCACCCAGGACCTAAAACTACTGTCCAGAGCCATAGCAACAGCCCCACAGCAGTGGCCACTGCTGGGAGGTGCCTTTCATTTGGAGTCTGGTGTAGCTATTCCCAGGAGCAGCCATGCTGGCTCCCAAATGACTGTCGGAGGCTCAGCACCACCTCTGAGCAGCGGTCGGCAGTACCTGCACCAGCTGACACCAAGAACAGAAATGCCACTGGTCCTATGTAACTGATGATATCAAAAGAATCAACAGTGACCCTAAATAAAGCCAAATAAAGATATAGGAGGAATTTTCTAGTTTGGCAGTTTAGAACAACCTGTGGCTTTAAAGTACCCCTACCAAAAAGCAAGTCTCACATTGAAATTAAATGGAACTCACTTATGAGTGAACACATAATTTGGATCAGGATCTTCCTTCCTTCATCGCTGTCAATAATAGCCACTTCCTCCCCAGTGCAAACATCAGTCTAGTTGTGGTAGAAAGGGGAGGGTACAACGCCCCCACTCCTGTAGTCCTAATTCTGGACTTTCCCCCTTCTCCTCATAGTTGCAAATAAAAAAATTGTACCCAATGAAAGTGATTCATTTAATCCTGTATGCATTTTGACCTCTAACTGCAAATGAAATGAAAGGTGTTAGAAAAGAGTCCAAGTGGCTCATACACTCTAGCACTTGAACATTTAGGACAAGCCACAGCCATACTCTCAAGGCCCCTGTTCTATTTCTTCAGCCTGTAGCTAGTCCCTACTAGTGAAGACTAAATTATTGGATTGATTCTTCACAAGCTCTGCTTTGCCTGCCATTGTAAAGTACCTCATGTGGAAAATGAGTCAGGCAACCTCAGATTCCCTCCTCCCCTTCCTGGCAGAGTTCCTATGCCTTGAAAAAATGCATAGACAAGCAGAATTATAGGATGCAAGATTTTTCCCTTTCATGCGGATGAAGTGATGGGGAAGGCTTCATTCATGTATATCAGCTTGCTCTGCAACTTCACTAGCACAGAAGCCCTTCGGGGTGGGGTAGGGTGAACTAGCCACTTTCAGATGCAGCATTTGTGTAAGTACACAATAATATTTCTTCCAGATTTGTCTTGAATCAGTGATACTCAAAGTGATGGTCCCTAGATGGCTAGCTCCTGAGCCACTGGCTGCTGGTCCCTGGTGAGTCTCCAAGAAAGGAAGAAACAAATGTGGTCCCTGGCACAATGGGAAAATACAACTGTCAATGCCCTACATCAGATTGCCTGAGAAGCACTGTTCTGGATCATATAGTGTACACCTCAAGAATTTATTGAACAACAATTCTCATCATCCATGGTAATTGTCTATCCTGGTTGGGGATAAAGGGATTGCTGGGTGGAGAGCTACATTTTATTCACCCATGGTCTAAAATGGATGGTTCTTACTGGTATCAGTTCCCAGACTTTTGCAAACCATTAATTGTGTGAACCTCATATGTGAGTCTTTGATTATTTTCAGAGAGATTGCTATGCTTGCCTGTGGCACCAAAACTGACCAAATAGTGATGTGATACAATAAATCTGCTAGCTTTTAAAGTGATACAATGCTCACTGTTTTCTGTAATTACTATTGAACTGGCTCATGTTCAGATCAGCAAGAGGAATTTGCTACTCTTAACCATGCAGTAGCCTCCTTCCATGTACATTTAAAACCATGTACACTTAAAACGTCAGTTATGTCACTCTTTACACATTACAATAGCGACTGCTCCTTCTACCAAATTAATCTTCATGCCAGAATAAGTCCTGAACACCTATCAGATGCATCTCATATGTTTCCATGAGAGTTATGAACTTGTTATTTTAAAATCAAAACTGTAATACAATGTTTGAGCTAGTAACCAGATTCTCTGCTTGCGTGGTAAATCTGCAATGTGTATATTACTGCCAGCTCTGATCGTTTCTTGGATAAAATAGTTCTGACAAAGGCGCTTATCGCTTGGGGTTTATATCGAATCAAGGCTCCCAGGCTGCAACCAGGAGGCAGGATGGAGGCAGGGATTACCGCAAGCTAAATCGCCACCGAATTGCTGGCTGTCATCACCCTGGGTCCCAGCTGGGCTCAGCCAGTGCTTTTTAGAAATCAGAACGCTTTGATTCGGTTTAAAACCCCAAGCGATAAGCTCCAAAGAATAATTATTAGCATTTATACAGCATTTTAAGTATTCAAACTTCATTACTGGATATGGGCCTTGCATGTCAGTATTATTATGCCTATGATGCAAACAAAGGACTGAGACATAAAAATAGCAGTTTGCCTAAGGCTAGTGAGTGGGTTTATGGTAGAACTGAGATTAAAGCTAGGGCCGTTATGATTCACAACTCTGTCTCTTAATCACAGAATAGGCGTCAGCACCCAGCAGCCTCAGGCAGCCACCGGGGCTGCAGTCTAGTCTACTGCTACTGTTACTGATGTCCTGCCATTTTAACTTTCCCAGAATGCACCAGTGTTTCTCTCAGGAATGGTGACTTGTCACTGCCTGTGTTGATGCCAGTGTGTGTGTGTGTGTGTGTGTGTGTGTGTGTATGAACAATATATGTAGACAACATAGGGTTGCCAGGTGTCCCTTATTATAAGGGATGCTGCCTATATCAGTGCTTCATTTTACATAGACTGAACAAGATGTTAAAAAATCCTGTACTTGGGGCCTTGAGCTACCTAAATACTTGTTAATAGCTACTACCTGATTGTCAGCTTTGCACGTCAGGAAATTCAACTGCTCCTTATTGTTATTTTGAAAACCCTATTAACATTAATATGACATCACAATGTTGGCCTCATTACCTAATCTGTAACCCATTTTTGAGTTTTCATTGCATGATGTCTGCAACATTTCCTTTTTTGCGATTCTCTTCTCTTTCAGTTCTTAAAAATCAGGGATGGGTAACTATGGGCCTCGGCAGACGACCAAAAAGGTCGTCCTGGAGACCCGGAAGAGGAGGAGCCACCGCACGAGCGGCGCTCCTTCCTCTTCCTGAGGTCGCCCTGGGAGCTACCGGCCCTCCGCACGGCTGACGCTTCCGGGGCAACCTCCCGCCGCAGCGACCGGATGCGCTGCGGCGGAAAAGACAGGGAAAGTGCACCCTACGCGTTTAGGGTGCACTTTCCCTGTCTTGTAAAAGGAGCGGCAATTTGCCGCTCCTTTTAGGGTCACCGCAGGAGCGCCGTGGTCTGGCTGCTGCGGTCTGGCGGCGTTCCAGACCAGGGCATCCCCGACGCCCTGGTCTGCATCCCCCCTATGGAAGGCTGGAGAAAATGTTAGCCCCTAGAAGATCTTGCACGGCCACACTCCCTACTGCACTCTCTCATTCAAAAAATCTAATATTTTGCCCCCAGATGACCTCCAGGGAGTTGGGGGGTATTTTCAACATATTTTAGGTCCAAGAGAGGCATTTCTCTCTCTCTCTCTCTCTCTTTTAACAACTGGAAGTGAGTGGAAGTGACTTCAAGTTAAGTTCCTGTTTCATCTGGAGGGCATTTTGGGTTAATTTTTAAAATTATATCTGGGAAGCCCTGGGGCATAAAATGCAATGCAACCCATGAGCTACATGTTACCTACCCCTGTTTTAAATTCACATCACTTTACATTTTATATCATACTCCTTATTTTCCAAGGCTGTTTCCAATTTGAACCTACTTGTGAAGGTAACATGGACTACCTCAGGAACTACGGTACTGAGAAAAATTACTGGTAATTCTTTTTCCTAAGCCAGAACTTACAGGAGTGAGGAAAGACTTTTTGTCTCTGGGTATAAAGCAGTGAAATGAGAAATTCTGAACAGGCAAGACCTAAAAGGTTGTCTGTATGTGAATTCTCGGAAATGCACATACAGATTACCTTTTAGGCATGATTTGTTGCTGCTGCTGTGTGCTTTCAAACAGTTTCTGACTTTAGATCCTGATCTCAGATTCCTTCCCAACTTTAAAACAAACAAACACTCACCAATGGCACACAACACCAATGCCTCTGGAGAGCACTGTGGGCTACAGTAGGCCTGCCATATCCATAGATTTTGCATCCACAGATTCAACCATCCAGGGCTTGAAAATATTTTTTTTAAAAAATTCCAAAAAGCAAACCTTGATTTTGCCATTTTATACAAGGGATACCATTTTACTATGCCACTGTATATAATAGGACTTGAGTATCCAGGGAGCAGGACTCTTTCTGGAACCAAACCCCAGGGGATACCCACTGGGACTTACTGTATTTCAAAGCATTTGGGGTCAAGGCTTGCCTTTTATGGGCCTGGATGAGCCTTTAATTGCAAAGATGAAATGATTGGATGGTGCTCCAGTACATGGTGCACTCCACTGGCCACCTAAGTACTTCTCATACTACCATTTGTGTCCTCCCAATTTCTCTTTCCCTTATCCTCCATGAGGCTTCAAAATTTAATGACAACTGGAATAATTTCCAAGTTCCTTCCCACAGAATCATGTTAGTCTTTACTATTGTCCCTGCATCATTGACAGGAGGTTTGTAAATGGGTTCACGTCCACAGAGTTCAGTTGCTACAGTGTCACAATGCTGAGTTCTAGTGCTATAGCTTGATAAAGAAAAGATAGGAATATTTCTGTGCTTCCACTTCTCTCACTGTAGGAAGGTATTTGCATGGAAATTGTGGCTCAAACATTTTTTCCCTTAGTTCCAAAGGGGATCGGTGATGGAAGGGGCTCTCCTCCTCACTTTTTGGAAAAGAAGCTGTACAAATGCCCAAATTCTCTCCCAACAGTCATTGTGGTGAACAATTTACAAAATATCCAAGAAGCAAGCATGTTGATTGCATATTGTAAAACAGCAGTTGTTTTTAACATTTCCTTAGTTTCCACAGTTGCACAAATGTAACAAAAATACCCTCTAAAAAAAAGAGAAGAGAAACACACAGCTGAACCACTTTTAATCATTTATAAATATAGAAATAGAGGGGGAACTTGTGGGGGAATTTAGTAAGAAGATAATATCTGGAAGGAATGGCGAGGCACTTCTGGACCAACTCACTCATCTCAGAACATCTTAGCTATGTGTCTGAGCTGTAAACAGAAGATATAAACTCATATTCTCAGTTTGAGACCAACAAATTACCACCTCCTGGAAATTTTACTCCACTAGATTCTATGGTTACCTCAGTGGGATTTGGTCAGACCTTCATAGTACCAAAGTACTGAATCAGAGAATATTGCTAGACATATGTGGGGAGGAGCATGTATAAAGGTCATGAGCATGTACAGAGCATGTACAGGATGGAAGAGACACCCTAGGTTTCAAGGAATTCCAAACCATTTCCAGAATACATGGGACATGGTGATTGTCTATGGAAACATTAACTGTAAAAAAGGTATGTGTGTGCCCCCCAGGCATAGGTAATATTACTATAGCCAACCCCCATATCTCCAATATTTTATATATATATATATATATATATATATATATATATGTGTGTGTGTGTGTGAGAGAGAGAGAGAGCGAGAGTATGTGCATGAGCTACATTTACATACAAGAAGTGCACATGCACACAATTAGGACTTTATCACACAGGAGGCAAGCATCCTCCACCCATCATTAAATCGCCATTAAATCCTGTTAATACTGCAATCAGGGAGAAGATTATCACACCCCTGAGCGCTTCTCCCATTCTTGTCCCATCTGTAAACAGTCATGGAATCATCATTTGGTATTAATGGAAACTCTCGTTAACACCAAATGATGCCTCCATGACTGTTTACAGAAGGGACAAGAACAGGAGAAGTGCGGGGGTGTGATAATCTTCCCTCTGATCATGCTATTAACAGGATTTAATGGTGATTTAATGACAGAAGGAAAACACTTGCCTCCTCTGTTTAGGGTTGCCATTTCCCAGTTTTTCCCAGGACAATCCCAGATTGGAGGGTCTAAAAAATGTCCCATGCCGGCATTCAAGACCCCCCAATCCCTGATTCCTTCCTTGTTCCAGGCCACATTTTGTCACTCCTCAGTTGGACTGGAGATTGACAAAATGTGCTCGGAACAAGGCAGGAATAGTTGGCTGAGCTCAGCCTCAGCTCAGCCTCCTTCCCTCCTGAGTCACTTCTCTTCCTCAGCATGTGGGCCAGTGGCCAAGATGGCAGCTGCTGCCAGCCTCGAGCACCCCACCACATTCTGCACAGAGACAGAGCCAGGCTGCGAGGAGGAGTTCCGGTTCCAGGTATGGAGAAGAAGAAGAGGAAGCTCAAGGAGGGAGGGAAGGGGGACATGGCTGTGCGGGCCAGGGCCAGGGCCTCGGCCAAGCCCCAAGTCCTCCAGCATAGCAGCGCAGCCTCCTCCTAACCTTGGGCCCGGTGCAGCCACTGTACAGGGACTCAGCCAGCTGGCCGAGCCCCAAGTTCTCCAGCGCTGCCGCCAACAGGCCTAGTAGGCCTTGCTGGGGGGCTTGGGTCACTAGGCCATGCTACCAGTCCTAGGCCACTGCCAGGACCCAGTAAGGCCTTGCTGGAAGCTTGACTAAGAAGCATGCATTTATATTAATTTTTAAAAAAATTATTAATGTTTTTGGCTTTTAGTTGGTCATGTCCTCCATTTTTTTTGAATGTCCTAAATTTTATCCTACATTTGTCCTACATTTTGTCCCAGTTTTGTGGAAGAGAATTATGGCAACTATACTTCTGTGTGATAATCTTCATAGACTAATGGTACAGCAGGAAAGAGAGGCTACAGCGACTGTGGGGTATTGTAAAATTACTGTGCTGAGATCCATTTCCCTTGTCAGAAGTGAATGGGTCAGTGAGCATTCAATACTCTCCACTTTCAGGGGACCCAAACTTTTTAAAATGCTCTCTCTGTCAGATATATACATTGTATTGATCTTGTTCACCATGTGCAAACACAAACCATGGACTTTTTCTTCTTTTCCTTCTCTAGTCCTTACATATGCACTATATTTATTCTGATTGGCTTAAGTGACCCACATGATTCTATCCAAGTTTCTATGATATCATATAAATGACATGACAGTGTCACTGACCAAAATGATGCGAGTTATCATGAGTAACATAAAATATTACTTAACTTTCCAATTAACAGTAACTTTCCAATATATACACAGTTTGTACCAACTGACGGTGACTCACAGCAAACCAATGGCTTGAAAGGAAAGCTATGGGCATATACAGTTGTCCCTCCCAATTTGCAGGGGATCTGTTCCAGGAACCACCCACCCCGAAAATGGTGGCTCACAGATATTAGAGCCCCATTGAAAATAATGATGTGTGCACCCATGGCGCACATGCGGAGCCGCACACAAGTGTACACCACCATTTTATCTATAGGCCCTTGTCCCTCCCGCAAAGAGTGAGACTGCGGACTCAAAATCCGCGAATGGGGAGGGACAACTGTATAGCTTTGTCTCTCTTCCTATTTCTGTTGCCTGAGCAATGTGTCCTCTGATCCTGATGAGAGTTGTGTAGATGCATGACTGCTGTCCCGATATAATTCAGCATGTTTCTTGACACTAGGGATGCTCAAATATTTCAAATTTAACACAAATTTCTACAGGAAATGGCCCAGCTAGCACCTCTGAGAACAACAGGCAGATAAGAATTTAGATGATTCCATCAGATTTTATACATAATTCTCTGAATTTTGAAAACTTGTTTAAAAAACCTGAAAATTAACATTTGAATAATAAAATATGTATTTGAGAGGGATTTTTTCCCTGCCTAAAAAGTGCAGATTAAGGCAGGAATAGAATGGAATATAATGATTGGTAAAATCATAACATTTTCTGAAAATAGATTCACCCATCCTGACCTAACATTCCTCACATTCCTGCCATCCTACTGAAATTAAAACTTCTATTTTTACTTCTTTCATTTCTGTTCTTCTAGCACAACTATTTTAGGTGGTCTTGACTCATGGCTTCAATACCCATTTGCTTTGCCTACTGTGTCTGCTGCCCTACTGTGTGCCTGATTTCCCAAGTGTAACTCCTACAGTGTGTATATTCATGGAAGAAATCATGCTTCCTCACTCACACACATCTGGTTATTGGTCAGGCCTTTAGAAGACCCAAGTAGTTTTATCCTGAATATCTACCCCTACTCTTTCTCTTTCACTCCAAGAGAGGTAACAGGAATTCATTCCACCACTGCCCTCAGCAGTCAATGTGTGAGAAGCACTGCTGCCTATGGGTGAGCCTCTCTCTGTCACATCAGAGGGGCTCTTCCCATTTATCGACTCTCCATAACAACTGGCCTTTTCCCATTCACATTCTCTAGTTACCTTCTCCTAGGATCATTCATCCTAGTTGCCTTGGAAACAAGACATAGGGGGGTTGCAGACTGCCAGAAATAGTGTGAATTCAGTCCACTTTTAGGGTTAGGGTTAGTGCTAGGGAATCATGGGAACTGTTATTTTTCTGAGACATTGAGCTTTCTCCGTCAGACAACTCTGATGCCACAATAAAATACAGTTCCCATGGTTCCCTAACTCTAACCCTAACCCTAAAAGTGGACTGAATTCACACTATTTCTGGCAGTCTGCAACCCCCCTTAGTTCACTGATAAATTCTGCCAGTTATGTGCATATACAGTAGACCAGGGGTAGGCAACCTTTCCCCTTTAAGGGCCGAGGGACTTCAGCTCCCAGAAGCCTCAGCCATGTTGGCCAATAGTCCCATGTTGGCCAATAGCTCCTGGGATTCTGGGAGCTGAAGTCCCTTGGCTCTTAAAGGGGAAAGGTTGCCTACCCCTGCAGTAGACCCTTGGTATCTGCTGGGGTTTAATTCTAGGAGCCCCATAGATATCAAAATCTGTGGATGCTCAAATCCCATTAAATACAGTGGCATAGTATAAAGGTGTCCCCTCTATAAAATAGCCAAATCAAGGTTTGCCTTTTGGAATTTATATTTTTTGGAATATTTTCAATCTGTGGATGCTTGAATCCATGGATAAAAAAGATGTGGCTATGGAGGGCTGACTATATGTGCATGATTTGTGTGTGTGTGCTTGTGTGTAATGCATGTATGGCCAGGGCAGACAGAAAGTGACCATAAGGACTAAGTAAGGAGGAGCCATGTTAAAGAAAACGTATTCTACATTAAGGAAAAAATTAGAAGCCGCAGAGTTATTAAACTCTTAGGAATCTCAAGAACAAGCAGATTATAGTGGCATCAACACACCTGGTGTCACATGGTGGGAGCTGCTAGGGGGCAGTGGCAACTAAAAGGGAGCGCTTGCTTTTGTCCCTGAGGATGGAGCCACTGCACACCCTCTACCATCCGGGAAGCTCAGATTGAATGGAGAGAACTAATTCTAGACTGGTGTTATGTCTTTTGCCCCAATATTCAAACATGTTTAATAGATTCATAGTCTAATTCTAATTAAAGATTTTACTTTTCAGAGTTGTGATCATCAAATGAAAAATTCCTGGACAATGATTCCAGAGAATTGTTCAAAAACACATTTCTGTGTTGCAAGGCTTACCAACAATACAGGAGACAACTCGTTTCAGTTTCTGACAAGATTCATAGTTGTCAATGATATTTATAGTCAGCCCTCCATATCCACAGATTTTTTTTTTATCCATAGTTTCAAGCATCCATGGCTTGAAAATATTTTAAAAATATATACATTTTGAAAAGCAAACCTTGATTTTGCCATTTTGCCTACAATTGTCTGAGTCTAGTTCAAAGTGTTGGTCTTTTCATGTACACCTCCATAACATCCTGGACCCAAAGTACTTAAAGAACTTTCATCCATCATTCATTGATATCAGCTGCAGGGTAGTTAGGCTGGCAGGCACAGGATGCAAAGTTTCATTATTTATGCAATTTCTTCTCCTTTTGTTCTTATGTCCCTTTAAAGCAACTCAAATTTTCTTGGCAAGATTCATTCAGAGGAAGTTTGCCATTGCCTTCCTCTTAGGCTGTGAGAGTGTGATTTGCCCATGACCTAGAATTGTAGAATCACAGAATTAGAAAAGACCTCAAGGGCCATCCAGTTCACCTCCCTGCCATGCAGGAATACACAACAAAACACCCCGGACAGATGGCCATCCAGCCTCTGTTTAAAAACTCTACCACCCTCCGAGAGATTGTGTTCCACTGTCAAACAGCTCTTACTGTCAGGAAGTTCTTCCTAATGTTGAGGTGGGATCTCTTTTCCTGTAATTTGCATCCATTACTCCATGTTCTATTCTCTGGAGCTACAGAAAACAAACTTGCTCTATCCTCGAAATGACACCCCGTCACATATCTAAACAGGCCTATCATATCACCTCTTAACCTTTTCTTTTCCAGGCTAAACATGCCCAGCTCCCTAAGCTGCTCCTCATCGCGCATGGTTTTCAGATCTTTCACCATTTTGGTCACCTTCCTCTGGACACGCTGTAGCTTGTGAACATCCATTTTGAATTGTGGTGCACAGAACTGGATGCCATATTCCATGTGAGGCCTGACCAAAGCAGGATAGAGTGGCACTATTACTTCCCTTAATCTAGACAACATATTTTTATTGATGCAGCCTAGAATTGCATTGGTTTTTTTAGCTGCTGCATCACACTGTTGACTCATGTTCAACTTGCGGTCCACTAGGACTCCTAGATCCCTGTCACGTGTAGTCTTGTTAAACCAGGTGTCCCCCATCTTATACCTATGCAATTTTTTTTTTGCCCTAAGTGTAGTACCTTACATTTCTCTGTGTTGATATTCATTTTGTTAGCTTTGGCCCAGCTTTCTAATCTGTTAAGATCATTTTGGATTTTCATCCTGTCCTCTGGGGTATTAGCTATTCCTCCTAATTTGGTGTCATCTGCAAATTTGAGAAGCATGCCCCCTATTCCTTCATCCAAGTCATTGATAAAGATATTGAATAGCACTGGGCCCAGGACAGAACCCTGTGGCACCCCACTGGTCACTTCTCTCCAGGATGAAGAGGAGCCATTGCTGAGCACCCTTTGGGTTCGGTCAGTCAACCAGTTACTAATCCACCTAACAGTTGTATTGTCTAGCCCACATTTTACTAGCTTGTTTACCAAAATATCATGGGGGATCTTGTCAAACGCCTTACTGAAATCAAAATATGCTACATCCACAGAATTCCCTTCATCTACCAAGCTGGTAATTTTATATTTAAAAAAGAGAGATAAGATTAGTCTGGCATGACTTGTTTTTGAGAAAATAATGTTTGCTTCTTGTGATTATGGCATTCTTTTCTAAATACTTACAAACTCTTTGTTAATTTTTTAAAAATAATCTTTATTAATTTTCAAATCTTAAGAAACAAAACAGAAAGACTGTAGCGCACACTTGTGCCACATTTACCCTTAAGCACTGACTTTCTGGATGGCAGTCCTGTGGTAACTCGTTATTCCACACCTGCCACTAAATTGTGTGTAAAGGACCCACACTATGCTTTGTATGATGTCCCACACCAAACTTTAAAATATTAGTAGCGTGGTTTGTTCTAAAAACATAGGCCAAGTGATGTTTAACCAAGAATAAAATTTTATTTTAAAAACAGCATGGAAGACATACAACTTGTATCAAGGCTTGTTACTGTTACATATGACAACGTTTGTTTCTAATTCACTCTCAATACTGCAGCCACACAGGCTAACAATCTCTCTCAGAGGATAACACACCAGCAACTCCCTTCTGTATGTGTTCCAACTACCAAAATTACAATTCCCTCAGGAACTCCTCAAGACACAGCCCTCTCTCTGGCTTAACTCTGTTCAACTCCCAACTCCTCTCTCCAACTGTCAGCCTGGGCTTTTTAAAGTGCTCCCAGCTTGAATCCTATTGGTTGGCCCTCAGCTGCCTCCTGATTGGCCACCTGGACATTCTATTCACCACAAAGACAAACAGAACAAATAAACAGACATAATAATTTTAAAAAATTAACAAAAACTACCAAAGACAAGCTCCAAACAAATCTAACACATATAAATAACAGTTAAATAAAAATAGGCTTCCAGATATCTAAATCATGACTTATTTTTGTAGAAAACTTTGACTGTTGATTAATTATTTATATTCATATTCTAAACTCTATTTTCCTATATCTATTTCTATATATCTATATAGAAATAAATAAATATATATACCTGTATATACTTATACCTATACAAATAACCTCATATTCTCGATTTCCTCCCTACATATGTGCCCTCCATATTTAAATGATCTAATATTTCTTATTTATAGATAAATATCCTTTTTCTTCTCTTTTCTTTATTTAAAGTTTGATTATTTACAGTTGATTTAATTTCACTCTGGACTGTATTTTCCCCCATCACCATTGGCCATTCTTCAATGAAACACTCAAGTGATTTGTTACTAAGGTCCTTTACAGACTGTCAGAAATAATGCAGCTTGAGGCCACTTAAACTTCCCTGGCTCAGTGCTAAGGAATCATGGGAACTGTAGTTTATTGTGGCACCAGAGCTCTCTGACAGAGAAGGCTTAATGTCCCAGAAAAAAAATACAATTCCCATGATTCCCTAGCACTGAGCCAGGGCAGTTAAAGTGGCCTCAAACTTCATTATTTCTGGCAGTCTGTAAAGGCCCTAATTAAGCATGTTAGCTTATCCATTTCTATATAGTCCAATACTTTCAAACACCATTCTGTTATTGGTGGAAACAAGCTCTGTTTAATGAGCTGCTCTAGAATCTTTCCTGGTATTGATGTCAGGCTAACCAGGCAGTAATTGTTTAGGTCCTCTTTTCCCCCCTTTTTGAAGATGGGGACAACATTTGCCCTCCTCCAGTCTGCTGGGACTTCTCCTGTTCTCCAGAAATGCTCAAAAGATTATTGCCAGTTCTTTTGCCAGTTCTTTTAATACCCTTGGATGTAGTTTATCTGGCCCTGGAGACTTGAATTCATTTAGATTAACCAGGTATTCCTGTACCAGCTCTTTACTCATTGTGTGCTGCATTTTTCCATACTGTGTCCTCTGTTCAATTTTCCTCAGGGTGAGCACCCTTTTCATTTTGTGACAAGACTCAGGAAATGAAGGTGTTAACTAGTTTTGCCTTTTCTCTGTCCCTTGTTAGCATTTTGCCATTTTCTCCACACAATGACTCTAACATTTCCTTCCTTTTGCTACAGACATACCTCTCAAAGCCCTTTTTATTGTTCTTAACCCAGTGGGTTTACTTACCCAGTGGGTTTCCATGGTTCAACTGGGATTTGAGACCTGGCCTGCTGGAGTCCTATTTCAACATTCAAACAATTGCATCATGCAGGCTCATTCATGGACTCCCTCAGCAGACATGATTAGCTATATCTCCATTTTAATCTTCAATGAGCCCTAAAAATATTTTTATTTCAGACTTCTTTTAGTTAAGAGGATAACTAAGTAGTTGTCCTGGTTTATGCTGTTCTTAGTAGCTCTGTTTTTAGATTATGGAAGAATGTCTGGGTTGAATTTATTTTTATTGTTCTTTTTATTGTTTGTTATTTTATTGTTGATTGTGTGTGTTTTGGTGTGATTTTAAAATATTTTGTACTTTATTTTTGAGAAAATATTTGTGCTTTTAAAAGCTACATATATTTCTTAAATGAAATAAAAGATGGATATGTTAATAAATACGGGGGGCAGGAACAATGGTAAGGGATCTCTCAGAGGCTACGGCAGTGGTACCATAATTAACACTCATTAGTACTGAAGAGAAAAAGGCAATAGCTAACCATTCATGAAGGCTTCTACCTTGAAAACCCTATGATGAACAAATCCAAAATGAAACAAGAAATAGTGCTGGAAGATGAGACTCTTGGGTCAGAAGGCATTCAATGAGGTACTAGGGAAGAATGGAAAACAAGTATGTTCATCGCAAACACATTCGTCAGGCAACCAAAGAGGTAACTGTATACATGGCCATCATCTGATGGTCAATACAGAAATCAAATAACTACATAATTAGAAGCAGAAGATGGAGAAGCTGCTTTCTCTTTGCAAAAGCAAGACCAGAAGCAGATTGTGGCACATACCATAAACTGCTAATATAAAAAATTAGGGTAAAGCTAAAGAAGAGGAGTAAATCAATCACTGTGCTAAAATACAATCTGAAGAACACCCCTTTAGAATTTAAAGGTAACGTATAAAGAGATTTGCACAATTAAGCTAAACTGACCAGGAGCCAGAAGAACTCTGGACTGAAGCCATTGTGAGGGAAGAATGCAATAAGACAATATCTCTAGCCAAAAAGAAAGAAAGGTCCCACTGGATGACTGATGAAACTCTTCAAGCAGTTAAGGACAGACAAGAAGCAAAAGTAAAAAGGGTGAGACATAGGGTCAGAACCCTGAACACAACTGTTGAACAACTTATGACAGGGACAAATAAATGCAGAGGAACAGAAGTCAACAACAATAAAGATAAAACAAAAGACTCTTTTACAAGATCTGAGAATTCAAAGGGAAATTTAAACCAAGAGTGAGGATGTTTTATGACCAGCAGGGAAACACATTGGATGATCAAGAAGAAACAAAAAGATGGTGGAAATAATACACTGAAGAACTATATAAAAGAAGAACCATATGAAGATGAACCCACAGTTTTAGAAATTGAAGCTGCACTCCACGCACTTGGGAGAAATAAATCACTGGGAACATATGGCATACCAATAGAGCTGTTTCAAGCAACAAAGACAGAATCCACTCAAATTCTAATTAAAATCTGTCAACAAATATGAGAAACAAAACAATGACCATGCTCTATATACACCGTAATCCCCAAATAAGGGAATGCTAGGGATTGCAGTAACCACAGGATCATTGCATTAATGTCCCATGCAAGTAAAATGATGCTCAAAATTCTAAAGCAAATACTTTTATTCAGCGAGAAAAGCCAGATGTCTGATTCTGGGTTCAGAAGAGGAAGAGGCATGAAAGAATATCAAAATCAGGACTGTCCATGCCATTGTATTTTCAATTTCTTGGTATGTTTGTGAAAGCTGGACCATAAAGGACGCTGATAGAAAGAGAATCAACTCATTTGAAATGTGGAGCTAGAGGAGAGTTCTACAGATACACTGGATTACCAAATAGACAAATAAGTGGATCCAAGAGCAAAGCAAATCTGAGCTCTCCCTAGAAGCCAAGATGACTAACCTGAGGCATGTATTTTGTGCATTTTAGTTTCCAATTAAAGGTATCACTGTTTTGTAGGTTTTGGATGCTACTGCACTTTGTTATGTGGCCAACATGGCTACCCCTGAATATATAAACTGAGACTGTTGTACTTTGGCCCTATCATGAGAAAAAATGACTCATTAGAAAAGAGAATAATGCTTGGCAAAGTAGAAGGCAGTAGGAAAAGAGTAGACTGCATTACAGATGGATAGACTCAACCAAGGAAGCCATGCCCTTGAATCTGCAAGACCTGAGCGGGGCTGTTGATGCCAGGGTGACTTGGAGGTCTCTTGTTCGTAGGGTAAAATAAGCTGAAGACAACTTGATGGCAGTTAACAACAATTGCCTTGTTTGTTTGTGGTGAGAATGTGTTGTATTTATAATTTGTTACTGTTTGTTTTGAGCTGTTTTAAAGTACCCTCAACCTTCAGAGAGGCATATTAAAATAAAATAAAATAGAAACATAAATAAGTATGAGGCACTGCCATCTTTGAGATCATATTACAGTTGGCTCTCCATATCCATGGATTCTGCATTTAAAGATTCAACTATCCATGGCTTGAAAATATTCCTCTCCTCAAATAATAATAATAATAATAATAATCCTAAAAGCAAATCTTGATTTTGCCATTTTAAATAGGGAACATCATTTTACTATGTCACTGTATACTATATAATAGAACTTGAGTATCTACGGATTTTAGAATCCATGCAAAGGTCCTGGAACCAAACCCCAGAAAATACCAAAGGCCCACTGTATACACCTCCACTTTTAAAATGTAAATCCATCACAAATGAATGTTTAAATGAACACAGGGAAATTTTTCCCTTCACTCTCCTTTAAATAATTTGTCAAACAGAAAACCCTGTACTGAAAGAGAATCCCACGGTGATTTCATTTTCTGATAGTACTACCTATCTAATAGACTGACTACTTGTAGTGAAGTTACAAGCAAATATGGTAAGCTAGCTACAGATCTAGTTCTGCAAATGAGCAGGCAACTGACAGGTGTAGAAACTTATATTTTGGATATCAACTGAAGCTGTGATTTCCTAAATGTTTCACACAGCAAGTGACTCCCATTAATCACTCTTTTAACAATAGTGTCCTTCTCTCTGTGTCTTATAAGGTCAGCTATTACATCAACTATCAAGTGTTCATGGATCATGTCACATGCCATGCTAGGCCTATGCAACATCCCTATTAGCACTCCTAAGAATGAAATACCACTCAAAATCTAGCTAAAGAACTAGTAGCACCTGCTAAGAAATACATTCAAATTTTCTTTATTATTGTTTTTTAAGAGTTTACTGAAACAAACATAGGGCCTTTGCAGACTACCAGAAATAGTGCAAATTGAGTCCACTTTAAGGGTTAAGGTTAGTGCTAGGGAATCATGGGAACTTTTTTTTCTGAGACATTGAGCCTTCTCTGTCAGAGAGCTCGGGTGCCACAATAAAATACAGTTCCCATGATTCCCTAACCCTAACCCTAACCCTTAAAGTGGACTCAATTTGCACTATTTCTAGCAGTCTGCAAAGGCCCATAATCAACAAATGCATCTCAGATCCAGTATGAGGTATATTGAGTCAATGTTTCCTAACTATTCAAATAAATAAAGCTGACATGACAATAGTTATAATAGAGTTTAATTCCCAAAATCAACACGTGAGGAAACTTTCTAATTTTTTTTGAGGGAGTGAAGGTACTGGAAAGATGTTGATACCTCAACACTCTTCATCTTGACTTATTCTTTCCACTGACATGTACCTAAATTAACGCTAGGCATTTTACCACCTAGAAATAAGATGTCAGTTCCTGAGAATCTGAAATATTAATTCAATTCAATGCATGGAGTCTCCTAAAAATTTGAGGTGAACCTAGGAATTTGTAATACTGTTTTCTGCTCCTGATTACACTATGAATAGGCTGAACAGGAAAGGAGCAAATATCTAAGGTAGTGACCTTCATATCGATCTTTAACAACAGTGAAAAACAGACTGGGCAACTTCAAAGGATGCATTTTCCATACATATTCCAAAACCTCTTACCCTGAAGCCAGAAGAGAATAAAAGGGCACTTCCTCTTAAATACAAAACAAAAATGATTGACATTTTTAGTGTCTTTTTTTGCTTAAAAAAGTATATTGTTGCACACCTTGTTTTAGCAAAGACTCATACCTCATGGAAGCTTCAGTGATATGCGAGTTTTTGCCAAAATTATTTGGACAGCAATGATGGGCGCCCAGGTCCACAAAAGCTATCTTAGTGGAGCACACAAACTGCAGAATACATGATTCTCATCTCAGGTCTAAAATAAAGGGCCACCATCAATATTTCCCCATATCTCTTTCTCCTTCACTGCCTCTCTTTCTTCCCCTCTTCTCCCCTTTTTTTAACCCTACTCAGCTCAATAGTGCATACATTGTTGTACAACTCATATTGATTTGTGACTCATTCAGTCACGACCCATTAAGGCCAATAATTTAAGTCAGGGTTGGGATGCACCATTTTGTGTAGTGGTGGCAGTACCTGGACTGGTGCTGGTCCCCAAGCCATTGGCTTTCAGTCCATGGTAAATTTAGACCATGCAAGTAGGCACTCGATTGGCAGCATGTAGCCCTTGGAAGCTCTTCTTGCAAGGAGCACTACTGTCTTTTCCTGGCAATCATTTTGTCATCCATCAGAGGAATGGTGGAAAAAATGTTAGCACTGTTATTAATAGCACTGGAACAATGATCTTGATTGGAATCCTAGGAGAAAGTCCTCATCACAGCTGGCATCACTTGTTCCTCACTGCTAATAATATGGGAGAAAAGTGATCCCAGTTAGGATTATGGTAGAGGAGGCAGCATTCTTTCCCTCAGTGGATAGAAAGGGAAAGTTTAACTATCTTCATCCTTGCATGAGGAGATGGTGGATGAGAGGGTGTGTGTTTGTGGCTTTGTGTACACAGCTGTTGACCTAGTAGTGCATGCAGCCCTCAGGCCCAACAAGATCACCCACCTCTGTTCTATTCTAGGTCCATGTTCGAATATCCTTTCATAAGACTGCTGACCTCACCATGTAAAAATGTTTACATGGAATACATGGTGCAATACAATGTATTGTTAACAACTGAATGGAGTATCTTCTGCTTACACTATTATTGCACTTTGATATCACTTTAATTGTCATGGCTGCTTCCAGTGGAATCTTGGGATTTGTAATCTGATGAGTTACTACAGCTCTCTGGCAGAGAATTCTAAATATGGCATAAAACTATAAATCCCTGGATTTTGCAGGGCCATGGCAGCTAAAGTGATATTGAAGTGCTATAATGGTATAGTCAAAAACAGTCTTAACTGTGGGCTCTTCTGATTAAGACCAAAAATAAGGTCTATCTTGATACATACCATAATTTGATCACAGAACTGTATCAATTATATTTCTATGACACCACATTTAAGAATGGAGATAAACTGCAGACACTGAAACAGTGAAATTAATTTATTCTGAGCAGGTATCTCCAGCTTTGCATTTTGCAGGATTCAGATTATGGATTTTAAATGCTGTTTTAAAAATCCTAGTACTTGGGCTGCATCTGGATGTATTTTTCCTAAGACAGCAAAAAGATCATCATGGACTAATTTCCTCATAGGGAGTCTACCCATAGAGTTGTTCTACAATGCCCAATGGAGATTACAATTGCATTAGGTACAATTGCCTTGAGGTCTGCATGTCTGTAAGTAAGTGTGCAACAGTGCATAGATGTAACCTCTCTTTTGTACATAATCTTGAGCTCATTGGAAAAGGGGATACTGATAAAACTAACTAATAAATGAACACGGTAGAATGACTAGGGTGAAGGAACTGCACTTTTCTGAGCATTATGTATTTCTCTTCCCTAGTCGATGAATGCTTATGCTACTAAAACAAACACATTTTAAAAAGAAAGAAATCTGTAGTCTTTAAAGCACCACAAAACAAAATTTAGTTAATGATTGGGAGGATGACATTAGCCTCAAAAAGGGAAGCACAGCCAACACAGCTGAACAAAAAACAAAAAAACAAAAACAAAACAAAAACAAAAAAGGAGGGGAGGAAAGGAAAGGAAAAAAATGAAGGAAGGAGCGCTACAGAGATCAAACTTCTGGTCCACTATTTAAAAAGGTAGACTTATATAATCTGCCGTGAGAACCTTTATAACTGAGTAAATTAAAAATACTAACAAAACAAATAGTAGTGGCATCATGAAAGTGTGAATACTAACCAAACCCCAGAATCTTCCTTAGTGGCCTGCTTCTTCAAGGTTGGCCCAAGATATTTTGCAGCCTGAAGAAGAACAGCAAATTCTTGCCCTCTCTCACAGTTGGGGAGCATCACACCAAACACCAGCCAAGTTATTTTGGCACCTGAAGCAGAAAAATCCCACAAGCACCTGTCCCTGTCCCTGTCCATAAAAATACAACTACATTAAAAGATAATGTACAGCTCTTTCATGAAATCCTGCGGTGGCTGTTTAATGAGAGTCAGCCCTTTTGAACTTTGCACTAACAGAGATCATCAGAACTCTTGTCCCTGATTTTAGAAATAGTTATATTTTTTAATATAGCTAAATATAATTTGAAACATAAATAGTGATATCAAGGGAGCTAAGTCCTGAGAAGAGATAGCTCCCTGAAGCAAAGACAGAAAGGTCCTAGAATTGGGCAGGAGGAGTATATCCTCATATAAGATAGAATCTGGGGTATAGCTTGCATTTCTTTTCCAAAGTGGAGTGATATAATCCAAATACAATGGGCCCTTGATATCCACTGGGGTTTGGTTCCAGAATCACCCATGGATAGCAAAATCTGTGGATGCTGAAGTCCCATTAAATACAATGGCATAGGAAAATGATGTCCCTTATATAAAAGAGCAAAATCAAGATTTACTTTTTGGAATTCATATATTTTTAAAAATATTTTCAAGTCATGGATGCTTGAATTGCGGGATAAAAAAATATCTGTGGATACAGAGGGCTGACTGTATTAAATCTGCCCCTCCCCAAAAGAGAGCAAGGGTGTTTCCAGACACTATCAGTTATAAGGCACTGTTACACAAGGTCAGCCCCCCCCCCCAGCATCCCTCTCAATTGTGATATCAATTTAATATTAAGAAGGGTGCAGAGGTGGGTAGCCTGAAAGGCAATCCCACTGCAGAGACCAAGCCATACCATATTTGGAAATCCAGTTGGCTGCAGCACGGAGGAAGCAAGAGTACCCACCACAATGAGATCACCCAAAGACATCAACATAATCCCTTTGTTTATGGAGGGCAATGATGGGATTCTGGATGAAGAAGGTGGTTGTGCATACGCAGACAAAGGACTCTTCTCCAGTAGTAGGAGTTTTCCTTTGTCTGAGATACTCACACCAACTGTCCGAACATTTCTTCAATCTCCTGACCATTCTTCTTCTCTTGGGAAAAACTTTTTAGCAACAAGGTAATCTATTCATTCTGCTATGGCTGCCCCGGGACATGATTTTGAGTATATACACCACTACCTAGCACTAGCAATTTGACCTAATCTAAAGCAGGACAGAATCTCTGTTCGACTTCTACTAGATTCCTCAATAAGCTGGCCACCTCACTTGCTGCAGTGGCTATTGAGCCATCTCCATTCCAGAGCCTCTTTGACTGGAACCAGGCTTCAAGATCAGTACAGTATTACCATTAGTAAGGCCGCTACATTTCACCTTCTCTCACCTTTGCTTTGTTAGTTTTTGTATGCGTGCATATGTGTGTGTGCGTGTGTGCGCTGATTATTTCACTAATAAAACAACAAAATCTATTTGGAATTGCCTCTGGAGTTCTATGTGTTTTGGAACTAATATACAAAGGGCAAGACACCAGGCTGAATGTTGCCCTAGCCAAGGTGTATTTTTATTTATTAAATTTCCCCTAAAATATATTAATTTGTGGGCACCCTCCCGGGATCCCCTAGCATTTTGGGTTACATAATTATGAAATTATTCCATACAGTCATCCCTCCAAATTTGCAGGGGATCCGTTCCGGAACAAACACACACCCCCCCCTGGTGAATTCGAAATTTCATGAATATTCAAGTCCCATTGTCCTCAATGGCAGCGCCATTGGGAACGATGGGATAAGTCTTTCTTTCTTTCTTTCCCTCCCTTCTTCCCTCCCTCCTTCTTCCCCCCCCCCCCCCCCCCCCGGGAAGGCCAGTGTGGTGGAGAAATGACCGCGGCAGCCGCCTCCATGCCTCCGGGGCCGAGGCATGGCTGCCACTGCCTCTTTCAGACCTCCAGGGCTGAGGCAAGGCCACATTGGGTGCCTTCAGGCCTCCAGAGCTGAGCTGTGCTGGCTGCTTCCAGGCCTCCGGGGCTGAGGCAGGGTTGGCACTGCCACCTCCAGGTCTCCGGGGCCAAGGCAAAGCTGTGCCGAATGCCTGTGCAACCAAAGAAAGGCTGGCATGGAAAAGGAGGTAAGACAGGGAGGGAGGGAGTTGCGGGCTTGCTATTTGCTAGTAATCAAAACTGCGAATGGCAAGTCCGCGAATCCAGAGGGATGACTGTATTTTTCTTCTTCTTTTCCATGGTAAGAAAAACTAGGAAAATGAGCAGGAAGTTCATAGAGAGTTACAAATGGAAGGCAAAATTGTCTGCAAAAGTGGGACAAAGGTATAATAAAAGCCTAATCTAGAACTGCTCTGAGTGTAAAACTAAATGATGCATTTACCATGTGTTTGATGAAGAGTGTGTGCTTGCATGTGTGTGTGCAGTGGTGTGCAATTCTGACCAAGATATAAATACATCAGTGGCTAAGGAAACAAACTAAGGCTTTATTGTAAGAACTCTACTAAAGATTGGAAAGCTCTCTGAGGATGCTAAACTAAACAATCAAGCTGGTTTCAGTTTTAGTAGATATAAGAGAATAAGCAGAGGAAGGAAATAGCAACCCTACTCTGAACAAATCTTTCTGCTTGCTACAAAACTACTTAACTTTACCACTGCTGATCTTGCTGACACACTGTGAACTCTTTAAGTACTGGAATTCAAAGATATAGCTATGTTAGTCTGTAGAATCAGTATGTAGAGAAATCTTGTATGACTCTTGAGACTAACTGAAAGAAAGAAGTTGGCAGCTTGAGCTTTCATAGACTTCAGTCTACTTCCTCAGATGCTTTTGATGGAGTGAAAGCCAGGGACAGGCATATGCCCTTGGTGTGTGAGAATGTCAATTCAAATTCAAAATCCTTTGTATATGGAAATGAAATAGCAAGTCCAGTTTTAACATGGTTGTTTGTGGACAAAGACATAGCCATTGGGTATGGAATTGAGGTGGCAAGACCAGTTTGGCTTTGGAAACCAGCCTGTAGGTGGGGAGAATAGATGAGTGTAGGATGCCCTCATGAGGATGGGGTCAGATAGTGTTGAATTGTGTCTAATGAGCCAAGAAGCCATTGCCCGTGTTCAACCCACTGCTGAGGGACTGCAGTTTATGGATGAATTCTAATTCTGCTGTTTCTCTTTCCAATCTACCTTTGTAGATCTTTAAGTGCTGGGCACTGCTATGTTTCCAACAGCATTTAGAAGAGGTATTCCCTCATGTAGGATGGGAAAGAAGTAATTCTTCCCTAAGTTTCTTCTTGAAAGAATCAATCATTTTTGCAATTTTCTTTCTGCTGCAAGAAACTACATGGTTTTCAAAGCCTATGTGGTATTCAGGAGTATTCTGTGCAAAATTTGTACGAGGTTGTTTGGTACAGAAAACATTTCTATGCAGAATTATTTTCTCTGCAGAAAATGCTGTTTTCTGTACCAAACAACCTCATGTGACCTTTACAACCTTGTGCAAATTTTGTACAGAATTAAGTCCCAAATTGCAAAGATTCTTGTCAGTCCAAGATTCCTCTTATCAGAGTTTCTTCACATGTTTTTCAACAATGTTTCTTGGCATTTTTCAACAATTTTTCAAATATCTTTGACTATTATTTCCATCCATGTGAAAGCAACCTGTTTGTCATAGCTTATGATTGTCCTTACCTATATATCAAGCATTAGCATGATTTTGTGTGTGTGTGTTTGATCACTGGAAGGTAAACAAAGATTTAATTTACAAGTCTGATTGCTGAAGGGCATATCCTCATTATGAAAGGGTAAAGTGTTAATTGCAAGAATACATATTCCCTTTAATTCCAATTGACCCCAAGCCACAGAAAAGTCAGAATAAGTACCTGTAATTCCTACTACCTATCTACCAGGAATAGAGAAAGTCCAGAACGATTCAGGCCTACTCAGTGCCATCCATGGTCCACACTAAAACGATATGGAACAAAAGAATTAATTACAGCGGCCTTTTGAGGATTTGGACAATTGAGGATAGTGGGAATTAACATTTCTTTCCCTCACTGTGAGGAGGAGGGTGCTGCTATTGCAGCCCTTCAGCAAGCCATGAAGTGGTAGAGAGTAGTGAAGAGTGTTCCCACAGTTGCCCTGCCCTGCCCTCCCCACTTCCAAGGCTGTTTGGGAGATGGAGAGAGTAGTGGCCTTCTTTGGGGACTGTGTTCTTAAGGGCGACCAAAGGCCAAGCCATCAAAGCTCTGTCATGCTTTCCAGCTATAACTTGGAGGGACGTTCTAGAGCAAAGGACTCTCCCATCCTTACCTCAAGCTGAGGGAAAGTATAGATTGAAGGAGACTGCAGGATCCCAGCAACCACACCTCCTGATTTGGCTTCCAAAGTTAACCAGAAAAATGTGGATGGCTTTCTTTTTGAATAGCAGGTTCATTTTCTGACCTTAGGCAATAATTCAGAGCAACCTATGTACAACTTAGCCCACTATTTACTGGATGAGAAAGACAGAGAGTTCTCTTGGGAACACCAGGGAGTGGTGCAGGGTATGTAGGACAACTGAGACTTTCAGCCGCTCAGGCTGTGTTGGCTTTGTGAGCGTCAAACTTCAGCATCCAGCTAGTCTCCTCTGCTCCCACTGCATGGGGATGTAACCTTGATGTGAAAAGGTTTTCAGTTTATTTTGTATCTTGAGAATCTTGCATTCTCAATGGTCTTATTGTCCCCCAAAATGATTACACATTTGTCCACACATGCTTAAAGGCAGCTACGTAAAGTCTTGGCCAGTACTCTTCGAGTAGATCCAGAGAAGCAGATGGACAGGCATATGTACATGCTGAATGCTGAAGTGGGAGAGTGCTCAAAGACAAATCAGGCACTCTGATGTATGTATGTGTGTGTATCCAGGCCTACGCAGGAAATACATGGCTACCCCGTGTTGCTGGTGGTTGCTGTCTTTTAGAGCACTGCAAGGTAAATAAGCAGTACACACACACTATATGGTATAATAGGCACTGGGTAAAGCTGCCAACAAATGTGCATAAAGAAGCGCAAGAGGAATAAGAAAGAAATGCTGGCTATGTGCACACACAGATCTACAACTCTAGTCATGAATGAACTGCTTCTACCAGAATCCCACAGGCTCCTACAGTTTGTCATTAGAAAGTGAGACCTGAAAGTCTCCCTTCTGCACTTCTTGCCAGAAGTGGCAGGAAACCTCTCTCTCTCTCTCTCTCTCTCTCTCTCTCTCTCTCCCAACCTTTTCACCATTCAGGCTGTGAAGGCAGGCCAGCATGCTGGCTGTGGCTCTCTACGCATTCAGGGCACGTCTGGAAAGCTCCTTTAAGTAATAGTACAGGGAGGGACTCCTTAATCAAGAAGCAAATACGGCCAGGCATACTAATGAGAGGCACCACTGCTAGGAATGGCAGCAGACAGCAAGAGACTGTGCTTTTGAATTGGCGCAGACATGCATGGGAAGAAAACTCTTCAGGAGTTTTTGAAAAGGGGTGGAAGGAGGAACATTAAAGCAAGTAAATCTCCCCACACTCTCAGCTGGTTCAGTCTGCAGAGATAACCTGGATATGCAGATCTGTCCTTTAGTTCTGAAAGTAATAGAGCCTAGCCTGAGAACATGTGAAAGAAGAGATTCATGTATTTGTGGATGTGAGGGCGATCTGGCTGCGACATCTGTCACCCCATTGATCGCCAGGGTTGATTCGGCTGATGTATTTGTGCTGGCAGCACCCTGTTATTCAGCAGAAACAGCCTCCCATGGGGAGAGTTTCCCCTACTGTCTCTTAAAAGCCACACAAATACCCCTATAATCTTAACCTGCAAAACATTCAGCAATAGATTTTTCAGGTTCTGTGAATTAACCTTTGCACAGTCTGCTTGGTCACCATCTTCAAGCACATTTGCCAGCCTATTTAAGGTGTTGTGGGAAAGTGGAGCACCAGGCTGCCCATGGTTTCTGCCATCAGATGTTACCAGGGAGATTTCACTAAGAGCCACACATCCTTAATAACATCTATTTTGCCCTTCTGCTTTTCATTCTGCCCAAAAGACACAGCAAGATTTAAAATGCTGTATTCATTTTTAGCTTCAGGCACATATGGAGAGCCACTGCAGTGCAGTGGTTTGAGCATTGGACTATGGACGTTTTCAGACTGTCCTCCTAAAGCCGGCTGGAGCCATTCCGGAACGGGTCGTGCCGCCGATTCCGGAATGGCTCCGCCGCCGAAAGGCTAATTCCGGTTGGACAGCCGGAATTACCTTTCCGCCGCTTCAGCCGGAGTTATCCTTGGTTCGTCCGGAGTGACGCCGGACTTAGGGCTCCGTGTGTTTGAACACACGGAGCCAAAAGCCGGCCGGACGCAGGGATGACACCGGAAGGGGCGGGGTTTGCCGCCGCGTGTGTGTAAACACACGGGAAATGGCGCCGGAGCGAGGCCGGCGGGAGGCCGGCTAGCGTCCTCCTTTTGCCAAGTGTGAAAACGTCCTATGACTCTGAAGACCAGGGTCCAAATCCCTGCTGCGCCATGGAAACCCACTAGGTGACCTAGAGCAAGTCACACTCTCTCAACCTGAAAGGAAAGCAAAGTCAAACCTCCTCTTGCCAAGTAAACCCATGATAAGGTTGTATTAGAGTCACCATAAATGAGAAACTACTTGAAAGCACACAACATAACAAACATCTCTAATGGGCAGCACCATTATCTTACCTCTTTTGAGGAAGCCCTCCACCAAAGCCTGAACATTCCACAGTGACATGCAATAAAGACACCTTGAGCCACTAAGAACCCTCTCATAATGGCCTGCAAGACACAGAGGAATGTTAACAATCCCTCTGCAGGTCTTGATGTAAGAAGGAACATCTGAGAAACTTAAGGAATCCAAACACTAGGGTTTTGAACAATGATGACTGTCTCCAGTTAGAGTTCATGATTTTACATTATTCACACATATGACCTCTTCAATTATGAGAACCATCCAAACTCCAGACCCACTGTCAGTATTAACTATGCTGAGTAGATAATCATTCATTTCTGCAGCGTTTTCTCCCACCCTCACAGTCATAGAAACTGCTAGTGTGCGATATACTGTATTGACATGCTCACTGTCACATTTCTCCATCTCTGTGTATACTTGGGGACTGTTCATTCTACACATTTCTCAGACAAGAAGTCTTGAATGAACTGGCCCACAGAAACTAGCCCACAAAAATTATGGGTAGACAATCTCTCTTATCGTACACAATGAAAAACATAACAGACACAGTGCAACCTTCAGTAAAACCCATAAAGAGACTCATGTACACTTAAGTCTAATAAAAACCCAAAACTGAATATCCAGTGTCCCTGGATTATAACCATTGTCTAAACACAGATCTTTCCAAGTCACCAGTGCCCAGGTGACAAAATATGCAGAATATCCATTTTAAAATGCATTTATTCTGGAACAATCAAGCCATTGCAATTAGAGAATCTGAATGGCCATCAAAAAAACAAGATGCAAAGATCAAGGTGCTGAAAAATTCTGGCAGAACAGAATGGTAGTGGCATGCTGAAAGTTGGGAACATTACTGACTTTGGATCTACCACCACTTGCCCCTGCACCCAATTTATTGACATGCAAATCCTTACTTCCAAGAGCTTGCAGGTATTAATTGAATAATTTTATCATGGAAATATGAAGAAGGGAGAGAGGGCAAACTCAGACCAAGATAACAGTTCCATGTAACAGGAGCTCCACTTGACTGCCAGCTCCCAAGGGATACAACTTGTAATGTCCTTTCCCTTTGTTATTGCACTTTTCACTGTAAGAAAATGAACTGCCATTTCAGGAAGCTTGTCAATTAATATGCAAAGGGATTTTGTAGCAACTTTGAAACTAGCAGAGAGAAAAAGGTTGTAGAATACATTTTTGTAGATTTGGTCTACTTTCTCAAATGCAACAAATGTATGAAAGCTTACGTTACAACCACTTTCATTCAATTGGTCTCAATGGCATTACAAGACCCCTTTGCATACCGATATGCCAGACTAACATTACTGTTTCTCTGAATTCTTGTCAATTAAGTAGGGTAATTATTTGGTAACTTGCTCAATGTGTTTTCATAGCTGAGATGAGATCTGAGCCTGCTGGCCTTTCCTTGACTAAAGTGAATACTACCTAGAAACAGAAGGCTCCACTAATAAGAAAGGAAATTTCACATTTGTTTCCAAGATAACATTTGGCACCTAAATGGAGAGAAAGGGATTTAAACCCTTATACTCCTTCAGTTTTGAAGAAATACAAACTAGTGCAATAAACCCACCAGGTTAAGTTCTAGGAGTAAAGTACATCAGGTACCAATACTGAAAAACCAAGAAACAAAAAGAGATCAGAAGCAGCAAGACACTGTGAATCTAAATTGCAAACAGCTCAGCATATTCTTGGTGGAGTTCTCTGCTGACTTAGGCTGCATCTGCACTGCAGAAATAATGCAGTTTGACACTGCTTTAACTGCCACAGCTCAATGCTATGGAATTCAGGGGTCTGTAGTTTATTGTATAACTGGAGCTCTCTGACAGAGAAGCCAAAATAGCTCACAAAATTTCAAATCCAAGAATTCCATAGCATTGAGCTGTGGCACTTAAAGCAGTGTCAAACTTCACTATTTCTGCAGTGCAGATTAGACCTTACGATGCACTCCTCAAGTCCAAGAATACACAACAAAAGGGAGTCAGGACGGGTGTTATGAATTCTCCACCATCAAATAACAGATTTGTTTCAGAAGGCTAAAAAAAAAAGGAGTTTTGTTCTCATCACAGGAAATGGTGAGCAGGTTGGGAAGCAGCAGGGAGCAGGCCCTGCAAACTACAAAAACACTGGAGATAGGATGTACCTGTTACATAGAGGTCCAGAATGCCCAGTTCATTCTCCATCCTCAAAACTTTGATGGTCAAGAATGTTACAGCAACCCGATAAGTGTGTGCGTGCAGACACCTGTGTGTGTGTGTGTGTGTGTGTCTTAAACATATAATAGCTAAGACATCAGCACTAGGGAGGAGAAAAAACTTAAACCTTCCATCTTCAGTTCTAAGGGTGAGAAATGAAGCAGCATCTTAAAAGCACAGCAGGGCAGAGAGTAGCACCCTTACAGCATTCAGGATAAATATAACTTTCCCTGTGTTGCTTGATTCTCTAAGGGGGTGTGGGAAGCATGTTCTGCATAATTTTCAATATGGTTAAGCGACTACATGGAAATTCCATTGAAAATCAGAAAGATTGGTGTCCAAAATGTATAATAAAAGAAATAAAAATAAGCAGGAGAAACACCCATTGGCCCACACTTGTGATATCACTAATACATTCCTCTTGCCTGAAGAACAGCTCCCCAATTGTTTTCAGTATTGCTCCAATGCATTTAATTAAAAAATGAGAAGGCAGCCAGAATCCTGCTGGTGCACCCTGCTAGCAGTTCCACTTCTTGCAGGGTTGCATGCAGTGGTGCTGAGGGAAGGCAGACCAAATCAGCTGGCTCCAGGCAGCCTATTTCTCCAAAGCCAAACTTCCTTCCTGACCACGGCCCTGCCTTTTTCCTCTTGCTGTCACTGCCCATACTGCAGCAGTGATACTAACAGGGAACCAACATGATTCCATCCAAAAACTGATTGCATATCTGTGCAAACATATATGTGCTGCCTTGATTGTATTTTGGTTTGAAGGTGGTTAGTTGGAAGCATGATTGGAAAGGCAGAGCCAACATTCTAATCAACATCCAACTTGCTGGAGTGTATGTGTAAAGCAAATTACACAGTATAGCTCACACTGCAGGTGAAGCATCTACTGCAGTTATTGTAAACACACACACACACAAAACCACATACAAAACCACACACAAACCTTTCTCTTCACTTTGGCTTTTATAAATCAGAATAGGATGCATAAGCCCTCATACCAAGGCTACCCATACCCTTTCAATCCAGATTCCCCTCTCCTTTTACATTAGAGAAAAGCATCTAAGAATTCTGACTTCTTTCTTGGTTTTAGTGCTGCCTAATGACCACTAGGCAGTGCTGCTTCTACCAGACTGAAAGTAAACAACAAGAATTCATAACACTTTAAAAAGCTGCTACTCACCCTGTAAGAACCACCACAAAGTCCATCACATTCCAGCCATTCCTTAGGTAGGAGCCTTTGTGGAAAGCAAATCCTAAGGCAATAATTTTAATTCCAGCCTCGAAACAAAATATTCCAATGAAGTATGGTTCTGTGTCATCCTAAAGAAAGAGGCATAGGAGGAAAGATTACTTATGATTTACTAATTAGACTTTAAAAGAAACAAACTCCTAACCTTCCCCCAAGGAGCTCATGGTACCATACACAATTTCCTCCCTCCAGTTAATCCTCATGACAACTCAATAAGGTAGGCTTGGCTGAAAAATAAAGAGCCTGGTTCAGGGTCACCAACAGACCTGAAGAGTAAGGACGGCTCTCCATAATCTCTCTCAGAGGCTGTACCTGTTTATGAATACATTATAGAGCCAGCTTTACTCTTCACAACATACTTCCAGAACATGAGGTACATCAGTTCTGCAGAATGCTCCAGAATACAATTTTCTACCATTTATAGGATATGCAATCAGACCCTGGCAGCTATAGCCAAGAGTCTACCTATGCAAGGAATGCTTCAATTTGTCCATATTTACCTAGGATAAAGTTCCTCTGAACTCATGCATTTTATATTGTGGCTCTATGACACCCACTGTAAAACTAAATTATGGAAACAAATCTGCTTGGTAAGACTGTATGCAGCCAATCACTCTCCACCCATGATTTTCACTGCTTCTTTGGTCAATAAGTTGTATGAAGAAAGCCTTAGTGATAAGTAATTCCAGTGCAAGCCACATTTGGGCCACTCTGTCTGGTAGTTTTAGATATGCCAGACGATAAAGCTCCAAGCAGAGAGAATCATCTGATCCCACCTCCACTGCTCGGGGGAAAAGAAAAGGGAAGTAGGAACTGTGTATCACTGGCTTTACCTGGGGGCAAAGCTAAATTTCACAGGAACACAGCCCTGCTGCTGAAAATGGCCCTAGGTCCAGGTCTCCTATCTCTTTGTAACATTTAGCTTGTTACCTGGTGATCTGATATAAAATTATTCACTGTTAATTCTAGATAGGGCTATCGACTGATCACCATCCCTGAAAAAAAATCTGTTTGATCTCCTTAATTGGTTGCTAGATAAGCAAGGGAACAAAGCTATCTGTCATGCCCTGCCTGGAGGAGGACTCAGATGACAAGCCAGAACCTCTTCTGGGACCTCAGCCTGCAGCTGTGGAGCCCCAGCCCAGCCCCCCAGGAAGCTCCGCAGCCAAGCCTCCCAGCAGCAGAACCTTCAAACATGGAGGAGGATCAAGGGACTGTGCCAACCTTCAGCCAGCATTGAGCAGAAAGGGTGGGCCTTTGACGTTCAAGGAGACTTTTTGAAAAATGCTGGCATAATCAGCCACAGCTGAGCTCCTGCAGTTTGATAATTTAAGCAGGTGCAGAAGGGCTGCCTCAGTGCCAGAGATTATCTGAGCTTCCTAGCGAAAGCCTCTGTCTCTCCTTGTTCCTTGGCCTGACTCCTCGACTCTCATACTGCGGACTTATCTTGAACTTCTGGAACCCTTGACCTTCAGACTGCCTTGCCACTCTGCCTCTCTGGAATCCTAGACGTTTGAACTGCTTGACTCTTCGCTGGCTGGACCCTTGGATTGGTAATATGGACCTTGCTTTCTTGTTTTGCATTGGCAAAAGACTTTGTCTTCTACTCTCACAAGAAGCTGCTATCAGCCCTCTTGGCAACTTTCCTGGACACTATCCTAAAGCTTGTCTTTACAGTTTGTTATTGTTGTTAACTGCAGTCAAGTTATTGCAACCCTATGAATAAGAGATCTCAAGTCATCCTATCAACCACGTTTTACAACATGGTGACTTCCTGATGTAATGGACTACAGTGCTCATAATCCCCAGCCCACATGAACAATGGCTGTGCTGGTTTGGGGTGGAGAGACCTGTAGTCCAACACATTTGGAGGACCCCACAGGTTGGGGAAGGCTGCCTTACGGAGAGTAAGAAAGGTCTGGTGACTGGGATGCCATTCTGGACTCTTCTTACAAAGTTTATTTCTAGCATAAGAATATTTTAAAAGGAAGAGAACACTACTCACCAATCGTTCTGACATTGGCGTCTTGTCATCATCAGGCAGATGCTGCTCCAGAGCAAGGACAATGCAGTTTGCTATGATAGTTGCTAAAATCATGTATTCAAAAGGAGTGAGGCAGAGTTAAGGAAAGTCTGGCATATGGGTGGATATTCTAGGGATGGTCAAAATAAAGAGACCTATGAAGGGTTCCCTGATTCACACACATACAGTCTTCTATGGATTAGGTAACACACTGAAAAATGACACGGATATATTTTGGCCAGAATTGCTAAACTTCTTTAACATTCCTCTTTTATCTTGATTTGAAAGCATGAAAAATGGGAACACAGGCTTGAGTACTATGTAAAAGCAACCTAATAGACAGAAAGTACAGTCAATTGAAACTACTAGATCCAAGTGGGGTGAATAGATCCAAGTGGGGTGAATTAATCTCCCTGGTCCAGATGGAGGAAGAAAAAAACTCTTGTTAAAAGTTGTGGCCTGAAACAGACAGGCTAAAAGGACTATGGCAGGGCTGCACTGGTACAGCAGTTTTTACCACTCCTTTTAGGTCTGGTTCTTTTGCAAAGACGCGGGTCTGACACAGTTACCCTCTGCATTCAGGCCGTCATCTAAACGCTATGCCCCGAATGTAGTGGGAAATTGCATCATTTGACTCATCTGTTTTGGGCCTGCATGTAGAGTAGTTCTTCAAGTTGCATCTGACTTACAGTGACACTTCCATAGGTTTTTCTTGGGAAGAATAGTTGTCATTGTCTTCCTCTGAAGCAGAGAGAGTATGATTTGCTCAAGGTTACACAGTAGTTGTCCATGGCTGAGGGGGTCTCCCACAGTCCTAGTCCAACATTTAATGCTGTACACCACACTAGCTCTCCTTACAGGAATTTCTAGGGAAGCAGTTCTGTTGAAGAGTGTAACTGAATTGTACCTTGACTGTTCACATGTTAGGGAATTCTAACCATTCCTGGCTCTCTGATGTGGTTAACTGTGTGACACTGGACATGTTTGTTGAATTCACACTTTACATTTTCTGGTGTACGCTCAAATGAAACTTGTGTCAAAGAACTCTTTAAAGACCTTTTATTGGACTTTACATTCTGTAGGTCATTATTCTGTTTTTGAGCATTAAGAAGTGGGCATCGCACGATAATAAAGAAGAGGTACAGCATGTTCACCAGCCTTAGCTTTGTACCTACTTGTATTAATAGAAATACAAGTAACTGTCTATATAGACAGAGATACTAGGGTCCAGGAGGAAAAAAACCAGAGGGTTGGATCAGAGAGAAAAACTATTTCTCTGAATGGTTGATTAAAGGGGGATTTACTGAAAACCTCTCTCTCTCTCTCTCTGTGAACATGTGCACACAGACGTTTGTCTGTGCAATGAGCTTACAGTTGTAAACCGCTTAGACACCCCATAGCGCGGTATGAAGCGGTATATAAATGAAGCTGCTTTGCTTTGCTAAATAAGGTGCTACACCTGTCCAATATCACCAGGACTTTATCTGTTCACAGGGGAAACTCAAAATGTGGCTCATAGCAGGAGTTATTTTCTGTCCCTGTTCCTTGTTAAAAATCATTTTTGAGCAACATATAATATACTGTAGTCACCTATATAATTTCTTCAAAGAGCAATGAAAAATCAGCCTCACCTCTGCATAAAAAAAGTGATTTGTAACACTTCTCAGTTGCATGGGGAAGCCACAGTGTGCATCCTTCATCTGGCAGACTACTAGACTTGCACTGAAATATGAATCAAATAATGTAGCCTCGTCTGAATCCTGACCTGAAAATACTGCCATGCACTCCAAAATTCAGTAAGGTTCATCAATAAATCCCACTTACATAATGTGTAGAGATGAAACATTATGTATGCTCACAACTTAGCCTTTTTGCCTCAAAGGATAGAAGAGACAACAAAAGAAAATATCAATTTCCATTATTACCTTTCACTCATGCTCTGGTAGATATACACAAAATACTTTACCTCACTGTAACCATTTCAAACTGCCACTAAATTCTGTCTTCCTACTACCAATTTATACAGTACCAGTACTGAAAGCTTCTGTATAGAGAAAATTCAAATCCTTAATTGTGAGCCGTCCCGATTGAGCTCAGAGGGGCAGGATATAAATAAAATTTTTATTATTATTATTAATAATTTTTCCTCAAATTTCTACAGTAATTTAATCTGTGAGGTGAAAACCATGTGGACAGGAGTAATAATGTTATGAATGGATGAATCAGGAGTTCTAGATTTGAGATACCTATCTTCCTTTTCAGTGTTGTTCATACAAACATGGACAATGTCTGAAGGAATGGCTGCACCAACATATGGCACACCTCTGTTCTTATTTAATTTGACTTAAATATGAAGAGTAACTTCTGGTCACACAATCAGGCTGACATTTTCTCTGCTTGCAAAAGCATGTGCTTGGACACCTATAAAGACAGATACCATAGATTAAGAACTCCTCATTTAATAGCCATGGAGACAGGCTGCTTCTGTTACTTGCAGCTGGTTTATCTTCACAGTTGCATTGAGTGGAATGTGTCAATTATGTGAGGGTTATGCATCCCTGACCTTGACATTTTTCAGCATCAACTTTAGAGGCAGTTTAGGAGGGTCAGTGCTATAGTGACAGAAGAGAAAACCATTGCCCCAGTGCCATTCCAAGAGTCCAGCAGCAACAGAGCTGCAAACAGGACTCAGGGGGATGCAGACTGGCACTTTGGGCTGGCCTGGGGGTGGAGTTGGGGCTAGGCAACCAAAGGGTCTGCGCCAAAAGGGTGCAAAAGAGCCACCGTGGTGGCTTTTTGTTGCCCCAAAAAGAAGCAGCATTTGCCCACTCTTTCGGGGTGGCAAAAAGGGGGATTGGGGCCATGGTGTGTGGTTGCTGCAGCCCCGATCTGCCGCTCCCAGGGGCGGCACAGAGACACCCCTTACGGGCCGTCTGCATCGGCCTTCAGACTCCTATTATTACTGCAGGTTCATTCTGTTTTATTTCTGCAAATTAAAAAAAATTGGATTTTCTTGACAGCTAGCTGTGGGAAGGCATTCAATCTGTGTAGACCTATCTACAATGAGCAGGAGTCAGATTTGGTACCGCCATCCCTTCTCTCTTGCTAGTCCATGGAAAAATAAAATGGAATAGGAGACAGCTCTCATGCATACCAGAGAGCCCTACCAACATATCACATAATATAGGTTCACTGTGCATCCTTTGCAATGGAACCTCCCATTCTACCCTATGGCCATTACCAGGAAATATTGCAGTGCAACCACTTCAAAAGCAGCTTCCCACCATGAACTGCAATTTTTTTTTGAGTGATTATTCTCAAGAAGGTGGAAATAATGGCAAACGGCACTAATTTGTTAGCCTTGTGACATCATTTATTATATATGACTGTATCCCTCTTTTCAGTATAGAAATACTTCCAAGGTGGCTCCCAATAAAACAGTAAACAAAAATACAGTTTCATACAACATTAAGTTCTCAAACACTGCAACAAAGCAGGGTTAAAGGTATGCAACACATAGAAATTATCAGTTACAAGACCTGTGAAAAGAAGATGACTTTCGCAGGAGAAATACTGAACCTTTCCCTGTGGTAAGTCCCTGAGCTGTTTACCTATTGCCACTCTCCTGCCACTGTTAGAGTGTTATATCAGAGTTGTGGAGTATGATAAGTATCCAGCCTTCACAGCTACAGTAAAGACAGAGAAACAGACCATTCAGTATCTGTTCAGAATTTTTATCAGACTCTTCTGAAGGATAAAGAACATGCTCCAGCATCATAAAAAGGTTTGGGGCATTACATGATGCCCTACTACTCCTGTGTTGTTACTTCCTTTTGCTGCCTCTGCAGGGGGACTTTGCAAGTGTTGGCTGGATGTCTTCCTGAACAGAGAAAAATAGCTCCTTTTAGCAATGATGTTAACTAGTTTACCAGGAGAGCAGGTGACCCTTTACTTAGGTAAGTGCTAAGTGAAGAGAATACAATTGTCTTCATCTCAGTATTGGGGGGGGGGGCACCTTTTTTTTGTCAAAAACCTTCTGTCAAAATTTTCTCTTTGGCTCTCCTCGTCTAGCTTCTGCAGGTACTTCGTGGATACTTCTGTACCTTGCAGGAAGCCTTTTGGAAATCTGGAAGTATGGATTAAACATCTCCCCATGTCCTTTTTTTGTCTTTTTTCTTTTGCAGATCAGTGTCCTTCCTCGCTGGGTCTTCCTCTTCTGTGCTTTCTGTTGTTACCATGTTCTCCACATTATAAAGTTCATTTCCATAGTGTTTTTCTTACAGTTGGCAACAAAAATGCTGTCGGCTTCTGTTTCCTGTGCTAATATAGTGCAGGAGCAGTGCTGTGTCTGATCACAGCATTCATCTTAGAGTATATGCCTAGTTCTAGTGCACTTTGTAAAAATGCATGAATGTGATGCAATTCACTAGAGCACAAGTATAGCCTATGATAGGGCATCTCAAGTAATCTAATGTGGGGGACCTGAAGTTTTTCCCCAGTAACAGAGCTGTATCCATTGGTTACATTTGTTTCTTTCTTTCCTGGAAACCAGTGATTGTCAGCTGATGACCCATGGACCATGGTCCACAGACCACCACTTTGGGTAGCACTGGCCTAGTGCAAAGACAAAGGATATAGTTGAAATCCTATCCACAAACCTGTCAGGTTACTCAATATGTCAACTCCACCCTTGGTGTCTGGAGATCCATTTCCCTTGATATGACCCATCTGTACACCATAAGTACGAAGCAGCATCTGTGGTATCTTATTAGATGTGTGTGCGGGCTGCATATTTGTGGCTAAAATGTTTCAGTATTCACATTTGGTCGCAGACCATGCACATCGTTTATATGTGTCTATGTGCTGAATGCAGCATAATTCCTTAACACTTCTTTTTTGGATGTGTAACACTGTGCTAGACAAAGGATGAGCCACAATCCTTTTTGGAATGAAGATATTGCTACTTAATGCTGCCATACCCATGTTGGTCTTGTACCATATACTTCGGATCTCTAACAGTATCATACCTTTTCCTCACTTTGGCACATGAAGGGGGTTTTGGAGCCTCAACTGAGCTGTTGTATCAGCAACTGCCTGGCTCAGACTCAGAGATTTATATAGGATTTGTAGGCCTCACCTCTTCCTTGCTTTTTTCTCTTTCCCTTCTCTCCTCCACCCCACAGGAGTTTGCCTATTTAAGATTTTTTTTTTAAGTAGATAGAAGGCAAAGATTAAAACTCCTTTGTTTACAATATCTGGGTCCACTAGGTGTAATCTATATTGTTTACATATGAGTAAACTTGGAAGGAACCAGAGAGAGTAACTTTCAGCTTCATGCTAGGCATTTAACAGAGCACACAGTTTCACTTTCCTGTAAGGCCCTGATCTGGGCAGGTGCTTACCTAAGTCTCCCCTCCTCCCAAATAGTCAAATGTAAAGAATGGCCTCACTGGGACCTGCTCATTAGGTAGCCTGATGGTGACCCTGATGCCTGTTAGTAGTTCTGGCTCTTGGCTTATCATCCTCACCTGCTCCCACGGCAAGGGAATGCTGGAGGGGGGAGTCTGGGATCTGGCTTGAGTCTGGGCAACCTGTAGGGAATCCATTGGTGTCATGGCTGGAAGGAGCTGCAGGTTCCATAGGAATTTTTGGCTCATTGAGGTTGATGGTAAGTAAGGCTAGGAGATCCTGGACTTCTACTCATCCTCCAAGGAAACATCTCATTTAGATCCAAACATATCTGGAGCCTGACAGAGCAGTACAGATATACTGCGGAAGTGGCCTTACCTAATCTCCTCTGTGTGGGGACAATGATGGAAAGTGTTAGTTAGCTGGTGCCTACCAGCAGCAAGAGTTAGGCAGAACAGGGGAGAGATCTGCCCCTTCCCTCCTGTGTCAGACCACAGGTGAATATTCTTTGGGAGCACCTAGATCACTGGTTGTGCTGCAGCGTTACAGTTAGCCCAACAAATGCTCTTAAAATAAGCAGCTTTCTTTGCAGTTCAATGTCAGATATAGAGCTGTGCATCCTGCCCCACATTTAAAACAACCACAATAAAAACCTCTCCTCATCCTGTATTAAAACAACAACAACCATGCATACTCTTTGAAATGTTGAAGCTAGGCACAAGGTGTGATTTCATCAGGTTCAGCAATTTTTGAAAGGGGAGGATCTCGTTGAAAGGCTTACAGATGTGAAAAGGGATAATCTATGAACCCCTGCTACCATTACAGGTTTGTTTCTTTTTCAAAAGTGTAGATATTCCTAAAATTTTAGTGGGAGTTGGCATAATTACAATTTGGAATTTAATGCACCACCCTTCCATTCTAGGAATCCATAAGCAGTAGTTCAAGATTTTGGCATTTCAGTAAGTTCTCAGTTATTTCAGTATTCATTACATAAAGTGGTAGAATTTTGAAAGGTTTTCAAAGCTGCATCAAGACACCATATTGCCAATAAATGCAAAGGACCCAATGTTTGAATTATATAAGAAACTGATAGAACATTTCAAATTGGAAATATTTTTTATTTAGAAATTGGTGTTAGGGCTTGGAATTCCAGTCTCCTAGATTTCACCTTGACGCATCTGTTCATACACACAGAGGCATGTACATGAAGGGTTCTCAGCAAAGAATGTTCCTGGGCATGTGCAGAAGGCCTGTCTCTAAGACATTACACATGGAAGGAATACTTACAGCCATGAAGATGGGGAATTAAAGCAGGCCTGGACTCACACATATGTGCACATGTATACACACACAGACACACATGAAAATTCCTCCTTTATTTTAAATATGGGTAGTTCTCCCCCCACCCACCCTTTTAAGTAACACCCATAAGCTGTCAAGATCCTATCTGATCTTGGAAGCTAAACTATGTCAGGCATGGTTAGTACTTGGATGAGAGACAGACCACCTATGAATACCAGGTACTGTAGGCTAGATTTTAGAGGACGGAACTGGCAAAAACACAGCAGAGGGTGCTTCTACACTCTAGAGATAATGCAGTTTAACACTACTTTAAGCACTGTAGCTCCATGCTATGGAATCCTGGAATTTGTCATTTCACAAAGTCTTTAGCCTTCTCTGCCAAAAAGTGCTGGTGCCTCATAAAACGACAAATCCCAGGATTCTGTTGAATGGAGCCATGGCAGTTAAAGTGTAAAAAGTAGTGTAAAAAGATGCACCCTGAGTATTCCTTGCCTAAGAAAAGCCTATGAAAAAATGCATGGGGTCACCAAATGTTGATAGGCAAAAGGCGCACACACGACTTGCTTTTTGACTTAAAACAGCTGCTCCTGCTCCACCTGAGGCTGCCTTCCAAGTTTGAAGTCCACCATGTCCTCCACTCCAAGTCCTCCCTTCCTCAGTGGCTTCCTCACAAGGACTGCACTTACCTACCTACCTTCAGTCACTTGCCTTCTCATCCTTCCTTCCCTTTCCTGTCCTGTCCTGCCTTTCCTTCCTTGGCTTGCCTTCCTTCCTTGATTTTCCTTCCTTCCCTCCCTCCCTCCAGCTGCTCTCTTTCTTTCCCTGTCCTCCCTTCCTTCCTTTCTGTCACTTGGCCTTCACATCCATCATTCCCTCCCTCCCTTCCCTTTCTCCTTTCAACCACCTTGCCTTTGCATCCTTCCTTCCTTCCTTCCTTTCTTCTTTCCCTGCCTTCCCTTCCTTCCTTCCCTCCCTCCATTCCAATCCTTCCTTTCTTCCCCGCCTTTCCTTCCCTCCCTCCTTCCTTCTCTGCCTTTTCTTTTTCTTTTCTTTCCTTGCCCTCCCTCCAGTCATCCTTCCTTCCTTCCTGTCTGCCTTGCCTTGCCTTCCTTTCCCTCCCTTCCTTTCCTATCTTCCTTCCCTGCCTTTCTTTCCCTCCTTTCCTTTCCTATCTTCCCTCTCTGCCTTGCCTTGCCTTCCTTTCCCTCCCTTCCTTTCCTATCTTCCTTCCCTGCCTTCCTTTCCCTCCCTTCCTTTCCTATCTTCCTTCCCTGCCTTTCTTTCCCTCCTTTCCTTTCCTATCTTCCCTCTCTGCCTTGCCTTGCCTTCCTTTCCCTCCCTTCCTTTCCTATCTTCCTTCCCTGCCTTCCTTTCCCTCCCTTCCTTTCCTATCTTCCTTCCCTGCCTTTCTTTCCCTCCTTTCCTTTCCTATCTTCCTTCTCTGCCTTGCCTTGCCTTCCTTTCCCTCCCTTCCTTTCCTATCTTCCTTCCCTGCCTTCCTTTCCCTCCCTTCCTTTCCTATCTTCCTTCCCTGCCTTCCTTTCCCTCCTTTCCTTTCCTATCTTCCCTCTCTGCCTTGCCTTCCCTTCCTTTCCCTCCCTCCCTTTCCTATCTTCCCTGCCTTGCCTTCCTTTCCCCCCCTTCCTTCCCTGGCCTTCTTGCCTCTTGCGGCCGAAAGGCTGAGGACTGCAGTGGGCGCTGCCTGGGGGCTGCAGGCCTTTCGGTTCCCGGGCCATGGATTGTCTTCGGGGGCGGCGGGAGGGAAGAGCCCTGAATCATTGGCTCCGAGGGGAGAGAGCAGGGGAGGGCGATCAGGGGGCCCCGCACCAATGCCAAATGGAGGACCTTCCGGAAAAACAGGCAGGGCACCACCAAAGAAAAGCTGATCAATCCTGCTCAACATGGAGGACCTTTTGGCATTCCTCCTGGGCAAAAGGCGGCGGAGGAGGACCGGTCCTGGGAAAGGAGGACGTGCCGGAGCAGGGCAGGGAGGCCGGCCAGTCGCGGGAGCCAGATCCCCAGCATCGCGCCCTCTGAGCAGGGCCACCAGAGGCCCTCCGTTTCAGCCTTCTTCTGTCCGGGAGGAGTCCCAAAGCGTCCTCCTTCATGTGTACAGAGCAGCATGGATTTACATTTTATTATAAGGGCGGGGGGGGGGGTGAGATCTTACTTGGTCCTGTCCTCCCTTTTTTTTCCTTGAGCGCCTTCCATTTTGCCGGGCCCTGTCCTCCTCCGGGGGTGAGGACATCTGGGGGCTCCTTCAGCCCCGTCCTTCCCCGCCTTCTGCCTGGACCGGGAGCCCCGCCGAGGGGAAAGGGTCGGCAGGGCCAGTGCTTTTCCCAAAGTGGGCAGGCAACGGCCCTTGGGCAACTGGCCACCCTCGCCACCTGGGACCATGAAGCCACCACTCCCTTCCCAGTCCCTTCCCAGACATTTCCCTTCTAGCTTCTAAATGCGCTTCGCCCTTCCTCTGGTTTGGCCTTAGCCAAGGGTGGCGGATGCTGGGAGATGCAGTCCAGCGGCCACACATTTCCACAGCCGCTCTGGACCGGGGCTGCGTCCGCACTACAAAAATAAATAATCCCGGTCGACGCCACATTAACTATCCATGGCTCTCTGGGGAACTGTAGCTTGTTGGGGCACCTGCGCTCTCTGGCAGAGGCGGCTAAATGTCTCGCAAAACTACACATCCCAGACCTCCATAGGATCAACCTGCCGTGCAAAGGGAGCCTGGGCTGCGCTTGGGACTCTTGCGTGCCCAGGATGCCAAGCCATTTGGAGCCAGGAGGAGGAAGGACTGCGTTTCTCCGCCGGCGCTTCGGAAAGAGGCCTGGGTCCTGGCCGAGCCAAAGAGCCGAGCGCGGCGGGAAAGGACGAGGCTATAGGCAGCACGCTGGCCAGCTCCTCCTCCGCCTCGCCTTGCCTTGGACTCCCAGCTGCTCCAGATTACTCCCCACATTTCTAGCCCTGCAGCAAGGAAGAGAGGGAGGGGATCGATCGCTCTAGGGCAACTACAAGAGGAACAAGCCCACAGCAAGGCCCGCCAAGAGGAGGACTGGACTGGAAAAACTTGGGGAGGAAGCAGACAAAATGACACCCTCTACCTACTTCAAGGTAGTAACGCCAATAGTAAATTCGTTTAAGATTGGGATATATTTCAGGACTACTTGAAACAAAGATTTGATGACTTAAAATCATAGAGTTGGAAGAGACCCCCAAGGGCCATCCAGTCCAACCCCATTCTGCCATGCAGGAACTCACAGTCACAAAGCACTCCAGACCCATGGCCACCCAGCCTCTGTTTAAAAATCTCCAAAGGAGGAGAGTCCACCACTCTCCAAGGCAGAGTGTCCCACTATTGAACTGCTCTTACTGTCAGGAACTTCCTCCTAATATTTATGTGGAATCTCTTCTCCTGTAGTTTGAATCCATTGTTCCGGGTCCTATTCTCTGGAGCAGCAGAAAACAAGCTTGCTCCATCCTCAATATGGCACCCCTTCAAATATTTACAGGGCTATTATATCTGCTCTCAACTTCTTCAACCAGCTCTCTAAATCTCTCTTCATAAGGCATGGTTTCCCATGACGCGGTTCACTGAATGAAGAGTTGATTTAATAATAATAATAAAAATAATAATAAAATTTATTTATATCCCGCTTAATGAAAATCAATCCAAGCGGATTTATATTATTAATGGGAGGGATGAATATGTACCAGAAAAATTCACAGAAAGATTGGAATGTAAAAAAAAGTGAGGAAAATTAATCATAATTTCTCTTGTTTTCTTAGAAAAGGTTTACAAAAAATAGAATATCTCTATAGCCATTGTTTTAGCAATCAGGAGGGTTTTTTTAAAAATATTAACTACCGTTGATACATTTCCATATCTAGGTAAGTGATGAATATGTAAATGTTCAAAAATATGTATATGTTCATTTTCGTTTGTGTGGAATGTGTATTGTTGTATGGATATGTTACATTACCTAGAAATAATAAAAATATAACTTTATAAAAAAGCTGTCCTGTGGGTGATTAAATGGAGCCCCATCCATACACTAAAGAACCACTAGAGAGAGATGGACAATTAAGAAAGTGGATAAAAAGCAAATCAATGCATTTGACATGTGGTGCTGGAGAAGAGTGCTGAGGATACCGTGGACAGCCAAAAAGACAAATAAATGAGTCCTTGAACAGATCAAGCCTGAAATCTCTCTGGAAGCCAAGATGATAAAGTTGAGGTTGTCGTACTTTGGCCACATCATGAGAAGGCACAACTCATTGGAAAAACAATAATTCTAGGAAAGGTGGAGGGAAGTAGAAAGAGAGGGAGATGCATGCTAGATGGATTGACTCTATTAAGGAGGTCACAAGTATGAATTTACAGGACCTAAGCAGTGTAGTGGAGGATAGGGAGTCTTGGAGATGTCTCATCCACAGGATCACCATGAGTCAAGACTGACTTGAAGGTGGTTAACAACAACAACAAATAGGTTAAACATATGCAAGGAAGGGAGAGCCCTCATGTGTCTGCATTTTATAGGCTGCAAGGGCCCCATTTCAACACAACAAAAGACAAGTCTGCTGATTTCCCCGACCACTGTTGGCCATTTATTAAGTGTAATCATTCTAGAGCATTTTGCCTTGATCTTCCTCTTTGTACCTACCCTATGAGACAGCTCATTGTTGTTCTTATTTTACAGACAATGGATGAAAATGGTTAGATAGTTTCAGCACAAAGCAAGCCGTGTAAGAATGAGATTTGAATCTAATTTTCCCAATTCCATTAAAAAAAATACTATTTCAAAGGCAAAAGGTTATGTTTTCTCCCAGCATACAACTGGCCAGGCTGGGTGGGGTGGTAGTGCTTGGAGTAGTTGTCCAAAAAGTAATTTTTCCATGCCTTGTTGCTAAGACAGGCTAACTTTACCCTCTGAGCTAGCAGACTGGAGTGGAAAAGAGCACGATCCCCAAATCCACTAGTTTAAATCTCACAGAAGCTGTTAACTCACTTCAGCAATCCCCCCTCTCTCCATGCCTCTCCCTCCAACAATATGTTGTTTATAATACTAGTTCGCCTCACAACGTTACTGTAAGGAGTAATGTATATCAACCACTTTGAGCACACTACATTGCTATATACCATAAATGATATAACTACTAAGTTACATTATCTCTGAACTATAATTGTACTCACTGGCCTAATCCATAATTAGAAAAACACAAAAGTGCAGAAAATTTTAAAACATTTTAAATTACAAGCTTGAGAGCTCTAAAAGAGTCATTCTAATACAGATCTGTACCTCAAATGTGAAGAGGTATTACTTTATAATTCCTAGCTAGAATTTCCTACTTGGGAAAGAAGGAAGAAACTCAGACTTGCAAACCATTCTGTATCATCCTAGCATGTGAAGGCAACTTCCTTCACAACTGCAGGCAGGAGGGGTTGCACAGTCACCTTTTGACCCAGGTTTTTAACCTCAAAATAAAGTTAACAAGACAGTAGGTACACAGTCATATCTGGAGATGATGAGGCCCACATTAAACCTGAGGCAGGTTCTCCTGCATAAAACATGAGGCAAGAGAAGAGATTATATGGCTGAGTGGCCCACTTCTAGTTGTTCCTGCTCCAGGGATTTAAGAGGATTGCCCCCCACCTATGGGAGAAAAATGGGCTTTGTAGATCTAAAAATTGCCAGTCATGTCACCATAAGCTGCAGGAAATGCAAATGGCCAGGCCATTTCCAGGCCCCCTGGACCTATTTAAAAAAAAAATACTAGAAGGGCCATAACTGGGTGGGGGAGGATGAAGGCACTGGTCTCAAATAAAAAAATCTGCCCCAATGAAATTTTCCTTCAGTCCCCAAATTTCTAGCATTGCAATCAGTAGTATTTTAGTTAACCATTTAGAGATAATTTAGGCATCCAGAGAAAAAGGGAAGGCCAAGTGGCCAAGGGAATGCACACACAAGAAATATGTGTTTTAGGTGTGAATTATTTTCTTTTTAATAATAATAATAATAATAATAATAATAATTCAAAATTACATACAACACATTACAATAAACACTTTAAAAAAACATTCTCAACTGATGTTATCATATTTTACCTATATCATAATTCTAAAAAAAACAATCTTACATACTGTTATCTATTACTTTCGTACCTACTCAACATAAACTTCTTATCCTTCACTTTCATTTTCTTCCATCCTTCTTCCATCTTTCTTCTTTCTTATAGCATCCTTCAAATTCTCTCATCAATTTTACTGTCCCGGCTATTCCCTTCTTCATACCTCCAACTATACCTTCTCTCTCTCTTCCTCTCCCTCGTTCCTTTCTCTCTTCCCTTCCCTTCCATTCCCTTTCATTTTCCCTTTCTATCTTTTCCTCCTAATCACACCATCCATCTATTGTCTCCCTTCCCTACATCCAAGGTGTGAATGATTTTCAATGCCTCATTTTTTGCAATGCTAGAAATTAGGGGACTGAAGGAACATTTCACTGGGAGAAGAATTCTTATTTGCCCTCAATGCCCTCCCTCCCACATAGCTTCAGTCTGCAAGTAACCACAGTTGAAATTGGCAAAGAAATTTACATAAACTCACAATTCAATGGCTTTGCTTTAACTGATATGACCAACAGGATTCAGGTCTAAGTCTTGAAAGTGCCACAAGGTGCAATTTGTTTTTACCTCTCCTACATTGACTTTTAAATGTTCACAAGCTTCCTAATTCATATCAAGTTGAAAAAGCATTGAGTCCATTCAGCTAAACTGTAAAATACTAACTACCATATTCCTTTGGATTCTCCTATAAAATATATTCACTACTCTGCTGGATCTTTCCTTTTGTGGAACTGTCATCCAGACTAGGCTTTAGCTGCACTTCCCCCTTTCTTACTTGACAATAGCTCTGGGTCAGAAATTGAGATGAACCCTATCTTACATTATTCTTACCTGGAGCTCAATATATAATTTAAGAATGCATGCAGGAGGGAGAAGGTGGCTTTAAGATAGCCCCCTTGGTACCACATAGTTGATTGCTTTGTGTGCTTTTGATGCAATAGTTGCAGCACAAATGCTTTGGAAAGAGAAACTGACTGATTAGATTTCTGAACTCTCAAAGATACTGGATAACATGAGAAGAAAAGACCTTGGTGCTGAACTGCTGCCATTCATGGTACACTGCCATTGAACTAGGTGGTCTAAGCTGGGGTGGGGAAGATGTGACTGTCCCAGTGTTACTGGACTACAGTTCCCAGCATTCCTCACCACTAGCTATGCTGACTAGGTCTAAGGGAAACTACAGTCCAACATCATTAGGGTGATACACTTTTCCCACCCATGGTGTTTGAAACTATTATGAACATATGGGCTAGGATTATGTCACTTGTGAGGAATGCTGAACTCTTTACTCTAATGCCACCTAACCAATAAAAATCCTGAAAGACAGCTAAGAAAGAACTAGATAAGATCCTTAAGTTCAAAGATGTATCATTAAATAGCAAAGTCAGAATCATCCATATCATAGTATTTTCAGCTTCTATGTATGATTGTGAAAGCTGGGCAGTAAAGAAAGCTGATAGAAAGAAAATTAACTCATTTGAAATGTGTTGCTGGAGGAAGGGTGGACTGCCAAAAAAACACCCCCCAAAAAACACCCCCAAATCAGAGCAAATGAAGCCTGAAGTCTCCCTAGAAGCCAAGATGACTCAACTGAAGCTGTCATATTTTGAACATATTACGAGATGACATGAGTCACTGAAAAAGACAATAATGCTCAGCAAAGTGGAAGGTAGTACAACAAGAGGAAGACTGCATTACAGATAGATTGATTTGATCAAGGAAGCCATGATCTTGAGTTGGCAAGACCAGAGCATATCTGTTAATAACAGGGTCTCATGGAAGTCTCTTAGTGTTGCCGTAGTCAAAGCTGACTTGGTGGCAAATAACAACAAAACATAATTTGCCCCTTAGGGCTAAACATAAAAATAAATACTGTGACAATTGTATGCTATTACTAGAGAGAAAATAACAGTTTAATTGGGGAAACAGCAAGAGGGAGAAAAAAATAGTAACCCTTCTTGTTCCACGATCAGAATCCAAATCTGAACCCCAACCATCACTTTATCCACTGTGGCTGGTATTTTTATTTTATTTTATTTTATTTATTTTTAAAAGGAGGTGGAACTCTGTTTGTACATCTCACTTGACATATCTTGTTTTGCTTCTACATTTGTATTTATTTATACACACTCACACACACCATGTGGAAGACGTATGGCTCAGTGGAAGAGTCCCTCCTCTCCCCCCCCCCCCCAGTTCAATCCTTCACATGTCTGGGTAGGGCCAGGAAAGGCACCAGTGTGCTGCTGACATCAATACTGAGCTAGATTTCAGATCCAGTATACCATTCCTTAAATTATCATCTTCCCAATTTACCTTTATGTGTCTGTATTATTTAAATACAGAATACACATAGCATGAAATAAACTCTACAGATTTTCTACACCTCTGAATTCTCTGGGTCTGTGGTAAGAAATGTAAAGTAGTAGTAATTCAAATGGCAACCCAAAGCAAAACACTGGGCAGTTTCTGTTGCCACAAGAATTGAGACAAAGCTACCACACTTTGGGTCTCCCACTCTCACAGCAGCAAACTTTAGGTATACTTCATATAGTGCTTCCCTTGTCTTAAATGTTTGAAGTCACCTGAATCTTCGACTAGCCAGAGGGAACAATGGCACGTAATAGGAAAAGAAAGAAAGAAAGAAAGAAAACTCTGCTCCTGGGAGTGTTATTAGTGTACTACTGAATACACTAAAGTATCATCTGTGTTAAAATTTACATTTTCTCCACCTTATACCCAAGAACAGTGGAGGCAGCATGAGGGAACCACACAAGGGTTCTTCATTGTGTGTCTGAACACATTCCATGCCTATAAATCATCATTACCTGGACTAAGTTCCCCTAAGACCAACAGAACAAAACAAATTCCAGAAAGATGCTCAGGCAGCAGAATGAAAGCTAATTCAACAGTATTAGGTTCATTGGGAGGAAGAGATCGAAGTTAGCAGCAAGTTGTACTGTTAGAGATCCTGGCACAGAATGATTTTATTACCACTAGGCCTAACTGACAAGATACCTTAGAAATCTGTCCTTCCCATATAATGGGCAACACTTGTATACCTTGGCATGCCAATACAGATGATCTTCAGAGGGCAATTTGACTCTCTTCCTGTATTGTCCTGTGGTTCTGTAAGCTGCCTATTTAACCCATCAGGGTTAAATGTTATTGTTACTTTGTTGATGCACCCCTATCCCCATTCTCAGATCCCAATTAACCCTAGTTTCTGGCAGGGTAGCAGGAAGAGTCACCCGCCTGTAAGTTTTATCATTAAAAAAAAAATAAACTCCAATATTTTATGTCTCCAGCGAGGAGAAGCTTTTACTTTTGCAAACGGTATCGATTTAATCCTAGAGGCAACTGGCAGCAGTCCCAGGAGCTTAATCAATACAGCAGGACCCTACAGCGTCTCACTGCAAAGCAGCTCTCTTCTCCAGCTCCCGCCTCCTCCCCCTCCCTGAAATGTTACTCAGTCCTTACAAGGACCACAGAGAAAAAGGTTGCAATATTACACGAGCAAATCACCCCAGAAGTTCAACTGGCACAAACAAAAGTCACAAGGAAGATACTAAAAATGAGTCTGAGAAAATCACAGATTGTGTCTTTTTACCATAGTCACTAAATTGAATCTCCATGTCCAGAGAGAGCTATTTTTAAATACCAGATGCTAGGAGACAGGTAGACTACAGGGAAAGGTCACTTCAATGCTGGTTGTGGGCATCTGGAGGCATCTGGTTCACAGGTGATGGAAATGGAAAGCTATGGACCTTTTTGGTTTGATTCAGAAACTCAGTTTTTACACTCAGAATTCAATGATGTCTAATCCTATGTGAGATGTGCAGGGGTGCAATTGGTCAGGAAAAGGAATGGAGCTGTTTTGACTCAGGTCTAGATGGCCACAGTTGTTGTTGTGCCTTCAGGTCATTTCCAACTTAAGGCAACCCTAAGTCCACCCTATCATGGGGCTTTCTTGGCAAGATTTGTTCAGAGAGGATTTGCCTTTGCCTCCCTCTGAGGCTGAGAGTGTGTGACTTGCCCAAGGTCACCCAGTGGGTTTTCATGGCTGAGTGGGGATTGGAACCCTTGTCTCCTAGAGTCCTCAGTCAACACTCATACCACTATACCAGGTTGACTCAGAGGGTCACAAATTGAATATAAAATATCCCCCTTCCCTGCTTAAAAATGAGCATTAAATCCTTCTCTTGAAAATGGAAGAATTATAGGAGGCACAGATTTGCAGACAGTAGGAACACCTGCAGATATTGGGCAAAAGATCCTCAGAGGAAACACCATTCTGTTCAAACTGTCCTTAAAACCAAAGTTTGTTGGAAGCTGGAAGATAAACCACAGACCATGGGAGATTCCATTACTGCGGTTTTGTAATAGGCTTCCTCTATAGAATGGATTATTTTTGCTCCTGATGGACCAATGATTCATATTTGTTCTGCTTTGGAGCAATGCTGAGCTGTAAACAGAGCTTGGGGAAGTTACCTTTTTGGAATACAACTCCCAGAATATCACAGTCATGTAGTCCAAAAAAGTAACTTTTAGACCAAAAAGGTCACCTTCCCAAGCTCTGGCTGAAAACCAAGTGTATTTCAGAACAAGAACAAGAAGAAAATAGCACTACACTAAGATTTATTCCCACCTGAAAACTCAGCAGAGCCCCTCACAGAGAAAAGAAGAGTGCCAAAATGTGTAGTACTAGTTCCACATTTCTTTCTGTATCCCCTCTCCGCACAAATCCTGCTGAAATGCATATTTTTGAGCCCCACAGCAGCAACTGGACAAGGATTCAGTTCCCTCCACAGAAACTTTTTCCAGAGACTGATTGGAGCCAAGAACAAGGTTCAGAAGCAGTAGGAGCACCTCTTGGGGCCAACTTTTTCCAATATACCCTCTACATTTGCATCCTACCCTTCCCTGAAAGGAGGGAAGACCAGACATCTTTGACAAAGGAGAAGAAGCTATACAATAGCCATGTATGGTATGTGTGCTATGGGATAAAGCACCATTTCCTTGGGACTCTGTCAGCAGTACAAGCTTAAGCACAGCCAGAGTAAATGCCCATAAAGACAATCAGAACAATCCAAAAGCCATTCTCTGCTTAGTTTTCTTCAACCCTGCAGTCCCCGAGCCTTCCTGGCTAAGCAAAAGGAGAGTGGCAGCCAGCTCCTCATGCACATTATTCAGCACATGAGCAAGCAGGATTGGGAACATGGCAGATACACTGTTCCAGCCAAGGCATTACTGCAATTGCATGGCTCCGGGCAGAAGGTTGGCTCAGCAGTGATTGCAGCAACCCGATTCCAACAGCAAACAATTCATCAGAGGGCTCTGAGAAACCAAATTATCCTCTCCCATTCTCTCTGAATCTCAGCTTCTTTAGTCCAAGGCTGGAGTCTCCCATGAAGTACTCAAAGCCTTCTTCATATTACACCTTGGTTCTATACCCCCTTTCCCCACCATTGCCTTCAGCACAGAAGCAATACAGTGGTCAAAGGTCCCAGTTTTTCTGCTGTCTTTGGCCTCTTACCCTCCACGCAGTCTCCACGCCTAGCAAAGTGGAGTGCTATCTTTCCCCCTCCTGTTTTTGCTCTGTGGTTCACCACTGCTATATCTCTGGCTGCAGGTCTCAGTTGCAAAGCCTGGCTTCATTCCACTCCCCCTTCCCTTTGCCTCCTCATTCTTCTGTATAGTACTAGACATGGAGAGAGGGTGAGTCACTGTACTGTGTCTTTACGCTACAGTTAAGCCTTTGCCCTGTATTGGTAAAGTGTCATAACAAAGAAGCAAAAAGCAAGCTTAGTCCCAACAATTCTTGCTACTTCTCCCAATATTATTTTACTAGGTTTCAGAGTTAGTGCAAACTGTGCCTGCCTGATTCCTGCCACTTATAACAGCTCTTGCTCACCCACTGGCACTGAGATGCAGACGTTTTGGGGTGTGGTGGAACAAACTCAAAGCAATACTGCACTGGGAGGATCACATGCCTGTTACCAAGATGCAGCTGTATTCAGGATAGGGAAGGACAGCTGCTAATCTCTTATGCAGTATTGCTGTTAAAAATCAGGAAGCAAAGCAAGGGCATATTCACAAGTGATGCTCGAGAATGACTTTTAGTCTGTAGTGGTGCTGCCTTTGAATGCTGTGAATGATAGAAAAGTGAAAGAAAAAAGAAAAACCTTTTAAGACTGAATATACTTTCTATCCAATGCAAATTTTACATTCAAAGCTCAAACCCAAGAAATGTAAAGACCTAGTTAAGCATCACATTTCTGAAAAAGAGCATCCTATGTGCAGCAGAGAGTCAAGGCTTGTTGCATTCACTCCTGGCCCTGGAGGAAAGAGAGCACCCAGGAGCACTGGACTAAACCAGGAACTTTTCATCTAAAAGACAACTATGCCCTTGTCCACGTCCTCTTACAAAGCAACACACAGGTGTGATCCCATTTGATAGTCAGCATGGGAAGCAAGAGCAATGTAGACTGGCATCCCTCACAAAATGTTACAACAGTGCTGAACTGTATGACTGACCCACAGTTTGCTGGGGCCCCATCAGCATAAAGACGGCATCTCCAGGTAAGAGAAAATCTCTCCATAAGAAATACACTGAGAGGATTGGCACTCTACCTCACAGACTGCAGAGGCCATTGGGACACAGGCCCTTGAGGATGGAGAGGGGGCAGCTGGCTCATGCAGAAAAAAGAGACTCCGTTTTCATAGAGAAAGCTGGGCAAGGTGGTGGGGGGGGAGAGAACTAGAAAAGAAAAGGGAAACCATGGGAAAATGGAAGAGGGGAGTGAGAGAGAGGGGTGGAAGGTAGAGAATATCAAAACTGGAATTGAGCAAGAAAGAGAATGGTGGGTGGGGACAGTAACAGAAACCACAAAGAAGAGGGGAGCTTAGCTGAGGCTGCAGCTCCTGCTGTTCATGAGTGCCACCTACAAGTCTCTCCTCCTCTCATTAATTTCACTATCACAGGAGCTGCAGCCTAGATTCCTCCATGATGAAATATTCAACTCAGAGGAGCCTAACCGAGATCAAAGCTCTTCGTTTACAGCATGACCCTGGGGAGAGCTATAGTCACTACTGCTGGGATAAACCAGAGGGCACACACCTCTACAGCTCTGAGACAAGAAACCCACAGAGCCACGAAAAGAGGGGGGGGCAGGGATGTGGAGGTGGAGAAGCAGGGAAAACACTAGGCCTCCTTTTCATGAGACCTACCATTCACAAGGACTGGGCACTGGGATTGGGAAATGGAAGTATGCTGTCAACAGGCTCGAGCATCTAGGAAGGAGATACACACTAAAGCAGAGGGAGAGTGAGTCCTATTGGAGGGTGAAGCAGAATCAGAAGAGGAACAAGTACCTCTGTAGTAAGGGGCCAATAACTAAAGTAAAAAACAGACTGATCCAAACCTCATTTCCAGACAAGCATCCAAGCTCTCTCTCTAGCAGAGATCTGAGAACTAAGCATTGCTTTCAGCAAATGACCCAACTGGCACGGTCTCTTAAATAAGTAGGCTTACAAAACCTGTCAGCCCACAGGAACAAGTGTTGTTCTCTCTAGAGAACATAAACACAGTTACAAATACTTAGGACAACTGGGATGAAGTATATATAACTGGGATGAACCTTTACATTAAGCATCCCATAGCAGTTCTAATGATCCAGGAGGATGCATTCTCTTCCTGTGGAGCACAGAAATGTATACTTCCAGGATTCCCTGTAAGTAAAGGGATCTGAGCTTCATCTTCTGCAGCATTGTTGCTGCTGCTGTCAGTCACCAGAGTCCCCACAAAAGCAGGTGGCTGAAAGAGCCAGTGTTCTCCCATCTGACCTTATACTAATGCTGCCTCTAGTTTGGCTTTTCAGGACGTTTTCACACGGGGCAAAAAAGGGAGTCATTCCTACCTCCATCTGGCCCCACTCCGGCTCTGTGCAGGAAAAGTTCACACGACGTCGCAGCAAGCCCCTCCTCATCCTTCGCCATCCCTGCGCCATCCCTACCTCACTCCGGGGTCTTGCTCGTCGTGTTCAAACTACGTCGCAGCAAGCCCCGCCCCATCTTGCGCAATCCCTGCGCCATCCCTGCCGCTAGCCGGCTTTAGCCCCATCTTTTTAATTCCTTTTTTAAAAAGGAATTACAGGCGCTTCTGCCGGAGGCAATCAGGAGTCATTCCGGCGGCTGCTGTTTTCGCCGCCGGAATGACTCCTGATGGCTTCCAGGGGGCTTCCAGGCGGCTTTAGAGCCGCCTGTGTGAAAACGTCCACAGTCTGAGCACTCTGTTGAGGGTGGCCATATGCTTAGGAGGGCAGGGCTCTTGCATCTTTTAACAGTTGAGCAGAAAGTGGGATTTTGGCAAACATAAGCAGGGCCAGTCCTGGTTAGTACTTGGATGGGAGACTGCCATCAAATGCCAGGTGCTGTAGGCTATATTTAATAATAACTGTAAAGGGCGATGTAAATTGATGGCACTATACAAATAAATGATAATATTTCAGAGGAAGGAATTGGCAAAACCTCCTTTGAGTATTCATGGGGCATAAGTCAACAGGCAACTTGAAGGCACAGACACACAGTTTGACAAGTAAGCTTCTCTTTTGCATCTGCTCACCCCGTGATCCCTCTTGGCTGCTATTGCTGACAGAGAGCACACAACTGTTTTTTAGAACAGATCCTTGATCAATGCTAGAGAATTGCAGTAGTTCAAATCCATTCCATTTCCACATCTACCCAGAGACTACAAAATGAGATCAGAGGCCAGGGGGGGGGAGGAGGGGAGCTACAATCTCTTCCAGGCTTCTCATCCTGACAATTCTTTGAAATGACCAATTACAACATTTTCAGTGTTTCAGATTCCCTTCTTTCATATTTTTATTGAGTGTAATGTTATCTTGGCTCTACTCTACATTCTTGAAAATTAGAGCCTCTGCCATATTGGAGGAGAGGAAGATGCTTTACTGTAGACAGTACAGTAACATATACCTGATCAGTCTGGAACAGATAACTTGAGCAAAAAGATAATATCTCTGCCTTCTGAAAGTGGATTGGGAGAACCTATCCCTTCTAAAACCCTGAAAACTGAGACAAAATGAATTTAATTGTTTTTAAGGTGATGACAAAGAAACTACTGTACTTGAAACTGCAAAGATATTTGGAGTCCCTATTAAAGATTTCCCATGCTCTAACAGGGAATGGTAGATTTCTTTTTCTAAACGCCTGGTATGTGGCACTTCCTAGTCTATGTCTGCCTCCCCCATATTTTCCATTCAAAGGAAATACCAGAGTTGGAAACAAAAGATCCAACTGGTGCCTTCACAGTCACAGTCACTATGTTTGTGTTTGTTTTTCATCCCTAAGCACAGTTGGTGTAAACAACAGTAAAAAATGGGATTTTTGTAACAAGATCCTTTCCCAGTCAGAGGGTCTTTCGGGCTAGTTATCTCTCTATGGCTCCAACTTAACTGCTGTGGCTGAATCTTGGGGTTTCTTATTCAGTGAGGCACTAGAACCTCTGGCTCAGAATTCTGCATAATCTTCCCTAAACCGCAAATCTCAATATTCAACAGAATGAACATTACAATTAAAGTGGAATCATGGTGGTATAAATGCAGTGTGAAAGAACCCAGAAATAAATAAAAAAGAACCACTCTCTCCTGTATAACAAACACTATGTAAGGTTATTTTACATCAAAGCATCACAAGAATATTTTCTTCTGTTTCTGTCCCAGCTTTCTTTGTCTATGTGTAAGTTCAGTTTTTAAAGCTCTCCATCACCTTGTTCCGAATGTGTGTGTGTGTGTTTTAAATGTCACTTTGTTCTCCTTGATCTCTCTGCTCTGGGGCTCTGTTGCTGGCTCCCTTTGTATTCTTCTCTCACAACCATCTTTTAATGTTCTTGCCCATATTTTTTCCCTATGCCTTCCACAGACATTTCCTTGATGCCAACTGAGCAGCAACATCTCCAGCCAGCAAAACAAATCATCCTAAAAATTCACATTTTCTACTTTTCCTACCAAGAGCCTAATGGTTCTATAGAGCTGAAGTTGCAGCAAGCTTTTCTTCCTTCCTAGTTGATAATCAAAGCTTCAAAATGTTGGGTTTTTTTTTTTTACTACAGCTTCCAGAATCCCTCAAGCAGCATGAGTTTGGGGGGTGGGGGTCTTAGTCCAAAAATAGCTTTTCCAAGTTCTGATGATAAGGCCACTCAAAAAGGAGAAGGCCTCATCTGCAATGCTGTGAGAATACTCATAAAACTTGGAATCAGCAGTTCATAAAATACTTTCCCTAGAGGTCATCTGGCTCACGTACAGTTCAGATAATGAACCAGATTAATGAACAGTTCCTTTAAAAAGCCACACCACACAAACCCAGCCAGTTATTCCTGATAAAAAATTCCAGTGGTTAGTATATGATGGCTATGAATGAATGACGAAAATCTGAATGTCCGAAGCCAAGACTAGTGAATAAATTCTGGTAATTAATTCCAGAGGCATGTTCCTCTCCTGATTCCTCCAATGCATAAAGAAAAACAATACATTACATACTCATCTTCCTTTGATTTGATATATTTGGAAAAATTAGACTTGGGATAGACAACTTGTGGTCTTCTAGATGTTGTTGGACTGCAACTTTCTATATCCCTCACCATTGGCTATGTTTACTGTGACTGGTAGAAATCGCAGTCAAACAACCTTTGGAGTGCCTCAATTGGCCCCAATTAGTTTGGAGGGATTATTATTATTATTATGTTTATGTTTATTTATATCCCACTTTCCTCCCAACACAGGCTAACAAATCTAAAACAGTCCAAGTTAAAACAGTAGAAAACATTAAAATACAAAGTTTAAAAAACAATTAAGCAATTCAAGCAATATAAAACATTACATTATTAAAATTTAAAGTTTAAAACTGTTTAAAACAAAAACAGCATCCATGTCCTGCGAAGGTCTGGCAGCATAAAAACGTCTTTACCTGCCGCTAGAAGAACAGCAGGGATGGAGCCACCCTGGCTTCCTAAGGAGGGAGTTCCAGAGCTTGGGAGCAGCCACTGAGAAGGCCCTTTCTCTTGTTCCTACCAAACGCACCTGAGAAGGTAGTGAGACAGAGAGAAGGGCCTCTCCTGATGACCTCGATACTCTGGGGGGCTCATACAGGGAGATATGGTCCTTCAAATAGCCTGGACCCAAGCCATATAAGTCAAAACCAGCACTTTGAATTGTGCCCGGAAACGGACTGGCAGGCAATGGAGCTGTTGTAACAAAGGAGTTGTATGCTCCCTGTAGTCAGCTCCAGTTAACAACCTGGCTGCAGCTCTTTGGGCCAGTTCAAGTTTCTGAGCACTTTTCCCATGTAGAGCACATTACAGTAATCCAAATGGAATGTAACCAAGGCATGTACCACCATGGCCAGATCTGACTTCTCCAGGAACAGGGGTAGTTAGCGCACAAGTTTTAGCTGTGCAAAGGCACTCCTGGTCACTGCTAATACCTGGGCTTCCAGGCTCAGTGCTGAGTCCAGAAGTACCCAAAAACTACAAACCTGAGTTTCCAGGGGGAGTGTTACCCCATCTAACAGGCTGAATCCCTATTCCCAGATCTGTCTTTTGACTGACTAGGAGCACCTCTGTCTTGTCCGAATTAAGCTTCAATTTGTTTGTCCTTATCCAGTCCATTACAGCAGCCAGACACCAGTTAAGGACAGAAACAGCTTCCTCAGAATTAGGCGGAAAGGAGAGATAGAGCTGGGTATCATCAGCATACAGGTGACACCCCACTCCAAAACTCCAGATGACCTCTCCCAGCGGTTTCATGTAGATGCTAAAAAGCATAGAGGACAGGACAGAACCCTGAGGACCCCACAGACCAATGGCCAAAGAGTAACAAACTTCCTTATCTTGCAAGCTGTTCCAGTTCATGAAAAGAAGCCAAATTTGATGTAAAAATTCCAGTGGCACTGGAGTAGCACATCAGTGAGAGTGGGCGAGTGAGCAAGAGCAAAGACTGTGGCACAGCAAATGTAAGACCAAAAGGTTCTGGGGTTTGGCAGAGGAGGAGAAGAAAGAATTTCAAGCTACCACATCCCCACTCTGTCTATTGGATCTCATTCTCCTCCCAGAACTGGCAGTGACTTCAGGATTCCTAATTCTCACATAATTGTATCTCATTTTCTTTAAAGCAAACCTCCAAAACTGGGGTTACTCACAGTTAACTTTTTCCAGCCTCCAAAGCCACATTCTGAAGGGCCAATCAAAGGGAAAACAATGGCAACCACTCCCATTCCATGCAGATAAACTGAACAAGATTGACAAAACAAATCTTCAACACGACTGACAGGATAGTATCCTCCGCAAGGCTTGAGGGCAATCAGCTGGGTTTAGAGGTATGGAGCACACAGTATGGTATACATAGCTCTGACCATCACTTTGCCATTTCTCCTTCTTGTCTCCATCCCCTATCATCTGGGATTCTCACACCACTCTCCTAATGGCAATGTGAGCCCTGATACTCCCCTCCCAAAATGGACAAGAATACAGCATACATGTTCTTAAAATCAGACCCCTACAATTCAGCTTCTTGGTCCCCTCTGTCCTATGATCCACTCTGAGTTCTTTTCCACAGCAAAATGAGGACAGGTTTTCAGACATAAGTTTCAGGAATCAATTCACCTCAGTGGATGAAACCACTCCCAAATCATTACGCCAGAAAAGATGAAACTTTCCTAAACCTACCAATTAAGAGCTTGCTCTGAGTAAGGTGATAGAATTAGGGAAAGGATTATGGCCTTTCTGGATGAATCAAATGATCCTGCATTGGATTGTTTCATATTAGGCCTGTTTCTGTTGGCTTGCTGTCTCAAAAGCTCCTTTACTTTGGGGGGTTGCAGACTGTCAGAAATAGTGTGAATTCAGTCCACTTTTAGGGTTAGGGTTAAGGTTAGGGAATCATGGGGACTGTATTTTATTGTGGCACTAGAGTTCTCTGACAAAGAAGGTTCAATGTCTCAGAAAAATAACAATTCCCATGATTCCCTAGCACTAACCCTAACCCTAAAAGTGGACTGAATTCACACTATTTTTGACAGTCTGCAACCCCCCTTTCTCACACACATGGCCAGAATCTTACTGTTACTCCTAATCAGAGTAAACCCACTGGATCAATTGGATTTATCTATATGTTGACCCACCATTCAACAATGGTTTCAATAGGTCTACTGTGCTCAAGATTAACCAACAGAAATCCAGACACTGTGTGCAGGGATGCTAACAATTGCATCAGAAGGTGATAGCTATGACTGACCGGAAACCTGTGTGATACGGTGCCTGCTTGTTACATTCAGATTGGGGTGGAGTAGGGGGAGAAGCCCCAAAGAAAGAGCAGCTCACCATAGCAAAGTTAGAAACTGCTGGTTTCATTTACATAATTGTTTGCTCCTTGGACCAGAACAAAGGTCCAAGAAGCAATGGTCAGGAGAATGGGAATAAATTAGCAGAAATGATGACTGGGTAGTGTTTCCTGTCCAGAAATACTTTGGCTATGGGCCTCTTATTGGAAAAAACATTGCTTCTCAGACTTCACCTCTTTCAGGGAATTGTGGCGTGGGATTCATCTCACAGCATCCATGCCCAAGAGTGATTCATAAATGATTAGTAGTCTTTTCCCACGGCATCAGGTTTGAGGGTACACTCGATAAACAATCGTGCATGGATGACATGCTTACTCTCAAAAGGATTGTGAGAAGTGGATATCTACACATTGTGGTAGATCAAGAATCAGAGAGAAAGAACTTGCAATGCTCCACAGTTTCCTAAATCACACAAACTCACAGGGCAATGACAGGAAGTCAGTATCCTATAATACAAGAGCCCTCATATAAGTATCCCAGGCCAGACTCTTTTTAAAGTTAAAAATACAAAAGCAAGAATCATGTCAAAGTTCATTTTATTTTAATACTGTACACTACTGTTCTTCTTTCCTTGAACACAACTTAAAATATTCACCCAAAACAAAACCTTTCACCTCTCCAGTCCCCCCAAGTAGAAAAGAGATGATCCAAAGTGATGTTATTTCAAATGTCTCCTCTGAAATAAGCCAGCAGGAAAGGACGAGTAGATGGGTACAGGTGGGACTTTTGTGAAGGGCATACCCATTTGGGGATCAATATGGGTGCAAGCCAGGAGTGCTCATTCAGAGCCTGCATGCCTGCCCACAGGGCAGACAATGAAAGCAGCTTCAGATGTCACATAGATACAGAGGGAACAGGAAGCACAAATGGTTTGTGTTCCTCTCTTGCCTGAAATACAATTTTTGTATCTTCCCAGCTCAGGAGATGTGCAAGCTGACTGAAGAAACAGAGGTGCAGAGGAATAAGAAGTGGAGCCTTCCCCTTCCTTCCTCATCTGGGGCTGAAGCTGCTTTGAGAATCATGGCCTTTTCACGGGTGGTGCAGTAGCCCACATGGGAGAAGGCAGACACTGATGTCATGCAACATCAGTACAACCCACTGTGCAAAGTCACCATTACATTTTATGATACTACCATTTGCACCTCCTATTTTGAGTAAGAAGTCACAAGAAAAATGCCAAACCATATAAAGCTTAAGTGAAATGTCTGAGTGAACACACTTAAAGAAGTGATTAATTTTTTCAGCCTCTTCCACAAAGCTGTGGTCCAAAGAGAGACTAATGGAGTGCTACACTAGCACACATTTCAGTTTATGCTGTATACAAGTTTCCAAAATGAACCACCCTCTTAGGGCAACTCCTAGTAGAGTACTGTTATGTGCCTTTGAATCAGCTCTGACTTACAATGACCCTATCCTATGGTTTTCTTGGCAAGGTTTCCTCAGTGGAAGTTTTCCATTGCCTTCCTCTGAGGCTGAGAGAGTGTGACTTTCCCATAGTCACCCAGTGAGGTTTTATGCCTGAGCAAGGATTTGAACCCTGGTCTCTCAGAGTCCTAGTCCAGCACTCAAACCACTATATACTATAATGACTCTTAGAATGGTATCTGTGCATTTTTCCCCTTCCTTTCCCCTCCGCAGATCAATGCATGCAATGTAACTCCGTATGCAACCAGCAGGAAGAAGTACACTTCAGAACAGGTGCCTGCAGAGCAAACAGTTCCAGATGATTCAAGGTAATGTGTTAAACTATAGACAACAATGGAAAGTGATTAAGCTAAGCTGTGATCAGCTTCCTGATGCCAAATACCTCTCCCTCCTTCTCCCTTCAAATGATCAACTATCTTTCCTCTTCTACATATGTATCCAGTCACTTATTTTGGAAATAGACTGGAGGCATATTTAGAAGAGAATAGAGGTTTGGGGAGAGCAGAGGAGAGGAGAGGAGATGTGGTCAGCACTCAGCCTACATACCATCACTTCTGCATGGAAAATCTTAGCCTCATTCTCAAACCAAGGGTGTTTTCTTAGTGGCTGATACACTTGAGTGGTGAGGAAAGGCACTCTGAAAATGCTCAGAGGCATGTTGACGACTTCAGAAATTCCAGGTTTGATACGCTGACAACCACAAAAGAGGCTGGTGAACCACAGCAGAGCTGGTCAGTCACAGCAGAGCAGCTAAACAAGTTTTTGCAGGAACAACTGGTGACAAAAATATAACAGAAAAATTGTTGGGAGAAGATACCATTTTGGCAGAAGTGTTGTTTTTCCTGCAAAGAGTAAGCCTTCTGTTTTGCAGCCCAGTGGTATGGATAGGGAAACATAAAGTGTAAAATAGTATCAAGAAAGCCTAAAACTTTAGCTAGACATGCTGGTCGGGTTACACACAAACACACTGCCTTGAGTCTGATGAGCCAAGCAAAATTCAAACACCTGTCCTTTCAGGACCAAATATACATAGGGGCAGAATGTTTATTTGCTTTGTTGTGTGTCTTCAATTATGGACACCCTAAGGCAAATTTTTCATGGGGTTTCCCTACCTTCTCCTATCAAAGGAGGTTTGCTTCTGCCTTCCTCTGAGGCAGAGAGAGTGTGACTTGCCCAAGGTCATCCAGTAGGTTTCCATGGCCAAGCAGGGTTTCAACACTCAAACCACTATACCAAGCTGGCCTCCTAGTGACAGAGTACAGGCTTTGAATGAAGCAAGTCCCAGGTTCAATCCCTGGCACTTCTGGTTAAACAGTATAGGTGGTAAGACTCTTCACCCAAGAACACTTTTTGGACTACAACAGTATTATATTGTGCTACTGATATTGGAGGTGTAGTCCCCAAATCATTTTTTCCAGGCTCTGTTCGTAAGTTCTAACCCTATTCTGCTCTCCATATTTGTAACTGTTGCATGAGTGAGGAACAGACATTAAATGAAAGGACTGGAAAAGGCTACTGTTAACCTAAAAGTAGGACTGCGACAGAATGTTACAGAATGGAGAGTACAACTCTTTAGCACCTCCACTCTGCCCCCTGCCTCATTTCCATTTTCTCATTTCATTTCTTCATTTCAGCACTATTTTGTCTTTTAAATGATTTTATACTGTTTAAAATTATTTTGAATTTGAATTTGAAACTATGGGAGTTTTTACATGATATCTAATCTAATTATTTGTAAACTTTTGCATCATCAGGTTTTTAGTTGTATCTTAAAGAAGATACAATTAAAAACTTGGTGATACAAAAGTTGTAAACTAACCTTAGATCCCCTGGTGGGAAAAAGGAAAGATCTAAATTAAACAAACAAACAAACAAAATATATAAATAAGTAGCACTAGCCTGCTGACATCCTCTTCTCATCTCTGTGTGTGAGTGCATGGTGTTATTTTGAATACAGAAGCAATGGCACTCTCAGTCTGTATATCAGAAATAGCAGGAATTCTGTACAGAACTATTATTCATATTCTGTACTTCAAATATTAAATAACCTAACATCTATACTATCTAGTTTCACCCCCTGAGCTGCGACACACAGCAAATTAATTTGTTGTACAAGGGATTCAGAAATCAAGAGCTTCCGCTTTCGGGAACATCCTCAGCTTGTGGACATAATATACTGCTAGTAATGGAATAGTATTTAGTCCAACCAGCCGGGTGCTGTGCATTCAAGAGCTCTCTACAATGTTGTCACTTAAGTGTCAGAGGCATCTTACACATGACCACATGGAGATGGCCAACATAAATATCCCTGAATAAGTTCCTTGGATGCAAAGATTTTAGCTGCTACAGGGAATCCTAGAGAGAGACACAATGGACTGGGACTTTACTATTTGGGGTTTCTACCTCCAATATAAGTAAAACTTTTTTTTAAATGAAACTACATTTGGCATGTTTTACCAAAACACCACATAAAATTTTCCTAATGCAAAACCATGGAGGTATCTCTTGAGAGGTTCAATGTTCTCTGACTAACAAAGGAGGCTGTGACCTCACAAATGACAAAGACATCTCGGATCTCAGAAAAAGTACCTTTTTGTATTGCTAATGGAATTCAAATTTTATCTTCTGGACTTTGGAGCGTTTTGTTCCCAGTGCCACATGACCAGAAGGAGAAAGGGCCTGCTTGCTTAGATATCCCTCCACAGAACAATACAACAACAATACCTTAAGAAAATTCAGGCCTGTGACTAACATCGTCATTTTATACATGTTTCTCCTGTATGATTTTTAAAAACACCTTTGTCTGATGAAGAATCCACTGGAGCTTTGAAAGCTTGCATCATGTATTTTGTGTATGTTGGCTAGATGAAGAAATGTATCACTCTTTTGTGAGTTTTAGATGTTATTGCACTTTGGTATATGGCCAACATGGCTACCCCTGAATATATTTCATGGACAATACAAGAGACAATACCCCTCCAACATTTCACAGGCGGAAACCAGGATATATGTGGACAAACAACACTAGAGGTGGTCAAGATGGCAAAAACTATGAATAAGTAATAACACACATCAGGAAAGGCGGCAGCAGTTTCCTTTTGCCTGAGTCTACTGGGATGGGCAAGACTCCAGCCCCTCCTCTCATCTCCCAGCAGCTGAGCTAAGTGAGTACACACAACTTTTACATCTGATCTCAGTTTGCAGCAATGGAAGTAAGCTGAGGACAAAGGGGGAAAGTGGAAGGAAGAGAGAGAGAGAAAGTGAGACATTTTAAAAGTAGCCAAAAAAGTGGAATGACAGAGAATCGATCAGGATTGTCCCGGCCAAATCAGGACAGTTGGAGGATATGGTATCAGCAATGAACTAGTAAAGAAGGGGCCCATAGGACTGCTGGAAGAGGCAAAATGTGGAAGTATTCTAGACACTTTTTATTCTTTGAGCTGTGATTTTAGTAGGATTTCATTGCCCAAGCCATGCATCAGTCAGCTTCTGACTCCATGCTCACTCCCTTTTTGCACAATGAACATGCCCTTAGCTTGGTATCTGAAATATTCATCCCGCCCTTTAAAACAAGGAGGAATGGGAGACTGCACCATGGCTAACCCAGTAACATGATTATGTTCTTACTGAAAAGCTCCAATTTATTATTTACCAACTGGATTTTGCACTAGTGTTTTCATATTTCAGGATGTCTCACAGAGGCAGAAAAGTGAGAATGGCAGGTTTTCAATTGATTGTTTAAATAAGCCTAGGTGTTACTTGGAGGCTAAAATTCAAACCTGGGGAATGGGGGGCAAGAAGAGAAGCTGGAATTTGCCCAATGTATTCAACACTGATGGATAATTAGGGAGTGGAGTAGGGCCAGTATTCTCAATGCAGAAGATTCTCTCTCCACAGGATCAATGACAGAATGAGCCTCTCTGGACCAAGACTGGTCACCTGGTTGGCACAAGATCAAATTCTCTTCAGGTTTAACTTTGGCGACATCAATATGGAAATGGGGAAAAAAAGAGGGGCTGGCAGGCTTATTTCATCATCTGTAAATTTAAAACTGAGTCTGAAAATGAAAAGGACCCAAAATGGTCAGGCACCAAGCTTTTACACATTGTACAGAAGCAATCTAAGGGGCTTATGATGCAATCGGGTAGGGGGGCTGACTGCAAAGTGACAGGATAATCTCTCCATCACATCCCCTCCCAACTCAGGTTCCCCTCCCCACAAGCAAAAGCAGAATTGTACTCCTTGTACTCCATTTCTGGCTTATGACAATCCTAAGATGAACTTACTATGGCTGAGTGGAGATTCAAACCCTAGTCTCCAGAGTCATAGTCTAACACTCACCCACTGCACATCACTGAGTCTTCATACCTAGGCTGAGATAACATTTACTAATGAAATTTTGTCAGGTTTCTCTTTTATAGCTCTTAAAGGACGTCTATTTTTTTGCCTACTTAAATGTTACCAAGGGAAACATGGACACAAAATGGTAAATACACTTCTGAAGAGTTTAAATGTCCCTCAAAAACAAAGGAAAATCCCATTACATATATCTGTAGACTCTATTTGTCCGAAGGCATCTTGCTTCTGTATTATATCGCCTAGATCATGTTTCATATCCTCCAACATTTCACAGATGAAAACCAGGACACATGTGGCCAAGTGACATCAGAATGTGCTCAAGATGGCAAAATTATACATGAGGAAGAACATAGGGTAGGAGAGTCTAGTGCAGTTTGCTTTTGCCTGATCCTACTATGTAGGATTCCTCCCTTTCCCCCTCCTCCCCCAATTACTTTTGCACTATAAATTTTCTTGCAGTTAAAGTAAGCTAAGGACTAAGAGGGAAAAGTAGGAAGAAGAAACAGAAAATAGGACATTTTAAAAGGAGCTGGAAAAGTGGGACAATAGAAGATTAATTGTGACTGTCCCTACTAAACTGGGACAGTTGGAGGATATATTTACATATAGAATCAAAGACATAGCTGTTTTAGTCTGGAAAATTAGTATGCAAAGGGATCTTATAGCACCTTTGAGACTAACTGAAAGAGATAAGTTGGTAGCATGAGCTTTTGTAGACTTGAGTACTTCTTCAGAGGAGATCTGAGGAAGCAGACTAGTCTACGAAAGTTCATGCCTACCAACTTCACTCTTTTAGTTACTCTTAAAGGTGCTATTCCCTTTGCATATGGAATCAAGTTTTCACCTGGAAGCATCCACAGCCCTCTTTTGTTTCTTCTGAATAACTCATCTAAAAAACTTATGTATTTTAATCAATCATTCATTCATCCTACCTCTCTTTCAATTTGGGACCCACAGCAGCTCACAATATCTTTGTACTTTGTTTGCACATGGGGCATGCTATCCTGAGTAAAATTACCGTAATAGTCTCCCACCCTAAAGCTCATGGAAGAACTCTAGAAAGTGGCAGACCTTACTCTAGGAATGTGCCCATAGGCTGCTTCCACTCCCTCTTTAGCTCCAATATTGAGAGTAGTTCTGAATTTTGAAAACTCTCTCATCTTCCACTTTTGATCCAGCTCTATAATAACTTCCTTCAACTTGCCATTGTTGCTTTTATCCTAATCCTATTGATACATCAAGCCCTGATCATACATCCAACCGAAATCATACTGTAATTTTGTACAAACAAATAAATCCCAAATCTGTCATATCTCAAAGGAGATGTTGGTGACTGGGGATATCATGTATATTTGCAGACATCTTCTCAGTGACTGCTCCTACCTTCTGGAACTCCCTTCTGCAGGAGTCCAGGCTGGCCCCTTTCCTCCTCTCCTTTTGCCAGCAGGCCAAGATATTTTTATTCAAGCAGGCTTTTAATATATAATCGTATCAGAGAGGCTTTTATACGGGATGTGTGCTCTACTTGTTTTTTAACTGTGTATGCTTTACGTAATTTTATACTGTTTTTAACTAATCGTTTTAATTGTCTAAAATTTTATTGTAAAGTTTTTGAATGAACAAATAACATCAGTCCATATATAAAATTTAGTGGCCATTACCATATTCACAGTATCCCATTTTTGGATGTATCTGTACATAAGATCAATAATACCCTTAAGGTATCTTGGTACAGACAGTTTTTGCTTCAACTTAAATGGGGGGGGGGGACCCACATATAATGCCAAACACCTTCTAGGGAGTATGTGGGTACAATTCTGCCATGTACCCACCCCTCTCAGGGCTATTTTAGTCCCTGGAAAGACCTTTTTTCAACAGGAAGTGATCTGGAAGTCCACGTCCTGTTTTAAAAATTGTCTGTTTTGAGCCTAAAATGCCTCAGAGAGGCCATAAACATGGTGGAATTGTCTTGCAAGTCTACTCTACTTAGGAAAGTTTGGGGATATTCAGGGGGGAATCAACAAATCTTTGTGAAGAGTGTAGTTCTCCAAGGTCCCCTGGGGGGTGGTGGTGTCAATTCAGCCTTCAAATCCTCAATAGCTGCCCACTCCAGCTTTTCCATGTTCTTCCTGGCATGCTTTATTCTGATTTGTTCAATCTCATTCTGCACCATCAACTTTAGTTTTCTCATGCCATGATATATTGAACAATTTAAAATAACATGCATTGAAGAGATGCCATTTGCCAGTGTGTATTTCGCAGCCACAATCTACTCAAGGGGTGGGGTGGGGTGGGGTCTGATATTATGTATGGTGACAAGGTAAGTGTGAGTATCTCGCTGCAGCCTCTCCTCCTCTCCCCTCCCCACCAAAAAAAGTTGAGTGCTATGATTTCAGGTGGCTTAACAGCAACAATGTACTCTGAACTGCTCTTGCAAGGTGACAACATGGCAGCCTGGAGCAATCCAAATATAATACCCAACTCACTGTATCTCCAACCCCCAATACTTGGGACACAAGACACTTAAAATGGGAGATACGGTGGACAACAGCAAGAAAAAATGGGTTTCAAAAATCACAAATAAAATATAGAAATGGCATTGCAGTATGATGGAAGTGCAGGATATTACAGTACTATGATTGCCTTCCAAAACTAAAGTTACATGTAGTAGAGTAGTGACATTTATATACTCTACTACGTTGTTTGGTGACAGCTTAGAGAGCCAGCATGGTGTAGCAGTTTGAGTGTTGGACTATGACTCTGGAGATCAGGGCTCGAATCCACGCTCAGCCATGGAAAACCATTGGGAGACCTTGGGCAAGTCACACACTTTCAGCTGAGAAAACCCTGTAATAGGTTTGCCGTAGAGCTGTCATCGTTCAGAAATAACTTGAAGGCACACAACAACAACAACAACAACAAAGTGACGAGTTAAGAAATGAATGTTGTCTTTCTGCTCTCCTCTCCATACACAGCCAACCCACTTGCCTCATCCCCCCCTTCCACAAACAGCAGAGTATTTTGATTGGAGAAACTCTGGACCCACACCATGCTGGCTTAGTAAAGCAGCAAAAGCAAGAGTGTTTGTGATTGTAAGGCTTTCTACATCATGGCTCCCAGCCATGTTTACTTTCCCTGGCTTCCAATGATTAGTAACATTCCCAATCTTTCTCCAAAGAGCACATTTGCCTTCATCTATTAAAAAATCAGGGAGTGGGAGTGACAAAAGGACACTTGGAGGTTTTGTGCTGAGCAAGGGGATGGCAACAGGGAGGGCATTTTTACTGGGAAGAAGGTGGTTTCTAAATAATGGGGAATGTTTCGAAGAAACAAGAGCAGGATCTTGACTCTGCTTTTTCAATTGGTCTATTTTAAAGAATGTATTATTTGAATGTATTTTAATAGTTTTATAGTACTGTATTTTAACTGTTGGTTTTATGTCTTATGTCTTTTAAAATGTGTTTTGTATTTTAACGTGTTGTACCTTGCTTTGACCCTTGAGTAGAGGTGGGAAATAAATTGTTGTTGTTGTTGTTGTTGACTATAACAGTAGAAAGAAGCTGAACTGTTTCAGGAAACTTCAGGTAACACCATAACAAAAAGCTTTGTCTGCTTTTTCCCAGAATATCAAAGGCATCACTTAAGCCTCCTTCTTGTATTTCCAAATGATGGTAGTTATGCCATTATGGAAGCCAACAAACTAATGTGTACAGGTTGTCACAAAAAATAAACAAAATATCTTCTATAAACAAAATCAGTGACACTCAGCATGATACATGATCTTCCACTTTTCATGAGAAGCATGAAATGTACACATGGAACATACAATTAAAGCCCCTGCTGTGGAACAGAAGGGCAAATGTTTCTTTCCATTTGGCCCAAGAACATAAGCCAATTATTTTTGTACACAAGAATATGACAATACTGACTGACCACTGAGATTGTGCAGTGTGAATCCCTGAATAGTTTAGGAGCACAGTCTACTGAAAGTTAAATCCAAAACTGTAAGAGAAATTTAAGAAGACAAAAATCCTAACAACTAACATTTGCTTTTTAAAAAATTAGCTAGATAAGAAGCAGGAAGTCAGCTGGGAATCTAGTGGAGCCATTAGAATAGCAAGATGTAATAAGAACAGTCAATGACATCAAGGCCATGAAAGAGAGTTATATGAGTAGCTCTGGGGAAAGGCTAACACAAAACATGGTGGAAAGTGTTATAAATCCACTTCTGTGTATATTTATATTCTACATTTCATAACATGTAGCTCACATCCATCTCACATCTGCGTTATGCCAATGTAAACTGCCAGCAATCAGAATCCAGTATACATTTTTTGATGTCTGATGTTACAGTGCTGGCCATAGCTTTTAGATCAGGGGTAGGCAACCTTTCTCCTTTAAGGGCCGAGGGACTTCAGTTCCCAGAATCTTAGGAGCTATTGGCCAACATGGCTGAGGCTTCTGGGAGCTGAAGTTCCTTGGCCCTTAAAGGGGTGAGGTTGCCTACCCCTGTTTTAGATAAACTGGGGGCAATTTCCTACCAAATCTGTCTGGAGAGAAACTATGCAAGTCTGCCGAGACTATTATCCCTGTCCACTTTCATTGGGGCAAAAAGAAAGAGTTTGCAAAGGAAAACTCCAGTTTGGCATAGGATAGGGATCATTATGAAAACCCATTTTTAAAAAATCCAACAATTGGTTGTAATTGTATATATTGGCAGAGAGAAAGGGTTACTTTCCCCTTTCCCTTTATCAATAATCTAGTCCACAAGGAATTAACAATGAACAAATCAGAATGCTATGTGATTACAAAATTATTAACAGAAAAGCAGGGGAGAATTTTAAAAGGGATGGAAATTTCAAATATGGTCAGACATTGCAAAAGATAGCCCTGTCAGCGCCAGAATAATTTACATACAAATCTTGAAAAGCTTATTTGGGGGACTACAATCCACAATATCCCTAGTCAGCATGGTCACTCCTGGCTGGAGTTGGAATTTGAGCCTCCAAAGTAACTTCTCCACGTTATGCCTAAATGCATGTAGAGATAAGATGATGATGACCACATCACAACACCAAATCAGATTTAAAACTGAAGATGACCACATCACAGCACCAAATCAAATGGAATAAATAACCTGTGCAATAAATGAAAGGAGCTTTAATTGCAATGCAGATGTACCTTTAGAAGGTAGAGAATGGGTTAGAGTAATAAATCTGAAGAGATTAAAAGGTTAGAGAAAATTTAAATTGATAAACAGAAAGCTGACTGGAGGACAATATGGCAATAATCCAAAAGTGTTGAAGGCTGTGATACAATAATGCTGAACTAATCCAAGTATGTAAAATACCACTAAAGCCAGTCTCTTAAAGAGAAAGCTAGAAACGAACTAATGGTGCCAGAAGTTACTTTGAACAGTGCAATCAGTACTAGAACAATGAATAAATAAGGTGGAAAACATGGTACTTTGAAGCAGCATCCACAAAATTTCTGAAAGGGGATGTAATCATCTAGTGAAATTCTTTCCTATGAATATATTTGGTTTAAGAAAACAGAGTGCTCAGAATGAATGGGCCAGTCTTTTCAGAAAGTGAGAAAATGTCAATTTTCACAGTGAAAAATATTACACAGATAGCTATCCCAAAGATCTGTCCTAGAAACTTTGTGACTATGCCAAAGAGAGGAAGAACAGTTTAACAAAACATCCACATAATAAAAACTTACTCACTTAAAAAGGTAAGTAGCAAATTTCAAAACTGCAAGAGCTCATAAAATGTGACAGAACTGCCATATTATATTCCATGTCTCTGAGTGCAAAAACCACGCAGTGGTGGGAGGCTTGCATCCAGCTTTTTGACACAGTGTATATGTGAGTGAGTGTATTGCAATCCAATTAAATTAACACAAATGAGTACTTTGCTATTGTCTGCTCCTGTTGTTGTTATTGTTGTGTGCCTCCAAGTCACTTCCAATTTATGGTAACCATAAGGTTGGGTTTTCTTGGCAAGATTTATTCAGAGGGTTTTTTCTATTGCCTTCTTCTGAGGCTGAGAAACAACTCGGGCTGACGCTTGGGCTGAGAGACATGGAGAGAGTGTGAAAAGTCACCCAGAGGGTTTCCATGGCTGAGCATAAATTTGAACGCTGGTTTCCAAGAGTCCTAGACAATGCTTAAACCATAATACGACACTGGCTCAACATTCCTGGAGTTTGAGATGGGAATTCCTAACCATGCTTTATTCAGTATGCAAAGGGATCTTATAGCACCTTTAGTATGAAAAGTGTTACAAGATCCCTTTGCATACTGATATTCCAGATTAACAACTATGTCTTACATTCTTCACACTTTAATCAGTGCAACTTTCATCTCAATAAGCATGCTCAGCATTGTGCTGTAAATGCATGCAGGTTTTTTAACTGTTCTATGCACTTATTCCATTACTGACCTGAGAACTAAGTCAGAGGGAGTGGACCTTATTTCACACTGGTGGGATGAAACAGTCCTCTATTCAGACTACAGGCTGCCAGGGGATTGTTCACAAACTGGATCCTTGTGTGGAAATAGTAAAACAGACTGGTCTTATCTGGGAGCATTAAAAATTGGATAGGACATGTTCTATTATGTATCATTGTTAAACTAAAACATGTGAAAAGGGAAAACAGCAAAAAGAAAAAGTGCTATGGAGAAGTGTGTTTATCAAAAACTTTAGAAGAGGTCAGACCATTATGTCAGACCATAATTGGTATGGGGGGGGGGGGGGGGAAATCACAGAGGACCTGTGATTTACTTTTATAGCATGATTTTAAAACCAGTGAAATTAATGGGCAGAAACCTTAATAGAAAATATCAGAAAGGGAGACCATAAAATTAAGTAATAGAATATATATATATATACACACACACTGTCATTTTAATTGATTTTATAATGGCCATTGGCTACACAACAGATTGACTGGTTGACTGCACTCAAATCTTCTATAACCAATTTGACACTTCATGGACACATCCACATAGAGGAATACAGAACCAAGGTGTTACACGTGGGATCTTTGAAAGATGGATGTGAAATAACAAAAATCTTAATGAATAACTGAAAATAACATACCAGAAGAGGAAATGTGTCCAGATGTCATCAATGAGTATTAGCAGAAATATTAGCAGCCTGTTCATGTACTGTATCTGCAGTATACCATTTCAAGTACAGAAGGTACACGATATTTTAGGGAAGAACTGTATTTTCAAAGCAGTAAATCTGTACAATTTATATTGCAGTGGGAACATATGACCCAATAATGATGAATGAAGGGAGGAGGAGGGGCATCATGACATATTTATCCTCCTCTAATTTTACTCTCCCACTCAGTTTGCATCTATACTGTAAAAATAATGCACTTTGGCACAACTTTCAGTGCTATAGCTTCTTCCTGTGGAATCCTAGGGTTTGTAATTTTCCAAAATCTTTAGACTTCTCTGCCAAAGAGTGCTGGTGCCTCACAAAAACTACAAATTCCAGGATTCTGTAGGATGGAATCATGGCAGTTAACGTGGTGTCAAACTGCATTATTTCTACAGCATAGATGCACCCTGAATATTGCTTTGGATTCCACTACTACAGAATTTGTACAGGGCCTCCTTCTGAGGGGCTTCAGACACAACTGAAGAAAGATTTTTACTTGAAAGTAGAGACTGAGCTGCAGCATTTGGCCAGCTGTGCTTCTTGTTAACACTCAAGTGGGAACATGTACACCTCTGCCTATGATCAGACACTCCATCTCTAAAAGTGCTACCATGAGGAACTGACTTTGTGTTTGGCCTGAACTGCTTCTTTGATAATGTTGAAAGCTTCTCTGAAGCTTCAAAGATACCTTGAGAGAAATTCCTAGTCCTTGGAAACAACAGGCTCATGGAAAGGGATCCCTCACATGAAAGCTTCCAAACATACATTGAGAATGTCTGGCTTGCCTGATGTTTTGATCTACAACTCCCATTAGCCAACATGGCTTCTGGGAAGGGACTGTGGGCATCACCATCCAAAACAGCTGGTGAGCCAAACTCCCAACCTTGCTGCAGAAGAAGCAGCTTATTGCAGAAAAAGTATTAATTTAAGTGGATCATTCTCACCCTGCCGCTCCCACTCTGGCCATTCCATTGTACATCCTTGCTGAAAAAAGAGAGGGTAGTGATAACATAAAATAAAATTAAAAAAACCCAACAATCTAGAAACACCTCCATATCCCCCAAATACTCACTGGCCTGTATTTTCTTTTAATTCAGTATACTAGACATGTGTTTCTGGGGAGGGGGGGGGGAAATAGCATTATCAATTGAAATACTACTGAGAAACAAATTTCACCCCAATCTGATCTCACTTGGTTCTCTGCTATCAGCCTTCAACAACAGCTTCTTTAATTCTAGAATAAAGCCCACATAGTTTTACAGCTGCTGCTATTAAATCTCCTTGTGACTAGCCTAAGACACAAAGGAGTTCAGTCCACCCCTCAATGTTTGCAGAAATCCCCCCACACATACCCTCCCCACTGAGCTGGACCAACTCATCCTAGCTAGTAACTGCAGGCAAGAGATGCTAGGTTCAAGTGAGAAAAGCAGGTTCTTAAACGCTTAAGAGTCCATAGGCTGAAATAAAGGGTTCTGTCTTCTAATTCTCATCTTGCCCTGCAGCAATTCCATCCTCTCTTTCCACTGCAGTAGCTTAAAAGACCAAAACTGCCAAATGTGCACTCTCTCAGATTCTGATCTCTGGTCAAACTTTTAATTATGCAGACTACAGTACTATAAAGGGACCCAGCCAAGAACGACCTGCAACACTCACAGCAAGTGACAGATCATGCCTGGAAACTTTGAAAGGAGTCAAAGCAGATATGAAAGACTGCCATTCCTTACTGTATGAAGGTGGGAGGCAGGCAGGGGCCCAGAGAAGGCCAACTTTCTGATGTGAGGCTGCAGTGGAGCTGGAAAGGACAGGGCACTGTTCCTCCTGAGCCCCAGCTTGCTGCCATAACAGGATGGAAAGCTTCTCTTTCCCTTCTTTAGCTATAATGAAATATGACTGAGGAGGCAGGGTAGAACTGACTGATGAAATTAACCAAGTAATCTGCAACAGAAGAGGCCAGAAGGGGCTCGGGAAGCAAAGGTAAGTGCCTGTGAACAAATAATTCAACGCACCTTTCTCATACCAGACAAGCAAAGGTAACAATATCAATATGAAACATTAAGCAACAGAGGAGTTTTATCTTCTAGAAAAATTAAACAGAAACAATTACAGTCGTCCCTCCAGATTCACGGAGGTTAGGGGCGGAGGACCCTCACGAAACTAAAAAAATCATGAATAATGGGGGGTGGGGGCTAGTGTGTGTGCATCTCCCTTCCAAAGCCTCAAACAGCTCTAGCAAACTGTCTGAGATGCTGGAAGGGCAGGGGAGCCCGCACTGGCCACTTCCTCCTTCATTCCCAAGGTTTGAGAGAAGTCTAGGGACCTCTCTCAAGTCTTGGGAACAAAGGAAGGAGGGTGCTGGCTGCTTCCTCCTTCATTCCCAAGATTTCAGGAAGCTCGATTATTCCTGAGTCCCTAGCTGTGTATGTGCACCCTCCCGGCTGTTCCCTCCATCCTCGGCTTTTCCCTCACTCACAGGGGGAAAGCCTGGGAAGGATGGAGAGGGAGAAGTGCATGCACACATACAGCTAGGGACCCGCGAATAATCAAATCCGTGAATCCCAAAGCCACGAATGTCAGGGGACACCTGTAATTAGTGAGCCACTAACACCATTAATGTCAATCAATGGCATCACTGGCAATGGAAGTATAAAGTATAAATTGGAAGTATAAATGGTGATTAGCCTGTGATTAACCCGCATTTGTGTGAATGGTTTTCACATACAAAATGCTGTTAATCCCATGCAGAATCCGTGATTAACCTGCATTTGTGCACAAATGCGCGGTTTTCACACAATGTTGAGATGAAACATGATTAAAGTGCCATTATCCCATGAAGAACAAGGCAAGAAACAACAGTAACTCATTCATGAAATTTTCCCGTGAATGACTTTTTGCTGTTTCTTGCCTGGTTATTCCCTGGTTTTTCACAAGATAATGGCACTTGCGTTGATGTCATTTTAAGCATGTTTTAATGTCAACTGTGCAATTTTCATGGGTTAATCATTGTTTAAACTCCCAATTTCCTCCATGTGATAAACTCCAGACTTTCTAAAGATTCCCCATGACTGCCCTCCAGCATCATTGATATGAAGCTGACAAAATTCTGGCCAGGGTTGATGCTGTGCTCTCACCATCACCAGCAGCCCTCTGCCTGAAGATGTAAGGTAATCAGCTATTCTTCCTCTTACATTTACATACAGAGGTTATATTACTCAACAAGCTGAAACCTTACATTTCATTAGTTTTGTAGGATTTGACTTGGTAAACAATTCCATTGCACTGGATGGGTAGTGAGTGGGCCACAATGCAGAAAGCACACTAATATTTTCAAATGCCATCTAGTAACCTCGTGCCATGACATACATTTTTTAATAACCGTACTACAAAAACAATTCACACCATAAGTCATATCCACCAATAAAACAGGTAGCTACCAGGTGGTGTTTTTTTCAAATGTGAATCCATCTACCAGTAGTGTATTGTATCCACTGCATTAGTGTATTTAATGTCAGCTCAATACTACACTTACAACCTCACTCTAATACTGTTACATAAGCTGGAAGTGGCGGGGGGGGGGGGGGAATAAAATGCTAACAGCAGCATAAAGAACTGATTCAATTTTTCCAAACCAGACACACGACTCAATCCACCACTTTGAATGACCCAGGATCTGCCATTCATTTCCATTGTTCTTAAACTTGGTGCACTGTGCACAGAGTTCGCTTTATTTTCAACCTGCTCCTTGTAAGTCCAAGCCCAGGAGCCTTCTACAGTCTCCCATTTGATCCATATTTGGTCCACTGTCTAGATGGGTTATATTAATCTCCCATGATTCATGAAATATACAGGATATATAAAACACTGGGCTCTACAGAGGAAGTATAAGAGGAAATGAGAATGACTTACACTTCTTCCTCCTTAATTTTGTACATGGGGGTTGGTGGATGTATTTATTCCCTGTAGGGAAATGGCCATTTATCAGCCCCCCCTCCCAGGAGATAGTGTGGGGAGTATGTGTCTCTTCCCACAGGTGATATATCTACCCCTTGGAAAGAGAAGATGAGAAACATGCGTCATTCACACATCCTCCATTGACACTTTTTCTCTCAATAACATCCAGAGCATCCCCCTCCGCCTGCCAATGATTACCACAGGAGATTCCTCCATCCTCTTTACAGGAGGTCAAAGAGGAAGCTTGAAAAGGGTCTGAATTTTTTTGGTCCCTTATGGCATTTCTCCAAGGCACCTAACTCATCTTGCGAAATGATTGGATCATGCATTTTTGCACAATGTAAGATCACACAAATGACACAGGTGGTTGCTGGGGAGATGAAATATCCATTCAGGCTGCCACGTCCCCAGAAATGAAGCAATCTCTAGCTTCCTGGAAGGAGGGAAGCTACCAGAAGCCACAGATTTGCTCTACTTTGCTTCAGCTTCTAATGAAGCAGGAAATATTCCTTTCTTTCTTTCTATCCTCCATGAATGAGAGTGTCTCAGCTTAAAACACACAGAAGAAACAAATATTCCTTTTCATCCAATTGCTAATTTTACTTACACTGGAGATCAACGTACATGTTTTCTAAACTTGGGTAGAATGTTTTGAGAGCACCCCAAATCATACAATATCAGGGTTAGGGAAACTTTTGGACCTCCAGATGGTTTAAAAACAAATCCCACCAACCTGGTATACCTCATGCAAAATGTGTAGAAACCCCAGATACAGTCACAATGCTTTAAAAAACCAGTGTCCATTTTACCTGACGATATACGTAACTGCCATTTGGGCACTACTTAGCCTCCATCGCATCACTCCACCATTCCCTGCCTGCCTACCTGCTTGTCTATCTATCTGTGTATCCATGGTGCTTATATGCTGTTATATAAGAAAAGTTTCTTACATTGGATGAACCAATTTAAACACATTATGGTTTGAACATAAAGCTTAAAAATCCTATGCCAATTATTAATAATTTGCTGGAGGCCGTTGGTGGAAGCTTGAGGCAAAATAGTGACTTCTAGATCTTTCTTCATTCATCTTTAATGTATCTTTTCCCCTACCTCCCCATCAACTTTCCATCATCCATTAACAAGGTAATTTAAAGAAAAGAGCATTGGACTAGGACCCTAGGACACCAGGGTTCAAATCCCAGCTGGACTATGTAAACCCACTGGGTGAGCTTGGCAAACCCCCTCTGAAGAAACTTACCAAAGAAAGCCCTATGAGAGGCTCACCTTAGCCTCGCCATAAGTTAGAAATGACTTGAAGATACACAACAATAACAAAAGGCAAATGTTGGGGTCAAGCCTGATTTGTTTCAAACCAGGCTCCATCCTGTTACTCCAAACTGGGAGGGGTGGCTAACACAATAGAAAATAGAAACAGAATTCAAAAGGACCTAGATAAATGTGAAAATTGAGCAGAAATTAATAAAATGAAAATCAGTAGAGACAAATGCAAAATTCTACATTTTGGTCACAAAAACCAAATGTACAGGTATAGGATGGGGGATATATGGTTCAGCAATACTACATGCAAAAAGGACTTTGGGATTATTGCTGATCATAAATTGAACATGAGCCAGAACTGTGAGGTTGCAGCAAAGAAGGTGAATGCTATTTTAGCCTCCATTGGTAGAAGCATAATTTCAAGACAAGGGAAGTAATCACCCTACTATATTCTGTGCTGGTCATGTCTTATCTAGAGTGCTGTGTTCTGCTCTGGGCACCATATTTTAAGAAGGATATAGACAAGTAGAGGCATGTTCAGAGAAGGGCAACAAGGATGATAAAAAGTATGGAGAACAAAACATGTGAGGAATGGTTGAAGGAGTTTGGTGAAGAGAAGACTGAGGGATGACATGATTGTACTATTTAAATACCTCAAGTGTTGTCCCAAACAGGAGGAACAGATTTATTCTTTGCTGCTCTAGAGGGTAGGACCAGGTTTAATAGTTTGAGGCAAGTATATTTTGATTGAATATTAGAAAGAACTTCTTGATAGCAAGAGCAGTTTGGCAATGGAACCAACTAGAGAACTGGTGGGGTCTCCTTCTCTGGACATCTTCAAAAAGAGCCTGGTGTAGAGGTGGTATCTAACCCCAGTAAGCTATATAAAGGAATAAAGAATGTGTATTGGAAGTGTGATGCACATGAAGAATCATTTTATCATATGTGATGGTTGTGTGATAAGGCTAAGAAATGTTAGAAACAGATAGAGTTGCTGATGCCAGAGGTGTTTAAAATTAAATTAGTACCAGAGTTGTTTTTACTGGGATTGCCAAATGAGCAGATTAAAATTTGAATTCTAAAGTCCTTCACTACATGATTTGGGTAGCTGGATGCGAAAAATTAGAAGAATTTGGAAATTCCATCTAAGGATGACTGGATACAAAATACAATTAAAATGGCTGGAATGGACAAGTTGTATTTTGCTAAAAGAAAAAAAAAATCAGGGCAACTTTTTGAATGATTGGGAACCCTTTATTTCATTTCTTAAAAAATGAAGGGATAAATACACTTGTGGGATTTGAATACCGAGCTGTATTTAGCTTATTTTATTGGGCAGAAGTGTAAATGTATGCCAAGTGAAAATGAAGGAGTGCCTGTTCAGCTTGGAGGAGGGGGGTCAATTGTAGTCTGTAGGTATTTGCAATTGGGTGGGGAAGTAGTGTGTTTGGGGGGGGGGTTGTTGTCTATATCTGTTGTTGTAAATCTGTTGTTGAAAAATAATATATATATATATATATATATATAAGAAAAAGAGAGGTTGGACAGCTACCTGTTGAGGATGCTTTAGCTGGAGATCCTGCATTGAGCAGGGGGCAAGAGTTGGTGGCCCATGGGACCCCTTCCAACTCTATGCTTCTATTATTCTAGATTAGATGAGGCCACATTAAGGCATGCTTAGTGCTCTTTCCCCTGTTTCTGTCCCACTATTCTCTCCTCCCACACACACACACTTTCCCCAATCCAATACAATAAACAGAAAACATAAACCAAGGGCCAGGAGAGATATGCTAAGGCCCCATTTCACATTTTGAATGGCTTTTGAGAACCTTTCTTCTTAGAAGGGCATTTTATTATTGATTTCTGCAGGGTTGGTGTTTTGTTTTGTTTTTTGGTAGCATTTCAAACTGCTTTGCTGTATTACATTTGAATATATTTAGTATATTTTATTGTGACTACATTTTATTTTGCGTAAGTTGCTTTGAGGATTGTTTTGTAAACCAGGCTATAACATATGCAAGTCAAATAATAAATTGTCCTATATTGTAAGTAGTTGTCCACTCCCAAACCCAAGACCCAATTTTGCAGAGAGGAATTGAGGATGGGGAAGCAGATTGTCAATACATGCTGCTTTGCAATCCTGGATCTGCTTTCTGGAAGATGGGGATTCAGGATTTTGCTCTGCACCAGAAAGAGTCAAGCAGTATACAAGTGGTTATGTTTTTCCCTACTGAAACACTGCAATGGCAGAACTGCTGCCATTCTGATTGGGAGACTATATATCTCTGATAAGCCTTGCTTCTGGAGAGAGAAATAAGGTTTCCCTCCTCCCACTCTGTGTCTCAGTTTGTAGTCCATTTACTGTGGCCCAGGGACTTAAAAGAAGTCATTTAGAACTAAGCTAGCTCCTAGCTAGGTAACTGTACCCATTCATCTGCACAGCCCAGCCTCGGCCCCCAAGTTTTGTCAGAGAAAAGATGTAGAGATGGCAGGAAAATGAATTGCTCCAAACACCATGTGATTACTTTTCATTGTTTCATGAAAAAGTGTGTGTGTGTGTGTGTGTGTGTGTGTGTGAGTTTGGCCAATACTAATAGCTCCAATGCCAAAGTGTGATGGAATTCTGGGAAAGCACAACCGAACACTGAGGAGCAGGGAAGGAATGAAGAGAAAGAATTTTGGGAATGTTGGGCTATTCCATTAACAATGGCTATGATCTGATCATCCACCAAACAGAGATATCTTCATTAGACCAATCAAAATACGTAATATACATGTTGTAAAATTTCAAAGTTACAGTGGCTTCTTCATCAGGCAAGGTGTTAAAAACCATACAGGAGAAGAAGAAAAAAACAAGACTAACATCTTCAAATTTTCCCCTTCCTGTATGTTTTTAACACCTTGCCTGAAGAAGAAGCCAATGGAGCTTCAAAAGCTTGCAACATGCATATTGGTTGGCTCAATAAAGGTATCACTGCTTGGTGGATTTTTGATGTTATTGGACTTGCTGTACATGGCCATCCCTGGATATTTTATGATCTGATTAGGCAGGCTTCTGTGTGTAGGCAGGATACACAGCCTCACCACAGCTATGGTAGTATGGCAGGAAAGCTGTGTGTGCTTGTGGAGCTCTGGTCTGCCCCATGCCCACAAGGCTCAAAGATTGTAGCCACTGTTTATTGTCTATCTGTATTGTAACAATGGCATTACGATTCTTGACTTATTTATCCTCACAACAATCTCCTCCTATGGAACTGCTTGCTATTATTTCCATTTTCCATATAAAATCAGAGTATAAAAACGTGGTATTTTAATCAAGATAAATGAGTATAGCTGTGACTGAGCTGAGACTGCCAGTTTGGTATCACAAGGTATCCACAGAATCAAACTGGCTTTCATCACCATCAACCCTCAATTTTTATTGCATTATTCTCCCCAAGGAAAAAGGCAGCATGGCAAATCCATGAGAAATAATGTGCCTTGACAATGGCTTGATTCCTCAGCAAATTCTCAGGATCCATAATCAGCTGAAGTGCATGGAAAGGAATTTAAAAGATTTTTTTCTCTATCCCTCTATCACACATCTGTCTCCACCCATCCACCCTACATTTTTTCCCATCCAGTCCCCACTTTTATTAGCATCAAAGATCTGCAGTGCACATACTCAGTAATCCATCTTTCTAAGGGTGAACAGCTAGCTTGACCATTTGCAATTAAAAAACAAAAAGCATTTGCAAGTCTCTTTTGTATGACAGGGAAAAGAACCAGCAGTACAATCTGATTGATTTGTATTAACCTGTAGTTTTCAAGTGACTTGCTCTAGCTTCACCATCCTATAAACAAAATGTACATTTCCTCCCTTAAACTGTCAACAACTGCACAAACATTAAGATCTATTCTCTTTCTAAGCTAGCTGTGGCCAACACAATTCACTTTAGAAAGGTTTCCCCACACACATGCTCAGCCTCCTATTTCAGAATACAGTATTTCACTGCAGTCAGGGCCACACATTTCAATGCCCTGCACTTGAGGATGAAGATTTCAGCACATTTCAAAACAGGGATTACTTTTTCTAGGCAGAAGATGACATTTTGCTTCCAAACCCTATTCTGAATCTTAGCAGACACTTAAAACTTTGATCATCACCTGAGAGGAATAGTTTTATAATCTACATCACCCCAAATGGTAACATAGTTATATATCCAGTCATTTGTGGTTTCTTTTCATAACACAAGGTACAGGTACAAACAATTACAACAGAAAGCAAGAGGGTTACATACCGAGTTGAAGTGATGGATGCAGACCTTGCATTTGTTTTTCCACCAGCAGAAGAAACCAGCAGCTCTGAGAAGAACCCACACATATGAAGCTTACAACTAAACTTGTAATTTCACACACTCACATACACACCTATTGCCATCATGCTGCTCTCAAAATACTATGATGACTAGTCACATCAGGTCTCCCAAGTTTTCATACTCATCTGATCTAGGATTACAAGCCTACAAGTGTAGAGGGACATCATCTCCTTGGGCCAAATGTCACTCTATGCGTGTGTGAGAGAGGTGGAGACAATGGGCCTTTGCAGACTGCCAGAAATAGTGCAAATTGAGTCCACTTTAAGGGTTAGGGTTAGTGCTAGGGAATCATGGGAATTGTTTTTTTTTTCCTGAGACATTGAGCCTTCTCTGTCAGAGAGCTCTGGTGCCACAATAAAATACAGTTCCCATGATTCCCTAACCCTTAAAGTGGACTCAATTTGCACTATTTCTAGCAGTCTGCAAAGGCCCAATGTTAACTTACTCTGTGGGGAATATTCAAAATCAGGCTCACATCCCTCTCTCCTTCCTCTTGATTTCTCCTTCATTAAAGGCTATACTCCACTCCTGGGGCCTCCATTAGGCTGCTCTCTCTTCATCATGTATCTTCTAGATACCAAAGCAAAGCAGCTTCATTTATATACCGCTTCATACCATGCTATGGGGTGTCTAAGCGGTTTACAACTGTAAACTCATTGCCCCCCAACAGTTGGGTACTCATTTTAGCAACCTCGGAAGGATGCAGCCAACACGGCTTGACCATTTCTGGTTAATAAGGCCTGTCTGTGCAACTAGCTAGGGACAGTGCTGGGGATGGAGTGGGAGAAGCTTTCTCTTTCTTTCACCTCTGGGAATGAAGCTAATGGCTTGACGAGTGTCCAGAAAGAACATGAAGATCCAGGGCCTGTGAGCCCATGTCTGAAGAAGGGGAAATGAGAGCTTGGCTAACAAAGGCTGTCTCTCCAAAACCCTGAGCTACAGGAAATGAAAACTGATGCTATCAGTCCTGCCATTGCCTCCTCCCTGCCCCCTTCTCCACCCCTTGCATGGATGAAAGAAAGCCAGCTTGAGAGACAGGTCCCTAATGGGCAAAGCAGGGGATGCAGTGTGGAAGAGAAAAGCACAGCAAAAGATACTTGGGTTAGTGAGAGGCTGCTAACCTCTGCATCATAGGGAAAGCATGCATGTGTGTGTGTGTGTGGGGGGGAATCAAGTGTGGTAAGACAAGCCAGAATACATGTAGCAAAAGAGGAGGAGGGGGGCTACCTCAACAAGGCATTACGCTCCATGGTTCAGAGCAGGGATGCAATCAATCACAGAGCCAGGTAGTGCCAGGTGTTGCTGCATGCATGGCGTTGACTCATGGCTTGGTGCAAAAGGTGTCCAGGCAGAGATAAGAGGGCTAGGTGGGGAACACAGGCAGAACTGAAGACAGATGTGGCAAACCAACAAATGGCACAGAGATAGTGAGCGGTGGTGCCTAGGGTGGGGTCCATGGGGAGGGGGCTGGGACCTCCTGCAGAAAGGAGCAGCCGGGGCCAGCCATGCAGGGACTCAAGGAGGACACAGGCTTGCTTGGGCACAGATTGCCCTTTCTCAGGTTTCAGCTCAATGCTAAAAGGCCTAACAAGCGCTGGTACTGGGATGCGCCCCCAGCCCCATACACACACACACCTAGTATACACAACCACACACACACACACACACACACACACACTCCACCTCCCAAAAAGGATATGGCCATTCGGTGATCTTTTTGGCGTATTTCCTCACCACGTTGTCCTCGCTGAAGAGGAAGAGGGAGCGGTTGAGAGTCAGGCAGTTCTGCCGGACAGGGATGGGGTTGTAGAGGGCCATGGTGCGGGCTCGCTGGGCCATGGACTGCTTGTATATCCTCTGGGCCCCCGGGGGACCCCCTTGCCGGACGCCCCCAGCAGCTCCCCGGACACCTCCGCCGCCGGCCGCCCCAGGGCCAGCTCCCCCCGAGCCACCTCCTCCTGCCCCATAGCGGGCTGGCACCTCATCTCCAAAGCGAGCCATCCTGCAAAGAGCAAAGGGCCGGCGGTTATGCTGCTGAGGATGCTGCCGGAGGGAAGAAGAGGAAGAAGGAGGAGGAGGAGGAGGAGGAGGAGAAGGAGCTCATCACATCCCATCGGCTGCTGAAGGATGCTGCCAGGAGGGGAGCTTGCAGCAGAGGGAGGGGGCACTCAGGCTGGAGCAGGGCCCGGGAAAGCAGCAGCAGCAGCAGCAGAGAGCCTCCTGGACATGGTCACTCTCTCTCGCCTCCCTTTGCAGGCTGGAAAGGATGAAGAAAAGCCCAGGCACCCACCCTCCCTTGCTCTACGGCTGCAAAGGTGACGGGGGGGGGGGAACAGGCCCCACAAGAAGAACTAGTAGAAGAAGGAGAAAAAAGATCCCACCCTCAAAAAAATTGTGGGTTGCAGTTAGGGGCCAAAAACAAAAAACAAAAACCAAACCAAGGACCACTGCACCAAACTAATGCCCTTAGAACTAACTGCAGTGGAAAAGATTCAATGCACCATCCATTGAAAATAATGTCATTTTCTAAAGAAAGAAATAATAATAATAATAATAATTAAAAATGCATTGCCACTAAAGGGAAGAGGAGAGGGAAATGGCAATTAAACAGACCAAAGGCAGCACCTCCTCCCCACCAAGGGAGGAGAAAAAATGCAATTAAAGAAATCGAATGCACCAATTCCTCCTTGCTCCTGCTTCTCGTCTCAAAGCCAGAAGGGAAAGAAATTGAATTAAAAAGGAAAAAGAAAAAGACGCCATCAAAATGAAGCTCTCTGTCTAGGTATTTGCAATGCAGTTTGGTGGAGAAAAGGCAAGCTTCCTGGGTGCTGGGCAGCTTGGCAAATGTTTGCACTCCCAAGGGGAGGAGGAAAATATTTTTAAAAAATTCTGTAAGATTTATGAAATCAGGACATGCTCCCGCATCTCACAAATAAAGAAATAAAATACTGCATTGGTGAAGAGGAAAAAAACAATGAGAAATCCCCCCCCCCACAAAAAAAGGCAGAAAAAATAACCCACACAGATATACACACACACGGACACCCATACAAAACCAAAACCACCCTAAAATCAAAACCAAATCCCCCTCCCCAAGGTCTGTTTTCACTGTCGCTTCATCCTGCCGTCTTCAGCACTGTCCAAGATCTGGAGGGAGATCAGCTTAAGCTCTTGATGTCCAGTGGTCTTTCTGTCTTTCCCCCCCTGATGTGATTGCATGTATGAGTGTTTGCTTGTGTGTGTGTGTGTGTGTGAGAGAGAGAGAGAGAGAGAGAAATAGAGAGAGAGAACGCCTATGTGTCAGTTTTGCCTCATCTTGGAGTTGAATGCAGCAAAGAAATCCTGTAAAATCCAAAAATGAAAGAAACAAGAGAAGTAGTTGCCATCCACCATCTACTCATAAAGGTTCCCTGGTTGCTGCAATGTCTAGTATTTTTTCCTGCCCTGTATTCCTCCTCCTCCTCCTCCTCCTCCTCCTCCTCCTCTTGGGTAGGCTAAAATAAGACTGGTGTTAGGGAGGGAGGCAGGCAAGCAGGGAGAGAAATGGGAAAAAAAAGAAAGAAAGAAAAGGTCTGATTCACTGGCAGGTTGAGCTCTAATGTGCAGCAGTGGATCGATTTAGTGCAAGCACAGAGCATCCCAAAGCTTCAACCAGGCTTGGCACATGATGGCCTAGAACCAATAGCAGGGGCTACAGCCCAACCAAACCCAGTTGGGTTTCTACAGAGAGAGAAGGACACACACACATATACAGAGAGAGAGAGAGAGAGAGAGCTTGATGGGGCAGGGAAAACCTGCATACAAATGACATCTCTCAGCAGCCCACACCCTGGCAGATGAGATGGATGTCAGTTCTCTGGAGCAAGCTCAGATCTGTCTATTGAAAAGTGGGAACATGGAAACAGGCCCCTTCCCCCCCTCCCCCCAAGATGCCTTGTTTGGTATAAAAATCAGGTCAGGATGGGCTTCTTCTGCTTTATACCAGCATGTGTGTAGCAAAATTGGCAACCAGAAAAACTGGGGAGGAGGAAGAGGAGAGTGCTAGAGTTCCAGTGCAACAAAAGAGATGTAATGCTGCTTGGAGGAAGTGGTATGGAATATTTATGTAGGACACGTGCAGATGCCTATGCAGAAGTCATTGTACACATGAAAGCATGAGAATGCGCAAGAGTAAAGTCATGGGTGTGTAAACATGCAGGTGTGCACCCCCGTGAACTTAGGCATGAGACTGAGGACAGCAAAGTTCATGCGCTGTGGTGGGCATTAAGCTGACACATCTGCATAAGCAGCCAAATTGACACTTCACTGGTTAAAATAGGTCTTGGCTCTCTTGTACCGGAATAAAAATGCCAGTTAATTCCAGTGGTCTGGATTCGGAGCTCACTTCAGCTAATGTTAAATCAATGTTCTGTGGCTCCATGTGGCAAACCAGCACTCCATGGGCAGCATCTTCCATTGGCTATAAGGAAAATCTTTTCTGTGCCACTACAAATCTGGCAATGAGGCCACTGCAATAAATAGCTTAATAGTACTCAGCCACAACTGGCATGGAGAGAGATCTGGACTGGAATCCTATATCTACTTGCCTAGGAATAAGCCCCCATTATACGCAGTGGGGCTGTAAGCAGCACAATGCTTTATAATTGTCCTGGGAAATCTGTAGCCCTCCAGATGGTGTTGGGCTGCAACACTGTGGCTGGCACAGTCAATGAAAGCTGGAGTCCAGCAACATGTGGAGGGCTATACATTTGCCATACTTGCAACAATGGCAATAGAGTAGAGAAGACATTGCACATTAATTGTTTTTAGATGTATCTACACCAGCCCCCCCTATTTTTTTACAATGAGGCAAACAGAAAATGGGCAAGGTAATGGCGGCATTTCTAGACATCTCCTTCCCAAGCCTTCCTCGCTAGCATCCTCTCTGCTGAGTCATTGTGGTGTCCCATTTGGATGTTATAGGACACATGTAAAATGGCAAGGATAGACCAAGTGTCAGTGGATGCACTGAAAATGCTGCTGTGGTATGATATGGATTCTAACACTATAACTAGTAGTAGACACTGGAGGCACCGCCTCCACCACAGCACTCTGGTCCTCTCACTTTCTGTCCTCTTAAAATACTAGTGATGAAGCTTGGGCACACAACCAAGCCAATACAGAACAGTATTTGGTATTGCCTGCCAGTCAGAATGCACTTTTCAAATAAATTGATCAGTACCTAGAGGGTGGATCGGTTTCACACTTTTTTCATGTCACACACACACACGTCTCTGCTTGCCAAGTGGGAATGACAAAATGGGAATGAACTCTTTATTAGATGCTAACTGATAAGAAATAATATATCAGGAAATCTTAATAATAAAGATGTATTGAATAGTACTACAGTTGGCCCTCCACATTTGTGGCTTTAACTTTTGCAGATTTGATTATTTGCGGTTTTGACTAATATTCTCTCTCTGGGAATCTCTAGGTCCTCCAGCGCAACTCTGCCAAAAGTTGACCATAAAGTTGTGCTGGAGAACCTAGAACTTCATAGAGAAAATACTTCTTTAGTCATTTGTAGGTTCGCCAGCATGGTTCTGTGGTCAACTTCTGGTAGATGTTGACCACAGAGTTGTACTGGAGGACCTGGAGATTCCTAGAGAGGTGTTCTCTTAGGCAAAAAGAATACTTAAATTGTGGTTTTTCCACATTCATGGGGGTTCTTCACCGCAATCCCAATGAATGTGGAGGGACCACTGTAGTTGGCACTGAGGTTGCATCTACACTGCAGAATTAATGCAGTTTGACACAGCCTTAACTGCCATGGTTCAATGCTATGGAATTCTAGGAGTTGTAGTTTTGTGAGATATTTAGTGTTCTCTGTCAAAGAGCTTTGGTGCCACAAGAAACTACAAATCCCTGGATTCCATAGATGCCATGACAGATAAAGCAGTGTCAATTTGCATTAATTCTGAAGTATAGCAGTAGCCCAAATCTCAGCAAAATATCCTTCAAAGAAGAAACTAGGGCCTGATCTTGTCCCTATCAACTATACTAGACTCACTAAATCAATGGGATTTACTGATAGGTTGATTCATCAGTGAAGAGCTGATTCCACTTTTATTCTAGCTGGCAGTAACAAACAGGCTTAAGGACTAAGGATACTTTCACCTTGTTGTATTTTCAAAATCCTCATTCTCTTGCAAACAGATATTTGGTAACTTCTTACCTTCCACTGTTACAGACTGCTGAAATGCCAACTGAGCCTGCTGCATGTACCATATGTTTTAATATTCCCAACCTACTACTGTGCCTTTCATTGATACTGCTCATTCTAAAACTTTTAACAGTAAGTAAATACATTTTATCCATCACTTAATGGTGGTGCAGTAATTAAATGCCAGTACTGCAGCCACAAGGATGTGAGTTTGATCCCAGGAAGGGCTCCAGGGTCCACTCAGCCTTCCATCCTTTCATAGGTCGGTAAAATGAGTACCCAGCTTGTTGGGGGTAATTGGCTTATACAATTTTAAACTGCTTAGGGAGTGCTAGTTCACTGATAAGCAGTATACAAATGTACATGCTATTGCTATTGCTATTAATTGCTGCAGATCAAGCACCTGAGAACAGCACCTGTTCAAAAGTTGGCTAACCTGAGTGTCAGTATTTATTTCCTCTTCCTTGGTTTGGATGAACAGGAAGAAGCAAAAGAGGAAGGACCTCCAAATAGAAAAAAATAATAATAATTCAAGATAACAGTGCTCTGAAAAGCCTTAAAAGCACTTTGCCTGACCATTCTGGATAAGCTAATGCTGCAGTTAGATTATATTACTTTTTTCTTATTGCCATAAATGTTATGGTGGGGGAATGAAAGTACAACCTAGAACACACTGGACTGAAATAATTTGACAATGACCTCTTATGGATACTGTTTAAAAACAAACGTGAGTGGGGGAAAGGGTAGCAAATCCAGAGAAAACGGTTATTACACAAGGAACACTTCCTGACACACAGACACCACTGGAGAAGCAAAGGCAGGTCTGTATAGACATCACAAATGGCAAACTGCCAAATAAGACCCCATTGGTGGTGTTTCTAAAATGGAAATTGGATGTGTACAAGGAGTAAACAAAAAGTGTGGGTGGATGCATGGGTGCATACATGTGCATGAATACATGCAGTGTACATAGGTGCTGAACCCTTTCACTATCAGCCATTTTGTAATCGGAATTTTACCCCCTCTATTTTTTACACATCAGGCCCTGGATGCATGCTTATGTTCTCAGAAGGTAAGTTTCTTCTACTCAAAAAAATGTAGCCAGAGCTTTTTTCTATTGGGGCAAAAGAGGAAGAAGATGTCTCTGGAGATGTACTTTTGTTCTTGTGTCCATTTTGCTGCTTCCTCATGGCTGCTCTCAGGCCTGACATCCCTTCCAATCTGCCAGAGTGAAAACTGGAGAGGGCTCCTGTACCTTTAATGGTTGTGTAGAAGGAGGAGTTTCAGCAAGTGTTGCTTATTACCTTGTTGTGTGACAAACAATATCTGCTGAAATCCCCTCCCGTAAACATAACCGTTTAAAGGTACAAGAGCTATGTTCAGTTTTCAGTCTGGCAATTCTACCATCCTTTGGGAGAAAAAAAACTCTAACTCTCTCTCTTAGTCATGCAGTCAGTAGTAGTTTTCAGTGGTGTGCCCACCCCTGGTGCCACCCAGTGTTGGGGCACTACTGAGGGGATGTCAGCGGCCAAAAGTGCACACTTGCCTTTCTCCTTTGTTGTTGCCGCAGCGAGGGGCACACTTATTCTTCTCCTTCACTACCATGGAGGCCTCCTCCTCAGGAGGAAGCCACTGTGGCAGTGAAGTCTGGAGGGGCGCACTCACCATTTTCCTTTGCCGTGGCCTCCTCCTGAGGAGAGAGCCACCATCAGAGCAGAGCTGGGAGATACATATTTGCCTCTTCTCACACTGCAGTGGGAAGAGGCCCCAACCAGGTGTAACCCCTTTTCTGAGATGTCACCCACTGCAGGCTGCACCCCACTTGTGTCTCCTCTGGTAGTACTTCCTATATGTACTCTGTTCTGTGTCTCACAAGTGAGAATGGCACATCATGCAGGAGCATGGAAAACAGCCTTCTCTGATGTGGTGCCCCATTTACAGAACGTCCTCCTCTTTAAGGTACAGTTGACACCAACATTTGGCTCTTTTATGCACCAAGTTAAAAACATGGCTTTTTATTACAGCCTTTGAGGTCTAACTTTATAGCAATAGCAGGTACATTTCTATACTACTTATCAATGAACTTGCACTCCCTAAACAGTTTACAGTGTATAAGCCAATTGTCTCCAACAAGCTGGGTACTCATTTTACCAACCTACGAAAGGATGCAAGGCTGAGTGGACCTTAGAGCTCTGCCTGGGAGCAAACTCACAACCTTGTGGTTGCAGTACTGGCATTTAACCACCGCGCCAGCTGGGCTCCTTAATCTTATTACTTTTTAAATCTTGTTCCTTTTTTAAGTGTACATGTTACATAGTTTTAACTATTTCACCCTTCTTTAGTGTTTCAACTTGGTGACTTATTTAATATGTTTATACCCTATTTAATTTATTCTGTTGTTTTTATCTGGAATTGTTCTAAACTATTTATATTGTTTTAATTGCATGCTGTTCTGTGATCTTACAAAGGATGAGCCAGAAATGTTTAATAAAGAAAACAAAACAAAACAAAAAAGCAAAGCTAATTAGTAGTAGATCCATCTTTCCTCTGTAACAAATAATACAGTGCATTCTAATAAAACCTTCTCTTGATTGAAGATTGCACTTTCCTAAAGATTCCAAACATCATCTTTCATACAGTCTAATTACTTTTATGTGTTTTTGTGTAATATCATTTTTGCTTCTTAAACTAATACATATGACAGACTAGCAACATGTGAATAATAATTGTCAATGACACTAGCATTATAATGAGATGGGGTATTGCACTACTGGCTCTAGAAGAAGGCTAGCAAAAATATAAAATTAAAATCAATGTGAAAGTCTTTTTAACAATCTAAAATGCTCAGTGTGTACAAGAGCAACTGGTGGCCCACAAATCAAACAGCACTCATGAAGCAGTTTCATACCTTCCAACAGTCCCAATTTTGCAGGGACAGTCCTGATTGGTCTTTGGTCATTACTCTTTTTCAGTTGCTTTTAAAATGTGCCAATTTCTCTCTCCTCCTCCCACTTTCCCCTTCATCCCCAGCTTACACCAGTTGCTGCAAACTAAATTTGAAGTCAATAAGCTCAGTAGGGAGGGAGAAGAGGGGACAGAATCTTGCCCTTCCCAGTACACTTAAGCAAAAGTAAACTGCTTCAGCCTCTCCTAGCTTGTGTCTTCTTTCTCATTAATAACTTTTGCCATCATGACCACACTCTGATGTTGTTTGGGCACATGTGTCCCAATTTTCATACATGAAATGTTGGAGGGTACGCAGTTTTATTGGGGTTGGGGGGGGCTATTGGCCCTACCAAATTTTAATTAAAGGCCTACATTCTATTGCTAATCCCAACTAGAGTAGACTCACTGAACCAGTGCAATTTACCTAAACATTGGTTTACCATTCAGCACTTGAGTTAATGGAATTACGCTAGCTGAAACTAAAAATTAGGTATAGGTGAATTTAAAACAACAACAACATATTGCCTACTTGTTGACAAAACTGTGTTTAAAGGTCAAAACACAGAGACCCCTTTTACAGCATAGAACCCTTGCTTGATCCGTACACAATCCATAACTGGTATGTCCTTATCTACTTACGTGGTGCCAGCCTCATTGTGGAGTCTAACCATGAAATGATGTTTCTGGATTCTGAAGAATAAAAAGCTCCTAGGAAAAAGTTGGCTTTTCTTGCTCCCACAGGACTAGGAATAACCTATGAATTTGACACTGCAAGAGAACTTACTCCAGTTTCTCCTATTTATTGAATTGTTTCACTCACTTTTAAAAGTTGTCTTACTAATAAACTAATCTGTTTCAAACATTCAAAAGCACCCGATTTATCCATGCTATTGTTATCAGCTTTTTTATTTGAGGGAGGGAGAGAGAGAGAAAGGGCAGAATTTAAAATAAATAAGCAGGTATACCCAAGAGTTTTGAGGATGGTTTAGATGTTTTATAAAGTCATGGATATTCCACTTTGTATCCCAGCTCAGAAGCATAATTTCAGGACTACTATAATTCTATCAAATTCATATACAGGGCAAGTGAACATGGCTCTGGAACATTCTACTAGAAAAAAGCTATTTGTTGACTGGGTGTGTTGTGTGCCTCTCCCACCTTTTTAGAATACACCTCTCACCCACAACTCATTTCATGAGCTGCCATTGTCTCTTTAAGTAATCTTATAATGGTTACCATAAGAGTAAAAGAATGCTGAGGCTTTTCAACTTTTGTCTAAAGTAGGTGTGGGCAAAATGCAAACCAAAGACTGCAAAACAAAAACAAAACAAAACAAACAAAACAAAAAAAAAAACTTTTTTTTTTTACTCCAGAATGCCCTCATATGCACTCTAGGGGCCATGAAGGGCATTTCTGTTATGTTTGGAGGCTCCTTGGACCCACCCTGGGGTCAAAAGCAATTTTTGCAAAAATTTTCAAATAATTTCAAATCCCCCCAAATGTTCCAAAATGTCCACTAGGGGGCATGGGGCAATTTCTGTCACTTTTTTGGGGGGGGGGGGGCTTGGGCAATTTATGTCCAGGAGAGGCCTGTTTTGAAACCCAAACAATGGTGAAAATGTCCCCATTCCCCCAGAGGCATTTGGAGGCCAAAATCTATTATTATTATTATTATTATTAATCAAAGTGCAGCTCTCCAAGGTCTCCTAAGGGACTAATGCAGCCCCTTAGCCTTCCATAGTTGCCCACTTGGGAGTCTAAAGGAATGTGTGTTAGGGAAGGCAACCCATAGAAACTGCTCTTTCCTTGTTACCTAGAGGTATGCATTTCTTCTTCTTATTATTTTTTACTCATTGATTTATAGTATACTTTGTGTTTTGCTTTTTCCAACTCTAGAAGAAAATTCACCATAACTAACAGGATAATAAGCCTATTAGCAAATACCAAGTATAAACAATAGACTAAAGCAGATACATAAATGCATCCACCCACAAACCCATCAAATTGCCTGTCAAATAGAAAAAGTTGTAATGTCTCTTTTTAAACAAAAACCCACAAATTTCTAGAATATTTTCACAGCTTGGGCACCACCCCTGAGAAATCCTTATTCTTTGAGGAGGGCAGGGTTGCATCTCTATATGGCAGAGGCTTAGCTGCCATGGGGAATGTGTAATGAAGTCTCTGGGCAAGACTGAGGGGAGGAAACCTTTTTTGCTACCATTCCGAGAATCCACAGGCAATAATGGCTGTGCGATTCTGGAAAGTGTAGTCCAAAAAGTAACTTTTGCCAACTGGCAAAACCAGAATGGCAGTAGATTCAGGAAAAATCCAGAAAATAAGTATTTCTTCACATGAGGCAGAATTAACTCATGGAATTTACTGACAAAATATACAGATGATGATCTAGAAGGGGATTAGAGAAAATCATGGAGCATATGTCTGCTTACAGCAGTTGACCGCAATAGTTAAGTGGACTCTTGAGGTCCAGGAACAGAATGAGCACTATTAAAGGAAGAATAACAGTGGACGAGGCAATTGCCTATGGTGTCATGTTTCCCAAAGGGATTTGGATGGCCATTGTGAGAAGCAGGATGAATGGATTAGCTGGATCTTGTAGGGCACTTTTGTGTAACAGGAGACTTTTCCTCAGTTGGGGAAATGCAGCACAAAAGAGGAAGTACAGGAATACCTGGCTACTCTAAATGAATTCAAGCTTCCAGGACCAGATGAACTACATCCAGAAGTATTAAAAGAACTGGCAAAAGTAATATCAGTACTGCTAGCAATAATTATTGAGAATTCCTGAACAACAAGAGAGGTCCCAGCAGACTGGAAGGGGACAAATGTTGTCCTCATCATCAAAAGGGAAGAGAAGATGGCCCAAATAATTACCACCCAGTCAGCCTAACATCAATATCAAGAAAGATTCTAGAGTATACAGTTGTCCCTCCTGATTCATGGGGGAACTGTTCTGGACCCACCCACCCTACGAATCGGGAAAAATACAAATATTCAAGTCCCACTGAATAAAATGGCAGTGTACATCTGGGTACGCGCACCATTTTGTCCCTCCTGACTTCCTGTCTGCGGAAACTCAAGACCGCAAACAGGAAGTCAGCGAATCCGGAGGGACAACTGTATAATTAAACAATCTGTAAGCACTTAGAAAAGAATGGCATGATCAACATAGGTTTATCAAAAACAAATATGCTAGTCATGCCAGACTAATCTTATCTCTTTTTCTGATAATGTTACAAGCTTGATAGCTGAAGGGAATGCTGTGGATGCAGTGTATCTTGATTTCAGTACAGCCTACGACAAGGTCCCCTATGATATTCTTCCAAACAAGCTAGTAAGATGTGGGCTAGACATTGCTAGTATTAAGTGGATTTACAATTGGTTTACTAGTCGAACCCAAAGGGTGGAACAAAACTGACAAAATGAATTTCAATAGGGAGAAATGTTCAATTTAGGCAGGAAAAAAAAATGAAAAGCACAGATATAGGATAGTGATACCTAGCTTGACAATGTGAAAGGAGTCTTTGTTGTTATTGTTGTTAAATGTCTTTGAGCTGACTCCAACTCCTGGCAACCCTGTGAATGAGACATTTCCAAGACCCCATATATTCTACTGCTTTGCTTAGGTCCTGCAGATTCAGGCCTATGACCGCTCTGATTGAATTCAGCAATATGGTGTGCAGTCCTTCTCTTTTTTCTACTGCCTTCTATCTTCTCTAGCATGATTGCCTTTTCTAAATGAGTCATGTTTTCGCATGATGTGGCCAAAATACGATAGCTTCAGTTTTATCCTCTTGGCTTCCAGGGAGAGATCAGACTTGATCTTTTCTAGGATCCATTTGTTTGTCTTTTTGACTGTCCAAGATATCAATATTTCTCTCCAGCATCACATCTCAAATGAGTTTATTTTCTTCTTATCCACTTTCTTCACTGTCTAGCTCTCGCATCCATACTTGGTGATGGGGATTACAATGGCTTGGATGAATCTAACTTTGGTGCTCAATTGTATGTCATTACACTTTAGGAATCTGTATCAAGGACAAGAGGCCACATCTGAACAAAATTTGGGGAAACAGAGTGGTTCCCAATAAGCAAAAGGGTCAGGCAAGGCTACATCCTATTGCCCTATTTGTTTAACGTATATGCTTAAAACATCATAAGAAAAGCAGAATTAGAATCAGAAAAAGGAGGTGTTAAAATAGGAGGAAGCAACATTAACAACCTAAGATATGCAGACGACACCATAATATTAGCAGAAGACATTCAGGAATTGGAACAGTTAATAAGGAGGGCCAAAGATGAAAGTGCAAAAGCAGGTCTGATGCTGAATATAAAGAAAACAAAAATAATGACCACAGAAGAAATACACAAATTCAATCTAGACAACGAGGAAATTGAAATAGTTTCCCATATCTAGGATCAAACATTGACCAGAACGGAGACTGCAGTCAAGAAATAAGAAGACTAGGAATGGGAAGGGAAGCTATGAAAGAACTGGAAAAGATACTGAAGAGCAAAGACATAGAACTGAGCACTAAAGTCAGAATCGTCCAGGCCATTGTATTCCCAATTATCTTAGAAACTAAGATGATCAAATTGAGACTATCGTACTTTGGCCACATCATGAGAAGGCACAGGTTACTTGAAAAAAAAAATGCTAAGAAAGGTAGAGGGCAGAAGAAAGAGAGGAAGACCACAAACCAGATGGATAGACTCAATCAGAGGGGTTATGGGCAAGGGCTTGCAGGATCCAGGCAAAGCAGTGGAAGATAGGGATTCTTGGAGATGTCTCATCCAGAGGGTCACCATGAGTTGAACCTGACTCGAGGGCAGCTAACAATAACAACACTTTAGGATTTTGTCAAGTTCTTTCATAGCTGCTCCTCCCATTATTCCTGACTGCAGTCTCTTGACTTCTTATTTCTTGACTGCAGTCTCTGTTCTGATCAAAGTACAGGAAATCTTTAAGTATTTTGATTTCCTTACTTTCTAGGCTGAATTTGTGTATGTCCTCCATGGCCATCATTTTTGTTTTCTTTATGTTCAGCAGAAGCTTGCCTTTGCACTTTCTTCCTTGACATTCTTTACTAATTTTTCCAAGTCTATGATGTTTTCCACTAGTAGTATGGTGTCATCCACATAGCTTAGATTGCTGATGTTCCTTCCTCCTATCTTCACTCCTCCTTCTTCTAGGTCAAAAACTGCTCTTCCTATTATATTTTCTGTGAACAAGTTGAACAAATAAGATGCAGCCTTGTCTGACCCCTTTGGTAATTGGGAACCATTCTGTTTCTCCATATTTTTTTTCTAACAGTGGCCTCTTGTTCTAAGTACAGATTTCTCATCAAGACAATCAAATGTAGTGGCATTCCATGTCTTTCAGAGTGTTCCATAGCTTTTAATGGCCTATGCAGTCAGAGGTTTTGCTATAGTCTATAAAGCACATACTGATTTTCTTCTGGAATTCTTTGGTGCACTCCATTAACCATCGTATGTTTGCAATGTGGTTCCTGGTGCTTCTTGGTTACCTGAACTCTGCTTGTACCTAAGGGATTTCTCTCTCCATATATGATTGGAGTCTATGTGGAAGAATTTTGAGCATAATTTTGCTTGCATGGGAAATTAATGCTATGGTCCTATCATTTCTGCAGTCTTTTGTGTCTCTCTTTTTGTGGATGGGGATGTATATTAATCATTTCCAGTCTGTTGGCCACCGTTTTGTTTTCCATATTTGTTGATACATTTTAGTTAACACCAGAGTTTATTCTGTCTGTGTAGATTGTATCAGTTTAATTGGAAAGTGATATGTTCCTGGTGATTTGTTCTTCCCAGTTTCTCTTATTGCAATTTCCACACTGCTTTTCAGAATTTGGGGTTCATCTTTGTATGGTACTTCATTCCATGTGTCATTTGTTTTTTCATCCGTTTCATACAGCTCTTCTGTGCATTTCTTCCATTGTCTTTTTGTTTCTTCTTGATGTTGTAATATGCTCCTCTTTTAATCATAGAGCACCCCCGCTCTTGGTTTGAACTTTCCTTTGAGCTCCCAGATATTGTGGAAGATCTTATTCTTCCTTTTTTGTTGTTGTCTTCCATTTCTCTAGATTGATTATTACAGTAATTTCCTTTGTCCTTGCATACTAGTCATTGGACAATTGCATTCATGGTTCTAGTTTTGTTCCTATCTCGCTTTTATTTTGTTTCTCTTCTTTCCTTTACTGTTTGAAGCATCTCCTCTGTTTTTCTTTTTAGCCACTGTTAGTGTCTTTTTGGATTCTTCCTTGATTATGTTCTTTGCTTCTGACCATAGTTCTTCTGGCGCTTGGTCAGATATGCTTAATAGTGCAAATCTATTCCTTACATTGTCTGTAAAGTCTGTTGATATGTTGTACAGATCATATTTTAATATGAAGACTGTTTTTGTTTTCTTCTTCAGCTTTATTCTAATTTTTGATATAAATCGTTCATAATCTGTACCACAGTTAGTGCCTGCTCTAGGAGTCTTAGTAGACCACAAACTGAACATGAGTCAACAGTGTGATGCAGCAGCTAAAGAAAGTCAATGCAGTTCTAGCCTGCATCAACAGGAGTGTAATGTCTAGATAGAGGGAAGTAATAGTACCACTCCATTTGCTTTGGTCAGACCTCACCTGGAATACTGGGTGCAGTTCTGGGCACCGCAATTCAAGAGGGATATTGATAAGCTGAAGTGTGTCCAGAGGAGGGTGATCAAACTGGTAAAAGATCTGGGAGTCATGCCCTATGAGGAGTTGCTTAGGGAGCTGGGGATGTTTATCCGGGAGAAGAGATAGTTAAGAGGTGACATGATAGCCATGTTTAAATAACTGAAAGGATGTCATATTGAAGATGGAACAAGTTTGCTTTCTGCTGCTCCAGGAACAAAGATTCTATCTAAACATGAGGAAAAAAATTCCTGATGGTAAAAGCTGTTTGACAGTTGAACACACTCCATCAGAGAGTGGTGGAGTCACCTTCTTTGGAGGTTTTTAAATAGAGGTTGGGTGGCTATCTATCGGGAGTACTTTGATTGTGTCTTCTTACATGGCAAGGGATTGGACTGGATGGCCCTTGTGGTCTTTTCCAACTATGATTATATGATTCATGAGGTATAGGGTTTTCTTCCTCTGGGGATCTTAAAACTTCCACATTCTGATATTGCTTGACCACGTGTCCCAGTTTTCATCTGTACAGCCTACTCAGCCTAGTGTATCACAATGAGTGCCTTCTCACCATATCAACCTTCCTGAGTATGGTCAAGATTGCAAAAGTTATTAATGAGGAGGAACACACAAGGCAGGAGAGGCTGCAGCAGTTTGCTTGTGCCTGAGCTCCTGCCTCTCCCCACTACTGAGTTGAGTCCAAATTACTTTTGCACTTTAAACTCTATTTACAGCAACTGAAGTAAGCTGAGGAAAAAGGGAAGTGGGAGGAGGAGGAAAGAGAAGCTGGGACCTTTTAAAGGTACCTGGAAAAGTAGAATAGAGAATTAATCAGGCTTGTCCCTGCCAAATCAGGACAGTTGGGAGTATGACATAGCTAGTGAAATTAATAGAGAATAAAACAACTGAAGTTTCTAGTTAACCTATTAAGGCAAATGTAAGTGGCAGTAGTGAGAACTCGTTTCTATCCAGCATTGTTCCTTTATCAGACCCAGCCCAAGCTTTGGAGGTGCCCATGATGTGGCCCAGTGATTTCTTCACAGCTCCAATTAAAATTAAGGTTAAATTTGAAGTTACTCTGTGTGAAAAGCAGTACAAGGATCATTTTGTGTTTCCTACATCAGATGCTAAATATGAGTGTAGTGGTTTGAGCACTGGACGATGACTCTGGAAAATAGAATTCAAATCCCTATTCAGGACTCAGGTATAGAAACCCACTGGGTGACCTTGGGCAAGTCACACATTCTCAGCATTAGAGAAAGGCAAACTCCCTCCGAATAAATCTTGCCAAGAAAACTGTGATAGGGTCACCTTAGGGTCATCATAAGTCTGAAACTACTTGAAGGCACACAACCATAACAATAACAAATGAGAATCTAGGAAGAAGAAGAAACCCAAACCTGTAGTGCAAATATAAGCAACTACTATCTAGCCACCAAAATATCTCATAAAAATCCTAAATATCAAGCCTTGTTACAGCTCAGAGAGCCAGCACTCTGAACACAAGGCAAAACAGGCTTGCTTGCTTGAGTCCCTAACCTATTTTCTATTCTCCCTTTTCATTCCCACCAGCCTTGACGTCACCAGGTTTCTTTGTCTGAGGGTAATGCTTTTGTCCCATGCCAGCAGATCTGAGGCTGTCTAAATATAGTCCTTCAGGCACCAACATCTTAAGAACTGGTCTAAAGTACCTAGCTAAAAGGCTTCAGAACTGGAGGTATAAGCAGAGCGATCCGTCATTGCTGAGACAGTTGCCTGTGGCCCTTTCCTTGCACTGGGCCAGGGGAGACAAGAATGCTACAAAAGGATTCCTGTGAGTAAACATTTAAGGAAGGAAAATATAAATCCACTGCATAGTCAATTATTTATTTATTGGGGAGGCTGCTCTAAGCCACAGCACCCAGCAGAGGAGGCATGATGGAACAGATTCTATCTGCAGTATCCAAGGAGTACAGTCGGACTGCTGACATGTCAGCTAGGTTGATTTCCCCTTGCTCTGCACTAGAACAGAGCTGTGCTTCCTTCCAGCCAAAGTCAGTGAGAGCCAACATAATTGACTCTTATGGTGGTTCTGTGATATATTTACCCTCCATACTATTGAACTGTAAATCTGCAGTTGTTACACACATTGGATCAGAAGGGTCTGCACTGTGCCTTTATTGTGGCTCATATCCACATCCAAGGTACTGCTCAACAGGTATATCTCCCATTCCATAAAAACACCCTGGAGAAGGGCCAGAGAGGACATGCTAAACTGAACTCCATTTCCTAACATGGGCTGTATTTTTTGTTGTTGATTAGTTTCTGACTTATGGTGACTCTAAGGCCACAATGGGGTTTTCTTGACAAGTTTTTTTCAGAGAAGTCAATTCTGAAGCCCTCTGCCACTGTCATCCTCTGAAGCTGAGAGAGTGTAACTTGCCCAAGGTCACCCAGTGGGTTTCCATGGCCGAGCTAGGATTCAAACCCTGGTCTCCAGAGTCATAGTCCACTACACCACACTGGCTCTCCTGGGCTGTATTTACTGTTGATTAAAGTATGTCTGGCTTTCCCAATATGTATCGCTCTCAAAGAGGCAGAATACAATCAGTAATAGCAATACAACATGAAATACAAAAACAACAATCACTTACCACCCACTATAAAACCAAATGTGTTTTTATACCAAAAAGTGTTTTTATTCCAAAAAAGGGGCCCTGGTGGTTCAGTAGTTAAATGCCAGTACTGCAGCTACAATGTTGTAAGAAAGGCTTCAGGGTTGACTCAGCCTTCCATCCTTTCATAGGTCAGTAAAATGAGTACCCAGCTTGTTGGGGACAACTGGCTTACATGTTGTAAACTGCTTAGGGAGTGCTAGTTCACCGATTAAGCAATATAGAAATGTAAGTGCTATTGCTATAGTGCTGGTTATAACGTCTTGGGACTACAGCTCCCATCATCTCCAACCAGGGTGCCTGGCTGAGGAATTTGATCACTGGAGGATTTCTTGCTCCTTTCCCTTGGCAATTTTTAAAAATCCTGCAGGCTACAGGCAAACTAGGAGTTTCATCAGATTAATTAACAGAAACATATGGCTGAGTCTTTTGTTCCCTATGGGAGAGATAGCAACTGCAGCATTGGACTTACTTCTTTTTTTAAAAAATCACTCTGGCTTTTCTTATTTTGCCTTTGTTCATTTTTACAATGTATTAGTAACAGGTAATTCCATTCTCCTCTGGTGTTTCTGTATTTTCTCTTTCCTTGATCCCTTTGGCTGAGCTGTTTTTGCTGTCATAGCGATCTTACACGAACAAGCCAGTCAATGTTCCCATGGCTATCCTTAGCCTAAATGTTCTCACAGCACCTTGTGTTGGTCTGCTCTGGCCCAGAAAACCAATTCTTGAGGGCTGGGGTACACTCAAAACTGAAAATCTAAGTTTTAACGGCAATGTACACAGCCTACATAAAATGAAAGCCCTGCAGCCTACAGTAGGTTTTCAAATAGTGTACTGTATGCATAGATAGATTACAGAACAGTTGTGCAGCCTCAGAGCACTTGCCCAGTACAGCATAAGATGATTCTCATTGCTTATACAACTGGATATTGAAATTCGACGTAGAGCCTCAGTTCATTTACCCAGAGCTCATCCAGACTGGCCAAAGGTGTTGGGACATGGTAGTTCCACTTCTGCACTTGCCACTTTTTATGCCTTAGATCCAAACAATACTTCTTTTGTCCTGGTGTTTTTCTCAGTAGTTCCCATGAATTACTGCAACTTTTTTACTTCTTAGCTATGTAGCTCCCACCACCAACACAATACATTTTAAATCTCTTATTATGTTTCATTTTTAGTAGTTTTAGGTGTAGTGCCTTCTGTGCAAAATGAGGTGAGCTAGAGTTATCTTCTTGTGCTCCACCCACAACCTAGCTCTATGTGTGTGTGCATGCATGCATGTGCGTGCACGCCTTCAAGTTGTTTCTGACATATGGCAACCCTAAGGCAATCCTATCATAGCAAGATTTGTTCAGAAGCGGTTTGCCATTGCCTTCCTCTCAGGCTGAGAGAGTGTGACTTGCCCTAGGTCACACAATGGGTTTTTGGGGCTGAGCAGGGATTCAAGCCCTGGTTTCCCAGAGTCCTAGTTCAACATTTTAACCACTATGCCACACAGGCTCTAAATCTGGCTTTAGGGCTCCATTTTAGGGGAGTCTAGACTGAGGCCAAGTGGGAAGAAACGAGGGAGGAGGGAAAGTGGCTACCAAACTCTGTGGCCTAAAATCCAACTGTTATCCCTAGCAAGAGTAGATCCCTGAATAGATGGAACTTACATAAGTGTCATCAGACCCAGGTCCCAGAGATGTAATGGGTGTACTCCAGTTGGGGTTAGCAACTGGATTTAGGCCCATGAAACTTAAATTTTTAAACAGGCGGCATTTTTCATATCAGAGGAAAGATTATATATATATATATATAAGGTTTCCATACTGCTGTTTAGGACTGAAGTCCTCCCAAAGCAATATGCAGCCAGAAAACAAAACTGTGTCACTATAAGGCAATGGCATAACAAACATCCATGGCATCTAACGGCACAATAATACATCCAGTACATCCAGTATTAAAACTGTAAACCACTATCTGATCACAAGCAGGCTGAAATTAAATTGTCTTCATCTACTGGGTTTTTCTGTAAAGAGGGAGACGTGGGAGGCTGCATATGACAATTTGGGGTGTTTCTTATAAATATAACTCCACTCATGGGAAGGGGGGAGGTCTAAGTACCCCAAGCTACCAAGAATCTTCATCTTTCAGGTTTCTGTTGTGGTAGTAATTTAGTGAAACTGTGACCAGCATTCAGAAGTTCACTGGGATGCATGCAAGCATTTTCTACACCCTTCCTCTTCCTTTCCTATTTGTATTTCCCTGCTCTAGTTCCTTCAGCTGTTCCTTTAGAGCAGGGGCCGGCAACCTACGGCCCGCGGGCCGGTTCTGGCCCAGGGCCCCGAACTTACCAGCCCAGGCGGACCCCTGCCGCCACCGCCTGCCACCACAGCTGCGCGTTTGCTTGCCGCGCGTGCTGCAACCACCATTTTGTTTTCCAAAATGGCGACCGTGACGCATTTGCGCATGCGCAGGAGTACTGTGCATGCGCCAATGCATCGCGGCCGCCATTTTGGAAAACAAAATGGCAGCTGCGACATGCATGGCGGCGGCGGCGGTGGCAGTGTGTGGGGAGGGGGAGGAGGAGGTGGCGGCGGCAGCACGCCGGGGGGGTTGCGCGTGGCGGGGGGTTGCGTGCGCGCCGCCATCCCAGCCCACCGGAGAGGATGACTTCGGGGGAACGGCCCTGGCTCAAAAAGGTTGCCTACCCCTGCTTTAGAGGCTTCTCCTAAGCTTTCCTTGGATTTGGGAGTGGCTTATTATGAGGCAAGGGACTATTTTAACCACAGAGGAGGAGTTCTTGTCTTCCCTGTATGGTAGTCATAAAGTTCCTCACAGAGGCCTTCATAGCGCATTGACTATGGGACTTGGACTTGCCATTTTAATCACAATAGGTTTACTTGGAAACTTGATTCCTTTAAATAGGGCTTTCTTCTGAGTAAAACTGTATGGAAGGCTGCAGTCTTATTCCAGATTTTGGGCCAAATATAGCATGACAGCTTTCTCTTTATGCCTACAATTAATTTTATATGCACTGACCCAGTTTCAAAAATTAACATGCAAATGTTTCTCTGTAGCAATCTACCCTATTAATCCTTGTGCTTGGAATATGTGGATGAGCAACTTCACTCATAATAATTCATAAATGGAATAAATATTTCCAAAACTGGTCCAAAGATTATATATCCCTTTCTGAAGTACCCAGAATGCCACTGTCAAAAACAGGACACATCTATTGAAGACAATGTGTTCTTGTCCAGTGATTTCTGTGTTCAAAATAATTTACAATCAATTTAAAATGAAAGGAGACATTTGTTTTGAGAGCATAATCAGAATTTTTCATTTGCATTGGCTGATTATAGTGAGTAAAATATGTCCTATTAAATAGTGAAAAGTCCATCTACTTTTTTTTTAGTAACTAATGAAAGACTCTCTGCAGGGAACCATAAGTAAAAGAATTTACAAATTGGGAATACTCATTCCAAACAAATTAAAGCCTGGGGATCTCTATCTGGAAATAGGTGTTACACTGCTCAAAGGCATTCTGTTACACCTGGCAAGTTCCTGAATTTTTCTCTTCAGTGACAGAAGTGCAGGATTTGTAATACAGGTGGGTATATGCTGTCTCTCTTCACAGAGAAATATTATGCATAGCTTGCTATGTGCTTGGTCTATGGCAGTGGTTCTCAGACTGTGAGGCAGGACCCATTGGGGGCCACAAGAATTGCTCAACGGGGGCACAAGCCTTGGAGGCCCTGATCCCCACTCCTCTGCTTCCACTTCCCAAACTTTTTCTGTCCTGGAGGGAAAGAGAAAGGCAAGATGGGCACTTGGAGCCTCTGCCTGAGGGAGAAAAGGAGGAGGAGAGCTATTTCCTTATAAAATGTTAAAATATGAATATACATAAATGTGTGAAAAAATACACAAATTAAACAAACATAATATTTTTATTCATATACTATCTCAAGTGGAGAGCGGCGCAATGTGCATATGTAGATATAATGGGTGTCACAGTGGTAAAAGTTTAAGAACCATTGTCTATCATTCTTCAGAGTTGATTTCTAGTGTTGATTTCACATGACAGCAATAAAAAAATACTACTTGCTAATCTTGGTCTCTAGAATAAAATAAATATTATTTTTTAAAAACCCTCATATCTTTATTATTAAGATACATTAAACATTGTCTAGTTCTATTAAAGATATTTCTTTGCTGTCCTTGTGAATATTTACAGATACGATATCAACACTAGGTCTGCAATTTGCAATGCAAAATTGAGTGAAAGGCACAATGAAGTTTCAGTACCAATAAATTATCCAGTCACTGTTAAATAAGACAACTGCACCAAAAGCTATCTTCCAAGAAAGTCAGATGGAAAGAGGCAGAGGACTGGTCTGCATCTGTTGTCTGATAAAAGGGAAACAGCTTGTTGATTCAGCAAAGCTAACTTTTCCTCCTATAACTATGAGCAAAGTGGCACTTCTAGACATGCGGGCTGTAGAAACAACAAAGAAACAGCAGCAGTTGTTCCACCTGTTCCATCTCTTCTTTTGCAGAGCAAATGCAGACAATCCTCCTCCTCTTCCTCTGCCATCATTGCTAGACAGCACCACAAACAGATGAAATAACGAAAAGGAGACCTTTTGTTTTTGCTTTTCTTTTGAGTCAAGCTAATGAAGGCTTTTTTCTTAAGTCAGGCTAAATAAGTGGCTGCATAAGTTGTGCTGTTGTTTGTTGCTATTGTGTGCCTTCAAATTGTTTCCGATTTATGATCACCCTAAGGTGAAGCTATTGTGCGGTTTTCTTGGCAAGATTTGTTCAGAGGAGGTTTACCATTGCCGTTCCTTGAGGCTGAGAGCATGAGACTTGCCCAAGGTCACCTAGTGGGTTTCATGGCTGAATGGAGAATCGAAATCTGGTCTCCAGAGTTGCAGTCCAACAATCAAACCACTACCCATACCTGAGCCAAAAAGCCACTTCTTTCTTGCTGTCACCCTCAAAGGATTTGAAAGAGACTAGAGGGGCAGGATTTCCTTTCCAGAAGATTATTCTTTCTCAGGAAGGCCATTTCTTCTCTATCAATAACAATGCTAGCTTTAACTTTATTATTTGCCAATTTACCTGTGGCCTAAAGTCACCTACTTCCAAGCAGGTCCCCTTCCAATCCTTTCCAATCTTAAATGATTCTGTAAGGCACCTTCTCTATATGTGTGTGCATATTTTAAATGTGCACACAATTAACCAAAAGGAAGAAGCAGATTGGGGCTGACTCAGGATTTAAGAGGGTCTTTAATATAATGCATTAGTAGGCCCCCTCTCTACATTGCTGAGTTGATGGCAGCAGTAGGCAGACATTTTAATTTCCTATAATAGTCAACATCAGAGGTGGAAAAATTGTGGCAATCCAGAGATACACACACACACACACACACACACACACACTTATTGTTATCCAGCCTCGAGTCACTCTCGACCCATGGCGACCCAGTACATGATACATCTCCAAGATTCCCTGTCCTCCACTGCTCTGCTCAGTTCCCGCAAATTCATACCCATGACGTCTTTTATAGAGTCTATTCAGCTAGCATGTGGCCTTCCTCTCTTTCTGCTTCCCTCCACCTTTCCTAGCATTATTGTTTTCTCCAATGAGTCATGTCTTCGCATGATGTGGCCCAGCCTTAGTCTAGTCATCTTGGCTTCCAGAGAGATTTGTTTGACTTTTTTGCTGTCCATGGTATCCCCAGCACTCTTCTCCAGCACCACATCTCAAATGAATTGATTTTCTTCCTATCTCTTAACTGTCCAGCTCTCACATCCATACATGATAATAAGGAATACAATGGCTTGTACAATTCTAACTTTCATGTTCAGTTGTATATCTTTCCATTTTATGATCTTTTCCAGTTCTTTCATAGCTTCCCTCCCCATTCTTAGTGTTCTTATGATTTCTTGACTGCAGTCCCTGCTCTAATCAATGTTTGATCCTAGGTATGAGAACTCTTTTACTATTTCTATTTCTTCATTGTCTAGGTTAAATTTGTGTAAATTCTCTGTGGTCATTCACTTTGTTTTCTTTATGTTCACCAATAAGCCTGCCTTTGCACTTTTTCCCTTGAACTTCCTTAGTAGTTGTTCTAGGTCTGTGATGTTTTCTGCTAGTACTATTGTGTCACCTGCATATCTTAGATTGTTGATATTCCTTTTTCCTATTTTCACTCCTCCTTTTTCTGTGTTCAAGCCTGCTTTTCATGTACTATGTTCTGCATACAAGTTGAACAAATAGGGTGATAGAATGCAGCCTTGCCTGACCTCCTTTCCAACTGGGAACCATTCTGTTTCTCTGTGTTCTGTTATGACAGTAGCCTCTTGTCCTGAGTACAGATTTCTCATCAGCCCTATCAGATGTGTTGACACTCCCATGTCTTTAAGGGCATTCCATAGCTTTTCATGATCTATGGAGTCAAAGGCTTTGCTTTAGACAATAAAGCACATACTGATTTTCTTTTGGAATTCCTTGGCATGCTCCATTAGCCACCATATGTCTGCAATGTGGTCCCTAGTGCCTCTTCCTTTCCTGAAGCCCACTTGAACCTCTGGGATTTCTCTCTCCATGTATACACATACATACTCCAAAGTAATTTTTCAGTGTAAGGATGACCAATTGTGTCCACAAGTTTGTAGGGCAGTGTCTCAAGTAATGATTCCCAAACTTGGATCAGCAGATGCTACTGGACTTCAACTTCCAGATGGCCAGCTAGCATAGTTAATCATCAGATATTTGGAGAGCTTTAGGGGTACTACAAATAAGGTTGCCCAAACTCAAGATCTGGCCTTAGTTTCCAGTTTTCATGTGTCATTTCCAGATAGGAAACAAAAGTACAAATTCTTCCATTTTGGAGGTGTCAGCAATGGACAAGAAGGAAGGTCTCATCTGATAGAGGAGCAGCTTGCTATAATTTGCAAGGTTAATTGATTTGTGACTGCAACTTGCAAAAACTGGGGGGGAGGGGGGGTCTATGTATTTACTGAATTAGTTCCTCCTTCCCTCCCAATCATTGTAGTGCCAGGGCTCATCTTCTCCTCTTCTCTGCATTCTTTTTCTGGGTAAAAGGAAGCTTGTGTGTGTGTGTGTCTTCAAATCACCTGTCGATTCATGGAGACCCCATGAATTTCATAGGGCTTTCTTAGGCCAGGAATGTGGTTTGCCAGTTCCTTCCTCTAAAATATAGCCTACAGCACCTGGCATTCATTTACAGTCTCCCATCCAGGTACTAACAAGGGCTGACCCTGCTTAGCTTCTACAATCAGAAAAGGTGTGATGCCTTTAGGCTAGATTACATGTTCCTTATCCCTCAGCAAGTGAGAAGGAATAATTCTCTCATTCTACCTTGATCTGGGTCTGGAACCTCAGGACCTGGACAATCCTGAACGGACAGTGGTAACTACAAATTAACTGCTCTAACTACTAAGTCCCAGACTGGGAACCACTGCTCTAAGACTGATACCTATTGGGACTCACTGTGAGAAATTAAAATGGCTGATGGATTCCTGCTCCAACCACAATGTAAGCCCATGGTCATGAGCCCAGAACAGTGGGCCATGTGGGGACGCTTAAGCCTCAATAGCTATGTAAGGATGCCAAGTGCGGACACTATGTCTTCTACACATCCCAATATAATTAATAAACCTTATCTTTTAGAAGAATAACCACTTTTTATGTGGTTTGCAACACTAAGTTTCCTTATCAACACCACAGCTAGTCAAGTTTACCATTAAGTATCTGTGCCTTATATCTTATTTAAATCTTATTTACTCTAAGTCACTGTTGTTCTGCCTCCATTTCCAAACCTTTCCAAAATTCTTCTAAGTTTGCCTGGCAGTTATTATTTTGATAGGAACCTTTGTTGGGTTTCCTAAGTATTGTCTCTTTTTTCTCTCCCTCCTTCTTTCCTTCTCAGAGAATTCTTGTAATTTTTCTGCTGTGTTTTTTCAGCACCATGGATAGCGAACTTTTCATTGTACAATGATCACTTTCTACCATCCCGTTTTACCTTTCTTCTCCCAAGAACTGCATGAACCCTTCTATTTTTGAAAAGCACCACAGAGACCTCATAGCTATTTGTTCATTTATATCCAGATCCTCCACATATTGTGTTGTTGTGTGCCTTCTAGTCATTTCTGACTTATGGTCACCCTAAGGGAAATCTATGATGTGGTGCTCTTGGTAAGATCTGTTCAAAGGAGGTTTGCCTTTGCTTTCCTCTGAAGCTGAGTGTGACTTGCCCAAGGTCACCCAGTGGGTTTACATGGCTGAGCAGGGATTCAAACCCTGGTCTCAAGGGTCATAGTCCAATGTTCAAACCACTATATCACCCTGGCTCTCCACAAATTTACTTGGGAGGAAGTTACACTGATTTCCATGAATGATACTTATGCTTCTAAGCATGTTACTGGAATTCACCATCTTCTATAATACAGAGCTAGGAGAAGTTAGTTTTGGAATACAAGAATCTCCCAGCCAGCACAGCCACTGGCTCACCCATTCATTAACCAAATAAGAATTTGAATAATTCCTGACATTTCAGCACACATTATGGTTGGGATAGCTTCCCCAACTACTATTTAACAAGTAGGCTGCCTGGAAATGCATATCGTAGGACTATCCTAGAACAAACATCTAAACACCTGTAAAATTAGGTACTCTCAGTGACAATTGAAAATACAATAATCTAAGAATGATAGCACTTAATGGCAGGGCAGGGGCTAAAGAACAGAGGCTGGAGGCAAGAATCAATATTCTTAAAGGAAAAGGATTTATTTAATTAAGAAAAATTAAAACTAGCCATTCAAGTTACACATGAAATGTAAACTAGTTAGCTAAACATTGCCCTAGATATGATAATATATACTGTGAGGGGTGATACACAGCTTGTACAGTTACCATGAATACCTTGGACCCTATTTGTGAGAAAGATAAAAATTAAAGTACTGTAAAGTAAATTAATAAAATAAATGTTGTTTGCCCAAAGGTTTGAGAGATGGCAATCATGTTTTCCTCATAAAGCACAGATTATCTCTTCTTCCCCTAAAAGAACTCAGAAACATCAACCCAAGAAGAGGGCACAACCTTCTTTTCATGGAAAATCTGCCTAGGAATCTTGGAGGAATGATAATGATAAAGAGTCTTGTGGCACCCTAGAGAGTGACAAGTTTAATTTTGGCAACAGCTTTCATGGACTGTAGGCAGCCCACTTCTTCAGATATATAGCAGAATGATGGTGACCTACACTAATCCAAATATACTGGGCTCATGAAAGTCACATGGGATACAAATTTAATTTGCTTTGCATATTTAGAAAAGGGCTAGATGGAATCAATGTCTACCTTTGAGGTTGTCTGCCAGAATCTATTCATTCCAGTGTGACAACTATAAGGCTGCTTCTCCACTCTGGCTTTTTAATATTGCTGAAACATTTCTGTTCCAGAGTCTGCAGGAAGAATTAAAATAATAATTCCACATGACACCAAACAGAACACAACATTTCCTATGGAGTTTATCACATGAGGGAAAACTGGAACTATAAATGGTGATTAACCTATGATTAACCTGCAATTGTGTGAATGGTTTTCACACAAAGCGCTGTTATCCCATGCAAAATCTGTGATTAACCTGCACTTGTGCGCAAATGCACAAATGGTTTTCACATAACATTGAGACAAAATATGATTAAAGTGCCATTATCCCATGAATAACCAGGCAAGAAACAACAGTAACTCATTCATGGAATTTTCCTGTGAATGACTTTTTGCTGTTTCTTGCCTGGTTATTCCCCGGTTCTTCATGGGATAATGGCATGTGTGTTAATGTTGTTTTAAGCACATTTTAATGTCAATTGCGCAATTTTCACAGGTTAATCACTGTTTAAACTCCCAATTTCCCCCGTGTGATAAACTCCTATGAAAATCCACAAAGTTCTTCCACACTCAAGGTGGGATGGGGATGCCCATTTTGAAAGGAAATGGGCAGGGCAGATTATAAGCTGATCCTTAAATTTTTTATTAGCACCGTTCTGCTCTAACATCCCAGCGTTTGACTGGGAAAAGGGATGCAAGAGAGCATTCCCAGACCTTACTAATAATACTAATAAGTGGCATTCCTTGTCACCAGCCATAACTTGCTCCAGGATATCTGGAACAGGACAAAAACTCTCCTTGTTGCTGTTGTCCCAACTGGATAGTTCTCATTTCTTCATCTTTCCTTTACCTCTCTGGCATGACTCCTGTCTACCTACTCACCCTCCTCCCCACAGCTTCCCCTCAGAATAGCTTCTAGGCAAGACCTCTGCAGAGAATAACTAGGAATTCACTACAAATCATCAAGAGTAATCAAGATCTAGTGTTCATCTCTAGAGCCTCAGGCTGGGCAAGATGGGCCCTCCTCCCCTTTTGTCTAGCCTAAGACTATGAAAAAGATTGAGGATATCTAGATTATTCTGGCAAGAAGCTCATCCAAGAGGTTTAGGGTGGATTGTGGGGAAAGTTGAGGAAGGCAGCCACTGAGAAGGCAGCAGCCAACACTATTTTTCTATCCCAATCCTGAGCCTCAAATTCTCAGTTTGCTGACACATGAAGCAGAGGAAAGCAACCCACTCCTATCTAATAATGTAGTAAACTGTGGGTGTGCTTTGTTTATATTAAGCAACCAAAACAGTTTGTTTCAGTATTTAAGACAGAATACCAGTCCTACCATTTCATCCTTTTAATTTATTTTTCATTCATACTATCCTCTATCAGAAAATTTTAAAGTCTGTATAACCCAAGCCAATCAAAGGGTCCTCACTGCTGTCTTCCCTCAGCAGCACCTTCTAGTCAGCAAGCCCTCATCATAATAATGGAAAGGGCTGGCACTGTAAAGAGAAACTGTGGGACATCATGAACCACGCTACTAGTTCTTCTCTTACCCTTCAGTTACACCTTTTTCACTCTGCACCCTGTGAAAATTGTACTGTTATTCTGTTAAAAATGAAAAAGCTGTGTGTGTCCCCTCCCCCCCACTGTCTCAAAAGAGATGGAAGAAACAAGGAGGGAAAACATAACTGAGCAAGAGCTGGATGATTATGTGGATGCCCCATAAAACCGAGTGGCTATTTCTGAGTTAATGTTGGCTCGAAGCACCCTTCCTGGTAGGCCTGAGATGCCACACAAAGCGCCATCCAGACCAAACCCCTGCCATGCAGGAATACTCAATCAAAACACACCTGAAAGATGGCCATCCACTCTCTGTTTAAAAACCTGCAAAGAAGCTTTTAACAGTCTGAGACAATATATTTCATTATTGAACAGCTCTGTCAGGAAGTTCTTCCTAATGTTTAGGAAGAATCTCTTTTCCTGTAGTTTGAACCCACTGCTCCGTGTTCTAGAAGTTATTCAGACAATGTAAATAAACCCAGTAGAATGTGGGTTGAATCTGTGTTGTTCACATGAATTTCGAATACATCCAATTATGTTTTAGGGAATGGCTCTCGAAAAACCCACAAAACCCAGGATAATTGATCTCAGATTTTTTTTTAAGTTTTCCTGAAAGAGTCACGTTGCTGGCTGTGTGAATAACCAATGTGATAAATGCAGAATAAACCGAGATCAAACTCTACACATCTTGAATAAGTTTAGAATACTCCATCTTTATACGCAGTGCTGAAACCTGTGGGCAACAGAACTCACAGAGATGTGCAGAGATGCTGTTCCAATAAAAAATAGTGTGAACAACAAATTGAGAATGCGTAAGTAGGATTATTAACACAGCTGCATTGCAAAACAAAGCATGTAGATAACCACATACTCTCTGGAGCAGCAGAAAAAAGCTTACTCCATCTTCAATAATAACATCCGTTCAATTATTTAAACATGGCTATCATGTCACCTCTTAAACTTCGTTTCCCCAGGCTAAGCATACTCACCTCCCTAAGGAATTCCTCATAGGACATAGTTTCCAGACCTTTCACCAATTTGGTTGCTCTCTTCTGGACACGAGCCAGCTTGTCAATATCCCTTTTAAATTTTGGTGCTCAGACCGGACACAGTATTCCAGGTGAGTTCTGAACAAAGCAGAATAGAGTGGCACTATTACTGCCCTTAATATAGATACTACACTCCTACTGATGTTTTATTGTTGTTAACTGCCTTTGTGTCAATCTCAACCCATGGCAACCCTATGGATGAGACATCTCCAGCCCTCCCCCCAGTCCTCTACTGCTCTGCCAAGCTCCTGCAAACTCATATTCATGGTCTCTTTAATAAAGTCCATCCATAGCATGTGGCCTTCCTCTCTTTCTACTTCCCTCCACCTTTCTTAACATTATTGTATTTTCCAACGATTCATGCCTTCTCATGATGTGTCCAAAGTACAACAGTCTAAGTCTTGTCATCTTGGTTTCTAGGGATATCTCTGGCTTGATCCATTCTAGGACCCATTTGTTTGTCCTTTTGGCTGTCCATGGGATCCTCAGCACTCTTCTCCAGCACATCTCAAATGAGTTGATTTTCCTCCTATCTTCTTTCTTGACTGTCCAGCTCTTACATCCATGCATGGTAATAGGGAATACAATGGCTTGTATGATTCTGACTTTTGTGCTGAGTTGTTTGTCTTTGCATTTTAGGATCTTTTCTAGTTCTTTCATAGCCGCCCTCCCCATTCTTAATCTTCTCCTGATTTCCTGGCTGCAATCCCAGTTCTGATCAATGTTTGATCCCAGATATAAGAACTCTTTTACTATTTCTATTTCCTCATTGTCTAGTTTGAATGTGTGTAAGTTTTGTGTGGTCATTATTTTTGTTTTCTTTACATTCAACAACAAGCCTGCTTTTGCGCTTTCTTCTTTGATCTTCCTTAGTAGGTGTTCTAGGTCTGTGAGGTTCTCTGCTAGTATTATGGTGGTGTCAGCATATCTCAGATTGTTGATATTTCTTCTCCTATTTTCACTTCTCCCTCTTCCATGTCCAAGCTTGCTTTCCTTACAATATGTTCTGCATATAAGTTGAACAGGTAGGGTGATAGGATGCAGCCTTGTCTGACTCCCTTGCCAATTGGGAACCATTCTGTTTCTCGTATGTTCTGTCCTGACAGTAGACTCTTGTCTTGAGTACAGATTTCTCATTAGGACTATCAGATGTGTTGGCACTCCCATGTCTTTAAGGTTGTTCCATAGCCTTTCATCATGTAGGCAGCCAAAGGCTTTGCTGTAGTCTATAAAGCACATGCTGATTTTCTTTTAGAACTCCCTGCTACGCTCCATTAGTCATCGTATATTTGTAATGTGATTCCTGGTGTCTTTTTCTTTCCTGAACCCTGCTTAGACCTCTGGGATTTCTCTCTCCATGTATGGTTTGAGTCTATGTTCCAGAATTTTGAGCATGATTTTGCTTGCATGGGAGATTAGTGCTATGGTCCTATAGTTGCTGCAGTCTCTTGTGTCTCCTTTTTTTGTGGATGGGGATGTATATTGATCACTTCCAATCTGTTGGCCATCGTTTTGTTTTCCGTTTCTGTTGACATATGTTGGTTAGCACTAGAGTTGTGTCTGTTAATGTTGATTGATGTTGCCTAGGATCACATTGGCATTTTTAGCTGCTGCACTGTTCTGTTGACTCATGTTTAGCTTGTGGTCTACTAAGACTCCAAGATTCCTTTTACATCTATTGTTTTCAAGCTAAGTGTACCCCATCTGATATTTGTACGTTTTTGTTTCTTTTCTGCCTAAGCTGAACATTTCTCCCTGTTGAAATTCAGTTTGTTAGTTTTGGTCCAGCTCTCCAGTCTGTTAAGTTAACTTTGAATTCTGATTCTGTCCTCTGCAGTATTGTCCCTTCCTAATTTGATGTCACTGGAAAATTTGATAAGTACATCCTCTATTACATTATCCAAGTCATTGATAAAGATGTTGAATAGCACTGAGCCCAAGACAGAACCCTGTGGCACCCCACTGGTCACTTCTCTCCGGAATGAAGAAGAGCAATTTGGTGAACACCCTTTGGGTTCAGTCTGTGAACCAATTATAAATCCACCTAACAGCTGTATTGTCTAGCCCACATATGTATTCTTACGCAATGTCAAGCCCTATTTATACAGAAAATTGCAAGCTCTGGCCTGTTAAACATCCACACAAAGTCATCCTAATGCATTCTCATGATTAAATGCATTCTGTGTGACTCTGCTGAGCACATTTCACTGATCAAGTGGTGGTCTCTAGAGTCACTCAAGCCCATTCAATGACTCTCCTCTGGATTCCTGACAGTGGTGTTTTGAGCTGTTGCAACAGCAGAAATCACACCAAAAAACTATGGCTGCATCTGTAGATGGCCACAAAGAAAAATGTTCTAAAAAAATTATCTTAGAGCATTATTATTATTCATATTCTGTTTATTTATATCCTGCCTTCCTCCCAGTACAGGGACTCAAGGCGGCTAACAAATCTAAAACAGTCCAAGTTAAAACAGTATAAAACATTAAACAATTCAAACAATTAAAAACATTACATTATTAACATTTACAGTTTAAAACAAAAACAAAAACAAAACAGCATCCATGTCACGCAAAAGCCTGGCAGCATAAAAACATCTTTACCTGCTGCCGGAAGGACATATTTTATTTGCCAGACCCAATAAAAACTGCCAGATGCCACATGTAGCCATCAAAAAGTTCACGTATGTAGCCATCAACAAATGCCAGAATCCATGCTTATGACTTCTGCAAAGTACACAAGATCTTATTGTTTTCTATATATAAGTATGCAGATGTGTGTGTACTGGCTGATCATTACCTCTTTTCCACCACATGGCAAAAATTAATCAGTGACTCACAGAATTTCATAAAAGACATCTAATGAAGTGAAGGAAGGAAAAATGGAATGATTGAATAAGGAAGTATTCATGGACAAACTACTGCTTAACCAACATCTGGTTATAAAGAATTAGTACAAAAAAATTTCAATATCTAAAAATTTCATTGGTTGCAAATTTGTTATTGGAATGTTTGGGATGCTATTAAAAGCTATATTAATAATGTAAAGAAGGTCAGAGAATGAGTTTAAGAAACCAATTGTCTTTTTGGAAGTTATAATCCTTTTCCCTAATCAAACTCTCTGTTTCTGCTGTTTGTTGCTCTTCCCAATTAATGAGCACTAATTAGCTAATGCATTTTAAAGACCAATGTAATGTTATTAGCCCTTTTTGATCTTTCACATATTCTCTGCCTTATTTCTGAGTGGACTTAATTCTGGAAATAGCTTGTAGATCACATACACTAATCCAAGAGACCACTAATTAATTTTGCACATTATTTGGTGCTGTGAGGTTTCAAGGAAAAAAAATAGGGATGGAAGAAGAATAAATAAAGTGACTCCCCCCCCCCCAAAAAAAAATACCCTTGAAGATAAGTAGAAGAGAATAAGAGGAACACAATAACGGGGGCCACAAGGAGCCATTTAGCAGAAGACTTGTTTGAAACTGGACAGCAGTACTAAAGCAAGAGGGGCTTAATAACTAAAATGTTGGGAGTTTGGTGTACTCACATTCAGTAATTCCATCAGCCATGCCTTCTTTTGGGTTACTTCATTGTATTCTTCCTTCTCATCCTATGTTGGTTTGACTCAGTGACATCCCTAGGGCTAGTGTCACCCGGTGTGGTAACTCATAGTGTCACCTCCCCCATTCGCCTCCTCCCATTTTATACCATACAGAATCCTTAGTAATGCTTTTTTGCACTAATGTTACTCATAAATCATCATTCCCATATACCACTGAATGTAATGGTAATCGTTTTGACATAAACAACTAGCAACATTAAAATTAAATACCGTATGCACAGTCTAAATTTATTTATTTATAGATAGTGATGATTTGGTTAAAATGTGATTTTTTAAAAAAGAAAAATTTAAAAGAGTTTTTAAAATTAAAAATTTCAAAAAAATAATTTTTGAAATTTAAATTTTTGAAATTTGAAATTTAAATTTTAAAAATTCTAGGGCCTCTCCTTTCTCCTCCCACCGAGCCTCACCCCACTCTCACCATCTCTTAAAGCATTTTAAAGAGATACAGATTAATGCCACATACTATTTCTGCCAAAAGGTAGGTATGTGAAGAGAAGTGGTGTCACACACCCCCTTAGGGTGTCATCTGGTGCGGTCCACACACCACACAGCCTCTAGTGATGCCACTGGTCTGACTTCTTCACAATAATAGCTATCTCCCTTTTGTTTCTACGTTTTGTTGTTTTGACTGCATTAGCTATCATAAATCAGAACCTGAGTTCACTATTAGCAGAAGTACCCACCTTCACAAGGCTTAGACACTCCTTAATCTTCCCACTCTCCACTACTATACTTTTTCTCATTCCCTCTGGTCTTTCTCTTCTCTGCCTCCACTTTCATTCTCTTTTCTTTCTCTTCCTTCAGTGTAGTACTTGTTCAGTCTTTCCTTTTGCTCACACTGTTCCTCCTTTCCATGAACAACAGGAGGAACATCCCCCACTGCCACTGCTGCCACCTATTTGAACTGTTTGAGGACCTTGGGAACCTTGGAGAAGGCAGCCCCATATGGTGCTAACTAAAGGCAAACCAGAGACCTGGCTGTAGTTGTATCTCTAGGAAAGATTATGGAGATTTACGACATTGTGACTAAAGGTGGCATTGCAGTGTACAGATGTATTTTAATTAACTAACAGCTGATCCATTTAAAACACAAAATAAATTCAAGATACACACCCCAAGGTTTGGCATAGGATTTATAACATATTTTGGGCATCTAGGTTTTGGAACTACAGTACAGAAATATATACATGTTGTTATTATTATATAGAGAAAACTATGTCCTGTCATTATGTTGCTTTGATATATGTTGGATGTCTCATAAGCAGAGGGGTGGGATATAAGTAATAATAATAATAATTACTATAATCTGCAGATGTAGAAAAAGACAAAGATCCAGAAGTGCAGAATTAACTGAGGGTTAAAACAAAGTCCAAATCAGTGACCGAATATGGAATGGTCCTCTAAAGAGAACTAAAGAGAACAAATCTCAGCAGCAACAATATTTCAAAGACTTGAATTTAACAGGGAACCTTTTGTAACCATGAACCTGAACTGCTCATGGACAAAGAAACATCTTCCTTTTTAGTTTTTTATTTCCAGTGTTACATATTTTCCCACACTATAGGCTTATGAAGAAGATCATGCCTTTTTAATTTTTAAATGGTGCCTGGTATATTGATATAGACAGGTGGTAATGTGTGAAGTAACCAATTACTGTATAAGTAATAAATCATGATAATCAAGTACCAATGACCACCATCCATCCTCCTCCCCACAGACAAAGAAAAGAGCATCCACATACACAATGAACCTAAATACAACCATTAGCTATTCTGTGGCAGTCAAGGTTCAGGGTTTGGAAAAGTTATTTTTGGACTAAACTCCCATAAATAAACACAGAGAAACAGACAGGGCATGGCCAATGGCATCTGAGATGTTGCAAGCTGTAGCCCAAAATTAATTTTTGAAGCCCTGTTATGCTTGTAGTCTACTATCCTCAAATTTCTTGCAACTCAAATAAAAAATCAAAATGATATGCTTTATGGCTGCATACCCTACCAACCTCAAGGCATAGAGATGGATGTTAAGATCAAGAAAATGGTGCCTTTCTGGAATGTGGCTGTCCAAAGCAACTGCCTTATCTTTCTTTACTCCCCTCTTGAGGCAAACTACCTGTAGCTTGTCTGGCTTCTAGTTATTTAAAAGATCAGGATTACAATGAGGGGAGAAGTGTCTCAAATCTATATCCACAGGTCATGTGCAAAACATTACTTTACAATACTCACTCTAAACTGTCCATGATGATCTATAACATTGGCTACATCTGTTGTGGGATAATCACAGGCTTCAGGGTACAAGCTGTGTTTTGAAACCATAAAACATACCCACTTTTCCAATATACCTATTTTATTTTCTTCCTGCTGTAATTCCAGTTTAGTGAACAAGCACTGAGCCAAGCACATGGCAAGCTGCCACCTGGATGCACTCTTAAAATGCAGTGCCTTGAAATAATTATTCTGTTAAGATAGAGACTTTTCTTGTTCATCCTCTAGGTCTCTAGGGAAGGAAACCTAGTGTTAGGCTGCAGTGCTGTGCACATACCTGAACTTCTGAGTAAACATGCAAAGGATTGCACTGTTTCTTCACACATTACCTGGCAGCAAAAGTATACTTGCCAACACATGCACAAATGAAGGGAGATCTGGTTACTCCCAGCTCCCTAGCTAATCCCACCTCTCAGTTCCTGTTTATCAAGTGATACGTACATTAAATGTACATACATATGTGTTAAAATGTAATGTTTCAAGTGGTCCTCTGTGAAGCTATGCAAGGATTTCACCCAGTTCTCTTCCTCTCACCCTCTAAAAAATCACCCATTATTACTTACAGCCCCCCTCCCCCCCCCAAAAAAAAGCTTGAGAGTTTTCTTTTCCACTGATATTCATGTTGGTATACTGTGGTATCCAAATGGGGTGGAGGGGGAGGCACTTAGCCATAAGCAGATCAATTATGTGAAGGAGACATAGTACCATTGTACATAGTGCTTGCATGTCTCCAACTACCCTGACTAATCCTCTGTCATCCCACTTTTTTAAAATGTTAGTTTCTCTCTCCTTCTCCCATTTTTGCTCTTTGTTTTCAGCTTATTTCAATTGCTGCAAATTGAGTTCAAAGTGCAAAAGTAGTTTACTCTCAGTTAGCTCAGAGGCGGAGAACAGCAAGGTGAGTCTTGACCTTCCTTGTAGGTTCAAGCAAACTGCTGCAGCTTCTTCTAGCTTGTGTGTTCTTCTTCATTAATAATTTTTGTCATCCTGCCCACACTTTGACTACATGTGTCCTGGCTTTCCCTCTGTAAAATGTTGAAGAGTATATATTGTGTTGTTCATAAACTATGGCCTGGAAGTCCAAGCTATTCCAACATATGTCATATGTTTGTCATAACATATCTCCAGTATCTTTAAACAATTTCTGTAGAATTATAAGAAAATCCAAAAATGTTGCTTTCTTCATATGAACTTTTGTGTTCCCTTAAACCTCATGCACTCTGAAAACAGAGTTAAGAATGCAAGATTTCTGCCTCTCAACCACTCCAGTGTAACGTACTATATTCTATTAACATCCTGAAATAAAAGAGCAACCCCTGCAGTCTTAGGCATTAGATACAGAACTGTGAGCAACTCTTGTCCTTTGCTCACCTGTAGAATTAATTAGTCAAATTTCTGCAAAGATTAAATCTTCATTCACACCCATCAAGGCAAGGCTTTTATTGAAAATGCTATGGAACACTCACTCAGGTGTCTTTTTGTTATCTATCCTCATCCCTCCCATAGCCAAAAAAAGAAGCAAAATTGCTACTCGCCAGCATAATCACCAAACAACACTTGTCCTCTTCAGTCAAGAGCTGACTTTCAGAGACAAGCACTCTATGCAATGTGTTAGGCCCAATTTACACAATCACTCTATCCTTACATGATTTGATTTTTTTTCTGTGCCCACAGCAAACCATGTTTATTAATGACAGGCCATCTGAATAATGTGACAAGCAGAAACCTCAATTTCATATATATCAACAATTCAAATTCACTTTGGGAAATCTGTCCTAGGTGTGCAAAACTGTAGTTTTTACTTAGAACAAAAAATGTGGAGAATTCATTCACCATAAGTACAGTTGAGACTGGTTCTGAGCAGAGTGATCCTATGTATCAGTTGTCAATCACCCTGTAGTCCCTCTGGAAGAAATGCTATCCAAATACTAAAAAACAGAGGAGAATGCAGCACAATTACCAGCTTACCAAACAGTGGTTACCTATGACTTTCATTCTGTTGGTACATAAATACCTGGGGGAGTTTCAAATACTTCAGCTTCATTCATGGACAGAGAGTGATGTCTGTATTGGAAAAATGAGTATGTGGGACAATTTAGTTTTGCTCTTGTTCAGATTCAAAGATGGCTATCACTACAAGCCAATGTAAGGCTGACAGTTCATGAGGGATACTTCATGGGCATTAACAGGTGACTGATTTCCCAACCATGTAAAATGCAAGGTCCATGCTCTGCCAGGGCATGGCTCAGAACAAAAGAAAGCAAATAGTTAGCTTTTGGAATTTATGTGGGCAAACTGGCCCCCTTGTTAGAATTCAACTGTTGCAGCTGAAATGCGGTATCCCAGAAAACGTATCCAGGGATAGCCATGTTGGCCACACAGTTATAGTACAGCAAAGTACTATAACATCCAAAATCTACAAAACAACAATACCTTTCTTGTGCCAAACAAAACATTTGTCATTTTTTCTTTCTCTCTCATTTGCTTTTTAACACCTTTGCCTGATGAAGAAGTCAGTGGAGTTTAGATAGCTTGCATAATGTATTTTGTGCATTTTGGTTTGTCCAATAAAGGTATCGTTGTTTTGTGGACTTGAGATGTTATTGTACTTTGCCGTATGGCCAACACAGCTACCCCTTGATATGTTTTCTGCATTTGAGTATACTGCATTTTAACCACAACAGGGGAATCTTAAAGAGGGAGCCAAGAGTTTGGGACTTAACTCTTTGAAGTTTTTACCTCCAACAAAGGTAAAACCTTTTAAAATTTGGAGTACAGTTGACATGTTTTACGCAAACAGCAGTTATCCAAATGCAATAACACAGAGATTTATTGAGAAATTCAATGTTCTCTGCCAAAGGGGGGGGGGGGGGAGCTTGATACCATAGGCACTGATTCACTAATGTGTGTCATACAACCAAAATACCTTTTTAAAAATTTATGTTAATAGTTTAATGATGTAAAGGATAAACAGGTAACTAACTACCAGTTTTAAAAAGCCAAATCATCCTCCCTTCTGCATAAAGAATATGCACAATTAAGCACCGACATGGGCAGCAGTGCACCATTCTAGCATTTGACTTGCTGGAATATATGTTTGTAACATAAGGTGCAAAACTAGGTTCACACCATGGTGATGAACCTGCCGTGAGCACTCTCAGAATGCCAAGCCTCTTCTCACCCTTGCTGAATGCTGAAATAGCACTAAAACTACTTACATTAACAAGATGACTTGCTTCATGGCTCATGACTGCACAAGGAACCATAAGATTGGCCACTGCAAAACTGGCTTCCCTCTATGACGTGCCTGCTGAGGCCTCCAGACTCACTGCCAGATTGCTGAGCTCAGCTGCTGTTAACTGCAAGCTGTCAGGGTACAGAGCTGGCTTTGTAGGTTTCCAGAACTGTATCAAACCAGGTCAGTAAACAGTCATCTTGGTTAGGAGGACTAGCTTATTGCCTTGTGAGGACTGTCAAAAATGCATTAAATGAGATGTCAGGAGAAGAAAGTGTGGGTTGTCAGATTGAGACTTCTCAGTCAAAACATAGCTTTCATATTTGAGGCACCCGTTTTCTAGGTATTAATACATCCACTAGACATGAATATGACCTGGATGGGGCACACCAAGCCCAACATTTGGACACACTCTGCTGTCAGTATTTATGAGATCAGTAGGTATACAGTACACTCTATCCTACAGCCTGTTAGTATTTCCCTTCTACTACTTGTATTGCAATTCTATACACATCGAATCAGAAATAATCCATACTGAGCCTAGTGGAATTTACTTCCAGGTAAGTGTGCACAGATCTGCAGCCTTAGACCCCCCCCCCCCATATAAACTTCTTATCTCAATAAACTCTGACATGATTTGGACAGAAGTCTTATACTCTATTCTCTGTCTACTAATATTTTGGAATGGGGACAGATGTTATACTTGGCTGCTCCACAATATCTCATGGTTCCCTTCTATCACCTTAAGGCAGCAAACAAACAAACAAATGAGACTGGACCATATTTAATGTGGGATGTGCTGGTACAGTTAAGCACATTCAACATTCATTTAAAGATAGAACCCAAAACCTCACAGGGCATGTGTATTTACCAGAACTATTATATGACATGGACCCAAGATAATGAAGCGGGGGGCGGGGGGCGGGGCGGAATAGTCCTACATTGCGCACACCTGAGTTCAGAGCTGAAGGAGTGGTTTATAGTTTAGACTAGGGAGAGCAACGTGAGGCCCTCCTGATATTGCATTGTATCTCCCAGCTGCCCTAGCCAGTACAGCTAACGGTGAAGAATGCTGAGGGCTGCAGTCCAACAACTTATAAAAAGCCGCATGATTCTCACTCCTGTTCCAGATAAGGCACATATACTGAAAGATAAATTTCTCTATGTTCTGAACACCTTTGCTACACTTATAATGCAGAGACTAGACTCCAACTTTTCTCTGGACTGGTTCACATAGGAAGAAAAATTCCACTGTTTCCCTTTAAATGCCTCCAGTATGACCACAGCATGCAGAAGGGAGAAATGAGAGTGTAAATACATGTATTAAAAGACAGCCCTGGAGTAGTGTGTGTCTACTGCATGTTTCCAGGCATTCAGCACCAAGATATGTCTCCATATTGTAATTACAGTCACCCCTCCTTTCTCGCAGACTTAAAGTCTGCAGATTTGCATATTCAAAGAGGGGTGACCTCTGTGAAAATCAATGGGGTACGCCTATGGAGGTGTGCCCCATTCAAACCTATGGGGCTTGAATATTCCTGAATCTCCGTTTTTGCGGGGGGGGGGGTCTGGAAGGGATCCCGTGTGAGAACAGAGGGCCGACTGTAGTTTAGTTGCTATGATTATAAAGAAACCTGTGCTTCCATTTTCTTTTCGTTGACTCATTAGATCCAGTTTCTTTGCTAGCAATTTTGGCATTAACCATACGAAACTGCAAAAGTAGCTAAGTTTTTTGTGGGTTTTTTGGGCTATGTAGCCATGTTCTAGAAGAACTTATTCCTGACATTTCGCCAGCATCTAGCATGGAACTCACTTCCATGCTAGCATTCTCTGAAGATGCCAGCCACAGATGCTAGCGAAATGTCAGGAATAAACTCTTTTAGAACACAGCCACCTAGCCCAAAAAACCCACAATAAACTATGGATGCTGCCTATGAAAGCCTTCGACTTCACAAAGGTAACTAAGGTCCAAAACACGTTGCAGAAATAATCCAGTTTGAGACTGCTTTAACTGCCCTGGCTCAATGCTAGGGAATTCTGTACTTTTATGTACAGGGAACTGTAGTTTTATGAGCTGTTTAGGCTTCTCTGTCAAAGAGGTCTGGTGCCACAATAAACTACAGTTCCCAGGATTCCAAAGCACTGAGCCAGGGCAGTTAAAGCAGTCTCAAACTGGATTATTTCAGCAGTCTGTTTTGCACCTAAGTTATATAGTTTATCATAGAAAGAAAGAATCCAAATTGTGTCTGTGAAAACCTTGAATTCTGATCCTTGCTTACCATGAAAAATCTCCACCTCATGTACTGCATGAATGCATCTGTAACAAAGAGACATTTGCTTTCTCTTGAGAAAATGTGGAGTCTTTAGTTGGGCTAATGACAGAAAAATAGCATTGGGCATTATAATACATAAAAATAGGGGAAAGATATCTGTGATAGTTATCATGTATGGCAAGGGTGGGCAACTGTGGACCTCTAGATCTGCTTGGGTTGGAATGCCCATAATTCTTCAACTTTATTCTGACTAAGACTGCTTGGAGTTGCCCCCAAAACACCCAGATGGTGTTTTGTCATAGCTGGAATGTCAGAGGATTTTTGTCTTAGGGTCTTTGCAGACTGCCAGAAATAATGCAGCTTGAGTCCACCTTAACTGCCCTGGCTCAGTGCTAGGGAATCATGGGAAATGTATTTTTTTTCTGGCACATTGAGCCTTCTCTGTCAGAGAGCTCTGGTGGCACAATAAACTACAGTTCCCATGATTCCCTAGCACTGAGCCAGGGCAGTGCCTCAATTTAATGTGCACTATTTCTGGCAGTCTGCAAAGGCCCAAAGTGGACTCAAGTTGCATTATTTCTGGCAGTCTGCAAAGGCCCATAGCTAGAATGAATCCCTCTGCCCTTGAATGTGTGACTTGATCACACCAGCCTGCTGTCTTTCCACAATTGTACTAGTTTAAGAATGGAAGCATACCAGTTTGGCATAATTTATTATACTTCCCCCCACAATAGAGTGCTAGTGAGCCATGGTTGTGTGATCTGCTTTCCACACTGCCAAACACTGCCTGAAGGAGGGGAATGAGCAACTGCAGGTGCCAACCACCTCCCAAAGCTGGCTGCTCTGTGAATATGCACACAGCAGCCAGCTTTGGGAAGATGTTGGCAGCTGCAATTGCTGCAAGGGGGAGAGGGGAGAGAAGCAGCAGCATCCCTGCTGGGGGGCAATTTCATTAGCATTTTGAGCCTGTTTAAAGAACTCCATCCCATTTAGTTCTTTTCCAGATTCCAACAGGGGAGGGAAAATGTTATCTTACTGCTGAAACAACTCCCTATTCCTGATACAATTCCAGCTGCACATAGTTATGCATGAAGGGCCACACTGGGAAATTAATGCACACGTTGCACAAGTACACATCACACTGAAACTAATGCAACATGAATAGCTGAGATCCTCATGCAGATGCTCATCTAGGGAAATTCCTATCTTGCTCTCCCACAATGAAATCACAACAAAAACAGACAGGAATTATCCCAGTTGTTCAAGCTGCAAGGGGTAACTTCTCATCCCTGTCCACACCAGTTTAAACTTAATACTAGGCATTAATACATTTGTCCTCAGTGACACCATCATGCAGGTAAAACCTAATTGGCTACATGGTGCCATCATTGCATTCTCTACATCAGTGATTCCCAAACTTTGGTCTTCCAGGTATTTTGGACTTCAACTCCCAAAAGCCCCAGCCAGCTTGGCCAACGGTCAGGAATTCTGGGAACTGAAGTCTGGGAACCACTGCTCTACATGATCTCTGATTCAGCTTAGAAAAATAAAGCTGGCTAAAAATAAAATCGTAAAATTTATTTTATTTATTTATTTCAAGGATTTATATCCCACTTTTCTCCCACAGTGGGACACAATGTGTTCAGAACAACACTAGGGTGCAGAACAGCACAAAGAGAAAGTGTGCTGAAGACTTCTGCAAAGAGCAATGGTAAGGGTTATCTTTTGGTGGGAGGTTTCCTTACCTTGAAATTTTTTTTAATACAAAAAAAAATGGTGTACCTTTAAATTAAACTAGCCTGCTCCCATTGCTTCAAAAAGACTGGAGCTCCTGTTTGTTTTTGCTTCCCAGAATATAAGGTTTTATGCCTGCTGAGCCATGAGTGGCAAAGGGTGGGGGACAAGACAAGAATGACTGCACTTCCAGGAGTGATGTGCGAAATGTGACGGGCTTGTCGTGTTGATTTTTCACACCACTGCCTTGGGGGCAGCTCTGTCATGTTGACATCCAGGTTTACTGCCACACTGGGAGAGGGAAGCACTGCAGAGGGCTATGGAACTCTGAGGTCGTTTCCTCCCATTGTACAAATCATGCCTTCAGAAACAGCAGGTTGCCTCTGTACGGCACAGAGACTAAGGGCCTTTACAAACTGCCAGAAATAATGCAGCTTGAGACCACTTTAAATGCCCTGACTCAGTGCTAGGGAATCATGGGAACTGTAGTTTGTTGTGGCACCAGAGCTCTCTGACAGAAAAGGCTGAATGTCTCAGAAAAAACTACAATTCCCATTCAACTAACCCCCCCCCCCCCCATGAGCACAGAGGACTGTATTTGGCACGAACACAACCCTAAATCAAATGAACAGTTAATCATGCTCGCTGCTGTGCCAATCCTGCTGCAAAAGTCCACAGAAACCCTCAGTGTAAGATCTTGTTAGTTCACCTGACAGATAATAGTACCAAAAACTCTTTGATTCAAAGATATGCCTAAATTCATACAATTCTGAATATAAATCTAGCCTTTATAGGGATCAAAACAATATTTTTTCCCACATGTAGATTCTTCATAGCCCTTCCTTTTATAGTCAGCAAAAACGTGAAGTTGAATCCAGATTTAGTCATATGTACAGCAGATCCGTTGAAAGCAGTGAGACTTCAGTTAATAACTCTCACTCATTTAAGTGGGTTTATTCTAAGTATGACTAAACCAGGATCCAACCCATGGATGTTGGTAGAACAGTCATATAATCAATGAAAATGCCTTTAAATCAGTAGAATTTCCTTTAACAAGCTGCCTTTTTTGTTAACATCAATGAGAAACAGCTGCTTCATTCTCTGATGTTGTATTGTCTTTGCTGATGGTGCATTCAGCAGGGAGCCAGGCTATGTGACTTCCAGATACTTCCATTCTACAATTGTGTGAAATGAACTTGCCATGTCTTATGCATTTTTGGAAAAAACTGATAAGACAAGAGATCAGCATACTCTTTTAATTGATGCTATCACTGTTTCTCCCCATCTTTCCCTAGAATCTCATAATAACCAATTCATTTCCTAATCACTGAAGTGTACTGAGTCTGCATTTTCAGTGATTCCTCTACTGTCATTCCAATTTTGCACTGATATTTATGCAACAGATGTGCCCAGCAGTCAAATAAGGCTGGGAAGTATACAGTAAATGACAAGCATCAACCTGTGCCCCAAAGAAACAGATCTAAACAGATCTCTTAGACTAAGCAATGATTCTTAAGCTTTTTACCTACAGGGATAGTTTCCCACACTGATTTAATTGTTAAGAAATGCTACTAGGTTTACCATAGAACCCCACTGCATTGGTGAAGATAATAATCCATGTTCTGAGACAATGCTTCCTAAACTTGGGTTTCCAGATATTGTCAGATTTCATATTCCAATAGCATCAGCTATTATAGCCAGTGGTAAGGGATTCTGGAAACTGTATTCCAGCAACATCTACGGACCCATAGATTATGAATTGTTATTGCTCTATAGTCACACAGTTCATGTAAGGCACCAATCAGACCTCTTTGATCTCTTTGTTCCCTATCTGAAAATAATTCACACCTGGAACTCTTATATTTTCGGTCTTCACATTCCCTTGGTAGGTTCGCCTGCCCCTTTTCTTTGGATGCAAAAACTGAGATAGATAGATAGATGCTTTACTGACATTTTAAGTGATTGCAATGATATAAATTTGGAAGCAAAATTCTTATTTGGAGGGCAATGCGTTAATTTTGTCTCCCCACTACCAACACCCATTTGGTATATTATTATTGACCTTCTCATTGAGCAGCCTCACATAAGTTTTCAAGGGTGCTCAGAATCTTTAGCACAGGGTTCGGCAACCTTTTTGGGGGTGGGGCCGGTCCCCCTGTCCCCTGATGCCCCCTGGGCTGCAGTGGTGCATGCGCATGCGCACGCGCATGCGCACTACCACTGCTGTGGTACGCATGCGCACGCAAGTGCGGGGCGCCATTTAGGATGGCGGCCCACACATGCGCATGGCAGCGGGCGCCATTTTGGAAGGCCAAACGGTGCCAGCGTCATGCGCATGCGTAAGATGCCTGTGCCATTTGGCCTGCCAAAACAGTGTGCGCTGTGGTGCGCTCACGCACGCATGCACACGGCAGCGGGCGCTCCATTTTGGAAGGCCAAACGGCGCCGTTGCCGTTTGGCATTCCAAAATGGCGGCTGCCATCATGCGCATGTGTGCGTGAGCACGGGCACCATGTTTCTTTCCAAAAATTTTCTTTTTCTTTGGCGTTCCAAAATGGCACCCGCCGTAGTGCGCATGCATGCGCTGGCGCCATTTTGGAAAGAAAAATGGCACCTCGTGTCGCACATGGCGTGGCGGCATGGCAGCATGGGAGGCGCGCGTGGGGGCGGCATTGGCAGGACCGGCCACGGGGCCGGTTGCAAGGCCTCGGCGGGCCAGGTCCGGCCCGCAGGCCGTAGGTTGCCGACCCCTGCTGTAGCATTACAAGAAAAGTGAATGGTGGTGACAATCAGTGGATTGGTGTGGCTTGAAATACAAAAAATAAATAAAATAAATATAAAATAAATATGAAATATAAAAATAAAATAAAAAGGAGGGAATCCCAGTACATTGATCAATACTGACCTCTGCCATGATACCCAAGTGTGCCAGGTGCTAATGCCAGCCCTTATTCATATAATACCTACCCAGCTATGCTGTTTTCCCATGGTAGTTTGACAAACAGAACAAACATTTACCTTCTTCACTTCTGATCATGGTAGTTCTACACCTAAAACATGCAGAAAACACAGGACAGATATGTGGTTCAGATGCCTCAGTCACTGAACTATCATGGGTCCATACCAAACCACAGAACCATGTGGCTTTTCACTCTTACACAGACATAAATCTTCCAACTCTCCATTAATTTCTGTGTGAGGCACTCAGTAAGTGCTTCACAAGAGACAAACATTCCTCAGCCTGGACTCTTAAGAGTAACTACTGCAGAGATTTGGCTTTGTCCATTTGAACATGGTCTCCTTAATCAACTCTTGATAAGCGAACTTTTAATACTTTACATCATCATTTTATGTGAAATAATTGTTGTACTGAGGTGTGTAAATAGGGGTTCAAGAGATCTAACAGAAACAGGATCCCAGTGTTTTTTTCTCTAGGCATAGCACTCATACATGACACGAAAAGGACTGGCAAGGGGGGATGGTTGTGCATCCCTCAGCACTGCATTTCTTTTCTTCTTAAAATCAGGCACATAAATTCCACAAATGTTGTGTGACTGAGAATACAGATTCTGTTTAAAGCAAAACAAAGCAAAGCAGCTTCATTTATATACCACTTCATATCGCGCTATGGGATGTCTAAGTGGTTTACAACTGTAAGTTCATTGCCCCCCAACAGTTGGGTACTCATTTTAGCGACCTCGGAAGGATGCATGAGTCTGATGACATCCTTGACAGCTTTAGCTTAACCTTCAAAATATAGAGCACAGGCCAGAAGTCTGGTTTCCAAGTTCCTCTGACATTCAGACTCCCTGGCAGAATTCAATGAGCATTTTGCATTTTGTGATCCCATCAGCTGGTACAGTGATGACACTGTCATCCAGACAGGAGGAAGATGCCTTTCGCCATGCACAGGTAAGCTAGTTTATTTCCAAAGAAGAAAATATTTTAATGAAGCTGGATGGCACTGAAAAATTCATTATAAAAACAGTACTGTTCAAGATATGGCTCTGCTGCAACAAAAGAGGTTAACAAGCTTGTCTCCAAAGAAGCTAAGGTCCAACTACCAGAGTGCTTGCCCACCACTGTCTCACTCTGTACTTTCTATAAAATGAAGCTGAACTTTTGCTGCACAAATGTGAAGCACAAGACCTCACTCGTCTGCATGTTCCCCACAGCGGAACAACAACATCAACAAAAAGCCTAATGGATTTTCCAGCAGGTTGTTCTGCCAGACTCCTGGCATCAGCACTTTCAAATTCCAGGGTGCTGCTTGGCTGCCTTCCCTGGGTTGGGGAGGGCTGTGCTTGTGAATGCACACCATCAGGCAAAATCCCTTCTGTTCTGCATTAACCCATGGCAGAGAATGGTCCAAGGTTTATGTGAGTGGGTTTGTGTAGGGGCTCTCATGGAATCTCCAGATCAATTATGTTTGTCATAGGTGTGGCAATACTAATGCAGTATTACAGATCCACACTGTCTCTCAGGAGATGATATGCACATGGCTTTCTTTGGGATCAGTTGCTATTGTTTAATGTATACAGCCATAATACATACATGACTATTGGGATTCAGCTTTATAGCACCTGGTTCACAATTCAAGAAGTCACGTTGGTCCAAGGTTGTCCTAGTGTCCACTACATCTCTCTCTCCTCTTATTCAGCAGGCTTAGCTGGAATTTCCAGTTTGTCAATAAATGATGACCAGAAGCAAGTGGGGAAGGGGAGTGTAGGGAAGAGAGGACAACTACTTTTTAATGTGTGCTCTTGCTCTATGAGCAGAGACTGCTGTAATCGGAGGCATTTCTTGTTTCTTTATATGCTTACATAGGACTATTCTCTGTGGAATCTGATTATTAAGGATACTTGAATAAGGCAGAAACAGAGACACATCTCCCCTGTCTATTTAGGCTTAAACCAAGGCATTAACACCTGTTGTTTTTGTTGCAACAGCTTTCATCCAGAGAATGAAGTACAATATAGTATGTAGAGTATTGGCATTGGATTGGGGATATCAAAATTTAGATCATAGCTCAACCATGCAGCAAATTGGTTGACCACTCATTCTTTCAGTTCACATGTTCACATGAGTGTTGTTGTTGTTGTATGCCTTCAAATCATTTCTAACTTATGGCAACCCTAAGGCACACCTATCATAGGGTTTTCTTGGCAAGATTTGTTCAGAAAGGGATTTGCCTTCACTTCCCTCTGCAGCTGAGAGAGTGTGACTTGTCTAAGGTCAACCAGTGCATTTCCATGGCTGAGTGGGGTCTCAAACCCTGGTCTCCAGTGTCATAGTTCAACAGTCAAACCACTACTCTATGCTGACTCTCTACACTTGAGTATATACACTGGATAGCACAACAGCAAATATTTATTTGTCAATTTGTTTTGGGATATATGGTTTGGGGAAGGGAAAACAAATATATTCCCCCTCCTTTGCCATTTTTACCACTTTAAATTACCTTCTCAAAAAAAATAAATCTTGTATTTAAAAAATAAAAAAATGAAAAAATACAGTCAGCCCTTTGTATCCACAGATTCTGCATCTACAAATTCAACCATCCACAACTTGAAAATAATTTTTTTTTAATTCCAAAAAGCAAACCTTGATTTTGCCATAATTTTATTTTGCCATTGTATACAAAGGAACTTGAGCATCCACAGATTGTGGTATTCACAGGGAGTCCTGGAACCAAACCTCAATGGATACGAAGGGCCCACTGTACATGCATGCAGCAAACCTCTTAAAGTAGAATGCTGGAGCAGCTAATAAGGTGTTAGCTGGCTGTCTCCATTGGATTGGTTTTTCTTTTTTAAAGACGGATAATAAATCTTGTTAAAGTAATTTGGCTGCTATGTCTGCCAAGCATGGAGACTTTTATAAAGTGTCTCAGCTGCCTGATGGTGTCATGCAAAGTTTCAGCTTCTTGTTGGTAACATTTAACATAGCATGATTTATTCATATTTCCAGAAGTGGTAAGAACCTGTGACGTCTGGGTCACCTGTCACAAATATTATATCAGGAAATAAATTCTGCCTTGTCTTCCTCATGCATAAACATAAACACACACACACACACACACACACACACACACACCATTTTCCTATATAAACTTTCCTGATTAAAGAGGGTTTTTTGGTGTGCATAGCAAATGTCTCTCTGAAACTCTGTGATGCCTGTGCAAATCCCTCCATAAGCAGACTTCTTTGTACCATTTAAAGCCCACTCCTGGGTCACTGAGGCTGGCTTGACCTTTTTTGAATACCCAACGCCTCAGAGACTAATGGCTGCCAGCTATACAGGACTATGATAGCTGTACTGCTGAAAGGGACAAAGTAAACTGTCAGCCACCAGGAACTCAACAGACAGACAGGCCGTTGAAATGGGACCACAGGATATGTATCATGGTGAAATGGGGCCTTTGGGGTTGATTTTGGTTGTGCTGTAGAGGACGCATCAACATAAGTCAGGGAACTGGTTCAGGCTGTTCTGAGCAAAAGATGCTGAAGTAAAAACGAACAACCCCTAAACTGCTTTGTTTTTCTACATCTTTGATCATGGGTCTTCAGCATGTTTGCATTGATGGAAGTAGTTCATGAACTACTTCTTTCATTCAGGACATAATGGTTGAACCCATCCCTTGCCTATTGATAGGAAATCTTACTTAAAACCAAGTGGTAGACAACACAGTGCTCACTCAAATCTGTACAATGGTTGCTGGTATACTTGGAACTCCAAAGAACTCTGAATGATTTTGAAAATTGTTTTTGGAAGTTATTATCTGATGGTTTCTAAGCCTGAAGACAGAAATTAATACAATTATATCTTGCATTCTCTTGAAACTACATGCCATTATTTTACTTTCTCTGACAAATATGACAACACTTCTTTCGGTTTTGTAAGGAGTAGCTTTTATGTTTATCCAAGGAAAAGGTTAAACTGTATACTTTTTTACAAACACAAAAAGCCAATAAAACATATCAGTTTAGAGTATATAGTAATTATATGATCTTTAGCAGTGCATGAGACCAGCCTGGACCCCCCCCCCCCAAATCTTCCTGTTGGGGAGTGGGAAGAGCCAACATCACCACCACATGTGAGGTCAGCCAAGACTGCTAACACTGCCCAAATCCTCCTCCTTGGGAAGGGGAAGAGCCATCATCACCACTGCACGTGAGACTGGACTAGACCAGAAACAAGACTGAGGTTGTCATGAACCATTGGATAAATGGAAAGATATAAGACTACAGCAGCAGGTCACCATGTGACAAGAGGACAGGTAAGCAATTGTGTAAAGAGTAGAAAGAGACAAGAGGCAGTGGGACAATAGGCTTTTGGTGAGAAGACATACTAAATGTCCTAAGCTGGGCAGCAGCAGTAGTGAAGGGTGAGTGGCAGAGGGTTTCTCAGAGACAAGAGCTGTGGCACCATAGCTAACACTTGCTTGTACTGCACAGATAGAGGCATGATAAACCCCCTTTTGAAGATTTTTGCCATAGAAACCCTATGATGAGACAATCCAAGATGAAACAAGAGATAATGCTAGAAGATGGGACTCCAAGGTCAGATGGCACTCAATGAGCTACTGGCCAGAGGACAACTGTGAATAGCACAGTGACTAATGGTGCAACTGGACTCAAGTTTAAAGGACACTCAACTGCTGATTTGCTCATAGGCTAAAAGAAAATCTGAAACTGCACAACATATGGGAACACACACAACACATAGGAACATGGAATGTGAAAAACATGAATCGGCAGAAGCTAGACATAGTAAAACAAGAAATGGCACACACAAACATTGCAATACTTTCAGTGAATGACCTAAAGTGGACAGGAATGGGACATTTTGAGACAGATAATTACAGCATTTTACTCCAGAAATGAAAATCCAAGAAGAAATTAGATGGCATTTATAATGAGGAGAGATGTAGCAAAAGCAGTCAAAGGATATACTGCAAAGTGTGACTGAATCATAGACTGGAGAAATCCAAGGAAAACTTAAGCCAAGAATGTGGGAGATCTGTGACATCAAAGGAACACATTACATGATGAGGAAGAAATAAATTGATAATAGAAACAATACACAAAAGAAAATGGGAACTGCTCTCTGAACACTGGAAAGAAATGTCACCAGGAACTGATGACATACCAGTGGAGCTGCTCCAAGCTGAAGGGAGATTCTACTCTAGTTCTAACTTGAATCTGTCAACAAATATGGAAAATAAAACAATGGCCCACAGATGGGATGCACTCAGTATACATTCCAATGCCCAAGAAAGGGGACACCAGGGATTGCAGTATTGGAGGACCATTGCATTAATTTTCCTATGCAAGAAAGACGATGCTCAAAATTCTACAACTCTTATCCTATATGGAATGAGAAATGCCAAATAGCCATGCTAGGTTCAGGAAAGGAAGAGATACGAGAGATCATATAGCAAATATACAATGGATAACAGAGTGTACCAAAGAATTTAAAAATAAAATCAGTCTGTGCTATATGGACTATATAGCAAGGCCTTTGATTGTATAGATCATAGAAAGCTATGGATCGCTCTTAAAGAAATGGGTGTGCCACAACATTTGATTGTCGTAATGCGTAACCTGTGCTCAGGACAAGAGGCTACTGTCAGGACAGAATACAGAGAAATTGAATGGTTTCCAATTGGCAAGAGGCCAGACAAGACTGCATTTTATTACCCTATTTGTTTAACTTGTATGCCAAAAATATCATACACAAAGCAGGATTAGATTTGAAGAAAGGAGACATGAAAAAAGGGGAAAGAAATATCAACATTTCAGATAAGCAAATGACACCATACTACTAGCAGAAAATAGCCAAGACCTGGAGCAATTATTGAAGAAACTCAAGCCACAAATTGCAAAGGCAGGTTTACAGTTGAACATTCAGAAAACAAAAAAATGACTACAGATGAGCTACATAACTTTAAAGTAAATAGTGAAGACACTGAAATAGTTGAATATTTTCAACTATTAATGACCTTGATTAATGACCTTGACTCAGTCTTTAATCAGAATGGAGGCTGCAGTCAAGAAGTTTGAAGAAAATTAGCACTTAGAAGGGTAGCTATGAAAGAACTAGACAAGATCCTGAAGTGTAAAGATGTGTCTTTGAATACTAAAGTTAGGATTCTCCATGCCATCATATTTCCAATTTCTATGTATAGTGGTGAATGCTGGACAGTGAAAAAAGCTGATAAGAAGAAAATCAACCCATTTGTGATGTGGTGCTGGAGAAGATTACTGTGGTTGTCATTGACTGCTGAAAAGAGAAATGAATGCGTCGTAGGGTAAATCAAGCCTGAATTCTCCCTAGAAGCAAAGATGACTAAACTGAGGTTGTCATCCTTTGGGCAAATCATGAGAAGAAAGTACTCACTAGAAAAAGAACAATAATGCTTGTTAAAGTGGAAGACAATAGGAAAAGAAGAATACCAAAAACCAGATGGATAGATTCAGTCAGGGAAGCCATGACCCTGAATCTGCAAGGCCTGAGCAGAGCCACTGAGGATACAATGACTTGGAGGTGTCTCGTTCATAGGGTTGCCATGGGTCAAAGTCAATTTGAAGGCAGTTAACAACAGCAAGGCCAAAACATTTTATTACACTAAGTGGAACTTTTGTCCCCTTGAATTGAGCAGTTCTTGAATCCCACCCCAATCAAAGGAGCATGGTCAGTCTTACAGCCTTGTTTCAGATATGGACTGAAAACTGCATTGGGTTTGTTTTAATGGCTTTTCTGTAGCAACACCAGAAATACTTCTGCATAGTGTACTGAATCAGCTCGGGAGAGAGCATGAGTGCCACCCAGTGGGTTTGCAGGAAATTTCCCTGGAACAAGAATTAAATTTGTGGAAAAGGCAATAAATAGTCTTTAAACACAGTCACCCAACCAAGCTTTTCTCATGGCAACATACATCAGGTGGCAGCTCTCATTCATTCAGGTGAAAAAAACAAAAAAAGTGGTGAAATGTATGTCAGCCCTATTTCTAAAATCCCATGGTATGCTCCCTCCACAGCCTCCTTAATTCACACATTAAGTATGAAGCTCTGAAGCAGGCTTCTGTACGTCTTCGGGTGAAGAGGAAAGAAAAGGGGAAAAATCTGGAAGGGTTTCAACATTTCCATGCAAAATAAGGTCCAATAAACACCTGAGGATTATCCATTTTGAAACAGATATGAACAAATGCAAAGGGAATGTTTTAGGACACAAAGACCATGGTCAGTCTGGGAAAAGCAACCTCAGAACTAACAGTTGGAAAAGGGAGAAATGAGGCTATCAGAAGAAAAAAAAGGAATGGATGTCAGAACAGCAGATCTAGACAAACACTGGGGCTGATAAGAAAAAGCACAACATACAAAGTAAATGGTGTTTTATAGGACATTGTCGGTTAGCCCAGTCCAGGACCCTTTCACACTACACAGTGGATGCACTGTGATTCCACTTTAACAGACATGGCTCTCTCCTATGGAGTCCTGGGATTGGTAGTACAGGGAGGGGCCTTTGGAATCCTCAGCCAGGAAACCCCTCTGGTGCCTGTGAACTAACTACAAATCCCAGGATCCAGCCATGGCACTTATAATGGAATAACAGTGCTATAAGTGCTGTAGTGTGCAAGGGCTCAAAAGGAAAAATTGAGGGACTTGGAGAAAACTGTGGCAAGAACTAGATACTATGAAGAGTGTGTGTCTACTGTTAAGCCACAATGCTGAGTCTCCTATTTATACTGAGTCTCATTCCACCACCACCCCTGGTAAGTAACCTCCAGCAATCTATGATCCAATTATCATTGCATGGAGATTTTCCTTGTACTCCATTTCTGTTTTGGAAACTGCCACTCCTAGGACGTTTTCACACTGGGCTCCCTAAAGCCGGCTGGAGCCCTTCCCCTAAAGCCAGCTGGACCCTGTGCCGCTGACATCGGAATGACTCCGGCGGCGGCAGGCTAATTCCTTTTGCCACCTGGAATTACCTGAAGCCGGAGTTAGCCAGGAATTAGCTTGCCGCTGCCAGAGTGAGGCCGGACTTAGGGCTCCGTGTGTTTGAACACATGGAGCGAAAAGCCAGCCGGACGCAGGGATGACACCGGAAGGGGCGGGGTTTGCCGCCGCGCGTGTCTGAACACACGGGAAATGGAGCCGGAGTGAGGCCGGCGGAAGGCCGGCTAGCGTCCTCAAAAAGGCCAGTGTGAAAACGTCCCTAGAGTGAGGAAACTCACAGGAAATCCACTGATTATTATATTACAGAGCAGAGGTAAGGAGGGGGAAAGAGACCATGTAGTCTTCAGCACACAGAATTCTGATCTGAAGTTGATAAATAACAAACTTTTCACCATCCTAGCATGTTAAAAAAGGAACTACATTTTTATTAAAAGAAAGATCATAACCAGTGCATAAGCGGACAGTGGACAGTACAATCACTGAATGTACAAAAAGAAAGGAAAACAAACATAAAATTAAAACTAGAAATAAGAACTATTAAAGAGAATTAAACAAGACTTAAGGCTACAACTTCTATCAGTTGTATTGGGTGGATTTATTGATTACACTTACAAATAATCAACTAGTGGGGATCTAATTACATTGTTGGGATAGAGATTTATAAGACAACCCACTAATTTTGTTAATTTTTCCAGCCACTGGAATCTTTCCTGAAGTGCAACGGTGGTTTGTCATGGGGAACAAGGTGTAACTGTTAAGGAATTGGAGTATAAATCTGGCATGCTGGGTTAATTTAATTGTTCGACTCTAAAATGTTCTTCTGAAGGAGGGAGGAGGAACAACTCTTAGAATAAATTTAATTTTATAGGTTTATATTCAAAACTTTTATGGAGCTACAAAAAGATCCTCAGGGGAAAAGAAGCAGTGCTAGAATTAGTAATACCTCTGCAACATCTCACCCTGTGTTTATATGGAGGTGGGAGAGAGGAAGAGAACAAATGTATCAGGCCTCTAGGTGGTCTTTCTGGATTCTACAAATAAAGCAAAGGGTTTAAGGCTGCATCTGCATGGCAGAAATAATCCAGTTTGACACTTTAACTGCCATGCCTCAATGCTATGGAATTCTGGGAATGGTAGTTTGTTGTGGCATCAGAGCTGGGGGGGGGCTGCAAGATTATTATCAAGTCAAAGCCAATAAATTCAACCATCCTTTCATGGAACCCTTCAACCCATTTGAGAAAGAAAGAAAAAAATGCATTTCTGTGGCAGTACTTAAATTCAATAAATGTAACAAATGTCAGTGTGTGCATTCAAATGGGAATTCATGTTTCATTTGGGAACTTTCCAAGTGATTTTTCTATCCTCTTGCCATTTTATGTTCTATTTAATTCATCCATTGACATTTTGCAAGTTGTTACTTTGTTATTTAAGCAGCAGAATACACTATACACATTAGATTGCCCAACTTTGAATTATGGCTTCACCATCTAAGCAAATAATTCCTAATCAGGAAACACCACTAATCATGGGGATGAAGAATGCCATGAATACAGCATTTGAGGTGAGAATGGAAGCCTCCCATGCCTGTACCTCCTTGGTCTTCTAGACAAGGAGAGGCGTCCCATCCACCTTGCTGACAACTGCAAACTGAAAGAGAGTATCCCACCTTTCCAGAACACTTGTGGAAATGAGATGATCAACTACTTCTGCATGAAGTGTCATGCTACACACACACACACACACACACACACACACACAATATTACATAAGCAGATCACCACCAATTTCTCACTTCACAGTTGCCCAAGCATTTTATACATTCCCCAGGCTATATTTGATTTGCACATTTGCAAAGCACTGTCCTTTTCAGAACTGGGTAGTATGTTTTTGGGGAATCCCTAAGCTGAAGCACTAAGTTGCGGCAGAGAGGAAAGGAAAGTGCCATCCATGGTTTCTGTGCATTCCCACCTACACTTCAATGCATGCCAGACTGGTACGTGGTGGTGCAATGGCAACTACATCCATTGTCACAGCAGCAGTCTCCAGTGCCAGTTGAATCTCATATTGCAGTACAGTATTTTGTGTGTCACTCCTTGGCAAAAGGGTGTCCCTTTCTCCTGTTTCAGAGCCTCACTGTCCCTGGGCTAGCTGGCTGAGTCCTCCATAAAACTATGGTTCTCTGCTAGAGATATCAGTGTTTCCAAGGCAACAAGCTGGAATCTCTTAGAGGCAGCAAAAAAAAAAAAAAGTGTGTGGGGAGGTGGAATATCTTGGAAGGAAAATGAAAGAATGCGGGGGAGTCAGGGAAAGCCAATATCAATATTAACTTGGGGCTTCTAGCTCAGATAGGGAGATTCCTGCACTGCTGATTCCCAAGAAGCCCCCATGGACCAAATGATTCCCAGCAGGCTTGGTACTTACAGGTTAATCCACCCATAACAAATAAGCAGAAGGTTTCTTTGTATCAGGGGAAGAATCACCTTGCTAATGAGGGCCAAAGTACACATGGCCAGACTAGCAGCTTTGATTTTGAAAGGCTGGAACATGCTCCCAATCTGGATTGGGTTCCTGCTCTGATTCTGTACTGTAATTGTCTACCACCTGTGTACTATTTGCTCCTGAAAGTGTTGTTTACCATTTAAGTGATGTTTACTGCATAAAGGAACCAGGGACAAAATTATCATAATCAGAGCCTCAGTGTTTCACATAGCTTGGTTCCTAGATGATGTCCCCTAGACGATGGAAACTCAGGGAGTGTGTGTGTGGGGGGGCTCTTTGTGTTCTTTGGCTATTTTCAACTAAGGGTTCAAAAGGTAAAACTATTGTGATTTAGATTTTCTAAATCATGAAGAACTCACGGGACCAGCTCCTTGCCTATTCTTGCTGAAAGGGCACTTTCCTAATACTCTGGATTCAGCCAAAGAGCACTACCCAGACGGCTATCATTTATGCACTAGGCATTTTTCTGCAATGTCCTCATGGGCTCTAGATGCTCTAAAACTAGTGGTTCCCATATTTTGGTCTTTCAGATGTTTTAAACTTCATCTCCCAGGATTCTTGGCTTTCTGTCATAGTGATTGGAGCTTCTGGGAGTTGAAGTCCAAAACACCTGGAGGACCAAAGTTTGGGAATCACTGATCTAAAAGAATCCATGCAGGACCATGGATTTGTCTCCAAAGCCTTTTACAATGTCCTATGCTCCCATAAAGAGGAGGAAGAGGAAGGAAGGAAGGAAGGAAGGAAGGAAGGCAGGCAGGCAGGCTGGCGATTTTCTGAGATGATAGTTAGGTTTGTGGGGCTATGAGTGAGTTCCTGCCTTCATAAGGGACATCCCTATGCTGATGGTGGAAATCTATCATAGCTAATCTGGTTCCGATCACTCATGTGAACAACACAAGAGGAGAATGAGAAGAAAGCTGCAAAGAATAGATTATTGTGTGAGAATATGCAATCTCCATGCTGATAGGCTTCTAAAGATTGTAGATAACAGACATGTTTGCCTTTGCTTTGGACATTTGGCAACAATGATTTACATGACTTGCAGCAGGAAAGGAGTTTGTCTCAGCTTGGCTTGATCCCTGGAGAATCATGAGCCAGGCTGTACTGACCTGAAATAGGCTAGTCCCAGTGATACCTTTATCATCTTAATTTCTAAAAAGGGAATGTTTGGGCTTCAGCTACTGGCTGTAATTGGAGAGCCAAGGGCAGGAGAGGACTCTTTTAAAAAACAAAACTAAAAGCTTCCTGGGGAAAAATATCTAGTTTCTGTGTAGATCAAATACATATGCCTTTTCAGATGATTTTGGCCCTAGAGAATTTAATGTTTGTTTTCATGTATTCCACACTGCTTTCATTTTATAATAAGAATATTGTTAATTTTTGTAAGCTACCTTGTATAAATTTTTGTTATAAACCAATCTAGTAATATCACCAATAAAAAAAGATAAAGAAACAAATAATAATTGAAAGGATACCATACAAGTTCCTTCTGGAAAGCAGCAGTTGGAGAAATACCTGAAACCATGCTGCTTTTTTAAAAAACCTTCTCTCTTTGCACTGCAATGGAGATAAACTGGAGTAAGGTAGGAAGGTATGGGATAAGCATGGATGTAATAATCCTATACAAGTGCCTTCAGAACTAAGTTATTTTAAATTCAATAAAATCTGCTCTAATGTATGTGTATAAGAGTACGGTCATTTGCAGCCTTACTGGAAGTAAGCCCCACTGAACATAGTGGGACTTACTTTCAAGTGAAGATGCGTAAGATTATGGTACAAATCCTATTAAAACTGGGAAACATTCAGGAAATTGAGTCATGTTGAACTGAGTCATCTGCCATTAGTCACATCACAGGCAACATCAAACCGGTTCCCATGACTCATGTACAATTTCATATAGCAACAGCAGCTGTAATGGCTGAAGATCATGAGGAACAATAAAATTTCCCCCAACATGTGCATGTGTCAAGAATGATTGTGCTGATAATATGAATATTTGTAGCCAAGGTTGATTATACTACAAAGTACCTCCAAAGCGCTCCACCATATTCCTATCATTTCTCATGACCAGTAACTGCAGGGGGGAAAATCAGACAGTGTTGTGACATTTTAAGGACTAACTGCTCCATTGTGGCAAATACTACTGAAGAGATCACTTCATCAGAAATGTATTGGCCTGCTAACCACTGGAACTCTCCTTCAAAATCTCAGATGCATCTGTATATTTGCTGTTCCACCCATATATATATTCAAACATATCTTTCAAATATGGGGAAGTGAAGTTTGAGGTACTGGAAGAATAGGCACACAAATTTCAGCCTCAATGCTATCCCATTTTTCCTGGGAGTAAAACCCACTGAACTCATGAAATTTACTTCTGACTAAACACTAGAGCCCATCTGAACTTGGAAGCTAAGCAGAGTCAGCCCTGGCTAGTACTTGAATGGGAGGTCACCAATAAATTACAGGTGCTGCAAGCTATATTTCCTAAGACAGAACTGGTAAAACCTTGTCTAAGGAAACCTATGAAATGTATGGAGTTGCCATAAGTCAATATACAACTTGAACACACACACAAACATGAACTGTACTACGACCCACCAGTGTATGTTAGTTTGCAGGTAACTCTCTTATGTTCCTCTTAAAATAAGGTTTTAGGTTATCGGAACAGATCCATTTACCAGAAACCCTGGAGCATCAGAATACCAGTAGTAAAGAGAATGAATATCTAGACACAGTCTAGACAGATTTAAGGACACAGCCAATTAGGCAGCTGTAAAACCCAAAGATGACAGGGGCAAACATACCCCTACTGTGTGGGATAATTGTAAGTACTGTTTGGCAGGTATCAGCATTAAAATGAAGAAGCCAGGGAGGGACAAGTGAAAGAAGCAATGAAGGATAAAATGATTGAGAGGCAGAGCTTTGGTTGTGCAAGGGGAGTGGGATTAACAACAGGGAACTAAAAGGCCCACAGAGAAGCAAGAGGGAATTTTGTGGTGGGGGAAAGGAGGAGGATACCAGTTACTGAACTGCAGAATGGTTTGGGGACTTTTAAAGATAACCTCAGTGATCCATAAGACTCAATTAAAGAACTGGCATATACTCACTCCCACTCCTTGCGTTGTGCCTGGGGTGTGTTATGGACCTTGTGAGCCTGATGAGCCATGATGATATCACGATGATCCACCACTCCTCCACGCCGCTTGTAGGACAGAGGCTCCTGACCCATATAGTGGTACCAGCTGCCAAGGAAAGGGTACTCGGGGCTAGTCGGTCCACGGCCATCATGCACTGCCTCATAGTAGCTGGGAGGGGACAACAGGGATGATCGGACAACAGCACGCCTCGCCATCCATGGGACTTGAGCTGAGACCCCAGAGGTTTCTGCCTGGCTGCTTGCCAGAGGGTGGCTGTGGAGATGGGAGTAGACACAAAATAAAATAAAATAAATGGCAGAAAACACATAACAAGATTCAACTACTACATGGTGTCTCACCACCAGAAGGTTGGCTATCAGCTGATGAACTGGTCACAGAACACAACAATGATGTGGAAGAGTTGCAATTTGCATTGGTAGATGGACTACCAATCTTCAAGACATTTAAGTAAATTTACTAGGAACACAACTAAGCACAGATTTCTCTGTAGTCTGTAAATAATCCAAACATAATGGAGGTGTGCAAATTGAGGCTGTCTCTTAGTAGGCAGAACTTGCTTCCTCTGTGCAAGGGACACAGAAGTATGGTTTCTTACCATATTGGCTCTTGGATGGAATAGTGTCAAAGTTACACTCTCTCACTTCTCTCTCTCTCTTAGGGTGCATCCAGACTGATAAAAACAAACAAACAAACCAAGAAAGCCCCAAATTTTATTTCTGTTCTTTCCAATTTTATTTTGAAGAACCATGCATGTTATCACAGTATGTCAGCTCACAGTACAGCCAGCCCTCTGTATCCATGGATTCTTCATCCATGCATTTAAGCATCACTGCTTTAAAATTCCAAAAAGCAAACCAAAAATTCCAAAAAGCAAACCTTCATTTTGCCATTTTATATAAGGGTCACAATTTTACTATGCCATTATATTTAATGGGACTTGAGTATCCATGGATTTTGGTATCCACGGCAGGTCCTGTAACCAAACCCCAGCAGAAGCCAAGGGCCCAGTGTAGAATCTGAGATTTTTGATATCAGCTCTCCAGGTTGATTTATTTTAACCCAGCACAAAATAGGAAAGACAAGAAACAAAATCTAGAACTTTTTATTCAAGACTTATGCACTCTCAGTCTCCCCCTGTAGCACTGGGCAGAAATTAGCTTCTGTGCTATAAGCCTACACAGCCTATATGTGGGAAGCCGAGAGAGCAGTGGGGTCAGAATGAATGGCTGAGAGGATTCTAGCATTTCTGTTCAGAGCTGGATGGCAATTGGGTTCTGGTTCTTTTTCTGGTTTGTCTGTCTCCCTTGGGAGATTTTATTCAATGACTAAAAATAAACAGAAGATAATGAGCCCCTGAGGGGATTTCTAATGCCAGTGTAAACCCAAAATGAAGCTGCAAATCTCTTTGCTTTCTGTCCTATTGTTAAATAATAATAATAATAATAATAATAATAATAATAATAATAATACTATAACAATAACAATAGTAATGGTAGGATTTACACACACACAACCTCAACCCAGAGCTCCACACTACCATCTCTTCCAGGAATTGCAGCACCTGGTATACCTGTGCTGTGATAGGTATCAGCCACTAGAGGACACTCTTGCCACCAGGAAATTGGGGGAAGGACAACTGGAAGGAGAGAACTGACTTTTCTGGGAAGGGAATCAGTGTAACAATCAAATATTTGTAATGCTGGGTCATCTTTGCAGTTCCAAATGCCACCCAGAAATTCTCTATTTTCTGTAGGCAGGGAAGATATGGTGTATACTTTTTCCATGACACGCACCCAACCTCACTCACTCCCCAACTGGTGACCTTCTGCCTCCTGGAGATGCAAGGGATTGACTGCCCTGGGGAGTCAAATAAATGCCTGGTCTACCTGAGACAGTGTGCACAGTCAGGAGGCATCACTGATGTTCTCCTTATAACTCTCCCTCAAATTTATTTCCGCTTCCCTGCTCATTATTCTTTTCCCTAGTAGGTTTCCCTGAGTCCAAATTCTAACACAAACCAATATCAGAAAGAGCAATTAAAAACAAATGACCAAGTGGGGCTATTAAAAATGGTTGCAGTCTATGCTGTTCCTAAAAGGAGTGTTCCTCTTCAAGGCTGCAAGCAGCAAACCTTCTATCTCCTGAAAATTCATTTCTTTTCCAATGCCATGGTACATTCTGTGGTGTCTAGTTGTGCTCAGTCCTTCTTGGGATTGTTGGGGGAGAGAGAAAGAATGGGACTGCTGCTTTGGTCCTTTTTTAACAGTTGGGGGCTACTTCTTCAACCCTCATAGTTCTTCTGAGCATGTCAATATCTGTCGTATTTCTCAGGGACCCTATTTTAGAAATAACCCAGTTGGTACTCTGGGTTACTCACTATTTCAATTCATGATTAAAAAGAACAGTATGAGGATTTTCACATTCCTGTCCTCCAAAAACAAAGTAGCTACTTAGCAGGACATAAGTACTGTTCTGTACCTGTCTCCTTTTTACAGAGAAAAGAGCATATCTCAACTCATACCTAAGTGTAAAATGTTCTTGATTTTTGTTCCACGGTTACTCTGTCCAAACCATCACAAAAAATTCACATTTATTTTTCCTGTTCCCATCTTTTTTAAATTTAATCAGCCAGATCCTGCTGGTTTCCCCCTCCCCTCTTTCTCCACATGTCTAATATTTTAGTGGTCCTATACCTCCTTCTGTATTCAAGCTGCCTACTGTGTCTGGCCTTCTCAGTAGTCTCCCAAAATCATCAACTATCATGAAACTATAGTAGAGGTCACCCATTTATAGACCTCATTCTGTAATGCTAAACCAACATATATGTTTGGATTACATTTCACATCAATATATTTATAAATCGGTATAAAATGTTATTTGTGGAACATAACATCCACAATAAATAGGCAATTAATAAAAACAATAGTTCTATCTCATGACCTGAACCTGGAGTCCTCAGTGTTGCAACAATGAGCACAAATGTTTCCATAGAACAGGAGTGGGCAACTGTGGTAGATGAGGGGGCTGCATTAGCCTTCCAAGAGAGCATGGGGGACATGTTTGGGGTCCTTCCTGGGCTCCTGGAGACCATTTGAGGCAAAAAAAGGTATTTGAAAAATTTCACAAAATGTAATTTTGATCCCTGGGGCCCTAGGCGGGTTCCAAATGCAGTGGAAATGCTCTCCAAGTCCCCAGAGATCATTCTGGGGTGTTTTAAAGCAAACCTTTTTTTAATCCATTTTTTATTTCCTGGAGGCTTCTGGGGACCCCAAAAATAGTCTGGGGACCACATGCAGCCCACAGGTCACACTTACCCATTCCTGCTGTAAGAATCCTATGGGCTTCTTCCACTTTCTGCTTTATTAAAAAAATTTAAGGTGAAAACACATCAGTCTTCAGCATTAGCTTTACTTGCAAGAATGTCTCTGGACAACAAGCAATGTTGCCACAGTGCCTGGCTGCAGACTAGCCCTTACTTTTCAAGTGTGCCCCGAAAAAGGTAGGTAAGCTGAGTGAGAGGGTTAGTGAGGGGAATGGTGAGGAGCATCTTGAGGCTCTCAATAGGGTGGAAGAGTGCCAGAGGGTATTTTGCCTGGGCTCTGCTTTTTCCTTTGTGTGTGTTTTGCCTACTTTTTCTAGTTTCTTTTGTTGTGGAATGTTAGCTGGTTCTGTTTGTTGTTTTGTTGTGCTATGAGTATCTGCCTCTCTATGTTATTTGGGTTTCTTTGAAGGTGTGAATTGTGCACAAGTGTTTTCTCTTTCTGTTTCTCTGAGCATCACTGATTTCCTTTCTGTGAAACAGATATTTTTACTTTACTTTGAATGGACAAATAAATGACTCAGAACTGTTGGGTCAGACAATATCTTTGTCTTGTGCAAGGTTTCTTGCCCAAATGACTTATCCTTGTTTCATCATCATCATTATTCATTTTTATCCCACTTTTCCCCCAGTAATGGGACTCAAGGCAGCTAACACCATATGTATAACAATATAAAACAATACAAATTAAGAACAATACAAAAGCATTAATACCATTATAAATATAGGAATTTAAAAGACTGTAAACAGAACTGCACATCATTAAACACCCAGCCCTAGTTTGTTTTCTGTGAAATGGGTATTGTAACTGAAACTGTAGGTACAAAAGAGCAGCTTTGTGGTTCAGAGTTCAGGCACCACTTCTATTTTGCCTACAGGCTTTTGGGCAAGTCATTTTTAGTCCCATCCATTTGCCTTTTGGGAAACTGAAATTTTCTGTGACTGGGCAGCAATATTATAAAAGTTCCCATAACACTTCCACTCCCTCTCCTAGTAATTTGTAATGAGCCCAACATAACATACTTCCCCTTTCAACAACTAACTTGTCATGTTCCACCAGATGTGAGAGCCCACAGGTCAGGCAGTACAAAGAATAGCTCCAGCTGAGCATGCTTGTTCCAAAGATAGCTGGAGCTAAACTGAGGTCTTGTAAGCTGCTGTCCCAGGACTCCTTCCTCCAAGTCCCACCACTTCCATTTGAGGGAAAACTCCCTCTTCTACAGCCTGGCATTTCATTTCCATTAAGTGCACTTCTGGCATTGGCATGCTGGTTCTCAAGATCTCCCTGAAAGTGGGAGCTTGCTCACACCAAATTAGATAGTACTAAGGTTGTCATAGTCCTCATGTTCAGGGGTGTAGGATCTGACCCACTCCAGGGTGTCAGACTTTACTGGATAATGGGTAAGAAGTTGGGCCATCTCTGAGGCCTCAATGGAGTATCAGTATCAGCCTTTGCTAACTCAGGGGTTAGTTCCAGCCAACTAAGAGATGACCTTGGTTGGATATTTCCTCCAAGGGCTCCTTATCCTCTGTGTTCATGTCCAAACTTCTACTAGACTTCTGCGTGGTAACAACACCATCCTTTTCCCTCCCATTCTTTCCAAAAGTCTATTTTTTTTCCTCTCTCTCCGCATTCTTCACTTCTTCTCATAACCTGTCTCGTACTCCTGCTTCTGACTTTTTCAACTGGCTCTCCTGTCTGCCACTATAATTCCATGAAATTACACTTTACTCATGTCAAGCATACCTCCACTCATTCTTCTGTTATTTCCCTCCCAACTACCCCAATATCTGCTTCATATTCTTGTTATCCCTTCCACTGCCTACCCATCCCATTGTACATGCTCCAGAATGACCAAGCTGGGCCATCAGGGGAATAACTAGAACATATCACCATCTGGACAGGGGAAATGATTAGAAAAGAAAAGAAGTGTGGAACTGAATATTTGTCACCTCTAGCCCTTTATCTTCAAAGGGGAGGGGGAACAATGTTAGCTTTGAATTTCAAAATCATTCATATATGAATGCTCCAAGGTGTCCACTGATGAGACTGAGAAACTCATATGCATGACCAGCTGGACACCATGTTGTTGAGATACTAGCAGCTAAACAAAATCAGCAGCCATAGAGCCAGAGGTTTTGATATAAAGACCATGCAAAAGTTTGATAACTCCAGATCCATTAGACCCCCTATAAATTTTTGCACTCTAGGTTCATATGAAGAAACAAACCTTAAGACTGTTTATTATTAGCCCTGGAACATGTAATACATTTTCCTCCTGTGTGTTTCAAAATATTGCTTTCTCCCAATATCTTCCTGTTTAAGTTTGTGCTCCTGGTTCATTACACCTGTGACTTGAAAAAGACATCCTAACCATTCTGGTCTCTCCCATGTGACTGACACAGCTAGAAAACAGGGTCCCTGGAGGAAGCAGGACATTGCCACAGCTTAACAGAAATTAAGAAGGGTACTACTGTACTTAGTGAACTCAAGAGCTTATTTCTGAACAGACACCCATAGGATTTTGTCTTACGTAAAGTACAGATTTTCAGAATCCCCTACTTAGAAAGTGATGGCAGAAATGTCTTGATCAATGGCTCTTTGTGACAATGCAAGGCACTTGTACCAATCACAGGGAAGTAAAGGGACAACTTTGACAGTGCCTTTCATTAATGGAGTGTCATCTTTCTTTATTACTATTCACTCTGCTTTACATACTGTGTCAAGATAATAACCAGTAATCCTTCTTAGAATCCCTTTGTCCATTAAGACCACAGTCAAACAGAAACTTCTATTCCCATTTACCCTAAAGCAGGGGTAGGCAACCTAAGGCCCGGGGGTGGGGGCGGATGCGGCCCCCTGAGGCCTTTGGACCGGCCCCAGGCCGGTCCTGCCTCCACCGCCACCCACCATGATGATATTGATTATTGTTGTTATTACTTGTTCTTGGGGTTTGCTTGGCAAAATCTCCACCGGGGTTTTGTCATGGCTTTTCTGGGGCTGAGAGAGTGTGCATGCATTTTTTTAAACATTTTTTTAAAATATTTATTTATTTATTTATTTATTTATTTATGGTGTTTCAGCCCCCCAATTGTCTGAGGGACAGCAACCCGGCCCCCGGCTCAAAAAGGTTGCTTACCCCTGCCCTAAAGTCTCTGTCTCCCTTGGTTAATCTTGCCCTTTCCCTCCTTCATCCCTGGAACTTTTTCTGCTATTACACCACGAAGAGTCCTTTCATAGAAGATGCCCATACAGCTATATGAATGCCTTGTGCTTCCCAATGGACATCATAACAACTCACATTAGGCATGCTCAGAAAGAAATATTGGATCAACCAGCATAGTTTTTCAGTGCAGGTAAAATAATAACATGTTTCTGGTGCCTACATTAGCAAATCAAAATAGCTTTCTCTCAATCATTAAAATAATTATATCTGTATATCTGAAGGAGCTACCTGTAGCCAGCAATGTCAAAGTCATACATTTCAATGGAAAATACTTTTTGCATGCATTCAAGTGTGGCCTCATGTACCACAGAGTAATGTTTGAAACTACTGATGATTTTCACCTTTTCATGGTGCCCAGAATTGGCTACCTGACACAGCAGACTCACTTTGCTGCATGGAAACCTTAGCCTTGGCAGTGGCAACACACCAGAGCAGGGAGTGTGGATGCTTCATATTTTGTAATTATACTAATATGCCTATTTAAGGCAAACGTGGAGATCCTGTCATATCATATAAATTCAACAGCCATGAAGTTTTGAATCATTGTTCAAAATATTAAAATATTGGCATAAATCCAATGTAGAGTTAAACATGCTCAGTTAATTGATAACTGTTGGCTTAAGCATGCATGGGATTTAGGCATTATTTCCAACATTACATAGATAAACAAGTTTGTTTTAAATGCATTTGGGAAAATTTGTACACACAAACAGGGTGGTTCCAAATTTTCTGCCATGCCTATCTTAAGTTTAAATTGAGCTGCTCCCTCAGCTGTCTCACCTGGTAAAATGCCTCTGCCCAAGCTGCTTTTGGTTCAAAAGTAAATCAAAACAAAAAGAAATTAGGAAGAACTTATATAGGTCTACACAGATCTAACTATATGGGCAGCTGTAATTCAGTGATGTACCCTTACAGTATTTGGGAGCTTTTCTCTTCTTGTGCTTTCTTCCTTTTGTGTTTGACTTTAACAATTGGGAATAAAAATCTATCTCTTACCTTAACTCTGGGGGAACCCTCCCTCCATTGTACATTTTATGGTAATGAATAAGTAGCAAGCAATACTGTTTCATACAAAACTCTAAACTATTCCAGACGTTGCAGGCAGTAAAAGCAAAAAAAGTGCTAACAAGGGTTGGCATAGCTATGATTTCTGAGAAGCCTGTCTTGCTCTTTAAATGAAAACCAGAAGCAGCTTAGACCTAGAGGATGTTACTCTGGTTATTGTGTGGGGCTAGTGACACTGAAGCCAATAGCATCTCACCACCCTCTCTTTCTGGAAGGACACATGCACCCTCCGGCCTCATATAGCACCAATCCTTTCCCCATAAGCAGTATCACCCCAAAGGAAGGAAGATGCACTGCTTTTCCTGATGCAGCCTGCATTATAATCTTATGCTGTACAAATATGGGGAAACTCCAGAGCTTTCACTTTTGGAGGGACAGCATGATCTGCTCTTTATCCCCTGACTGACTAGGCAAATAGGAGGGTGAGATATCAGGAGGCAATATTAATCAAACTGTCCTACAAAAAAAATGTGTGTTCATTATCCTGGGAACAGACTATAAAAATAGGTGTGTGTTTCTTTTAGCAAAATGGGTCTCTAATTTTACTTCAAGAGGTTAAGGACCACCATGTCCCAGGTACAAAATTATATACATACAGGATACTGGCTAATGGCTAAGTGCTACATATACAATCCACTCAAAATCAGTACTAGAGCTTGAGAAAGTTACTTTTTGGGACTACAAATCCCAAAAAAGCTAGGTGGCCTTTAGAGACTGCCAGAAATAGTACAAATTGAGGCCACTTTAACTGTCCTGGCTCAGTGCTAGGGAATCATGGGAACTGTAGTTTATTGTGGCACCAGAGCTCTATGACAGAGAAGGCTCAATGTCCCAGAAAAAAAATACAATTCCCATGATTCCCTAGCACTGAGCCAGGACAGTTAAAGTGGCTTCAAGCTGCATTATTTCTGGCAGTCTGCAAAGGCCCAAAATTAATGCATTCTGACTTATCTTCTTACACCTTCCCAGCAACACATAAAGGCAACATCTATTAGAAAGGCAACCGATTATTATTCTTTGCTCTCCTTTTTAAAATCAAAATTAGAAGCAAAAGGTGTACTCCACTTTCCTGTTATGACATGAATAACGGCACAGACATTGGGTAAGGGAGCAGGTGGTGGGGTACAGAAAGAAGCTGAATTGACTTTTTAAGGTCTCTCGAGTTTGATTAATTAATTCTGTTTATCTACTCACAGGAACCAGAACATTCGTACCAATGTGTAGTTTAATTCAGAACAGAGGAAGATCCTCTCTTACAAGAGGAAGACCCCAAACAGCCATTTTGTCTATTACGGCACTGGATTTGATGTGGTGTCCAGTCACAAAATATCCTGTTTATAAATAAATATTCCATGACACACAGAAACAGTTGCTTTCTACAGGGGGGAAAACCACTGAATACAGTATGAGGAAATTCATGTTCAAACGTATTAAGGAAATCTGTGAGGCATTTATTTAGTTGAAACCTCTCCTAAAGCATGATGTTCCACAGATTTAAAACCTTTGATTACATTCCTATTTTTTCCCTTTTTTCAAGGGAGGAGACCTCAGATGCTCATTAGTGCTCAGATTTACCAGAATAATTTGAATAAGCATATGTCACAATAGAAATTTCAAACAATTATGTTCCGTTTTAATGTAAAAAGATGTGGAGTTTGAAGCGCTATAAAATGATACTATCCTTGCATTACAGAATCTAGGGCTATGTTTTGTAGACATATAGGTGTGAACCAAAAACTTCTGGGTACATAATATGCTTATTATGGTTACTAGTTTCATTAGTAGATGGCCTAGAGCAGGGGTAGGCAACCTTTCCCCTTTAAGGGCCGAAGGACTTCAGCTCCCAGAATCCCAGGAGCTATTGGCCAACATGGGACTATTGGCCAACATGCCTGAGGCTTCTGGGAGCTGAAGTCCCTCGGCCTTTAAAGGGGAAAGGTTGCCTACCCCTGGCCTAGAGTATGATTTAAGAGCAGTGAGGTTCCATAAATTGAAACTAATGGGTGTTATTACAGATTATTACATATATATGCAGGATACTTTCTTACAATAATATTAAGGAGAAATTACAGGAAGTTACAAACTCCTCTTGGAGCATGGAGCCATCAATGTCTACTAATCATGATGTTGATGTTGTTACCTACCCTCACGTTGATTTCAACTCATAGCGAACCGGTGGATAAGACATCTCCAAGTCTCCCGGCCCTCCACTGCTCTGCTTATTTCCTGCAGACTCATGTCTGCATCCTTCCTAATTGAGTCTAGCCATCTGGTATGCAGTCTACCTCTCCTTCTTCTGCCCTCAACCTTTTCCAGAAGTATTGGCTTTTCCAATGAGTTATGCCTTCTCATGATATAGCCAAAGTAGGACAGCTTCAATTTCATCATCTTGGCTTTCAGGGATATTTCTGGCCTGTTTAGCTCAAAGACCCATTTGTTTGTCTTTCTGGCTGTCCATGGTAGCCTCAGCACTCTTCTCCAACACTGCATCTCAGATTAGTTGATTTTCTTTTTATCTACTTTTTTCACAGTCCAGCTCTCAGCTCCATACATAGTGACTGGAAACACTTCCTTGTTCCCAGAAGCATTCGGTACTCTAGTTTAATATTGTTTTATAATATAGATTTTACTATATGTATTATCTGTTTTTACAATTTTGTATTTTAATTGCATAACTTGCTTAATTTTGTATAGTTTAGATTTTTTTTATAATTTAGGCTGCATCCGCATTGCAGAAGTAATCCAGTTTGACACACTTTAACTGAATTCCATTGTGGGAGAAAGGCAGGATATAAATCCTTGAAACAAACAAACTGCTATTATTCAGTGCCATGGAACTCTGGGATTTGTAGCCTTCTCTGAGAGAGAACTCTGGTGCCACAACAAACTACAATTTCCAGAATTCCATAGCATTGAACCATGGCAGTTAAAGTAGTGTCAAATGGGATTATTTCTGCATTGCGGATGCAGCAGTTAGAGAAAGAAATTGTACGGAAAAGGTCCAAGAAAAGCTGGAGTTATAAATGTTGGGAATAGATAAAAGTGGGGGGACTTGTTCACACTTCCCCCTACCTCAATGCTCCCTCTTCACTCGTTCCTTCTCTCTCTTATGTCCATTGGATTTGGGATTCACAGACTTCTCTATAAATGAGAGAAAGAAACTAACTGTGTTGGGTCTTGGGCTAAAGCTAACTCCTATAATTTCCCTCAGATATAAGAAATTAAGATTCTCTTGTCCATTCATTTCTTTCCTTATACCATTCTATGGATTTCTCACTCCTAATTTTCCCATTTTGTGTGTGAATTTCATCAAGACAATTACATATATGTATATATATGTGTGTTTAAGGGCCTCTGCAGACTGGCCCAAAGGGCCGGACTGGAGGCAGAGATGGGGAGGGGCAACCGCACGCCAGCCTCCCCAACCCCAGCCTGACTACGTCCTCATGGTACGCAGAATCAGGACATCTCCCCGGTGCAGCGTCCTGACACGCTGTGATGGAAGAGGCGAGAAAGAGTCGCATACCAGCTCTTAGAGCACCCTTTTGCCTCCCCTGAAAGGAGCGGCATTTTGCTGCTCTTTTCAGGGTGGCAAAGGGGAGGATCAGGGCCTGATCAAAAACACCCTGATCAAAAACTCCTCAGTTCAGCCAACCACAAGACAAAGTTTGTGCAAATCTGAAGCTCTCCCACCCAGACTATATGGACTCCCAAGATCCACAAAGCTTCCATTCCACTCCGACTCATAGTGAGTACCATTGGATCCCCCACATATGATTTGGCCAAGTTTCTGGCCACACAATTACAAACTCATATAGGGCAAACCCCCACTACATCAAGGACTCAGCTCACTTCACAGAAAAATGAATAACCTTGAACTTAAACCCAGAGACATAATAATCAGCTTTGATGTGGTCTCACTGTTCACCAAAGTCCCCATAATGGACACCATGACACTCATTCGACAAATTTTTCCAGAAGACATCACAGCCCTGTTCGAACATTGCCTCACCACAAGCTATTTCCAGTGGAACAATGGATTTATGAGCAGAGAGATGGGCTAGCAATGGGAAGTCCTCTAAGCCCTGTGATAGCAAACTTTTACATGGAACACTTTGAAAAGCAAGCCCTGGAAACAGCACCGAAAAAGCCCACAACTTGGTTCCGATACGTGGATGACACTTTCACCATTTGGAGCCATGGAGAAGAAGATCTGGCTGTGTTCCTGAACCACCTGAACAACATCCACCTTAACATCCAATTCACCATGGAAAAAGAAAAGGAAGAAACACTGCCATTCCTGGATGTCCTAGTCATCCGCAAACCAAACTAACGTCTGGGTCACACAGTATACAGAAAACCTACACATACAGACAGATACCTGCACAAGAACTCCAACCATCACCCAGGACAAAAAAAGAAGCACAATAAAAACACTAGTAGACCGGGCAAAACGCATCTGTGAACCCCACTTCTTGGAAGAGGAACTGAAGCACCTAGACTGCGCTCTACAGGCAAATGGTTACTCCAGCTCAGACATCAGAAGGGCTGCCAGACCCAGAAAAACCCAGAGGAGTTAAGACAAGCAATCACCCAAAGGGAAGGTATTT